>OU342744.1:225917184-227203883 GCA_910589775.1 Avena eriantha
GTTTGTGAAAAGAACACAATGCAATGACCACTGGTTGATCCATATGTGGTTTGTGGAAAAGAACACACATGCAATGAACACTGGTGGATCCATAAGTGGTTTGTGGAAAGAACACACATGCAGTGAACACTTGTGGATCCATATGTGGTTTGTGGAAAGAACACACATGCAATGACTCTAGTGCTAGTTTTAGTATAAGAACACACAAGCAATGACTCTAGTGGGTCCATATGTGATTTGTGAAAGGAACACACATGCAATGCCACTAGTTGATCCATATGTGGTTTGTGGAAAGAACACACATGCAATGCCATTGGTTAATCCATGTGTGGTTTGTGGAAAGAATACATATGCAATGACTCTAATGATGGTTTTACTATAAGAACACATATGGATCCATATGTGGTTTGTGGAAAAGAACACACATTCAATGACCACTGGTTGATCCATGTGTGGTTGGTGGAAAGAACACACATGTAATGACTCTAATGCTGGTTTAGTATAAGAACACACATGCAATCACCACTAGTTGATCCATAAGTGGTTTGTGGAAAAGAACACACATGTAGTGACTATTGGTTGATCCATAAGTGGTTTGTGGAAAGAACACACATGCAGTGAACACTGGTTGATCCATGTGTGGTTTGCAAAAAGAACACACATGCAATGCCATTGGTTGATCCATATGTGGTTTGTGGAAAGAACACACATGCAATGACACTGGTTGATCCAAATGTGGTTCATGACAGGAACACACATGCAATGACTAGTGGATACATATGTGGTTTGTGGAAAGAACACTAATGCAATGAACTCTGGTGGATCTATCTTGGCATAATTTGATGTATGCCACGATGCATTTCATTGTAAAAGACACCCACTTTCCATTTTTATACTACTCATCTTTGCCCTTGGTTTTTTTATACTACCTAGTTTTGCCCCCTCTGTCTCACTTTCGTAGAAACCCAAACCTGTGCCCACTCTGTCTGTTAGCCCTGATTGGTTGTCACAGTTGTCACGCGGATCGTGCGCACCAACTACTGATCCTGTGTGATCCAACGAGGCTCGTTGCACACGTCGTGCCCTTCACAGGACAGCGCGAGACAGCACGAACGGCTCCCTCAACGAGACTTCTACCAGAAGGAACACGATGCTGTCCATGGAAAAAGTCGTCGAGTGGTCATGTCATGTTTAATCTAGTCTGCAAAGGGTACAAGTCTACTACACGGCAACTGGTCATCCACGGCCCACGGGCTATATCATTTTTACTATGCATCGCACCTGCACTCTTACTTCTGACAGGCCCCCACCACACGAACCTTCCACGCGGCAGCCGCAGCCGAAAGAGCTGCCTACCGGGGCCCTCGAGGAGGCCTAAACGTCCTCGCATTAAAAAACCAGCCTATCGGGTCCTCCATTCACACTCATCCACTACTCTCTCTTCCCTATCCAGCAAAACCCCACAATCTTGAACGTACTTGCACAAACCTTCTCCATGAAACCAGTGCGTGGGGGTGAGTGTCCGGGCATCGCCGCTGGGGTGGTGCTTCACGTGGCAGATCTGGAGGAGCATCACGCAGCACAAGGAAAGGAGGACGTGCAGTTCAACCCCTTGGGGGACCATGTGCTCGCCGGTGCTGACGACTTCGGAGGCGCCGATGAGGGCGTGGAGTTCGACGAACACGCTCCGCTCATGTACCCGGAGGTATATCTATTTCTACATGTTTCATATTTTCTGCTCAAGCTTAATCTATCCTGGCGTCATAAAAAAATGGTTCTAATGATTAGATGCAACGTACCAACCGGTACATGGAGAGATCTAGTCTGTTCTGAATGAATCCACATTATTTATTTATTAATAAGTTACCAAGAACACAAACCACATTAATTTAGGAGCGAGCTGGGGAGACGGTCGTAATGAACTAATGAACCTGTATAGACATGTTATTGCATCAAAAGTAACTTGGAATGGTGGAAGAAATATATATTTATTATTTTTCTCATTTCGGTTTGTATTCCATACATTACAGGTGTATTCAAGTGAGATGGACTCTGACAAGGAGACCAGGGACAACAAGAGACGCCATGTCATGAAGAAGCTCAAGAGCGGGATAATCCCTTTCTGCACTCGACTTGGGGAGCTCAAGTGCCCTTTCTGTAAGAAAGGAGTCAACCCGAGGATTACCACCTTGATTCCGCATGTGGTTGGCATCGGTAAAAGCCTGGCTAGTAAACACAAGTCGGCGACCAAGGCTAAGCACGCTGCTTATGGCAAATTCCCGAGGGATGTCAAGACCGGCCTAGTGTCCCCTTACTTAGGAATCAACAACTTCTAGCCGACCAACCCCATCACTGTGCTGGCCCGGCCACAAATAATATTAGTTCTCTTAACGTATCTAGACCCTTAAACTATGGGGATTTCTATTTCCGTACCCTTCAAAATATATTCAAGTTCATTTGTTTATGGAGTTAAAGTTTTGGTGGCATACTCATTATTTTGCATGGATAGAGGGGTGCCCCCGACAGATATAAGGGTTATCATGTCCGCTAGATCACAGAGGATCAACGGTTGGTGGGCACGATCCATATGACAACTGTCTCAACCAATCAGAAGCGTAGCAGCGAAGATGAGCACATGTGCGAGAGATGGATACAAAGAGAGTGGAAAACCGAGTAGCAACCAAGGGAAAAAACTGAGTAGAACTTAAAAACCAAGGGCAAGACTGAGTAGAACTTAAAAACCAAGGGCAAGCGTGACAAAGGGATTCAAATAGAAAATAGAAAATGATTTAAAAATGGAACCAAACCGCCAGTGATACGCTCAAGGGCAAAACTGAGTACAACTGAATCGCCAGGATTAGACACGAGGGAAAAACACGACTCACGGTACGCGTGTGCGGTGCACGGGGCGGTAGCGGACACGTATGGCTTTGCACGGTGCATTATCATACGCAGTGCACGGTAGTGCAACGAAATGTCGCTTCCCTTCTCCTTTAATAGAGGCCTCCCCACTCCCACTCATCACGCACTCGCTCACTCAACCGTCTCCACTGTCCCATCACCTTCTGCAAACGCCCAACAAAAATCCAACCATGTCGGCATTGGAGAAGAACGGCGCGGTGGCCATCGTCGCCTCCAAGGCCGCCGGCGAGGAGCCTTCTATCCCCATCCCTGCATCCGCCGTAGCCGCCGGCGAGGAGGCCCCCGCCGGTCTTGGACATATCCCGCTCGGCTAGGACCCCTACGAGGAGGTTGTCTACATAAGGCCGGAGAACCCCTAAGACACCAGCATCGCCGACCCATGGTCTGAGGTAACCAGGGTTTTCTCCCCTTCCCTTGTTCTTCCCCCGTTCCCATCGTTGGATGCTAGATCGTATGTTATTAGGGCTCGGCTGTTCGTGTTTGTTACAGTAGCTAATCCTCTTGTGTTACATCTCGATTTTCGATGAATCCCCCTGTTCGTAGTTGGGATCAGTATTCGATTTGGTTTGAGATTTGGGGAATAATCGGGAGATCTCATTCGGTTAATTTATGCAAAAAATATATCCTGATGATCAAAGTATCTCAATCATGTCCTTATTTCACTCTACTGTTTTTTTCCAATAGGAGGATAGCAGCGACCTCCGCAGCGACTACGAGACCAAGGACACCAAGACTCGTCTTGTGTTGAGGAGGCTAAAGTCCGGTCAGTACAACAACTTCTTCGCCGGTGACGTGTACAGGTGCCCCTTCTGCCGCACCAGGAGGCTCTGCGCCACGGACTTCAACTCCCTTGTGAAGCATGCTGAGGACGTGAGGACCTGCGTTGAGTCTGTGAACGTCCATGGCTTCATGGCCATGCACCAGGCGCTCGGTCTTCACCTCTGCAACCTCTAGAAGGTGGCTATCAAGGAGGGTCGCATGCCCCCGATCAGACCCAAGGCGCCCAAGGTCAAGGGGCTGGGCAGCAAGAAGTGGAGGAGGCACTAGAGGGAGGAGGCGGATGCCCTCCTAGAAGAGGCCACAAGGGGCCACTGATCAGCTGCTGCTGTAAAACAGCTTCTTTTGTCTTGTCTGTGTTGAACCTGTCAGTTGCTGCTGCTGAGTAGCCTAATTGTTGAACCTCGTTAAGTACAGTACTATATAACCTATATTAGCTACTATCTGCTCTGTTTACTGAATTTATTTATGGTGCTGGTTTGTTTTGCTGCTCTAGATTTGCTACCAGATTGGGGAAATCGATCGCAAAAGGAACAATGAATGAAGAGAGAAGATGCTCTAGATTCCCTACCTTTTTGGGCAAAGAAAACACAACTATTAGAGAGAGAGGGGAAAAGGCGCTCTTAAAAAGGCCAAATAACAAAAAAACTTCCACTTTAGGCGTCATGGCACACATAACGGCCAAGGCTTTCACCAGACGGCACCCCCTCCCAGAGCGCATGTGAGGGCTTTGGAATATCGGGAGGGAAAAAGTGAGGACAAACAAGACACAATGTTGCTATAGCTAAATCTGACAAAAAGCTTAATTTGGCTTTACCATGCAATTTGGCTAGAGCTCCACAATGTAGGTATTCTAAATCCCTAAACTATGTGGTGCGTTGAAACCTAATGCTTTTCCACCAACACGTGTGTTGCGAAGTTGCTTGATCGTGCATGTTTACACAAGTGGCCTACAGAGAAACTTATAGAAGCATGGGCAAACGAGCTTCATTTTGGCAAATTCTAGACAAGCTTTGCGCAATCGGCGGGTCTGATCAGCTGGGCGGCTGCCCCGGGGTGCAGGGATGCTAGGTCCATGTCTATGCTTACACTTCTTAAACTTGTTAAGAATTAATAATAACTCTACACTTCCTTCTGTCCTGTCACGTTACGTCGTGTCAGCACCACGCACCTGCTGCGGATCGGCAACCAGACGGTGGTCTACGTGACTGGTCTCTGCCACGCCAAAGCCACGTCGCACACCCATCCCATCGCCTATCGGGACGGACGCCGAATTTAATTGCTAGGATTGGAAACCAATGGTGCTCGCCCGGTCAAACTTGCTTCCGCATGGGTATGACAGGAATATTGGTAAACGGAATTTAAGCATCGCCTTCCGTCTCCTCAGCACATCACTCTGCAAAAATCCCCAACTCATTCCTTCCGCCGCCGCCACCGTAAGAACCATCGACGCTGCCGCAGGCACCGCCTCCGCCTGGCCATACCACCGCAACAGATCACTCCACCGCCACGCCAAGTCCCAGCCACCGCTACCGACCCTAGGCCACGGCCGCCGCATTAGCTGCTGCCATGGATGCAGAGTACGACGTGTTCGTCGACGGGAGCGACTACACCGATGAGTACACCGTCACCGCCCATGGCACCACCAAGCTGACGGTCGTCCACACAAATGCGTCAGTGGAGGTCGCCAAGGTCATCGTAATGTACGAGCGGTGGCTACATGAGCCGATGGACAGGTACAAGATCGTCGGCCTTGACCTTGAGTATACCGGAGATAGGAAGAGGACAGCGCTTTTGCAGCTGTCCATGCACAACCACTGCCTCCTATATCATGTATGTAGGGCCAAATTTGTATGCCCGGAGCTTTGCGAGTTCCTACACAGGAGGGAGATCTACTTCGCCAACGTTGACATCAAGAATGACACTCCGAAGCTAGAACGGGATCTCCTCGTTCATGTCATCAATCACGTCGATCTCCAACGTTTGTGGAGGTACCCGGATGGCGGTACGGGGAAAGTTGGCATGGCTAGACTCGCTGCCGACATCATCGACCGCGAGTACGCCGGCATGAAAGTCAAGTTCCCAAAGCACCTGTGCGAGCGATGGGATTGGAGGAACCTGGATTACGATGCGATCAAGTACGCATTCAGGGACGCGTATGTCTGCTACGAGATGCTCAACAGGATCTTGCGGGTGGGTGAGTGTGTTGTTTCCCACTACTAGTTCGCATTTCGTTCCTAGTTTTATCTCGCCTGTATTTTATCTCGCATGTATTTTCTAAGCATTCTGTGTGTAAGAACCAAGCTCGTATGATCCCTGTGCTATTAGCTACTTAACCTGTATGAATTACATTCCCCCTTTTGTATGCTCAACATTCATTCTTACAAATTCTGTCTGTGCCATTTGCATGCGGTAGAATCCAGGACTGACATGCATAAGGTGTGATATAGTCATAAGTCATAACCAAACCCATATTATAGCGAAGGATACAGTCATAACCAAACCTAGATTATAGTTTGACAAAAGTAATACACAGCAGTTCGTAATTGCTCACATAGTGTACTTCTGAAATAACATGTTTTCATAAAAACAACAATCATGCACTAATAGTCTATATCCCAGCCTGTTGGAGAAGGCAACTGATCCCAGGATGCCTTCGGTCGCTTGCCATGGCTTGTAGATTCATCTACACTCCGGCAACTGGGGCAAACAACCTGCATTGGTGGTGGTTCAATGATGCGATGCCTGGATCGAGATTTTACAATCTGGCGGTACAGCTCGTGGCTAACATACCCGTCAATTGCAGTGTACTTCAGATTAGGTTCAGAAAGTGGCTTATCCTCCCAGTAATCATGCCCTAAATGCCTCCATGAACATCTCGGCAATCTGTACTTCATGTTAGCGTACCACGGGTCAATGAGTTTGGAGGCAAGAGCGGCCATCCCGGTCTTGCCGCCCTTCGTCCCTGGGATCCAGTAAATTTCCTGGATGTCCACTCTGCACTCCTTTGGGATTCTAATGTTGACAGTCAGGCTTTCAAGAAGTTTAGTGTCATTCGTGATGTCAACACTAGTAAATGTTATGTGCTGGTTCACGAGAAAGTCATGAAACAGATCCCTAATGCTTTCTCCCCACTTGCATGAAAATGAATTCAGACAAATAATATAGCAATAACTTTTGCAAACAGACGGTTCAGGAACAAAAAGACATCAAAGTCTACCAGATCCCATCAGCCCCTTCTCGCAAAAAGGCTGGTATACGAGGACGTGCCCCTTCATGGAGAGTTGCACCATGGCGATCCTACGGTGATCGCGGCTGTACTCGAGGTCGAGACCTACAAACCTATTTTCTTCGAACTGCAGCCAACTCGTGTAATTATTTAGAGTGTTCCTCACCGTCCGAGGGTCGGTGGTGTAGACAACATCGATCTTCTTCCCGCCATGTACTTCGATGTCGAAGTGCATAGTTTCTTGCCTGCCGTCGTTTCGGACGTCCGAAGCGTCCATGACTACAGGCAAGAGTGAAAGGATACGGAGGAAGAGGGTGATGCGGTGGAGGAGAAAGACGATGAAGTCGTGGAGGAGAAAGACGATGAGGCCGTGGAGGAGGAAATGAGATGGATAAGTGAAAGATTGGAACCACCCTTACCAATATCTAGAATGGTGCACGACCGTTCGTAGTAGGGTGAAGGTGGAGAAAAACGACGGTTTTACACGTCGACGCTAGCGCTTCCTAAAATTTGTTCCGGGCCACTTTCATGCAGTGGAATCGAGGTCTGCCATGCACGATCCAAGTCAAACGTAAGCACGTTTGCGTGTGCCGACCTTCACTCACTGATAGGCGGGCCGCACATTTCTCTCTTACGATTTATTTTTTCACTTCTCTAGACGGTTCCGGTGCCCGCCCTCAATAATTACGCCCCCTTCTTGTCTTCCACGCAGACGAGAACCGGCAGCGGCGACGGTTCCTTGCAGATTCACTCCCCACTCGAACAACTGCCCCCATCCTTGATTCCATCCCCTCTCGAATCCATCCGTCTCCTTATCACAACGCCTCCATTAATCTACCGGATTCCAGGCTCCATTTGCCGCTATGGGTAGTGCTTGGGGTAGCAGCAGGCTGAAGCGAAAGGCATGCGACGACCACGCGGATGGCCAGGGCGACCGCTACCGCGAGGATTGGGGATGGCCGAACCTCCGCGATGCGAACGTGCACAGGATCGCCTCGGGGTTGGACATCATCTCAGCCGGCCGCCTCGCTCGCTGCATCCTTTGCTACCGCTTCACGATGCGGAACATGGACGAACAACCGTTCGGCACGCCAGGCCTTCTTTACCCCGATAAGAGCAAATGGCCAAACGACCGCGATGGCCACGTAAGTTCCAGTATCTAGCTTATTCGTTCAGTCATATCGTTGATTCATATGTGCTGAACTCTCATCGGAATCCTATGTTCCTTTCGTCGAATGTGTTGTGTGCACGCGCGGTTTGAACAAATAGAACCATTTAAGATTATTCTATACAGCGGAAGCTCTGCTCGTACCTGATATTCTGGTATTTTCGTAGTGACACAGTCTTACTTTAGGTGATAGACGAGTTGTCATTTTCGATTTTGCAATGAAATGTCTGCTAGGTGATATTCTGTTTCCTAAAATAAAAACAAACAGATTAGACGATTTAAGGATGTTATGCCTCGAGCTGTTTATGATCATCGTCAGGAGTTTGTTCTGGGGGGCTCTGCTACTACTCCATATATTGAGTATCTTTGTAGTGACACAGGCACAATTTAGGCGATATCTTAGGAGACACTTGTATTTAGGCGATATTTTGTGTACTTTAATCTGAAGGTCCAGTTGTCAAATTGTATTTGCAATGGAATCCATGCTAGGTGATTGTACCAATTGACAACAAACTCTGCAGAATATTCATGCAAAACTGATGTTGCTGGATAAGTGGTCTGAATCGGTAGTGGTGAATATCAAGGAAGAAGAAGAGACGAAAATGGAAAATGACCAGAACTGGGTGGGTGGCAACAGCGAGTGGCTGGTCCTTTTATCACATGATGGCAGTACTTGGACTCTAATAAATGGCTACAGATCAGTGAGACTTGTATTGCCATCTTTGGAGGGTGTAGGCATTACTGCATTCAACAACGGGTGGCCGCCACCCATTTTCGAATTCGCTTACAGGTTCAACATGGCAGAACTTGACCTCGTGAAGGTACAACTCCCACATAAACTGCGGGAGGGGGCATGGAAGAACTGGGAGTACAAACTCTTAGCGGTGTTTGACAAGGCAATCACATTCATTAGATGCCCAGAAGACAATGAATGGTCAGTCTTGCGCGACGACTTCCTGCGGCCGGAGAAGTATGTCAACACCGTCTTCACCTATGGCTACTCTTCGTACAGACCGCAACGCATTTATGCGGTCACTGAACCTAGCGGCGACGTGCGTGTTTGGGAGCCGTCCATTTGGGGTGAGTCATGGTGTCATATATCATGTAAAATCTCGTTCAAAATTCTACTTACTGACTGTTAGTAACACGCAGGTACCCACGCAGCCCCGCACATCATTCGAGCTCCGGTCATCAAAGATGCAGTAGCAGATGCAGAACTTGGGACACTGCGCTGGTTCCTGGCACCTGTCAGAGACAACACGGAACATGACGATGAACTCATGTGGATTCATATCAGGGGAGCACTAAACAACGTTGGTGATACAATATAACATATGGGGACACAACTTTCTTCATACCCATCGCTGCGGTGTCAAGTTTTCTCGAGGTCCGCATGCCCATCCAAAGACCCAGTAGAGCAAGTCTGGAGCAGAGTCAACAATATGAAGGGACAATCTGTGTTTCTTGGGATCAACTACCCTTTCTTTGTCAGAGCCCCTAGAGCTGTTGAACCTGTAATTGCTCAGGCAGCCCTGGCCCCTGATGCTGATGTTGCTGTTGCTGCTGGTGGTGGTGGTGGTGGAGCTGACGAAGAACTAGTTGCTGCTGCTCCTGGTGAAGCTGACGAAATACTTGGTGATGCTGTTGCTGGTGAAGCTGACGAAATACCTGCTGAGGCTGCTACTGGTGAAGCTGACGAAATACCTGCTGAGGCTGCTACCGGAGTCCAGGAAGAACATGCTGGTGTTGTTGCTGAAGTGCCAGCACTTCTAGTGTTGATAGCAGACTCTGTGTTTGTTGCACACTCACGCGCCTATCATGTTGACACTCCAGATCCGACCTGGAGCCGAATCCACTTCGGGGGGAGGGGGCCTACAATTGGCTCATCAGTGTGGTAGTACGATATGAAGGAGAATGACAGACGGCCAAACGCAGCATTCTGGTTCGATTCGATGATACCACCAGCTCCAGGACCTAGTGCTCATACTGGCAGATCCGATGAACCATTTGTCTTTATCTTTATCATTAGTTACGCTTATGTGTGTAATGACTAAGTTGTGCTTATTTGTGTAAGACTAAGTTAGGACTAACTGCGTAATATTCAGTGAAGCCCACCTTTTCTTTCCACGCCCATAACAACAGAATTGTAGCATAGAACATACAAATGTAATGTGCATACCAAGATTTTTTGCTCAAGATAACAACCACTTCAAGCAAATGATACATCGTGTACGCATTTGAACGCATCACTAGAATGTGCCACCTATTGATGATTGATGGCATGGGTCTAGCTTTTCTGCGCGTATTTGCATTGAATCGCTCATTGATTTGTTCACATATTTTTTGGCAATGGCTGATGAAGTCCACTCTCTTGGTAACTTTCTTCGTCAGCGAGCACTTGTCGATGCAATGCAAAGTACAGAACATGGTCGTCATCGTCATTCCATTTAGGTTCTCTATGTTTTGTCATCACGGAGCTACTAATTTCAAATGAAAATCTAGTAAACAATATATGTGTACATTGTTAGAGTATGATATGGCCACGGTACATACATGTGTTTCTACAATCACAAGAAGAAAACTTGATGCATTTTCACCTTGTTGGCGTTGTGCCGAACTGGGTGGATGTGGCTTTGGGGTTCGGAGAGGAAGGCGCCGTGGCTGGTGCGTGTGCGACCACGGCGACGGCGAGCTCGGATTCTGGAGGAGGCCAACAGGACCGAGCATGGTCGGCATGGTGACAGATCTCACCTAGGAATGAATTCCCGTCCCCGCGCCGTGCCAATGGTGCGGTCATGGTGAGGGCGAGCTCCGATTCGGGATGGGGAGGAGAACGGGCCAAGTAGGTTCGTCCAAGTCCTAGCTCCGCGCCATGGCCGTGACCACAAATTGCCTCCCCGGAGGAAGAAGAAGACGCGTAAAGGATGTATGCGCCAACGCTGCAATCCTACATGGCAGCGACGACGGCAGCAACATAACGGCGAAAGCTAACAGAGGGGGCCCAACTTGACGGCCGTTAGCCTAATTTTTTGTATTGAAACATAAATTCGAATTCGTGCTGAAAAAGACCCTCTGAGTATTTGGCACGCCAACTGTAGTCATTGTGGCTGATTTCAGGGAAGTCGGGTACTGCGTTGCTTGGCCACCCCAACTTTCGGGCCGCAAAATCATATTCTCCCAAGGAAGGTCAGTACATTAGCATAGGTTCACCCACACAACACTTGTCAAACTAAAGAAGATTAATCAACTATATGAAGCGAAAGCACTTGACGATATTCTCGTGTGTCCTCGAGAACGTTTGGTCATCTTAAGTAATACAATCGGCTTGTCCTTTGCTAAATAAAGGATTGGGCCACTTGCTGCATTTATTATTATTGTCTTTTATTTACTCGTACTTTATTTACCTGCATTATCAAAAACCCCTAAAAATCCGTTTGCTAAGCATTTATAGAGAATTCCTGCTCCAAGCCATTCGCCAACACCTTATGCTCCTCGTTGCGTTCGACACTCTTACTTATCGAAAATACTACGATACACCCCCTATACTTGTGGGTCATCAATGACGCCTCCTCCTGTAATTGGCCCTTGGCTTTGGGAGGCTTGCTGCTCCAGGTAGCGCACAAGGATAGCGCCCAAGTTGAGTGACAAGTTACAGTTGATGTAAGCAGCCTTGGTGAGGACTAGGATGTCCTCCTCGTTGAGTCTCGTGAACTCATTACGTGCGTGCAAGGTGTTAGCAATAACAAAGAACAAATAGTGAATTGCAGGATGTTGAATATTCTTCCCCTTGTTCACTCTACTAGTGAAGCTCATTCCATTATAGTATTGATCGGGGGAAGGAATTAAGCCAGTAAAGGATGCGCGTAAAGCATGCACATCATTGTTTTGCAAATTAAAGCATGCACACCATTGATCTAACATTAAGGTGTAGTTTTTGTTCATCAGACGGAAAGAAATAGTATCCTCTCCTTGCCACAGTTTAACAGTGCTTTGCAATGAACTTAGGAATTCAATGGTTAAGCGGCGATAAGCAGGTACATCATTGTACACAAAGTTTTGCAGGCCAGCACTATTGCAAAGTAAATTAAAGTCATCAGAAATACCGAGTTGGTTCAATATAATGGGGCAAGCCCACTTGGCGGCCTTCACTTCGCGGTTCTTGATCTTGTTGAAGTGTTCGTGATGAGCCTGATCCCTGAACCGTATCCCCATGCCTTCCTGGGCAATTGCCCGAGAAGCACTAGCAGTGGCACGAGCACGAGTTTGGATCCTTGTGTTCATCTTCTAAAACATTGAAGAAAGGTAAACATAAAACTTTTTGATACAACAATATATAGTAAGTATAATATGTTCCTCATCTAAGCACACTAAATAATCTCCTCAAGATAATAATATAGGTAAGAAAATCATGGCAATTAGTTCATAGTAGGTCTCGCCCTAGATTGATAATGACAATAGATCAAAGATGAATTTGCAAAAATTAATTGGAGGATCGGAGCAGAAACATACCGTAGATCACTTGTGTGCGAGGAAATCAAACGAAATTGAGTAAAGATGAAGATCCCTTGAGGTTTTGAGAGAGTTTGGAGGTAGAGAAAGAAAAAGGATTGAAGTTTTGGAGTTGGGAGTACCTTCCCGTGAGATTTTGTGGTCGGACGCAACTATAGGGGCACAGCTATACGGGCGGAACATGCGTTCTGGCCGTATAGTTGGCGTTCTATCAAAATATTAGGTCTTCCTCCTGGCGGCGCAGCTATACGACCGCAACTATACAGGCGGAACAAATGTTCTGGTCGTATAGTTGGTTGTTAAACTATTTGTGCCTACGAAAGAAAATTTGCAAAAGGCCTCGATATCTATACGACCGAACTATACGGCCGGAATTTTTATTCCCGTCGTATAGTTGGTCGTTAAACTCTCAGTACATATGAATAGAATTTGTACGGAGGCATTGATATCTATACGATCAGAACTATATGGCTGGAATTTTTATTCCCGTCGTATAGTTGGTCGTTAAACTCTTATAATTTATAAAAATTATAACAGTAAAAACAAGAATTAAAAGGCTAACTAATTTTGTGGTTTATCAAATAAAGACTAAAAGCAAACTACCAAAATTAAAAACAAGAATTAAAACTAGCAAGGTTACTAATAACCTCACCAGGGTAGCTATTGCTTCCCCAGCAACAGCGCCAGAAAACGGGTTGATACCTTTGATCCAGATTACGGATGTAGTATAACTCTTTTTTCCCTAGTAGACCTATGTTATCGAATCCATGTGAAGCGAATGCATAGTGAAGTTACTTTAATGGACCTTCGGGAGTTTTAGAATTCCTTTTGTGTTTTGATCGGACCAGTAGCTTGCGTCTTTTTGTTGTTGTCGATGGTGGAGAGAGAGGGCCTAGGGCGTTCGGTTTCACCTTTAGCTGTGCAAAAACATCTGATGGGAATAAAAGATAGAAATAAAGTATGCGTGTACTCGTTAGAGCAAGATAAATTATATGTGGGTAGTGCATCCATAATTGTTATTGTCTCCGCAACCGCTTATAGCAATAACCTACTAGTCTCATCCATAGAAGAAAGAGAACTAATGATATGCATAGTGATGTCACCATTAATCCCAAGCAAATCCCTCACATACACCCGTACTACCCCTCTTGTCACTGGGGTTCCAACCTGCAGATCAGTCATCACTCGTACTCCCTATACCTGGCTCAACCCTCGAGGTCTTGGGTACCTGATAGGTCCTTAGATTGAGGCAAGAGAGGATACAATAATCATCATGTCATACAAACTAATACACGATCCCATCTATGATAAATCACATGCACAATTGCTACATGGCTAGGCTGAAGCCCTTAGCCCAAGGAGAATTACTCACACATAGAGATGAGATCAACAATCACAAACATTGTAATGAAAATCATAAGATTGATAGCAATAGTCTTACAATGTCGCCAATCAGAGAAGAGATCTACTATTACAAGTGGTGGAAGATGGCTATGAAGATGGAGAAGGGTTTGGAGATCTGGAGGCGGCTTTCTAGCGAGGTATGGCTTCTGGGGTGTGGTGTCTCTTTGTTTTCTCGTCACCTGAGGCTTCTTTATATAGGGGTACCTTCACGAAAGTTGTTCTGTTTGACCTAATGGAGGCGGCGCAAACTATATGACCGGAGCTATATGGTCGGAATTTTTGCTCCGGCCATATAGTTGGTCGTTACGGCTTCTGTCTTCATTGGACAGCTTCTGGTTTCTTTTGGTCGAAGGAAATATTGTAACTTTGACTTTAATGTAGTGATTTCCTCCTTTAAATGACATTATCTGCGCAGGAAAAATACAAGAACAAAGGATTGCATACCCTACTAAATATTAGCATTAGTGGCAGGGTTTAGAGAGATATTTCATCAAAAGTATGATTAATATCCAGTTTAAATATGGACGTAGATGGCTATATTTCAGAGCCATCAACTACAAACTTGCCACTCTTGCTAAGTGCAAATTCTTCCTCTGGCTTGCAATTAGAAATATATGGTGGATGGGTTGTGGCATCCTGCTAAAACCACTACTAGAAAATCGCTGTGTTTTTGTGCATTGCATCATCATGACCGCATGCTCATGTCATCATGCCACATTGCATTTGAGCATCATCATCATCATGCATGGTTTTGCCTCAAACTATTTTATAAAAGCCTATCTTTGTTTTCTAAACATCCCCTTCTTTATTTCAAAATACAAACCCTGGTCTTTTTCAGATCTTTTATTTATCTAAAAACCTATTTATAAAATCCTTTCTAAAAATAAAATAAGTAAAATAAATATTTTTGTGGGAGGGCAGTCAGCCGCCAGGCCCAAGGCCCAGCAGCCAACTACCTACCACCCCACCAGAAAAATCCTAACCACCTAACCCCCACACACCCCTGCCGCCGACCGACCCTCACCCCACCTGCCCCGCCGCCACGCTCATAGCGTTGCTCGCACGCAACCCCCGCAGCCGGCCCCACTCCTCCACTACCGACAACGCACACCCAGACCCTCCCTCTCGTTTGGTCCACCAACCCTGCCGCTCTGCCGCCTAGCCCCACCTGCGTACACGGGATCCCCGCGACCCCCGCTCCCCTGGTTCTCCTCTGCGCGAACCCCCTCTCTCTGCCCACGAACCCCGTCGGTACCGCCACTAGCGGCCTTCTCCTCCGCCTTGCTGGAGCCGCCCCAGTAGCGCGACCCCGCGTCCTTCTGTGGCTCCCTCGTCTCCACCGTCAGCCACGACCAGCGCCGCCGCGTCGCCGGCCTAGCTGGCACGTCCTCCTCTGCCTCCCCATCGAGACCGCCCCTGCAGGGCCCGACCCTTCTCTGCAGCAGCTCCAGCAACTCCATGCCACTGGCGTCGTCCTGCAGCCCGGCTCGTGCTACCTCACTGCTTCCAGGTGCCGCCTCAGACTTCCACCTCGCCGGCGCCTCGTCGGGTCCGCTCGAGCTCCGCCTCCCTAAGCCGCGACCGCCGCCCGCTGCCTCCTCTCGACCTCCCTCGCAGAGCTCGAACTCACGCCCGCGTCACCTAACACCGCCACAGTCGACCTGCTTCCTCGCGACCCCGACCTCCTCTCACCTCCACCGCTAGCTCTTCCGCCACCTGCATCGACCTCGTCCGCCCGCCCCTGCACCGTCTTCTCTCCTCAAGCTCCACCAGGCACCACCGCAGCGCAGCCTCCTGCCGCCGTCGACCTCGCCCACCAAGCCTGCGTCGCCGCCTGCCTCTCTGCTGACGTCGCCCCCAACTGCATCGAGCCCCGCGCGGGCGCCACCGTCCTCTATGCCGCCACCTTGCTCGCCTCTGGCCGCCGCCAAGGACGCCATCCCGAGTAGAGCCCCGAAGCCGCCGCCCCAGTTTGGCCTCAACCCCGTGTCCGGCACCTCCACGTCACCAGGCGTACCACTGCTCGGGTTCTAGCGGTTGCTGCTTGAGGTGTTGTTGTGGGATATGGTGGGGCGTTTTGTTGATGAAGATTGGATGGCAATGTGTGTGAAGCTACTACGTGTATGCGACGACAAGAACGACAATCGGTGGTGGTGGTGATTTTCTGATGAAGGCGTAGTGTCGATTTTGTGAGTGTTGAGGCAATGCCTATATCGTGTCTATGTTGGTGTTGTGGCCACAAAGCAGAGACAACCAATGCAAGGTTGTCCGATGCCGAAGACCGAACCCTCGGAAAGACAAGTTCTCCATCCCGGAACGCCATGACCTCCTTCATGGATCCGATGGTCGGACCCGAAGATCGGAGATCGAAGACCCCTGAGGATCTAAAGACCGATCCCCATCGAACCCCGGAGACCGATCCCGCTAGACCCACACCCCGTCGAACCCCAAGACCTTCGACCCTAGATGTGTGACCCCTACCTATCCCTATTTTATAAACGCTATATATAGTTGTTGCATATTAATTTGATCATGTCGCATACATATTGTGTGGTTTGGGGGCATTATATTGATTCATCTAATAATTAAACATGGAGGCTATATGCGGGCTATTCTAGTCTTATATATATCGCCTCCAGCTAAACTTGTGTAGCGAACCGATGCCATGTTTTGCCTAATTAATACCACATTTAAATTGCGGGGTATCTAAATAACTGAAACCTATTAATTAATTGTCGGGACCCCGATTCCGCTTAATATTGCCTAATTGCACCGCATCTGCATTATATCATAATCATGCTGGATCTTCTGTTGTAGTATTAAATATTGCATCCGGTGTTTCTTCTAGTGTTTGCTTCTTCATGGATTAGGCCGATGAGTTGATGCGAGTATCGACAAGTTCTCCGGATATGATCCTTCAGCAGTGTTTCCCAGGCGAGCATTCTCCCCCTTTCTACCTATTTTGCATTTATAGTCTTTACTTCCTCCTGTTGATCTATTGATATCCGTATGCGATGCTTTAATTTCCGTGCACCATTTATATTCCTTGCAACCTCTATATTGCCTTGGACACATCCTATTGCCTGTTGTTTGATAGATAGTCGGCCTTGTGAGTCGTAGTTGCTTGCTCAGGTGCTTCTTCGCGTCATTGTTGTTCCACCGTTAGTGGAAGGTTGGCACATGCTTAATGGTGGAGATGATCATGGCTTTAATTACAACTTAATATTGAATTGCTAGATATAACTAATGCAGAGGCATCGGTGGGCAATAGATGTTATTTGGTTCTTCCATGCTCACTTGTGTCCCGTAGGACCCGAGTACTTGATACCTGTTCCTTGCCTATCGCACTATCCGCATATGGGACCATGAATCCCCTTAGCCAGAGCTTGATTCATTTCTTATTTCTTGGGGCCACAAACTAGTTTGGGGATTTATTACTATCATGTACCTATGCCATGCTTTACTGCTTTATTTACGATTGTGCGTGGAGCACCTGTACTGTTTTGGATCGTGAAAACTTTTCACTGTATCGACAAGCCCAGTCACACTTTCGGGTTCCTAGTCGTTTACCGCCGTCCACACAAACCCTGGGTCCGTCTCGGAGTCGGCCAACTTCGTTGCGGGTAGCTTAGTGGGTTGGGCCCCTGAAATATTTTATGAATCATGTGATTGCTTAGTCGTGAAAGCCTCGTTGGGTTTTGAGTTGGTTTTTACGAGGTTGATCGTGTGTGTGTTGCTATTTGTGCTCCCCTGCACGGTAAATCTTTCTGAAAGCCGTGTCCGCGGTTATGGATGACTTGGAGCATAGTATCTCGATCATAGACAAGCATAACTAAAGTAGTGCTATAAATTTGACTTAATATGTGATTAGTAATCAGTTTCACTACAATGGAATGGATAATAAAAGTGCCAACAACTGGTGGAACTGGTGTGTATCGTGTCATGTTATACCTGCCTAGTAAGTATTGCAACTCCAATGGAATGAAATAAAAGTGCCAACAACTGCTGGGTTTGGGGTGTCACATGCTAATTGTGTCTGACTAGTAAGTACTGCAACCACAACTGAATGGTTAATTAAAACTGCCCACTATTAGGCTATCAGGATAACTCGTGCTATCTATATCTGATTAGTAAGATCTTCAACTAAAATGGAATGAATAAAACTACCAACCGTGTGAGTTCCTCAGTTTTGACTTCCTCGTTTGGTATCGAGGGGGAAATGCCAGGATGGGTATGTTTGGTGTTAGTATCAGGTGGGATCCGAATAGGTCTTTCTTATCCCTCTCTAATAGCCGCTAGTTTTACTGAGTCTCTATAGGTTGTTTAGTGTTGTTGCACTGCCGCTTCCATCCACCATACCTATGTAGGCGAGGACCGCCGAATTCTAGCCTCGCGGTGTACTGGCCTCAGTACTGACGCTCCTCTTTTTCCTTTGCCCTTTGTCGGCACCCCTTTTATTTTAGCAGGTTTGAGATCGACGTCGTTAGCAGGGTTACCCTTCCGGCTTGGCCTGGGCAGGGTTATGGACGCCATTGGTTATTCTTCAGGGCTCTTAGCCCCATTTGCATCTTGTCCGTAGTCGGACGCTCTATCGTTTTCAAGGTGATTTAGATCTTTGTATAGTATATCTGTATTCTTGACTCATGGAGTCGTTGTTGTATATATATATGTTATGTGGGTTCCATCGTGGACTAATGTGTAACGGTATTACTTCGTTCTCCACCCGCACGCAAGTGCCTGGTGGGCGTACTTGAATCGTTTCTATGCGGGTTTGGCAGGAAGCGCTAAAACTTGCATAGGGCCGATTCGAGGGTGTTACATGGGTGATCGTATCCGGCACCTTAGACTCTCACACCCCGAGGCATGCCGCTTCTATGATCAACAAGAGGAATCCATTGACCACTTGCTTCTTTGCCACGTTCTAGCCAGAGTAGTATGGACTGTCTGCCTGCAACATTAGGGAAAAGCGGGTTGGAGTCATAAGATGGATGACCACCCAGGGCTACATGTGTACAGCTATAGCCCTTACATGCTAGCATCTCTAACTTCGTCGGAGCGACACCGTCTTCAAAGGAGCCACCCCTTCTTCGTACTCAGTGACTAGGAGAATCATGGTAGAAGGCGTATTATGGAGCACGATGGGACTGTCCAAAGATAGCCTAGCGCATGTGTCGAACGAGTTGTACTCGGCCTCTTGGTCTTTTCTTTTGTGAAACCAATTTGTCCATCAGTACGTATGCTTGAAAAAAACATACGACAGTGGGTTGGCTTCCTCCACTGGGATGGGTAGTACTTTCCACGGGACTCCTGTGTTTGATGCTCTTGTTCTAGCAGCAGCAGGGCCGGTCCTCCAGGATTGACTCTATATTTTGGGGCGCTAAAATTGATTTGCCACGCGCTACACCAGGATAGAGCGTGCAACATCGACGCGACCTCCACCAGAGGCGTCATTTTGTAGTGCGCGTTGTTGCCAAAAACAACCCCATACGAGGCATGGTAAACTACATCGCTCGTCGTCGGCACAACCAACAAACGAACACTCGCATACAATCAACAAGATAACAAACAAAAATAATTCAACAATAAATGGCTCTAAAATCTCCAAATCTCAACCTAGATAGCATAGTTCAAACAAGGACATAGGTCAAATGCAAATGATGGTTCTACACAACCAAGTTCAACACAAATAAGCACAAACACATCATTTGTCAACATCTTCATAGTCATTATTATCTCCTTCTTCAGAGTCTTGGACGGTGGTGTTGGCTTGAGCCATTGAAAGTCCATAGGTAGAAGGCATTGGATTCACCAAGGAGGCCATGAATCCCCCCGGCGGTGCTCCCATGTCACCCATGCCTCCAACTTGACTCATCGGCGCACTCATCCAACCCATGTCACCCATGCTTCCAAGTCCCATGCCACCCATGCCTGCATAGCCTCCAAATGCTCTTGGTGGTGTTCTGACACCTCCAAATGATCCTATTGGTTCTCCATAGCCGCCCATGGCTCCATAGCCGCCTGAAGGTGCTACCATGTGATGGCTCCCAGGTGTAGAAGATCAATTGCAGTACGTTTAAATTAGAAAAGGTTGTCAAACCCATGAGGAGATGAAGGTATTGGTTAGCAAGAATGGTAAATAAAAAATAAAAGTTGTAGGTGTTTTTGGAGTTTTTGTCGTAAGGTTGCAAGCAAGTAAAATACTGAAAATAAAATGCAATAAGTAAAAGCTCTTATGAAGAGAAAGCCCAATCCTCTATGCAACAAGAGGACAAGCTCAAGTGTGTAGGATCTTATATGTGATAAGCGTTCTCGAGGGCGGCATGGATTTACTTGCCATAGAGATTTCTAAATCAACACGGTGAATATCTTGTCTAGTTTTAGTCTTTCCAGACGGAGCCTTAATTTGGTGCAGCCAACTAAATGAACTAAAGCATTCCCTTATGATGGATCCTACAACCAAGTTAATGTGCAAACATAGGAATTATTAAGACTAGAATGTCCCACCATAGCTATAAACTCTAGGGTCTCCGATATATCCCCCCCAATGCAACTTTATGTATTGGACCATGGTTTATGTGTCCTCCATGGTCCTACCCACGCCATTACACTATGGTGTTGTCCTATGAGCCCATAAAGGTGAAGTGATGTGCAGTCAACGTTCGCACACCACCATCATAGAACAACATAAAAGATAAAAACTAGACCAAATACTCAATATATGTCATACATAAATCATTGTCAATGCATCATATGCCCTCAGGAACATACAAAACTACTCACAACATGGAAACATGATAGTATTCAGTAGCATACGTGGTACAACACAATATGAAAATATAATATCTCCACAAGATAATATCAATTGTCCAATCTCACACATGTAAAATAGCACAAACAATTATCTAGGGTTCGATAACTTCTCAAACAACGAGGGTGATGAAGCAGATCTCGAAGATGGTGATGGAGATGGTGCTAGTCCTGGTGATGGAGATGATGGAGAGGCCTCCCCCTACACCTATGAGGAGTGGTGATGTCGATGGCGGTGTTTTCCCGCTCTCCGATGCCCCGGAGCAGCATGATTTGCCCCTCCCAGAGAAGGAGAGAGCTTTCGCCTTTGTGTTCGGCTCGATAAATCTTGGAAAAATTAGGGTGTCTATTTTCTGCCAAGACGGAGTTGTGGACAAAAGGGGTAGTCAAAATGGTGCCTGAGAGCCAAATAAGCGACCCACACGAGGCTAGGTAGTGGGGTCGCGTGAGTTATGCTCTTCTGGCCCTCGTGGCTCCTCTCGTTTGGTTCTTTCGCCCAAAGTATTTCTCTTGGTGAAAAACTTTTTGTGTATTTTTTCCCGATGCATTTGACGTCCAGAAGGTCCTGAAACACCAAAACCAAGAAAAGGGAGGTTTTCTGCCTCCCAGAAATTAAATACTAAAACAAAGGACTTTGTAGGAAAGTCCTAGAAATCATCTAAATATGCCAGAAGAATGATATAATAGTGCAAATAACATTTTAATATGAGGATATAATGTTACTAAAATGATGATATAAAATGCAAGTATCAACTCTCCCAAGCTTAAGCCTTTACTTGTCCTCGAGTAAATAAGCGAATAGATCATCACATGCATCAATGAGCTTATGGTTGATAAATAAATATGAGCAGTGTATCATTATCATGTTCAGTTATTATCAAAGATTAATGAACTAAAACTCATACATATGAGGGAAACATCAATAGAGGCTCTAGAAACCACCCCCTTACCACTACAAGGAATCTGGCTATATATGACCCTCTATTTTCGTCACAGAATCGTCACAATACTTCGTTTATGACGATTCTATGACGATTTTGAGATCGTTAAAAGCTGGGTGTCGCTAATGAACTATCACAACGATTTTACTGAAATTGTCATAGACACTATGACGATTTGAGATCGTCATAACCTCTATGACGTTCCATAATCGTCACGCGCAAACTGCCCTGCCATGTAGGATCTTGCGTGGCCAATTCGACATGGCGAAGAATCAGCCTAATCCACATCCCTGCCATGTAGGATCCTGCGTGGCCAATCTGACGTGTCAAAAAAATAGCCCAGTCCACATCAGTCATTTAAATGGGCCAAGCCCAGAATTCAGTATTTTATCTTTTTTCTTGCTGGTTCTCATCAGCTATATGGGCCAAACAAAAAAATTAGCCTTTCTATTTTATAGGCCTTAAACTTTTTACGGTATAATTATTTAAATTTAAGTTCGGCCCTATTTTAGGACCTGCTCCCTTTTTTCAAATAGGCCCCACCTGACAAGTTCAGCTCACATTGGCCACACGCATCAGAAAGGTCCAAAAACGCATATTCATTTCAGTCATTTTAGATCACATACATAATCAATTTTTGAGACAGATAATAGAGAACACATGAAATTATTTAAAACTACTAAAACTAGGCTATTACAATCTTTCACAATATATTACAACCTAGAAATATTCCTAACTATTACAAGAAGTGGCTACTCTTTGCTGGCTACTCTTCAAGGCTTTCCTGACTTCAATTTTCTTAGCCCTCAAGCTCCTGTAAACATGGAACAACCACATTAGACATAAATAACTAAAATACAAAAATTCAACCTGGCAACCAATTGTAGAACTATCAGAAACGTGTACTATCCAAGTAAATGATGTGTCTGCCACATTCATGATGTTCTATCAAGTGAAAAATAAACATCGCAATGAATGAAGAAATCTTCTTTACAACAATACCATGAGCTGATAACAGAAATTCAACATGACTCTTTACATAAACATGTATGTAGTAGAGAAGTCTAAGCCTAAACATAACAGTCTTGCATAACATGGGATCGTTGATACCATATTTGTGGAGAAGTATTCATCGCTAGTCAGCATCTCACCTATTTACTTAGTAATCTAATTTAACTACTACTACATTTCTCTGATTGGACATGGATATACAACTTCTGAAAATAACGCAACAACTATAAACAGAATAACGAACAGATGCTGAAGCAACTAGGATATGATCCTGAGGCATGAGGGCTTACGAAGTGGACAGCTATAGGTCAAGAAGATTCGGTCAGTGTCATTGTTGACACTGGACATGGCAGGAACTCAACCATGTAGAAGTCCACCATGAGCTCCTATCGCCATTCATAAATGCCTCAGTCACATGTATCATGCAACCAAAAGGGATAACTGTGAGATAAATAATACAGTAGCAAAAAAGAGAGATGCCAAATAAAATAAAGGGAAATGTTACTGCCACTTTTAGTTGTATGGTAATAACTTGAGGTCTAAATCATATATCTAACTTGAGGACACATATATATATCAGATAATAAATTCTACAAGGATCTACTACAACAAATCATAATGCTGGTATGGAAAACTAGCTAAGTATGGGGTACCCTGCCCTTGCCTAGAACAGATCACACATGACTAGGTACAACAGGTACTACCAGCAGGTGAGTCAGAA
This sequence comes from Avena eriantha, assembly GCA_910589775.1. Lineage (NCBI taxonomy): Eukaryota > Viridiplantae > Streptophyta > Magnoliopsida > Poales > Poaceae > Avena > Avena eriantha. The sequence goes on from OU342744.1 coordinate 225,940,674, forward strand.
ATATAAAGCCATACTATCTTAACACTAACTGAGCAATATAAACAGTATGCATAAGCACCAGGATAGCAAGAAAAGTGACTAACTAACTAGAGATGTGATAGGAACTCTGTTCGCTGCAATAGCCAACCGAAGTAATCTATAACAGTATATCTACACAGTAGTACACGATTAGGAAATCAGCAGTTGCCTACTCTGAATCTGCTCAAAAACTAAGGTTGGTCAAACATGAACAAAGTGACTAATTAAGCCGTGATTCCTAATTAGTATTCCCTACCCTGTCTAGAATAGATCACACACGCAACACAGCGGCAGGTATTACCAGGAACTAGTGGGATCAGGGCTGAATTAACGAAGGGAGATCCTAACAACAAGCAATTAGTATTCCCTAGCAGATTCCCAATCCGAACAAGTCCTATTGTTGTCAACCTCAACTAATCGAGCAAGTTGAAAATTACCCGAGGAACAGTAGAGCAAGCGATGTCGTGGCCCAAACGGCCAGATCGGTGGTCATCGAGACCAGTGGATGTGCCAAGGAACGGCTGCTTCGGCTCCTCCTATACTCGTAGCTGCACCACCTTGGGAGGGAGAGGAAGGTGACGATCTCCTCCTCTGTGCAACTAGCCGCCTCGGAAGGGGGTCGATGGGAGGGTGGATCGACAGAACAACAGAAGCAGCCAGCACGCGTCGACGCTGTCCATATCATGCGCATGCGCATCCACGAGATCCATGGCGGCGCGTACACGATCTAGGATGCCATGGGTGGTGTTGGGGAGGAGAGCGACAGAGGGAGAGAGGTTATGGTGTTGGGTGGAGGGGGCGAGCGGAGATCGGCGATGGGGGCGACCAAATCGGTGATGGGGCTGAGCGGAGATCCGCGATGGTGATCGGGAGTGATGGGGGTGGGTGGTTGGGGTGGCGGCGGAGAAATGAGGGAGGGAGAGGGGAGAATCGGCAGCATGAGGGAAGGCTTCGTGAGATTAGGGTTGGTGTTGTGGCCTCGTGGGTGCGGTGGGGGAGTAGGGACTCCAGTGTGCTTCTTTGGACGAGCAGCCAGGCATTGGATTGAAATGAACAGTCCAAATCAGGCCCATAAGGATGATCTGTGGGAGGAGGTTTCCTGTGTTTTGATTGGTCGGTTCACAAAACACCTCTTTTGCACTGAGTAATAGTTTGAAACAGACATAAAAAATTCAAAAACGGTCTGATCAATGCAAATGCTTTGCGTGGTGCCATACTATGTGACATAGTTTTAAGGTAATTGGTATATTATAAGTGTCTCAAAAAACCTTCTCGGAAATGACCTATCATGTCCGAGATTTCATGGCTTTCGGGCCAAACGACCAGTGTTATGGCCATAATCATGACATAGTTTGTGATAATATGTCCATATTATGCATCCATGTGTATAATGAGATGGAGAACAATGTTGCAGGAGGAAGTTTTTCTTTTCGTCGCACGAAAAATCCATTTTCCATTTTCCGAGAGCAAAAAACGGGGCGTTTAGTGAAGCAACCACCAAACGACAGTTTTAGAATGCTACCACCACATTTTTCAAAAATAGTAGACCACCTTACATGGACAATAGCCCAACCGGGGTATCTCAAACCTTTCCGTCCATCCGTGGCGAAAAAGACAAATTCCTACCGAATCGGTAGGAAGTGGGTCCGATTTGAACTACAGGTACATTATCTGACGCCCATGATTCAAAAAAAATCATTTTCAGACTCACAATATGCTATTTCTTCTCAGGTCCAATGCAAGTTTAGCGAGGCTCGGCCCCTAGCTAAGAACCTTCATACCCGCCGTTTTGACCATAGTTTGAAACGGGCATAAAAAAATTTAAAAACGGTCTAATCAATCCAAATCCTTCATGTGGTGTCATATTATGTGACATAGTTTTAAGGAAAAATACCAAACTTGGTATATTGTAAGTGTCTCAAAAAAACCTCCTCAAAAATGACCTATCATGTCCGAGGTTTCATGGCTTTCGGGCCAAACGACCAGTGTTATGGCCAGAATCACGACATAGTTTGTGATAATATGCCCATATTATGCACCCATGTGTATCATGAGATGGAGAACAATGTTGCAGGTGGAAGTTTTTCTTTTCGTCGCACGAAAAATCCATTTTTCATTTCGAGCGCAAAAAACGGGGCGTTTAGTGAAGCAACCACCAAACAACAGTTTTAGAATGCTACCACCACATTTTTCAAAAATAGTAGACCAACTTACATGGACAATATCCCAACCGGGGTATCTCAAACCTTTCCGTCCACCCCTGGCAAAAAAGACAAATTCATGCCGAATCGGTAGGAAGTGGGTCCGATTTGAACTATAGGTACATTATCTAACGCCCATGATTTTTCAAAAAAATCATTTTTAGACTCGCAATATGCTATTTTTTCTCAGGTCCAATGCAAGTTGAGCAAGGCTCGGCCCCTAGCTAAGAACCTTCATACCCGCCGTTTTGACCATAGTTTGAAACGGGCATAAAAAATTCAAAAACGGTCCGATCAATGCAAATCCTTCGCGTGGTGTCATATTATGTGACATAGTTTTAAGGAAAAATACCGAACTTGGTATATTGTAAGTGTCTCAAAAAAACCTTCTCAGAAATGACCTATCATGTCTGAGGTTTCATGGCTTTCGGGCCAAACGACCAGTGTTATGGCCAGAATCACGACATAGTTTGTGATAATGTGCCCATATTGTGCACCCATGTGTATCATGAGATGGAGAACAATGTTGTAGGAGGAAGTTTTTCTTTTCATCGCACGGATAATCCATTTTTCATTTTCCGAGCGCAAAAAACGGGGCGTTTAGTGAAGCAACCACCAAACGACAGTTTTAGAATGCTACCACCATATTTTTCAAAAATAGTAGACCACCTTACATGGACAATATCCGAACCGGGGTATCTCATACCTTTCCGTCCACCCCTGGCAAAAAAACAAATTCCTGCCGAATCGATAGGAGGTGGGTCCGATTTAAACTACAGGTACATGATCTAATGCTCAAGATTTTTTTGCAAAAATCAGTTTTAGACTCACAATATGATGTTTCATCATGGTAAATTCATCCATTGCACTCATGTATTTTTTTAAGTCAAAATGCAGTTTCAAAATTATATTTTGAATTATGATATGTCCCTACCATAGACTAATATGGGATTAGTAAATTCACTTTTTTAAATAATCAAAGTATTGCTAATAAACACCCTAATATGATCCGCTAAATTTTATAAAAATTTAGAAATAAAAATCAATTCTTTTAGACTTGTTATGAAAAAAGATACAAAAGAATTAAGATAACAGAAAAAAGAAAAAAGAAACACAGAAAAAAAAACTAGCCTAAGTGGATCAGCCCGATAAATATGGCCCAATCGCGGGTTTGAACAAAGGCCCATCCCGATAAATATACATCTTGGCTGGTGTAGTGGCAAGCCTCGCTAGTATGTGTTGTTTGGTCGCAGGTTTGAATACCCCATCCACCTATTTTTTAACCAATTGTTGGGGAATTGGTGGATTACGTATAAATATAAAGTATCGTTGTAGTAGTATGACCAGAAATATTGGTTGGTGCAGTGGCTAGCCACGCTAGGTGGGTCACTTGGTTGCAGGTATGAATCCCACCAGCCACCTATTTTTTGCATGATTATTGGGTAATTGACGGATTATATATACATATAAAATATCATTGTAGTAGGATGACAAGAAATATTCGTTGGTGTAGTGCTAAGAAGTGGTATGTTTGGTTGGGAGGTCTTGTGTTTGAATCCCCCAGCGACCTATTTTTTGCGTAATTGTTGGGGAATTGGTGGATTACGTATAAATATAAAGTATCGTTGTAGTAGAATGATAGGAAAGATTGGTTGGTGCAGTGGCTAGCCATGCTAGGGGGGTCTCTTCGGTCGTAGGTTCGATTCCCACTTGCCATCTATTTTTTGCGTGATTATTGGGTAATTGACGGATTACATATACATATAAAATATATAAAATATTGTTGTAGTAATATGATAAGAAATATTGGTTGGTGTAGTGGCAAGAAGTGGCATGTTTAGTTGAGAGGTCTTGAGTTCAAATCTCTACCACTATTATTTTTTGCAAATATTCAAGCAGTGCCACGTAAGCGCCACATAGGCAGATATTGACACATGGATATGACACATAGGCGCAAGTACTGACGTGTCCGACTACTAATTTCAACTTATCCTAATTTGGACGTCATAATGATTTAAAATCGTCATAGTGAGATAGAAATAACGCTGTAGGCTACATCCGTCAGGTTATGACGATTTGAGATAATGAAACTATGATGTTTCTGAGCAAAATCGTCATAATTTTGTAAGGTTTTGAACCTCTCAAACGGCTTGAGACCATCTGGTGCGAAATCGTCATAACTCTATGACGACTTTGTCCACGATCACAATTAGAAGGTCATACAATAACACATTTCTTGTAGTGTACTTTTGAACCAAAATAACCATTATGTGTTGGACGATTGAATCATACTCTTTTTCATATGTGCTCCAACGGCAAGCATTATAGTATTTGATATTTTTCTAAGTTCAAAGATAAGATCAACTCTCATAGAACAACAATTTAATAGGAAGATATATAAAAATATAGACACAAGATTGTTTACACCCTTGCTTCTTAGTAACTAGTGCAAACCTTATTCATGGATCTTTCAATCATGTTCTTATGCTCAATTCAACCTTTGCCTCACACTCTCCATGGCTAGCCTAATTCACGGGTGCCTTCCTTTCATTCACTTTCCATGAGTATACGTATTGAAATATCCATGACTCTCAATTTTCTCAAAGCTACTAAGTTGAAACAAGAATGCCTCCTGTCCTTTTCATATCCCTTCCCAACTTTTTATTCCACAAGACTAAATCTCTACTTCAAACTACAATCTTTCATGTCATATTGACTAATTCTTTTACTTGTTCTTTTAGTGGGAGAGATTCTTGCAATTTTCCAACACACACAAGTTAATTAAATTCAAGGCAAGATGTGACTGAAACCTCTAAACATGTCGCGCTCATTTGCATGAGTGTTACCCATAAATCTCCAAACAAGAGAGCCATGGATGACACCATACTTTAATATTCATTGATAAACCACAAGATAGGAGATACATGACAATGTTGTATGAGCTTGTAAACCTAAGAGAAATCGATAAACTAGACGATAAAAGTAAACCACACCATACTAGATAGATATGATAAACTAGTAAAAATAAAAGACTAGGTGGAACTCCCCCAAGCTTCAAAGGTTGCCTCTGCCTCTTATCCTGCAACAGGTGGGTTTTACTCATATTCTTCCACCTTCCCATCCATCTTCCAAAAGTAGGGTCTCCCAGTGTAGAAGGACATATGTGGATCATTATACCTTAGGGAAGCAGCCTCTACAATCTTTTTGAAGCGCTCTAGATACTCGCAGTTCTAGTTCTCCATGTCCCACATCAGGGCTTGGAACTTGTCCAGCTGTGAGATGACGTATATGTACCTCTCCTCCAAGTCCTTGAGCCTCTCCTCGTATGCTTCAGCCTTCTTCTTCAGCTCCAGGTTCATGAAGTGGTGGGCGTTGAGGCTGCGTTCAACAATAGTGCTATACCTGAGGGTCTTCTCTTCCAGAGCATCGAGCCTCTCCTCCAACATGTCGGTGGCCTTGGGACCCTTCACCTCCTCCATGAGCAGCACCCCTCCTTGAAGGATAGGATTTTCATCTGTGCCATCACGAAGTTGAGGTAGTGGTTCGCAACACCTCCCTTGGTGGAGTCCTCTCCCTCTAGATTGGATCCGGATCTTAACATGGCTAAACCCTGACAGGGACAAACAGGAGAAACAAAGATCGCTCGAAAAGTCTTGGTGCGAGATTAGATTGACGGAAGGGGTATATATTGACGGGTTTTAGGTCAAAACAAAGAGTTAGAGTTGAAAATGAGACAAAATGGGAGTCCGAGGAGAGAACGAGTAGTGCACACGTGGCCATGGGTGGGGCCGTGTGTGCTCTCTCTTTCCTCCCTCGGGACTCTGTTCCTTCCAAGTTTTTGTCTCCCCTGGTTATTTCCAAGTTACGAGCACGAAAGCTACCTTTTATCGATTCGGGGCTTCTAAAACAACACGGTTCTTTGCAATTACGACTTCCGATGTTTTTAAGTTCAACACTTCCACCTTTTCGAGAAAGCTTTTTCCTGCAAGATAATTTTTAAGGCGTTGTCCATTAACTACATGAGGTTTAACTTTGATATCTCCATGGAGTCGGATAGCTCCTGACCGGTACACCTCCTATATGACTAATGGTCCCTACAATTTTGAAGCCAATTTCCCTACAGAAAACTTGAAATGAGAGTTGTACAATAAAACTTGGTCACCTACTTTGAAATTCTTCAGCTTAAGTTTATTATCGTTCTAAATTTTAACTTTCTCTTTAAACAATTTTGCACTCTCATAAGCTTCATTTCTCCATTCATCTAGCAAGTTTAAGTCAAGAATTCGTTTCTCTCCTGCAGTTTTAAATTTAAAATTTAGTTGTTTAATAGCCTATCTAGCTTGATGCTCTAACTCTACAGGACATAAACCATTTTATAAGGAGACATTCCCATGGGATTTTGAATGCGGTTCTATAAGCCCACAAAGCTTCATTAATTTTAAGTGGACAATCAGATCTAGACTTATTCACTGTCTTGTCCAAAACGAGTTTGATTTCCCTATTACCTAGTTCAACTTGTCCACTTGTTTTAAGATGATAAGGAGATGCAACTCTATGATTAACATCATATTTTGCTAATGTTTTCCTAAGAACACCATGTAAGAAATGAGAACCACCATCAGTTATTAAAAATCTAGGTACACCAAACCTAGGGAATACGATGTCCTTGAGCATCTTCATTGATGTGGCATGATCTGTGATGACCCACAAGTATAGGGGGTGTATCGCAGTATTTTCGAGGGAAGTTAAACCCAATTTATTGATTCGACACAAGGGGAGCCAAAGAATATTTATAAGCCTTAACAACTGAGTTGTCAATTTAGCTGCACCTGGAAACAATCTTGCTCACAGCAGTTTATCAGTAGCAACAATTTTGTAGTAGGAATAGCAAAGTAACAGCAGTAGCAAAGCAAAGACAGTAGTAACAAAAGCAGTAAATAGTGGGATTTGAGTGCGGTAGGCATAGGGATGGATGGACGGGCGTTGCATGGACAAGACAATTCACATAGCAATCAGAACATAGGGCAATTGCAGATAAATAAGATAAAGCATCCAAGTACTAGACAATCCTAGGCATGTGTTCCATATATAGTCATACGTGCTCGCAATGAGAACTTGCACAACATCTTTTGTCCTGCCAGCCCGTTTGCAGCGGGGCCTCTAGGGAACTACTGGCAATTAAGGTGCTCCTTTTAATAGAGCACCGGAGCAAAGCATTAACACTCCGTGAACACATGTGATCCTCACATCAAAGCCTTTCCCTTCCGGTTATCCCGATTTCTGTCACTTCGGGGCCATAGGTTCCGGACAACAAAGTGTGTATACAACTTGCAGATAAGACCAAGAACAATACTATCATAATGAATCAATAATAAGTTTAGATCTAAAATCATGGCACTCGGGCCCTAGTGACAAGCATTAAGCACAACAAGTCGCAACAAAGTCATAAAGCACTAATAAAAGATACTAGGCACCATGCCCTAACAATCTGATGCCATTACATTGACGATCTCATCCAATCCCTACCATCCCCATAGCCTACAGCGGGGGATTACTCACTCATAGATGGGGGAAACATGGATGGTCGATGGAGAAGCGATGGTGATGATGATGGCGATGATCTCCTCCAATTCCCCGTCCTGGCAGGGTGCCAGAACAGAGTTTCTGGTGCTGTTTCATGGAATCTAGTGGTGGCGGCGGAGCGGAACTCCTTCTGGAAAAACGTTGAACCCCCCGAAGTTTTTAGGTCAAAAGGCTCCTTATAGGCGAAGAGAGAGGCTGAGGGGGTGACTGGGGGGCCCACACCACCCCCTGGCGCGGCCTAGCCTGGCCCACGCCACCAGGTGGTGTGGCCGCCCCCTGGCTCTTCTCTGTCTCGTATTCTGGCTCCTGGAGTCTTTGGGTGAAATAGGATTTTTGGCATATTTTCCGGGATTTTTCCTGATAGTTGATTTTCTGCACAAAAAGTAGACACCAAGGCAGTTCTGCTAAAAACAGCGTCAGTCCGCATTAGTTGCATCCAAATCACACAAGTTTAGAGGAGAAACAATAGCAAAAGTGTTCAGGAAAGTAGATACGTTTTGGACGTATCAACTCCCCCCAAGCTTAGCTTATTGCTTGTCCTCAAGCAATTCAGTTGAAAACTGAGTGCGATAAAAGAACTTTCACGAACACATTTGCTTTATATGATGTAAATATTCTCAGCAATGTGATCAACTACTTGGACAATTCATAATAAAGAGTATGCAACCAAGTCTACTTAATAGTCATTGCAAGCTATGAAGAGATTCCAACTGAAGAATAATAAGTAGCATGAAGCACAAACATAAGCAACATTACAATGCTCATAAAAAGGTATGATAGAGTGGTATCTCGCTTGCCTTTTATTATGAATGCCAAGGCACCTCTGAAGTTCAAGTGATGACTAGAAGTAAATATATCAAGGATACAATCATCAAAGTCATAACACAAATAAGCAAGTAATGGAACAAACACAAAGAATGACAACTATGCTTTCAAGAAGGTGCTCAAAGAATATGTGGAGACTCAACAAGTAGAAGAAAAAGGTTTTGAATAATTTTGAAAAGCTTCCAAATGCTGAAAGTATGGTACTCATTAGCTTTGATCTCTCATTGCCCCTTGAGTACGAGGGCCGCTCCTCATGCTACTCAACTTTATTTACCGCTAAGTTCTTGTCATTGTAAGTATGTGCGTATCATAGAGAACCGCCAACGGGGTACCCCTTGCCCGATGATACGGAAGAATCCCCATATCAAAATGACAAGGCAAGCAGACAATGAGTATCTCAGCAATCTTCTTATTTACCATGGGAAAATGGTGTTTTTTCTCTCTTTCCTCTTTTCATAGAGTTTTTCTTTTCTTTTTCTCAATAGCTATCTCTCTCTTTTTTTATAAGAAGAATGCTTCATAGATATCATTATGGTTACGCTGCAGGTTTCCACCATGTCAGCATGGATTAGACCAACGGCCAGGGCGTTTCTCTAACACACATACATAACTCCATGGACTTATAAGCTCCCCTTTTATTTCACACCAACGACATCCGCAAACAAAAGAGCAAGGTATCAACTGGGTATATATTTACAAGTGTTGAAAGCGTTCCCCGTGACAGCACGGTTCTGCTAATCCCCAGCCTATAATTTGCAAGCATATAACTTTCATGGAGAGTTCACAATGGTTCGGGTTTATTAAGTGCAGGAAATAAAGTGTGACATCAAGTTTGTGAGAGCTTTACTAACTAATTTTCCCATAACAAGCAAACATTTTATTCGGAAGAAAACAAGGCATATTGAATATGCACGGGAGCAGCATATGATGCTAATAGGTAGGTATGGTGGACACTTTGGAAATATTCGGTTTAGGGAGTTGAAAACATGAGTAAAACACTCAGTGGAAGTGGAGGCTAGCAATAGTAAGGGAGCGACAAACGAGAGAACAATAGCTGTCATTATCATGCTTGCAACAAAACAGGACTACTCATGGCATGAAAGTGATTCAAGATCCTCAAGGCAAAATAATTCATCGAGGCTTAACTGTCTATTACAGTCATGTGCATGTGTGAGCATGTGCCAAGTTAATCAAATGAAAACATTCAAAGGAGGATACCACGGTGTCATACCAATTTATGAATAGAGTAATGCAAGCAAACATTCATGAGACATGCTACAAACTATTAGCGAGCTGGAGCTAATCATCATAAAGCAAGAACTATTAAGCATCCAAAGAAAACATACACTCTATATGAACGAACTAAGCATGCTCACAATGATGAGTATATGTATAGAAATGAAACAAATAGAGTTTGTTACTAGCCTCTTACCACGCCTCAAGTTGTCATTGATCCTCATTATTGCTCTTCACTTGTGTAACTTGAATAATAATATGAAACCAATATCCACTAAGGACTGCCGAACCCTGAAGCAAACTCGCAAAAACCAAAGAAGAACGACAAATATTTTTGGTGTTTTCGAGTTTTAAACAAGAACCAAAAGGGAAAAACAAACAAAGAAAAATCTTTTTGGGTTTTTCGAATAGTTCAAACAAAGCAAAAAGGGAAAAGCAAACCAAGGCAAAAAGGAGAAGCAAACCAAAGAGAAACAACAAAAATATTTTTGGTTTTTTTTTGTGTTTTTAGAAAGCAAAAGCAAAGAAGAACGAAAACTAAAAAGAGAACGAAAACATGAATATACAAAGTACCGACACAACATGATATGAAGATGAGTGCGGTGTCGGCGTACCTCACCCCAAGCTTAGGCTTTTGACCTAAGTGGGTATCAATACATGTACGAATAGGGGTTCCAAGCGGGCGGATCTTGGTAAGAATGGTCGTAGTTGGGCCCATGAGAAGAAGAGGAAGCTCCCCAATCATAAGCGGGCTGCTGATATGAAGACTCTCCTTCATTCGAGGGCTGGACCGAATCATCCGTGACCTCCCTTCTAGTGTCCTCTCCTGTTGGGAGAGCTCTCCCAAGTACGTGTCAAGCTCCTCCTCAGTGAGAGACCATCCTTTCCTGTTATCAAGGTTAAACAAAACAGGTGCAGGCAAAAGAACAACACACTCGGACTTGCTCTTTCTCCAACCAGCTTTGAGAAAGGTTATTTCATAAGATAACTCACTCAAACTAGCCCACGAGGAAATAAATTTATGATGTATCATGGAATTAAAATCAAGCCTCTCTATGGGAAACTGTAGGTCTAGATGATGAGGCACTAAACCATGCAATGCTAGCAAACGAGAAGCAATGAGGCCTCCACAAATTCCACCTTTCTCTCGGTTAGCAGCAAGACGGAAAGCTATCAAAGCACCCAAGTTGTAAGACCTATCTCGTCTAAGAGCAGCAGAGATAAATGCTAAATCAAACGAAGATAACTTATTGCCAGTTTTCCTAGCAAGAACACACTTGGCAATAAAGTAGGCAAAGTAGCGAATGGAGGGAAGATGAATGTTACGAATTTTTCCACTCTCCTTCGAGAAGCTACTCCCTTGACAAATTTCTGCATATAAATCCATGAGTGGTTCCGGTCTCTCTTTAATCTTCCTACATGATCCCCATTGAGGTACCTTAATAGCTGCACAAAAATCATCAAGAGAAAGGTTGACAGCAATATTGTAAATTTTGTAATGGACCATGGGATTAGGCAAAGAGTGACTAAATTGGAAATCCTGCACCACAGACATGGTTAGCTTCACAAATTGATAAGGTTCATCTTCCAAAAAGTGCTCTAACCCTGCATTAGAAACCAAAGTGTGGAAATCTTGTAGAATTCCTGCAGCTCTCATGAACTCAGGGCATGGATAAATGTTGGGAAAAACTTCCTCCTCCCGGTGGACCTTCATGACCTTAGGCACCCAAAGCTCATGTTGGTTTAGGTGGTGTTCACTCATCTTCTATTCTGAAATTTAAACACCTATTAAACAAGTGATTGCAAAGTAAATATAAAGAAGGATTCTACTCATAGGGACTTGCAAGAGGCCTAAACATGCATCAAAACTATATCTCTAAGCATCAAACAAGCTTACAAGCTTTCATAACCAGTCACCTACAGCAGCAAAATACTCAACATATAATCCACTAAACATAAATCTACTTGGACAAGGGGAGGAGTCACATACCAGGGAACAAATGCTCCAAATTTTAGCAAGAAAGATGGGCTGAGCAAGGAGATCGAAAAAATCGAGAGCAAGCACAGCAAGAACGCGATTTTGAGCTATGAACTGGAGCTTACTCGGGAGAGAGAAGAAAGTGGCAGGTGAGAGAGTTAGTTGGGGGGCTAGGGGTGGCCCACACCAGGGCATGGCGCCACCCAAGGCTGGCCGCGCCACCATGTGGTGTGCCTGCCTGGTGGGCCCCCCTGGTACCTACCAGGTACTCCTCTGCCCCTTTTTCACGTAAAAATTTAATATGAATTTTCTGGAATTTTTTGAGACACATTATTTTTGGGCATTTTTCAGAAATAGAAGAATGATTTTTCTGACAGACAGATTTTTTTTTCTTTTGGAAACATGATGCAAGGACAAAACAAGGCTAGAACTACAAAAGTTCTAACATGCAAGCAACTAACAACACAAAGAAAACTAAACGAAAGCAAAAACTAAAATGCAAAGGATAGAAATAAACGGAGATAATCATAATGAAAACATTGTTTTGTTCAATGGAATCCTTTTGTTAGCAAGGTTGATCAAGTCTTGCTACCAAAACAATTGCATATGAGACAAAACTTTGTACTCCACTAATGATTCTGTTACCTTAACCTTGATAGCAATGGTCCCAATCATAATAGTTTCAAATTTTTCTCTTGGTATGGGACCATATATTTCTCCAACTTGAATGCCTTCAACATGTTCAATTGAATTCAAGCCATAAGTCCTTTCAATCTTCTTAGGCAAATAGACAGTATGTTCCTTGTCATTAACATTGAAAGTCACCTTTCCTTGATTACAATTAATAACAGCTCCTGCAGTATTAAGAAAAGGTCTCCCAAGAATAATAGACATATTATCATCTTCAGGCATTTCAAGCACAACAAAATCAGTTAATATCAAGCAATTGTGAGCCACCTGAATAGGTACATCCTCACATATACCCACAGGAATAGTGGTAGATTTATCATCCACTTGCAAAGATATATCAGTTGGTATTAATTTTTCAAGTTGAAGCCTCTTATAGAGAGAGAAAGGCATAACACTAACTCCAGCTCCCAAATCACACAAAGTAGTTCGAACATAAATGTTCTTAATAGAGCAAGGGATAGTTGGAATCCCTGGATCTCCAAGTTTCTTAGGAACCTTACCATTGAAGGAATAATTAGCAAGCAAAGTAGAAATTTCTTCATTAGGGATCTTCCTTTTATTCTAGACAATGTCCTTCATATACTTTGAGTAAGGAGGCAATTTAATAGCATAAATCAAAGGAATTTGCAAGAATAAAGGCTTCATCCACTCACAAAACTTATTATAGTGTTCATCTTCCTTTGACTTGTGTTTTTTATCAGGGAAAGGCATAGGTTTTTGGACCCAAGGTTCTCTTTCACTACCATGTTTCTTAGCAATAAAATCTTCTTTGGTGTATTTAGTATTCTTAGTATGGTTTTTAGGTTCTTCTTCAACTTTTTCTTCATTAGAAACAACATTTTCTTCATTACCACTTTCAGTTTCAGCATCAGATATAGATATACTATTAGGATCTATAGCAGGTTCAGAGGGTTCTACAACAGTTTTATGTTTCTTTTTCCTTTTCTTACGAGTAGAACCACCATTTCAGTTTGTTGAGAATCCTGCTCAATTCTTTTGGGATGCCCCTCAGGATATAGAGGATCCTGGGTAGCAGCTCCACTTCTAGTTCTAATTTCATAAGCATGTTTTTCTTTAGCAGCATTAACTAGCAAGTCGTTTTGCACTTTAACGAGTTGATCTATTTGAGTTTGAACCATTTGAAAGTGTTTAACAATCATTTTACAATCATTATATGTTCTTTCTACAATCTCTTTCAACTCAACAATAGCTCTAGTGTTTTCCATTAGATGATTTTGCACCCTTTTATTAAAGTTATCTTGCTTAACAATAAAGATATCAAATTCTTCTAAGCATTGATCAGGAGGTTTCGAGTAAGGGATATCACCTTCATCAAAGTGTTGGAGAGAGTGTACCTCAATAGTGGATGAGTAGGGAATAGGCTTACATAATTCTTCTATAGGAGGTAAATTCTTGACATCTGCAGTTTTAATTCCCTTCTCCTTAAGACATTTCTTAGCTTCCTTCATCACTTCATCATTTAATTCAATAACTCCCCTCTTCTTTGATGTTGGAATAGGCATATGAATAGATGGTTCAGGTACAATTACTTCAGGTATAGCTTGTTTAGGAGGAGTCCAATCTTCATAATTCTTGCTTATTTTAGCCATTAATTCATCAGCTTCCTTTGGAGTCCTATTCCTGAAAACACAATCGGCACAACTATCTAGGTATGTCCTAGATTCATCGGTTAGTCCATTATAAAATATATTAAGAAGCTCATTCTTAGGTAAAGGACTTCCAGCCTGTGCATGAATCAAAGCACAAAACCTTGCCCAAGATTCAGGCAATACCTCTTTTTCTCCCTGTTTAAAATCAAGAAGTTCCTGCAAAATAGCATGTCTAGCACTGGGAGGAAAATACTTCTGCAAGAAAGTACTAATCAAGCACTCAGGGCTATCAATAGATCCAGGAGGTAAATTACTAAACCAAGTTTTAGCTTCTCCTTTCAGTGAAAAGGGAAAAATCTTAGCAACAAAGTAAGTATGCATCTTAATATCATCAGAAAACAAGCCACTCATGGTAGAAAGTTCATTCATATGTGCTACCGCACTTTCATTCTTAGTCCCACAAAAAGGTTCTTTCTCGACAATAGCTATGTAAGATAGATCGAGAGAGAAATCATAATCTTCATCTATAATGTTTATGGGAGAAGCAGCAAACTTAGCAGCAGGATATAATTTCGATCTAATAGTACGCCTCTCAAGGAGACTCTTAGCAGCGCTCCTATCATGGGTGTTCTTACATTCTTTAATAAACTCATCGATCATCTCAACATAACCATCTTCAATATCATAACTCTCACTAGACTCAGGTGAGCTAACAGGTGTGGTAGTTGAAAGAACATTTCATGTTTTCCTATGTTTTGTGTGTTAGATAACAATACTATGGAGACTTTTCATGTGTGCTAAGTGTGCAGGAAATTTTGAGGGGGGCCGGATAATCCGCCCCACCAAGGGCCGGATAATCCGGCCTACCTCATCTCTCAAGGAAGCCAAGGCGCGTCGCTCGGTACCCGGTCGAATTTTCTCCCGGAAAATCCGAACTGGGGCGGTTTTTCCTCCCCAGGCTGGATAATCCGGGTGTCGCATGGGCCGGATAATCCGGCCCCCAGTTTTCGAGCAAAAGGAGCCAAGGCGTGTCGCTCGGTATCTGGTCGGATTTTCTACCGGAAAATCCGAACTGGGGCGGTTTTTCTTCCCCAGGCCGGATAATCCAGCCTTCGCATAGGGCCGGATAATCCAGCCCCTAGAAGTTGATCAAGGGCAAGCTCGGCGCGTCGCTCTGCCGGGGAGCGGATTATCTGCCGGATAATCCGGCCCTCACTTGGGCCGGATAATCCGGCCCCCAAAGGTTGCAACGGCTGGTTTCTGAAGGGGGGGTATAAATATCCCTTCTTCCCCAACGTTCAGTCTTCTTGATTCATTCGAATTTTGACTAGACCTTGTGCAAGAGCTCTAAATCTCAATCTCCCACTTCAACCACTCGAAGGTCTTGATCTTTGGTGGAATTGAAGGAGGAGAAGTTCATCATCATCAAAAATCAAGCGCTTCAACTCCTCTCCATTCAATTGGAGAAATCCTTGATCTAGTATTCTTGTCAATACCTAGATCTTGTTTATTGTATTTGATAAGTTTGTTTTTGTGGCAGCTTGTTGTCATTTCGGGAGCCTCCAAGTTGTTGTGGAGTTTTTGCCCCGCTAGTTGTGTAAAGGCGCCGGTGCCCGCCTCGAAGGGTACCTATAGTGGAAGGTGGATCAAGCCTGTTGTGGCGAGATCCATCAGAGAACAGGGTGAGGCCTTTTGTGGCGTGGTGGTCTTAGTACCGCCCACCCCTCCAACGCAGACGTACTTCCCTTAACAAGGAAGGAACTGCGGTCACACAAATCTTGTGTCTCCACGTGCTTCACTTCGGTTTACTCGTTCCTCTTCCACTCGCTCTTTACTCGCTAGTAGATAGGTTTGCATATAGGGAAATTCCACCCAATAGTCTATCTAGATAATTTACCCTTTGTGTTAAGCCTAAAACTGAAAAAGAATTAAAAATTGGTGTAGCGCCTATTCACCCCCACCCCCCTCTAGGTGCCCATACGATCCATTTTTGTAGTGTCTTCATTAGGAGTTTCGATATTTCCAGCTATAGTTCTAGCAATCGTAGCATCTAGGAAAGGACCTAATAAACCACTCTTATCGAGCACAGTAGAAGCAGCATCATAAGCATCAGAAGTTTTAGATTCAGCAGTAGTAGCAGTGTGTGTAGCATGTGTATGTGGTGGTGTAAGGAACTTACTCAAAACAGACGGTGAATCAAGAGCAGCAGAGGTGTTCAGAACCGTACCTCTTCTTGTAGTGGATGGTAAAATAGGAACCTTGCCATCACGAGACTTACCCATGATGGATGGATAGCAGCGAACAATAGAGAATCCAAGTGAACTTGATAAATAAAGCTATGCTCCCCGGCAACGGCGCCAGAAAATAGTCTTGATAACCCACAAGTATAGGGGGTGTATCGCAGTATTTTCGAGGGAAGTTAAACCCAATTTATTGATTCGACACAAGGGGAGCCAAATAATATTTATAAGCCTTAACAACTGAGTTGTCAATTCAGCTGCACCTGGAAACAATCTTGCTCACAGCAGTTTGTCAGTAGCAACAGTTTTGTAGTAGGAATAGCAAAGACAGTAGTAAAGCAATTCACATAGCAATCAGAACATAGGGCAGTAAACAGTGGGATTCGAGTGCGGTAGGCATAGGGATGGATTGACGGGCGTTGCATGGACAAGACAATTCACATAGCAATCAGAACATAGGGCAATTGCAGATAAATAAGATAAAGCATCCAAGTACTAGACAATCCTAGGCATGTGTTCCATATATAGTCATACGTGCTCGCAATGAGAACTTGCACAACATCTTTTGTCCTGCCAGCCCGTTTGCAGCGGGGCCTCTAGGGAACTACTGGCAATTAAGGTGCTCCTTTTAATAGAGCACCGGAGCAAAGCATTAACACTCCGTGAACACATGTGATCCTCAAATCAAAGCCTTTCCCTTCCGGTTATCCCGATTTCTGTCACTTCGGGGCCATAGGTTCTGGACAACAAAGTGTGTATACAACTTGCAGATAAGACCAAAAACAATACTATCATAATGAATCAATAATAAGTTCAGATCTAAAATCATGGCACTCGGGCCCTAGTGACAAGCATTAAGCACAACAAGTCGCAACAAAGTCATAAAGCACTAATAAAAGATACTAGGCACCATGCCCTAACAATCTGATGCCATTACATTGACGATCTCATCCAATCCCTACCATCCCCATAGCCTACAGCGGGGGATTACTCACTCATAGATGGGGGAAACATGGATGGTTGATGGAGAAGCGATGGTGATGATGATGGCGATGATCTCCTCCAATTCCCCGTCCCGACAGGGTGCCAGAACAGAGTTTCTGGTGGTGTTTCGTGGAATCTAGTGGTGGCGGCGGAGCGGAACTCCTTCTGGAAAAACGTTGAACCTCCCGAAGTTTTTAGGTCAAAATGCTTCTTATAGGCGAAGAGAGAGGCCGAGGGGGTGCTTGGGGGGCCCACACCACCCTCTGGCGCGGCCTGGCCTGGCCCACGCCACCAGGTGGTGTGGCCACCCCCTGGCTCTTCTCCGTCTCGTATTCTGGCTCCTGGAGTCTTCGGGTGAAATAGGATTTTTGGCATATTTTCTGGGATTTTTCCTGATAGTTGATTTTCTACACAAAAAGTAGACACCAAGGCAGTTCTGCTGAAAACAGCGTCAGTCCGTATTAGTTGCATCCAAATCACACAAGTTTAGAGGAGAAACAATAGCAAAAGTGTTCGGGAAAGTAGATACGTTTTGGACGTATCAATCTGCACTTTTGGTTGGAATTGCTTCCACCCACTTAGTCACATAGTCCACTGCAACCAAAATATATGTATGTTTCGTCTTCGATTCTAGGAAAGGTCCCATGAAGTCGAATCCCCACACGTCAAATGGTTCAAGAGGTAATGAGTAATTCATAGGTATTTCATTTTTCCTACCAATATTTCCTATTCTTTGACATTTATCACAAGATTTAACATATTCAGCGCAATCTTTAAATAGAGTAGGCCAATAGAAACTAGACTGTAATACCTTTGTAGCTGTGCGATCTCCTGCATGATGCCCTGCATAGGGACTATTATGGTAATCTCTTATAATAACCCGTTGTTCAAACTCAGACACACAACGTCTAATAATACCATCAACACTCTTCTTATAAAGGAAAGGATAATCCTAAAAATAATGTTTAAGATCATAAAAGAATAATGAAAAAATACTTTTGGCGGTTGAGTTGTTGGTGTTCTCTTGGTTGATGGTTTGGTCTCATAAGTGGTGTTATGTTTGTAATGATACTCTTATAGCTGTGGTTTCTTTAATGAAATCAGGAAAAACTCTTTTTCTTTAAATACTTATATACCATCAACACTCTTCTTATATGCATTGCAACGTCACAGTACGGCAGCTGAGTTGTACTCCTAGTCCGTGGTGGTTGCCACTAGAGATGGAGCAAGCTGTCGTGTCTCGTGTGAGGCATGAGAGTTCGGAACACCGTTCACGCAACCTCGCTGGGGGATAAGATGATCTACTGTAGGAAGTTTGCCTGTTAGGACGTGACATTACAAGATGATGTCGATGATAATTGATACAGTACCCAGAAAGCGACGACGACAACCGCATGGGGTGTACCTGAACCTGACGTCACGGCCTTGGCAACGATTTTAGTACAGTAGCGAAATGCAAACATCTTTCTTCTTTCTAACAGACACTAGCCTCTCCCTCTCGGCTCTGCCTCCAGGCCTCCACCGCACAAAGCACAATCGGTCAATCATGGCACGCCCTGACTGCCCAGACTTCGGTGACAGTGCGGGAGCATACAGCGAGAACGGCATCCCCGTCGTGGACATCGACGTCCTCGTCAACGGCGACTCCGATCAACGGTCGGCGGCGATCAGGCACCTCGGTCGGGCGTGTGAAGACTGGGGCTTCTTCATGGTACGTACGACTCAAATTTGTAGAATTTCAAGCAAAGGTATACTTATTGATCCAAGCATATACATGTGTGTGATTCTTCCATGAGAAGGTCATCAACCATGGTGTTCCTGAGTCTCTCCAAGGAGCGACCATGGATGCATGCAAGGAGCTGTTCAGTTTACCAACGGAGGAGAAGGCCGAGCACATGGACGCGGCCCCGATGGACCCCGTTCGCGTCGGAACGGGTTTCAATTCTGCCGTCGACGGCGCCAAGTTCTGGCGAGACTACCTTAAGATGTTCGCGCACCCTGAGCTGCACTGCCCGGCAAAGCCGGCAAACCTACGGCACGCGAACCACTCCTTTACTATCTTGATTGACTTTCGACTGCATGTGTTCTCTTGATAAAACATTTGACAGGATTGTCGATTTGTGTCGTTCGTTGCCAGAGGAACCGCTACCGAGTATGCGACTCGCACGAGAGGCCTGATGCTGGAGCTCACGACGGCCATCTCCGAAAGCCTGGGGCTCGATGGCGGTCGCATCGCTGAAGCTCTGAAGCTCGAGAGCTGCTTCCAGATCCTCGTCGGGAACCACTACCCGCCGGCTGGCCCGGGCGTTGGAGCAATCGGGTTGCCGACTCACTCCGACCACGGCCTCCTCACTCTGCTCTTCCAGAACGGCGTCGACGGTCTCCAGGTCAAGCGCAACGGCGAGTGGCTTCTCGCCAAGCCCATCCCGGGCTCCTTCTTCGTCATCGCCGGCGATCAGTTGGAGGTGACCCACCAACTGAGCGATTGTCTTCTTCGAAATGCGTCATGACCCTCTGCGTCATTCTGACTCTGGTTCTTGTGCTTCGGTTAAACGTGCATGCAGATTGTCAGCAATGGAAGGTACAAGGCCGCGCTCCACCGCGCATTGGTCGACGGCGAGCAGGCGAGGATGTCCTTCGTGAGCCTGATCGGGCCGTGCCTGGACGCCGTCGTCGAGCCGATCCCAGAGCTGGCACCGGAGGGCGCGGAGTTCAGGGGTATCAAGTATAGGGAGTACATGGAGCACCAGCAGAGCAACAAACTCAAGGACAACGCCGCGCTGGACATCGTTCGGGTGCAGCGTGAGATACTCACACGCGAGGGCTCGCTCAACAGTTATCCGATTAACATCTGAGACTGCCTATTCAGGACGAAATCCTGAAGGTCGATATGTTCTATAGGATGCTTATATGCCTTGTTGGAGGGAAATGTATCAGGTGCATTTAGCAACCTAGTATTATTGAAGTTTTCTTTTAATACTGCGGTTTCGAAAAATACCATGGTTTAAAATACCTTTTTTTTGCGAATTATGGTTTAAAATACTTTGTCGCATTTGGCCCCAAGAAATATTACAGGTTTAAAAACTATAGTACCTCTAAATCTTTTTATTTTTTTGGGTATTGAAGAGGTTCGGTCCTCTTTTTTCTAAAACCAAGAAAGGAGCAAAACTGTATTACTCCCTCCGTCCCAAAATGACTGACGCG
Source organism: Avena eriantha (assembly GCA_910589775.1). Lineage (NCBI taxonomy): Eukaryota > Viridiplantae > Streptophyta > Magnoliopsida > Poales > Poaceae > Avena > Avena eriantha. Next base: position 225,961,243 of record OU342744.1, read on the forward strand.
GGGTATGTTTAAATTAAAAATTGCAAATAAACCCACATAAATTCAGATCATCACAAAATTAGCTGAAATCAAAATTCTCGCCCGCGATCCCCATCCGCTCGCCCGCGCGTCCACATGCAATCAACGTGATCAGTGGCTGCCCGTGATCCACCTGAGATCCACCCGCGATTAGTGTGTGTGCAGTGCGTGCATGTGATCTGCCCACGAACAGCGCAACCGCAGGCAGAAACTCCGCATGTGATCCAGTCGGGCAACTGCGATCAGCTCCTTCTCGTCGGCGCCCCTGCACCGTCCCGTCCGCACAACATGCACACGAGCTCGATGGAGGCGACACACTCAAGCTATACAGAGGCCTCCGCAGCTCCCTGGCCATGGCCACCACTCTGCAGCTCCACCGAGGAAGGACGGTGTCTTCTTCCTTATCCAGCTCGCCTCCGACCTCTCCGGCCTCTCCGACCACGGTGAGCGCCTTCCGTCCAGCCTCCTGCACCACAGGGAACAAAGGCTGCACTTCTTGAGCTTCTCTTGCCTCCCTGTGCCGTTTGACTTTCCCAGAACCTGCATCATTACAAACATCAAAGTATTTTAGTATCATATCCATATAAAGGCACATTTGAACTTGGAGCAAGGCACCGGCTTATGATAGTAACCCATGTCGACTCATCAGCATCAGCATCTGCAGTTGACTCGACAGATTCATCTGCATCTGCATTCAAGAATCATACTGAACTTTAGATGGTGATGAACCATCTCCACTTCAAGTACTCAAATGCTAGAAATACTGATATAGTTCTACAGATCCAAGACTATGCGCAGGACTCTATTCTTGTCTCAGTTGTTGGTGCACAATCTTCTTATGGTTTCTTTTGCATATTCTGGTGCCACATAGCTGCAATGACTAAATGTGGCACATTATTAACTAAATTGAGATGCATTGCTAAACTGAGGGTGTTAACACCAGGAGTAGTTTACATAATGCATTGCTAAACTGAACTGAGATGGTTAACACCAGGAGTGTTGGTTATTCCACATGAAACAGTACAAGAGAAAATTACATCTTGTAGCAGTGAGCGGTACAAGACAACAAGAGAAATAAAATGCTGGAAGTACAAGAGAAGGCTGAAATTTGATAAGCAATTGCAGTTCTCCAATGCGTAAGGATCAACTGATGGTGGAAGGAATGCTACCACTCGCTCTCTATATCCCGGCGGAGCTACTTGCTGAGACATTGGCTCTTATCAGACAAGGAGGAGAGGTAGAGAAAGGAGGAGGAGAAGGAGAAGTAGAGAAAGGAGGGGAAGGAGAAGTAGAAAAGAGGAAACGAAGACCAGCTGGACTTGTAGATGAAGAAACAAGAGAAGAAGAGGAGCTGGACTTGAGTAAACTCCTATTACTGAAGCATCAACTAGAATAGCATTTACTCCTATACACATGTTTAAGTAGATTAATCATTGGAGAGACCCACTGATCATATATCAGTGCACGTAATGTTGGGATATGTAAGAAGATATGGTTTGTGTTAAATAAGTACTCCTAGTACAATGACTCATGTATGTGCACTATCTTGTGTACTCCTCCTTTCATCTGACAGTGTTCTGTTTAGAAAAGACAAGCCAAAACAAGATACTGAAAAGTTTAAAATAAATGAAATTCTAAATTTTAACTATGACAACTTAGCACAAGAAACAAACCACTAAGTAACCACAGGATTGTACAGAAACCATTACTGCAATGCTAGTGTTGTACACCAACCATTACTGCAATGTTAATCCTATGAGTACTTGCTGTAAATTTTAGCACAAGCATTGCTGAAATTTACGCAACTGAATAAAACTGAAATCAAATAGCTCGCGTTAAGTACTATACCTTGGCCTTTTCTTTCACACGTTTGTAGAAATATTTTCCCGGTGTGTGTAACATGCAAGGATGCTTCAAACAATGGCTAAATGTTAGACTCACTTCCCATTCATGTTGTAATTTTTTTCCCGAGATTCATCACCAGTACGTGCAGCTCTGAGAGAGTTCTGGGCCTCCGGCTGAAAAGTCTTGCGAAGGACAAGTTAGGAATTGAGTTGTCGAGACTCGAGAGGAGTGGACTCTTCTTCTTCAAGAAAAGACAGACCAATTATTCCAAGCTATTCCAACATAGGTCAGAGGTAGAATGGGTGGAGAGAACACAAAGCGAAGAAAAGAAAAAGGAGAAGAAATGGAGCATCGATCATCACTCAGCCACTCAGGATAAATGATTAAGGGACACAGGTTACATGACATTCTTTTCCAGTTTTAGCTTCATGTGTCCGATAATATGGGGGACTCTTTTTGCCGTTAATATCTCTTCTCTCAGAACAAAGAAGAGTTAGAGAACATGCGTCAGAAATGAGGAAATTAGGGGCAGCTCATGTATCTCTGGTACACACATTACTTCTGAAATGGAAGGACCCAGCATGTGGATCCACAGCCTAGGTAAGGCATTCATGACATTATCCTGACTAAACTAGACAAGTGAGCTACTCCTATATGACAATGGCAGGAATAGAGTTCAAAATCAGGAACATTACCTGTAGTTCACCTCTTGCAAAAGAGTTGGTTTTAGTATGTTAGCAGCATCAATTACACCTTCAGATGCACCTGCCCCGATCAATGTGTGCACTCCATCAATAAAGAGAATAATGTCAATAATGTCACCATTTTGCTTAATTTCCTCCATAAACTTCTTCAGTCTTTCTTCAAACTTTCCACGGTATTTGGTACCAGCAACAAGGAGCCCCATGTCAAGGGTAATAACCTGAACAAAACAGTTGTGATTAATGTTCTGGAACAACATGATAATAATGAGGTTTGCATTGCATCATACTTCTAATTAATTTGGCTAATCTCCTAATCGACACCAGGCTTGCCCTCAGGCTTTATTATCATACCTCAATCTTGCAGGCCTTGTAGAAAGGAGCCGAGAGAGTTGGTGAGGACGTGGAACAGCGTGAGGAAATCCTCGCTTCCTCCCTGCCACGGGCGCCTCCTCCGTCACCGGATCCAGCACCGCCGCACGCAGATCCGGCGATTCCTTGCCAATTAGGATGAAAAGGGATCATTGCATCCACAAAAAACTCGATCTTTGTGACCTGCGGTGACCGGTGAGGCTAGCGGACGGAGGCAGCGATGCTAGGGGATGGAGGCGGCGACGCTGGATACGCTAGCAGCGAGGTGAAGGGCCGACTGAAAGGGAAATGGACGTCGCCTAGAGGGGGTGAATAGGCGTTTAAAAAATATTACGGCTTAGGCTCTAATAAATGCGGAATAAAACTTAACGTTTAATTTATCAAGCCAAAACCTATATCCACTAGGTTCACTAAGTGCACCAACAACCTATACTAAGCAAGACAAGCAACAAGGTGATAGCAAGATAAATTACTTCAAGCACGATGGCTATCACAATGTAAATTGCATAAGTAAAAGGCTCGGTTGAGAGATAACCGATGGACGCGGAGACGATGATTTGTTTCCCAAAGTTCACTTCCAAAGAAGCTATGTCTCCGTTGGAGAGGTGCGGGGGCGCAATGTACTTCGAACGCCACAAGTAGCTCACCTCGAGGTGTGATGGCACGATGCTCACCCAACGCCACACAAGGCCTCACCCCAAGATGCGAAGGCACGCAACCTACTGACGCCACAAAAGGCTCACCCTATTCTCCCGTGATCTCGCCACAAAGGCCTACTCACGTTCCACTATGGGATACTTGAGGGCGGTCACCGAACCCGTACAAGGTTGGGGCAATCTCCACAACTCAATTGGAGGCTCCCAACAACAATGCCACAAAGGCTACAAAGCCACAAAAGGCAACAAGGCCACAAAAGGCTACAAGACCACAAAAGGTCAACAATCCAACCACACAACCGTCTAAGGTTCCAAGAACCCAAGAGAAACAAGCCCAAGGGCTTGAACTCGCCAAATCTCCGAGGAGAACTCAAACCTATGCACCAAATACAAGAGGCAAGTCCTTCTCTCTCAAATTCCACCAAAGCTACAAAAGCTATTGGGAGAATAAGGGAGGAAGAACACAAGGGGAGAACACAAAACTCTCCAAGATCTAGATCCCAAGGATTCCTTCACAAAGAAGGGATTTTGATTGGTGAGGCTTGTAGATCTAGATCTCCTCTCTCAAATCCCTCAAAAAGATGCAAGAATCATAGGAGGGAGAAGGGGAGAGGGAAAGCTCTTCAAGGTCAACAATGGAGGAGAGAGAGAAGGGCAAAACTAAGAAAAAGCCAGTTCGGGCCGAAGGGGAAAGGGGAGCTCCTTTCAAAGGGCTTCCCGATCTGTCCGTTACCCACAGAATCGCGCACGGCCGGTAGTACCGGTGGGTGGCCGGTACTACCGGTGACACTTAGCCAACGGTCCAAAAACAAGGTGCAAACGAACACAAAAACGAGGTCGGCCGGTACTACCGGTGGTACTACCGCCTGGGCCGGTACTACCGCCCAAGATTCCGACCGGCAGAGATGGTACAAAACCAAAATCGGGGTTGCCAGAAGTTGGGCCAGAATTAAGACCGGTACTACCGGCGGCATTTCTGCCCGAGCGGTACTTCCGGGGCCTGGTCGGTACTTCCGGTCAGAGAAACTTCAGAAACCAAAACTGCAATAACTTTCACGTCCGAACTCCAAACGAGACGAAACCAATTTTGTTGGAAAGATAACGACGTGAAATATTGGATATCACCAAGGGAGAAAATACCATGAATATATATGTGAGATACCTCCCAAGGTGTGGAGCCGGAAAACCCGCAAGATCAAAAACGCAATAAGATATGCATGGGAAATCCGTTTTTGATGATCTAGAGCTTGTTATGAAGATAACCACAAGCTCTAGATCCTCACATGGACAAGAACCAAACAACAACCAAGAAAGATGATGCTATGTATGCAAAGGTTTGAGCTCTCTCCGAAAGATACGAACGAGTCACCCACTCGAGAGCCCCTCTTGATAGTACGGCTATCTATCCTAAACCCGGTCTCCCAACACTATAAGAGACCGGTAAAGTAGAAACCCTATCAAGATCATACCTTTGCCTTGAGCATCCCACTTGAGCTTGATGAAGACGATATTGTCACCTTCAAGATGGAACATCTTTCTTGATTGCTCGTGCTTGCTCTTGCTTGATGAAGACTTGTGAATGGCTCCCCCATACTCCATGGGGAAACCTCTTCTTTGACCTTGTCTTCATCACTCCATGAACACCGAGGAGGCAAGCTCCAAGCATGAGATCTTCTAGAGATGCTGCATATTGAGCTTGCACAACAATTATTGACGATGTATTGAAGATAGCCATGAGGAACTCCATCTTCTTCTTCTTCAAGATAAACTTGATCTTCTTCTTCTACTTGATTCTAATAGGCACAAAGCCCTTGGACAATGCTTCTTCTTTTTCATCCTTGAAACCAACACATGGTCCAAGCGATGCCAATGGACAAACCTACAAGTGAATCTCAATTTACACATTAGTCCATAGGGATTGTCATTAATTACCAAAACCACACATGGGGGCATACATGCCCTTTCACCGACGACGGCGAGGCGAGGGGACTTGGAAGCGAGGCGAAGGGCCGGCGCCGACGGAGGTGCTCCGTTGCGGGAGACGAACACAGAGGGTAACGCAAGGAATGGAGGTCGGGGACACACGGAGAAGATGGGCCAGAGACCGCGGGCCTTAGGTGAAAAAGGTGAGGGGGTTATGTACAAAAACACTGTCGCGTCAGTTATTTCGGGACGGAGGGAGTATTTCCTTGCCTGACGTTGGAATACTTCGGTTTGGAAATATTTTCGTTTTGAAAATAACGAGCTACCACATTACTGCATATCACGACATATTTGCCCGACTTAGAAGAAAGAGCAAGTGTATTGGTTCATATTTTTCGGTGCTCTGCCGCTAAATACGTTTGGATTGCGATTCGGAAATCAATTGGACCTAGGAATAGGCCTAGGTCCCTTTCCCATTTCTTTTGGTGGATTCCTCCGTGTCTCCCTGTCAGCAGACAATCATATGGAAGCTGAGAAATAAAGCTTGCTTAGAGAAAAAATTATAAATTTCTCCGGCGATCTAATTTGTTATGCTTGTGTGTTCATTAACTACTAGGCAGAGTTACATGCCAATGGCGAGCAAGATGTGGTGCATGCGGGAGCAAAAGTTTTTCAACGAAATGCTTTGAATGACGCAGTTTTTGTGCCTCCTTCTGCAACACCTCTCCCGAGCAATGTTGATCATGCGACCCTCCTCTTCCCGCGTGCTCGGCGACCTGCACGAGGCAACGTCGGCCGGTAGTGGTGCTCCCATGTGGCAGTGTGATCTCGACTTGCCGGCAGCGACTCGCCAACTTTCACCAATCGAATCTTTGTAGAGAACTTAAATCGATGCACCTAGTGCAATGGTGATAGCTGAAAGAGTACGAATCTTTTATAGCTAGTTTTGAAGTAAGAGTACCTAACCACAGAGAGCTATTGGTAGAGGTTTTTATACTTCTCGTTACTATTCACTAGAGAGTTCGTGTAATTTATCTCTAATTCCAAGCAAGAGTGTATAAAAGTATGGTTGATTGAGTGCAAAAGTAAACAAGAATGATGTAAATTACTAAAGTGAACAAGAACATGTCAGTGTGGTTGCAGGAGTTGCAATATGACTAAGGAGTTCTCGGAGAGTGTAGGATCCACCATTAGCAAATGTATTAATTATGATTAGGATAATCTACGTTTTTCTGCATGATTAGGTATAGGAGGAGCTCCAAACTGGATGATCAAATACAAGCTATCTTTTATTCCATCCCTCATAACCACAACAGTAATTTTAGACAAGCCACCCGCGATTCTCTACTATTAAGGGCTAATCCCATGGTTACGGATCAAGCTCTATGAGTCCCCTCTTATCCCCTTGAACACATGAGTAATGATTTTGACACAATATGTCACTTAGAACCATAGCATCAGCACATGACCAAGAGTAATTCCCCCTCAAGTCCCTAAAATGTTACATGGTGCACTTCACATAACATCAAGAGAGAGATTGAATACATACATCATAAATCTAAGTCATACGTCATCTTTATTTTAAGACATAATGTTTGCTAGGGTTTCTCTATCTCCCCAAGAACAAGACATAATGTTTGAATACTCACATATGAGGGAAATCAACGTCATCTCAATAGCAATAATGACGATGGTATGAATGAATACAAGTGCAAATCCACTATGCTAATTGAAATTACAACCAAGTAAACAAAGGGGATCGGTGTTGGGGATGTTGATGATGATGATGTAGATCAGTGTTGAAGATCTAAGTCCCTTCTTCTCTGCAGTGACCTAGCATACCACTGCATGTTGTAGTACGCAAGTCGTTGACATAACACTCACGGAACACCGTTCCGCAAATATTACATCCCTCAGAGTGGTACAACAGAAACATTGCGGGTCCATATTACATACAAACTTATTAAAAGGGAAATGGACGTCGCCTAGAGGGGGTGAATAGGCGTTTTAAAATTATTATGGTTTAGGGTCTATAAATGCGGAATAAAACTTAATGTTTAATTTATCAAGCCAAAACCTATAACTATGTTCAACCAAGTGCACCAACAAACTATGCTAAGCAAGACAAGCAACAAGGTGATAACAAGATATAATACTTCACGCACGATGGCTATCACAAAGTAAATTGCATAAGTAAACGGCTCGGTTAAGAGATAACCGATGGACGCGGAGACGATGATTTGTTTTTTGAAGTTCACTTCCAAAGAAGCTACATCTCTGTTGGAGAAGGTGCGGTGGCACAATGTACTTCGAACGCCACAAATGTCTCACCTCGAGGTGTGGTGGCTCGATGCTCACCCAACGCCACACAAGGCATCACCCCAAGATGCGAAGGCAAGCAACTCACCGACGCCACAAAAGGCTCACCCTATTCTCCCGTGAGCTCGCCACAAAGGCCTACTCACGTTCCACTATGGGACACTTGAGGGAGGTCACCGAACTCATACAAGGCTTGGGGCAAACTCCACAACTCAATTGGAGTGCTCCCAAGAAATGCCACGAAAGCTACAAGCTTGAGGAAACTCCACAACAATTGCAGACCCCAAGAACAATGTCACAATAGGCCACAACCTTGAGGAATCTCCACAACTCAATTGGAGGCCCCAAGAACTCATCACAACTCCACACAACTGTCTAAGGTTCCAAGAACCCAAGAGAAACAAGCCCAAGAGCTTAAACTCGCTGAATCTCTGAGGAGAACTCAAACCTATTAAAAGATCACGGATGTCGCCTAGAGGGGGGTGAATAGGCGATTAAAACTTCTACGAGATGGTCTTAACAAAGGTGGAATAAAACTAGCATTTTCTTTTGTTAAGCACAAAGCCTATATATACTAAGGTTCACCTATGTGCACCAACAACTTATGCTAAGCAAGACAAGCAACAATATGATAGCAATAGATTACTTCAAGCATGATGGCTATCACAATGTAAAGTGCATAAGTAAAGAGCTCGGGTATAGAGATAACCGAGGCACGCGGGGACGACGATGTTTTACCGATATCCTCCCAACAAGAGAGTACGTCTCGTTGGAGGGGTGGGCGGTACTAAGACCACCAACGCCACCAAGGCCTCACCCTATTCTCCCGAGCACCCACCACGCGGGCAAGCACCCGTTACACTATGGGACACTTTAGGGCGGTCACCAAACCCGTACAAGATTGGGGCTATCTCCACAACTTAATTGGAGGCTCCCAATAATCGCCACCAAGGCCTCAATCTTGGGGGAGCTTCACAACTTAATTGAAGACCCCAAGCACACGCCACAAAGGCCACACAACCATCTAGGGTTCCAAGAACCCAAGAGGGACAAGCTTCAATGAATATCACCGAACAAATCCTCCGGAGAGAACACACACCGATGCACCAAATGCAAAAGGCAAGAACACCACAAAGATGCCCCAAATCTCCACTCTCAAGTTCCAACAAGGCTACTAAAGCAATTGGTGGAACAAGAGAGGAAGAACACAAAAGGGGAACACAAAAAGGCCCAAAGATCTAGATCCCAAAGAATCACTCACAAAGAGGTGATTTGGTTTGGTCAAAATATAGATCTAGATCTCTTCTACCTTCCCCTCAAATATGGGCAAGAATCATTGGAGGGGGAGGAAGAAATTAAGCTCAAGAAGATTAAATCAAAGAGGCAAAGCTTGAGCAAAAGAAGGAGAAGAAGCAACTAATAAAAACTGATAAAGGGGCTATTTATAGGAGGGCCAGATTTATGTCCGTTGGGATTTTTTCTGGATTGGGTCGGTAGTACCGGATCGGGCCGGTACTACCGCCCGGTCAGCCCAGCAACGCACAGCGAGCGAGCACGAGTGAAGTCAACGCGAGGGCGAGCGCTTCCAGCCAGCAAGCAAAGAAGCGAGGAAGCCACGCAAGGGATCAGGCGGCAACGCGAGCAAAGCCAGCGCAGCAGGAAATCGAGGCGTGGGCTAGCGAGTGAGCAAGGGAGAGCGGCGGCGGCTAGCTGGCTGGGCCGGCTGGTAGTACCGGCCCGCCAGGGCGGTACTACCGGGCCAGGCCGGTAGCATTGGAAGCTGGCACCGGGCGAGGCAGAAAGCGGGGCGTGCGGCTCAGGGTCGGGCGTTAGCGGCCCGGTACTACCGCTCGGCCCAGAGAAGACAATTTCCTTTTTCTTTTTCCAAATAAAAGGCAAATACCCCAAAATTCATAACTTGGGCTAGAAGACTCTGATTGACCCGAATCCAATTGTGTTGGAAAGAGGACAACAAAAGCTACCCAACTAAAAGTTTAAATATTGGATATCACCAAGTGAGAAGGTATCAAGTAGTATAATGTGAGATACCTCACTCGGTGAGAATCCAGAAAACCGCAAAGATCAAAATCGCAACAAGATATAAAAGGGAGATCCGATTTTGATGAACAAGAGATTGGTATGAAGATTACCACAAGCTCTATATCCTCACATGGATAAGACAAAACAACCAAATAAGATGATGCAAGTATGCAAAGGTTTGAGCTCTCTCCGAACGATATGATCGAGATACCCACTCGAGAGCCTCTCTTGATAGTACGGTTGTCTATCCTAAACCCAGTCAACACGAGACTAGCAAAAGGGAAAAACCTATCAAGAATACCTTTGCCTTGAGCATCCTTTGGCCTTGTCTTCATCGATACATAAACACCGAGGATGGCAAGCACCAAAAATGAGATCTTCTAGGGATGGCGCATATTGAGCTTCCACAACGCATCTTCTCCTTCATTTCATCGACCTTGAAGCCAACACATGCTCCAAGAGATGCCAATGGACAAATCCTACAAGTACACCTTAATACACACATTAGTCCATAAAGATTGTCATTAATTACCAAAACCACACATGGGGGCCCACATGCTCTTTCAATCTCCCCCATTTTGGTAATTGATGACAATTCCTTTGAGAGGGTTTATATGATGAATGTAACGAATAAAACGGTAGCCCCAATATCAAATACTATGCAAGTATGTGATATTGATACCTCCACAATATATAGAGCAAACTCCCCCACAATCTATGCAAGTGTGATGAACTTGAATTGCATTGCATATATTTCCAATCATTATCATTAGTGGAGTTTCCTCTGTATAAACCACATGCTAAGCAACACAAAGATGCAAGAGCATGAAAGGAAAATGCTTAAGGAAAAACTCAAATCAAAAACCAACTTCCCTTAAACCCTCTAAAACTTATCCCCCATTGGCATCGATTGCTGAAATGGGTGACAAGTTCTAGAAGGACAATATAGTCATAGTTCCTCCAAAGGTGTGCATTCGCACAAATCTAATGATGAATACTTGAGAGGAAGTAAAACTATATTGAGGACCCAAAGATTGCCAAAGAAATAAAATAAAATAAAATAAAATAAGCATCAACAAATGACGCAAGTAACCACAAGATCCAAAAAGAACCAAAGGAAAACAACAAATGATACAAAATGAACATACCAAGATATTCTGATAAGATCAAAAGTGTGTTTTAAATAACAATAGGTAAGCTCCCCAAGATTTGTGCACAAATAGAATAGTTGTATTTGAATATATCATGCACAAATATGGAATCCTCGCTCCCCCATATGCATTTAAAGCACAACACAAGAGAAAGAAGACAAATGAGCATTATTAAATGAATTAGGGGAGCTCCCCAAAGATTATGCACCAATTATAATAATTATATTTGGGAACAAAGTGCATGATCATGGAATCCTCACTCATCCATATTCATTTAACAATACAAGGCATGAGAGAATAAATATGAGTTCCCGAAGATGCAAACAAAAGGAACAAGCACTCATAGGAAAATAAATTTGGAAGCCACCGAAGAATTAAAAGGAATAAAAGGTGGTATCCAAGGAATAAAAAACTCAACAAAAATTATCTTCTCTTATGTGTATAAGTTTCTAAGTGGAATGCATCACAAAGACATATGTCCACAAAGAAACATGCACACATAAACAAGATACTGAAGAAAGCAAGTGAAAACCAAAATGAAGCTATAACACATACCAATAAGATTTTTGCTTGTAAGCATGGCCAAAGGCATAATATTATATTATTGTACATTAATGAACTTCAAACACCAAAATACTACATATATTAAACAATCACCAAGGGAAAAAGAGATGGTTGGAATATATGGAGAAAAGGCAACAAGTATCACAAAGGAAAAACCAACTAGCAAAATCTCACTATTGCACATGAGAGAAATTGAGGAAAGGGTGACATATTTGGGATTGGAGGATCATATGCATGATTTAGTATAGTCCCAATAATATGTACTTAACTCAATTTACACACATTTGTAAAGGGATGAACTCTTAAAACCAAAGCTAGAAACACAGCAAATACAAATATAATAAATCATGCTAAAAGGAAACCCACACATGGTTGGAAGCAAGATATGAGCATGAGGAGAGGATACTTGTTACCGAGATATAATTGGTAAGATGTAGAAGATATGAATTCGTAGATCATCCTATAGCTTACCTCGAATTCCCATGAACACACCACTTCTTCAAACTTGGAGAGACAAGCATCAAATAACCCAATTGTACCTAAAACACATTTAAGTACAAAATGGTTCCCAAACATATTGGGTCCAAAGTAGTTTAGTGAAACTACAATACATAGGAGAGACTCCACATAAATATGTGCATATTAATGTGAAATTGAATTTCGTGCACATCTTAGCCTATTAGGATTTGGTGGAGTTTCCCCTATATATTGGATCTAAGAAAGCAAGCATGCCATGAAATAAACATGTAGAGTATATCCATGCATGAGGCTTTCAAGAACAAACAAGGAGATGCAATTTGAACAAAAACACCAAGTAAACCGAGATGGCACACACAAGAGTGTGACACGACAAACGGTGTCCAAATTGTATCAAAGAACCAAATCAACACATGAATGATCACAAGTTCAACAAATGAACTAGACAAAAGCCAAAGAGCAAAAGATAGATAAGAACACACATGCTCGCGGATTTATCTCATTCTAAAAGGTCAAAACATAAAACAATGAATGAGACAAAACCAACTCCCAAAAGAGCAAGGTTTCAACACATAAACCAAACTCTCACACTTTTCATGATGGCACAAATACCAAAATGAAAAGATCGAACTTCCAAGAACATAAAACATGATATGGATCAAAGCAAGAAGCATAAAATAGGAGTGTTCTAAATAATATAGGAGAGCTCACCCATAAGTAGTACATTATATAGAATTTTGCTTTTGAATGCAAAATGCACACAAATGAGATCATCACTACAACCAACATTAAATAAAGTACAAGAGGATACCAATAAAATAAGAAGATCCATAAGAGGCAAGGAAAACTTGGGAGAAACACAAACATTTTCTTAGCCAAAGATAGGACAAAAAAACAAAGGCCAAAGTGAATATGAGTTTGTGTGTAAGGCCAAGGTCTATGGAACTTACACGTTGAATGTGTTGTAAGAGTATCTATCATACATCTACTTACAACAATACCATATCAATACACTAGCCCAACAACGATCTAAACTAGACGCCTCTAATTTATCAATTGCAAGTTTTACGTGGCTTAGGGCTTTCGGAGATAGAACCGTTCCTACCTACGAACATGAACCACAACGAGGATAACCACGTTATTAGCAACTCATTGTAAATCAGATATTGACTATAGTAGAAGAGACAGACACCCGCCAGCCACTTATGCAAAACAAGTTGCATGTCAGTCGTGGAACCGGTCTCATGTACGATGACATGTAAGGTTGGTCCGGGCCACTTCATCCCACTATGCCACCAATATCCAAAGTACATAGAAGATGCAATAACATGATCATCATCGCCCACATATAAACATATGTGTACTACCCGTGCAAAGCACCTACACATAGATCAGGCTCTGATACCACTGTTGGGTCCGCAACATAGAAAACAAAAAATTTCCTATGATGAGAACTACACACCAAGATCTATCTACTAGGTACAAAGAAACGGGTGGACATACATCCGTCGAGAACTTACCCTCGAAGACAACGAGTTTTGTTAATGAGTAGGAACTCATGGTTGATGTAGTCGTACACTTGCCGATCTCAAGATCGAGTGGAAGTCCGAGTGCCGCAACTCAACAGCGCATCCATACTCGCACACACGTTCAAGCCACCGGACAACCTCCGCCTCCTCGCTCCAGCGATCCAGCGGAAGCAGCAACTCCTTCCAGACAAAATGCCACCAGAAACATGTATCTCGCTAATCCGAGACCATGGGGGAATAATTTTAGAGGGGGAGAGAGATCCTTCACAAGGAGGTGTGAGGAAGAAGGAGGGAGAGGGTGGCCTTTTATAGGAGGAGGGGGGTACCCCCCCCCATTCATGTGGTGGTAACCCCTCCACATTAAAATGCCTCTTCACATTCCCTTTTAAAGTCCCCACTTTAAATACATTAAAATTCTCTAAGTTCAATGCTCTCTCATTTAATAAAACTCTTTTATTAAATTTATTCAGAATTTTGTTAATTACTTTAATTAACAAATATTCACATATAACCCCTTGCAATATTTCAATATCACATGCAGAACCACTTTCTGCAATTTCACCCGAAACAATTTCTGGTTTCTATCGAAACAATTCCTGCGCTTTGCAATTCTTTCGTCTGAAACATATGTGCTCCAAAATGGTGTCCGGTAACTCTAAGTGTGTCACCCTATGGTTTGCGAATAATACAGACATGATTGAGACTCCTCTCAGATCAATAATCAGAAGCGGGACCTGGAGATCCATATTGACTCCTGCATATTCAACGATGACTTCTGTGATCGTGAGAACCTTTAACGCTTGTAATTTAATCCCTTTGTCTCATGATATAATACATGTCCGAGATTCGATCATCGGTATCCAAATACCTAGTTTGATCTCGTTACCGACATGCACTCTTTTCTCGTTCCCGTGATATAACATTCTAGTGATCACATCACTTGCTTGCAAGCTATCTCAATGTGATATCACCGAGAGGGCCCAGAGCATATCTATCCGTCATCAGGATTGAAAAATTCCACTCTTGATCCATGAGCCTCAACATAACACCTTCGTAGCACTGAACCCATCTTTATAGTCACCCTGTTACGGTGTGACATTTGATGTTATCAAGATACTCTTCCGGTGTTAGAAATTAACATGATCTCATGGTCTAAGGATAAAGATTACTTCGTATGATGTTATAGCAATATAAACATAATGACTTGATCGTAATGCTATACTTCAAATGAATGTTCGTCACATCATTTCACAAATGTTGTGACCTTGTTATTAACAACATCCAATGTTCATGATCAGGAAACCTTGATCATCTTGTTAATCAACAAGCTAGTCTATAAGAGAGGCATAACTAGGAACCCTTTTTGTTTATTAAACACACATGTATTAATGTTTCCGATCAATACAATTCTAGCATGCAAAATAAACATCTATCATATATAAGGAATACATAATAACAACTTTATTATTGCCTCTCAGGGCATATTTCCTTCAGCACCGGGCAAGGTAGAAGGCGGGGCGTGCGGCTCAGGGTCGGGCGGTAGCAGCCCGATACTACCGCTCGGCCCAGAGAAGACAATTTCCTTTTTCTTTTTCCAAATAAAAGGTAAATACCCCAAAATTCATAACTTGGGCTAGAAGACTCCGATTGACCCGAATCCAATTGCGTTGGAAAGAGGACAACAAAAGCTACCCAACTAAAAGTGTAAATAGAAGGTATCAAGTAGTATGATGTGAGATACCTCATTCGATGAGAATCTAGAAAACCGCAAAGATCAAAATCGCAACAAGAAATAAAAGGGAGATCCGATTTTGATGAACAAGAGATTGCTACGAAGATTACCACAAGCTCTATATCCTCACATGGATAAGACAAAACAACCAAATAAGATGATGCAAGTATGCAAAGGTTTGAGCTCTCTCCGAACAATATGATCGAGATACCCACTCAAGAGCCTCTCTTGATAGTAAGACTATCTATCCTAAACCCGGTCAACACGAGACCGACAAAAGGGAAAAACCTATCAAGAATACCTTTGCCTTGAGCATCCTTTGGCCTTGTATTCATTGATCCATAAACACCGAGGATGGCAAGCACCAAACATGAGATCTTCTAGGGATGGCGCATATTGAGCTTCCACAACGCATCTTCTTCTTCATTTCATCGACCTTGAAGCCAACACATGCTCCAAGAGATGCCAATGGACAAATCCTACAAGTACACCTTAATACACACATTAGGCCATAAAGATTGTCATTAATTACCAAAACCACACATGGGGGCCCACATGCTCTTTCACCTATGCACCAAATGCAAGGGGCAAGTCCTTCACTGTCAAATTCCACCAAAGCTACAAAAGATATTGGGGGAATAAGGGAGGAAGAACACAAGAGGAGAACACAAAACTTTCCAAAATCTAGATCCCAAGGATTCCTTCACAAAGAAGTGATTTGGTTAGGTGGGGTCGTAGATCTAGATCACCTCTCTCAAATCCCTCAAAGAGATGCAAGAATCATGGAAGGGAGAAGGGGAGAGGGAAAGCTTTTGAAGGTAAACAATGGAGGAGCGAGAGAGTGGAAGAGCTAGAAAAAATGACCTCTAAAGTTGGGGAAACATTAGGGAAGAGGGGGGGTCTTAAATAGGGCAAGAGAAATCTGCCCGTTTGAGTAATTTTCGCACGTCACCAGAACTACCGGTGCCCCACCGATACTATCGATAAATAGAAACACAAGTTACTTAACAAAAATAAGTTTTCACTGGAACTTTGGGCGGAACTTGGTCCGATACTACCGCTCAAGCATAAACGTTGGACAACATTGCACGAAAATTTCAATAACTTTTGACTCCGGACTCCGATTTCGATGATCTTGGGCTCATTTTAAAGAGACAAAAAGGCTCTAAGATTATGCAAAGAAACATCATACTCCAACAAGGGAGGATAAAAATAAAATGGAGAAAGGTATGACCTCTCAGAAGTGACGAACTGGTAAAACCTCCAAAACCCAAAACGCAAAAAGTTGATGAAAGGACATTACTGTCATAATCACTTTTGGTGTTCGTTAACAACAAGTAGAGAATTTCATAGTATGCTATTGTCTACAGGTTGATATAATGCAAAGTGAAAACAACCCTTGGCCTACGGAACTTTCCCTGCAATATTTACATGTTCTTGGTAATTCTAGACCGGAGTCTCCGGTGTGGTTCGGAGTTTCCCCAGGAATCCCCGGAGGGGGCTCCAGATTTCTGCCTGGGTCAGTCAGATAGGTGGTCTGGAGCAAGGTCCGGAGATCTGGCCGGAGTCTCTGGTCCAAGTCCTAGACCAGAGTCTTCGGTGTGGTTGGACCGGAGTCTCCGGTCCATATGGCTCATAGAAGGGTTGGGTCAATCTGTTTGATGGTCTGGAGGCTGGTCCGGAGATGGGCCGGAATCTCCGGTGTGCAGGCCGGAGTCGCTGGTCTGACTTTTCTCCAACGGTCAGAAAACGGTTCAGTGGAGTGAAGGGCTATAAATAGAGGACCTTATCCCCTTCCTCTAGCTGCTGGTCCCACTAAAGAACACCATCCCCATTTGAGCCACCAAATCAATAAGATCTTTTCATCTAACCATCCAAAGTCATTGATCTTTGGAGAATCGAAGGAGGAGGCCTTGATCTATAGCTTCACCAAGAGAGATCTTCATTTCCCCCTCATTCACTTGAGGCCCCCCATGCTCTAGTGTTTATTTGGAAACCCTAGATTTTGATTTGGTTCTTACTAGCTTGTCTTTGATTGTTTGATAGATTTCTTGTATTTGGGAACCTCCAATTAAGTTGTGGATGTGAGCCCCGAACTCGTTGTAAAGGTGTCGGCTTCCACCTCGAAGGTTGTCGTATAGTGGAAGAGGTGAATCGAACCCTTTGGGGTGAGGTTCATCGGAGAACAAGGGAGGCCTCTCGTGGCGTTAGTGGTTTGAAACCACCCCCCTCTCCAAACATAGACATACTTCCCCTCAAAAGGAAGGAACTATGGGAAACAAATCCTTGTGTCTCCAAGTGCTCCACTTTGGTTACTTCTATCCTTTATCGCACTTTACTTATCTAGTTCTTGCTTAGTACATGTGCTAGGTTCACATATAGGTAAATTCACCATAGTTGCATAATCTAGAGAATTTACCTTTTGTGTCAAAACCTAAATTGAAAAAGAGTAAAATTTGAAGTAGCACCTATTCACCCCCCCTCTAGGTGCCCATACGATCCTTTCAATTGGTATCAGAGCCTCGACTCTTTATTCAGGCTTAACCGCCTAAGAGATTATGGGAAACCTAGGAGATGAGGGAGAAAGTGAGACTAGCCATTCGGTGGCCATGGTAGATCTCAAGAATTTGGAAACAAGCTTGAGATCTACCTTGGGCAACGAAATCCAATAGTTGCTCCAACTCGTTGAGCAACTTGTTAGGAATAAGCCAACCTCACCTCCTCCCTCTCAAGAGGAAACACCACCTAACCCAAAGGCAAGTGCTCCGGCTAAGCCTTTGGATGAAGTGGCGGGGGATGAACATAATTCCACTGACTCCACCACCAAAATGGGTGATGGGAAGGAAGAGCACCACGCGGTTCCCGGATGGTACTCTCCCGACCCTCCTATCCCTCACGCGCATATAAATAATAGAGGCGACCCACCTAAGTTAGTTGCACATACTTTTTCTCAATGGCAAGTTTTAATGAAATCTCATGTGCGCAGCTCTTGCATTTATTTGTAGAATATTATTGAAGAAGGACTCAAAGTTGAGGATCCAACCAACTTGACTAGAAGAGAAGTGGTCAATAGCCAACTCAATGTGACTGCCTTGCACATGGTCCAACTTGGAGTGGGGCCAAAGGATTTCCCCACATTGAGCACTACAATACTGCCAAGGAAGCTTGGGATGATCTCATTGACTTGTTTGTTGGCAATGAGAGTATGAGAAGAAATAGATATGATGCCTTAAGTAATGAGGCCGAAGGTTTCTTCATGAAGGATGGTGAGGATCATGAAGACATGTATCGAAGACTCAAATCCACAGCCAGCGCCTTCAGGAATGCTGGTGCCTCTCACATTGATGATGCTTGGATCAAGAGGAAGTATGTGAGTGCTCTCATGCCTTTCGAGCCTACTAACTTGAAGAGTCTCCAAGGAAGACACAACTACCATCTCATGACCTCAAGTTATGCAAGATATGGTTGCCTTCAAGGTTGCTGCCAAGAATGCCAAAGACGCCTGTGCTCGTGCCATTGGAATGAGTAGTGGCGTCAATCTTGCCTTGAAGGACAAGGTTGTGAAGTATGATGACAATGAAGGGAGTGATGAGGGACTTTCAATGAGCCACCCCGAAGATGTCAAGGTTGCTCATGGTGAATACATGGCCTTCTATGCAATAAACTTTTGGAAAGATCCCGCCAAGGCCAATATGGAAATGCAACGAAGAAGCAACCCCAACGGGAGAAGAGATAATGGGTCCAAGTTGAGAACTTGCTTCAATTGTGGTGACCGCTATCACTTTGTTGCTGCTTGTCCCTATAAGAAAAGAGAAGATCATGGGGGTGATACATTGCAAATGTATCTATAATTTTTGATGTTCCATGCTTGGTTTTATCCACTTTCTTGTGTTTTGTTCCAACTTTGGAGTAATTTTATTATGATTTCTTGGACTAACCTATTAACAAGAGCCATAGTGCCAGCTGCCTGTTTTCTGCTGTTTTTGGTTCCAGGAAAGTCAGAAAATGAATATTCTCGGAATTGGACGGGACAAAAGCCAAAGTGCCTATTTTTCCGGAAGGGATCAAGTGCCAGAATACGAGACGGAGAAGGGCCAGGGGCCGGCCACATCACCTGGCCGCGCGGCCAGGCTGGGCCCGCGCCGGGGGGTGGTGTGGTGGCTCCCGGCACCCCCTCGGCCTCTCCTTCCGCCTATAAGTTGCCCTTGGGACGAAAACCCTAAGTACCCGATCAAAAATCCACGAAAGAGTTTGTAGCCGCCGTCATCTCCATCCATAGATGGGGAGGGATCTGAAGCTCTTCCCGGCACCCTGTCGGAGAGGGGAATTCACCCTGGAGGCCTTCTTCATCACTATGCAAGCCTCCGGTGTGATGCATGAGTAGTTCATCCTTGGACTACGGATCCATGTAGTAGCTAGATGGGTGGTTTCTCCTCCTTTGTGCTTTCATGTTTAGATCTTGTGAGATCCATTCATGATCAAGATCATCTATTTGTAATTCATACATGTTGTGTTTGCGGGGATCCGATGGATATTGAGATGCTATTTCAGATTGATTATTGATTCTATCATGTCTTTGTTATTTGAGATCTTGCATGCTTTCCGTTTTTAGTAGCTATCTTGGCCAAGTAGATGCTAGCAACTCCAAGAGTTAGTATTTATGATCGATAGTAGGTTCATGCCTCTGGTAATCTGGGGAAGTGATAGAAATCTCTAAGGTACTAGATGTGCTGTTGCTACTAGGGAGAAAACAACAATCATTTGTTCATAGAACAATCGTATTGTTTAATTTACACGCAGTTCGTAAAGCAATAATCTGTTGCTCGCAACTTAATACTGGAGGGGGTTCGGATGATAACCTGAAGGTGGATTATTAGTCATAGATGTAGTTGGATGGCGGTCTATGTATTATGTTGTAATGCCCAATCAAGTCTCGGAGGAGTCAAGATGATTAGTATATGCATGTATTTCTTTCTCGGTGTTTGTCAATTGCCCCGCTGTAATTTGTTCACCTAGCATGTTATCTATCTAAGGAGAGCCACCTCTAGTGAACTATGGATCCCGGTCCTTTTTCTTTACATACAATCTACAATCTTTTACTTCTTTGTGTTTACTTTCTGCAAACTTTTACTTCTTTCCATTCGATACGTTTAATCCTTTGTTTTCCACAAAACACGGTGAGATTGACAACCTCATCGCAAGTTGGGGACAAAGTTATGTGGTTGTGTTGTGCAGGTCTCCACGTTGCTACTAGCACCGGTAGTGCGCCCTGCCAAAGCTCAGCTAGTAACACCTTTGGGGTGATTCCTTGCTCCTACTGGTTCGATTAAACCTTGGTTTCATAACTGAGGGAAACTTGCTGCTGTGCTCATCATACCTTCCTCTTGGGGTTACCAACGAGCTCTACATCAACACCGCCATCAAGCATATTTCTAGGTGCCGTGCATTGATCCATCAAGCATTTTTCTGGCGCCGTTGCCGGGGAGTCAAGGACATCTTCACAAGGGGAGTCCCTCATAACCAATCTCTTTACTTTGTTGTTTTTGTTTTACTTAGTTTTCTTTTTGCTTGGTTTGCTTGTTTTGTTCTTCAAAAATACAAAAAAAATAGTTTTACTTGTTTGCTTTCTTATTTGAAAACCCAAAAAAATGACTACTCTTGAAAACACTAAGTTGTGTGACTTCACTAGCACCAACAACAATGATTTTATGAGCACACCTATTGCTCCACCTGTGGCTGAAAATACTTTCTTTGAGATAAAACCTGCGTTGCTCAATCTTGTTATGAGAGAACAATTTTCTGGTATTGGTAATGAAGATGCTGCTTCCCATCTAAATAACTTTGTTGAACTTTGTGAGATGCAAAAGCATAGGGATATAGATGGTGATATTATTAAACTGAAATTGTTTCCTTTCTCTTTGAGAGGAAAAGCTAAATAATGGTTGAATTCCTTAACTAGGAATAGTATTGATTCTTGGACTAAGTGCAAAGATGCTTTTATTGGAAAATACTATCCTCCTGCTAAGATTATATCCATGAGAAGTGAAATAATGAAGTTTAAACAACTTGATAATGAGCATGCTGCTCAAGCTTGGGAAAGAATGAAATCTTTGGTAAAGAATTGTCCCACTCATGGACTGATTGCTTGGATAATCATCCAAACTTTTTATGTAGGATTGAACTATTCTTCAAGGAACCTATTGGATTCAGCTGCTGGATGTACCTTTATGACCATCACTTTGGGTGCTGCAACAAAACTATTGGACAATATGATGGTTAAGTATTCTGAGTGGCATACCGAGAGAGCTCCACAAGGTAAGAAGGTAAATTCTGTTGAGGAAACTTCCTCCTTGAGTGATAAGATTGATATTATTATGTCTATGCTTGTTAATGGGAAAGCCCATATTGATCCAAATAATGTTCCTTTAGCCTCTTTGGTTGCTCAAGAAGAGCAAGTTGATGTGAACTTCATAAGAAATAACAATTTTGGCAACAATGCTTATGGTAATAATGCTTATAGGAACAATTTTGGTAACAACAATATTAAGCCATATCCTCCCAACAATGGTAATGCTTATGGAAATTCTTACAACAGTAATAAGAGTGCTCCCTCGGAACTTGAAGTTATGCTTAAAGAGTTTATTAGTAAACAAACTGCTTTCAATAAAACTATTGAGGAAAAACTCTCTAATGCTGAAAAGAAATATAGCATCTTTGGCTGAAGCTCAATCTTCTTTGAATAAAATGGATGCTAAACCTGAAACTAATGATAATCCCTTTGCAGCTACTAATGCTATACAAGTAAGAATTGATGAAAATGTTAGACTATTAGCTGAATTACATGCTAAGTGGGAAAGAGAAGATGAAATTGCTAGAAACATTAGTTTTTCTACTATCACTACCACTAGTGTTGAGGCCACTAATAGTTCTACTACTTTAGATGATAAAGTTGATTTTGATCTTGATGGTTGCAACATCTCTGAAGTTATTAAGTTCCTACAAAAGCTTGCTAAAAGTCCTAATGCTAGTGCTATGAACATGGCTTTTACAACACACATTACTAATGCTCTCATAAAGATTAAAGAAGAAAAGATGAAACATAAAGCTTCTATTCCTATAAAACAAGAAGATGGTTATGAACCCATCATTAATATGAAAGTGAATGACTTTGATTTCAAAGCTTTATGTGATCTTGATAGTAGTGTTTCTATTATGCCTAGAAGGATTTATGATATGCTTGATTTGCCTCCTCTTGAAGATTGTTATTTGAATGTCCCACTTGATGATAATGCTAAAAAGAAACCCATGGGGAGTCTCAATGATGTTCTTATTATGGTTAACGATTCCTATGTCCCCGTTGATTTCTATGTTTTGGATGTTGAATACAATGCTTCTTGTCCTATTACTTTGGTAAGACCTTTTCTTAGAACTGTTGGTGCCATCATTGATATGAAAGAAGGCACCATTAAATATCAACTCCCACTTAAGAAAGGTATAGAACACTTCCCCAAAAATAGAGAAAAGATTTCTTTTGCTTCTCCTATGAAAACAAAATTTGGTCTTAATGCTTCTTCATTTGAGAACACTTGATCCTTTCTTTACTTCTTATGCCTAACTTAAAGCCGTTAAAGAAAAGTACTTGTTGGGAGATAACCCAAGAGTTTTAGTTGAGTCTTGGAAGATATTACCTCTGTAATAACCTCTCCTTATCCTTTTTATTTGCTTTTTGTGCCAAGAGTAACCTCTAATGAGAGAGAAGTAATGATTGGGAAAGTTGCTGTCCCAAAACAGATTTTTGTGCTTCACCGTAAAAATTCCTAAGCGATCTATGTACATCGGATTGATCTGTAATTTGTTTTTCTGCTGCCCCAGGTTGTTATCTAACTTTCGTTAGTTCAACACTTTTTGATTTGAGCAACAGAAGGTCTTCGAAAAAATTGTCTTTACCTTCTGGTCTGTTTTGACAGATTTCTGCCATTTTTCTGCATTTGCTTCTTGTTAGTTCCTTCTTGAGTTCCTTTGGGGAATTGAGCTTTTTGAGGGAAGTGCTACAGTAGCTAGTTGTAGCATCCCAATTGTCTAACAATTGTAATGCTACTTGTCCTAGTAAGATATTGGCTACTTTATATATATTATTGTTGCATCATAATGATATCATGCTCATGTCATCATGCCACCTTGCATTTGAGCATCATATAAAACCCTTTTTCTTTTGGCTCTTCTCTCACCTGCATATTAATTGTATTTGCCTCTTGATATTGTATTTGGTTATTGATATATTGTATAAATTCCCAAGTTGAGTTGGGGGCATATCTTTTATTTCATTTCCATCACCTTTCTTTTCCACCACTTTAAAATTCCACCATCCTACTAGATCATGAGCTTGTTTGTCTTTATTTTGGATTTCTCTAGCTCATGTGCAATAGGGTGGATCTAGTCCATTAAATTCCTTTGCTTGGCTTTGTTCCACTTCTTGGAAATGCATAAGATTAATGCCATCATACTAATATTGTTCTCACAAAATATATCATGGCATTATTATTTTGCATGGGCCATGCAAGCTTCTCCACCACCTTTCTCTCCATGGGTTTTCTTTGAATTTAATGGATCCTATCTTGGGAGTCCATCTTCTACCATTCCACCATCCCCATACTTCTATCCACCTATTTATTTTCTTATTCTTATTCCCCATGCATGAGCCATATGTGACCCTTTCCACCTATTTCTTTTCTTCCTCTTTCTCTAGTTTCTCCTCCACTTTATCTCAAGCAAGATCAAGTTTCCTTTTCTTCTTCTTGGTTTGGCCTCACAAACTAAATCAAAATATAAACACCTAATAAAATTCAAACCTAGTTTATCTCTTTATAATTCCTTTACACCTAATCTACACAAAACCCTAACTCTATTCTCACTCCCTCTCTCTCTCTCACTAGCATGACCACCTGGCCCCACCTCATCTAACCCTAACCCTCTCCCTAACCCTAGCTAAACCCTAACCCGAGCCATGCCCATCTAACCCTAGCCTAGATAACCCCTCTCCTCTCTCTCTTCTTCTACCGCCAGGCTAGCCCCACCCTGCCCTCTCTCGTCCTTAGCCCCACCTGCAGTCCCTCCTGCCGCCGTCCAGCCCCCAGGACAAGCCCCCAACTGCCTCACGTGCTCGAGGAGGAGGAGGAAAAAGGTGGCACCGAGGCCACCTTTATCTTGCCGTGCCCCAGCTGTCCTCCTCCCTCTCCCTTCTTTTCCTCCCTCCCTCACGCCTCTCCTGGCTCGCCCAGATCCACCCCGAGTCGCCCCTCCTCTCCTCCTTCTTCCTCCCCAACGACTACCACCTGCTGCCGTTCGCCGCCAGCACCACTTCGCCCTCGTCGTTCTAGCCGGCGTGCGCGACGTGGAGTTGTCCTGGGCGACCAAGAGGACCCCCCTGCTGCCCCCTGTATGCGCCAACGTGGACGAGGAGCTCCCCAGCACCGCCAGATCCTCGCCGTCCTCCGAAACCCTAGCCCGGCGGTGCGTCTGCATCCTCGCCGTTCCAGCGCCTCCCCGACCGATCCCACACCACCGCCAAGCCCGCGGTGAGCATCCCCTTCTCTCTGACAACCTCCGCCTCACCGTACCGCCCTAGCGCCACCGTTGTTTTTGTCGAGCGCTCTCCGTGCGCCAGAGCTCGCCGCCGTCTGCAGTTTTCCCGCGCCGCAGCAAGTTCACCTAAGCCCCCGCCCCTTCCCTAACAGCTCCCCTAGCCTGCCGCACCGGTCAGCCCCCTCAGCGCGCACTCCCGTGGCCCGGGATCGAATCCCCGCTCCGCGCCGCGCACGCACTCGCCGTCAGAACAGAGAGGAAGAAAAACAGTAAACCACGCGTGGTCGATTTGCAAAAAGCCCCCCACCTTTTTAATTCTCGCAACCCGCGCTCCTAGCGGCCCTACCTGCCAGCCACCCTGAGCTTTTGCTGAAAACCCCTCGGCTTTTCCCGGCCACAACCCGCGCTCCAGCCCCCAGCCCCACCTGTCAGCCCCTGTCTCCCTCGCCGCTGTCACGTGGGCCTGCGCCAGCTGGCCCACCCCGCAGTCACAGTGGCTAGCTTGGGACGCGGTGACAAAAGGTTTTCCCCGCGCGTGGTCCAGTCAGCACAAAGGCCCACCTGTCAGTGTCTGGGGTTGATTTCGCCTGAGTAACAAAAGTTTTTCCCTGTGTTTGTTTTAATCAAATCTTTTTCAAATTGATTTAAATTCAAATTCTTTTCAGATTCAAATAATTTAAAAATACAAATCGAAACAATGCATATATTATATGTTTTGGAATCAGAAAAATGTGAGGAATTCAAATATGCCCTTCCAAATATATTTTGGACACTTTAAATTTCGAGATGACAAAAATTACAATATAATGCCCTTTTCCTTATTTATATAATAACTTTTGTTGTATAACTCCAAATTTGATAAATAATATGTCTAAATCGATCAGCGCGACGAGCCCGTTCTATTTATGCAGTCCTTGTTCTGATTTGAAGCATGCATCATGTCATCATTAAAAATCTGAACTGTTTATGACAATAAAACTTGGTCAAATGAATAATAAAATGTTTTATTTCTTGTATCCACACCTCACCTTTGTCATGCTACTTTAATGCCATGTAATTGTGCATCATTCATCATGGCATGCTTGGTTGCTTGTTGCATTTCAATTCATATGCTTGCGCACTTTATTTATGTTGGCCCTTGTTTGTTTGGTTCTTCTTCGAATAGACGCCCAGCAGGAGAATTACCAGGAATCACAGGAGTATTACCCAGA
Organism: Avena eriantha; assembly: GCA_910589775.1. Lineage (NCBI taxonomy): Eukaryota > Viridiplantae > Streptophyta > Magnoliopsida > Poales > Poaceae > Avena > Avena eriantha. The sequence goes on from OU342744.1 coordinate 225,987,363, forward strand.
TCCATCTCTCGCTTCAACTGAGCTGCCAGGCAAGCACTACCACATGCTTGCATACATACAGTACCTATTGCCTCTATCTTATTCTTGCATCATTGAGTCGTGATTGCATTAAATTGAATCCCAAGTACTGCATAGCCTTTACTTTTAAACCACACCAAGCTTGTTCCGGTCCCATGAGCCATTACTACAGGAGTTGTTTGAGCCATGCGAGTCGTAGAAAAGCATGAGTAGGGTATGTGAGTGTCTGAGCAATAATGAGGTACCTAGACAACATAACCTGAGTAGTAATGGGATAACTAATGAAAGAGGCACCGGTGAGCAATATCTGCTATTTGGTTTTTCATGCTCACTTGTGTCCCGTAGGACCCCGAGTACTTGATTCCTGTTCCTTGACTATTCGCACTATCCACATCCGGGAGGCCTTATGGACCCCCCCCCCCTGAGCCAGAGCTTGATTCATTCTTATTTCTTGGGGCCACAAATAGTTTGGGGCTTTATTACTATACTGTACTTATGCCATGTTACTGCTTTATTTAAGATTGTGCAAGGAGCACCTGTACTGTTTTGGATCGTGACACGTTTTCGCTGTATCGACAAGCCCAGTCACATTTTCGGGTTCCCAGTCGTTTACCGCCGTCCACAGAAACCTTGGGTCCGTCTCGGAGCCGGCCAACTTCGTTGCGGGTAGCTTAATGGGGTGGCCCCCTGAAATGTTTCTGAATCCTATGATTGCTTTGTCGTGAATGCCTCGTTGGGTTTTGATTTGGTTTTTCCGAGGTTGATCGAGTGTGTGTTGCTATTCGTGCACCCCTGCAGGGTAAATCTTTCTGAAAGCCGTGTCCGCGGTTATGGACGACTTGGAGAACAGTTTCTCTATCATAGACAAGTATTATTAAAGTACCGCTTTTAATTTGACTAAGTACTTGACTAGTAAATAGTGCAATACTCATGGAATGGTTAATAAAACTGCCAACGGATGATGGGGGTTGTTCGTCCGCTTCCTCGTTGGTAAGCGAGGAGGAGGATGGATCTGTTAATTATACTGTTATAACTATTGTTCTTAATTCACGGACTTCCGTCTATCATTGGTTAGGCGGAAGGTTAGCGAGTCTCTATAGAATTGTTAGGTATTACCTTTTGCTGCAATTGCGTCACCCCAGGTTGTGTCCCCTTTAGTGGCATAAAGACTTGCTGAGTACCCCTAGGGTCTCACACGATAAATTGTTTGATTCAGATGAACAGGTGTACCCGTAAGATGGATACTGGGTGGAAGAGACAGATGATGTTGGCAATGATCATTCGGTGTAGAGATTCCTGGAACGGGGATCCGTGTGATCTGTGGGCGGGATGTGTTTATTTATGGGGCATCTTATGCCAATTTGCTTCTTATCCGTACTCGGATCTTGTTTTCCGCTTCCGCCTGATACTCTAATGTGTGATGTATGAGGAGCTATCCTAAATTATTATATCTATCTAGGACATTTGGATCTTGCCGTATGGCGTTGCAATATTTCTATTTCTTTTAGATGGAATGGCTCTGAGGACTGTTGTATGTGGCTTGCATACATACTCATTTGTGTATGTAGTTGATCCCTTCGCCTGCCGATTACGCCGCTCGTTCTTGTCCCGTTGTTTGAAAGTGGTTAGGACGGCCGAAAGGTCTACCGTGAGTGGCCCTGGGCCCCACCGTACTATTTTAACCACTTTCGTTCATCCAGGCATTAACTAAGAGCGTAATTCACCGAGGTAGTTACACTAGTGTTATAATGGAAGTTTATTTGGTGTTAGAACTGAACCTTGAGACTTATTTATCTTAAGTGCACTAATGTTGCTAATGAGATTGTGTGAAGTTTTGTATGAAGGAAAATTTTCAGGTGTATGGAAGGAATGAGTAATGAGATGAAGGATGGACTAAAGCTCAAGCTTGGGGATGCCACGCGTGTCACCCCAAGAAATATCGAAGAAGTACAAGCGTCAAAGCTTGGGGATGCCCAAGGCATCCCCTTCTTCATTAATAAAAATCCCAGGTTTCTTCCAAACGCTTCATTTTTATTGTTTCATGCACAGTTGTGTTTTTCTTGGAGCGCCTTCTTTTTCTTTTTCGTTTTGGTTTTTAGTTTGCTTGGTTTGCTTAGTTTTCTGAATAAATTTGTTGGACCCCCTCTTTCATACTTTGGTTTGCAAATAGTTTGGTTTGGTTTGGAAAAGAGTAGGAAACTTCATGCTTATGTGGTAAAAAGAGCTCGTTTTTGACTGTGGCCTATGCTTTGTCATGCCATGCTTGATATTGTTTTGGCTTTATGCTTAGTATTCTTTGCTGTAGCATGGCTTGTTATAAACAATTGAGATTGCTTAATGTGCCTTGGATGAATCATGCGTTGTTTTAGCATATTAAAGCATAGTATAGTGGTATTCTCCTTTGGTGCTTTATTTGGGTGGACTTGGCACATGCTCACACCATGTTATGACTATCTCAAGTCACCATAGCCTTTATGATCCTTTAGTTTTCAACTTGTAGTATCACTTTATGCTTTGATCAATGATGTTTTGTTGCTCTGCATGATTATGGCTATTATTGCTCTCTTAGTTTGCCGCTCCTAGTCTTTTGCTAGCCTCCACAACAAAGTATGAGTTCCACTCATGCATCCAACTCCCTAAACCAAGTTTTTCCAAAGAGTCCACCATACCTACCTACTAGCTTATGCTATTCCAAGTATATTCATGCTTTTGTTTACCTTTCACTTGTTATGAGAAAACTAGTGATTAAAGCTCTCACGAACTTGATGGCACACTTTACTTTTTGCCTCTAATAAACTTGAACCATTGGGTCCTTCTTTGTTGCGTATATGCTTGCACTTTATAAGTTGAAATTAGCAGAACCATGTTTCATGGGGAACGTTTTCAACATTGCACTTGTACTTTGTACCCCGTTGATATCATGTTCTTTTGCTTACGGATCCCGGCGGTGTAAAATAAATGTGGAACTTGTAAGATCATGGAGTTTGTATGTGTGTTAGAGAAACGCCTGGGCCGCCAGCCTAAGCCATGCCTAATCATGGTGGAAACTTGCAGCATCACCATAATGAGCACTCTATGAAGCATCCTCAATAAAAACCTATGCAAATAGCAAATAAAAAGATCGCTGAGATGCTCATTGTCTGCTTGCCTTGTCATTTTGATTATGGGAAAGCTCACGTATCATGTGCAAGGGGTACCCCGTTGGCGGTTCTTAATGATACACATATACTTACAATGACAAGAGATTACTCGTGACTGAAATTGAGTAGCATGAGGATCGGTCTTCGTAAGTAAGGGGCATGAGATTTCGGTTTATAACTTCTCAAGCATATCCTCTTAGTTGTGTCACTTTAACCTTAATCACCTTCAAGATGCTTATGATAGGGGCAATGAGAGCTGAAAGCTATAAGTACCATAATTTTTTGAAGCTCTTTATGAGACTTGAATCCCTACTTCCTTTTACAAAGGTCTTTCTTCCACCATTATATTGAGTCTCCACCTTCTATCTTTATGCACCTACTTTGAGAGCATAGTGGCCATTCTTAGTTCTATGTGCATTGTCCCAAGACTAGTTGATTGATGCATAACTTGTTATTGCTTGTTTGAAACTATTGTATCTAGTCACTCTTATGAACTTTGAAGGTGTCCTATGCATTTATATTTGCTACTCTATTGAGGGACAAGCTGAATACTATTATGCTATGTTTTCTTTATGTGAAACAAACAAACGTCTTGCAAAGCATGTTATTCATGAACCTTTTGTTTGTGCCTTTTCATGTTGCATCATAGTTTCTTTGCTTATTGCTAGAACTTTGTCTTTCATGTTATGATTGAAGTACTATGATCCCAGCTTTGAGTTTTGCAAAAACTTTGATCAAGTCTTTGATGGTGCATGTCACCTCAAAAATTATTTCTTTTTATCACCTACCTACTCGAGGACGAGCAGGAGTTAAGCTTGGGGATGTTGATACATTGCAAATGTATCTATAATTTTTGATGTTCCATGCTTGGTTTTATCCACTTTCTTGTGTTTTGTTCCAACTTTGGAGTACTTTTCATATGATTTCTTGGACTAACCTATTAACAAGAGCCACAGTGCCAGCTGCCTGTTTTCTGTTGTTTTTGGTTCTAGGAAAGTCAGAAAATGAATATTCCCGGAATTGGACGGGACAAAAGCCAAAGTGCCTATTTTTCCAGAAGGGATCAAGTGCCAGAATACGAGACAGAGAAGGGCCAGGGGCCGGCCACACCACCTGGCCGCGCGGCCAGGCTGGGCCCGCGGTAGGGGGTGGTGTGGTGGCTCCCGGCACCCCCTCGGCCTCTCCTTCCGCCTATAAGTTGCCCTCGGTACGAAAACCCTAAGTACCCGATCAAAAATTCACGAAAGAGTATGTAGCCGCCGTCATCTCCATCCCTAGATCGGGAGGGATCTGAAGCTCTTCCCGGCACCCTGCCGAAGAGGGGAATTCACCCTGGAGGCCTTCTTCATCACCATGCAAGCCTCCGGTGTGATGCGTGAGTAGTTCATCCTTGGACTATGGATCCATGTAGTAGCTAGATGGTTGGGTTTCTCCTCCTTTGTGCTTTCATGTTTAGATCTTGTGAGCTCCGTTCATGATCAAGATCATCTATTTGTAATTCATACATGTTGTGTTTGCGGGGATCTGATGGATATTGAGATGCTATTTCAGATTGATTATTGATTCTATCATGTCTTTGTTATTTGAGATCTTGCATGCTTTCCGTTGTTAGTAGCTATCTTGGCCAAGTAGATGCTAGCAACTCCAAGAGTTAGTATTTATGCTCGATAGTGGGTTCATGCCTCTGGTAATCTGGGGAAGTGACAGAAATCTCTAAGGTACTAGATGTGCTGTTGCTACTAGGAAGAAAACAACAATCCTTTGTTCATAGAACAATCGTATTGTTTACTTTACACGCAGTTCGTAAAGCAATAATCTGTTGCTTGCAACTTAATACTGGAGGGTGTTTGGATGATAACCTGAAGGTGGATTATTAGTCATAGATGCAGTTGGATGGCGGTCTATGTATTATGGTGTAATGCCCAATCAAGTCTCAGAGGAGTCAAGATGATTAGTATATGCATGTATTGCTTTCTCGGTGTTTTTCAATTGCCCCACTGTAATTTGTTCACCCAGCATGTTATCTATCTAAGGAGAGCCACCTCTAGTGAACTATGGATCCCGGTCCTTTTTCTTTACATACAATCTACAATATTTTACTGCTTTGTGTTTAGTTTCTACAAACTTTTACTTCTTTCCATTCAATACGTTTAATCCTTTGTTTCCCGCAAAACACGGTGAGATTGACAACCTCATCGCAAGTTGGGGACAAAGTTATGTGGTTGTGTTGTGCAGGTCTCCACGTTGCTACTAGCAGCGGTAGTGCGCCCTACCAAAGCTCAGCTAGTAACACCTTTGAGGTGTTTCCTTGCTCCTACTGGTTCGATTAAACCTTGGGTTCATAACTGAGGGAAACTTGTTGCTGTGCTCATCATACCTTCCTCTTGGGGTTCCCAACAAGCTCTACATCAACACCGCCATCAAGCATATTTCTAGGCGTCGTGCATTGAGCCATCAGCGGGTAAACTTGTGTTGAAGAAGACCTCCAAAGCTCCTTACAAGAAACCCTTCATCAAAAGGAATTCAACCAACTAGAAGTCGGGTGAAATTGTCTTGATCACACATGAAGAATTCTACTCCGATGATGATGATGATGATGAAGATGAAGAAGAGGAAACATCAAGTGGTGTGGCGGCTCTTGCCACTACTTCTACCCCTACATTCTCACTCTTCGACTCTCCAAATGAGAATATCTCCAATAAGAACGTCACTTACCTTATGGCAAGAGGAACGGAGGTATTATCATCATCACAATCCACCTCTTTAATCAATGATGAATTTGATGATGATTTATCTCTTGAGGTTAAAAAAGAATTAGTTGCTTTAGATGTGTTTATGAACAACTTGCAAGGGGAACACAAGAAACATGTTGTGGACCTCTTAAATCAACTTGCACACACACAAGAACTTCTAAATGAGAGATGTAAATTAGGAAGAGAGCACATGATTGAGGTAGAAGATCTAAATAACGTTCTAGAAAAAGAACAAGAAACTAGAATGTCTCTTGAAACTAAACTTGAAGGGCTTGATGAAGCAAATGATCTCATCATTAATAAACTCATCAAGCAACATGACCATGCTATTGCTAAATATAAAAGGGGTAAAAACGATAAGATTGAGTTTGGTGTTGTTCATGAAAACTTGCCGAGGACTTTAGGATGCTTGACAAGGCTCACAAGGCCTTGGAGACTGAACTCTTATTGCTCACAAAGTCTCGTGAAAAGCCTCAAACTCAATTGACCAATATTACTTCACCTATTACTATCATTCCCTCTAGTTGTACAAGTATACTTGAAGAAAATGCTAGGTTGAAGGGGGAGCTTGCTAAGGCCACCTTTCCCAAAGGAAACAAGTCAATTGATGACCTCTTGAGTAAGCAAAGGTCAAGTAGTGAGAAAGGGGGCATTGGCTTTGTCTCTAAAGGAAAGAAGAAGAAGAAGAACAAGAAGAAGAAGGCCAAGCCCACACAAGAAAATGACAAGGTCATTGTGGATAGTAAGTCCACAAATGGCAAAACTATGTCTCATGATGATTTTGCGAGAAGTGCTAACCCTCACTATGTTTTATTGCGTGATTATTATGGTGATGTATATGCTCAATATGTTGGACCATTTGATGGTTATATTGCATGGTCTATTTGGGTTCCCAAGACCCTTGTTGCTAACAAAAGAGGACCCGTTGAAAAATAGGTACCTAAAAACTAGTTTGATCTTTTGTAGACCTATGCTTCCGGAGGGTCAAAATGGGTGCTTGATAGTGGATGCACAAGTCATATGGCCGGAAGTGCATCTAGTGTCAAGGAGTTGAGACCAAATATTGATCAAATATCCGTGACATATGCCGACAAGTCAAGGTCTAAGGTAATTGGTTTCAGCAAAGTTGTGGTTGCATACAATATCACTCTCGTGGACATCATGCTTGTTGAGACCCTTGGCTATAATTTACTTTCGGTCCGTGCTCTTGGAAATATGGGTTTTGCCGTCTTTATTGATAATGCTATTGTGATCCTCATGTGGAGCAAGTCTCTAATGGTCGCTTTCGTTGGGTACGTCGAAAATGACTTGTATGTGGTGGACTTCTCGGGGAAAACCACTACAAGTATGATGTGCTTATTCAGAAAGGCCGATGTGGGTTGGCTATGGCATCGCCGTCTAGCCCATGTCAACATGAGAAATTTGCAAAGCCTCCACAAGGATGGTCATATTGTTGGACTAAAAGAAAATGTTTGCTTTGCCAAAGATCGTGTTTGCAGGGCATGTGTTGAAGGAAAGATGCATGATTCTCCCCACAAGCCTAAGAACTACATCAAGTCCAAGAGGATCTTGGATCTCCTTCATGTGGATATCTTTGGTCCTCCATATCATGCAAGCCTTGGTGGGAAGAAATATTGTTTGGTGATTGTTGATGACTACTCAAGATACACTTGGGTATATTTCTTCAAGCTAAAAAGTGAGACCCAAGAAAACTTCATTGACTTCATCAACATGGCTCAACGTCAACACAATGTCCCAGTATTAACAATAAGAAGTGACAACGGTACCAAGTTCAAGAACTACACATTGAATGGATTTCTTAGTGATGAGAGAATAAAACATCAATATTCCGCTGCATATACCCCTCAACAAAATGGTGTAGCTGAGAGGAAGAACCGGACTCTTATTGATATGGCAAGGACCATGTTGGCGGAGTTTAAATCTCCATACAATTTTTGGGCTGAAGAAATCTCCACCGCATGCCATGCATCAAACTGTCTCTACCTGCGAAAAGAATTGATCAAGACTCCATATGAAATTCTTACCGTTAACAAGCCCAATATTTCATACTTCCAGGTGTTCGGTTGTAAGTGTTTCTATCGCATTAAGGGTATTCGTTTGTCCAAGTTTGATTCCAAAGCATTAGAGGGTATTTTTGTTGGTTATAGTCTTGAATCCCACACTTATAGAATCTATGACAAGCTCTCCGGAACTGCCATAGAATCTTGTAGTGTAGTGTTTGAAGAATATGATGGTCCCCAAGCGGGGCGTGTTGATGTTTGTGATGTAGATGATGAAATGCCTTAGGATGCCATAGGAAGAATGGGTGCGGGTTTCATCTGCCCTGTTGAGGAACCCCTTATGGCGGATCAAGAAGAATTATGCTCTACTCATGTGGAGCCCTCATCTTCACAACATCAACAAGCTCCTATCGAGAAGGACAATGACCCATGCCAAAGACAATCTATGGACCCTCAACCTGTTCATCAAGAAGAAAGCTCTAGCCAGGAGGTGCTTGAGTCTCCATTTGCAAGAATGTCTAGTGGTGCTAAGTCTATTACACAAGGAAGATCTATAGAAACTGCCATAAGGGAAGCTCAATGCCTCTCTAGAAGTATGCTTGATCAATACCAAGGTCAATCTTTGCCTCTTGTAGAAGAGAATAATTCCAATGATGATCAAGGTCAAGTTAATGGTCAAGACGAAGACCAAAATGATGAAGTGATCCCCACAAGAAACAACAAAGAGATCAAAACTCGTCGCCAAGCTAGAATGGATAGAATATTGGAATTGAGAGACCACACTCTTTAGAATGTAGTAGGAGATCTAAGAAGAGGGATATCCACTCGAGCTCAACTGAAGAACTTTGGTGAACACCAAGCACACATTTCCTTGGTGGAGCCAAAGAAAGTATGGGAAGCTCTTAAAGATTCGGATTGGTTGGATGCCATGCACAAAGAGCTCAACAACTTTGAGAGAAACAAAGTGTGGAAGTTAGTTGAAAAGCCAAAATATTGCCGCAATGTTATAGGCACCAAATGGATATTCAAGAACAAGCAAGATGAGCATGGAATTGTGGTGAGGAACAAGGCAAGATTGGTTGCACAAGGGTTCTCTCAAATTGAAGGCATTGATTATGGAGAGACATATGCACCCATGGCTCGCCTTGAGTCCATCCATATCCTTCTTGCTTATGCGGCACATCATAAATTTAAACTACAACAAATGGATGTAGAAAGTGCATTTCTTAATGGTCCTTTGCATGAGTTGGTATACGTAAAGCAACCCCCGGGGTTTGAGGATCCCAACTTTCCAAACCACGTCTACAAACTTGATAAGGCGCTCTATGGGCTCAAACAAGCTCCACGCATGTGGTATGAGCATCTTAGATTATTGTTGTTAGATCGTGGGTTTGAGGTTGGGAAAATCTATCCCACTCTTTTTACTAAGAAAGTCAATGGGGAGCTTTTTGTATGCCAAATATATGTCGATGATATTATCTTTGGCTCATCTAACAAAGCTATTAATGATGAATTCTCTAAGATTATGTCTGATAGGTTTAGGATGTCTATGATGGGAGAATTGAGGGTATTTCTTGGTTTTGAGATCAAGAAAGTAAGAGGAGGAACATTCTTCAACCAAGCCAAGTATACTCAAGATATGCTCAAAAGATTCAACATGAAAGATCTAAAAGGAGCTCCCACTCCCATGGCAACAAAGACTCATCTTGAACTAAACCCAAATGGTAAAGATGTGGATCAAAAGGTATACCGGTCCATGATTGGATCTTTGCTTTACCTTTGTGCATCTAGACCCGATATTGTGTTGAGTGTAGGAGTGTGTGCAAGATATGAAGCGGCTCCTAAAGAAAACCATTTGATGGCGGTCAAGAGAATCTTTCGATATTTGGTTCATACCCCAAACTATGGTATTTGGTATCCTAGGGGCTCAACTTTCTCTCTTTGTGGATACACGGATTTGGATTGGGCTGGTGACAAGGATGATAGGAAATCAACCTTCAGGGCTTTCCAATTCCTTGGGAGGTCCTTGGTGTGTTGGTCTTCTAAGAAGCAAAATTGTATATCTCTCTCTACCGCCGAGGCCAAGTATGTGGTAGCTGCTAGTGCTTGTACTCAATTGCTATGGATGAGGCAAACTTTAAAGGAATACGGTGTCCATTGTGACAAAGTGCCTCTTCTATGTGACAATGAAAGTGCTATCAAGATTGCCTATAACCCAGTGGATCATACAAGGACAAAGCATATTGAGATTCGTCATCACTTCATTAGAGATCATGTTGCTCGAGGTGATATTGAGCTATCCTATGTGTTAACCAAAGACCAACTTGCCGACATTTTCACGAAACCACTCGATGAAGCAAGGTTTTGTTATTTGAGGAATGAACTAAATATCGTAGATTCTAGGAGCTTTACTTGATCACCTTGCATACTCACCTATGTCTTGACCCTTATTTGGTTTAGGTGTAGGCATGGAAATAGGAGGAGTGCGGTCCTAATACATTGGACTATCCCTCCCCCATAATGCCAAAATTAAGAAATTCAATTCTCTTAATATCATTTTGTGATATGTGAGCTTCATTGATGAGTAGTTGCTATGAACCCAAGGATAATTCTTCGCGGTATCATGCCACAAACTCTTACATGGTGGCCTCGGCCACCACCCTCTTCTTATTGAAGAGTTGGTTCATAGTTCATATTTATTTGGAGCGTTAATGAACAATTGAATGGATTTCTATGGTTTTTGTTACTTCTTCATAGTATGTCATCTTAACCCAAGCCTATTCCTTGTCCTAAAAACACACTCTCTCTCTCTTATATGTCCCCAAACACAAAATCTAGAATTTTTGGTCGAGGAGGACCGGAGTCTCCGGTGTAGACCGGAGTCTCTGGTCCAGACAGTTTTCAGGCACTTTAAGGGAGGACGGGTTGAACTGAAACAACAGTTTCATTCATCCACCCCATCCTCCCCTCTCAACCCCGTCGCCTCCTCCTCCAAAAACTCCTCCCCGGAGGTCAAGAAGCCCCCGGGATCCGTCGTGTCGTAGGCGAGCCTTCTTCCCTCCACCATTGGGTGATTCCCAACGGTGGAATCAATCCCATGGACAGATCCGGTATCTCTCCTCCTCTTTTTCTCCTAGGGTTCATCCCTTGATTTGTTTTTGAGGATTGGTATTGTTTTTGCCCACGGGAATCACTTGTATGCATGCACACTAGTACATTAGCCTTGTTGCCTTGCCCGATCTGTTGGATTCAACCCCTCCTGGAGCCTTCCTGTTCTTGCCTGAGCCTCCCGACCGGAGATTTCGGTCCTCAGGATCGGAGACACCGGTCTGAGCCGGAGACTCCGGTGTGGACTGCGGAGACTCCGGTGTGGGATGGATCAAACAGATCTCGTAATGCCTCAATGCTCTTGTGCTGCCTCCTTGGGACATATATACTTATCTCCATCCTATCTCCCTCACTATTGTTCATAGGTTCTGGCTCTCGTCGTCCTCCTCGCACCAAGGCCAAGTTAAAGAGGGCGGATCCTTGCTATGATGAGTTCGAGGGTCAGTATATTGTGCCCCCATCCAACCGAAGACAGCGGGCCCGTGATGCAGCATATATGAGGAGGGAGCAGGACAGGGTTGAGGAAGAGAACCGTGCCAAGAGGGCAAAGTATGACAATCTTCAGTCCTTGGCCCACATGTCAAAGAAGGAGTACCATGAACTGCGAAAGACTGATTTCTATGCCTTGTCTCACACCAGCGAGGACCCATGCTATTGGAGGAAGGAGCAAACTGTTTTCATGAAAGACATTTACAGCATGCTCAAGAGGTCACCTGTGTGCCCCCAGAAGTACATGAGTGTTGAGCAGATGAGGAAGAGCCCCTACTTCTCTGATGCACTATGGATTAGTGAGAAGTTATGGCTGTTCAACTTGATGGAGCTCCATGAAGACTACAACATCACCCTTGTGCAGCAGTTTTACGCCACAGTTGTGTTTGGGACTAACCAAGCCAGGACTATGACCTGGATGACTGGAAATCACCGCTGCTCTGCAACTTTCTACAACTTTGTTGAGTCCATATTTGAGACCTTCCAGGGTGTGTCCACTCATGTTGGGGTGTGCATGCACTCTGCAACACTTGGGGTGAACAAGAACAAGCTTCCTCCTTTGTATGACAGCGAGGGTGTTGTGGGCGGGTCCAAGGGACTCAAGCCTCTCTACAATCTGATGTTGAGGCTATTCCGCCAAACCATCTCCCCTAGTACTGGAAATGATGATGCCATAAGATGTGGTTTGGTCAACTTGCTATATCATACCCATACGATTTACATGGCTAGCCCCGAGGCAGATGCAGATCCTATTGATGTTATGGATTACATATTTGAGGAGATGTACCATGCCATACTATACAAGAAGGCTCCTCCATATGCACCACTTGTCATGAGACTCATCAACACCCTGGACCATGGTTCTCCACTTGGCATGGATCCCAACCTTACCGAGCACACTCTTGTAGCAGCAGAAGGGACACATGGGGCCTCCTCCTAGACGCTCCTATGCCAATGTGGAGGAGGAGATCTCTGAGACCGAGAGGGCCCCCTCTCCTACTAGGGCTCGGAGGAAGAGTGCCTCCAATGCACCCTTGCCTCCCATGACACGTGACTATGTACATGAGAGGGTCAAGAAGGCCTCATTCTGGGAGAGGACCCTTTGTTGCATGAATGTGGACATCCGCAAGCAACAACATGCCTCCTACAAGAGCAACCGTCGCATAGAGAAACTCCTTAAGGAGATTAATACTCAGGGTGCAGCGGATGATGAGGAAGGAGAGGATGAGTACACTGATGAGCATGCGCTCAACCATCCACTGAGTCAGACTACACTCTTTCTTTTGGGGCATGGAATGCCCAACATGACAATTTGGTGGATTGGAAGACCTTTTCTGATGTCACATCTGGATATGGGTACCAGGGTACCTCCTCTTCTCGCCCTCATGGCAAAGGGCCTGCAGCTCTAGATGGTGATGATGACTATGATGATAGTGATGAGGATCAGGATATGGATGAGGAGGACGAGGATGATGACGGCGAGGACTACTAATCCGTTGGGGCGCTAGCTTAGGTCTTTTCCCTTTTCGGCGTTTCGATGCCAAAGGGGGAGAAGACATTGTCATCGGGATTTGCATGGGCTTGGATTTGATTCTTATTTGCTATCTCGACCTTCGTACTTATTTGCCTTATGTTCTTGCGAGATACTATTTGCGATATGTGTGTGACTCTGTGGGTGCTCCTACTTTATTGTAACTCATGTGAGAACTATGTGCTTTATCTATGTACTACCTACTGTGCATGCTTTACGTGTTTATCTTTGTGCACATAGTCAGGGGGGCATTATTATGCACTATCATAATTCATTGCAAATTATTTCCATGCAAAATCACTTGTTGTCATCGAACACCAAAAAGGGGGAGATTGAAAGGACATTTACTGTCATAATCACTTTTGGTGTTCGTTAACAACAAGTAGAGCATTTTATAGTATGCTATTGTCTACAGGTTGATATAATGCAAAGTGAAAAGAACCCTTGGCCTATGGAACTTTCCCTGCAATATTTACATGTTCCTAGGACCAGAGCGGAGTCTTCGGTCTGGCTGGACCGGAGTCTCCGGTGTGGTCCGGAGTTTCCCCAGGAATCCCTGGAGGGGGCTCCAGATTTCTGCCTGGGTCAGCCAGATAGGTGGTCCGGAGCAAGGTCCGGAGGTCTGGGCGGAGTCTTCGGTCCAAGCCCCAGACTAGAGTCTCCGGTGTGGTTGGACCGGAGTCTCCGGTCGACATGGCTCACAGAAGGGCTGGGTCAATCTGTTTGATGGTCCGGAGATGGGCCGGAATCTCCGGCGTAGACCGGAGTCTCTGGTGTGCAGGCCAGAGTCTCCGGTCTAACTTTTCTGCAACGATCAGAAAACGGTTCAGTGGAGTGAAGGGCTATAAATAGAGGACCTTATCCCCTTCTTCCAGCTCCTGATCCCACTGAAGAACACCATCCCCATCTGAGCCACCAAATCAACAATATCTCTTCATCCAACCATCCAAAGTCATTGATCTTTGGAGAATCGAAGGAGGAGGCCTTGATCTACAGCTTCACCAAGAGAGATCTTCATTTACCCCTCATTCACTTGAGGGCCCCCATGCTCTAGTGTTTCTTTGGAAACCCTAGCTTTTGATTTGGTTCTTACAATCTTGTCTTTGATTGTTGGATAGCTTGCTTGTATTTTGGAGCCTCCAATTAAGTTGTGGATGTGTGCCCCGAACTCGTTGTAAAGGTGCCGGCTTCCACCTCGAAGGTTGCCGTATAGTGGAAGAGGTGAATCGAACCCTTTGGGGTGAGATTCATCAGAGAACAAGAGAGGCCTCTCGTGGTGTTGGTGGTTTGAAACTACCTCCTCTCCAAACGTAGACGTACTTTCTCTCAAAAGGAAGGAACTATGGGAAACAAATCCTTGTGTCTCCGCGTGCTCCACTTTGGTTACTTCTATCCTTTACCACACTTTACTTATCTAGTTCTTGCTTAGTACATGTGCTAGGTTGACATATAGGTAAATTCACCATAGTTGCATAAGCTAGAAAATTTACCGCTTGTGTCAAACCCTAAATTGAAAAAGAGTAAAATTTGAAGTAGCACATATTCAACCCCCCCTCTCTAGGTGCCATACGATCCTTTCAATTGAGTTTGGAAACTCCAATTGAGATGAAACCAATTTTATTGAAAATATAATAAAGAGTAGAATCCAACAAATGGTAAAATATTGGATATCAAGGAATAAAATATCATGAATATATATGTGAGATATCTCCCAAGGTTCAAGCTAAAGCAAACCAAGGCAATGAAGGAGCTGTTGGCTCAAGAGAGAGATCATGATGATGTTCATAAAGGACATGAATGGTCAGCAATTGGAGTGGTGGAAAGATGCCACCGTGGAGATCATGGAGAGAAGAAAGCTAGCTCGTGGAGGTGGCAATGGATGAGGCCACGGTGAGCAAGGAGACACCTCCATTGCTTGAACTATTTCGTTAATTGCGTGCAAGGTGATGAACATTGCCCAACATCGATTTGGGTTGAACTATTCGCTGTGATTTGATGTAAAACTATGAACATGTTGCATTTGCATATGTAAAACTGTCTAAAACCCTGATTTACGGGTTAGGAGGCTGCCCGCGCGAAATAGAGTCTTCAAATGGAGCCTGTATAACAGAATTTCCGCGCCGTCGTTTTTCTGACTCGTAAACACTTTTTTCGCGGCCTATACTCGCAATTTACGGGTCAAGTTTTTACGGACTCCACTCCTGTCAGAGTTTTTAAGAGGCCTTTTTACCGGATCTGTTTTCGTCATCTTTATTCAGGTTTTAAAGTGCTAGAAGTTCTGCAGATCCGCCTAATAGCTTCGTCTCTCGCGAGGGCCCGTGCTCCGCCGCCCCGCTGGCCGAGCGCTCGCCCGCTTCCGTCTCCTTGATTCTCTCCCAAACTGGGCTGTTGTCCTCTCGCAGGCCATCTTACAAATCCCGTTGCCTTCCTCACCGCGGCCTCCACCGGCGGCGACCACCCCTCGGTTGTCCCTCGCTCTTGCAGGAAACCCTACTGTGCCACCCCTCAAGTGTCCCTAGCCGTCAACCGCAATCTCGCGGAGGCCTTCCGAAACCTACTCTGCTCTCTCTCTCAAACTCTCACCCTTTGCGCCGCTCCACAGTCATGGCGCCGCCGTCTCACAGTCATTCCCCTAACATCTCAAATGGAGATTGCGGTGAGTGTGCCGGAGCATCCAGTCTGGACGGCATCCCCGTCATCAACCTGGACATCCTCCTCAACGGCGACGCCCAGGAACGATCGCGGGAGATCCGGGACCTCGGCCGGGCCTGCGAAGACTGGGGCTTCTTCATGGTTCGGCACTACCACTGAAGAACACTAGAATATACGAGTCTTGTCTCAGTGCTAGTATATGGTAACAATTTTTCATTGGTGAGGCTAATAGTCTTTTGTATGATCTGGTATGGAAGGTCGTTAACCATGGGGTGCCCGAGGCTCTTCAAGAAGCAGTGATGGAGGCGTGTAAGGAACTGTACAGCTTACCGAGGGAGGAGATGGCAGAGTACATTGCTGCTGGCCCAAAGGATCCTATACGTATTGGAACAGGTTTGTTCTACTCTGATGTCGACGATGCCGTATGTCGGAGGGACTATGTGAAGATGATTGCCCACCCTGAGTTTTACTGCCCTGCAAAGCCTACAAACCTGAGGTCAGTGTCAGTGCTAGACTTTCAGCCCTGTCATGTTAATCCATCTAAAGGGCTTGTTTGATTCATAGGATAGGAAAAGTATAGGAATAGGAAAAACATAGGATTGACATGTCATGCCAACTTGAATCCTATGGGAAGAGGAATCATGTTTGATGTAGCAAAGGAATTTTTCCATGAGGTTTGATCTAATGTTTCTTTCCTATAGGAATTGCACTACAAGATTCCTATAGGATTAATTCCTATAGGATGTGTTCCTATGAATCAAACAATTACATAGGAAAAATTCCCATAGGATTTAAATCCTACACAATTCCTATGAATCAAACAAGCCCTAAACTCTTGATAATGGTATGGATTTTGTGATGAATACACAAAAGTTAGAGCGCTTTGCACAGTTTGTGATGTCAGTTGACACCACAAACTGTAAGTAGCACCGCCACTGCTTGAGGTGGCACAAACTACAAACTAACGCCATGTTCTTATTTCACACCATTGTCTTGATGATCTGTGTAAAAAATAATACACTATCATTTTTAGGGAGATCACTATGGAGTACTCGATTCGCACGCGGGAGCTGTTGCTGGAGCTTATGCAGGCAATCTTCAAGAGTCTGGAACTTGACGGTGGTCGGATTTCTGAAGCCCTAAACCTTGAGTCCTGCTTCCAGATCCTCGTCGGGAACAATTACCCGCCATATGCTGGCTCAGATCGGGTTATGGGGATTTCGGCTCACTCTGACCATGGCCTTCTCACTCTGCTCTTCCAAAATGGTGTCGATGGCCTAGAAGTCAAGCGCAATGGGCAGTGGCTCCTCGCAAAGCCACTTCCGGGCTCGCTCTTCATTATCACCGGCGATCAGTTGGAGGTATCTGAGTAATTTTCAGTGTTGTTAAATTGATTTCTATTCACAAACTCCTGTTACTTATACTAACACTAAATGATACATGGGGATTTCATATGCATTTGGGTGCAGATTGTGAGCAATGGAAGGTACAAGGCTGTGGTCCACCGTGCACTGGTCCTTGGTGAGCAGACCAGGATGTCCTTTGTTAGCATGATCGGGCCATGCCTAGATGCCATCGTCAAGCCAGTGCCAGAGCTGGCACGGTCTGCCCCCCAGGGCATGGAGTTCCGAGGAATCAAGTACAGGGACTACATGGAGCACCAGCAGAGCAGCAGGATCAATAAGAAGGCAGCGCTAGATATCGTTCGTGTGCAGCATAACATATTGACGTGTCAAGGGGCACCAAACAATTCAACAGAGGCTGCTTCTGCAGGTTACAGTCATACAAACTGATATGCGCATTTATGCCCTAGCAAGCAAGGAATCAGTGCACACTATAGTATTGCAAAATCAGCAAACTTCATATTTGAAGGGATACTAATTCTGCCGTACATACATAAGATAGACTGATGATACATTCTCGCTATTGGGTGAGCATGGATAATAGCAAAGCAGGTGCAAGAGCTAGCAGTAAGGAGCTTAGTGTGTTTCTAAAGTGTGATCTGAATTGATAGGGAGTATGCTTGCTTTGTCAAATTTGGTGAACCCTTGTCTTCAGTGTTTCTGAGAGATAAAAAAGTACGTTGCGCATTTGGAAAGAATAGATAATATTTTCTACTAAATATATGTAAAGTCAGCTGAGCTTTAGCCTTTAGGGTTGTTATTCACTGGCACAACTGAGCTCTGCTGGTTATATTAGTTGGCATATGCAAAGCTTATGGAACCCGATCTTTGCAAATCAAGGCATGCACATGTTTACTGGTTCAAGATCAAATACCATATATGGAGCAGATTTCTATACGTAAAGGACCAGTTAGTAAGAGTTGTTTGTAGGTTCGGCTTTTGGAATCGACAGACCATCATGCTTGGTTATTCATCCTTCGTGTGGGTCAGCTTCAGATAGGCATTTGCTGGAATCAAGACCAGTGTACATCTAACTCCATGCCAGGTTGGTGAGACGAAGCAAGTGCTAAAGATAGAAATCTTGTCTGTTAAGCTGCACGCAGTGGAGGATTTGAAACAGGCTGGCAATTGAGAGGAAGGTGTTCTCTTGTACTACCACGCTTTGCAAAAATTGGTCTCATTGCATATGTGAACATTGTTCATGACAAATTGACAACTGGCAAGTAAGTCTGCTGCTCATACCCATGAATCTAAGTGGAGTTGGCATTTGGATTTCTCAAATTTTCTATTGAAATGAAAAGGCCAAGTCTATTAGTAAAACCAAACAACGCAACACCCTCAACGTATCGTATACCTCAGCACCTCTTTAAAGGAAAGTAATAGGTAATTAGCATGGTAATATCGGGAAAACTGATAGGTGACACAACGCATCACATAAAAGTAAATCTGGCACCATTATTTTAGGTTACATCATCTCCAAACGACTTAAATAACAGCATTACTTAGCAAATAACAATACCCAGTTTGACTTGATCACCCTCATTCACTCAGACACAGATAACTTTGGTAACAGTCTTACGCGACAGATACCAAAACATTTCTGCAAGTTCGACTATAATTGATTAACATAACAATAGAGTGATAAACCATCTACTACTAACTCTAGTTTCCAGCAAAGGAGCAGCAACTCAACAGTATCGTAGCTGCATACTCCAATACAAAATAAACATGGAAGATGAATGATATACAACAATACAAAAGAAATAAAATATTCTTATTATGCTGTGCAGAAGTTTAATATTACAAAATAAAGAAATATTTCTGAACTATAAAATTATGGAAATAAGTGGCGTTTATCATTTTCAGAATATACTAGTATTTTTTCAAACTTCTATCTGCTGAATATGTTGAGAGGTTTTGAGTTCTTCTATATTGCAGGTACCGAAAATAGACTGAACCGAATTGTTTTGGCCTGTTAGGTTTGGTCTTTAGTTTCTCATGGAAATTCAGGGTGTGATTTTAGAAAAATAAAAATAAATGCAATCTGAATATGACTGGAAGAGAAAAGAATGCCTTCACATTAAACTTAATTTAGTGTCAAGGTGGATGACGGATCATAATTGGCAGTTCCTCAAGCTTTTAATTAGCCACATAATATATGTACAGAATACTGTCCTACAATTCCCTACCAACGTGGCACTTGTAACATATGTGCGGCAACCGATCCTGCAAAGTGCAGGTTGCATGGTTACAAACAAGCAGGATAACATATATTGTCCCTCCAAAACACTAATTTGAGCTCTTCTGATAGCACCCAAATTTTCTTGACAGGCGGGTACGTTCAGGAACTGTCCGCCTGCTCCCCAGTGAAACAGTTGCCACTAATTCCTCCATAATTTTCTCCATATCTGCTGGGCTTCAATGTCCACCGCGGTTATGACGTCAAAAATAATGTTGGGTAGCTTCATTTTGTGCTGGCCCATTTCCTCATTCGTGCACTGGTTGTGTTTGCCTGCAACCCCACAAGCAATGATCTCAGATCCTCAAGTATCAAAAAATGACTGTTCCTAAGAAAACTGAGCAGCTTGATAACTGCTACACAAAAGCGGAAATTTTCTGGTCCATTCTGTGACTAGAATAACTTGTAGCAGGCATGGGAGAAGAGTTATGCACCTCTTCATTCCAGTCACATCTCATGGTGAGATAGGCTAATACCAGCGTCTGGACAGCAGTTCCACCAATCAATCCGGACCAAATCCCCTGTAATTTAGGCATAATCAGAAGATCAAGATCAACCCAGAACCCCTGATCGTTACTCTTCTTTTTTGATGATTCTTACCCGAACTCCGAAGCCTAGTGGCCAACCCAGTACGACACCGATAGGAACTCCAACCAGGTAGTAGGATCCGATGTTCACGTAGGCGACCAGCGATTGCCATCCTGACCCAATAGCTACCCCTGCAACCATCAAGAATCGCAGTGCAGGGCTTAGCATCTCCCATATCATGTAGAGCTGTGAACAAGGTAAATGTCAGGTCAAGTGAGGCCCAGCTCACCTGAAAGGACGGGTTGCACGCTGTTAAGGAGGATGGTGAAGGCGAGTAGCCATGAGAGGTTGTGGACGGCGTCGAGCACGGCCTTGCCCGATGAGAAGAGGAGCGCGATCTGGTCGTTGTAGACGAGGATGAGGCACCAGAAGACGAGGCCGATCACCACGGAGGTGGTGATGGAAACGATGATGGAGAAGCGCGCTCGTCTGCCACTACCCGCCCCGAGCTCGTTTGCCACCCGCACACTGCCATTTTCAGAAAATTGCCACTTGTTAGTTAGTCCAACCAAATGACACAGTGCTCGAGTTTACTGGTTACTGAATCCAGTGTTGGCGTACCCAGTTGCTGCCAAGAATCCGAACGGAATCATCATCTCCCATCCGTTGATCGTCAAGCTAAATTTGGAAAGAGGTGAAAACTATTAGTAATTTGGATTATTTGAATTTTGAAGGGTTAATTTTCGTATCTCGAGCTGCTAGTTACCATATGGAGAGCGCATCCACGGCGATTTCAGCATTTGGCAGGTAGCCGGTAAGCAACACCAGCACCCTGTAGTACCAGTTCTCCAAGCTGCGGATGAAAATAGAGGCAGAGATGTCAATGATGATTCAGGAAACGTTTTTGTTCAAAAAACGCAGGTAATGAATGGGGGACGCACCACAGCATGACTCCAGAGGCAGTGGAGAGCTTGATGAAGTCCCAGAAGTCGGCGAATGCCTCCATGGAGAAGCCCTTCCACGACAGCGGGCACCCGCCGCACACGACGTAGAAGAGCTGGCCCAGCACGACTAGCCACCACGCCACGTCGGCGGAAACGATGGCGCCGACGTACCCGAGGTGGAAGTAGTGCACGAGCAGGTAGGTGGTGACAACGTGGATGGCGAGCGCGATCCCCGCGGTGAGCGCGGTGACCCAGTTCTTGAGCTGGCTCTGCAGGAACCGTGTGAGCGGCAGCAGCATCGCCATCGCGAAGTGCTGCGGCAGCAGCCAGACGCTCATCTGGCCGGCGAAGCGGGAGAGCTCCGGTGTCTGGCCGAGCAGCAGCAGCAGGTCCTCCATGAACACGTACGTCGGCGTCAGCGCCAGGGCGAAGATGAGGAGCACGACCCACGACCGCTGCAGGTATATGCCCAGCATGTGGTACTTCTTGGCGCCGAACGCTTGGCCGCACAGCGTCTCCAGCGCGCTCGCCATGCCGAGCTGTCAGTATCACACGGCGGAAGGAAATCCACATCAGCATTCATCATTACCGTGCATTAGTCACATCACAAACAACGCAACTGTCTCTTATCAATGCGTGGTACTACTCGCATATTAGCGTGATCACTAGTGCAGAAACGGTTTATGCTGTCGCGAGGGGGACAGTGAGGTTCATGGACGGAAACTTAATTTTGTTGGAACTGGTCCACAATCATGTGTCTAAAAGAAAATACTCCCTCCGTTTCTAGACGTCTTTTAGTGTATAGGTTCGTAGAGGTTCGGAGTGAACCTATATACTAAAAGGGTCTAGATACACTCATTTTACAAAACTAAAACATCTTATATTTCTAAACGAAGGGAGTAGAATCAAAATCGTTTTCTAGATCTAAATTATCACGTGTCAATCATGCAAATTGGTCCACTATGAACAGGTTGGATAAAATTATTATTTCCCCGAGGTCGTCGATGGCTTCCCTCTACAACGTGTGTGAGCCTGCCCGCAGGCGCGACGACCGTGATGATCGTGGTGCCCGCCGCGATGGCCGCCGCCACCAGGCTGGCTTGGAGTTGGCTGATGAGGGTGCAAGCCAGGGCACCATGGAAGTTGCGCCGGTTCTGGAGGTGGTGGCGTTAGCTGTGGGCATCGCACCGGTGCTGGAGGCTTCTGTTGCTGTTGGTGGTGGCCATGCCCCGTTGGACGTTGGGCCAGTTTTGGAGGAGGCGGGCGTGGTTGGCACTGGGCATCCCTTTGAGGTGCACAACGCTGCTATGCTTGGCGTGGCCTCTCTGCAGGAGCAGCTCGGCATGCCCAGTTTGTCCATCTCCGCGGCAGGCGGGCAGGCTCCGACTTGGGATGGAGCTCGCGGTCGGAGCCCGGTGAGGAGCAGCACCCCAGCAGCATCTCGGCGCCGCTCGGTTGCATCCCGCACTCCGCCGTCCACTCCGCCATCCCCGTCGTCCCCAGCTTCGGTGCTGCCGCGCTCCTCCCTCTCGTCCAAGGTGACATCTGTCCCGCCCCGTCTCCGCACCGTTTCCGCTGAAGCCGACATGCTTGTCGCGCCCACAGGCTTACGCTCGCCACTTCATCCGCCAGGTTTCTTCGCCGCCATGTTCGCCTCATCATCCACCCCGCCGGTCCTGCACTCCAGGCTCTACTCCCCTACGTTGTCGCCCACGCCGCTCACCATGACGCCATCGAGCACCTCCTCCGCCCAGTCTTCCGCAGGCCCATGCAGCTCCCTATTCTCCTCTCCGAAGCCGGCTCTACTTCCAACTCCTATGGCTCAGCAATCTCCAAGGCCAGCACCTCCTGCTAATCGCCGGAAGACTCTAGCTGGTGGCTTCACGGTGCGCAGGAGCAGCATTCACATCAAAGCCGCCCACCGTGGCACGCCCATTGCCAAGATGGCCGAGCTGAACCTTCTGCGTCGCATGGGCATCATTGAGGAGCACGAGGACGCAACTGAGCAAGCCATTCAGGAGTTCATCCTCACTTTCAAGACCCAGGTACCATCTGAGAAGATCGATGCGCTACGCTCCCTTTTTAGGCTTGATTGCGCTCATGCTGATGCCGTCGAGACGGCGCTGCTAAACCACGGAGGACAGGCTGCCCTCGACCTGGAGCTCACTGGCGATGTTTGAGTGCCTTACACCGTGCCGCCTAAGCTGGAGCCTCGCTGCTGTTTGCTACAGGCATCACCAGTTTGCGGTTATTCCGGTTCAGATTATGCTTCTCTTTGAGTTAGGCCGTGTTATCTGCTCCAAGGCCTGGAGTGTTATTTGTCAGACTTTGAGTCGTGTTGTTGTGTCGCGGTGTGCCTGTGGGCAAGACTATTTGGGGACTTTAGTATGTGCTTGCTATCAAACTTGGTCTACTCTGCATGGTACGTGGTGTGTCAAATGGAAACCTGGAGGCTTTTCTTTGGTTATTAGATGAGTCACCAGGACATTTCTTTCTTGGTCTGGAACGCAAGAGGTTTGAATGATGACAGGAAGCTTACTGTCAATGAGACTCTTGCATCGTCCTCCTATATGATTGCTTGCCTTCAGGAGACTAAGCTCTCCAACATCGACGCTAGCACCGCAACTTTTATCGGAGACAATAGATTAAAAGGTTTCGCTTACAAACCGGCAGATGGAACCAGGGGTGGCATTTTAGTTCTCTTCGATAATGTTGTGCTCAGGCCTCAGATATTTATCTCGGCACCTTTTGCATTTCTATGACGTTCACCCACATCCTGGATGACTCGTCCTTCAGGCTAACCTCCGTCTACGGGCCAACAAAAAACAACCGTAAAGGGGATTTCTTCTTGGAGCTTTTAGCACAAAAGCCGACAAATGGTACGCGTTGGCTCACAAACGGTGACTTCAACCAAATATACCGGGCAAGGGACAAAAATAAGCGGTCTTCAAATAGGAGGCGCATAAACCGCTTTAGAGAAATCCTTCAACTTTGTGAACTTCATGAAATTCATCTTCAAAACCGAAGGTTTACTTGGAGCAATGAGAGGGCGAATCCAACCTTGTGCAAGCTTGACTATATTTTTTGCAATGATGTTTGGGATATTTTTTCCCAAACCACATTCTACATGCTCTTTCGTCCTCCCTCTCGGATCAATGTCCCCTTCTCTTGGCCGAGGAAGTTGGTCCAAGGCGACCGCGTGCTTTCAAGTTTGAAATTTTTTGGATCAAGATGTCGGGGTTCCAAGACTTGGTGAATGAAGCTTGGCACGTCCCTACGCCACACTAAGAACCTTGCCATGTGATATTCCACAAGCTTAAGAATGGGCTTCCGGTTGAGAAAATGGAGCCAATCTTTCACCTCTCAGGCAAAGTTGCATCTACATATGGCTTTGGAGATCATCCTACGCCTTGATGAAGCCCAAGATTTTAGGGTGATATCCAATGAAGAGGGGGACTTGCGAAAGCGCCTCAAGAGAAGGGTCATTAGTCTTGCGGTGCTTGAGAGATCAAGAAAGAAGCAATGCGCCCGCATTAAAAACTTGAAAGACGGTGATGCAAACACTAAATACTAACACAAGAAAGTAATCGCAAGGAGGAGAAAAAACTACATTCACAAACTCACAAACGGCAATGGTTGGGTCACCGACCATGAGGGCAAAGAGGCTCTTATCCATGTCCATTTCTCCACGATGATGACCCGTGGGCCTACTCGCACTCGTGATTTCTCTTGGGAAGCCATGGTTTTCCCACGTTGTGAGCTTGACAACCTTGGTGATGTTTTTTCGGAAGCGGAGGTCTATGCGGCCATCAAGTCCATGCCTAGCGACAAAGCCCCCGGTCCTGATGGTTTTACTGGGGCTTTCTTCAAAGCTTGTTGGCCTACTACCAAAGCCGACCTTATGGGAGTCATCCACCTCTTCTCCACCCTTCAGGCCGGCGATTTCCATTGGATCAACACCGCGAACGTCGCCCTATTGCCAAAGAAGGACGGTGTTGAGTCAATCTCCGACTTCCGCCCCATTAGTCTCATCCATGCCGTCGCTAAGATCATCGCAAAAATGATGTCCTTGCGGCTTGCTCCCCATATGAATACACTCATTTCAAAGGGGCAAAGTGCTTTCATCAAGTCCCGGAGTATTCATGACAATTTCCTTTGGGTGCGTAACTATGCGAGACGTATGCATCGCACCAACACGCCTACCATCCTGCTTAAGCTTGACATCAAGAAGGCGTTTGATTCCGTGAGTTGGGAGTTTTTGTTGGACCTCATGCAAAGGCGTGGCTTTCCCACGAGGTTTAGAAATTGGGTGGCGGCTCTCCTTTCTTCGGCGTCGTCCCGGGTCATCCTAAATGGGATTCCGGGAAGACCAATTCACCATGGGCGTGGTCTTCGCCAAGGGGATCCACTCTCTCCTCCACTCTCTCCTCTGCTTTTTGATCTTGCCATAGACCCTTTGCAACAACTTTTGGATCTTGCCACGGATAGAGGGGACCTCCATCAACTTAGGGGCGTGGCCCTATTATGTGTACCTCCCTCTATGCCGACGCCGCCGCCATTTTTGTGGCTCCAATAAAGGAGGACTTTCAAAGCTTAGCAACCATTCTTGAAGGCTTCAGACAGGTCACGGGGCTTGTTACCAATGTCCTCAAAAGCCAAGCGGCTCCCATTCGATGCGACATGTTAAATCTGGATGACGTCATGCAAGCCTTTCCGGTCAACAGAGTGTGCTTCCCCATGAAATATTTGGGGCTACCACTCTCCACTAGGCGCCTCAAAGCTATTGATGTCCAACCGCTTGTTGACAAGGTGGCCACCAAGCTTGTTCTGTGGCATGGGAGGCACATCACGGCGGCTGGTAGAGGCACCCTCATCAAATCGGTGATCACCTCTCAAGCCATCCATCACATCACCCCTCTTGCGATCCCTCCCGGCATCCTACATTCTATTAATAAGTTGGAACGAGCTTTCCTTTGGGCGGCGACGGATAAGGTATCCGGTAGAAAATGCAAAGTGAATTGGAAAATTGTTTGTAGGCCAAAGGATAAGGGAGGCCTTGGTATCATGGATCTAGATAAATTTGCTAGAGCTCTTCGTTTGAGGTGGCCTTGGACCAAATGGAAGGATCCAAATAAGGCTTGGATTGGTTGTGACCACCCTTGTGATAAGGCGGACATGGAGTTCTTTTATGCGGCGACCACTATTACCATTGGGAATGGGACCATTGCGAGCTTTTGGCATGAGCCGTGGCTGCATGGGAGGAAACCAAAGGACATTGCACCCTCCATCTTTGAGCTATCAACTCGCAAGAAGTTTACCGTCAAAAAGGGCTTCGTCGATGATTATTGGATAAACAACATAAATACAACCGAAGGTCTCACTACTCAACACATCTCCGAGTTTGTGGAACTTTGGACTATGGCTAGAGAGGTGCATCTTCAAGAAGGGGTGGCGGATGACATTTGTTGGAAATTTACTAGCTCGGGGATCTACACAGCAAACTCTGCTTACAAAGCACAATTTGAAGGCCTCGTACGCTCTCTGATGCCGGAGTTGGTTTGGAAAAATTGGGCTCCTCCCAAGTGCAAGCTTTTCGCATGGTTGACCCTACAAGACCGGGTTTGGACAGCCGAGCGACTTCAAAGGCGAGGATGGCCAAACTGTGGCGTTTGCCAACTCTGTAAGAGGGAGGACGAATCCGCGGGACATCTTCTTTTCAAGTGCCGCTACACCATCCGGATTTGGAACTCCGTGGTTCTTTGGCTTGGGCTCCACCATATCGACACTACAAGTTGGGCCGTATGTGACTCCGTTGAAGATTGGTGGAATTTAGTCATGTTCACAAACGACATAGGAGGAAATCTATGGCGTCTCTCCTCATGCTAGTCTCGTGGGAGGTTTGGAACGAACGGAATGCGAGGGTCTTCCGCAAAATATCTACTTTGCCACTTTGATACTCTAAAAAATCAAGGAGGAGGCGAGGCTTTGGGTCTTGGCCGGGGCAAAACATTTGGGATCTATCATACCGGGAGAGTAGGCTTTTATTTTTGTGGTCACTTCTTGTGGCTCGCTTGTAACCGAACTTTGTTATAACCTCGTTCTTAATTGTGCCTCCGTTTCAAAAAAAAAATCCCTGCGGAAAAAAAAAGTGTGCGCCACAGCTCGGAGGCCCATATGGCACACGGTCCCCAGCTGTGTGACATGCACCACTCGTCAAGTGACCGGTGTGCTCTGGTCAATATTAACCATGTCTCCGTACGTACCACGAAAAAAACCATGTCTCCGTACGTACCACGAAAAAAACCATGTATCCGTACGAGTGGATGAAAAATGTTCATAGTACCTGTACCGTACATAGCGTAGATACGTGATGTCGTGAGCCATGACGAAGTGGCTGAATAAGTGCCGACCGTGACCACATAATAATGTGGCGTGGGTCTGCGCGGTACGCATGCACGTCGGTTTGTGTCAGGGACTGCGTGCCGGCGTCTGTGTCAAGGCACAGAAAAACTGCGCAAGAATTCAAAGATGGCATCGGCCGATCCTGAATTGATTTTTAGATGTTCTCAGAACATGTCTCCTTCTCTAATTGGTTTATTTTGGCGGTATCCGTTGCACTCTCTCCATCTCGAGCAACTGCCGGCTATAAGCCTAATAGTTAACATGTACAATAGATAGAGATAATTTTTTTTCAATGGGGTGTATCGTTTTCATAAGAGCTATTCAAACTTAAGAAACAACTATCACAATGGTGTATATCTTAGAGCTGTTGTATTTAATAATTTTGTGCTTGTGCATGTGAGTGATTGGACTAGCTAATTTTTTTGCCTATGGTAGTGTGCAAATGTTGTATCTTAGCCTTTCACAATGGAGTGTTTCTTAGCACGTTACCATAGGAAAAATAAATGGCTAAGAAACATCCTCTATAATGCATTGTTTCTTAAAGTTGTATCTTAATTTAATGATTTTAGCCCCATGCATGCATGTGATTGGTCTACTACTTATTTTTGGCTATGGCTACGTAAAAGACGTGTATCTGAGTAAGATACAACATCAATCTCTTTCCTCATTAACTATAGTGCCACATAGGCAAAGTGTCTAGGATACACCGCTAAGAACCACCCATTGTTAAAGGCCTTAGCTACTCCCTTTGGTCAGGTTTATTAGGCACGCACGTAGTTCAAAAATAACTTTGACTAATAGTTTTGGTCAATAAATTTTACATAATATGTCACAAAAATTATATCATTGGATTCATCTTTAAAAGTAGTTTCTAATGGTATATTTTTTGGACATATATTACATTTTTTTTGTCAAAATTGCGGTCAATTTTTTTCTTAAACTACGTGTGCGTGTAATAAATGGGACCGAGGGAGTAAGATACAATGACCATCTCTCTCTTCATTAAGTGACATGCCATATAAGCAAAATACCTATGATACCATGCTAAACACTCATTGTGAAAGGCCTAAAAATATACTACTTTATTTATGTATGACCAACTTTATACTCTTACATAGTGCCTAGGAGCACGTGCTGCAGCTGGCTGTTAACTAAGAGTCCACTCCTTTTCTCTCCCCTCTTCTCTCTCATCCAACTAAGTACAAATATACTATTTTAAGTCATATAGTCTGCTGACTGGACCTTATTGTATTTGCTCTAATGGTGTATCTTATCACTTTCACATAGTAGCACTTAAAACTTAAAAAATAACTATCACAGTGGAGTGTTTATTAGTTGGTGTTTCTTAGGTAATTGCATTTAATAATTTTAATCTCATGCATAAGTGTGATCGGACTAGCCAGGTTTTTTTGCCTATGGTAGCGTGTAAAGCTGTGCCAATATGAACCAAATCTTCGCTCGTGGCTTATTCATAGAGGTGAGTGTTACTGCCGTGTTTAAAATAAAAGTGCAGACCGTGATTTTTTTTAAACCAGGATAACTTGTGTCCATATGCGTGCAATCTTCATTCGTCTCTGGCTTATTCATAGAGGTGAGTGTTAGTGCCGTGTTTAAAATAAATAAAAGTGCAGACCGTGACCAGAGAATGTGGCGTGGCTCTCCGCGACGTGTCAGGGACTGCGTGACCACAGAGGTGAGTGTCACGGACAAAGAAACTGCACAAGAATACAAAGATGGGATCCTGAATTGATTTTGAAATGTTCTCAGCTACTGAGTAGTATAGGACACGGAACATGTCTCTCCTTTTCTAATCGGAAAATGTATCGCGCGGGAGAATCCTGGCGCGACACGACAAAGAAGTTGCCAGGATTTCTAATTGGTTCATTTGGCGGCATTCTCTTGCACTCTCTCGGGTTATCTTTTTCCTCAACCGGAGGCACGTAAAAGAAAATCCATACAGATGACAATTCTATTGTTTTCATGCGGAAACAAGAAGACGACATCCCTATGGTTGCCGTATTCAGGCAGCTACAATCCACACAAAAACCCAATCATGCACGCACGAAGATGAAGTACACTAACTGTTTTTCCTCCGGGCTTAGCGCAAAGTTGTACTAAATCAGCGACACTTATTATAGTACTAGATCGGTGGTACTTTTTTGTGATCGTTTTATATTTTGTAAAAATGATTGGTGTCCGTGGTCGGGCCTGACGGGACGGAAAAGTGCACAAGATGGCAGGGGTCGAACCCACATTGCATTTGACACGATTCAATTCAATCATTCAGGAAGCAGTGCACTGCTGTTTTTTCACTGCTCATGGAACAGACCCCAGCTTACTACTAGTACTCAATGAAAGCTGAAAGGTACCGCCAGTGGGGATGCAGTGCCTGCATCCACGAACGTGGATCCAGTCCTCTTCTTAATAAATGGCGAGCATGTCCCTCACTCGTTCAGCACCAACAACCGCATGGTCCGTGTGTGCGTGTACGAAAAGAAGATGACGGTCTGTGCACAAATTATTCAAAGTAACACGAGCTAGATCTAATGATGTATTATACAGTGGCACCATTGACATTTATACTATAGTTTATGGTATATAGTCTACTTGTTGGAGGATTTTGTAGTATCGAAAGTTTAATCGCGTGTTCTTTCTCTCGATCCATCCACTGTGCTCCAACGACATGCTTGGATATACGTATGAGATAAAAAAAAAGCAAAGACGCCGCAAGTATGCAGATAGATACATGTACGAATGATGCAGTATGCGGGCTCAATTAGTTTACCAGGAACCCGAAGTTGAATCCGGCTACGACGGTGGATGCGATGGAGAAGGCTGCGAGCTCGAGGTCCCCGATGTGTCCGATGAAGGCCTGCGCGACGACGTTGATCCCGTAGAGCGCCACCCGCTGGAAGATGGCCGGCCCGACGATGCGCCACAGCAGCTTGGACTCCACCCACCACTCCAACGCCACCCTCGCGCCCCGGCTGCTCCTCTTCGCCTCCAGCAGCGGCGCCGACGCCGCCTCCTCCTCCTCCTCCTCCTCCCCATGCGCCGTCATCATGGCTGGCTGGTGGCTACCACGCAGAGCAGCTAGCGAACTTGCTACTGCTCGCCTCTCGCGTGGAAGGGTGATGGGTTCTGCTCCGTGACTTGTGAGCTACTAGTAGCTCATTTATGTGGAGACGCCGGCCGCTAGCTGCCTGTCCATGGCAAGGACTAGGAAACTTTGTGACGGTCGCTTCGCGGTCCATATGACGCGCGAGTATGGCTAGCTAGCTATCCACACACACCACACCAACCAACCAAAGCGAACCAACCATCGCCGCTCATCCGGCCGGAGCGTGCACAGGCCACCAATTTACAAGGATTTCGCGCGTTTCACGTGGAAACCCACCTGCAGGTCGAATGGTTGATCGGAAACCTGCAGGGAGTACTCGCATCGCCGGGAAGGATCCCACGAATCCATCCGTCGCTCGCTGTTGTCCATATCGATCCAATCCAACGCGCACCAGGTACGTACGGAGTACTACATCGGATCCATGCTATCACGAGATCGACCAGGTGCGGTAACGTGTTTCCCGGCCCGATTTTGTTGTTATCGTGTCTGATACGAGTACATAATTATTAAAGCTTGACGGCGCAATTGATAATTAATTAAAGACATCATCATCAAGCCAGCAGCGCCGATCGATCTAGCCCTGCTTGTGTTCTCTAGCGCTCGTTTGCTACTCGATTAGCTAGGGAATTCATTAATTAACCTTCTCGATTAGCGAAGCATTTTGTACGTACCTACTTGGTTCTTCGACCGATGACAACGCAGATGGTAAAGCAAAACCGATTTAGATTTGCACCTGACGCCGTACGTACGTAACAGCGATAGATCAGCAAAGTGTCGCGGAAGGTCCATCGAAAATTCCAAATACGTACACATAACCACCTGTGTTGTGCAGGGTACCTGGCGTTTCGGCCTGCATCATCAGCAGAGGCAGCAAATGTCAAATGCGT
Source organism: Avena eriantha (assembly GCA_910589775.1). NCBI lineage: Eukaryota > Viridiplantae > Streptophyta > Magnoliopsida > Poales > Poaceae > Avena > Avena eriantha. Next base: position 226,018,599 of record OU342744.1, read on the forward strand.
GCTTACCTGCTGGTGCTGCATGTACTACTACCTACCTAGACCATTATTAGGGTGAGTTCGTGCTCAAGCGGATTCTGGAATTGGTTGTAGCACGGGGCATGATGATGATCCGAGTAGTTGCCTCAAAGGTAGTTGCCTCAAAATGGTCAATTTTGCCAAACTTGGATCGGCAAATTTAGCTATAGCATTATTTTTTTCGATCAACTTTTTTGTTTGGGTTAGCTTGAAGAAGATAGGTGGAGGTCCCTATTTTACAAGGCGCCGAGTCATTCCTGAGCCCTGGCTGACTAGTACTTCTTCCTTGCGAAAATGATCGACCATAGCCACGTAAACCAAAACAGATCGAGGTCGAGGTCGAGGTCGACGTGTGAGTGTGAGAGGTGGACACAGCTTAAGATCGGATCCGCGACCACATGCTGAAGATGTATGGGAGGTGGCTTTGGCTTGCCCATCATAGGACTTCTGGACCTGGGGTCTGGGGACGTATGCATGTACCTATGTACGTAAGTGGTGATGCAATTGCGGAAAGAATGGAAAAGGTGTTCACGTAACCTGGCGCGCAGATGGCGATGGTTCCTGCCCAACAAAGAGTCAAGGACACGGTTCCAAGGGATGTGTTACTTTCGCGCCGGTCGATCGCCTCATGTCGACCCCTCCAGTGAACTGTGCACCGTTGGAAAGCCACTACCAGTTGTTTGTTATTTGGATTTTATTAACGTAGCAGGTTATAGTATTACCATTGAATGTCAGGGTACAAGATTACAGTTTGAGGGTATAGTAAATAAATAAAATCATACTCCCTCAATCCTAGGCTTAGGCTAGTCACGGTGGGAGTAACTTGAGTGGTAACATATATACCAATTAGGCAGAAAAGATGATGTGGTAAGTAATTAATGAGCAGCGAGATGGATTGAGTAACATATTACGTTACCGTAACATCACACTTACCAATAAAAGATGAGTCTATAAGGTAATAATGAAGATTTCTATGTTACTAAATCTATGTTACTATGCACTACAAAGATAGTTATTTAAACTAATAACACTAGCTAAATGTCCGTGCGTTGCTACGGGACAAAAATACAACAAATTTACAAACCTGCCATCTGAGAGTTTTGGAAGAAGCTGAAGTTGTTGCAACGAGAGAAAAAATTATGTCTCCCAGGCAAGTAGGTCTTAGTCTTAGTAAGCACTCCTGTACTTAGAGCAACTCCACTCGTTTTCCGAGGCTTTTTAGCGCCGGACAGATGTAACATTCGGTCTGGAAACGACGAGTTTCTCAGTCACATTCTCAAGACGAGTTCCTGCCTTTGGCCAAAATTTAAACAAACACGCAAACTTTAAAAATATATAGGCGTTTTCATTAAAATATAGGCAAGTTCGTATGTATTATGTCAAATTCGGACATATACCCGAATTTTGACTGCAGTAGGCTAAAAACTTTAAAAAACATAAAAATAACTACTACGTGACACCGATGCCAATGCCGCCGGGCGCACTGTTCATATGCCGAAGTGGCGATAGAACGACGTGTAGTCGGCGTCATGTGCGCTGCCGTCGTCTGCACTAGGCGGCTGCAAGGGACGAGAGCTGCCCTGGCCGGCGTCACCACAGCGCCACAGTTGCGATGAGGGCCCGGACTCGTCTTCGTCGTCGTCAAGGACGATGAGTGGCGCGCCCTGGTAGGTGCGCTGCCAGCAAGCGCCACGCGGGGCCTGGCGCTCAACCTCCTCGTGCAGGCGTCAAATGCGCTCGGCCTCCTCCTGCTCCTAGTCCACATTGGACCAGGCGTACGCGTCGGGGGCCGGCATCGGCGGCACGTTGTTCAGCGAGCGCTCCATCGCCATTTTGAGGACGAACTCGTCCTCATCGATGGGGATGACGCAGTTCGTCGGCTCCATCTTCAGCGCGCGCTGCCTCGGCCTCGATAGCCGAAGGTGGCCAATTGGCAGCGAAGGCGCGCGACCTTCGTTCATGATGATGCCGTGTGACCTCGTTCTCGGAGGCGAACGCGCAGGAGACTCCGCCTCCTGCTTCACTAGACGGAGCGGCGTGGGGCGCGGCGACGCCGAGCTGGATGAGTGCGACGCCGAGAGGCCGTCCGTCCTCCTCGGCATCCATGTGGCCGCCCGACGCCTGGCGATCGTCGGCGGCGACCGCATAGGATAGCCCACTTTAGGGCGATCCCCGACAGTGATGTGCTCGAGGACGCTCGCCAATGTGCGGTCTGGCGCGCTCCACCACTAGCGCCACCCTGCAGTGTTGTGCCGCTTCGGCGACAGGCCTCCTCCATCATGGGCGGCCAGTTCTTGGTTCCGACGCTCGACGAAAAAGTTCTCCCAGTATACGAGGTTGTTGGGTCTTCAGCGAGATTCAGATCCTCTATTCCGGCGATGACCGCCTGGATCTCCTCGACGATCTAGTCGGAGGTCAGCATCGGCGGCACGGACATGCCGCCCCCGCCCAGCTTCCAAGTCGACGGGCACCGGAAGTCCGGCGGCGCCAGGTAGCCGATGTCATGGAGCAGCCGTGCCTCCCACTGCTACAGAGAACGCTGACCGAAGCCGTTCGCCATCGCATGGTCGCCACGGTAGCGCTCGGCCATTGTCGACAGAGGGAATTTGCTCTTCTGGTCGCCGGAGGGAATTTGTTGGTCGTGGAATGGAGAGTACTCTAGGAGATGGCTATGTGCTTTGGGCGATGGTGAACACAGGCGAGGAAAGGGCGGCGCGGGCGGGAGGGTTGTAGAAGTGTGGGCTGGAAAAGTGGAAACAGCGGAAAGACGGGTCGGCGCTGGTGCGCCATTATGGCGACGCGTGGCCGAGGAGACAGGTGGTCGCTGCCCGGCGGTCCGTCATGGGAGACGAGGCGACGTGATTAGGATGACTCGGTTTCACACGCTGACTGTGCGAGGCCACCAACGCGTGATTTTTTTTCCACGGAATTCGCTTCGTCCGGCGTTCAAGCGGTTCCTAGTGCCCCGAGTTTGGCTTGGGAACCCTAGATGTAAAATGGGTGACTAGGAACGCGACTAGACAAGTTTTTTCCTTCGGATGAAAAAATCGGCCTAGGATGGCCCTCCTGGAAATGCTAGTGAAGATGCTCTTATTAATTAAGCTTAAAAAGGATCATCAAACGGAGCACTTCTATTGCATCATTTATGGCCGTTCTACCGAAGGTCGAGGTGACGGTCCTTGTAGGTTCCGCAACACAGTGTGGTGTATTGACATCAACAGGGTTCCACGACACGGTGTGTTGTATTGACATCAACCCGATGACTGCGTCTCAATGTCTGACATACTGAAATACAATTGTTGTGAATTTTAGCACAAAAACATCCCAGATATAGACTACTTATATTGAAATAAAATATAATTATAGAGGTATAGATTAATATTGGATCGTGGTAGAAATTAATTTCAGGCATAGACGAATCAAAACCTAAACCATCTGAAAATTAGAGCATCGTGTGCAATACATAGACATCTATGGCTAGTCGTTCTCACAAACAAAAGAACTTCAAACCGGTACGAGACAGAGAGAGGCTCTCCAAGAGGCGGCGGCAGCAAAATCCATCTAGGGTTCCTTCCCTCCGTCGGCGACGCCACCAGTCCATCCCATCTCCGGTGGCCTTAGGGCCTTGAAGACGTGGCGGACCATGGCCTCTCGCGGCGGGAGGTCTCAATGTTTTGTTAAGACTATTTTCAGTGTCTTTTTCAGGATGTTGAGGCCGCAACTATGTCCTGGAGTCACAATAAGATCCTCCCCGTCCTATCATCGCTTCAGTGGTGCATCTAGCATCGACGGAGGGCGTGTGGAGTCGTGTGTCCTACAGGTCCCTTGGGATCTAGTCGTTTTTTGTTGGTGTGTTTTAAGGTCAGTCTCTTCCGATCTATGTTGGTCATCTTCAGCGATGGTTGCCGCTCTGGTGCGCTGGTCCTTTGGGGTCTTAGCACGATGACTTCTCGTCTGTCTACTACAACAAGATCTACTACAACAAGCTTTGCCCGGCTCTGGTGATGGAGGGGCAAGGACGGCGGCGTGCCTTCGGCTCATGCCAGTGTTTGTAGTCGTCGCTTGGTGGTCCATTTTCCTATTTGTAATTTTTATTACTTGTAGGACTCTTTGTACTACTATTGATGATTATTAATAGATCGGTGGAATTTCGCAAAAAAAAGATCTCCTAGAAACAATCCCATACCGGGAACCGAAGAGCTCAAAGAAGGCTTCCGGGAGTAAACGCGAGCAGTTGACTTAGAAAAGTCGATGGTTTGAACAAAGAATAGGAGAGAATTCCTTATTTGACACTAGTTGAAAATATGATTCCCTATTTGACACTGGAAAAATTCTTCCTTATTTGATACTTTGTCTAAATGTTTTGCCTTATATGACACTTGGTTCTATTTACATGAATAATGTGTTTTATGCTCATGCGCAGCAAAATAATGGTTTATTATTATTAAATCTTGATTGTGATGATACACACATCCATAGCATAGATGCCAACCGATGTAAGCATGATAGCAATAATTTCATGTACATGTGGCATTGCCGTCTTGGTCAAATCAGTGTAAAACACATGAAGCAGCTCCATTCTGATGGACTTCTAGAATCGTTGGATTTCGAATCCCTCGATAGATGTGAACCATGCCTCATGGGCAAGATGACTGATACGTTGTAAACGTATCTATAATTTTTGATGTTCCATGTTTGTTTTATATCTACTTTCTTATGTTTTGTCCACACTTTGGAGTATTTTTACACATTTTCTGGAACTAACCTATTAACAAGATGCCACAATGCGAGTTGCGTGTTTTCTGCTGTTTTTGGTTTTAGAAAAACTAGTAAGGAACTATTCTTAGAATTGGACCGGACAAAAGCCAAAGTCAATATTTTACCTGAAGCAACACGGAGTCCGGAGGGCAGCCAAAGGGGGGCCACACCCTAGGGTGGCGCGGCCAGCCCTAGGTGCGCCGCCACCTGGTGTAGGCCCCTCGAGCCTCCACCGACCTTGCCCCTTCGCCTATAAAATCCTACCAGGACGAAAACCCTAAGGACTCGATCAGAATTCCATGAAAGAGTCTGTAGCCGCTGCCATCTCCATCCCTAGATTGGGAGGGATCTGAAACTCTTCCCGGCACCCTACCAGACGGGACAGATCACCCTGGAGGCCTTCTTCATCACCATGACTGCCTCCGGTGTGATGCGTGAGTAGTTCATCCCTGGACTATGGGTCCATGTAGTATCTAGATGGTTGGTTCTTCTCCTTTGTGCTACCATGTTTAGATCTTGTGAGATCCGTTCATGATCAAGATCATCTATTTGTAATCTTACATGTTGTGTTTGCGGGGATCCGATGGATATTGAGATGCTATTTCAGATTGATTATTGATTCTATCATGTCTTTGTTACTTGTGATCTTGCATGCTCTCCGTTGTTAGTAGCTATCTTGGCCAAGTAGATGCTAGCAACTCAAAGAGGGAGTATTTATGCTCGATAGTGGGTTCATGCCTCTAGTAATCTGGGGAAGTGACAGAAATCTCTAAGATACTAGATGTGATATTGCTACTAGAGAGAAAATAGCAATCCTTTGTCCATGGGGCAATCATATTGTTTGCTTTACACACTTTGTTAATGCAATTATCTGTTGCTTGTAACTTCATACTGGAGGGGATTCGGATGATAACCTAAGGTGGATTATTAGTCATAGATGAAGTTGGATTACGGTCTATGTGTAATGTTGTAATGCCCAATTAAATCTCATAGGAGTCAAGATGATTAGTATATGCATGTATGCTTTCTCGGTGTCTGTCAATTGCCCCGTAGTAATTTGTTTACCCAACATGTCATCTATCTTAAGGAGAATCACCTCTAGTGAACTATGGACCCCGGTCCATTCTTTTACCATCAATCTACAATCTATTTAATGTTTACTGTTTACTTTCTGCAAGCAATTACTATCTTCCACACAATATATTTAATCATTTGTTTTTAGCAAAACCGGTGAGATTGACAACCTCACCGTAAGTTGGGGGCAAAGTTCTCTGGTTATGTTGTGCAGGATTCCAAGTTGGAAACAACACCTTGGAGGTGTTTCTTTGCTCCTACTAGTTCGATAACCTTGGTTTCTTAACTGAGGGAAAACTTGCTGTTGTGCTCATCATACCTTCCTCTTGGGGTTCCCCAACGAGCTCGATATATTTTGAGCCATCAAGCCTTTTTTTGGTGCCGTTGCCGGGGAGTCAAGGACATCTTCACAAGGGGAGTCCCTCACAACCAATCTCTTTACTTTTTTTGTTTTTCTTAGTTTATTTCTGCTTTATTTGCTTGTTTTTTTATCAAAAATATAAAAAATTTAGTTCCTACTATAGTTGTTATTTTCATTGGTCTGTTATTGTCTCGCTTTATCATGCTTTCTATCAATGGTTGGTTTCTTTGAAACTGAATCTAATTGGCAAGGTGGGTTCACGGAAGAACAAAAATATTATTATAAAGAACACCGCTTGTCACAAAAAGGGAAACACTTATAGGAACAAATTGATAAATTGTATACCATTTCTAGAAACGTGTGGAACAAATTGAAGAATTTATTGCTTGGAAGGGTGCATTCGAACTAGCTTATTTTCTTGAAAATACTGATGATGCACCAAATATGAGGTTTATGATATACTTAAATTTTTCTTGGATAATTACAAGGAATAAAATGGCTATATTCTTGAATATCTTAATAGATGCTCTCCACCAACGGAAGAGACTAATGCATTGTAGGAGCCTATGGAAGAAGAAATTGCTGAAAATGGAAGCTCATTGGATTAAAAAGAGGAGGAGATTGATGATCAAGAGGAGGAAGAATGGATCTACCCATTCCTACCTTCTAATGAGAGTAACTCTTTACCCCTTACATTATTTGATTGTCCCTCATGCTTACCAAAGGAGGATGAATGTTATGTTCCCGTGGATTCTTTTGAAAATGTTTATAATAAATCTCTAGATGATGGTCCTATATTGGTTGATAATATTAATTGTACTACTATTGAAAATGAGATTGATCAGTCATCTTGTTATAAAATTGTTAAAAGTGGGTTTGAAGGTTTTAATCCCACTATTTTTGAGCTTGATAAAAATTATGTGTTTGTAGATCATGAAAAGAATGCTTTATGTGATAGTTATATTGTTAAGTTTATTCATGCGGCTACTGAAAATTATTATGAGAGAGGAAAATATGGTTGTAAAAGTTTTCATGGTACCGAGACACCTCTCTATTTGCTGAAAGTTTTGAAGTTACTCTCGTTTTATCTTCCTATGCATGTCGCTTTGTTCTTTGTGAATTTATTTGCGTATAAGATTCCTATGCATAGGAAGTGGGTTAGATTTAAATTTGTTTTGAATTTGATTCTTGATGCTCTCTTTTACGTTAATTCATATTTCTTATGTGAGCATCATCGAAATTATCATGCCTATCTTAATGGCTATAAAGAAAGAACTATTGGGAGATGACCCAAATTTTTATTCAGTAAGTTTTTATTTTGTTGAGTCTTGAAAGTTATTGCCTCAGTAATAACCTCTCCTTATCCTTTTTGTGTGGTTTTTGTGCCAAGAATAACCTCTAATAAGAGAAAAGTAATGCTCAGGAAAGTTGTTGTCCCGAAACAGATTTTTGTGCTTTGCTGTAAAAATTCGTGAAAAATCTCTGTATGTCGGATTGAGCTGTAATTTTTTTTTGCTTATGCCCCAGGTTGTTATCCAACTTTCGTTAGTATAACACTTTTCAATTTTAGGAACATAATGTTTTCGAGAAAAATGGTTTTTACCTGCTGGTATGTTTTGACAGATTTCTGCCATTATTTGCATTTGCCTCTTAATCTCTTTCTCTTTGAGTTCTCCTTGATCACTTGAAATTTTAAAAGGAATTTCTACAGTAGCTTGTGTTTTAATGGAAGTTTTACTTGTGTTGAAACTGAACCTAAAGACTTTTTATGTTAGGTACACTAATGTTGCTAATGAAGATTGTGTGAAGTTTTGTATGAAGGAAATTTTAAAGTGTAGGGAAGAACAATGTGATAAGATGAAGTATGGACAACAGCTCAAGCTTGGGGATGCCACCCGTGTCACCCCAAGAAATATTCAAGAAGTACAAGTGTCAAAGCTTGGGGATGCCCAAGGCATCCCCTTCTTCATTAATAAAAATCTCAGGTTTCTTCCAAACACTTCATTTTTATTGTTTCATGCACAATTGTGTTGTTCTTGGGGAGTCTTCGTTTTTGTTCTTAGTTTTTGTTTGCTTAGTTTGCTTAAATAAGTTGGTTGTACCCCCGCATTCATACATAGTTTCAAATAGGTTGATTTGGATTGGAAAAGAGTAGGAAAGTTCATGCTTATAAGTGGTATAAAAGGAGCTTGTTTTTGACTATGACTTAGACTTTATCATGTCATGCTTGATATTGTTTTGACTTTATGCTTAGTGATTATGGCTGTAGCATGACTTGTTACAAACAATTGAGATTTCTTAATGTGCCTTGAAAGAATCATGCATTGTTTTAGCATATAAAAGCATAGTATTGTGGTATTCTCCTTTAATGCTTTATTTGGGCTGACTTGGCGCATGCTCACACCATGTTAAGACTACACCAAGTCACCATAGCCTCTATGATTATTTATTTTTTGACTTTTAATATCACTTTATGCTTTAATTAATAATGTTTTGTCGCTTTGCATGATTATGGTCATTATTGCTCTCTTAGTTGGTCGCTCCCAGTCTTTTGCTAGCCTCCATACCAAGTATGAGTTCCATTCATGCATCCAACTCCAAATAAAACCAAGTTATTCCAAAGAGTCCACCATACCTACCTATTAGAATTTGCTATTCCAAGTATATTCATGTTTTTATCTACCTTCCAAATTAAACTTGTTATGTGAAAATTAGTGATTAAAGCTCTCACGGACTTGATGGCACACTTTACTTTTCTTGCACTTAATAAACTTGAACCATTGTGCCCATCTATGTTGTGTATATGCTTGCGTTTTGTAAGTTATGAATTAGCAGAACCATATTATCATGGGGAACGCTTTCAACATTGCACTTTATTTAGTTGATATCATGTTCTTTTGCTTATGGATCTCGGTAGTGTGAAATGAAAGGGGAGCTTGTAAGGCTTATGGAGTTTGTATATGTCTTAGAGAAACATCTGGGCGGCTGGTCTAAGCCATGCCTAATCATGGTAGAAACTTGCAGCGTAACCATAGTGAGCAATCTATGAAGCATCCTCTATAGAAAAACCTATGCAAATAGGAAATAAAAAAGAGAAAAAAAAAAGAAAAAAAGGCATATGCAAATAGGAAATAAAAGGATTGCCGAGATGCTCATTGTCTGCTTGCCTTGTCATTTTGATATGGGGAATCTTCCGTATCATCAGGCAAGGGGTACACCATTGGCGGTTCTCTATGATACACATGTACTTACAATGACAAGAACTTACCTGTGACTAAACTTGAGTAGCATGAGGAACGGTACTCGTAAGTAAGGGGCATGAGATTTTCAGCTTATAACTTGTCAAGCATATCCTCATATTTGTTCACTTTAACCTTAATCACCTAAACATGCTTATGATAGGGGCAATGAGAGCTGAAAGATAATAAGTATCATAATCTTTGGAAGCTCTTTATGAGACTTGAATCCCTGCTTCCTTCTATGAAGGGCTTTTCTTTTACTTTTTATGTTGAGTCTCCATTTTCTATCTTTATGCACCAATTGAGAGAGCATAGTGGTCATTCTTAGTTTAATGTGCATTGTCCCAAAACTTGTTGATTGATTCATAACTTTGATATTGCTTGTTCTTGAACTATTTGTATCTAGTCACCCTTATGAACTTTCAAGATGTCCTATGCATTTATGTTTTGCTACACTATGAGGGACAACCTGAATACCATTCTCATTATGTTTTCTATATGTGAAACAAACAAACGTCTTTCAAATCATTGTTATTCATGAATCTTTTGTTTGTACCTTTTCATGCTATAACATAGTTGCTATGAGTTATTGTTAGAACTATATCTTTCATGTCTATGTTAAAGTACTATGATCCCAGCTTATGATGGTGCATGTCACCTCAAAAATTATAATTTTTTATTACTTACCTACTCGAGGACGAGCAGGAGTTAAGCTTGGGATGTTGATATATTGTAAACGTATCTATAATTTTTGATGTTCCATGCTTGTTTTATATCTATTTTCTTATGTTTTGTCCACACTTTGGAGTACTTTTACATATTTTCTGAAACTAACCTATTAACAAGATACCATAGTGCCAGTTGCCTGTTTTCTGCTGTTTTTGGTTTCAGAAAAGCTAGTAAGGAAATATTCTCGGAATTGGACCGGACAAAAGCCAAAGTCAATATTTGACCTGAAGCAACACGGAGTCCGGAAGGCAGCCAAAGTGGGGCCACGAGGCGGTCACACCCTAGGGTGGCGCGGCCAGCCCTAGGCGCGCCACCACCTGGTGTGGGCCCCTCGAGCCTCCACCTACCTTGCCCCTTTGCCTATAAAATCCTCCCGGGACGAAAACCCTAAAGACCCTGTAGCCGCCGCCATCTCCATCCCTAGATCGGGAGGGATCTGAAGCTCTTCCCGGCACCCTGCTGGAGGGGAGAGATCACCCTGGAGGCCTTCTTCATCACCATGACTGCCTCCGGTGTGATGCGTGAGTAGTTCATCCCTGGACTACGGGTCCACGTAGTAGCTAGATGGTTGGTTCTTCTCCTTTGTGCTACCATGTTTAGATCTTGTGAGCTCCGTTAATGATCAAGATCATCTATTTCTAATCTTACATGTTGTGTTTGCGGGGATCCGATGCATATTGGGATGTTATTCAGATTGATTATTGATTCTATCATGTCTATGTTATTTGTGATCTTGCATTCTTTCCGTTGTTAGTAGCTATCTTGGCCAAGTAGATGCTAGCAACTCCAAGAGGGAGTATTTATGCTCGATAGTGGATTCATGCCTCTAGTAATCTGGGGAAGTGACAGAAATCTCTAAGATACTAGATGTGATATTGCTACTAGAGAGAAAATAGCAATCCTTTGTCCATGGGGCAATCATATTGTTTACTTGACACACTTTGCTTAATGCAATTATCTGTTGCTTGTAACTTAATACTGGAGGGGATTCGGATGATAACCTAAGGTGGATTATTAGTCATAGATGAAGTTGGATTACGGTCTATGTATAATGTTGTAATGCCCAATTAAATCTCATAGGAGTCAAGATGATTAGTATATGCATGTATGCTTTCTCGGTGTCTGTCAATTGCCCCGTAGTAATTTGTTTACCCAACATGTCATCTATCTTAAGGAGAATCACCTCTAGTGAACTATGGACCCCGGTCCATTCTTTTACCATCAATCTACAATCTATTTAATGTTTACTGTTTACTTTCTGCAAGCAATTACTATCTTCCACACAATACGTTTAATCATTTGTTTTTAGCAAAACCGGTGAGATTGACAACCTCACCGTAAGTTGGGGGCAAAGTTCTCTGGTTATGTTGTGCAGGATTCCAAGTTGGAAACAACACCTTGGAGGTGTTTCCTTGATCCTACTAGTTAGATAACCTTGGTTTCATAACTGAGGGAAAACTTGCTGTTGTGCTCATCATACCTTCCTCTTGGGGTTCCCCAACAAGCTCGATATATTTTGAGCCATCAATGACCAAGACTTTGTTCAATAGTATGATGGAATGGGTTGCAGACCTATTGGGGGTTATAAATTCGGATGTATGCGTACCAATGAGCGTCTCCATGCATAATGGTTATCATTTTTTTCACCTTCACTGACGATTCGAGTAGATACGGGTATTTATACTTAATGAAGCACAAGTCTGAAACCTTTGAAAAGTTCAAAGAATTTTAGAGTAAAGTTGAGAATCAACTCGATAAGAAAATCAAGCACCTTCATACCGATCGAGGGGGCTAGTATTTGAGTTACGAGTTTGGCACACATCTGAAGGCTTTTGGCATTGTACCACAACTTACGCTGGTTGGAACACCACAGAGTAAAGGTGTGTCTGAGCGATAATCGCACCTTATTGGATAGCATACGATCTATGATATCTCTTACCGACTTATCTGTATTTTTTTGGGGATATGCCCTTGAGACTGTTGTATTCATTTTAAATAGAGCGCCATCCAAGTCCGTTAAAACAATGCCATATGATTTATGGCATGGCACCAAGCCAAAGTTGTCTTTCCTAAAGGTCTGGGGATGTTAGGCTTACATTAAGAAAGTATAGCCTGACAAACTCGAACCTAAAGAGAAAAAATGCATCTTTGTAGGATATCCAAAGGAGACTATTGGATATACCTTCTACAATCACGCTGAGGGCAAAACGTTTGTCGCGAAGAACGGTACCTGCCTCGAGAAAGAGTTTCTCGCGAAAGGTGTGAGTGGAAGGAAGATAGAACTCGATGAGATTATCGATCCTAATCTTCAAATACCAAGTGTCGCAACGGAACCTGTTCTCGAGCCGCCCTTATCAATTGAAGTGGGAGCGAATGATGATGATCATGAAACTCACGAGAAAATAGCTATCAAAACCCGCGGGTGAACAAGAAAATGTGTTGCCCCTGAATGGTTCAGTTATCTTGTAAATATGGTCATGACTATGGAACATGATGAACCTGCAACCTACATGGAAGCAATGGAAGGCCCTAAACCTGAGAAGTGGCGAATAGCCATGGAATCCGAAATGATGTCCATGTATGACAACCATGCATGGACCTTGGTAGATATTCTTGAAGGACGTAAGGTTATCAAGAATAAATGGATCTTCAAGAAAAAGACGGACACTAATGGAAACGCCATTGTCTACAAAGCTCGCCTTGTCACAAAAGGTTTCCGACAAATTCAAGGAGTTGACTACAAAGAGACATTCTCTCTCGTAGTGAAGCTGAAGTCTATTCAGAAGCTACTAGCAATTGCTGCATATTTTGATTACAAAATTTGGCAGATTGGTGTAAAAAACGCCTTCCTGAATGGCAACATTGAGGAATAATTGTATATGATATAACCAGAAGGTTTTGTTAATCCAAAAGATGCTGGTAAAGTATGCAAGCTTCAGAAGTCCATTTATAGACTGAAGCAAGCATCTCGGAGATGGAATCTTTGGTTTGATGAAGTCATCAAAAGTTTTGGATTTTTCTAGAACGTAGAAGAAGCCTGCATATATAAGAAAGTGAATGAGAGTTCAGTGGAACTCCTAGTACTATATGTGGACGACATATTGTTGATAGGGAATGACATGAATCTTTTGAATAATGTGAAAGCGTATTTAAACAGTAAATTATCTATGAAGGACATGGGTGAAGCTGCCTACATATTAGGCATTATGATCTATAGAGATAGATGAAAGCGTCTGCTCGCTCTTGGTAAAAGCACCTACATATAAAATATTCTAAAGCGGTTCATAATGGATTTTTCAAAGAAAGGTTCTTTGCCAATCATAAAAGGTGATATAAGTTGAGTGCGACTCAATGCCTAGTAATGGAACATGAAAAGGAAGTAATGAGAGGTGTTCCATATGCCTCGGCCATTGGCTCCATCATGTATGCCATGTTCAGTACTAGACCAGATGTAGCCTTGGCTCTTAGATTGACGAGCTGTTTCCAAAGCATAATATGGATGGCTCACTAGAATGCAGTTAAGAATATCCTCAAGTACTTGAGAATAACTAAGGATATGCTTCTAGTCTTTGGAGGACGTGAAGAAGAACTTGTCGTAACATGCTACGTGGATGCAAGCTTCTCCATTATTACAGATGACAGGAGATATCAAACAGGGCACGTGTTCATGGTTAATTGCGGCGCGGTGAGCTGAAGGAGCGGGAAGCAAGGCTCAGTTGCTCAATCTACGATGGAGTCGGAGTGCATGGTTGCCGCAGATGTAGCTAATGAAGCTGTATGGATGAGGAAGTTCATTATTGAACTTGGAGTGTTCCCAACTGTGCAAGAACCTGTGTGCGTCTACTACGACAACACGAGGGAAATTGTGAATGCAAAGGACCAGAGTTTCCACTCCACAGCCAAGAACATTGACCGACATTATCATGTAATAAGAGATTGTTTTGCTAAAGGCAACATCAGAATTTGTAAAGTACACACTGATGTGAACGCAGTTGATCCATTCACTAAACCTCTTCCACAAGCAAAGCATGATCAACACCGGGATGCTATTGGTGTTAGATTATTGCGTATTCTAAACTAGTGTAACCGTACTCTAGTTCAGTTGGGTTTGCAGCATAGAAAACAAAAAAAAACCTACAATGTGAACATCTAAGCACCAAGATCTATCTACCTAGATACAATCAACGGGTGAATATACATCCATAGAGAACATACCCTTGAAGATCGACAAAGCATTATTGACAAAACTGATTCCGTGGTTGATGTAGTCGTACACTTGCCGATCTCAAGATCATGATGAAGCCTGCGAGTCCAGCAGGTCCAGCACCAGCACGTCCAGAAGGTCCAGCACCAGCAAGTCCATCCTGCAAAGCAACAGTGCATCCGTGATTGCACACACATCCGGTACCCGACAACCTCTGTCCCTCGCTCTAGCAAAGCAGCGAAAGCAGCAACTCCTTTCCAGATAAAGCCACCGAGAACATGTATCTCGCTAATCCGAGACCATGGGGAATAATTTCTAGAGAGGGAGAGAGATCCTTCACGAGGAGGTGTGAGTGAGATGGGGTGAGAGGGGTTACTTTTATAGGAGGAGGGGGAAGCCAAGGGGCATGGCGTGGCAACCATGGTGGGTGCCCCCGACTCTTCCTCATTCATGTGGGTGGAGCACCCACTCACATAAAAGACCTCCACTCAAAATTCCACTCACACATGCATTAATTTTCCACCAAAATTAATGTATCTCTCATTTAATAAAACTATTTTATTTATTTTATTCAGATTTTTAAAATTACATTAGTTAACAAACATTCACATAAAAACCCCTGCAACATTTCAATATCACATGCGGAACCAGTTTCTGCAATTTCACCCGAAACAATTCTGGTTTCCATCGAAATGATTCCAGCTCTTTCTTAAATCTTTATCTGAAACATATTTAATCCAAACGGTGTCGGTATCCCTTAAGTGTGTTACCCTATGGTTCGCGAATAATGAAAACATGATCAAGACCTTTCTTCGATCAATAATCAACAGTGGGACCTGGAGATCCATACTGACTCCCACACATTCAACGATGACTCTAGTGATCGTGTGAACCTTTAACATTGTAACTAAATCCCTTTGTATCGCAATATATTACATGTCCGAGATTCGGTCATCGGTATCTCCATACCTTGTTTGATCTCGTTACCGACATGCACTCTTTTCCTGTTCCTGTGATATAACATTCTAGTGATCACATCATTTGCTTGCAAGCTATTTCAATGTGATATCACCGAGAGGGACCATAGTATATCTATCCATCATCAGGATGGACAAATCCCACTCTTGATCCATGAGCCTCAACATAACACTTTCGGAGTATCTAAACCCACCTTTATAGTCACCCTGTTACGGTGTGACGTTTGATGTTATCAAGTTACTCTTCTAGTGTTAGCAATTAACATGATCTCATGGTCTAAGGATTAAGATTACTTTGTATGATGGTATAGCAATATAAACACAATGACTTTGATCGTAATGCTATACTTCGGATGAATATTCATCACATCATTCACCAATGCTGTGACCTCCTTATTAACAACATCCAATGTCCATGATCAGGAAACCTTGATCATCTTGTTAATCAACGAGCTAGTTTACAAGAGAGGTATAACTAGGAACCCTTTATTTGTTTATTAAACACACATGTATTAATGTTTCCAATTAATACAATTATAGCATGCAAAATAAACATTTATCATAAACAAGGAATAAGATAATAACCACTTTATGATTGCCTCTCAGGCATATTCCCTTCAGTCTCCCACTTGCACTAGAGTCAATAATCTAGTCTGTAAACTTACGCATTCAACACCCATGGCTTTCTAGTGTTCTATATACGCGTTTACTAGTAGTTAACATAATATTTGGATCTGACAATTTCAGGTACGCGTGCATTTGCATGTATTTGCGTCTCTACGCATCACAAATTCTATAATGAGATGACATTGTATAAATTTAGTCCTTCGGTGAGACCTTTAGTTCCTTTGGGTTAAAACATGTTGATATAATTGTCGCACAATATACCTTCATAGTACTAGCCTACTGTAAACCACACCTAGTCTGATAACAAACTTCTTAACCAAATTCCCTTCTTTGTTGCTACTATAGCAGTCACATACTTAGCCTTTTTGTTGTAGTATCCGTCATAATGTATCAACTTTGGAACTCATACAAATCCATCATGTAACCTCCTTTCCATTACATTATGCTACCTATAGTTTAAGTTGAGATAAATTTAATTTGTATCTTGTGACAAACTAGTATCAATGTAACACTTTACAATGAACTACTTTTAACTATTTGTCACTTATACATGATATATTCTTAGTTCTTCCAGAACTCATAAGAACATCTTTACTATCGTCCAATGATCATCTTATGAATAATTCTGGTATATGCACATAACGTTTAGAGCATAGGACATATCATGGTATATATTATTGATCAAAATATTTCTGTGATTTCACTCACCAAGTGTCAAAACACTTGAATCTCATTTCACTTACCAAGTCTTAATACAATTGAATCTTGATTCAACCCTTTCAATGCGGCAAGAACCTTTCTCGTCGTTTCCATATTGAACCCTTTAAATATCTCATATATGTACGTCTGGCACAACCATATTAGCGTTTCAATCTATCCATATAGACATTGATGCCAAATATTCTGTCTTTTCCCAAGTCTTTCATCGAAATCCAATTTTAATGAAATTCTTAATGTGTGTCAATAAAAGATACATCATTTCCAATCAACAACATGTCTTCTACATAATGTATTGGAAATTTGTCTCAGCCCTCCCACTTAATTTCTTGCAAATGTAAGCATCTTCATCGTCTCTGATAAAATTAAACTCTTTTAACATTTTCATCACGGTGAAGATTCCAACTCCGCTATGCTCACTTCAACCATTGAAGTTTGCACACTTTTTAGCATCCTTTGATTTAACAAAACCCTTCAGACCATGTCATGTACACGTCCTAGGTAACCATTCTATTAGAAGAACATTGTTTTGTTTATTCAACTACCATATATCAAATTATATGTAGTTGTTGCTACATTAATCCGTCAAGACTAAATATCACTATGAAAGATCAAATCTTGCGATAGTCAACTCCTTGAACATTGTCGTAAACTTCTTTCCAA
This sequence comes from Avena eriantha, assembly GCA_910589775.1. Lineage (NCBI taxonomy): Eukaryota > Viridiplantae > Streptophyta > Magnoliopsida > Poales > Poaceae > Avena > Avena eriantha. The sequence goes on from OU342744.1 coordinate 226,035,963, forward strand.
CATGTCGACTATTTCATAGATGTCAAACATCCATGTCTATTTCTTTATAGATCCAAATACGACCGATTGGCTTCACGCCTTTCTGGAGGGTCTTCCAAGTTCAGAAACTTGATTTCTCGTGTATGGATAGTATCACGGATTTTATGACTTCTAGACATTTTATGGAGTCTGGGCCCATCATCGCTTCTTTGCATGTAGTCAATTCATCATTGTCAAAACAATAATGACTTATGTTTCAAATCTTACTATTTATCGACCCACACGGTTCAATAGGAACTCTAATCTCTGAGATCACAACCTTTGTAATGACGGGAGCCATGAGTATTTAGCCACCTCTGGGACACTTTCCGGCGATGTGCTACTTAGCGCATGTTGCTTAGGTTCATCAACCTAATCAAATTTCTATTGACCTCCCACTTAACTTTTGTGAAAATTTCCTTCTTTAATAAACTTCACGTTCCAAGCAACAAACTCTTTTGTCCTCGGTGTTATGGAGGAATACCCAACAAATTCTTTGGGATAACCTACAAAGACATGCTTATCCGACTTTGGTTGTAAACATTTTACTTATGCATAGCATACCAAAATTTACGAAAAGACAACTCGGGTTTTATCCCAAACCATAACCTTTATGGTGTCATTTCAACGGATCATGATGGTGTTATTTTCAGTGTAAAAGTGGTAGTCTATAAATATTTAGTCCTTAAAATAGAATGGCAGTTTTATAAATGACACCTTTGATCTTACCATGTAAAACAAGTTCAATTTGATCTCTTGACATACCATACTCCTATGGTTTATTGGGAAATGCAAATCCATGGAACAATTCCTCAAATCTTAGGTGTTTTGCTAAACATGTAACTCAAATATCATCCTTTATGATCGAATCATAAATTATTCATTTTCTCATTACAATGATTTTCCACTTCATCTTGAAAGTCTTTGAACAATTTTCAAATGTTTCATAATTCTTCCTTATTAAGTAAATATACAGATATATTCACTCAAATTTTCGAAGAAAGCATATGAAGTCAAAAGATCCACCGCACATGGCTACATATAATGGACTATATACATCAATATGCACAATTTCTAATAAGTTAGTCATATGTTCCCTTTTGGCATATGAACGGAGTTTCAATTATCTCGAGGTAAGTCTCACAAGTGTCATTTGATCAAAATCAAAGACTCCAACAATCCATCAACATGGAGTTTCTTCATGTTTTATTTCCAATATAATTTAAACGGCAATGTCAATTCATAAGTGATCTTTCAATCGTTTGTCTTGCGACATTTTAGCATTAGTTTTATGGACGTGATTTCTCCAACTAGACTTGTAAAAGTTCATCCATCTTCTATGGAATACGGTAATTATTTGAACAACCATTGTTCTTATAATATCGAAACAACATAACAATTATTTAAACAAATCTTGAAGGTAAGCTTTGATTTCAACGATGAACACAATAACACTTTATTTGTTTTTGATGAACATCATCACATATTTCTCTTGCTAGTTCTTTATGCCATTGTAGGTCATGAATCGTGTTGTTTTGTATGTCATTTCATACCAACCAATTCGGTATCCAATACCCAAGAACCACATTGTTTAACAAGCAAAGAATACAAACATAACATGTATATCATCTATATACCTTTGCTGGACATTTCCAGTCTTTTCTTTTCTGCCAAATATTTTGTAGATTCTGTTTCAGCATTTCCTTTTCTTTTTAAAATAATCTATCAACATAAACAGTGGCGCCATACATATGACACATAGTCCAAAGCATGTATAGTCAAATACTAATACCTTTGGATTTGCACTTTTAAGTTGATCACCATAATCAAATGTTTGGCGTTCTTTCAAAAATCCATTCTTTAGTAATCTATTAGCGTAGTAAACATTTTACCTACATCTTGTATTAATCCTTATCATGACAACTTTTATGATCAAGCTAGTATAGCCTATAAGGACGAATCGCGAGTATAATGTCAGTTCCCAAAAAATCTTTTGGGAGATTAGGACATCTAGCATATCCAACCTTCGCAAATTCTCATACACTATGAAACATGTATTTTGCCAAATTATACTCTATCATATTGCAACCATAAACATTGTTTCAGATTTCACAATATCTTCCACACATGATGGTTTCTGAAACAATTCTTTCAGCTCTTAGATAACCTCGATATTAAGACAACTTTTGAATATCAAGAATCATGGAGGCAAACATGATACTTTAGATACTAACACCAGAATTGTTACTCTTGGTTTAATACTACTTATTAAACTTTATGGAGTAGGTGGAGTTTGCTAAAAGTTTGCAATAGGACTTTTAAACTTTAAATTGACACTTAAAACAATACGATACCAGTTCATAAAGTAAATATCTAGAATTCTATAGTTCTATTATCTCAACTAAAACTAAGTGCAAGGTAGTAAACAGATGCCAATGACTACAAAAAATTATGCAAATTCACTTTGATTTTACTTTATGATAAATTGAGTTCGACTAATCCAAATTACAAATGAACTCCCACTCAAAACCAACATCCCTCGAGTTGTTTTGGTGATTACACGAACCAAGTCCACTGCACCAAGTCCGATCATCACGTGAGTCGGTGTAGCTTCAAAGGCGAGCATCTATATGGGCATCATATTAACTCTATGACTCATGCTTAACCTTTCGGTCCGTGTTTCGAGGACATGTCTGTACATGCTAGGCTCGCCAAGTAAGAACCTTAGTACTTTCTTGTGTAAAACTGTCTTACACCCGTTGTATGAAAGCATAGAGTCGAGTACACCCGATCATCACGTGATGTCTTGAAATACGATACATAGAATGGTGCATACTTAAGGAAGAACACATTTTCATCTTGATATTTAAATGAGGGATCATCCTATAATACTACTAAAACGCCAAACAAGCAATATAAGATGCAAACATCACATGTGTAAAGTGAAATGACATGGTTCTTGCACTTGATCACTACCATGTGCATCGTGGTATGATCTTTATCATTCCTTTGTGTGTAAGGCCAAGGTCTATGGAACTTACACGTTTAGGTGTGTTGTAAGAGTATCAACTATACATCAACTTACAACATTACCATATCATGACACCAGCCCAACAATCCAAACTAGACGCTTCTAATTTATCCATTGCAAGTTTTACGTGGCTTAGGGCTTTCGAAGATAGAACCGGTCTTACCTACGAACATGGAACCACAATGATGATAACCAAATTATTAGCAACTCGTTGTAAATTAGATATTGATTATAGTAGGAGAGACAGACACCCTCTAGCCACTTATGCAAAACTAGTTGCATGTCAAGCGTGGAACATGTCTCATGTGCGAGGACATGTAAAGTTAGTCCGGGCCGCTTCATCTCACTATGCCACCAATATGCAAAATACATAGAAGATGCAATAAAATGATCATTGCTTACTCACTATGTTGAGCTCGTCGAGGAACCCCAAGAGGTAGGTATGATCAGTACAACAACAAGTTTTCCCTCAGTTATGAAACCAAGGTTATCGAACCAGTAGGAGCAAGGAAACACCTCCAAGGTGTTGTTTCCAACTTGGAATCCTGCACAACACAATCACAGAACTTTGCCCCCAACTTACAGTGAGGTTGTCAATCTCACCTGTCTTACTGAAAACAAAGGATTAAACATATTGTGTGTAAGATAGTAATTGCTTGCAGAAAGTAAACAGAAAACAGTAAATAGCAGATTGTAGATTGATGGTAAAAGAAAGGACCGAGGTCCATAGTTCACTAGTGGTGATTCTCCTTAAGATAGATGACATGTTTGGTGAACAAATTATAGCGGGGCAATTGACAAACATCGAGAAAGCATACATGCATATAATGATCATCTTGACTCCTATGAGATTTGATTAGGCATTACAACATTATACATAGACCGTAATCCAACTGCATCTATGACTAATAATCCACCTTCAAGTTATCATCCGAACCCCCTCTAGTATTAAGTTGCAAGCAACAGATAATTGCATTAAGCATTGTGTGTAAAGTAAACAATATGATTGTTTTATGAACAAAGGATTGCTGTTTTCTCCCTAGTAGCAACATCACATCTAGTACCTTAGAGATTTTTGTCACTTCCCCAGATTACTAGAGGCATGAACCCACTATCAAGCATAAATACTCCCTCTTGGAGTTGATAGCATCTACTCGACCAAGATAGCTACTAACAACGGAGAGCATGCAAGATCACAAATAACAAAGACATGATAGAATCAATAATCAATCTGAAATAGCATCTGAATATCCATCGGATCCCCGCAAACACAACATGTATGATTACAAATAGATGATCTTGATCATGAACGGGTCTCACAAGATCTAAACATGGTAGCACAAAGGAGAAGAACTAACCATCTTGCTACTACATGGACCCGTAGTTTAGGGATAAACTACTCACGCATCACACCGGAGGCAGGCATGGTGATGAAGAAGGCCTCCAGGGTGATCTCTCCTCTCCGACAGGGTGCCGAGAAGAGCTTCAAATCCCTCCCGATCTATGGATGGAGATGACGGTAGCTATAGACGCTTTCATGAAATTTTGATCGGGTCCTTAGGGTTTATGTATCGGAGGCTTCTTATAGGCGAAAGGGGAGGCCGAGGGGGTGCCCTAGGCGGCCGCACCACCCCCTGGCGCGGGCCAGGCCTGGCCACATGGCCAGGTGGTGTGGCCGGCCCCTGGCCCCTCTCCGTCTTGTATTCTGGCTCCGTGTTCCCCTCGATGAAATATTGACCTTAACTTTTATCATGTCCAATTCCGAGAATATTCATTTTCTAGCTTTCCTGGAACCAAACAGCAGAAAACAGGCAACTAGCACTGTGGCATCTTGTTAATAGGTTAGTCTAATAAAGTGTATAAAAATAAGCCAAAGTGCGGACAAAACATAAGAAAGTAGATATAAAACAAGCATGGAACATCAAAAATTATAGATACGTTAGCAACGTATCAATATCCCCAAGCTTAACTCCTGCTCGTCCTCGAGTAGGTAAGTGATAAAAAGAAAGAATATTTTTTAGGTGACATGCACCATCATAATCTTGATCAAAGTATCTGTAGAACATTGATAGCTGGGATCATAGTACTTTAACATAGCATGAAAGATATGGTTCTAACAATAAGACATAGCAACTATGTTGTAACATGAAAAGGTAAAAAAAAGATTCATGAATAACAATGCTTTGCAATACGTTTGTTTGTTTCACATAAAGAAAGCATAATGAGAATGGTATTCAGCTTGTCCCTCATAGTGTAGCAAAACATAAATTAATAGGAGACCTTCAAAGTTCATAAGGGTGACTAGATACAAATAGTTTAAGAAGAAGCAATATCAAAGTTATGCATCAATCAACAAGTCTTGGGACAATGCACATTAAAGTAATAATGGCCACTATGCTCTCTTAATAGATGCATAAATATAGAAGATGGAGACTCAACGTAAAAGTAAAAGAAAGGCCTTCATAGAAGGAAGCAGGGATTCAAGTTTCATAAAGAGCTTCCAAAAATTATGGTACTTATTAGCTTTCATCTCATATTGCCCCTATCATAAGCATCTTGAAGTGATTAAGGTTAAAGTGAAAAAACTATGGAGTATATGCTTCACAAAGTATAAGTTGGCAATCTCATGTCCCTTTAATACGAGGGTCGATCCTCATGCTACTCAAGTTTAGTTACCGGTAAGTTCTTGTCATAGTAAGTACATGTGTATCATAGAGAACCGCCAACGGGGTACCCCTTGCCCGATGATACGGAAGAATCCCCATATCAAAATGACAAGGCAAGCAGACAATAAGCATCTTAGCAATCTTCTTATTTACCATGGGAAAATGGTGCTTTTTCTCTCTTTCCTCTTTTCTCATCTCTTTTTTTTCTTTTTTTTTCTCAATCTCCATCTCTTTTTTTAGAAGAAGAATGCTTCATAGATTGCTCATTATGGTTACGCTGCAGGTTTCCACCATGATTAGGCATGGATTAGACTAGCGACCCAGGCGTTTCTCTAACACACATACATAACTCCATGAACTTACAAGCTCCCCTTTCATTTCACACCGACGACATCCATAAACAAAAGAGCATGATATCAACTGGGTACAATGTACAAGTGCAATGTTGAAAGCGTTCCCCATGACATCATGGTTCTGCTAATTCCCAACGTATAAGTGTAAGAATATACAACATAGATGACACAATGGTTCAAGTTTATTAAGGGCAAGAAAAGTAAAGTGTGCCATCAAGTTCGTGAGAGCTTTAATCACTAATTTTCTCGTAACAAGTTTAATTCGGAAGGTAGATAAAAACATGAATATACTTGGAATAGCAAATGCTAATAGGTATGTATGGTGGACTCTTTTGAATAAGTTGGTTTTATTTGGAGTTGGATGCATGAGTGGAACTCATACTTGGTTATGGAGGCTAGCAAAAGACTGGGAACGACCAACTAAGAGGGCAATAATTGCCATAATCATGCAAAGTGACAAAACATCATTAATTAAAGAATAAAGTGATATTACAAGTTAAAAACTAAAGGATCATAGAGGCTATGGTGACTTGGGATAGTCTTAACATGGTGTGAGCATGCGCCAAGTCAACCCAAATAAAGCATCAAAGGAGAATACCACAATACTATGCTTTAATATGCTAAAACAACGCATGATTCTTTCAAGGCACATTAAGCAATCTCAATTGTTTATAACATGTCATGCTACAACAAAAACCGCTAAGCATAAATCCAAAACAATATCAAGCATGACATGACAAAGCATAGGCCACTGTCAAAAACAAGCTCTTTTTACCACTTAAGCATGAACTTTCCTACTCTTTTCCAATCCAAACCAATCTTATTTGAAAACTAATGTTTGAATGAGGGGGTCCAATCAATTTATTCAAGCAAACTAAGCAAACCAAGCATACAAAAACCAAAAACAGAAAAAAGACGCTCCAAGAACAACACAACTGTGCATGAAACAATAAAAATGAAGTGTTTTGAAGAAACCTGGAACTTTTATTGATGAAGAAGGGGATGCCTTGGGCATCCCCAAGCTTTGACGCTTGTACTTCTTGGATATTTCTTGGGGTGACACGGGTGGCATCCCCAAGCTTGAGCTTTAGTCCATTCTTCATCTCATTACATCATTCTTTGCCTACACCTGAAAATTTTCTTCATACAAAACTTCACACAATCTTCATTAGCAACATTAGTGTACTGAAGATAATAAGTCTTTTGGTTCATTTCCAAAACAAGCTTGCTTACTCAATATGTTGAGCTCGTTGGGGAACCCCAAGAGGAAGGTATAATGAGTAAAGCAACAAGTTTTCCCTCAGTTATGAAACCAAGGTTATCGAACTAGTAGGAGCAAGGAAACACCTCCAAGGTTGTCAATCTCAACGGTCTTGCTGAAAACAAAGGATTAAACGTATTGTGTGGAAGATAGTAATAGTTTGCAGAAAGGAAACACAAAGCAGCAAATTGTAGATTGTAGATTGATGGTAAAAGAAAGGACCAGGGTCCATAGTTCACTAGTGGTGATTCTCCTTAAGATAGATGACATGTTGGGCGAACAAATTACAAGGGGGCAATTGACAAACATCGAGAAAGCATACATGCATATACTAATTATCTTGACTCCTATGAGATTTGATTGGGCATTACAACATTATATATAGACCGTAATCCAACTGCATCTATGACTAATAATCCACCTTCAGGTTATCATCCGAACCCCCTCAAGTATTAAGTTGCAAGCAACGGATAATTGTATTAAGCATTGTGTGTAAACTAAACAATACGATTGTTCTATGAACAAAGGATTGTTGTTTTCTCCCTAGTAGCAACAACACATCTAGTAGCTTAGAGATTTCTGTCACTTCCCCATATTACTAGAGGCATGAACCCACTATCGAGCATAAATACTCCCTCTTGGAGTTGCTAGCATCTACTTGGCCAAGATAGCTACTAACAACGGAGAGCATGCAAGATCACAAATAACAAAGACATGATAGAATCAATAATCAATCTGAAATAGCATCTCAATATCCATCGAATCCCCGCAAACACAACATGTATGATTACAAATATATGATCTTGATCATGAACGAAGCTCACAAGATCTAAACATGGTAGCACAAAGGAGGAGAACCAGCCATCTAGCTACTACATGGACCCGTAGTCCAGAGATGAACTACTCACGCATCACACCGGAGGCAGGCATGGTGATGAAGAAGGCCTCCAGGGTGAATTCCCCTCTCTGGCAGGGTGACAGGAAGAGCTTCAGATCCCTCCCGATCTAGGGATGGAGATGACGGCGGCTACAGACTCTTTCGTGGAATTTTGATCGGGTACTTAGGGTTTCTGTATCGGAGGCAATATATAGGCGAAAGGAGAGGTCGAGGGGGTGCCTGGGGCAGCCAGACCACCCCCTAGCGTGGGCCAAGCCTGGCCGCGTGGCCAGGTGGTGTGGCTGGGCCCCAGCCCCTCTCCATCTCGTATTCTGGCTCCTGGTGTCCCTTGGTGAAAAACTGGCTTTGGCTTTTGTCCCGTCCAATTCTGAGAATATTTATTTTCTGACTTTCTTGGAACCAAAAACAGCAGAAAACAGGCACTAGCACTGTGGCTCTTGTTAATAGGTTAGTCCAAGAGATCATATGAAAAGTACTCCAAAGTGTGGATAAAACATAAGAAAGTAGATAAAACCAAGCATGGAACATCAAAAATTATGGATACGTTAGCAACGTATCAACATCCCCAGGCTTAACTCCTGCTCGTCCTCGAGTAGGTAAGTGATAAAAAGAAAGAATAATTTTTGAGGTGACATGCACCATCATAAACTTGATCAAAGTATTTGTAAAACATTGATAGCTGGGATCATAGTACTTCAATCATAACATGAAAGACAAAGTTCTAGCAATAAGACAAAGCAACTATGTTGCAACATGAAAAGGCACAAACAAAAGATTCATGAATAACAATGCTTTGCAAGACGTTTGTTTGTTTCTCATAAAGAAAACATAGCATAGTGGCATCTAGCTTGTCCCTCATAGAGTAGCAAACATAAATACATAGGATACCTTCAAAGTTCATAAGAGTGACTAGATACAAATAGTTTGAAACAAGCAATATCAAAGCTATGCATCAATCAACAAGTCTTGGGACAATGCACATAGAACTAAGAATGGACACTATGCTCTCAAAGTAGGTGCATAAAGATAGAAGGTGGAGACTCAACATAAAAGTAAAAGAAAGGGCTTCATAGAAGGAAGTAGGGATTCAAGTCTCATAAAGAGCTTCCAAAAATTATGGTACTTATTAGCTTTCAACTCTCATTGCCCCTATCATAAGCATCTTGAAGGTGATTAAGGTTAAAGTGATACAACTAAGAGGATATGCTTGACAAGTTATAAGCCGAAATCTCATGCCCCTTACTTACAAAGACCGAACCTCATGCTACTCAACTTTAGTCACAAGTAAGCTCTTGTCATTGTAAGTGCATATGTATCATAGAGAACCGCCAACGGGGTACCCCTTGCACATGATACATGAGCTATCCCATAATCAAAATGACAAGGCAAGCAGACAATGAGCATCTCAGTGATCTTTTTATTTCCTATTTGTATAGGTTTTTATTGAGGATGCTTCATAGAGTGCTCATTATGGTTATGTTGCAAGTTTCCACCATGATTAGGCATGGCTTAGGCTAGTAGCCCAGGCGTTTCTCTAACACAAATACAAACTCCATGATCTTACAAGTTCCCCTTTTATTTCACACCACCGGGATCCATAAGCAAAATAACATGATATCAACAGGGTACAAAGTACAAGTGCAATGTTGAAAGCGTTCCCCATGATACATGGTTCTGCTAACTTCAACTTATAAAGAGCAAGCATATACGCAACAAAGATGGACGCAATGGTTCAAGTTCATTAAATGCAAGAAAGTAAAGTGTGCCATCAAGTTCGTGAGAGCTTTAATCACTAGTTTTCTCATAGAAAGTTTAATTCGGAAGGTAGACAAAAGCATGAATATACTTGGAATAGCATATGCTAATAGGTAGGTATGGTGGACTCTTTGGAATAACTTGGTTTTAGGAGTTGGATTCATTAGTGGAACTCATACTTGGTTACGGAGGCTAGCAAAATACTGGGAGCAACCAACTAAGAGAGCAATAATGGCCATAATCATGCAGAGCGACGAAACATCACTGATCAAAGCATAAAGTGATACTACAAGTTGAAAACTAAAGGATCATAAAGGCTTATGGTGACTTGGGATAGTCATAACATGGCGTGAGCATGCAACAAGTCAACCCAAATAAAGCATCAAAGGAGAATACCACAATACTATACTTTAATATGCTAAAACAACGCATGATTCTTCCAAGGCACATTAAGCAATCTCAATTGTTTATAACAAGTCATGCTACAACAAAGAATACTAAGCCTAAAGCCAAAACAATATCAAGCATGGCATGACAAAGCATGGGCCATAGTCAAAAACAAGCCCTCTTTACCACTTAAGCATGAACTTTCCTACTCTTTTCCAATCCAAACCAAACTATTTGAAAACCAATGTATGAAAGAGGGGGTCCAACCAATTTATTCAGAAAACTAAGCAAACAAAGAAAACGAAAAACCAAAACGAAAAATGAAAAAGAAGACGCTCCAAGAACAACACAAATGTGCATGAAACAATAAAAATGAAGTGTTTGGAAAGAACCTGGGATTTTTATTGATGAAGAAGGGGATGCCTTGGGCATCCCCAAGCTTTGACGCTTGTACTTCTTGGATATTTCTTGGGGTGACACGCATGGCATCCCCAAGCTTGAGCTTTAGTCCATCCCTCATCTCATTACTTATTCCTTCCATACACCTGAAATTTTTCCTTCAAACAAAACTTCACACAATCTCTATTAGCAACACTAGTGCACTCAAGATAATAAGTCTTTAGGTTCAGTTCCAACACCAATAAAACTTCCATTAAAACACTATCTACTGTAGCACTTCCCTCAAAAATATCAATTCCCCAAAAGAACTCAAAAAGGAACCAACAAGAAGCAAATGCAAATAAAGACAGAAATCTGTCAAAACAGACCAACATATAAGGACGAATTTTTTCAAAGACCTTCTGTTCCTCAAATCGAAAAGTGTTGAACTGACAAAAGTTATATAATAACCTGGGGAAGAAGCACAAAAATTCACGCCTCAAAATTACGTACAGAGATTTTACACGAATTTTTACGGTGAAGCACAGAAATCTGTTTCGGGACAGCAAATTTCCCAATCATTACTTCTCTCTCATTAGAGGTTACTCTTGGCACAAAAGGAAAATAAAAAGGATAAGAAGCGGTTATTACTGAAGTAATAACTTCCAAGACTCATCTAAAACTTTTGGATTATCTCCTAATAAGTACTTTTCTTTAACGCCTTTAAGTTAGGCATAAGAAGTAAGAAAAAGAATCGAGTGTTCTCAAATGAAGAAGCATTAAGAGCAAATTTTGTTTTCATAGGAGAGGCAAAAGAAATCTTCTCTCTCTTCTTGGGGAAGTATTCTATACCTTTCTTGAGTGGAAGTTGATATTTTAATGGTGCCTTCTTTCATATCAATAATGGCACCAACAGTTCTAAGAAAAGGTCTTCCCAAAGTAATAGGACAAGAAGCATTGCATTCAACATCCAAAACATAGAAATCAACGGGGACATAGGCATTTTTAACCATAACAAGAATATCATTAATACTCCCCATGAGTTTCTTTTTAGCATTATCATCAAGTGGGACATTCAAATAGCAATCTTCAAGTGGTGGCAAATCAAGCATATCATAAATCCTTCTAGGCATAATAGAAACACTACTATCAAGATCACATAAAGCATTAAAATCAAAATCATTCACTTTCATATTGATGATGGGTTCCTAACCATCTTCTTGTTTTATAAGGATATAAGCTTTATGTTTCATCTTTTCTTCTTTAATATTTATGAGAGCATCAGTAATGTGTTTTGTAAAGGCCATATTCATAGCACTAGCATTAGGACTTTTAGCAAGCTTTTGTAGAAACTTAATAACTTCAGAGATGTAGCAACCATCAAGATCAAAATCATAACTATCATCTAAGGTAGTAGAGCTATTACTAGCCTCAACACTAGTGGTAGTGATAGTAGAAACACTAATGTTTCTAGCAATTTCATCTTCTCTTTCCCACTTAGCATGCAATTCAGCTAATAGTCTAACATTTTCATCAATTCTAACTTGTATGGCATTAGTGGCAGCAAAGAGATTATCATTAGTTTCAGGTTTAACAGCCATTTTATTCAAAGAAGATTGAGCTTCCGCCAAAGATGCTATATTTCTTTCAGCATTAGAGTGTTTTTCCTCAATAGTTTTATTGAAAGCAATTTTTTTACTAATAAAATCTTTAAGCATAACTTCAAGTTCAGAGGAAGCACTCCTATTATTGTTGTAGGAATTTCCATAAGCATTACCATTGTTGGGAGGATATGGCTTATAATTGCTGTTACAAAATTATTCCTGTAGGCATTATTGCTAAAATTATTATTTCTTATAAAGTTCACATCAACTTGCTCTTCTTGAGCAACCAAAGAGGCTAAAGGAACATTATTTGGATCAATATGGGATTTCCCATTAACAAGCATAGACATAATAACATCAATTTTATCACTCAAGGAGGAGGTTTCTTCAACAGAATTTACCTTCTTACCTTGTGGAGCTCTCTCAGTATGCCATTCAGAATAGTTAGCCATCATATTATCTTGAAGCTTTGTTGCAGCACCCAAAGTAATGGTCATAAAGGTACCTCCAGCAGCAGAATCCAATAGATTTCTTCAAGAATAGTTCAATCCTGCATAAAAGGTTTGGATAATCATCCAAGCAGTCAGTCCATGAGTGGGGCAATTCTTTACCAAAGATTTCATTCTTTCCCAAGCTTGAGCAACATGTTCATTATCAGATTGTTTAAACTTCATTATTTAACTTCTCATAGATATAATTTTAGCAGGAGGATAGTATTTCCCAATGAAAGCATCTTTGCATTTAGTCCAAGAATCAATACTATTCCTAGTTATGGAATTCAACCATTCTTTACCTTTTCCTCTTAAAGAGAAAGGAAATAATTTAAGCTTAATAATATCTCCATCTATATTCCTATGCTTTTGCATCTCACAAAGTTCAACAAAGTTATTTATATGGGCTACAACATCTTCATTGCCAATATTAGAAAATTGTTCTCTCATAACAAGATTGAGTAAAGCAGGTCTTATTTCAAAGAGAGTAGCTTCAGGAACAGGTGGAGCAATAAGTGTGCTCATAAATCATTGTTGTTGGTGCTAGTGAAGTCACACAACTTAGTGTTTTCAAGAGTAGTAATTTTTGTGTGTTTTTAATAAAGAAAGCAAACTAGTAAAACTAATTTTTCTGTGTTTTTGATAAAGAAACAAGCAAACAGAGCAAAAAGTAAACAAAACAAAACAAAAATAACAAAGTAAAGAGATTGGTTATGAGGGACTCCCTTGTGAAGATGTCCTTGACTCCCCGCCAACGGCGCCAGAAAATCACTTGCTGACTCGTGTACTAACGAGCTTGTTGGGGAACCCAAAAGGAAGGTATGATGAGCACAGCAGTAAGTTTCCCTCAGTTATGAAACCAAGGTTATCAATCCAGTAGGAGCAAGGAAACACCTCAAAGGTGTTGCTAGCTGGTCTTTGGCAGGGCACACTACTGGTGCCAGCAGCAACGTGGAGACCTGCACAACACAACCACAGAACTCTGTCCCCAACTTACGATGAGGTTGTCAATCTCACCGGTTTTGCTAAAAACAAGGGATTAAACGTATCGAGTGGAAGAAAGTAATAGTTTGCAGAAAGTAAACACAAAGCAGTAAACAATTGATTGTAGATTGAAGGTAAAAGAAAGGACCAGGGTCCATAGTTCACTAGTGGTGGCTCTCCTTAAGATAGATGACATGTTGGGTGAACAAATTACAGCAGGGCAATTGACAAACATCAAGAAAGCATACAAGCATATACTACTCATCTTGACTCCTTTGAGACTTGATTGGGCATTACAACATTATACATAAACCGTAATCCAACTGCATCTATGACTAATAATCCACCTTCAGGTTATCATCCAAACCCCCTCCAGTATTAAGTTGCAAGCAACGGATAATTGCATTGTGCATTACGTGTCAAGTAAACAATACGATTGTTCTATGAACAAAGGATTGTTGTTTTCTCCCTAGTAGCAACAACACATCTAGTACCTTAGAGATTTGTGTCACTTCCCCATATTACTAGAGACATGAACCCACTATCGAGCATAAATACTAACTCTTGGAGTTGCTAGCATCTACTTGGCCAAGATAGCTACTAACAACGGAAGCATGCATCACAAATAACAAAGACATGATAGAATCAATAATCAATCTGAAATAGCATCTCAATATCCATCGGATCCCCATAAACACAACATGTAGGAATTACAAATAGATGATCTTGATCATGAACGGAGCTCACAAGACCTAAACATGATAGCACAAAGGAGGAGAACCAGCCATCTAGCTACTACATGGACCCGTAGTCCAGAGATGAACTACTCACGCATCACACCGGAGGCTTGCATGGTGATGAAGAAGGCCTCCAGGGTGAATTCCCCTCTCCGGCAGGGTGCCGGGAAGAGCTTCAGATCTCTCCCGATCTAGGGATGGAGATGACGGCGGCTATAGACTCTTTCGTGGAATTTTGATCAGGTACTTAGGGTTTCTGTATCAGAGGCAATATATAGGCGGAAGGAGAGGCCGAGGGGGTGCCTGGTGCGGGCCAAGCCTAGCCGCGCGGCCAGGTGGTGTGGCCGGGCCCCAGCCCCTCTCCGTCTCGTATTCTGGCTCCTGGTGTCCCTCGGTGAAAAACTGACTTTAGCTTTTGTCCCGTCCAATTTCGAGAATATTCATTTTCTGACTTTCCTGGAACAAAAAACAACAGAAAACCGGCAGCTGGCACTGTAGCTCTTGTTAATAGGTTAGTCCAAGAAATCATATGAAAAGTACTCCAAAGTATGGACAAAACATAAGAAAGTAGATAAAACCAAGCATGGAACATAAAAAAATATGGATACGTTAGCAACGTATCAGTCAGCACCCCATTCCGGTGAAGACCAGAATATACCGACGATCGCCAGAAACTTCTGACGCCAAATACGGTGTTGCTTGACTTACCACCGGAAACGCTCGTCTTCGCACGGATCTGGGTTTGATGCCCTAAAATATTCCCTTTACCTACCCTCCATCTCTAGTACTATAAATAGCCCATAAGGCTCACCCCTTTGACTAAGCCATGGATAATTGAATTAGAAGAAACCCCTTTGTGGATCTATCTAGTTTAAGTCTCATGCTCCTTGACAAGGAGCACCAATTATCCCCAACCACTTGGATTTTCCATAGTGCGTTCAAGTTGTACAAGGTCTTGGATTCAGTGTTCCTTCTCCAACTTGTCAATATCTCACCAATCCTCCCGATCGTACTACCGGTTAGAGAGAGACTATTCTTGCCCACCACCAATCCTAGGGATTGTGTCGGAACGGTAGCCGTCGATGTGAGCTATAGGTTGTTTTGTGTATTGCGTGTGCATTGTGTTTATCGTATTCTTCGCATGTGAGTTTGCTGGATTTCATCCACCCACTCTCCCGTCACGATTCCACCACGATTCCTGGAGATTCATGAAAGATCAAGCATCCCTAAGGGGTCACCCCTAACATGGTTCCTACACAACATGGCCATTATAATCGATGATGAGGAGAAGTTGAGGCAGCATCTCATGGTAAGATAGCATGGCACCATTTTTGTTTCACTTGTTCGTGGCCTACATATTAATCTTCAATAATGAATTGCCTTCTCAATCTTAGCATGCCCGAAGCATGTTGACTTGCTGATCATAGATAACTATGCTCGAATGAAGACGATCTTCATGCCCAAGTATGTTCATTCTCGCCAACTTTGGGATCCGCGCTTGATGATCGACGCTATAGACTACCTTGCGGACTACGTCGTTGAAGGTGTCGTCTATGCTAAGATGACACCATCTTATGGAGGGACTGGCCACACATGCAATTTTATTAGTGCTACTGCTTTATTGCTCATTTGTTGTTGATGGTGGTGATGATCTGCTGATGAGGTCAAGTATATTTTTTGAGATGGTCTAGTATCTCTCCATTAGCTAGGAGTTATTGAAATCCATAGTCTGTAATTTTGTGGGAGGTGGTATATGTTAACCCCTCCGATGATGAGCTTCTGATGCATTAAGAGCTGTAGTTTTGGGGTTAGCTCGTGGTGCATTAATTGTTAGGGTGCCGCTGCCTAGTACCACCCCTTTTCATGAATTGATTATCTAAACTCTACTAGATACTCTCTATGTTCCAAAACATAAGATATTTTACTCTTTTTCTAAAACACATGTAGCTAGACGTCTTGTAGTGTGTAGATTCACTCAGTTTGCTCCGAATATATAGACTAAAAGACGTCTAGTTACATGTGTTTCCAAAAAAGGCTAAAATATCTTATAGTTTAAACATAGGGAATATATGTTATTGATTGATAAGTGTTGGAAAACCTCACCATTTGACTGTTGTTGTGGTAAGAGGTTACCACAACAACCTGCTGCTTGCAACACAACATTCAACACTTGTATCTATCTTGGCTATAATGAAGAAATGTAGACAACAAAATAGCGGGTGTCCCCTTCATCTTCTCGGGCAAAAAACTGAAATGCGAGCAACCAAACAAAGTACGGAACAAGGCCTTACCACATCTGTGACGGGACATGCCTCCCTCTCGGGCCATGTTTTAGAGAACCCAAAATAGATGGAGTCTATCAAACACACCCTAGATAGTTGGAGCTAAGCAAACCAGTCAATGTGGTGTCAAGTGCTCAGGGGCATGTTTTCGCATATCGACACACGGATATCGAGTTATGACCTCGAATGGGCTGGTATATATCGACAAATCTGATCTCTAGATAAAACTATTTTGGAATCTGACCACTAAATTTGACGTCATACAAAAAATGAACTCAAGTTGTACAGGTCGGTACCAAATAAACGCAACATGTGGGCATTCTTGAGAGTTCTTTGCCATGGACGTTGGCGTCGACCTGCTTCTACTGCATTTTCTTGGCATCGACACAACTTCGGTTCAGTTTTGTTGACACCAAACTCCGGGGTCAGATTTCTAAATAGTTCCTCCGCGTTAGATGACGTATTAGTTTAGCCGAAGAGTTAGATTTGTAAAAAAACAATGAGCTGGGCAAGAGACATAGGACCACAAAACGGAGCCGAAATAATGGTCTTCGTTTGCTTAGAAAAAGAAATGGTAAAAGAAAACAAAACATCGGGTAACTTCCCCGCGCGACACACCGGCGGCGTTAGTTGCGCCGTACAATACGACCACGCCCCCAAAGCCTTTCTCGTTTGCTTCATTTCGACGCTACATCTCCGGCGAACCCCCACCAAACCACAGTCCCGCTGGCCGCACGTGCTCTCGAGCCACACCAACACACCGTCCACATCCCGATCCGCAACCCGCTCTTGCTACCGCAGGCGGCGCAGGATCGCGGCCAAGGAGTTAAGCTGTTGCGCAATCAGGATGGAGCCGGTGCCGCGGAAGCGCAAGGACGCGTGCCCCGCCGGCCGGTCACTCCAGGATGCGGCCTCGCGGAAGCGTGCCTGCCGCGATTCGGAACCGAATCGCTGCGGGGCCGAGGCGTCCGGCGTGATGAGGACAGCGCCGCCGGCGAGCGGCAGGTCGTCGGCGGGGAGCGCCGGGCGCGGGGTCAAGCGGAAGGTGGGGTGCATCGACGCGGCCACGCGAATGGGGCGGCGGAAACGGCTGGAGAGCGAATACGACATCGGCGAGGAGATCGGGCAGGGCAAGTTTGGGTCAGTCCGGCTCTGCCGCGCCAAGAACCGCAAGGGTGAGGAGTTCGCGTGCAAGGCACTGCCCAAGAACGGCGGGGAGACTGCCCACCGAGAAGTGGAGATCATGCAGCACCTCTCCGGCCACCCGGGCATCGTCACGCTCAGGGCCGTCTTCGAGGACTCCGACAGGTTCTACCTCGTCATGGAGCTCTGCCGCGGCGGACGGCTTCTCGACGAGGTCGCGAGGGACGGAAGGCTTTCCGAGCGGCGCGCCTCCCATGTGATCAGGGAGCTCATGGACGTCGTCAAGTACTGCCACGAAATGGGGGTTGTACATAGGGACATCAAGCCGGAGAATGTTCTGCTCAGCAAGGCCGGGAGGTTGAAGCTTGCAGATTTTGGACTGGCCGTGCGGATAACTGATGGTAATGACTAACGACCTTACAAGATTCCTAATCTTTTATTTGGAATTCTTGGAAAGTTCACATGCTTCGGTCTTTAGGTAGATGAGTTTTAGTCGAAATGTATGTTGGGGACATAATTCATCCTGGATTTGGCAGTGTGGAGCTTTGTCATAATGTGATGCGAACCAGGTTGGTGGGACAAGAGAATTATTCAGCCAGAGGAGGCACAAATCAACATATTTTCCAAGTAAATTAACATGAGATTTTAAACAGTAGAAATTGTAATGTGATTTTCGTTGTAAGAAAGAAAGAAAGATTTTTGGGCTTTGGCATACAGCGGGTTGAAGGTTACATGATTGGCACAATTAGAATTTCGGAGGAGTATAATGGCATTGTCATAAATTTGCCTTAAAAATATGTGGGGTCTCATAAAAAATTCTATTTCATTGTGAAATTTGAATTTGCAGAGTGAAATAATTGTTTGCCTTCATTATTTCTTCTCTGCCTTTATAGATGTAAGGTTGCAGACACAATAGGATCACAGGAGGATTTTCCGAAGAAGACTGAAATCTCTTATGCATAATCGCATGTACCTTTTCTTGGCACTGTTAGCATTTGGAACATAAAAAATAAATAAGACTGGCATGTGAACAATGCAAGTTTCATTTCTTAAACCTTGAGTCATGTGTTCATTGACTGTCATGTTGTTTTCTTAGGTCTGTCAAGAGAGTTGAAGCCTGGTGCTATTTCATATTTGGTGTCGAGTTTTTGTTTGGGGACTATCCGAAGCTAGTTGTTATTGCCATGGAATGTATTGTCAGTTGTTGTAGAGTGACAACAAAATGGTGAGATAGTCGGTTTATGGTTATCGCTAGATCCATCCTGTGGTATTGAGGCATCCATCTGCACTTCAAAAGCTTATGTGTAGCCAGTCCATCCGCCAAAAAATAGCTATTGAGGACATTGGTTATTTTCAGGCCGGAAATCATTCCTTTGCTAGGAAGTGCTGAAGTGTCTTGCATCTTCTTCACACCAGCAGGTTTATTGTGATATTGTTTTAGATAATTATGAAAATTGTGCTTGTTTTACAGTGATTTATTTGTGAAACATAATACAGTTCATCCATCTGATAGCATAAAAGGAACATGCCAAAATATATGGACTTCCATTAGATTATTCGTGAACATCAGTTTCTATTCTAATGTGATGGCTCCACTTTGAGCAGGTCAGAAATTGTCTGGTGTCGCAGGGAGCCCAGCATATGTGGCACCTGAAGTTCTAGTAGGCAATTACTCGGAGAAAGTAGATATATGGGCTGCTGGCGTGCTTCTACATGTTCTACTGATCGCTAGTCTTCCATTTCAAGGGGGCTCTGTAAAAGCTGTCTTTGAGGCTATAAAAACAGTTGAAATTGATTTTCACAGTGATAAATGGGAACCGGTATCTGCTCTTGCACGAGATCTTATTAGCCGAATGCTTAACCGAGATGTCTCATCAAGATTAGACGCCGATGAAGTTCTTAGTAAGTTCAATCATCTTTCTTTCACATAACCCTATTCTTTTGTTACGATTCTGATCTTCAATGCTGTGAATACTAGGGCATCCTTGGATTCTGATGAACACTGAATGTCCTTTGAGGGCTGAATTTTGTGATCTGTGGCATGATGACAAACCTATGACACCCAGGATCCGTGACGAGAGAATTGTGTCAGATTGGCAGTGTTCATCCTCAGAATCTTCAAGTGACGACTCGGATGAGCAGGCGGATGAATGTGGCATAGTTGATGCACTGACTGCAGCAATAACACAGGTTAGAATATCAGAACCCAAAAGGGGCCGTGTCTGCACCCCAGCAATTCGTACCCATCATGAGTGTTCTTCTAGCTTGAAGGAAAATCCGCGCACGCCCTCGAGCAGATACATGTATAACCTCTGATATTGAATACTGTGAATTCCTCAACCAAGATTGATCTGATGTACTGTAGTTTTTCGTGCTATAGCCATATATATAGCCTCCTTTAGCGGAGTGGTTGCTCATCTACACCTTGCAAGCCTGCTGATGCTGTAAATTTTGTACTACTATAGCATCATTTTTGTAGTGATGGAGCTTAACATATTTTTTTCGAGAAACTAGGGAGCTTATAATATGAGAATATATACCATGATTGTGTAGCTTGTTCTCCCTTCTCCTGGGGATAGAATCTTCTTTGAATGTTTGGGTTGCTTGCCACGTATATCACGTGTAGGCATATAATTTTCTTAATTAGCCTTGGAGCTTCTTAATTTCCACCAAAATAGTAGGAGTAAACTTTGGAGCTGTTGGCATCTCAGTCGGCAATAGAAGCACGACAGCCCAGTTCCTTGTGTTCCGTCCCTGCCTTTTTTATTAGCTAGTAACAGGCTCGGACCTGGTCAGGTCACTGCTGAGCTAGAGATATTTGCACAAAGATCTCTTTATGTCTGAACAATATGGGCCGCTGGGCAACGGAGGGCCGTACTTCTTGTGGGTCGTGGCCTGCGAGGACGTGAGTAATGCCGCCGACTATGGATAGTTTTGCTTGCACGCGCATTTGCTAGAAAGTGGGTTAGCGAGACGGTCCGGTGAGCTCTTATATGATGCTTCAGGCTTTCGTTTACGGAATAGACCCCGCTTAAAACGGCGCCGTTCCCGCGCCACACACCCTATTAGCTATTATGGGCCGGCCCAGTTCTCCGAAGTGGATGTTTCCCTAGACGCCCGCGTGAGTCTGGCCGGGTATTTTTTTTCCTGCCGCTGTGAGTCTGGCCAGGTTTTTTTTTCCTGCCGAGTGAGTCTGGCCAGGTATATTCCGGTTTTCAGTGTTTAGTTTAACTTTTCAGGAATTATGGTCTTCGATTTTTCTTCCGGCTTTTCTCATATTTCGTTATTTTCGATGATATTTCATGTCTTATTTTTATTTCCGCGGTGCATGAAGCGTCGTATAGGAATCGCCCACGGTCAGTTACTAGTTTCCGCGGTTTTTTTTTTTGATCAACCCTGGTAAGTTTATTAATCAAACCATAATGTTCACCCGTCAAGCCAAAGGTGAAGTCCATGATCTAACGAAACTGAAAACTTGGCAAGATTGTGAGCTTCGAAGTTTGAGACTATTCCTTCGTGGGCAAAGATGCAAGCCTGGAATAATGCCCTTCTCACCTTGATCTCTCTATTAACCAAGCTATTTCTCCCCAACGTGTCGTTTTGAATATCAGTAACTGCAGTTTGACAGTCTGAAGCGACGTAGTAGATCGTAGACAGGTTTAGGTCTTCCGCCAACCATAACGGCTCTTTGCATGCTATTGTCTCCAACACTTCGGGTCCATAGGATTTTTTCCTACAAAGCCCATTTGATTCAAAGGATTCTATACGATTTCTAACAAGAGGTTAGACTTCTTGGGAAACTTCCTATGTGTCTATGACAACTATGCCATGTACTCAATCTATATATAAATTTTCTTCGTTTTCCCTGTGGTGCAATCAAACGACTTCTGCAGCTAATTCCTGCGTCTTCTTTCCTTTCCTGTAGGATTTCACGTGTCAAGACATACCACGTGAGGTTTTCCTATTCCCATGCTTCAAAAATCATTGGAATCAAACATGTCCTCGGTCTCCGCAATACTGAATGATTAGATCGAGCTGAGCAAGTTGCAATATGAGCCTCTTATTGGAGGCCCATGTGGAGTGTTTAGAAACCAGTGTATATATCCTTTAGGTTCTCACATAGTTTCTTCGTCCTAAAATATAAGACATCTAAGGATTAGTCAAGAGTTAAATGTTACTAAATTTGATCAAACATTTAGCCAAAAATATCTACATCTACAATACTAAATAGACACATTAATAAAATATACTTCATGGCAAATTTATTGATATTAATTCAGTATCTTAAATATTCATATTTTTGTATATAAATTTAATCAAAGTTAGAAAACGTTACTTTTGGGACGGAGGGACTGTCATTTATCTATATGTTGACCCATTGCACGTTTTGTCAAGGCAATGAGCGAACGAGTCATATGTGACAATGTCTACTCTCTATCTCAATTTATCACACGCTTTTACCTTTGGTTGAGATCAAACTTTGTAAAATTTGATCAATTATACACAAAAACATATCAATATATAAAATAACAAATCAACTTAAAGATTCGTGGTTTTCGAAAGAATTGGAGATTTTGGTGAGGTAAATGATTCTTTAATAATATTGATTTAGTATCTTCGACATTGATATTTCTATATATACAAAAAGTTGATATTTCTGTGTATACAAGAAGTTGGACTTTAATCCCGGCTCCGGTGATGGAGGGGCGAGGATGGCGGCGCGCCTTCGACTCGTGCCAATGTTTGTAGTCATTGCTAGGTGGTCCAATGATCTATTTGTAATTTTTATTACGTTTGGGACTCTCTGTACAGTGGTTGATGATTATTAATAGATCGGTGGAATTTTGCAATAAAAAAGATACGCTAATTTGAGATGGAGAATAAAATCCTAAAATAGAAGATAATTATCTGCCTAACGCCCACCCAAGGCCACTCTCTCCTAGTTAACGCTATAAGAAAAGATGGCTTTTACAACGGATGATTTTCATTATTGAAGGCCTTTTTTTGTGGCTAAAAAGTCGGATGTCATTCGTGGTAAAAGCCCAATCACAAATGAATCAACCACGGTTTTTTCCAACTGTGGTGGATCACACCATTCGACCACGAAAACTTGTTCCATCGTAGATATGTTCGCTAGCCACGATGACTGCTGACGTCACGCAAACTGCCATGTGGCAGCCGCCGTTAACGTCTGGTTACCGCCGTTAATTGTCGCAGAAACCATGGTGGAAGCTAGGCCAGCCAAGGCCTACTAATAACTAAATGAGTCGGCCTATATGGAGAGCCCAATAGGAACACGTCCCTTCACTGCTTACTCCTGCACTGTTTAGAATCGGCCCAATACTGCAGCCAGCAGCGACCCGTACACTTCCGACACTATTTCGGCCTATATAAGGCCCAGGTTAGCCAAACACTGTGCTTTCACTTAAGGTTTGCACCAAGACGTCCCGACACTATTCAAGCGTGTTGCCAATTAGTCTTTTACTGTTCAGTCATGTTACTGTTTCACCCTTTTAGGAATTCGTCCGTTACTGTTTAGGCTCTTTAGTGTTTGGGGTTTTGCCCATTCAGGTCGGTACTGTTTGGCCTATTACTGTATTGTTTTGCCACCGTACTGGCCTTTTACTATTGATATCATTCGCGGTTCCGGTCTTTCACTATTCCAGCCTTTTCTCTGCTCTGGTCTTCTACTTTTCTGCCTTTTACTGTTCTGGCCTTTTCTCCATTCTAGTCTTTTACTGTTCTGACATTTTACTATTCTGGCTTTTTATTGTTCTAGCCTTTTACTGTTCTGGCCTTTTACTGCTATGGCCTTTACTGTTCTAGCCTTTTACGGTTCTAGCCTTTTTCTGTTATGGCATTTTACTGTTATGGCATTTTACTATTCTGTCCTTTTACTGTACTGGCATTTTACTATTCTGGCATTTTACTGTTCTAGTCGTTTTGGGCCATCCATGCACACGTTCTTTCAACGTTCGACATGCTACTGCTCTGATTAGTTACTGTTTCGGCTTTTTTGCTAGTGCCTACTTTTGGTAGAACAGGTAAATATCAAGACATTAATTAATAAACACGCACAAATTAAAACTACTTATTATACAACAATAAAAGTTTGTTACAATAGGTTATACAACAAGATCATAATTCTAAAATATTACAATGTGTCAGTACCATCAATAAGAGATCGGTACATGGCGATTCGCTTCAATATATCATATGTCCTCTTCTTTAACATTTCAGCTACAGATCTAAGAGCGGCTACACCCTTTCCTTCTATATGCAGTACAACCTTTATATATTTATCACCTGCAGGAGTTGTTCTAGGTGGACTGTTAAGTAAGCTGTTTGTTTCAAAAATGCAATAGGAGGATGATTGGGGAGAAGGATCACAATGTTTAGTCCTGCCTTCCAAGGTCTCCTGCTAGGTTATAACTACAGTCTGCTAAAATATGTGTCGTTGGATTGAGGACAAGTACGCCATGAGGGGGTCCTCGAGGCGTGCGGAAGAGAGGGGTGTGAGATGTACGGTATTCCGGGACGGTGAGCACACAAGTTTATCTAGGTTCGAATCCGCCGGCTTTGGACGAATCCTACTCCTGCTAGCAATCCAGTAATACGGCAGAGCCGAAATATGGGTTACAAGGGTATCGCCTGTGCGAGTTGAGGGTCTAAAGTATTGGGTGCCCTAAAGGCTCTCCCTAGGACGGCTTATATAGATATCCGGCCTAGGGTTTACAGAAGAGATCAATCCGGCTACGACTAAGAGTTGGTTACACAGTACATCTTGACCTACAAGTAACATTATGGGCCTAATTCGGTAAGTCTTCTGGGCCTTCCTGTAGCCGGATTGGACTCCGTCTTCTCTCCCTGACTGGGCCGCCCGTGAAGCAAAGCTGTAACCCGAAGTGGGCCACCCTGGTCAGTGAGGAACTGTGAGGATATCCGAAAAGTATATCCCCAACAGCAGCCCCCGGAGGCCTCCAAGATCCAAAGTCGGATTTTATCATCGTCTAGCTTGATCTTCGGCTTGCAGAATCTTGAAGGGTTCCTGAAACTTCACAACAAAAAATACGATCTGGGTCTTAAAATTAAGTCGGACCTATCAACAAGTTACTCGGATTTTCTAGCTTGATTTTAAACTAAGCCGGAACTTGGTTTCCAACGCCACCTGACACAAGCATGGTCAAGTCACGTCATCTGACAGGCGTGCCGTCAGCACGACCGTTGGTGGGCCCACGGTTCGCGGAACCGAGGCGCCGTTTCAATGCGTGCGTGGAGATCGAGGAGACGCAATCATCGCGTGGGTCCTTCCCAGTTCTTTCCACGACGCGTGGCGGTTACACTGTAGCATTTGCACGAATCTTGGCGTAGTTAGGTGGATATAAGGGGTTTGGATTTCTCCTTCTCCTTTCCACCAGTCCTTTGCCGTTTCCTTTCCTCCCAATCCTCCTGCGCGCACATAACCTCCTCGTCCTTCCTCCACAAAACTCCCAGCGCCGCCCCTTTCAGGTCATCTTCTCACCGGAGAAATGGCTTCATCATCTTCTTCCTCCGGTTTGGTGGCAGCAGCGGCGACGGCGACGGCGGAAGCAGCAGCGGAGAAAGAAAGCTTCCGAGGAATCTGGATCCACTGCGCCCTCGACGAGGACGGCCTCAAGAACGTGGAGGAGGGGCTTCTCGCCGCCGGCGACTGGCGGAGCGGCTCCGGCGAAACCGTCCCCAACCTGCGCGACGGCGAGCGGGTCCACTTCGACACCCATCTCGACCGAGGTCTGTCTTTTCCTCCCTCAGAGTTCTTCTCCGAGGTGATAGATCATTACGGAGTCCAACTCCACAATCTTCCTCCCAACTCCCACTTAGAGATGAGTGTGTATGCATCGCTTTGCGAGGGCTTTCTCGGCATTAGGCCGAGTTTGCTTCTCTTCCGGTACTACTTTCATGTCCGGAGAAATTCCATCACTGCCGGTGTTCCTTACATCACCGGCACTATTAGCTTTTCACTTAGACGAGACCGGGCATATCCCAAAATTTCTGCCAGTGACTCGGTCAAACAATGGCCAGCCACCTTTTTCTACCATAGGGATATTCCGGCTCCTGGCAAAGCTACTGCTTTGCCGGCTTTTGTCGACAGAGCCGCCACAGCCCAGCCTTCCTAGGACGAGGCTGCTCTGGCTCTCACCGATGATCCAATCCCCGCTAAGAGGCAGATCGAATATTTGATCAAGCACAAGGGTCTGAAGGGATCCGACTTGGTCCAGTGCTGGGTCTCACGTCGGATCCAACCACTTTAGTACCACGGGGATAGACTGATGCACTCCATCACGTCATCCAAAAAAGACTCCCTCCGCATCAGCCCCAAATCCTACACCACTCAAAGCTACATCAGCCAGATCAAGTGGCTGATCAAGGAGCGGATCGAGAGGAGAATTCCGGAGATTTCTCTGGATATGTACACGGCGGAAAACCCCGTGGTGCCGGTAAGCCTCCATCAATACACCTTTTATGTGTTTCAATCTTCAAGTTATACTGCAATACTGATATGCTTTCTTGTTTTCAGCTTGCTGACCTCCCCGAGTCGGAGCTTGCTCCTCTTGAAGGATATCCTCCCGAGTTTTCTCAGGAGACAGAAGTGGTCCCATTGCCGGACCTTGCGCTCAAGAAGCGCAAAGCTCCGACTGTGGCTGTTGGCACAAAGGAGGTGCCTGTTGTGAAGAGGTAACTTTCATTCACAACTTCCGCCTTTGTACCTTTCTCGAATTTCTTTCCGAGATGTAACGTTTCCGACTTTACTACATTTTCAGAGCAAAGCCACTCATCAAGGGCAAGGGGAAAGGGATTCCTTCGAAGCCCCTTCGACAGACGAAGCTCATGATAGCTTCCCCTGCCGTGGCTCCTCCGACTCCTGCCCCTCAACCTTCTGCAACGCCGGCGATCACTCCTTCTCCGGTTGTTGCAGAAGATCCGCCTCCTCCAACGGCGCCTGTGATCCTTGGGTCACAAACTGACGTCACCGTGGGTGCGTCAGATCAAGATAAGGGTGAACCCTCGTCGGGTAATGATCCCTCGGCTGAAGTCTTCGCCGACAACCTCATCAGCAATCCGGGACTTGCCAAGTTTGGCCTATCCCGGAAATCTGCAGAGGAAATCTAGCGGCTAGCCAGGCAAGTCCTGGACAGAAGCCATTTATCCCCCGAAGAGGAAGCGCAAGAAGCAGAGGACGTCAAGTTCTCTGACCTTCTCGCTCAAGTCCGCCTTCGCGACGAGAGGATTAGGACTGGCGAGCTTCCAACAGCCCCAGTGATCCCTCTTACTCTTGCCGAGAAGGTTTCAGCTGAAGTGAACGCGGGTTTAGATAAACTCACCCGCGAGCAATATGTAAGTCGGAATTCCAACTCTTGTTTTTACATTATGTTATATCATATCCTCTAGCCCCCAAGCATGAAGTAGGATACATAATCCGGGTTTATGCTTCATTAGGATGCCAAAGAACGAATTAGTGTAGCCCCCAAGGCTCGTGCTGATATTTAGCAAAAAATATTAGTCCGAGTCTTAAGTAGCTTTCTGACTTTGGGTATTCTGACTTATAGAAAGTATGTTCCTATAACCAGGAATTACTGACCAATGTTTGCAATAAGCGGAGAGAGATCAAGGCTCTCCGACTTAAAAATGCCGAACTTAAAGTAGCCAAGGATGAAGCCAAAGGTGAACATTCCGAGATTCAAACCTTGTCTTTTGCTTTTTCAATGTCGAATTTTTCTAAACTGTTGTTCTTTTTTGACTTACAGCGTTGGTGAAACAATCCATCGCTATGATTGAAGAGGCCGAGAACCTCAAGACCCTGGTGGTGGAGAACAAGGGACTTTGCCAAGAGCTGGATAAGCTCAAGGCGGATCATGAAAGGAGCATAGCCCAAGTCCTGGAATCCTCCTCCATGGCCACTGAAGAGCGTGATCGCAAGATCGCTGCTCAAGATAAAACTATCTCTGACCTCAAGAATGAGCTTGGCAGAGAGAAGGACATCTCCCAGGCGCTCCGGGCTGAACTCCAGAGTCTCCGGGAGGAGAAGACCAAGATTGACGACGTCATTCTTGGTACGTTCCATCTGTCTGACTTATCATTTCTTCGACTTTCATCAATGTCGGATTTTACTTGACTTGTTTTGTGTATAGGTCCTCTAAACTTGGCGGACTCTTCCTCCTCCGAGCCCCGCACCCACCGTCTTATCCAAGTCGGTGATCTTCTTCATGACTTCCGCCAGTCCCTTGAGGACATTGGCGAGTCTCTCAGGATTCCGGACATGCCAAGCATGTCGGATTTTTAGGTGCGGGACAAGGCCAAGGAGATGCCGCAGCTTGTTCGGGACTAGAATATTTCCTACGTGCGGACTGCTGCGCAGAACGCTCTCACCATGGTCATGAGCCACCATGGAAACATGGAGATATGGCAAGTGACCAGAGGGTACTGCAAGGTAGACGAAGACGGCCAGGAGCAAGACCTTCAAGCCATCATGCACTCCTGCGCCGGATATGGGTGTCACGTAGCTGACCTGACCAGCTACGAGATCCCCTTCTTCACCCGCGTAGCTACTCCGCCACCTCCTCCAGAAGAAACCGAAGAAGTTTCCAACGATAAACGGACCACCTCAGATCCGGACATCTCGGAACGATATCAAGGCGGAGTAACCAGCGAGCCGGCAGCTCCTTCATCTCCTCCTGCACCATAGACCAGAAAATTATGTATTATTCTGGAAAGAACATGATACGTTTTGTAAATATTAAGTACTATTGATTTTGCTAGTGCCAAGCTTTTTATCTATTCAACACTTTTGGCTTTGTTTTTTTTGTGTGCCTGAAATATTTTCATAAGCACTTGAATTTTTTTATCTCTACTTATCGTTTATCTAGCTTTCCGCCTCGTCCCTTTCGTGAGCCGGCTAAACCTTCAGCCGGAAACTTTGCCGAGCAACGGAGCTCACTTGCTAAACCAGTTTAAAACTCGGAAACAAAGCCGGCTTCCAGTACCGACAATTCACTACTCGGAAAATACCCGCATCCAGCAATCAGACAAATAACCAAAGCAAAGACTAGAAATTTTAGAGTTATACCCGAAGGTAGCAGTTTTAGAATCGGAAATCTAGACCAGAACAAACATGAGCATAAAGTACTTTCAAGCATTCTGGGATTTTCAACTATAACATGATCATTTGGAAATAAGATGGTAAAAACTTCTCAGAAAAAATTGAGGTAACCAACACTTTTATTTCTCAAAGAACATGTACATATATATGATTACAAACAAGGATAAACTAAGAATAAAAGGGACGTAGCTGAGCAATATTCCACGACCTGTCTAACTCATCCGGATTTGTACTGCTTCCAGCTCTCTTTCTCTTCTTAGTAGCATGTCTTTCTTTGACTGGCCTCATGTTAGTTAAGTAGTACGATCCATTGTGCAATACTCGACTAACTAAAAAGGGACCTTCCCATACTAGAAAAAGTTTGTGCTTTCTTTGTTGCATAAGCCAGAGAACCAAATCACCTTTATTGAAAGATCTGTTTCGGACTCTCTGGCTATGATACTTGCGTAACTTCTGCTGATAGGCTGTAGATCTTATTTCAGCAACGACGCAAACTTCTTCGACTAAGTCGAGATCATTTTGTCGAGAAATCTTGGCATCCTCTTCGATATACGTGGCCACTCTAGGAGAAGTATAAATTAAATCACTAGGAAGAACTGCTTCTGCGCCATAGACCAAGAAGAAAGGTGTGTATCCTGTTGACCTATTCGGAGTTGTTCGTAAACTCCAAATTACAGAGGGTAATTCCTCTGCCCAAGCCCCCGCAGCACGTCGTAGTGGTGCTTCGAGTCTCGGTTTCAGGCCTTGTACGATTAAACCATTAGCTCTTTCGACCTGTCCATTAGCCTGTGGATGTGCGACTGACGCAATGTCAAGCCGGATATTTTGCTCGTCACAAAATTCAGCCAATTCTCCCATAGAGAAGTTACTCCCGTTGTCCGTGATAATGCTATGCCGATAACCATACCGGATTCTAACATCCTCGACAAATCTTTTGGCTGTTGCTCCATCACAACTAGTGACAGGTTTAGCCTCAATCCATTTGGTGAATTTATCCACCATCACTAAGAGGTGAGTAAATCCACTTGGAGCTCGTTTAAATGGTCCTACCATATAAAGCCCCTAGACCGCAAAGGGCCATGTTATAGGTATTGTTCGCAGCTGATCAGCCGGAACATGAGCTTGTTTGGCGTATTTTTGGCAGCCTTTGCATGTCTTGACTAATCGTTCGGCATCTGCCTGAGCTGTAAGCCAGAAAAATCCGTGTCTAAAAGCTTTTGCCACTAAAGATTTGGCTGCAGCGTGGTGACCACACTCGCCTTCGTGGATTTCCCTTAAGATTTCCACTCCTTCTTCCGGAGATACACAACGCTGAAAGACCCCAGAAACACTCCGTTTATGGAGCTCACCTTTAACAATAGTATAGGCTTTTGCTCGTCAGATAATCTGCCGGCTCAGCACCTCGTCTTCGGGTAATTTGCCATCTACCAAATAATCGAGGTAGGGTTGAGTCTAGCTAGGAATTACAGCCAAAACTGCTATCAAAAGTGAGTCGGATTTGGTCGGATATTCCTCATCTACTCCCTTTATCGAGGGGACTTTGAGGTGCTCTAAAAAAGCGCCACCCGGGACCTCTTTCCGCGCAAAGCCTATGCGAGATAGTGCGTCTGCTTCCTCATTTTCTGCTCGAGGGATGTGTTGTACTTCAAACCATTCGAATGATTTAGATAGATCATCCACGATAGCTTTATATGCTGCCACGTGTTTATTTGCATTACAAATATTCGATACTTGCTGAGCAACAAGATCTGAATCTCCGTAACACATCAAACATCGGATGCCAATATCCTTAGCAATCCGGATTCCATGCAGCAGTGCTTCATACTCGGCAATGTTGTTTGTCGCTGTGAAGTGGATCTGCAGCACGTATAAAAGTTTATCTCCTTGAGGTGATTTGAGCACCACGCCAGCCCCTGAGCCCCCTCGAGCCTTAGATCCATCGAAAAAGAGGGTCCAATATTCCGACTCAGTTAGGACCATGTTCTCCTTGGTCTCTGTCCAATCAGCGACAAAGTCAGCAAGGATCTGGGATTTGATTGCTGTCCGAGGTTTATACTCAATGTCAAAAGCCGAAAGCTCTATTCCCCATTTGGCGACGTGTCAAGTGGCGTCACTATTATTGATTATTTCTCTCATGGGAGCCTTGCTCACCACGGTAATTGGATGCTCCTGAAAATAGTGTCGTAACTTACGAGATGCTAGAAAAACACCGTAAGCCAAGTTTTGATAGTGCGGATACCGCTGCTTTGATTCTGTCAGGACCTCGCTAACAAAGTACGTCGGACGCTGCACCAGGTGTTCCTGATTTTCCTCTAGTCTCTCCACCACCATGACGATACTGACAACCTTATTAGTCGCAGCAATGTAAAGCAACATCGGTTCCTGAGGTTCCGGCGCTGCAAGGATAGGAGCAGATGAGAGTACTCTTTTCAGATCTTGCAGTGCAGCTTCAGCTTCGTCGGTCCAGACAAAATCCTTGGTCTTTTTCAGGAGTTTATACAATGGTGCGGCTCTTTCACCAAGCCGGCTTACAAATCGACTGACCGCAGCAATGCAACCAGTTAATCTTTGTACATCCTTCAGGCGAGTTGGCCTGGAAATATTGAGTATATCCTTTATTTTGTCTCGGTTCACCTCTATGCCTTTTGAGACACGATGAAACCTAACAATTTTCCGGCTAGTATTCCAAAGAAGCATTTCTTCGGGTTAAGCATGATGTTATATTTTCGTAGATTGGCGAACGTCTCCTCCAAGTCGGAAATCAGTGTTTCCTTCTTTTTGGACATCACCGTGATATCATCCACGTATGCATGTACATTGCGTCCGAGTTGGTCATGGAGGCAACACTGCATCGTGCGCTGGTACGTAGATCCTGCGTTCTTTAGCCCAAAGGGCATCGTAACAAAACAAAATGTTCCGAAGGGGGTTATGAATGAAGTTTTGACTTTGTCAGATTCCTTCATCCGGATTTGGTGATAACCGGAATATGCGTCGAGAAAACAGAGGAGTTCCAAGCCTGCCGTAGAATCGATGAATTGATCAATTCTAGGCAGAGCGAACAGATCTTTTGGACAAGCCTTGTTCAAGGCAGTATAATCAACACACATCCTTAAATCAGTGGTGTCCTTTTTAGGGACCATTACAGGATTGGCCGACCACTCAGTGTGGATGACCTCTTCTATGAATCCGGCTAACTCGAGCCGTGCTAGTTCTTTAGCTATTGCCTTACGCTTTTCATCGCCAAACCGTCGTAAGGACTGTTTGACGAGTTTAGCGTTCGAGTTTACATTTAGAGAGTGCTCGGCAAGTTCCCTAGGTACTCCGGTCATGTCAAAAGGTTGCCATGCGAAGATATCTTGATTTCCTTGGAGGAACTTGATGAGCGCGCTTTCCTATGCGCTACTTAGGCCTACGCCTATCTGGGTCACCTTGGAGGGGTCATCATCCTTCAATGGCGTCGTCTTCGTCTCTTCTGATGCCTTGAACTCTGGATTTGGCTTTGTCACCTCCTTCTTCGTTGCGGGCATCTCGGACGGATCTATGCTCTTCTTGATCTCCTGGTACTCCTGGGCGTGCAGCACGGCTTCTACAAAGGCGGCATTTCCATCCTCGTACTCTCGCGCTTTCTTTGGGTCCCCCCTGGTGGTGATTACGCCGTTGGGACCTGGAATTTTCATCATATTGTAAATGTAACACGGACGAGCCATAAAAGCCCAGTAAGCTGGACATCCGAATATAGCGTGGTATGCGCTCTTGAACGGGACCACTTCGAAGGAAAGTGCCTCCGTCCGATAATTCTTTGGAGTTCCAAAAGTAACATCTAAAGTGATCTCTCCCAGGGAATTAGCTTGTCTTCCTGGGACAACTCCGTGAAAGATCACAAAGCTATGGTTCAGCTGTGTTTCCGAGATCTTCATCCGGCGTAGCGTTTCGACATAGAGAATATTGATGCTGCTACCACCGTCCATGAGGGTCTTGGAGAAACCATAACCGTTAATAAGTGGATTGACGATTAAGGCGTATTTTCCGCGCCTGTGTAGCTTAGGCGGATGATCAGCGGTGGTCAAATGTGATTGCCACCTCCGACCAGTCCAGATATTGAGGGACAGCCGGAACTGTTGCATTGAGCTCGTGGAGAACTGCTTTTTTGACCTTTGCTGGTTGAGATCTGAGGAATGTGACGTAAGTGTCCTTCTTGGTGGGAAAAGTTTTCTTCCCTTCCGACTTGGGATTTGAAGCATCAGCTTCCTCCATGTCGGAATCTTCCTTGGTCTCTTTATCTTTGTCGAGATTTTTCTTTCCCTTCTTCCGCTTAGCTTTGTAGCCCGCGGTATCATCTCTCTTGATGTCGTCATTAAATGACATTCAGCGTTGGTGTGGGACGAGCCCCCATTGGCGTCCAAGTGATGCACACATGGGTTATTGACAATGTCGGCCCAAGTGTAGGTTTTGCCTGATTGTTGCTCTCCTCTACCTTGGACCCTTGATGTCCCACGGCCACGCCCGCGGCCTCCGCCATGTCCTCCTCGTCCTCTAGACCCGGAAACGGTAGTAACCACTGCTGTTTCCGCGTTGGGCTTTTTTTCTGAGGTATTTTTGCGTTTCGGAGCTTGTTGCTTTGGTTGTTTTGCCGACTGAGGCACATCCAGGACATTGAGTAATCCCTCTGCATCGTCGTCGGCATCTGCATACTTGCTCGCTGTTTCTATCATCTCTCCCAAATCAGTAACCTTGTCACACTTCAAGCGATGGCGCAGTAAACTAATAGGAAGGCCTGCGATGAAAGCTTCAATTGCAGTTTGATCATTTACTCATTCGCAGGAGTTCTTGGTGTCGATCCATCGTCCAAGGTAATCCCGACAAGTTTCTCCGGCTTTCTGGGTGCAACGTTGTAGGTCTCCAACCGTACAGGGCCTCCGATATGTGCCTTCGAAATTCCGAAAGAACGCACTTTGCAAGTCATACCAGTTATGGATGGTGTTTGCCGGAAGTTCATTGAGCCATGACCGTGCCGTCTTCGGCAACATAAGTGGGAGATATCGGGTTGCGACCAGGCTGTTTCCGCCTTTAGCGATGCAGCAAGCTTGGAAGAAGTCCTGTAACCAGGTATCTGGCCGAGCAATGCCGTCGTAGGCTTGGATATGTCTTGAGATAGCAAATCCTTCCGGGAATTTTGTAGCTCTGATGCGTGGCCTGAAGCACTTTGGGTCCACATACATGTCATCGTTTTCATAGCGCCGAGCCTCTATGTTGGAGTTGATCCTGTGCGTTGCGTCGTTCGGGGATAGAGATCATCCCGAATGTCGGCTGTGGCTGCGGTGCCTTGGAGCCGGACTTCGGCTTCTGCCACCACCTCCTCCGCCATGTCGTCCTCCTTGGGGGCTGTTGTGATAACTGCCAGGTGGAGGGGTGGGGCAGCTGAATTGTTTCCGGCTGATCGCCGGTCTCCGTCCGGAGCGTCATTATTCCGGTTCCGGGGAGGTTCTTGACTACGACGAGCCCCCTGCCGGCTTGTTCCAGCATGGTTTCCGTCGTTCCTTCGTCCGTCGTTCCCACCATGGTGAGGCTCAGCCGGACGGTTTTCATGTCTAGGAGGTGGCATTCTCTGACGATCCTCCTCCCGACGTTTCTCCTTATCTTCTCCCTTTCGATCGTTGAACTCTCATCGGGTAGGATTCCTCGGATTCAGTGCAGCAATCGCGTCTTTCTCGGCCGCTGGGGCGATATTGCTCCAGTTATGTGTAGCTCTGCGATGCTGTCCCGACGATCCGGTTCTTGAATAATTGTCTTCCCTGCGTTCGGGGTGATGGTACTACGCCGGAACGTAATGGGATCTTACGTCAGCCCATGCCGGATCTGTGCGACATTGGTCAGAATCTGAGACCAGCTTTTGACTTCCGGACAGGGCGACCTTCTGCTGCTCCAGTCCCTTGTTGAGTAGCTTGATACCCAAACGGATCTCCTCTGGTCCTGGATTAGGCGATAGAATTTCTCGAGCTGCCATGGTATTTTGTACTGGTGTTTGGTATACCCAATCTCCGTTGCAATCCTTCCGTGGCATCCCCATCTCATCTCCAAAAAGGACGGCGCGGACACGTGGGAATTGGTTGTCATCTATGTGACGCTTCCGTGTCTTCTGATGTAGACGAGACATGTATTCCTTGTTTGACATGCGTTTCTTCTCCACCTCGATGTTTTTGGCTTCATCGAGGAGTTGTTGACGACGCGCTTCTAGGGCCTGTGCCCTTTCGTCCAGCTCATCTGCAGTAAGTTCTGCAGCTGTAGGGATAGGTGTGGTTAATGCGGCATCGATGAGTTTACGCGCACCTTCTATGATCACGTGTCCATCCACCGATGCTTCTTTTTTCGGCTCGTCTGGGATAAGTGCTCCATCCGAGTCTTCCTCGTATTCCTCGGCAATCACCTCCTCTGTCAGAGGGTCTTTCGCCGGGGTCTTGTTTTTCTTGTTCTTCTTCTTTGCCTTCTTGGCAGCGCCGGTAGCAAAGACGGGTTTGGGTCCGTTTCCTGGAGTCAAGCTCTGATCGGTACTTTCAGACATCTGGACTTCGGGATTATCTCCGACGTCCATGTCATCCTGCGCTTTGGGAGAGTGTTCCCCGGATCCTTCATCCATGGCTTCTCCTTCTTCTGCAGCTTTGGAGTTGTACTCCTCTTCATATTCCGCGGAGAACTTTCAGAAATTTGCCGACGTCATAGATTCATCCGAGGATGCGGGAACATCGGCGTTTGTTCCAATTGCCTCCAGCACCAAGTCAGTGTTTTCTCCAGCATCGGCAGAGCCGGATCCGGATCCTACGTATCCGACGAAGTGCGATGCGTGCTTCCTTAGGTACCCGCGGCTTTCGCGATCAGCCATATCGAAACTTTTAATGGTCTCGAGGATTGCATCTGCGCTTTCGCCTTGCAGTATCATACGTTTTAATGTGTACCTGAGGAAAGGCCTGTCTGTCCCGACATCGTCAGAGTCAGAATCAGTGTCGTTGATATGCTCCTCCTGGATTTCGGCTTCCATGGGTGGGTCGATCTGGGATCCGGCTTCTCCAGGGAGAACCACTCTAGATTCGACTTGAACCGTGAGGTCTTCTTTAGGCTCGGATTTCTCCACTATCTCTGCAACTAGTGCGGGCTGGGTGGGATTAGGGTTTTCTGAGATCCGGAACTCTGCCGCCTCCGCGGACAAAGGGGACCTAGCAGATTCTTCTGCCTCTATCATCACCACTGGGGTGGGTTGGGCAGGTTCAGTGAAACCGATGTAAACATCGATCTCGCCAAAAGACATGATTGTATAGGCAGTCACGGCCTCCCTAGCCGGAATCCAAGTGTCGTCGAGAACGATGAGAGGGACGTCGCTGGCGTAGAGGATGCGACCGACGACGATGGTCTCGCCGATTCCGATTCTTGCAGATTCCGCCCGGAACGCAGATCCAAAGCTCACTTGCCCCACGGTGGGCGCCAACTGTCGTCGGATTGAGGACAAGTACGCCATGAGGGGGTCCTCGAGGCGTGCGGAATAGAGGGGTGTGAGACGTACGGTATTCCGGGATGGTGAGCACACAAGTTTACCCAGGTTCGAATCCGCCGGCTTTGGACGAATCCTACTCTTGCTAGCAATCTAGTAATACGGCAGAGCCGGAATATGGGTTACAAGGGTATCGCCTGTGCGAGTTGAGGGTCTAAAGTATTGGGTGCCCTAAAGGCTCTCCCTAGGACGTCTTATATAGATATCCGGCCTAGGGTTTACAGGAGAGATCAATCCGGCTACGACTAAGAGTTGGTTACAGAGTACATCTTAAACTACAAGTAACATTATGGGCCTAAGTCAGTAAGTCTTCTGGGCCTTCCCGTAGCCGGATTGGACTCCGTCTTCTCTCCCTGACTGGGCCGTCCGTGAAGCAAAGCTTTAACCCGAAGTGGGCCACCCTGATCAGTGAGGAACTGTGAGGATACCCGGAAAGTATATCCCCAACAATATGGTGAAAGAGGTAAAACAAAGAACAAGGGAAACAAGTAGTATTATATAAAATAGAGATCATTTAAAATAAGTATGAACTTACATTAGCACGTTCATGCTGACAGTAGCTCCTTCTCGAGCGGGTGCGACTTCTGGTCAATCTGCCAGAAGAATCTGAGCCGAGCAGTTGGAACTCTGGTCCTTGTACTCCATTGTCATTTCTCTGCATGACATTTGAAATCAAGTTAGCTAGTTTGGAAGGATGATAACTCTTAAAAAACACCAAAAACATAGCATTAAAAATTGCCAGATGTATGTTTCAAACTAGATAGCTGGTTTGGAATGATGAAAGCAGGTGAAAACACCAACATATAACTTTAAAAATGACCAAATATATCATTCATACTAGATGGACATTTTCTAAATAAAGCATTCGCAGATAAAAACACAACAGAACGTGAATGCAAATGTCATGGCAAGGTCTTAGGTAGAATGACTTATTAACTTATTAGGCACGCAGGTTATACAACTAATTAAGAAACAGTAAAACTCACCTAGCTACAACCTCCCACAACGATTTGATATTCTTAGCCATTGGATCAGGTTGTTGAACGGTCGAGATCATCTCAGGTCACTGAAAGGTCCCTGTAAGAAGTTGTCCTCGACAATTAGCGTCAAATGGACTGGGAGATCGTTGCTGGGCTGCTGCTCCGCAGGTCTAATTGGAAGTCATGTGGTTAATTGGGCCGAAAAGAACCCCAAGTAGGCTAACTTTTTATTTTCTGATCCAGCATCCAAGGCTGAACGAACACGGAAGGGTTGCTGCTTCCTTTCATCCTATTCTCTTCGTTAACCCTCACCCTAGCGCTGCCGCCCGCCGATGGCCGATCCGCCTGCCCCGCGTGAACGTCGCCGTGCCCGTCGCACGCTTGCCGCCGGCCAAGGTCCCCGCGAGGCGACACGACGGCGGCCTCTTGTTTTCGATGCTCGCTTCCACCATGAGCCCCCCCCCACTCCATGACCCCTTCACTCGCAGAATCGATCCGTTATTCTCCGGCACCAGCGCCTTGCGGATGGTGCGCAGGAATCGCAGGCTACTCCATGTTCTCTAGATTCTGATTGCCTCTCGATTACCATTGTTTGTATCACGCACAAAATTATTTTCCCCCAGTTTTGATGTACGCACGCCTGCTAATATTGAATTCAGAGAAAGAATTTTACCTTAAGCAAAAGGACTGGCAGTTGTGCTTGTGATTAGTCTGCTTAGTGCTTACTACTATGTGCTAAATTTGGAAGTCGAAAAAATGCATTATCTGAATCTCCTTACTGATGTGCCTTCTACAGGAAGGATTTAGATTGTGATTACTCCATTGTTATTTCAAGGTTGCAGCAATTCAGGTAAAAAAATCTTTATTAACAGATAAATCTATGCAAATATTATGTGCTCTGCTTCCATGCGATTTCATAACCTGGACTTTCTGTCTTAACTAGATCATGATGGCGCGCGTTGCCGCGCCCGTCTATTTTTATGATGGAAAGGTAGGAATTTAAGTATATGAAGTTTAAGTGCAAACTTTCAATTTTGAATGAATAAAAAAGTTATTTACAAAAATATTTATAACACAAATATTAACGTTGAAATAACTCAATTGGTCAAGGCAAGTCTTTATGTATTCAAATGGTGGGCGTGCTAGGACGTTGTATCAAGTTGAACGGACTAGATCTTCAGAAACTATTGAACGTGAAGAAATACATTTCCACATAACACTATCATTTTTTGACATTGTTTTGTTTAATCACCACATATGCATGCCATGTTGTTACACATCACACCATCATTATCTGATACAAACTTTAGAAAAATAATATCACAAAATTAAAAAGAGTTTAAGTAACACTATAAGCTCCCCAAGTCAAGCACTCTGCTCGAATATCCACCTCCAAGTAGCTCTCCATCGTTTTTCACTCGGCTACACCACTTAAATTATGCATCAGAGCTAACACAAGCAGAAATGACCACAACACATCCATCTATGTTGTCTGCTCTAAAATATCTCGCAAACAAGTTCATACCTAATTTACGGAAATATATAGAAATAAGAGTATTGGTGCAAGGGAAGAACGCTGCAAGGTTTTTCCTTGTGATAGTTTGCTAATTAAGAAAGCAATAGAAACACACTTAACTATAGTCATGAAAGTGAAAGGTAACACACGTGGATATACTTTCAAAGGAAAGCTAACTATTGATAGTATGGCACCTTTAATTTATTTTTCTCATAAAAATAGCAACTTGTACGAAAATATGTCAGTGCATCTTTTTTAGAGTGATTTGCGGTAAATTATGGACAACTCAAAGGCAGGGATTTTCCTATCATAAAAGATTAAACCTTTTTATTCTTAGTTAATACATGTTGCCATTTTCTAGTGTAAAATAATACATCTAAGGGCAGACTTAGTTTATCGTGACGTTGCCCTTCAATCTTCGATTATAACCCAATTTTTTTAAAAAAAAGGAACAACTGAAAGCATGCTGATGCATATCAATGTCACATTTAGATAATGCAGGTTATACTGACTAATAAGGAATCTAATTTGCACTCTAAACTCAGTGTACCATGTGGGGTTAGTGGTAGACTGTTTTATGAATATGCTCATGTTTCTAATTCTATCTATTCCAACCTAGGACCGATATCTATGTAAATCTTAGAAGGAACAACAATGTTTTGCAGATGCTATAATGATTGCTTTATGGTATATATGTTTCTAAGAGGCGAAGAAGTTATGTGGTGTTTCTTGGATTAGTGCATAACTTAAAATAAAATTGCATACCATCTACTTGACACCTCGAGTACGTATATCAAATGAACAAAGCAGGTTACGTGTTCATATATTAAAAAATTATGAACAAAATTTCATCATTAAAATTTTACCTTTGGTTAATCGAAAAGATGTATACTCCTTGCACTTCTCAATGTGTGTACTCACATGCAGAACGGAAAAAAATCAGTAGAAGTTATTCTAGGAGTTGGATAGTGATATATATTGAACTAAACTACAAAGATTAGATCAGCGAACCAGCACAAAAGAAAACATATGATATGTTCCAATAGACTGAAGTTGACACAAATTAAATCAGGAAACAAGGACAAAACTTAAAATATGACATGTTCCCACACAAAATCTAGAGTTCTCATCACCCATTATTGGGTTATCACACCCATATGCTTTTGATATACAGAATCAAAGTTTGGTTAGTTACTTACAGAAAAGGTTCACTCTAACCTTGAACCTTATCCAAGCCACACGAATAAACCACTTTATACACGAGCTTTTTGTTCTATTTGTAATCAGGCGTCCCTCATATGTAGAGATAGATACAACTTAACACACAATACTGAACAGTCACACGTGAAAGGAAATTAAACATGATTCGATAAGGGAATATTGTGCATAGCGTACTTCGAAACAAAGGGAACATATTCAAAAGGCATGGATGATGGATCTGTATGGAGGAACATAAATAAGTATGACTAAAAAATATTAAGCCTGAACTAATAGAAATATTAATCCCAAACTCTACTGAGAGAAACTAAAATATCAAACGCCCAGTTGTACTGTAATGACTCACTACGATGCAGCATCCACTTCTTAATCATCATACTTTAAATTTTCCAAATAGCATGAGTGTACTCACATTAGACCACACCACCCAACAAATGGTTTCCAACATTTTTGTATATGCAGTACCTGCGCACATAAGATTTTCAATATCCTTCAGCACAAACATCTCTTCTCCATACAAATCAATAGCCTTCATGTTACAAAATCATCCTTTGTACTTATTTTCATAAGCCAGCAAAGACCTTACGACAATGCAGCCTGTCACATTGTACGACAAAACACATGGAGAAGAAATCAGCAAACATATTTGTTGCAAAGACAACAGTATAATGCAGCTAGGTATATTGATCCGTTGCCCCAAGTCATCAAATCTGCAGCTGAATACATCCAAATAAATAACTATACATTGTGTTCTTGAGGTGGTTGTTGTGGAGGAAGTGTTGGTGGCAGATGATGTTGTTGTGCTCTAGCATCTCTGACAGGCTGACACAGGCCATCCACAGAAGCCAGAAATCATGTGTTATCACCATTCATGGTATAAAATTCATGTACATCCATGAATGCAACATGAACGTGCTATGCTATTTAACCCGTTAACTTTGTAATGTGTTTCCAGCAGTCGATTAGTACAGTACAGATAAATTAGACAATCAAATTTGCAAGTGACCAATCAGGGTGTGGAAAGGGGCTGTGCACCATGGACTGGAGAAGGAACGAGGGATGAGAGACACACATCCGTGCCGCTGGTTGTCTCCATCCCTTCACGCAAGAGTTGTGGTCGGAATCTTCACCTTCACCGGACGGGTATCCCGACCAAATCAAGGGCTTGGGCAGCTGGCGGGTATGCGAAGAAATCCCTGCCCGCTTCCACACTGATCGACTGACCCTTCCATCTACCCTGCAAACGATTGCATCGATTTAATATCTAGTTCGATCCACCAACTCACCAAGGTTCCATGGATTAACCTCTACCGCAAGTAATCGAATATGGGCATGGCGGCGAGATCTAGAGCTCGCCTAGAGGTCGGGAGGAGCACGGTGATTGACATCGGGAGCAGTTGATCATGGTCAGGCAGTGAAGGTCTGGAATCTCTCGGACTGTTCGCTCGATGCCTCGATCAGAAATGGACAGTTCAGCTAAACCTCGATTAGGTGGGATTTAGCGCGGGTTTTTGGCCAAACTCACGTCAGTTTGCTAATTTGACGCGGAGAGTAGCATCCCCGGGATAATTCGCCCAGCTCGGAAACTAAATTAAATCCGACGGTCAAAAATGTCCATTTAGGCAGATCGGATGGCTGAAAGTCTCCAAGTCATGAC
Organism: Avena eriantha; assembly: GCA_910589775.1. Taxonomy (NCBI): domain Eukaryota; kingdom Viridiplantae; phylum Streptophyta; class Magnoliopsida; order Poales; family Poaceae; genus Avena; species Avena eriantha. Next base: position 226,077,999 of record OU342744.1, read on the forward strand.
AGAGCTCCCTCTTGTCTTAGTTTTAATATCCCTAATTATAATGTGTAGAAACCAAGGTGACACTGAGGAGTTTTAATTTCTTCATGATGAAGTGTATGGGAGTTGACATCAGGCTCAAGGTAAACCTCCATAGAGCCATCTACACTCAAGATATAAAAAACCATTCTCCAGGTATAAACGGAGATAAATACTATAATTAGATGTCATGTTCGTTGTCTAAAACGTCACCTAACTATTTCACATACTCCCTCCGGTCCGGTTTATTAGCACGTACATAGTTTAAGAACAAGTTTGAACATCAATTTTGATTAATAAAATATGCAATATATGTCCTAAAAAATATACCATTGGAAAGTACTTTTAAAGATGAATCAAATGGTATAATATTTGTGACATATTATGTAAAATTTGTTGATCAAAATTAATGGTCAAACTTATTCTTAAATTACGTGCGTGCCTAATAAATCGGACCGGAAGGAGTATATTAAGAAACATTAAAACTCACCTAGCTAGGCCTCTGCTCGGTGTTTGCATGCTCTGGACCGTTGGATCCGATCACTAAATGCTCAAGATTGATTCGTCCTCTCCCCATGCGTTGTTGTGGTCGTTTTACCGTAGTGAACACTTGTCCCGACCAGCCCACCGTCTCCGGACTGCTACTCCGGGAAGCGACATGCATGCCATGTGGTTAATTGGGCCAAAAGTGTGAAACGTACAGCCTAGAGTTCTCAGCAAAGAAAAAAATTCCATCATATACACGATTCTTATAATGTGAGTCTGACATGGAGGACCAGCAGCGTGACTACATGGCAGATAGATCGAGCAATGTTATCGAGTTGAAATCAAAGAGGTAATAGCCAAGGGAAAAAATTCCATTATACACACGTTTCTCTAATGAGAGGATGACATGTGGGTCCCAGGATGTTGATTAAACTGTAGATGCATCGAGCAGCGCTATCAACCTTGAAATAGGGTAGCACGAGCGAAGGAAAAAAGTTCCATCATACACACGATCCTTTTAATGAGAGGCTAACATGTGGGACCTAGCAGCTTGACTAAACGGTAGACGCATAGAACAACGTTATTGAGTTCAAATCATGGAGGCGTGACCGAAAAGTATGATCCGCTAGAGACAGTGACGTCCGGGACCCACATGCCTCAAAAGATCGGCGAGTCAACATCGCGCGAGAAAACGAAAATCTTGCTTCTGCCACGTGCCAACCAAGCTTCCTCCATGTTTTTAGTGGTTCCATAGTAGAGGACCGTGAAACCGGAAAAAAAGTTTTTCATCAGCCATGGCTGAGTCGAGAATTTCGTCGCTGAACACACACCTTCTACGGCGACTGTCGAGCCAAGTCGTTGCGGAAAAAAACTTTTCTTGTAGTGTAAGACCTCGTTCGGAATGCTAGAACCCAAATCACATGAATAAAGGAAGTTGATATTTCTATATATGGACTTTAATCAAAGCTAAAAATGCGCTAATTTGAGATGGAGGATAAAATCCTAAAAACATAAGATAATTATCTGCCTACGATCGCCCAATGCCATTCTCTCCTAGCTAACGCCTCGTTCGGAATGCTGGAATCCAGATTGCAGAAATCTTCAAAGAGCTCTAAGCTCTCCAGAATTGAAGCCCAGTGAGTTCTCTGCATATGGTCGGTCGTGGATATCCCTTACGACGCGAAAGAGGAATTTAGAGTCAGTTCGCTTGGGTTCAAGTGTGCGCCTGTGTGGGTCATCCTAATGAAAAAAGCGTGGGGTTTGGCAGGCTGCTGTTTGAGAGGGAAGACGAAATAGGTCACGCGTGTTTCGCTACCCGACCCATCAAGGCACTCCTATTTGGCTATTCCTCCCCCCACACGGTTCTTGCGTGGAGAGCGACGGTCGGCGGAAATCCGGCAGAGATGAGAAATGGTCGCCGACTCCTCCAAGCTCGCCCCTATTCATCACGTGAGGTGGCAAATTGAGTTCCACCACCTCCATCTTTGGCGCCGTTGTGGCCAATGTTGCCCTTTGATGTTGTTGCCGATGTCGAGTCGTCGTCGAAGGCGTCAAGGAGGAGCACACGGGAAGCGGCATAGCGATGCACGGCAGAGGGGATGCCGGATCTAGTACTAGAAATCATAGTCGTCGTCGTTGTCTGTTCTCCTTTACGTGAGGTCAACACAATCGTGTGACCCTCCCCTGCCCTTCTTTCTCACAGGGCAGAGCAGCCATGTGCGAGGCGCATCCGTCGCAGAGGTGGTTATCCACGGATTCGACCGCCCCATGCAAACTCTCCTCTATGTCTCCTAGCCACCATCGAGGACAACACAGAGGAAGACGCACGGGAGGAGCTCGACCGCCGCTGCCACGGCATCTGGCCACCAGCGCATACTCCGGCCGTGAGGATGGAGATGCCAGAGTCCAAAAGTGAGAGTCATAGCAGAGGCACGCTCGCTACATCGCCATTCCTCCACTCCACGAGCAGCTCTTGTTCCAACCCAGGTCATCACCTTGTGCATTCAACCACCGGATCTCGACAGTGGTGACTCAGGTAGTCAGGTGTGTCTCCTCCGCCCTCCTACTCATCTCTCTTGACATGTTCCAGCAATCCTATTGTCACCCCTAAATCACTTGGCTGGTTTGCCTGGACCCCGTTCCTGCTTGCATCCTGATTTTGTTAGTCTCCATACGACAAAGCCTACAACTGAAATCAGTGCCAATATGAAATGGCTATGGCGTAACATGCCCCTTGTGTTCAGATGATCAACCAACAAAAGCCAAGCAAAAATCCGGTGTTTCATCATATTCTTAGATTTCCGTATTAGAGGTAAATAGTTGGGTGTCCAGTTATCAACCCCATCATCGTCCTGTTTTGCATCACTGATTAGCTGATGAAGCTGAGTTAGTTCAGCGTTGCCTTGATCGAAAGCGGCAGGAAGAACTACCCATGAATATCAGGATTAAGCATATAGTTTTGAACTGAGACAACCTCCTGTAGGGCCAACGAGAATAATCTAGCAATGGATTGTTTCAGGGTCATCTTGCCAAAGAATTTCCAAAGAAGTGTCCGGGCACCAGACTCTGTAATGGATGTGATCCTATGGTAAATACTCATTAAATTGGTCACGCCGCATAGTCCATCTAATAGTTGTACAAGGTTATATGAACCCATGGTATAACAGCTTGGTGATAAAACTTGTGCATAATCTTGAGAAGTGTAACACCCTCGAATCAACCCTATATAGATTTCAGCGATTCCCACTAAACTCGTATAGAAACGATCCGATGACGTCCACCACGCACTTGCAAATACTACTCAGCGAATCAAGAATACAGATATACATTACAAAGATCCAAATCGCATAAAAAACAATACAACCTTCACGTACAGATAAGATGCAAATTGGACTAAGAGTCCTGAAAACTAACCAATAGCATCCATAACCATGTCCAGGCCAACTCAGAAGGGTAACATTGCTAACGTCATCAAACTCATACCTATTAAACAAAAGGGGTGCCAACAAAGGGCAAAAGAAAGAGGGAGCGGTCACACAATTAGCAGTTTTATTAGTCATTCCAAAGAGTCAAATTTACTAGTCAGATAAAGATAGTATAAGACATCCCAATATCACTAGTTGTTGGCACTTTTAGTTAACCATTCCTTTATAGTGGAGCTGATTACTAGTCATGCCAAAGCGTCAAATTTATATCACTACTTTAGTTAAGTTTTGTATGGTCGAGACATTGTGCTCCAAATAGTCCATAACCGCGGACATGGCTTTTCGAAAAGTTTTAACCTGCAGGGATGCAAAAATAGCAACACACGCACGATCAACCTTAGGAAAAACCAAATGAACACAAAGAGGCATCATAACAAATCAATTACAAGATGCAAAAATGATTTCAGGGGGCCACCCCACTAAACTACCCGCAGTGAAGTCGGTCGGGCCCCGAGATGGACCCAGGGTTTGTGTCAATGGCTGTAAACGATCGGGAACCCAAAAGTGTGACTGGGCTTGTCGATACCGGAAAAAAATTCCACATTCCAAAATAGTACATGTAGATGCTCCTCAAGAATAGTAGTAAATAAAATAGTAAAGTATGGAATAAGTACAACATATTAGTAAAACCCCTAACTATTTGTGGCCCCAAGAAATAAGATGTGAATCAAGCTCATACCAAGGGGATCCATGGGTCCACATGTGGATAGTGCGATAGTCAAGGAACATGCATCAAGTAGTTGGGTCCTAGGTGGACATAAGTGGGCAACATAAAAGCCAAATCTCAACTATTGTCCACCGATGTCTCTTTATTAGTTATATCTATTCCTAACATTTGAATTATCAAGTTGGAAGTAAAACTATGATTATCTCCACTATTAAGCAGGTGTCAACCTCCCAACAATTGTGAAACTTGACAACTCGAACCAAGCCCTGAGCAAGCAACTACGACTTGTAAGGCCAACTATATACTAAAACAACGGGCAATAGGAAGTGGCCAAGGAAATATAGGATGCATGAAATATAAATGGTACGGGAACTAAAACATCACAATAGAATAGTAATAGAGAGATGTAAAGCCATAAAAAATAGGTAGCAGGGGGAGAATTCTTTCCTGGGAACTATAGATGAACATACATATCCGAGGAACTTGTCGAAGCTCACAACATCTCATCGTCCTATCCGAGAAGAAGCAAAACACTAAAAGGAACAAGCGATGCAACAATTACAACTAATGCGGAAGAACCGGCATGATCATGATATGATGCATGACATGGAAATTAAATGATGTAAATCATGTTGAAAATATGTGAAAGTGCATGTGTGCCCCCATGTGTGGTTTGGTAATTAATGACAATCTTTATGGACTTATGTTTGCATTGAGTTTTACTTGTAGGATTTGTCCATAGGCAATGCTTGAACCATATGTTGGCTTCAAGGTTGGGATAAGAAGAAAGTAGATAAGATCAAGTAAGAGTTGGGCCTATAGCAAGTGTGTCTTGAAGAATAAAGTTGGAGTGATATCTCTTATATACCTTCAAGACACCAACATAATGAAGAAAGAAGAATTGATGTGCAAGTTCAAGATGAGCCATCTCGAAGAGATCATCTACTTAAATCTTGCCATCCTATGGTGATCATGGATATGGGAAGATGATTTGCCCAAACGAGAAGTTCTACCATAGTGGAGTATGGGGAGCAATTTGCAAGTCTTCACCAAGCTAGCGTAATCAAGAAAGGTGTTCCATCTTGAGGTGGAGAAGATCGTCATCATCAAGCTCAAGTGGAATATGCGCAAGGCAAAGGTATGTTATTGATAGGGTTTCCTTCTTACCGGTATCGTGGTGTTAGTTGGAGGGACCGGTTTATAGGATAGATAACCATGCTATCAAGAGGGGCTCTCGAGTGAGTAACTTGATCATATCCTTTGGAGAGAGTTCAAACCTTTGCATTCTTGGCATCAACTTTCGTGGTTGTTATTTGGATCTTATCCATGTGAGGTCCTAGAGCTTGTGGCAATATTCATAACAAGCTCTACTTCATCAAAAATGGATTCCCCCTTATACCTTATTGTGTTTTTAATCTTGGAGGTTTTTCTGGTTTCTCACCAAGAGAGGTATCTCACATCATAATACGTGAAAGGTAGCTCTTGTCACCCCCTTTCCAACAAAAGTGGTTTCAGGTCAATCGAAGTCCGGATGCAAATGTTATGATCATTATAGTTTTGTTGTTTCTATCAGTTTTGCCTCTGGTAGGTTTTCATACCGGAGTCTCTGACGTGCAGAATCAAGCATGCGCCAGACTGTCTGACATATTTCAGTCAGAGTATCCGGCCTAGCCGGAATGTCCGGATGGTGTCAGCCGGAGTGTCTGGCCCGAAGAATTCCTCAGAGGGTGCGGACATTCAGTAACCTGAATCGGACTCTACCCAGTCACTTCCCGGACTATGGCCAGATTCTTTGCTGGACCGGAGTGTCCGCTGCACTACGGCCGGAGTGTCCGGTTTGGCCGGACAGTCCGGGTCAATTCAGCAGGACAGTCCGGGTTAAGTGGTTCCAATGGCTACATTTCTGGGGGGGCCTATATAAAGGCCCCTTCTTCTACCTTGGGAAGTTGCTCGTTCCTGAAGAAGAAGAATACCATTTGAGAGCCACCAAACCTCCAAGATCTCCCTCTCCAACCACCCAAAGTCCCTGATCTTTGGGGAATCGAAGGAGGAGGCCTTGATCTATAGCTTCACCAAGAGAGATATTCATTTCCCCCTCATTCACTTGAGGGCCCCTTGCTCTAGGGTTTCATTGGAAACCCTAGGCCTTGTTTTGGTTCTTACAAGCTTGTCTTTGATTGTTGTGATAGCTTGCTTGGATTTGGGAGCCTCCAATTAAGTTGTGGATGTGTGCCTCGAACTTGTTGTAAAGGTGTCAGCTTCCACCTGGAAGGTTGCCGATATAGTGGAAGGGTGGATCGATCCCATTGGGGTGAGATTCATCATAGAATAAGGGATGCCTTTTGTGGTGTTGGTGGTTTGATACCACCCCCTCTCCAAACGAGACATACTCCATTATCGGGAGGAACTCGCATTGTTGGGAGTAACTCGGTAATACATCATCGTCTCTGCGTGCCTTGGTTATCTCTATACCCGAGCTCTTACTTATGCACTTTACTTTGTGATAGCCTTCGTGCGTGAAGTCTATATCTTGCTATCACATATTTGCTTGTCTTGCTTAGCATAAGTTGTTGGTGCACATAGGTGAACCCTAGTTGTTCTAGGTTTTTTGCTTGACAAAGTAAACACTAGTTTATTTCCGCCTTTGTTAAGCCTATCATGGAAAAAATGTAAACCGCCTATTCACCCCCTCTAGGCAACATCTGTATCCTTTCAATATGTCATTAGCATTGTCAACACCCGGATTTTTAATCCTAGATGCCCGTTATGCCATACCTCGCAATCCTAGGATTACCATTTTTGCGAGACATAAGGGATTGGATATCACAGTACATCATCCATTACAAACCATACATAAGGTCTTACACAAATAAGGATCTCATGATCCAGTCTTAATACAACAAGCAGCAAAAATAAAAGATAAGCGTAGCGGTGGGGTCCATCTTCAGGGGCACATGCAATGCTGACGAAGGCAGATAGTCCTAGTTATCATAGCCGTCCTGTTGGCCATCATCTTGATAGTCTCCTTCATAGTCTGGCCATGAGAATAGCCAGGGACAAAAGCCATGAGTACTCTTTAAGTACTCGCAAACTACCACTAACAAGTAGGATAGTTCTAAAGTTAAAGTGCTAACTCTATGTTTAACTATAAAGTTAAGTTTGAAACCTAAGCTGAGTTCAGAAGCAAAGAAAGATAAAGTAAAGTTCTAGAATCACCTAAGTTGGGAAGCTAATGTCATAAACACAACCCTGTTGTGGTCAAGTCAAAATTCATAATTCATTTCATAAGTTGTTTGGAAAACATCTGACAATGAAATAGTATGGCCATTCCAACTGTCCATAACCGCGGACGCGGCTATTCGAATAGTTTGACACTCTGCAGAGGTGGTACACTTGCACCACAAGATTCGATACATCTGTCAGGGATAACCCTAAATCATCATACTTAGTATGCAGATAATCAAACATAACCTGCCCTTTACACACCCTAGTATAAGCACCTCTCCTATGAGCATGGCCTCCCAACCATGACCATCTGTCATCTTGGGCACTGCATAGGTGGACAACATTGAGAGGTAGCCTCAGCTCAAACCTCTCCCGCGAGGGAACTAATACTAATGCATATAAATTTCCAGCTAAGCCTTACCCAATTCAGGTAGTGTGGTTGTACGGTAAATTTGGAATGGTATCGCATCCGAATCCAACCACCAGTTTTATAAAAAAAAGGTTAAGGCTCATGCCTCAACAGTTTCATCATCATAAACCATTTGTGTTTCTCAACACATGTCAAAACATCTCAATAGAATGACTCATCATTCCAAGGTTTTCATAATTCATTTTCACCAAGTGTTCCCATCTAAGTGACTCAAGTTTTTGATCTACTCTAAACTACTAAGTTAAGAGTGTTCACTAAGGTGGAAAAGATGGGTTCAATCTCATGCCATAGAATGACATCTAAAGGGGTTCTAACTAGGTCAAGTTTTATACTCTTTATGCTACCTTCAAAACAAGTAAAGAGCTTTGTGTAAACTAAGGGAGGTAAAACTTGTAAATAAGACTTGGGGTAACTAATAGTCAAAGGGGTGTGATCAAAGCATGCCTAAAGCATCTTTGCTAAATCATCTAGTTTGATCCTAGCTTGCTAAGTAGGAAACTTGCAAGGGTTAGCTTGCATTGTTAATGGTGGCTTGCAAGTACAACTTTCAAGGGTTAACTTGGATGGTGCTAGCTTTCCTTGGTTGGTACAGTGGTTGAAGTTTTGTTCTTCTTCTTGGTAGAACTCCTCCTCCTCCTCGAAAGCTTGATCGGTACTATCGTCTATAAATACATACGGAGTACACAATCACCAAACAATACTTAACTAAGCTAAATAGCATTCTAAGACACACATTTGATAATCTATTATCATCTCAAGCATCACAAGTTTAAATCACTAGTTTCATCTTTTTAATTTAGAAAAGTAATTTCTACTCATTGAAAAATTAACTAAGATTTAATATTCACCACTTAAAATATGGGATCATGTTGACACATGTCCTCACCACATATTATAACATGTGGGATTGCGATTTAAAGGTTGGATCATAATTACTTTGGTTTAAGTTCATTATTTAGTGATTTAAAGTGACTAGAAATGCCTATATAGCATTATTTTGGTACTAGTCCAAAGTCACTGCATGTAAACATTAATATTATTACATATTTAGATAGATATGATGAAATGTGATTTTTGAAAGTTGTAATCAACTCAAAAGCTAACTTGGTTGATTTTATAAAAATGTTGCAAGGTGCAAATGCTTCTGTTTTATTATTTTTATTAGGAAAGATCTATAAATCTATTTGAATTAAATCCAACGGGCTTGGATAGATCATTTCAATACCTTTCAGGCAAAATTGGTTTCATGCAATTTGGATTTGTAAAACTTCTAGAATTGAATTTTAAACTAGTGGACAGAAATAAGATTAACTCTAAAAAGAAAAATCCAATTTTGAATGGCTGGGCTAGCGCGGGAACGAACATGGGCCGACCTAGTGGCGCTTCCGTGGCGCGGGGCTCAGCTGACATGCGGGCTCCACCAGTCAGCGGCACAACAACACCGAAACAGTATCTAGCATTCTAGGCCGCACGATTAAAAGAGGATCTAACGACGGGGGTTGATCATCGTTGACGGATTACTCCGACGAGAACTTGACCTAGACACGGCGGTGGGGGTCGACTGGGGGCGTACCAGGGCTCCAGCAGGGTCGGTGAGGCGGGCAAACGGGCTGGAAGACGACGGCGAGGCGAGACGCGGTTGCAGCCGAGCTTGGGGTGCCCTAAATCGCAGACGCCCTTCTCCTCCTGCTGCGGCGGCTCCGGCTCCAATTCCGGTGAGCTGCTGCTCCCCTTGCTCTAGCTAATGGTGTGGGACGGTTAGTGAGGTGAGGGGAGTGGAGTGGTGTGCTTCAAACGGTTGGGGGTGCCCTCCTTTTATAGGCTCGACGGTGAGACCGAGAGGTATGAGCCGGCGACGGTGGCGACATGGCTATGGGCGGCTAGCGGCATGGCTGCGGGTGGCGATCGACAGGCGGTCTCCTGGCGGTGCTCTAGGAAGTGAATGCGGGCGTAGGGGCGGTGGTATGCGGTCAGGGTGAGTTGGCGCTCTGAGCGACAGAGGCGGCGGTGTCCACGGTAAGCGGTGGCTGTGCTGCGTTGGGCGGCGAACGGGCGTGTCTATCGTGTTCCCTGGGTCATGGCGGAGCGATAGGCGTGGTCTGCAGTCGAGCGGAGCTGGCGCACGCGGGGACGGGGCGCGCTCTGCGGGCGGCGTCGGCATGGTCGACCAGCTCCGGGCGCGTCAGTTCCTGGCCGTTCTGGTCTCTGTCTCTAGGCTGGGGCTGGTTGGATGGTGGCGGTGGACCACGGGCTAGCGTGTAGACATGGCGAGAGAGGGGGAAGCGGTCTACTGCTGCGAGGGCCAAGTTGGCCGGCAAGGTGCTCTCGGCATGGCCTTGTAGTGCAGCTAGGAGGTAGGGGAGGTGTTGGTGTTGGTCTGGTTAGACTTGGAGGAGACAAGGGTGATCAAAACACTTCAACTTGTTAGACAAGATCAACCCTAAAACAGTAATAGTTAGGCCACTTTGATCTTGCTCACAAGGTGTTTGATGAAATGACCGAAAGAGAAAAACTTTCGAATTTTGAGTTCAAAATTTTTGTGTGATCTACACTAGTGCTAGGTAGTCTCTGGTTGCAAGGGTTTTGAAAGTGGAGCTCATTTTGATGGTTTTTCAAATAGGGGTGATCTATGCATATGCATTGGATTCAATTTTCCAATGCCTTTTAAATGTAGCGTTTGAATGTTTTTAGCAGATCAAAAGGTGGGCCTTGGTACCTCATTATGTGTACTAGCAAGGGGTGCAAATATCATGAATTATTTCTGTTAAGAAATGAGTGCTAGGAACACTCAAAGTAGTGTAGTGGATTAAAATGGCCAAAATGACCATTCCTCCTTTTTAATTGTTTTTATTTGATTTTCTTTAGTAAAAGTTTGGGAATGATGTAGATGATGTTTAAATCACCTAAGAAACATTTTACAACCAAAGAATCACAGAACCATAGCAATTCAAATCAATTCCTAATTTAAATGCACATACACATGAATGCTTTCATTTTTAATTTGGAAAAGTTTTTGTTAACCCTAAATTAGATGATTTATATCTTGATAAGCTTGGATTGAAGTTTTGGGATGTTACAAGCATAGTACAATGATGATACAATATTAGTGAGGCATTATCAACAAGAAATAATTATTTTCAAATTTTGTTCATCATGTTTTGCTTGCATAAACCGTTCTAATTTTACAAGTTCTCCATGATGCATGATGCAATTGCAAGTATGTAATGCAAAGTTGGAAAAGGGCTCGTCGTAGTGATTGATTTAGACATATCATTTATCGAATTTGGAATTACGGATTACAAGTTATAGATTTATTAAGAAAAGGCATTTAATAGCATTAAAATAATTCGAAAATTTAAATTGTCCAAAAATTATTTTGGATGGCATATTATTATTCTTTGCATTTTTCTTATCTCAAAACATATATTACATGCAAGATTTGGAAATATGAATAAAAAGATGCTATTTAATATTTATTAAAGCATTTATGAATATTCCAGAAACATTTATTATATTTCGATATTTGACAAAATAAAACAAGGCCAAATTCTTGTTCAAAATTCAAAGACAAGAACACTTTATGTTTTGAGTGTTGTAAAAAACATCTCAAAACATATATAAAACTTGGTGAAAGTTATAAGTTTGTTTGACTTATTTAAATATTCATAATTTGAAAATCTGGAGTGTTTCCTATCTTTTCTCATAGAACAAAACCCAGCCACTATCGTAGACAGGTGGGCCTACGACAGAAAGGACTGTTGTGCTGGTGTGGCACCTGAAGGGTGTATGACAGCTGGGGGCTGCAAGTGGACGTCATGTTTAGCAACACAAAAGGCAAGGGGTTTTCTGCAAAACTCATGACCAGTGCTAACTGAACCTATCGCTCTGATCTCTATAACTCGATAGAAAACAGACGATGGCGATGAATTCCGGTGACTATGGCGAGCATCTGGCCGACGGATAGGAGGCGCTAAAGGGTGGAAATGAAAGGTGGACATACCTGAAGTCGGATGTGGCCTCAGTAGGCTTGGGGGTGGGCAAAGTCGTTGGGATGACGATGATCAGTAGGCGACGGTACTGTGGAGGTTGTGCGCTGCTCTGACAGGGATGATCAAGGAGGGAAGGCCTGGGCGCGAGATGGGGTGTGGAAGCAACCGTGGTGGATGCGCGGAGTCGTCATGGACCATCTACGGCTGGCGTGGAGCACGAGTTGGTCAGAAAGCGAGCACACGAACCAGAAGGCGAGGAAGACCGAGGTAAGGTCCAAATAACGTGTGGGATCAACTTGAACATGAGAGGATGGTCGGAGAAGGCAGGGGATGAGAGAACTCATCAAAATCGAAGAAATAGTGCAGTGGTCGGAGGCAGGGAAGACGACCTTGTCATCGATTGATGGAGCGCTGGGATGATCTGGTGGTACTGGTAGACTCCCTGAGTCGTGATACACCCGCCGGTACTCTTGGGCAAGCCAAGCACGGCGCGGAACGATGGCTCGCCGATGAGGCCAGGGTGGTGGCATGGAGCTACAGAGAAGGGATGAAACAAATGGTAAAGGAGATGTTGTTGGGCTAGGTTTCAAGGAGATTTGAAGAAGAGGATAAGGAGGACAACTCTGAGGTGACGTGACAAACGGCATGGTGACGACAAACCTCTCGCTACCTTCAGAGATGTAGAGAGAGCACACCGACATAGAATAAGAACAGGGAAACAACGCCGTGTTTGGTTCCGAAGTGATACGGGTTGGTTGATAAGGTTTTGGGCCGGCCTAGGGAGGAAGGAGGATGCTGTTGCGGCTAAAAGCTGGGCTGCTGCGGGTGCTAGTGTGGTGAGCTACTACAGAAGATGGCCTAGGTAGGTCCCTCTCTCTCTCTCTTATTTCTATTTTTATTTCTTTTGTTTGGTTTTCCTTTTTGTTTGTTACAAATTCAAGAAAGTGTTAACTCAAAACTCTTTTTAATATTTTGAAGGATCTTTTGAATAGAGAAGCCCAAGCCATAAATAAGGTCAATGGGGGAGGGGGATAGAAGAAGGCAAGAGAATTGCCCCATAACAATTTGGTCAATTCTACAAGATTGGTGGATTTAGGGTTTTAGAAAATAATAAAAGCATTTGTTAACTTTGGAACCCTAGCAATGGATTCCCACATTTTAGGAAACAAAATAGAGAGGCAAAAATAGGGAAAGAGTAATGGTGGTAGCAATAACACAAGTAGGACAAAACAAATGCAAGGTTGATATGATGCTCAAATACAATAATACATGATAACATGAGAATGATATTATATGATGTAACAAAGTCAAAGAACAAGCATATTATAATTGGGGAATTTCTAGGGTGCTACAAAAAGCAGCCTCCAATTCGGAATTTTCTGGCTGAGTAACCCCTTATGTTGGTGCATATCATGTATTTCTATGCTACTTTGCAAATAAAAGAAAAGCATTTCCAGTTATTTTTGTTAGATCTTGGATGAGACATTCCATATAACCCTTTGTATTGTTTGGGCAACATGTCATCACTGGATGCATCCGAGTTTATTTATTTGTTCAAAATTTGCATCCAATGTTTATGGGGTTATAAAATGTATGGCATAATTTACTTATTCATATCTATTATGTTTGAGTCAAGATATTTCAAATACATGATTAATTAAAACGATGTTGTGCAGTAGTGAAACATTATTATAGATAAAATATGTTTTAGTTAGATACTAATGTTTGATGGCTATACATATTTTTTTGTTAGGCGGGAATGTTAGTGCGGTCGACAACGATGGCACAAAGCTACAGATGCCTTAGACGGGGCAAGGATGGGCAATACGAGCCAGTGAGGGCATTACAACAAGCTCATGGGACGAGGGGAATTGAGCACATCGAGGTTTGTCATCCCGTAATCCAAACATTGGTACTCACAGGAAGAGGCGGAGCTGACAGCTGCCCGGGCTCTCTAGAGTCTTTTGTTAAAGTTATAACTACTATGAGGAACTAATCAACTCTTTACATGGGTAAAATAATGTTGTCCAAGAGCCTTCCTACTTTGCCCTGGCTATGTCACCCAACTGGCTCCACCACTTCTTATAGTTGACTAATGCTTGCACCTTCATGTTGTGATTATCTGAATAACCTCCCTACCAAGTGAAATACTTAAATTTGTTAACATTGTTTACTCCATTTCCATGGATTATTATTAAAACTTTCACCTTGCCGAGATATGAGGTCTTGATGGATCAGGTGAAGAGGGAGATCTATGTCCAGTATAGTGAACAGGGGTCGAAGCAGTTCCAAGGTGGACATGGTGGTGCCTATGATATGAACATGCAGACATATTTAGCAGGCGAGACAAAAGTGATGTGCTTCATATTTTAATGTTGTTCATATCATCTTATCCTTTACCTTTTTGGTTTCATTTTTAGCTAATGGATATGTGATATATTCCACTTAACTTTGTTAGGTTGATGCACTTTTCGATCACTTAATATTTACGAGGTCTAGATGCTCAGTTTTATATCTGAAATGGGCAAATGTTATTGGATAGTATGTGAAGTTTCATCTGGGATAGTAAGATCTACAATTTAAAGATGTGGATCCTTCTGCTGCCATTCATTTATTATCTTGGTTTATGTATGGTAATATCATGATATATGGTTGTAGTGCCATGATTCATCATATTTTCTCGAGCTGACTCTTTTAGGTCACACGTGATTATTATAATTTTCACTAAAAAAGCTCAAGAATGGAACTTTCCTCCATGCAGGAAAACCATTTCTCTTTGTTTTCTTGAACGGGAAAAGGTCCTGAAGGACCTAGAGAGCTGCAATTAACAACACACGATGGGTACAAATTTTCACAGGGACCCTTAGCAACACTCGCACTAAGAACCTATATTTGAAGATAAGGGCCTTGCAGTTTACAAAAAAACACCCTAAAACAAAAAGAAGAAAAGCCGGTGTCCTCAAGGTGTGAAGCACACTGATATGTCCATTTTGCATCACTATTCTATATCATAATTTAATGTTATTCATTGATATATTTCATATTAAGATATGATACTTATGTTATTTCATTTGTTTTTGCATGGTTGATAACTTTTGGAGCATGGACCGCTGTAGTCAGGATTCTGATGAAAAAGGGGCTGTTTGGAGGCGAAATTCGCGAAGATCAGAAATTCCGGGAAAATACATGCAAAATCCTATTTTTCTAAAAGACGAAGGATGCCAGAAGGAGGAGTGGAGATGGGCCACAGGGGGCCTACACCACCCCTGGCGCGGGCCACCCCAAGCCGTCCACCAGGTGGTGTGGCCACCCTGGCCCACTCCAGGCTCTCCCCTCTGGCGTATATTATCCCCACAGAAACCTAATACCGAGGGAGCGACCATAGAAAGATTTCGCCGCCTCTGTAGGGCGGAAAACACCGAGAGAGAAAGATCTCTCCGACAGACAGAATTCTACCGGGGGAATTCCTTCCCGGCGAGGGAGATCGCCGCCATCAACACCACCATCAAGCTGGACTTCATCGGGATCATCATCATCATCATCATCACCACCATAATGTAACACCCTCGAATCGGCCCTATGCAAGTTTTAGCGCTTCCCGCCAAACCCGCATAGAAACGATTCAAGGACGCCCACCAGGCACTTGCGTGCGGGTGGAGAACGAAGTAATACCATTACACATTAGTCCACGATGGAATTCACAAAACATATATATACAACAACGATTCCATGAGTCAAGAATACGGATATACTATACAAAGATCCAAATCACCTTGAAAACGATAGAGCGTCCGACTACGGACAAGATGCAAATGGTGCTAAGAGCCCTAAAGAATAACCAATGGCGTCCATAACCCTGCCCAGGCCAAGCCGGAAGGGTAACCCTGCTAACGACGTCGATCTCAAACCTGCTAAACCAAAGGGGTGCCGACAAAGGGCAAAGGAAAAAGAGGAGCGTCAGTACTGAGGCCAGTACACGGCGAGGCTAGAATTCGGCGGCTCTCGCCTACATCGGTATGGTGGACTGAAGCGGCAGCGTAGCATGCACTAAACATCCTATAGAGACTCGATTAACTGTCGGCTATTAGAGAGAGATAAGAAAGACCTATTCGGAACCAACCTTATACTAACACCAATCATACCCATCCTGGTATTCCCCCTCGAGACCAAACGAGGAAGTCAAACCGAGGAACTCACACAGTTGGCAGTTTTATTCATTCCATTATAGTTGCAGCACTTACTAGTCAGATATAGATAACACGAGTCATCCTGATAGCATAAGTAGTGGGCAGTTTTAGTTAACCATGAAGTTGTAGTTGCAATACTTACTAGTCAGATACAATTAGCATGTGACATCCCAAACCCAGCAGTTGTTGGCACTTTTATTCCATTCCATTGGAATGGCGATACTTACTAGGCAGGTATAACATGACACGATACACCCCAGTTCCACCAGTTGTTGGCACTTTTATTATCCATTCCATTGTAGTGAAGCTGATTACTAGTCACATATTAAGTCAAATTTATAGCACTACTTTAGTGATGCTTGTCTATGATCGAGATACTGTGCTCCAAGTCGTCCATAACCGTGGACACGGCTTTCAGAAAGATTTACCCTGCAGGGGTGCACAAATAGCAACGCACACACGATCAACCTCGGAAAAACCAAATCAAAACCCAACGAGGCTTTCACGACAAAGCATTCACATGATTCATAAATCATTTCATGGGGCCACCCCACTAAGCTACCCGCAACAAAGTTGGCCAGCTCCGGAACAGACCCAAGGTTTGTGACGATGACTATAAACGACTGGGAACCCGAAAGTGTGACTGGGATTGTCGATACCGCGAAAACGTGGCACGATCCAAAACAGTATAGGTGCTCCACGCACAATCTTAAATAAAGCAGTAAAACATGGCATAAGTACAGGATAGTAATAAAGCCCCAAACTAGTTTGTGGCCCCAAGAAATAAGAAATGAATCAAGCTCTGGCTAAGAGGGATTCATAGAGTCTCCCGTATGTGGATAGTGCGAATAGTCAAGGAACAGGTATCAAGTACTCGGGGCCTACGGGACACAAGTGGACATGAAAAACCAAATAGCATATATTGCCCCCGGTGCCTCTTTCATTAGTTGTCCCAGCAATTTGATAGTTGTATTTGAAGTCATGATCATCTCCACCGTAAAGCATATGACAACATTCCAACAACTATGTGGTACTTCACGACACGGGATCGCACCTGAGCAAGCGACTACGACTCGCAAGACCATCTATGTACCAAACAACAGGTAATAGGAGGTGTCCAAGTCAATATAAGGGCTGCACGGAATATATCTGGTACAGAACACTAAAGCATCGCAACACGGATAGCAATAGATCAACAGGAGGAAATAAAGACTATAAATGCAAAATAGGTAGCAAGGGGGAGAATGCTCGCCTGGGAAACACTGCTGAAGGATCATATCCGGAGAACTTGTCGATACTCGCATCAACTCATCAGCCTAATCCATGAAGAAGCAAACACTAGAAAAAACACCGGATGCAATATTTAATACTACGGCAGAAGATTCAGCATGATTATGATATGATGCAGATGTGGTGCAATTAGGCAGTATTAAGCGGAACCGGGGGTCCCAACAATTAATTAATAGGTTCCAGTTATTTAGATACCCCACAATTTCAACGTTGTCTTAACAAGGCAAAACATGGTATCGGTTCGCTACACAAATTTAAATGGGGCCAATATAAGACTAGAATAGTCCACATGTAGTCTCCATATTTAATTTAGGTGAATCGACTATTTAACCCAACCCACCAGATGACATGTATGCAAGCATGATGATTTAATGATGCGACAGATATATGTCATATTATAAAAAATAGAGGCTTAGGGTCACACATTGGATCGACGATCTTGGGGGGGCTCAGAGGAGTTCGGGTTCGGTCTTCAGGATCGAAGGTCTTGGCGTCCGTGGGGGAGGTCTTGGGGTCCTATGAAGGAGTACTCGGGGCTCCATCAGGGAAAACTTGGGGTCTCCGGCTTCGATCGCCGAAGGAGGACTTGATTCCAGTACCGAGGAAATTCCGAGCAGAAGGAGAGCTTGACATCCATGGTCGGTGGCGTACTTGTGCGATGTCGGTGGTCTTCTGGTGGCACGGGTTGGGGTCGACCTTGTCGAGATACTTTGTCTCATCGGAAAGTAGCTAGAACCAGAGCCACATACACATCCTCAAGCTAACAGTGGCATACCACGAGAAGCCCAAAGTAGGGTCAACCAAGGAACAACGGAGCATACTCGCAGAGAACGGAGGTGTCCTCTGTACTGTAGGGAGAGAAAACTGGCAAAGGGGTCAAGGAAGCATGACTCGGGTTAGCCATAGATGCAAGGCAAGCTCGATGGCGCTGGGGCCAGGGACACAAGAGGATCGGTGGAGGCGGACGCGAGACCCGAGGCGGTGGCGCTTCCGCGGCGCGGGGCTCAGCTGACATGCAGGCTCCACCAGTCAGCGACACAACAACACCGAAACGGTATCTAGCATTCTAGGCCGCACGATTAAAAGAGGATCTAACGATGGGGGTTCATCATCATCGACGGATTACTCCGACGAGAACTGGACCTAGACGCAATGGTGGGGGTCGACTGGGGGCGTACCAGGGCTCCAGCAGGGTCGGTGAGGCGGGCAAATGGGCTGGAAGACGACGGCGAGGCAAGGCGCGGTTGTGGCGGAGCTTGGGGTGCCCTAAATCGCAGGCGCCCTTCTCCTGCTGCTGCGGTGGCTCCGGCTCCAATTCCGGCGAGCTGCTGCTCCCCTTGCTCCGGCTAATGGTGTGGGACGGTTACTGAGGGGAGTGGAGTGGTGTGCTTCAAACGGCTGGGGGTGCCCTCCTTTTATAGGCTCGACGGCGAGACCGAGAGGTATGGGCCGGCGACGGTGGCGACATGGCTACGAGCGGCTAGCGGCATGGCTGCGGGTGGCGATCGACAGGCGGTCTCCTGGCGGTGCTCTAGGAAGTGAATGCGGGCGCAGGGGCGGTGGTATGCGGTCAGGGTGAGCTGGCACTCTGAGCGGCAGAGGCGGCGGTGTCCACGGCGAGCGGTGGCTGTGCTGCGTTGGGCGGTGAACGAGCGTGTCCGTCGTGTTCCCTAGGTCGTGGCGGAGCGGTAGGCGTGGTCTGCAGTCGAGCGGCGGCTGGTGCACGCGGGGACGGGGCGCGCTCTGCGGGCGGCGTCGGCATGGTCGACCAGCTCCGGGCGCGTCGGTTCCTGGCCGTTCTGGTCTCTGTCTCTGGGCTGGGGCTGGTTGGACGGTGGCGGTGGACCACGGGCTAGCGTGTAGACATGGTGAGAGAGGGGGAAGCGGTCTACTGCTGCGAGGGCCAAGTTGGCCGGCGAGGTGCTCTCGGCATGGCCTTGTAGTGCAGCTAGGAGGTAGGGGAGGTGTTGGTGTTGGTCTGGTTAGACTTGGAGGAGACAAGGATGATCAAAGCACTTCAACTTGCTAGACAAGATCAACCCTAAAACAGTAATAGTTAGGCCACTTTGATCTTGCCCACAAGGTGTTTGATGAAATGGCCGAAAGAGAAAAACTTTTGAATTTTGAGTTCAAATTTTTTGGATGATCTACACTAGTTCTAGGTAGTCTCTGGTTGCAAGGGTTTTGAAAGTGGAGCTCATTTTGATGGTTTTTCAAATAGGGGTGATCTATGCATATGCATTGGATTCAATTTTCCAATGCCTTTTAAGTATAGTGTTTGAATGTTTTTAGCAGATCAAAAGGTGGGCCTTGGTACGTCATTATGTGTACTAGCAAGGGGTGCAAAGATCATGAATTGTTTCTGTTAAGAAATGAGTGCTAGGAACACTCAAAGTAGTGTAGTGGATTAAAATGGCCAAAATGACCATTCCTCCTTTTTAATTGTTTTTTATTTGATTTTCTTTAGTAAAAGTTTGGGAATGATGTAGATGATGTTTAAATCACCTAAGAAACATTTTACAACCAAAGAATCACAGAACCATAGCAATTCAAATCAATTCCTAATTTAAATGCACATACACATGAATGCTTTCATTTTTAATTTGGAAAAGTTTTTGTTAACCCTAAATTAGATGATTTAGATCTTGATAAGCTTGGATTGAAGTTTTGGGATGTTACAAGCATAGTACAATGATGATACAATATTAGTGAGGCATTATCAACAAGAAATAATTATTTTCGAATTTTATTCATCATGTTTTGCTTGCATAAACTGTTCTAATTTTACAAGTTCTCCATGATGCATGATGCAATTGCAAGTATGTAATGCAAAGTTGGAAAAGGGCTCGTCGTAGTGATTGATTTAGACATATCATTTATCCAATTTGGAATTACGGATTACAAGTTATAGATTATTAAGAAAAGGCATTTAATAGCATTAAAATAATTCGAAAATTTAAATTGTCCAAAAATTATTTTGGATGGCATATTATTATTCTTTGCATTTTTCTTATCTCAAAACATATATTACATGCAAGAGTTGGAAATATGAATAAAAAAGACGCTATTTAATATTTATTCAAGCATTTATGAATATTCCAGAAACATTTATTATATTTCGATATTTGACAAAATAAAACAAGGCCAGATTCTTGTTCAAAATTCAAAGACAAGAACACTTTATGTTTTGAGTGTTGTAATAAACATCTCAAAACATATATAAAACTTGGTGAAAGTTATAAGTTTGTTTGACTTATTTAAATATTTATAACTTGAAAATCTGGAGTGTTTCCTGTCTTTTCTCATAGAACAAAACCCAGCCACTATCGTAGACAGGTGGGCCTACGACAGAAAGGACTGTTGTGCTGGTGTGGCGCCTGAAGGGTGTATGAAAGGTGGGGGCTGCAAGTGGACGTCGTGTTTAGCAACATAAAAGGCAAGGGGTTTTCTGCAAAACTCATGACCGGTGCTAACTGAACCTATCGCTCTGATCTCTATATCTCGATAGAAAACAGACGATGGCGATGAATTCCAGTGACTATGGCGAGCATCTGGCCGACGGATAGGAGGCGCTAAAGGGTGGAAATGAAAGGTGGACATACCTGAAGTCGGTGGTGGCCTTAGTAGGCTTGGGGGTGGGCAAAGTCGTTGGGATGACGATGATCAGTAGGCGACGGTACTGTGGAGGTTGTGCGCTGCTCTGACAGGGATGATCAAGGAGGGAAGGCCTGGGCGCGAGATGGGGTGTGGAAGCAACCGTGGTGGATGCGCGGAGTCGTCATGGACCATCTACGGCTGGCGTGCAGCACGAGTTGGTCAGAAAGCGCGCACACGAACCAGAAGGCGAGGAAGACCGAGGTAAGGTCCAAATAACGTGTGGGATCAACTTGAACATGAGAGGATGGTCGGAGAAGGCAGGGGATGAGAGAACTCATCAAAATCGAAGAAATAGTGCAGTGGTCGGAGGCAGGGAAGACGACCTAGTCATCGATTGATGGAGCGCTGGGATGATCTGGTGGTACTGGTAGACTCCCTGAGTCGTGATACACCCGCCGGTACTCTTGGGCAAGCCAAGCACGGCGCGGAACGACGGCTCGCCGATGAGGCCAGGGTGGTGGCATGGAGCTACAGAGAAGGGATGAAACAAATGGTAAAGGAGATGTTGTTGGGCTAGGTTTCAAGGAGATTTGAATAAGAGGATAAGGAGGACAACTCTGAGGTGACGTGACAAACGGCATGGCGACGACAAACCGCTCGCTACCTTCAGAGATGTAGAGAGAGCACACCGACATAGAATAAGAATAGGGAAACAACGCCGTGTTTGGTTCCGAAGTGATACGGGTTGGTTGATAAGGTTTTGGGCCGGCCTAGGGAGGAAGGAGGATGCTGTTGCGGCTAAAAGCTGGGCTGCTGCGGGTGCTAGTGTGGTGAGCTACTACAGAAGATGGCCTAGGTAGGTCCCTCTCCCTCTCTCTTATTTCTATTTTTATTTCTTTTGTTTGGTTTTCCTTTTTGTTTGTTACAAATTCAAGAAAGTGTTTAACTCAAAACTCTTTTTAATATTTTGAAGGATCTTTTGAATAGAGAAGCCCAAGCCATAAATAAGGTCAATGGGGGAGGGGGATAGAAGAAGGCAAGAGAATTGCCCCATAACAATTTGGTCAATTCTACAAGATTGGTGGATTTAGGGTTTTAGAAAATAATAAAAGCATTTGTTAACTTTGGAACCCTAGCAATGGATTCCCACATTTTAGGAAACAAAATAGAGAGGCAAAAATAGGGAAAGAGTAATGGTGGTAGCAATAACACAAGTAGGACAAAACAAATGCAAGGTTGATATGATGCTCAAATACAATAATACATGATAACATGAGAATGATATTATATGATGTAACAAAGTCAAAGAACAAGCATATTATAATTGGGGAATTTCTAGGGTGCTACAAGAAGCAGCCTCCAATTCGGAATTTTCTGGCTGAGTAACCCCTTATGTTGGTGCATATCATGTATTTCTATGCTACTTTGCAAATAAAAGAAAAGCATTTCCAGTTATTTTTGTTAGATCTTGGATGAGACATTCCATATAACCCTTTGTATTGTTTGGGCAACATGTCATCACTGGATGCATCCGAGTTTATTTATTTGTTCAAAATTTGCATCCAATGTTTATGGGGTTATAAAATGTATGGCATAATTTACTTATTCATATCTATTATGTTTGAGTCAAGATATTTCAAATACATGATTAATTAAAACGATGTTGTGCAGTAGTGAAACATTATTATAGATAAAATATGTTTCAGTTAGATACTAATGTTTGATGGCTATACATATTTTTTTGTTAGGCGGGAATGTCAGTGCGGTCGACAACGATGGCACAAAGCTACAGATGCCTTAGACGGGGCAAGGATGGGCAATACGAGCCAGTGAGGGCATTACAACAAGCTCATGGGACGAGGTGAATTGAGCACATCGAGGTTTGTCATCCCGTAATCCAAACATTGGTACTCACAGGAAGAGGCGGAGCTGACAGCTGCCCGGGCTCTCTAGAGTCTTTTGTTAAAGTTATAACTGCTATGAGGAACTAATCAACTCTTTACATGGGTAAAATAATGTTGTCCAAGAGCCTTCCTACTTTGCCCTGGCTATGTCACCCAACTGGCTCCACCACTTCTTATAGTTGACTAATGCTTGCACCTTCATGTTGTGATTATCTGAATAACCTCCCTACCAAGTGAAATACTTAAATTTGTTAACATTGTTTACTCCATTTCCATGGATTATTATTAAAACTTTCACCTTGCCGAGATATGAGGTCTTGATGGATCAGGTGAAGAGGGAGATCTATGTCTAGTATAGTGAACAGGGATCGAAGCAGTTCCAAGGTGGACATGGTGGTGCCCATGATATGAACATGCAGACATATTTAGCAGGCGAGAAAAAAGTGATGTGCATCATATTTTAATGTCATTCATATCATCTTATCCTTTACCTTTTTGGTTTTATTTTTAGCTAATGGATATGTGATATATTCCACTTAACTTTGTTAGGTTGATGCACTTTTCGATCACTTAATATTTACGAGGTCTATATGCTCAGTTTTATATCTGAAATGGGCAAATGTTATTGGATAGTATGTGAAGTTTCATCTGGGATAGTAAGATCTACAATTTAAAGATGTGGATCCTTCTGCTACCATTCATTTATTATCTTGGTTTATGTATGGTAATATCATGATATATGGTTGTAGTGCCATGATTCATCATATTTTCTCGAGCTGACTCTTTTAGGTCACACGTGATTATTATAATTTTCACTAAAAAAGCTCAAGAATGGAACTTTCCTCCATGCAGGAAAACCATTTCTCTTTGTTTTCTTGAACGGGAAAAGGTCCTGAAGGACCTAGAGAGCTGCAATTAACAACACACGATGGGTACAAATTTTCACAGGGGCCCTTAGCAACACTCGCACTAAGAACCTATATTTGAAGATAAGGGCCTTGCAGTTTACAAAAAAACACCCTAAAACAAAAAGAAGAAAAGCCGGTGTCCTCAAGGTGTGAAGCACACTGATATGTCCATTTTGCATCACTATTCTATATCATAATTTAATGTTATTCATTGATATATTTCATATTAAGATATGATACTTATGTTATTTCATTTGTTTTTGCATGGTTGATAACTTTTGGAGCATGGACCGCTGTAGTCAGGATTCTGATGAAAAAGGGGCTGTTTGGAGGCGAAATTCGCGAAGATCAGAAATTCCGGGAAAATACATGCAAAATCCTATTTTTCTAAAAGACGAAGGATGCCAGAAGGAGGAGTGGAGATGGGCCACAGGGGGCCTACACCACCCCTGGCGCGGGCCACCCCAAGCCGTCCACCAGGTGGTGTGGCCACCCTGGCCCACTCCAGGCTCTCCCCTCTGGCGTATATTATCCCCACAGAAACCTAATACCGAGGGAGCGACCATAGAAAGATTTCGCCGCCTCTGTAGGGCGGAAAACACCGAGAGAGAAAGATCTCTCCGACAGACAGAATTCTACCGGGGGAATTCCTTCCCGGCGAGGGAGATCGCCGCCATCAACACCACCATCAAGCTGGACTTCATCGGGATCATCATCATCATCATCATCACCACCATAATGTAACACCCTCGAATCGGCCCTATGCAAGTTTTAGCGCTTCCCGCCAAACCCGCATAGAAACGATTCAAGGACGCCCACCAGGCACTTGCGTGCAGGTGGAGAACGAAGTAATACCATTACACATTAGTCCACGATGGAATTCACAAAAAATATATATACAACAACGATTCCATGAGTCAAGAATACGGATATACTATACAAAGATCCAAATCACCTTGAAAACGATAGAGCGTCCGACTACGGACAAGATGCAAATGGGGCTAAGAGCCCTAAAGAATAACCAATGGCGTCCATAACCCTGCCTAGGCCAAGCCGGAAGGGTAACCATGCTAACGACGTCGATCTCAAACCTGCTAAACCAAAGGGGTGCCGACAAAGGGCAAAGGAAAAAGAGGAGCGTCAGTACTAAGGCCAGTACACGGCGAGGCTAGAATTCGGCGGCTCTCGCCTACATCGGTATGGTGGACTGAAGCGGCAGCGCAGCATGCACTAAACATCCTATAGAGACTCGATTAACTGTCGGCTATTAGAGAGAGATAAGAAAGACCTATTCGGAACCAACCTTATACTAACACCAATCATACCCATCCTGGTATTCCCCCTCGAGACCAAACGAGGAAGTCAAACCGAGGAACTCACACAGTTGGCAGTTTTATTCATTCCATTATAGTTGCAGCACTTACTAGTCAGATATAGATAACACGAGTCATCCTGATAGCATAAGTAGTGGGCAGTTTTAGTTAACCATGAAGTTGTAGTTGCAATACTTACTAGTCAGATACAATTAGCATGTGACATCCCAAACCCAGCAGTTGTTGGCACTTTTATTCCATTCCATTGGAATGGCGATACTTACTAGGCAGGTATAACATGACACGATACACCCCAGTTCCACCAGTTGTTGGCACTTTTATTATCCATTCCATTGTAGTGAAGCTGATTACTAGTCACATATTAAGTCAAATTTATAGCACTACTTTAGTGATGCTTGTCTATGATCGAGATACTGTGCTCCAAGTCGTCCATAACCGTGGACACGGCTTTCAGAAAGATTTACCCTGCAGGGGTGCACAAATAGCAACACACACACGATCAACCTCGGAAAAACCAAATCAAAACCCAACGAGGCTTTGACGACAAAGCATTCACATGATTCATAAATCATTTCAGGGGGCCACCCCACTAAGCTACCCGCAACGAAGTTGGCCGGCTCCGGAACGGACCCAGGGTTTGTGACGACGGCTGTAAACGACTGGGAACCCGAAAGTGTGACTGGGCTTGTCGATACCGCGAAAACATGGCACGATCCAAAACAGTATAGGTGCTCCACGCACAATCTTAAATAAAGCAGTAAAACATGGCATAAGTACAGGATAGTACTAAAGCATCGCAACACGGATAGCAATAGATCAACATGAGGAAATAAAGACTATAAATGCAAAATAGGTAGAAAGGGGGAGAATGCTCGCCTAGGAAACACTGCTGAAGGATCATATCCGGAGAACTTGTCGATACTAGGATCAACTCATCGGCCTATTCCGCGAAGAAGCAAACACTAGAAGAAACACCGGATGCAATATTTAATACTACGACAGAAGATCCGGCATGATTATGATATGATGCAGATGCGGTGCAATTAGGCAGTATTAAGCAGAACCGGGGTCCCGACAATTAATTACTAGGTTCCAGTTATTTAGATACCCCACAATTTAAATGTTGTCTTATAAAGGCAAAACATGGTATCGGTTCTCTACACAAATTTAAATGGGGCCAATATAAGACTAGAATAGTCCACATGTAGTCTCCATATTTAATTTAGGTGATTGACTATTTAACCCAACCCACCAGATGACATGTATGCAAGCATGATGATTTAATGATGCGACAGGTATATGTCATATTATAAAAAATAGAGGCTTAGGGTCACACATTGGATCGACGATCTTGGGGGGGGGGGGGGGGGCTCGGAGGAGTTCGGGTTCGGTCTTCGGGATCGAAGGTCTTGGCGTCCGTGGCGGAGGTCTTGGGGTCCAGTGAAGGAGTACTCGGGGCTCCATGAGGGAAAACTTGGGGTCTCCGGCTTCGATCGCCGAAGGCGGACTTGATTCCAGTACCCAAGAAATTCCGAGCAGAAGGAGAGCTTGACATCCGTGGTCAGTGGCGTACTTGTGCGATGTCGGTGGTCTTCTGTTGGCACGGGTTGGGGTCGACCTTGTCGAGATACTTTGTCTCATCGGAAAGTAGCTAGAACCAGAGCCACATACACATCCTCAAGCCAACAGTGGCATACCACGAGAAGCCCAAAGCAGGGTCAACCAAGGAACAACGGAGCATACTCGCAGAGAACGGCGGTGTCCTCTGTACTGTAGGGAGAGAAAACTGGCAAAGGGGTCAAGGAAGCACGACTCGGTTTAGCCATAGATGCAAGCTCGATGGCGCTGGGGCCAGGGACACAAGATGATCGGTGGAGGCGGACGCGAGACCCGAGGCGGTGGCGGTCAGAGATGCAGGAGACCATGGGGAGGCATAGGGGCGGAGCCGCGTGGGGCACAGAAGGAAGCGGCTCGGCCCCGGTTCGTCGACGCAGAGACGGCGACGGTGCACGCTGGGAGGGGGTGGCGGAGCTTAACAGAGAAGTGGCGGAGGGCAACGTCGTGCGGAGGAGAGGCCACGGCGAGGACGGGCGCACGACGTCAATGCGGCCGTCCAGAAGCAGGGGCATGGGGTCTACGGGCGCCGGCTGTGCAAGCGGCGGCGGCGCCATGGGCGGCAGAGCTTGCGGGCAGAGGACGCGGCGGCGTCCACTTCTGCGCGAGACCGACGGTGAGGAAGAGGGACAGCGGCGGTCCGCGAACATGGCGGTGGCAGTGCGCGACCGACTCGGGAGCCGATCAGGGAGGGACGGGGTTATGAGGTCGAGCTTGGTGGGGATCATCGGAGGCGGCCTCCTGGCGGCGGTGCTGGTGAGCGCTGGCGGCGGCGGCTCTGTAGCGAGGATGCAGAGGCAGGGTGATGCTAGGGTTTGTGGACGTCCGGGGTTGCAGCAGAGAGCAGCGGGGGAAGAGAGGCCGAGGCCCAGACGGCGGTGGGGATCGCTCGGTGAGGAGGAGACATCGTGGCTTGGGGATTTGCGGGCGGTAGGTGGTGAGCGGTAGAAGGCGATAAGGGGCACGGGCCGAGGAGGTGGGGCCAGAGGATGGGATCGCGGGGGTAAGCAGAGGTTGGTGCGACGGCAGCATGCGGGGTCAGGATTGCGGGGCGTGATGATAGGAGCGGGTCGGGATGGAGCAGGGGTTTCGTGCAGGGTTGGGATCGCGAGCGAGGCGTGCAGGACAGGGTGGTGTTGGTGGGGTGGGGCCAGTGTGAGGGCGACGGAGAGATCGAGCGGGGTGGGATGGCTCACGCGTCGACCGCGTGCGGGATCAGCTGGAAGTGGGGCCAGGGTGAGACAGCGTGTAGGCTGGCCGTCTCGCGTGGGTGGGGTTGTGCGAGTGTGGCTGCTGGCTGGGTAGGTGGGGTTAGGGTTTGGTTTGGAGGTGGCCGGCTGGGCTTTTGGGCCTAGCTGGCTGCCTCCCAAAAATAACATAAACTTTTATTTTATTTTTAAATAGACTTTTGTAAATAGTTTTTAGACAAATAAAATGTTCAAGAAAGACCGAGGTTTTGATTTGACTAAAGAAGGGGGATATTTCTTTAGAAAACAAAACTAGGCTTTTAGAAAACAGTTTTAGACAAAACATATGCATGATGACACGACGATGCTCAAATGCAATGTGGCATGATGATATGAGCATGCGGTCATGATGATGCAATGCACAAAAACACAGCGATTTTCTCGTAGTGGTTTTAGCGAGGCGCCACAATTCGACACCACTAACAATGGATCTCGCCCTCGAGATCCGCCTCGTGGTACTGAAAGAAGGTCGGCAATCTGAATCTTCTCGCTTTGTGTAGATCCTCGCGACACCACTAACAAGAGGTCGTTGTCCATGATCATCGAGAGAACACTCCGGAGAAACAAGGATGAAGGTAGAGGCATCAGAAGATAAAGCCACCTCTAACTTCCGGGGACGGAGTAAAATTGCTTGATTCTCCGATTCGATGTACAAGAGCGAAGGATAAGAGTAGTTGGATGGTGATCAGTCCATCGCGCACCCAGAGCATTACTTTGTACATGAATAGGAGAATTATGCAACCAACTCTCGGAATTAGACTGAAGATCTCGACAAGCGAGGTTCGAGAACAAAAGAGTGATGCAGACTCTGCATCGGATCTGGCGTAGCTGATGTCTTCACGTTGAATCCACCGAAAGGCAACGAAGAGAAGTCCAACAGATGAAGGATTCATCAGATAGAAGGAAGACCGGATGTAGAAACACCGTTACCAAAAGAGGAACCGAAACCCTGAAGGTACGACAGGAACCCAACCACGAGAAATCCTGGACTCGAAGAAAAGATAAGAGAACTGACCCAAAACACACAGAGGTAAGAGGAGAACAACAGAGGGATAAGGAGTAAAAGCAGACCTAATCAGATCTATCCAACTGATTTTGCAAAAAAAATAGTTTTGACACTCTACTTCGGCCGTTAGCTAGGTTATCCTATAGGCTGGACCAGTGGGGTATCGCAACTGCTGAGCTCTGATACCACTCTGTAACACCCTCGAATCAGCCCTATGCAAGTTTTAGCGCTTCCCGCCAAACCCGCATAGAAACGATTCAAGGACGCCCACCAGGCACTTGCGTGCGGGTGGAGAACGAAGTAATACCATTACACATTAGTCCACGATGGAACCCACAGAACATATATATACAACAACGACTCCATGAGTCAAGAATACAGATATACTATACAAAGATCCAAATCACCTTGAAAACGATAGAGCGTCAGACTACAGACAAGATGCAAATGGGGCTAAGAGCCCTGAAGAATAAACAATGGCGTCCATATCCCGACCCAGGCCAAGCCAGAAGGGTAACCCTGCTAACAATGTCGATCTCAAACCTGCTAAAACAAAAGGGGTGCCGACAAAGGGCAAAAGAAAAAGAGGAGCGTCAGTACTGAGGCCAGTACACGGCGAGGCTAGAATTCGGCGGCTCTCGCCTACATCGGTATGGTGGACTGAAGCGGCAGCGCAGCATGCACTAAACATCCTATAGAGACTCGATTAACTGTCGGCTATTAGAGAGAGATAAGAAAGACCTATTCGGAACCAACCTTATACTAACACCAATCATACCCATCCTGGTATTCCCCCTCGAGACCAAACGAGGAAGTCAAACCGAGGAACTCACACAGTTGGCAGTTTTATTCATTCCATTATAGTTGCAGCACTTACTAGTCTGATATAGATAACACGAGTCATCCTGATAGCATAAGTAGTGGGCAGTTTTAGTTAACCATGAAGTTGTAGTTGCAATACTTACTAGTCAGATACAGTTAGCATGTGACATCCCAAACCCAGCAGTTGTGGCACTTTTATTCCATTCCATTGGAGTGGTGATACTTACTAGGCAGGTATAACATGACACGATACACCCCAGTTCCACCAGTATTTGGCACTTTTATTATCCATTCCATTGTAGTGAAGCTGATTACTAGTCACATATTAAGTCAAATTTATAGCACTACTTTAGTGATGCTTGTCTATGATCGAGATACTGTGCTCCAAGTTGTCCATAACCGCGGACACGGCTTTCAGAAAGAATTTACCCTTCAGGGGTGCAGAAATAGCAACACACACATGATCAACCTCGAAAAAACCAAATCAAAACCCAACGAGACTTTCATGACAAAGCATTCACAGGATTCATAAATAATTTTAGGGGGCCACCCCACTAAGCTACCCGCAACGAAGTTGGCCGGTTCCGGAACGGACCCAGGGTTTGTGACGACGGCTGTAAACGACTAGGAACCCGAAAGTGTGACTGGGCTTGTCGATACCGCGAAAACGTGGCACGATCCAAAACAGTACAGGTGC
Organism: Avena eriantha; assembly: GCA_910589775.1. NCBI lineage: Eukaryota > Viridiplantae > Streptophyta > Magnoliopsida > Poales > Poaceae > Avena > Avena eriantha. The sequence goes on from OU342744.1 coordinate 226,108,401, forward strand.
TCCACGCACAATCTTAAATAAAGCAATAAAACATGGCATAAGTACATGATAGTAATAAAGCCCCAAACTAGTTTGTGGCCCCAAGAAATAAGAAATGAATCAAGCTCTGGCTAAGGGGGATTCATAGAGTCTCCCTTATGTGGATAGTGCGAATAGTCAAGGAACAGGTATCAAGTACTCGGGGCCTACAGGACACAAGTGGACATGAAAAACCAAATAGCATATATTTCCCACCGGTGCCTCTTTCATTAGTTGTCCCAGCAATTTGATAGTTGTATTTAAAGTCATGATCCTCTCCACCGTAAAGCATATGACAACATTCCAACAACTGTGTGGTACTTTACGACACGGGATCACACCTAAGCAAGCGACTACGACTCGCAAGACCATCTATCTACCAAACAACAGGTAATAGGAGGTGTCCAAGGCAATATAAGGGCTGCACAGAATATATCTGGTACGGAACACTAAAGCATCGCGACACGGATAGCAATAGATCAATAGGAGGAAATAAAGACTATAAATGCAAAATAGGTAGAAAGGGGGAGAATGCTCGCCTGGGAAACACTGCTGAAGGATCATATCTAGAGAACTTGTCGATACTCGCATCAACTCATCGGCCTAATCCGCGAAGAAGCAAACACTAGAAGAAACACCGGATGCAATATTTAATACTATGGCAGAAGATCCGGCATGATTATGATATGATGCAGATGCGGTGCAATTAGGCAGTATTAAGCGGAACCGGGGTCCCGACAATTAATTAATAGGATCCAGTTATTTAGATACCCCGCAATTTAAATGTTGTCTTAACAAGGCAAAACATGGTATCGGTTCACTACACAAATTTAAATGGGGCCAATATAAGACTAGAATAGTCCACATGTAGTCTCCATATTTAATTTAGGTGAATCGACTAATTAACCCAACCCACCAGATGACATGTATGCAAGCATGATGATTTAATGATGCGACAGGTATATGTCATATTATAAAAAATAGAGGCTTAGGGTCACATATTGGATCGACGATCTTGGGGGGGCTCGGAAGAGTTCGGGTTCGGTCTTCGGGATCGAAGGTCTTGGCGTCCGTGGCGGAGGTCTTGGGGTCCTATGAAGGAGTACTCGGGGCTCCATGAGGGAAAACTTGTGGTCTCCGGCTTCGCTCGCCGAAGTCGGACTTGATTCCAGTACCGAGGAAATTCCGAGCAAAAGGAGAGCTTGACATCCGTGGTCGGTGGCGTACTTGTGCGATGTCAGTGGTCTTCTGGTGGCACGGGTCAGGGTCGACCTTGTCGAGATACTTTGTCTCATCGGAAAGTAGCTAGAACCGGAGCCACATACACATCCTCAAGCCAACAGTGGCATACCACGAGAAGCCCAAAGCAGGGTCAACCAAGGAACAACGGAGCATACTCGTAGAGAACGGCGTTGTCCTCTGTACTGTAGGGAGAGAAAACTAGCAAAGGGGTCAAGGAAGCACGACTCGGGTTAGCCATAGGTGCAAGGAAAGCTCGATGGCGCTGGGGCCAGGGACACAAGAGGATCGGTGGAGGCGGACGCAAGACCCGAGGCGGTGGCGGTCAGAGATGCAGGGGACCATGGGGAGGCATAGGGGCGGAGCCACGCGGGGCACGGAAGGAAGCGGCTCGGCCCCGGGTCGTCGACGCAGAGACGACTACGGTGCATGCTGGGAGGGGGTGGCAGATCTTTACGGAGAAGTGGCAGAGGGCAACGTCGTGCGGAGGAGAGGCCACGGTGAGGACGTGCGCACGACAGTGATGCGGCCGTCCGGAAGCAGGGGCATGGGGTCTACGGGCGTCGGTTGTGCAAGCGGCGGCGGCGCCATGGGAGGCAGAGCTTGCGGGCAGAGGACGCGGCGGCGTCCACTTCTGCGCGGGACCGACGGTGAGGAAGAGGGATAGCGGAGGTCCGCAAACATGGCGGCAGCAGTGCACGGCCGACTCAGGAGCCGATCAGGGAGGGACGGGGTTACGAGGTCGAGCTTGGTGGGGATCATCGGAGGCGGCCTCCTGGCGGCGGTGCTGGTGAGTGCTGGCGGCGGCGGCTCTGCAGCGAGGATGCAGAGGCAGGGTGACGCTGGGGTTTGTGGCCGTCCGGGGTTGCATCAGAGAGCAGCGGGGGAAGAGAGGCCGAGGCCCAGGCGGCGGCAGGGATCGCTCGGTGAGGAGGAGACATCGTGGCTTGGGGATTTGCGGGCGGTAGGTGGGGAGCAGTAGAAGGCAACAAGGGGCACGGGCTGAGGAAGTGGGGCCAGAGGATGGGATCGTGGGGGTGAGCAGAGGTTGGTGGGCGACGGCAGCGTGCGGGGTCAGGATTGTGGGGCGTGATGAGAGGAGCGGGTCGGGATGGAGCAGGGGTTGCATGCAGGGCTGGGATCGTGAGCGAGGCGTGCAGGACGGGGTGGTGTCGGTGGGTTGGGGCTAGGGTGAGGGCGACGGAGAGATCGAGCGGGGTGGGATGGCTCACGCGTCGACCGCGTGCGGGATCAGCTGGAAGTGGGGCCAGGGTGAGACAACGTGCAGGCTGGCCGTCTCGCGTGGGTGGGGTTGTGCGAGTGCGGCTGCTGGTTGGGTAGGTGGGGTTAGGGTTTGGGTAGAGGCTAGGGTTAGGTCTGGAGGTGGCCGGCTGGGCTTTTGGGCCTGGCTGGCTGCCTCCCAAAAATAATATAAACTTTTATTTTATTTTTAAATAGAGTTTTGTAAATAGTTTTTAGACAAATAAAAGGTCTGAGAAAGACCGGGGTTTTGATTTGACTAAAGACGGGGGATATTTTTTTTGAAAACAAAACTAGGCTTTTAGAAAATAGTTTTAGACAAAACATATGCATGATGACATGACGATGCTCAAATGCAATGTGGCATGATGACATGAGCATGCGGTCATGATGATGCAATGCACAAAAACACAGCAATTTTCTAGTACTGGTTTTAGCGGGGTGCCACACATAATCTCCACCAGCACCATCATCACCACTTCATACCGCTATAACAATTGGGTTGAATCTTGCATAGTTCTTAGGGGAAACTTTCCTGGTGTTGATTAATCCTTGTAGTTGATGCTATTGAGTGAACCATTGAATTATCGTTTATGTTCAGATTGTTACATATCATTATTTCATCTCTGATCATGATCCATATGATGTCTTGTGAGTAGTTTGTTTTGTTCTTAAGGACATGGGAGAAGTCATGTTGTTAGTAGTGGAATTGTGTTGAGAAAGATTCAATGGTTTGTTAATTAAGTTGTGGTGTACTTCTTCTAGTGGTGTCATGTGAACGTCGACTACATGACACTTCACATCTATGGGCCTAGGGGAATGTATTGTGTATTTGGATACTAATCGTAGGGGTTGCCAGAGTGACAGAAACCTGAACCCCGGTTAGGAAACCTTTGCACAAGGGATGTCAGGGTCTTAGAGTTTAAAGTTGTGGTTAGGTTTCTATCTTAATTACTTTCTTGTACTTGCGGATCCTTGCAAGGGGTATAATCACAAGTATGTATTCGTCCTAGGAAGGTCGGTACATTAGCATAGGTTCACCCACACAACACTTAGCAAGCTAAAGAATATTAATCAACTATATGAAGCAAAAGCACTTGACGATATTCCCGTGTGTCCTCGAGAACGTTTGGTCTTCTTAAGTAATACAACCGGCTTGTCCTATGCTAATGAAAGGATTATGCCACTTGCTGCATTTATTATTATTGTCTTTTATTTACTCGTACTTTATTTACCTGCATTATTAAAAAAACCTAAAAATCCGGTTGCTAAGTATTTATAGAGAATTCCTGCTCCAAGCCATTCGCCAACACCTTCTGCTCCTCGTTGGGTTCAACACTCTTACTTATCAAAAATACTGCGATACACCCCTATACTTGTGGGTCATCAAGATTGTTTTCTGGCGCAGTTGCCGAAGAGAGAAGCGCTATTGGAGAGTGGAACTAGTAGAGGAAACTTCTACTGTGAGTATTCTTTACTACTTCTGTTAGTTGCTTTATTTTAAATATGGATAATTCCCTGAGTTTCTTATTTCATAATGCTACTACAACTGCTAAGGTAGTAGATGAACCACCACCTGCTGAAAATGATACTTTTAAAATACCTACAAGAATTATTGATCGTGTTATGGATAACTATTATGTTGGAGATGGAACTGTCCATCCCGGTGATCATGTGCTCTTTATACACGAATTATGCGGGTTGTTTAAGTGTGCGAGTATTACAACAGATCAAGTCAAGAAGAAGTTATTCTCATTATCACTGAAAGGAAGAGCTGAGGAATGGTATAAGCTAGTGAAGAATGGTCAAGCTCTTGAATGGGAGGAAGTAGTACCTCTCTTTTCTTAAAATTTTTATCCTCCTAGTGAGATTCATAAATATCGGAATCAAATATACAACTTTTGGCCTCTTGATGGAGAGAGTACAGCTCAAGCTTGGGGGAGATTGAAGTTACTAATGCTGAAATGTCCTATTCACGAGGTCCCCAACAATATTATTATCGACAACTTTTATGCAAGGCTTTCTCTTCATGATAAGGATCTATTGGATGCTTCTTACGCTGGATCATTTACACACATGGAAGAAGAAGCTAAATGGGATCTTCTAGACCGTATTCAATACAATGTTGAAGCATGGGAGAATGACAAAGGAAGAAAGTCAGGTATAAATTATGATTATGAATGCATTGAATCTTTTATGGGAACTGATGATTTTCAAAATATTAAAAATGCTTATGGTCTAGACTCTCAAGCTATTGCAACTTATTTTAAGGCTTTTGCTTCCTATATTGAAGTTCCTAAAAAGAAGTGGAATAAGTATCATGCACCTTATAAAGACATTGTTAATAGTGTTCCTGCAAGAAATACTGAAGTTTATACTGCTAATCATGTTTTACCTGAACCTTACATTGAGAAAATACCTTTCCTGGTTAAAGTAAAGGAACATTCTATGATAGCTAGTATGGTTAATAAAAGTACAGATAAAGCTGTTGAACCTGATGAACAAGTGGATGATGAACCTGTAGTAGCAAATGTGAAAGACTTTGTCACTAAGTATGTAGAAGATGGACACACTATCCTCTATAAGGATATCCCTAATATTGTTTCACAAAATAGTGTTATGAGAGCTTGTGTCCCTGTGTTTTCTGTTAGGATAAGTGATCATTGCTACAATGGTTCTTGTGATAGTTATATCGTTAAATTTATGCATGATACTGTAAGTTATTATGAGAGAGGGAAGACTGTTCTTATGCATCTCGATAATATTAAGTTTCCTCACTTTATGCTGAAATTCTTTATGTTATATTTGTTTTGCCTTCCTATGCTAGCAGCCTCTGGTTTCAACAATTTATTTTCTTACAAAATTCCCTTCCATAGGAAGTGGGTTAGACTTAAACATGTGTATTTTGCTTCTTGATGCTCTCTTTCACTTCAATTCATATTCTTATGTGAGCATCATTGAAATTATCATGCACATCTTAATGGCTATAAAGAAAGAGCTTTTCGGGAGACAACCCAATATATTTTTGCTTTCAGTTTGTTTTTGTTTCTTTGAGTCTTGGAAGTTATTGTTTCGGAAATAGCCTCTCCTTATCCTTTTTGTTTGGTTTTTGTGTCAAGACCAACCTCTAATGAGAGAGAAGTAAGATTTGGGGAAGTTGCTGTCCCGAAATAGATTTTTGTGCTTCACCATAAAAATTAGTGAGAGATCTATATACGTCGGATTGAGCTGTAATATTTTGTGCTTCTACCCCAGGTTGTTATTTAACTTTCGTTAGTTTTGCACGTTTTTATTTGAGCAACAAAAGATTTTCGAAAAAATTGATCTTTACCTGATGGTCTATTTTGACAGATTTTACCACTCTTGCATTTGCCTCTTAAATCGATTTCCTTTTTGAATTATTTTTGGGTTTTCGGAAGGATTTGTTTCAGTAGCTTATGTTTTGATGGATTTCAGTTGAAATTGAACTTAAAAGGTTTATTACCTCGCTTGCACTAATGTTGCTAATGAGAATTGTGTGAAGTTTTGTGTGAAAGAAATTTCCAGGTTAGTGGAGAAAATGGTGTAATAAGAAAGTGAAAGGTTTCATGACTCAAGCACTATGTGTATGAACATGAAGATTTTGATGTTATTCAAGCGGTGACTCTGTAAGAATCTACTAAATGCCAAGTTTAGAGACCTGCAGAGTCCGTTTTCGAATAGGTAATAGATCTCGTAAGGAAAAGTCTGCAAAAAACCTGTCTAGTTATATTTTTGGAGTTTTGATCTAACAAGGAAAGCAACGAAGCAAAAGAGGGACGGAAACAGAGTGAGAGTGGCTCACACCACCCACTGTCACGGCCCCCCAGGCCACGCCAGTCGGTGGTGTGGCCACCTCGGACTCTGTCTCTGACCCGTTTTTCTCCCACTACCTTCTTTTTGTTGTAAAAATTCGTAATATATAATCCCCCGGATCCCCCGAGGTTCGTATATCGTGTTCTCGTCGTGTTTTTGCTGTTCAGATGTTGTTTCAGGTTTCGTTTTCAGAGTACTATGAGCTGCGGCACCGGCGCGAGCTCCATCGCGACTTGGAGTGGAAGACCTTCGTAGGATGGGTGGAAGAAGAAAGGAGCACAGCTAGGCACGAGGATATGGATTGGAGCATCAAGGAGGAAGTGAAGGGCATGTCGGCAGGCATGAAAGGACAAGGGCTAATACCTCCAATTCTAAACCTTAGTTCCTGCCCTGCAGCGGTGGAACCTCTACGGGCCACTGATGAGTTTTGCGGTAAGTACCGAGTCCTGAGGAGAAAGGTGGATATACTGCAAGAAGAGAATAGCAGGCTTCGCAAGATCCTGGAAGATTATCTCACTCTAATCGAGAGAACACCACCACCACCGAAGGAGTAATTCGTCATCAGGTTTTGGCATCCCCTTGGTTTGTTCCAAGCTTGGGGGAGTGTAGCGGTATCATATCACTATCTTCTATCTTTTTACCTTTTTAGTAAAGTCATATCATGAATAGAGAAGTTATCATGTAGGATGGTTTGCATTATGGAAGTGTTCCCCCTCTCGTTAGATATCTATGTATCCCTTGGTGTGAGTTGCCATTATGGAATATTAATGCGAGGTTCTATCATTTACTCTTTTGCATATCTTATATTAATTTTCAATTTCTGTTATATGATTGATCTTAGTTGTTAGTATTGGTATCACTTTGGGATCATTGAGTAAATTTAGTTGGTATTGGCAAACCTGGCTCGGTCAGTAGCAACACTATTATGAGAATTGAATGAAAAAGATAAAAAGTACTCTTAAAGAAATATAATTTCATCATCATCTTTCTTGATTTGCTCATAAGTTTAGTATTCTCTAGTTAAGATCTTTTGTGCTTCCAAGGAAGATTGCATGTTTGTTTTTATCACTTGTATGTTTGTTTGTTTCCTTCAACTCTTATGCTTGCTACCCAGCCTTGCTAGCCAAAAACCTGTACTGAGAGGGAATGCTTCTCGTGCATCCAATCCTTAAACCAAAACCTATGCCATTTTTGTCCACCATACCTACCTACTAGCACTATTGCTATTCCAAGTAAATTCATGTTTTTATCTACCTTCCAAATTAAACTTGTTATGTGAAAATTAGTGATTAAAGCTCTCACGAACTTGATGGCACACTTTACTTTCTTGCATTTAATAATCTTTAACCATTGTGTCCATCTTTGTTGCGTATATGCTTGCGCTTTATAAGTTGAAGTTAGCAGAACCATGCTGTCATGGGGAAGGCTTTCAACATTGCATTGGTACTTTTTGTACCTAGTTGATATCATGTTCTTTTGCTTGTGGATCCCGGTGGTGTGAAATACAGGGGAACTTGTAAGATCATGGAGTTTGTATGTTTGTGATACGTTGCAAAAGTATCTATAATTTTTGATGTTCCATGCTTGGTTTTATCTACTTTCTTATGTTTTGTCCACACTTTGGAGTATTTCTATACACTTTCTGGAACTAACCTATTAGCAAGATGCCACAATGCCAGTTGCCTGTTTTCTGCTATTTTTGGTTCCAGGAAAGTCAGAAAATGAATATTCTTGGAATTGGACCGGACAAAAGCCAAAGTCGATATTTTACCGAAAGACTCACGGAGCCAGAAGATGAGACGGAGAGGGCCACAGGGCGGCCACACCATGTGGTGGCGCGGGCTAGCCCTATGTGGGCTCCCTCGGATTAACCATCCGAGAAATCCCTGTTATGCATATATCCACGTTCCCATGATCAGTGAGCCGTGGAACATAACTGACAAGTATCATTACAACATCCAAAACATAACGAATTACAAGACTTACATAAATGCCACGATGGCTACACCATCCTTAGCAGCGGAATATCATCATGCGCAGAGCCCAATAGTGCCTCAACCTACAAGCAACTGGCTGGGAAAACGGCCTAGCTCGCTGGACGTCACCTGAATCTTCCGATGCCGAACCTCTGAAAGTCTGGCCAAGTAAATAGCCAGGGACAAAGCCCTGAGTACTTTTGAATGTACTCGCAAACCACCAGGATAAATGGAATAAGGAAATGCAAGTCTGGCTGTGGCGAGATAGTTTTATCTTGGGTTGTTTTTGAAAAGCCTACACTACCTCTTGTAGTTATGGCATCTCCATATCTTTGTTGAAAAAGAGTTTTGAAACATGCCTCTGTTTTATAATTCAACACATCTCCATATCTTTGTTGAAAAAGAGTTTTGAAAACAGTTTTGAGGTAAAAACCCGTTGTAAGCCTCTTTGACCACCTCGGGTCGAAACACAGCATTCGAACTCAGGTTCCCCCAGAACCTTCATTCTTCCATCCGTTCTTTCCAAACAAACACCGTTTGGGTACTCCTAGCCAACACCTTTACAACCGTCCTTGACCGTGGACACGGCTATTCGAATAGATTATACTCTGCAGAGTTTGCGTACTTTCCCCACAAGAATAAATACATCCACCGGGATACCACCACGGCCCACTACCACTGTAGATGGGGGTCCGGATAATCAAACCTAACCTTTCGCTTGTCGACCCTAGCAAAGGCTGCTTTTCCTTTTGGGTTTGTTCTCCCCGGCAACGAGTATGTGGCTCCCAGCCATAGTCCTGCCTTCTGTACACATGCATACCCAAGCCGCAACTTGGCGTATACCTTAATCTAGCGACTCCACTTCCTTCCGTACCACCTAAGTCATATCGTCCGCGGGAGACCCAATTGTTGCACCGGCCTCCTGCCAGAACAGGCTCACTCTTGCCGAAGCAAGCAACAGGCTTTAGATCTGAGTTCTGGTAACGCCTGCCCGGAATTCAAGGGATCTCTCCCTGTAAGCATTGTACAAGCTGCCTCAGCTAATGCGGACAAACTACGAGTTAAGCCCCAACACCTGGGGTAATGTGGTTACACTGATAAAAATTATTCCGGTAAAGGCGTAGAACATCCGTTCACTTCTTATTTCTCATCATCACCATTTCTTTTGTTAAAACCTTCGCTTGGAACGATGCCTCTTCCCAAGGGTTTTACAAAGCTGTTTTGAAACCTTTGGTAATGGGGTAAATCCCAAAATAGTTTATTTTCTCAAAGTCGGGGTTTTCAAAGAGGTAGGATGCTAGCCATCATACTCTCGGTCTAAAGGGATAAATGGTAGGTACATCAGGGTGGTGCCACAAGGGACATGAAATCATAACTTGGAGGAGCCAAGTTATTAGCGCAGTATTTATAAAACAAGACATGCAGATAAATGATGTAGTTTATAAAGAGGATACAAAACAGGTAATAAAAGGGAGTAGGACAAGTATCGGGATTCAGAAATGGTGGCTTGCCTGTGAGCAGCAATAAGTCCCTGGACTTCTTTAGATAACCAAGAATATCCAAAAAAATGAATAATAAGAAGTCCCTTCCTTCTTGCCGTCAAACACTCACACTATTGTCGTCATCGAGTATACATGCAAGCAGACAAGTCCACAATCAATATAAGGCATACATGCATCAAACCATACATCAAACAAGCATACTGAATACTACTGAACTTAGTAGGTTTTTGGGAGGAGTTGGGTATTGCTAGTGGAATTACTAAATTGCCATTGTAGTGTTTTTCTCTTGGAAGATAGATGTCTAGGATAAATGCCATGAACTTAGAGTGGGGTTCTGAGGTCTGTAGGATACCAATGTGCAACCATGATATCCTCAGATAGGGCTTAACAAAACAAAACCAACACAAGTGGTTTCACTAGATTATCAATTACCTAGATTTAATTATGCTTTTTATATTGGAAATAACTCTAGTTTGAGGAAATAATTCACCAAAAAGGTTCTAGGGATCCAAAAATTATTTCGTTGGGTGGTTACGTAGGGTTTGATGTACTGAAACACCTAGAGTTGGAATATTGTCAAAATAATTACCAGAATGCCCTTAATAAATCATCAAAGGCAGTTCTGTATGATTTTTCTCCTTTTCACCAAAGTAATTCTATAGAAGCTATTGAGTTGATTCCAGGGGCGGGTGATAGGAATTTAGAATACCTTTCTTTAGGAATTATATTCACTCATTTTGGTGTTGCCAAACTCCTGGAGTGGTTTATTTAGTGAAAATACCCCTTGCAGGAGTATTTAAATCACTAAAATTCAACCACGGCTCAATAAATTCTGAGCTGCTGGGATTTGATAGATGTTGATACTGTGATGTACTAGGATGTGGAATAAGGTCATTAGCACATTTGGTTTGACCTAGAGAATTTATCCAAGGCAGATAAAGGCTAGTTTTGTTATTTTTGTTAAAGGCACACTACTGTTCACCTTGGCATAGGACCTGTGGTAGATGATAGGTATATCAAATACCTTCGAGTAGAGCTTTGTTCCATATTAATGGAGGTTTAAAACTCTCTGAGGAAAATTATTTAGGGAAAAGGACACCTGGCAGCAGAATAAATTCCAGCCATAAATGGAAATTAGTTTTGACTTGGGGTTGCCTCTGCATCGTTGAGAAAACATCAGGGAACAACCAGGAATTTAGATCTTGGTATTTCGACTTGATTTACATTTTCAAAAGGATTTAATCCTACTGGTATTCCTCTGGATCTGAAATAAAAAGAAATGAGAACATGGCAACTGGGCCGGGATCTGTGGGGGATATGGGCCGTAGGGGGAGATTCAGCCCACGGCGGCGACGCGGCGCACGCGATCCGCGGCTTGAACTTACCTGGCGGGGCCTAGCGGTCAGCGAGAGGGGGCGGCTGAAACGGTATCACGCAGATCTGGCCGTTCGATTAAGTTGTGATGGACGACGGTGCGTCGTCGTGCTCGACAGAGTAGAGCTCGCGGCGGCGGAACCCTAGCTCGTCGGAGAGGGAGGCGGGAGCTCACCAGAGGGCTTGGGAGGCGATGGGGAGGGTGCAGGGCAGCGCGGTCGACGACGGTGAGCAGATCGAGGGGCGGCATGGCGGGGGAGGTCCACGGGAAGCAGCTCGCACGACAGTGGCCAAGGATGACCTCATCGGAGCTCACTGGCGAGATCGGTAGAGTCGTTCCTGGACAAAAAGGAGGGCACGGTCAGGTAGAGGAGGAGGAGAAGGAGGAACTCATGAGCAAAATGCAGAGGAAGGGGAGCAGGGGAGAAGGAGTCTTGCTCGATTTTTGTGAGGAGGCCGAGAGCTCCTTCTTCTTCTTCTTCTTTTGGACAACATAGAGTAGAGGAGGAGGAGGGAGTCCTGGGGGAGGTAAGTGGGGAGGAGAGGAAGCAAATGGGAGGCAGGGGCTCGCTGGGGGTGGCCTCTGGCCTTTATACCGAGGAGGGGAGCTAGTTGGAGTAAATGTCCCATTTGGACATGGGGCTAGGGGTTTACTGTGGCATCCCGCTAAAACCACTACTAGAAAATCGCTGTGTTTTTGTGCATTGCATCATCATGACCGCATGCTCATGTCATCATGCCACATTGCATTTGAGCATCGTCATGTCATCATGCATATTTTTGGTTAAAACTATTTTCTAAAAGCCTATTTTGTTTTTCTAAATATACCCCGTCTCGATTTCAAACCAAAACCGGGGCCTCTTCCGGATATTTTGTTTGGTCTAAAAATAATTTAGAAAAGGTTGTTTAAATAAAACAAAGTCAAAATATAAATAAAAACTATTTTTCCCGGGGAAGGCCGCCACCGGCCAGGCCCAAAGGCCTAGCTGGCAGCAGCCTACTACCCTAGTTAAAATCAAAACCCTAAATATCCACAAACCCTAAATATCCAGACCCAGACCTAAACCTAGCCCTAACCCGACCCACGCGCAACGCTAGCTAGCTAGCCACCTACCCCAGCCCCGCCCCTCACCGCGGTACACGACACACACACCTCATGCGCCACGCACCCGCTGCAGCCACCGCACACAGCAGGCAAACCGCCCGACACGCTCCACTCCTCGCTCATGATTCCACCCCGCATCGCCTGGCCCGTCCCACGCGCACAGCCCCGTGCGGCTGACCCCACCCGCCGCCAACGCCCTGCCCAAATCCCGCCACCTCACGCTCCCCTTGCCCACCAACCGCGCGAGCCTCACCCCGCTACTGACAACCGGCCGCCTTGGGATCTCCGCCCGCGAATCTGGCCCCACCACCTCGCCCCTTTTCCTCTGCACCTTGTCGCCGCCCTCGTCACTCCATCTCTCTCGAGCGAAGCCCCACCTCAATCCTCTCCACACCGAGCGCTGCTGCCAGCATCCCTCCCCACCATCCGTGCCTCCCTTTCCTCTGCTCACCACCAACCCGCACCCCCATCGATCTCCACCGCCGCCGCCCCTCTCCGCTACCTCTGCTCGCTCGCCGTCGGCCGCCAACCTACTCCTCGTCCCCTCCACCCCGCCTTGCCGGGCCCCTCTCCTCTCCGGCGAGCCGCCCACAGGCGTGGCCCCGTCGACCCCCGCCCCTCACGTTCCTCTCCGGTGGCCGGACCAGCCCTCCCGCCGCCAGCGACCTCACCCCTCTGCTCCTTCCACAACACGCGACCGCGGGACCCTGCAGAAGCGTCGACGCCATCGCCCGCTGCTGTCCGCCACCCTCCTTCGCTCGCAGGCACGCCCCGCCGACCCCATCACCACGCGTGTCCGTCCACCTGTGCCCCGTCCCGCCGGAGCAAGGCTCGGCCTGTGCGCCACCAAGCCCCGTCGTCGAGGTCGCCTGCCCGTTCGTGCTTTGCCTACCGGCAAACTCCACCGTGCCCGGCCGCCGCCATGACCAGGCCTCCTCCTCGGCTCGCTCTCTTCCTCGATAGCAAGCCGCCGCAGCAACCAACTTTGGCCACCACTAAGTCGCCCCTGCTTGAGATCGTCCCAGGGCAAGGTTGTCACGGCGGCTCTGTGAGGCCCTCCTCTCTGCAACTCGCCACGTCCGTCAAGTTTTGTGTCCTGCCAGTGTTAGTGTTTGAGTTTTGCTGTTGATGTCTGCTTGTTGCTCGGTTTATGTTGATTCAGTGGTATGCTACCGATTGAGGTGTTGCACGCGTAACCCTAGAATTCCGTCGCAGATCCCGGATATCTCCTACCCGGACCCGATGGACTATTCAAGACCACCGGTGCTTGAACCCGAGGAACCACGCCGAGAACCCGCGGTACCTGAAAATCGACACCGGACCGGTGCATCAAGGCCTCCTTTCCGAAGACCACCAAACTCTCCAAACCGGTATCCGGGGACGCCGAGACCCTGAACACCAAGATCTCCACCGGTTCGATGACGTGCCATGGACGCCAGGATCTACTTCCGTTTCGTCGACTGACGCTACGACCGATGGTGGAGGTGGAGTTCGAAAACCCCGAGACCTCCTTCGACGTGGACCCTCAAGATCTTCCACCCGGAGGCCGAAGACCCTGAAGCCCGATCCGAAGCCGAACCCGGAATCCCAGACCGAACCCGAACCCTCGACCCCCGGTGAACACCAAGATCGCCGAACCCCAATGTGATCCCCTTTTCCGAGACCCCCTATTTTTATAATAAATAACGTATACTTGTTGCATATTAAATTGTTCATGTCGCATACATATTCATTTGTTCGGGGTATTTAGTTGATTCACCTCATAATTAAATATGGAGCGCATATGCGGGCTATACTTGTATTATACCGCCTCCATTTAAATTGATGTAGCGAACCGATGACATGTTTCGCCCTGTTAATACAACATTTAATTTGCGGGGTAGATAAATAACTTGAACCATATAATTAATTAACGGGACCCCGGTTCCGCTTAATATTGCCTAATTGCACCGCATCTGTGCCACGCCATGCATCATATCATAAGCATGCCGGAACTTCTGCTGTAGTATTAAATATTGCATCTAGTGTTTGTTCTAGTGTTTGCTTCTTAGCGGATTGTAACTACCTCGGTGAATTACGCTCTTAGTTACATGCCTGGATGAGCGAAAGTGGTTAAAATAGTACGGTGGGGCCCGGGGCCACTCACGGTAGACCTTTCGGCCGTCCTAACCACTTTCGGAGCATCGGGACAAGAACGAGCGGCGTAATCACCAGGCGAAGGGATCAACTACATACACAAGTGAGTATGTATGCAAGCCACAAACAACAGTCCTCAGAGCCATTCCATCTAAAAGAATTAGAAATATTGCAACGCCATACGGCAAGATTCAAATATCCTAGATAGAGATAATATGTTAGGATAGCTCCTCATAGATCAAACATCAGAGTATCAGGCGGAAGCGGAAAACAAGATCCGAGTACGGATAAGAAGAAAATCGGCATAAGATGCCACATAAATAAACACATCCCGCCCACAGATCTCAAGGATCCCCGTTCCCGAAATCTCTACACCGAGTGATCGTTGCCAACATCATTCGTATCCTCCACCCAGTATCCATCTTGCGAGTACACCTGTTCATCTGAATCAAACAATTTATCGTGTGAGACCCTAGGGGTACTCAGCAAGTCTTTATGCCTCTAAAGGGGACACAACCTGGGGTGACGCAATTGCAGAAAAAGATAATAACTAACAAGTCTATAGATATTCGCTAACCATCCACCTAACCAATGATAGACGGATGTCCGTGAATTAAGAATAACAGTTATAACAGTATAATTAACAGATCCATTCCCCTCCTCGCTTACCAACGAGGAAGCAGACGAACAACCCCCCATCCGTTGGCAGTTTTATTAACCATTCCATGAGTATTGCACTATTTACTAGTCAGGTACTTAGTCAATTTATAAGCGGTACTTTAGTCAGACTTGTCTATGATCGAGAAACTGTGCTCCAAGTCGTCCATAACCGCGGACACGGCTTTTAGAAAGATTTACCCTGCAGTGGTGCACAAATAGCAACACACACTCGGTCAACCTCGGAAAACCAACTCAAAACCCAACGAGGCATTCACGACAAAGCAATCACAAGATTCAGAAATATTTCAGGGGGCCACCCCAATAAGCTACCCGCAACGAAGTTGGCCGGCTCCGGAATGAACCCAGGGTTTGCGACGATGGCTGTAAACAACTGGGAACCCGAAAATATCACTGGGCTTGTCGATACCGCGAAAACGTGGCGCGATCCAAAACAGTACAGGTGCTCCTCACACAATTTTAAATAAGGCAATAACATGGCATAAGTACAGGATAGTAATAAAGCCCCAAACTACTTGTGGCCCCAAGAAATAAGAATGAATCAAGCTCTGGCTAAGGGTGGTCCATAAGGCCTCCCGGATGTGGATAGTGCGAATAGTCAAGGAACAGGAATCAAGTACTCGGGGTCCTACGGGACACAAGTGAGCTTGAAAAACCAAATAGCAGATATTGCTCACCGGTGCCTCTTTCATTAGTTATCCCATTACTACTCATGTTAAGTGATTTAGGTACCTCATTATCCATCAGACACTCACATACCCTACACATGCTTTTCTACGACTCGCATGGCTCAAACAACTCCTGTAGTAATGGCTCATGGGATGGAGGAACAAGCTTCGGTAGGGTTTAAAAGTAAAGGCTATGCAGTACTTGGGATTCAATTTAATGCAATCGCGACTCAATGATGCAAGAATAAGGTAGAGGCAATAGGTACTATATGTATGCAAGCATGTGGTAGTGCTTGCCTGGCAGCTCAGTTGAAGCGAGAGATGGATCTGGGTAGAACTCCTATGATTCCTGATAATTCTCCTGCTGGGCGTCTATTCGAAGAAGAACCAAACAAACAAGGGCCAACATAAATAAAGTGCACAAACATATGAATTAAAATGCGACAAGCAACCAAGCATGCCATGATGAATGATGCACAATTTACATGGCTTTAAAGTAGCATGGCATGGTGAGGTGTGGGGTACAAGAATAAAGCATTTTATTATTTGTTTAGTCATGTTTTATTGCCATAAACAGTTCTGATTTTTAAATATGGCATTATGCATGCTTCAATTCAAACAAGGAGTGCATAGATAGAACGGGCTCGTCGTGCTGATCAATTTAGACATATTATTTGTCGAATTTGGAGTTGTAGAATTAAAGTTATTAATTTATTAAGAAAAGGGTATTTTATTGTAATTTTAATCATCTCGAAAATTTAAAGTGGTCAAACAACATTTTGAATTCCTCACATTTTTCTGATTCAAAAGCACATATTATTTGTATTATTTGGATTTATAATTTAAAAGTTATTTAAAAACAGATTTGAATATGTATTTAAACATTTACTGAAATCATTTTATTTAAACAGATAACGAAAATACTTTTTATACTCAGCCCGAGCTAGCCCCAGTCGCTGACGAGTGGGACCAAAACTGACTGAGCGGAAAACGGCGTATCGACTTTCCTCACCGCGAGCTTCTCTACTCTATGCGAATGACAGGTGGGACCTGTGGGTTATGGGCCCACATGCCAGTGGCTGAGTCCGCAGAGGCTGACATGTGGGTACGGGCTGGAGCGCGGGTTGATGTTTACGAAAACCGGGGTCTCTTTTTGTAAAATGTCCACAGGCACAGACAGGTGGGGTCGGGCTGGTCCGCGGGTTGAGCCGGCAAAAGACGCAGGGGTGTATGTGCAAAAAGGGGGACGCGGTACCGTGGATCTTCATCTCATTCTGACGGATCTGACAGACGCGCGGCGGATGGGGCGACGAGGCGGGGATTCGATCCCGCGAAGCGGGGCGCGCGCGCAGAGGGGTGGAGCCAGTGCGGTAGGGGTAGGGAGGCTGTTAGAGGGGCGGATGGCGGCTGGTTAAGCCGTCTGCAGGCGCAACGACGAGCAGACGACAACGCCGCCAGCGCACGCAGCGTGTTCGGTGAAACGAGCGGCGAGGTCAGCATGCGACGGAGAGGGGGAGGATGTCCGAGCGGTAGAGGGACTCACCGCGGAGAGGTCGGTGGAGGTGGATCGGGCTGGGGTCCGTCGGAGCAACGAGGAAGCAGACGCACCCGGAGCTAGGGTTTGTGGCGGAGCGGCGGTGGTTCTGGTGGCTGCAGGGCGGCTCCTCCTCGCTGGCGTGTACTAGGCGACGTAGAAGGGCCTCCTCAGCTTCCTCGACGACTTCCACGTCACGCCCGCCTGCTGGTGGAAGACGCGGCTGAGAGTGGCGACCGGCGTCGAGAAGAAGCGGATCGCGGTGGTTGGGGAGGAAGAGGGTTGGCGCAGAGGCCTGGGGAATCTGGGCGAGGCGGAGGAAGCGTGGGGAAAGAGGAAAAATATAAGAGGAGGGGGAGGCACCATGGGGATCAGGTTAGAGATAAAGGTGGCTTCGGCCACCTTTGTCCTTCTCCTCCTCACGTGCAGGGCGTGGGCGACCAGGGCAGGCAGGGGTAGGGCTGCCAGGTGGGCTAGGACGTGGGCAAGGAGAGGCAGGGTCGTGTGGGCCAGCATGGTAGGGAGAGAGAGAGAGGGTTGGGTAGAAGCTAGGGTTAGAGTGAGGCTCGGGTTAGGGTTAGGTTAAAGAGGGTGGTGTAACTCGCATGGTAGAGAGGGACTAGGTGGGGTAGCTTGGCAGGGAGAGAGGAATGTACCTCGGCATGGTGAGAGGAGGGAGGTGAGGTGAGGGTTAGGGTAAGGAGTTAGGGTTTAGACTAGACTTTGGATTAGAGAGAGGAGGTTAGAGAGGGTTAGGGTAAAGAGGGGTTTTACTAGAGCATGCAAGGGTGTTTTAGGTTCTTGTGGTGATCCACCAAGGCAAGTATAAGTGGAAAAAGATGGTGAGGTGAGGGTTTAAAAATAAGTAAAGAGAAGATCCCACATGAACATGCATGATGGGGAAAAGGTTTTGTTGGGAACATGGGGGTGGTGGAGAGAATGGAGAGAATCTCACAAAAGAAAGATCCACTAAAAACAAAGAGAAAACAAAAGAGCTAAAGATGGTGATACTCTTGCATGGCCCATGCATAATAATCAATTGCCATGTTTTATTCTTGTGAAAACAATAATAATATAACATGGCATGATTCCCATGCATTACCAAAATGTGGAATAAAGGCCAAGCAAAAGAAAATGGAATTGGATCCATCCCAACCCACATGAGCTAGATTAAATGCCAAAAGAAAATAAAAGCCCATGGGTAATTAGAATGGTGGAATTATAAGGTGGTGACAAAGAAAGGTGATGGAGTTGAATGAAAGATATGTCCCCAACTCAATTTGGGCATAAAGCATTTATCAAGAGTCAAATACAATTTATCAAGAGCCAAATACAATTATTAATGCATATGAGAGAAGAACCAAATGGAAAAGGGTTTTATATGATGCTCAAATGCAAGGTGGCATGATGACATGAGCATGATAAAATTATGATGCAACAATTATATGGAGGAAGTAGCCATTATATTACTAGACCAAGTAGCATTACAATTGTTAGACAATTGGGATGCTACACAGATTAGGCCGATGAGTTGATGCGAGTATCGACAAGTTCTCCGGATATGATCCTTCGGCAGTGTTTCTCAGGCGAGCATTCTCCCCCTTTCTACCTATTTTTGCATTTATAGTCTTTACTTCCTCCTGTTGATCTATTGCTATCCGTGTCGCAATGCTTTAGTTTCCGTACACTAGTTATATCCCGTGCAGCCTCTATATTTCCTTGAACACCTCCTATTACCTGTGTTTGGTAGATAGCTGGCCTTGCGAGTCGTAGTTGCTTGCTCAGGTGTGATCTCGTGTTGTCAAGTACCACGGTTGTTGGAATGCTGGCAGATGTTTATTTGGTGGGGATGCTTAATTGGTGGAGATGATCATGACTTTAAATACAACTATTAAAATGCTAGATATAACTAATGCAGAGGCATCGGTGGGCAATAGATGTTATTTGGTTCTTCCACGCTCACTTGTGTCCCGTAGGACCCCGAGTACTTGATACATGTTCCTTGATTTTTCGCACTATCCACATCCAGGAGGCCGTGGACCCCCCTGAGCTAGAGCTTGATTCATTTCTATTTCTTGGGGCCAAAAACTAGTTTGGGGTTTTATTACTATCCTGTACTTATGCCATGCTTTACTGATT
Organism: Avena eriantha; assembly: GCA_910589775.1. NCBI lineage: Eukaryota > Viridiplantae > Streptophyta > Magnoliopsida > Poales > Poaceae > Avena > Avena eriantha. Next base: position 226,127,864 of record OU342744.1, read on the forward strand.
TATTTATGATTGTGCGTGGAGCACCTGTACTGTTTAGGATCGTGACACGTTTTTGCTGTATCGACAAGCCTAGTCACACTTTCGGGTTCCCAGTCGTTTACCGCTGTCCACACAAACCCTGGGTCTGTTCCGGAGCCGTCCAACTTCATTGCGGGTAGCTTAGTGGGGTGGCCCCCTGAAATATTTCTGAATCCTGTGATCGCTTTGTCGTGAATGCCTCGTTGGGTTTTGAGTTGGTTTTTCCGAGGTTGATCGAGTGTGTGTTGCTATTTCTGCACCCCTGTAGGGTAAAACTTTCTGAAAGCCGTGTCCGCGGTTATGGACGACTTGAAGCACAGTATCTCGATCATAGAAAAGCATAACTAAAGTAGTGCTATAAACTTGACTTAATATATGACTAGTAATTAGATTCAACTATCACGGAATGGATATTAAAATGCCCACAACTAGTGGATCTGGGTTGTTTTGCGACATGTTGTACCTGCTTAGTAAGTATTGCAACTCCAATGGAATGTGATAAAAGTGCCAACAAAAATGCTGGGTTTTGGGATTCCTCAGGACAATTATATCTGACTAGTAAATGTTCCAACTACAACGGAATGGCGATTAAAACTGCCCACTACTTATGTTATCAGGATGACTCATGCTATCTATATCTGATTAGTAATTGCTTCAATTATAATGGAATGAATAAAACTGCCAACTGTGCGGGTTCCTTGGTCCGACTTTCTCGTTTGGTCTTGAGGGGGAAATACCATGATGGGTTTGTTTGGTGTTAGCTTCAGGTTGGATCCGAATAGGTCTTTCTTACGCCTCTCTAATAGCCGCCAGTGATACCGAGTCTCTATAGGTTGTTAGTGCCGATGCGCTGCCGCTTCAGCCCACCATACCTATGTAGGCGAAAGCCGCTGAATTCTAGCCTCGTCGTGTACTGGCCTCAGTACTGACGCTCCTCTTTTTCCTTTGCCCTTTGTCGGCACCCCTTTTGTTTTAGCAGGTTTGAGATCGACGTCATTAGCAGGGTTACCCTCCCGGCTTGGCCTGGGCAGGGTTATGGACACCATTGATTATTCTTCAGGGCTCTTAGCCCCATTTGCATCTTGTCCGTAGTCGGACGCCCTATCAATTTTAAGGTGATTTGGATCTTTGTATTGTATATATGTATTCTGGACTCATGGAGTCGTGTTGTATATACATCTGTTCTGTGGGTCCCATCGAGGACTATTGTGTAATGGTATTACTTCGTTTTCCACCCGCACGAAAGTGCCTGGTGGGCGTCCTTGAATCGTTTCAATGCGGTTTTGGCGGAAAGGGCTAAAACTTGCATAGGGCCGATTCGAGGGTGTTACAGAGTGGTATCAGAGCGCAGCAGTTGCGATACCCCACAAGTCCAGCCTATAGCATAACCTAGCTAACGGCCGAAGCAGAGTGTCAAAACGATTTTGGAAAATTGGTTGGATAGATCTGATTAGGTTTGCTTTTACTCCTCACCCTCTGCTATTCTTCTCTTACCTCTGCGTGTTTTGAATCTGCTCTCTTATCTTTTCTTCGAGTCCAGGAATTCTCGTGGTTGGTTTTCCATCGTACCTTCAGGGTTTCGCTTCCTCCTTTGTCAATGGTGTTTCTACCTCCGGTCTTCATCCTATCTGAGGAATCCTTCATCTGTTTGGACTCCTCTTTATTCCTTCTTGTGCCTTCCGGTGTCTTCCAACACGACGACCTCCTCTACATCAGATCCGATGAATCTCTGCAGCACTTCTTTGTTTCCGATCCTCGATTGTCAAGATCTTCAGTCTAATTCCAAGAGTTGGTTGCATAATTCACCTATTCGTGTGCAGAGTAATGGTTTGGGTGCGCGATGGACTGATCACCATCCGACTACTCTTATCATTCGCTTTTGTATATTGAATCGGTGGATCCAGCAATTTAACTCCGTCCCCGGAAGTTAGAGGTGGCTTTATCTTTTGATAACTCTACCTTCGCCCTTTGTTCTCGGAGTGTTCTCTCGACGATCACGGACAACGACCTCTTGTCAGTGGTGTCGCGAGGATCTACACGAAGCAAGAAGAATCCAATCATCAGCCTTCTCTCCGGTACCATGAGGCGGATCTCGAGGGCGAGATCCATTGTTAGTGGTGTCGAATTGTGGCATCCCGCTAAAACCACTACTAGAAAATCGCTGTGTTTTTGTGCATTGCATCATCATGACCGCATGCTCATGTCATCATGCCACATTGCATTTGAGCATCGTCATGTCGTCATGCATATTTTTGGTTAAAACTATTTTCTAAAAGCCTATTTTGTTTTTCTAATATCCCCCGTCTCGATTTCAAACCAAAACCGGGGCCTCTTCCGGATAATTTGTTTGGTCTAAAAATAATTTAGAAAAGGTTGTTTAAATAAAACAAGTCAAAATATAAATAAAAACTATTTTTCCCGGGGAAGGCCGCCACCGGCTAGGCCCAAAGGCCTAGCTCGCAGCAGCCTACTACCCCAGTTAAAATCTAAACACTAAATATCCACAAACCCTAAATATCCAGACCCAGACCTAAACCTCGCCCTAACCCGACCCGCACGCAACGCTAGCTAGCTAGCCACCTACCCCAGCCCCGCCCCTCACCGTGGTACACGACACACACACCTCATGCGCCACGCACCCGCGCGCAGCCACCGCACACAGCACGCAAACCGCCCGACACGCTCCACTCCTCGCTCACGATTCCACCCCAGATCGCCGGGCCCGTCCCGCGCGCACAGCCCCGCGCGGCTGACCCCACCCACCGCCAACGCCCTGCCCAAATCCTGCCACCTCACGCTCCCCTTGCCCACCAACCGCGCGAGTCTCACCTCGCTACTGACAACCGGCCGCCTTGGGATCTTCGCCCGCGAATCTGGCCCCACCACCTCGCCCCTTTTCCTCTGCACCCTGTCGCCGCCCTCGTCACTCCATCTCTCTCGAGCGAAGCCCCGCCTCGATCCTCTCCACACCGAGCGCTGCCGCCAGCATCCCTCCCCACCATCCGTGCCTCCCTTTCCTCTGCTCACCACCAACCCGCACCCCCATCGATCTCCACCGCCGCCGCCCCTCTCCGCTACCTCAGCTCGCTCGCCGTCGGCCATCGACCTACTCCTCGTCCCCTCCACCCCGCCTCGTCGGGCCCCTCTCCTCTCCGGCGAGCCGCCCACAGGCGTGGCCCCGTAGACCCCCTCCCCTCACGTTCCTCTCCGGTGGCCGGACCCGACCTCCCGCTGCCAGCGACCTCACCCCTCTGCTCCTTCCACAGCACGCGACCGCGGGCCCCTGCAGAAGCGTCGACATCGTCGCCCGCTGCTGTCCGCCACCCTCCTTCGCTCGCAGGCACGCCCCGCCGACCCCATCACCACGCGTGTCCGGCCACCTGCGCCCCGTCCCGCCGGAGCAAGGCCCGGCCTGTGCGCCGCCAAGCCTCGTCGTCAAGGTCGCCTGCCCGTCCGTGCTCTTCCTGCCGGCAAACTCCACCGTGCCCGGCCACTGCCACGACCAGGCCTCCTCCTTGGCTCGCTCTCTTCCTCGACAGCAAGCCGCCGCAGCAACCAGCTTTGGCCACCACTAAGTCGCCCCTGCTTGAGATCGTCCCAGGGCAAGGTCGTCTCGGCGGCTCTGTGACGCCCTCCTCTCTGCAACTCGCCACGTCCGCCAAGTTTTGTGTCCTACCAGTGTTAGTGTTTGAGTTTTGCTGCTGATGTCTGCTTGTTGCTCGGTTTCCGTTGGTTCAGTGGTATGCTACCGATTGAGGTGTTGCGCGTGTAACCCTAGAATTCCGTCGTAGATCCCGGATATCTCCTACACGGGCCCGATGGACTATGCAAGACCACCGGTGCTTGAACCCGAGGAACCACGCCGAGAACCCGCGGTAAACGAAAATCGACACCGGACCGGTATATCAAGGCCTCCTTTCGGAAGACCACCAAGCTCTCCAAACCGGTATCCGGGGACGCTGAGACCCTGAACACCAAGATCTCCACCGGTTTGATGACGTGCCATGGACGCCAGGACCTACTTCCGTTTCGTCGACCGACGCCGCGACCGATGGTGGAGTTGGAGTTCGAAAACCCCGAGACCTCCTTTGACGTGGACCCTCAAGATCTTCCACCCGGAGGCCGAAGACCCTGAAGCCCGATCCAAAGCCGAACCCGGAATCCCAGACCGAACCCGAACCCTCGACCCCCGGTGAACACCAAGATCGCCGAACCCCAATGTGATCCCCTTTTCCGAGACCCCCTATTTTTATAATAAATAACGTATACTTGTTGCATATTAAATTGTTCATGTCGCATACATATTCATTTGTTCGGGGTATTTAGTTGATTCACCTCATAATTAAATATGGAGCGCATATGCGGGCTATACTTGTATTATACCGCCTCCATTTAAATTGATGTAGCGAACTGATGCCATGTTTCGCCCTGTTAATACAACATTTAATTTGCGGGGTAGATAAATAACTTTAACCATATAATTAATTAACAGGACCCCGGTTCCGCTTAATATTTCCTAATTGCACCGCATCTGTGCCACGCCATGCATCATATCATAAGCATGCCGGAACTTCTGCCGTAGTATTAAATATTGCATCTGATGTTTGTTCTAGTGTTTGCTTCTTAGCGAATTAGGCCGATGAGTTGATGCAAGTATCGACAAGTTCTCTGGATATGATCCTTCGGCAGTGTTTCTCAGGCGAGCATTCTCCCCCTTTCTACCTATTTTTGCATTTATAGTCTTTACTTCCTCCTGTTGATCTATTGCTATCCGTGTCGTGATGCTTTAGTTTCCGTACACCAGTTATATCCCGTGCAACCTCTATATTGCCTTGGACACCTCCTATTACCTGTGTTTGGTAGATAGCTGGCCTTGCGAGTCGTAGTTGCTTGCTCAGGTGTGATCTCGTGTTGTCAAGTACCACAGTTGTTGGAATGCTGGCAGATGTTTATTTGGTGGGGATGCTTAATTGGTGGAGATGATCATGACTTTAAATACAACTATTAAAATGCTAGATATAACTAATGCAGAGGCATCGGTGGGCAATAGATGTTATTTGGTTCTTCCACGCTCACTTGTGTCCCGTAGGACCCCGAGTACTTGATACCTGTTCCTTGATTTTTTGCAGTATCCACATCCGGGAGGCCGTGGACCCCCCTGAGCGAGAGCTTGATTCATTTCTATTTCTTGGGGCCACAAACTAGTTTGGGGTTTTATTACTATCCTGTACTTATGCCATGCTTTACTGCTTTATTTACGATTGTGCGTGGAGCACCTGTACTGTTTAGGATCGTGACACGTTTTCGCTGTATCGACAAGCCCAGTCACACTTTCGGGTTCCCAGTCGTTTACCGCCGTCCACACAAACCCTGGGTCCGTTCCGGAGCCATCCAACTTCGTTGCGGGTAGCTTAGTGGGGTGGCCCCCTGAAATATTTCTGAATCCTGTGATCGCTTTGTCATGAATGCCTCGTTGGGTTTTGAGTTGGTTTTTCCGAGGTTGATCGAGTGTGTGTTGCTATTTGTGCACCCCTGTAGGGTAAAACTTTCTGAAAGCCGTGTCCGCGGTTATGGACGACTTGAAGCACAGTATCTCGATCATAGACAAGCATAACTAAAGTAGTGCTATAAACTTGACTTAATATATGACTAGTAATTAGATTCAACTATCACAGAATGGATAATTAAAATGCCAACAACTAGTGGATCTGGGGTTGTTTTGCGACATGTTGTACCTGCTTAGTAAGTATTGCAACTCCAATGGAATGTGATAAAAGTGCCAACAAAAATGCTAGGTTTTGGGATTCCTCAGGACAATTATATCTGACTAGTAAATGTTCCAACTACAACGGAATGGCGATTAAAACTACCCACTACTTATGCTATCAGGTTTGAGGGGAGTTGGAGGTGGTTTGAGGAGTGGAGTTGCTTACTTGGCAAATTTTGATTCAATTGGTGGTTATGAAGGAAGCCCAAAATGTTGCATTGGACTAGATGAGGAATTGGTACTAGTAGATAGATGAGGTCAAATTAGACTCCTAGGATTTAATTGAGATTTTTATAAGGGGTTTTAGCCCTTATAAATCCATTTATTCAAAAAGGACAGAAGTGGTTTCTAGAAGATCATTCGATATTTTTACATTGGACAATGTTGGTTACTGGTTTGAGGGGGTCCCAAATGTGAATACACACTTAGTGGAATTTTCTCAGGGTTTATTGTGGCTTAAAAGTATTTAAAACAATTATTATTCCATTTCTGCCATTTGAGAAAATAGGCAAAAAGAAATAATAGAACTTCTCAAAAATATTTATTTTTGATGTGGAAAGATAGGGTATGATAGATGGATCTCAATTGAGCTTAGAGTTAGGGAAGTGTTTTGGCAAAAACCAAACTTTCCTTTATGGAAGAGGTTTTGGAGGTTTTTGTCTTTTGAAGGAATTAAATAGATTTGGAGCCATAATAATTATGGATGTAATTTGATAAATCTTCGAGATCAAGGTAGATGATGTAGACGTGGTGTAGCAAGCATTTGCAACCGTGGGAAATGGAAATCCAACTGGAATAAGATGGAAAACAAGGAGTTGGTGATCTAAGGTGAGGTTATTTTTATACCACCAAAACATGGGTGTATCTTGGAGTTCAGATCTCACCTTGGTGCAAGGGATGGATGGATAGGTAAACAAATTCATATAGATGATCATGGTAGAAGGATCTTGGATTAAATTGCATTTGAGGTGATCTAGAAGTGTTGGCAAACTTTGTTGAAAATAAGGCTGCCATACCAGATGGGTCATGATGCCTTATAAACCAAGTGGGTTTAAGCAGCTCAGAGATTCACTTGGAACAACTGAAGTAGATTTTGGTATACCTATATGAGTACAACAAAACCATGCAGAGAGCTGGTCCATAGAAGGTTGGATAATGGTGTGAGCTTCTGTCAAAGTAGGCATGATGACAAGATTTGCAGGAAATGTTATTTTCTTGCCTGCAGAACCATCAAGAACAAGTGGGGTGGATGATGATATAACCAAGGGAAAAGGTGGGCCTTGGTAGTCCTTAGGATGGTTAACAATATGGTTCAAGTACATTTCCAAAAATGCACAAGGGTTGAGAAAGGGAGGCATTCAGAAAGTTGATGTTGGAACAGTTTCCAGACTTAGTCAAAATTGGCAGTTTTGAGGATTTTGACTAGAGTATGAGAGGGAATGTTCTTGGAGGAGTTGCAAGGTATCAGAGCATTAACAAGTGGATGATATTGAAATGTAGATGGAGTGGAAGGTATCCATGCTTGATCTTGGTCTTCCTTGACTTGGAAGCTTCTAGATGGGAAGTCTTCAGAATATATCTGGTTAAGGGTTTTAGATGATCCTTAGTATCTAGAGATTTGATCTTGCTTTGCTATCTTGCTTAGGAGGTGGGGATTTGGAAACCTCTTGATCCTACTGATGAGCTCCTAGAGTGGCTCATACTACTTCCTGAGCAAACATGTCAAATAGCAGATCAAGGTAACTCATCTTATAAACTATTCATCTATTACTAGGGTTACCATCAAGCTTAGCTTGAGATAAGAAGGGGTAGTTTTGAAAGGTTGGGGTTTGAATGAGGTAAGAGTCCTTGGTGTCTCTACCAAGAGTAGAAATCAAAAACTTTCACAAAGGTTTTGGGAAAGCTAGAGATAAGATTAATTGAGGGTTCTGTCTTGAAAACATAAGGAGATTATATTATATTTCTCTCCATAGTTTTGTCAATAGAAGCTACTAAGATAGTTTTAGTTGCATAAGCATCTGGGCTCAGGTTTTGAAATGCCAGAACATTTGAGAATAGGTAATGTGAGCCAGTATAGTTTTGTTAAATAGCTTTTTGACCACTGGTGTTGAGGTTAGGAGTATCATATGATATACACTCACATGCACAAGCACAAACAAACAACAAGCAAACACTGCACTAATGAACAAGAAAAAGTTTTTGTTCCCCCTGATTTTTCCATTCAAGACGACTAATCAGGGTTACTTAAATTGGGATGTTACACCCTAGCCGCGCCACCAGGTGGTGTGGGCCCCCTGGCCGCCTACCGACCTTGCCTCTTCGCCTATAAGATGCCTCCCGATGCAAAAACCCTAAATCGTCTAGCCTCCAGACATGAAAAGTTCCACAGAGCCGCCACCACCGAAGGGGAGATTTGGGGGACAGAAAGTCTCTGTTCCGGCACCCTGCCGGGACGGAGAAGTGCCCCTAGAGCCATCTCCATCGATCTCCTCCACCATCTCCATCGTCGTTGCCGATTCCCATGATGAGGAGGGAGTAGTTATGTCTCGAGGCTAAGGGTTCTACTGGTAGCTATGTGTTCATCTCTCTCTCTATGCATGATCATATTGTGATCATGAGCTTTGTAATCAAGTAGATCTACCTTGCTACTCAAGTGCTTTAATAGATCTTTGGCTCTCCCCATGTGTGTGAAAGTGACAGCGTGCACACCATGGTGGCACTTAGGCTAGAGATTACAAATACTTGTTATGAGTTATATTTGGAGTTGGATGTCTCTATGAAATTGTGGTGTTTGTTGGAACCATCTAGAGCTCAAGGTGACAGTGTGGGGTTATCTAGATGGGGAAAGCGAACTTTGAGGAGTGTTGTTATAGCCCTACCATGGATTAGAGTATCCAACCAGAGAGTAGTTCAGAGTAGTATCATAAAGAGAAGATATTTATATGACAGTGTTCACTAGTGAAAGTATGATACCTAGGCCTTGTTTCTAAGCATTGAAACACCGTTTGCAATTAGATCTGTTACATGTTTGCTTGCTTGCATCTTTATTTCAGTTTGCCTTTAGTCTCTTCCACACCATCAAGCTATTTTCTAGCACCGTTGTCTTTTATCCATACCACTTGTATTTCACTATCTCTTCACCGAACTAGTGCACCTATACACCTGAGAAGTGTATTAGGTGTGTTGGGGACACAAGAGACTTCTTGTATCTTGATTGTAGGATTGCTTGAGAGGGAATACCTTTGACCACTTCCTCCCTGAGTTAGATAAACCTTGGGTGATCCACTTAAGGGAAAACTTGCTGCTGTTCTACAAACCTCTGCAGTTGGAGGCCCAACAACTGTCTACAAGAATAAAAGTGCGTAGACATCAGTGTTTAGAGAAACGCCTGGGCCGCTAGCCTAAGCCATGCCTAATCATGGTGGAAAGTTGCAGCATAACCATAATGAGCACTCTACAAAGCATCCTCAATAAAAACCTATGCAAATAGCAAATAAAAGGATCGCTGAGATGCTCATTGTCTGCTTGCCTTGTCATTTTTATTATGGGATAGCTCTTGTATCATGTGCAAGGGGTACCCCGTTGGCTGTTCTCTATGATACATATGTATTAACAATAACAAGAGCTTACTTGTGACTGAAGTTGAGTAGCATGTGGTCCGGTACTCGTAAGTAAGGGGCATGAGATTTCAACTTATAACTTGTCAAGCATAACCTCTTAGTTGTGTCACTTTAACCTTAATCACCTAAAGATGCCTATGATAGGGGCAATGAGAGCTGAAAGCTAGTAAGTACCATAATTTTTGGAAGTTCTTTATGAAACTTGAAATCCCTGCGTCCCTCTGCGAAGGGCCTTTCTTTTACTTTTTAGTTGACCTCAGCAAGTATTTTGAGTTGTTGTGTTTCATTCATTCATATGATGATTTATTCAATCATGTTTATTATGTTCCTTGTTTTGCACATTGTTCTTATCTTGGTGATTACTACTTTGAAAGCTATCATTGAAAACCAGTTATTTGTGAACTCCAGTAAATTGTCAACTATTCTTCGACCAAGAGCTAAGTTTGCCATTACCAATTATGATTTACTTTATGTATCTTTATTGTGTTTCCTTTACTTATTGCAAGTTGAGCTATATAATAGTGAGTTGTCTTCTATTATGATTTATGTATTGATGAATGTGATGCTTCTTGTCCGACTCTTCACTCCATAAACCTGAGGTCATGTTTATTGAGCTTAGTTTCGCTTGGGGACAAGCAAAGTCTAAGCATGGGGGGAGTTGATACGTCCATTTTGCATCACTATTCTATATCATAAGTTATTGTTATTCATTGATATATTTCATATTAAGAGATGATACTTATGTTATTTCATCTATTTTTGCATGGTTGATGACTTCTGGAGCATGGACCGCTGCAGTCAGGATTCTGATGGAAAAGGGGTTGTTTGGAGGCAAAATTCACGAAGATCGGAAAATCCAGGAAAGTACATGGAAAATCCTATTTTTCCAAAAGACGAGGGATGACAGAAGGGGGAGTGGAGATGGGTCACAGGGGGCCCACACCACCCCTGGCGCGGGCCACCCCAGGCCACGCCACCAGGTGGTGTGGCCACCCTGGCCCACTCCAGGCTCATCCCTCTTGCGTATATTATCCCCACGGAAACCTAATACCGGGGGAGTGACCACAGAAAGATTCCGCCGCCTCTACGGGGCAGAAAACATCGAGAGAGAAAGATCTCTCCGGCAGACAGAATTCTGCCGGGGGAATTCCTTCCCGAAGAGGGGAGATCGTCGCCATCAACACCACCATCAAGCTGGACTTCATCGGGATCATCATCATCACCACCATCACCATCATCTCCACCAGCATCATCATCACCACTTCATACCGCTGTAACAAGTGGGTTGAATCTTGCATAGTTCTTAGGGGAAACTTTCCCGGTGTTGATTACTCCTTGTAGTTGATGCTATTGAGTGAACCATTGAATTATCGTTTATGTTCAGATTGTTACATATAATTTTTTCATCACTGATCATGATCCATATGATGTCTTGTGAGTAGTTCGTTTTGTTCTTGAGGACATGGGAGAAGTCATGTTGTTAGTAGTGGAATTGTGTTGAGAAAGATTCAATGGTTTCTTAATTAAGTTGTGGTGTACTTCTTCTAGTGGTGTCATGTGAATGTCGACTACATGACACTTCACATTTATGGGACTAGGGGAATGCATTGTGTATTTGGCTACAAATTGCAGGGGTTGCCAGAGTGACAGAAACCTGAACCCCCGTTAGGAAACCTTTGCATAAGGGATGTCAGGGTCTTAGAGTTTAAAGTTGTGGTTAGGTTTCTACCTTAATTACTTTCTTGTACTTGCGGATCCTTGCAAGGGGTATAATCACAAGTATGTATTAGTCCGAGGAAGGTTGGTACATTAGCACAAGTTCACCCACACAACACTTAGAAGCTAAAGAAGATTAATCCACTATATGAAGCAAAAGCACTTGACGATATTCCCGTGTGTTCTCGAGAACGTTTGGTCATCTTAAGTAAGATAACCGGCTTGTCCTTTGCTAAAGAAAGGATTGGGCGACTTGCTGCATTTATTATTATTGTCTTTTATTTACTCGTACTTTATTTACCTGCATTATCAAAAACCCCTAAAAATTCGTTTGCTAAGTATTTATAGAGAATTCCTGCTCCAAGCCATTCACCAACACCGTCTGCTCCTCGTTGGGTTCGACACTCTTACTTATCAAAAATACTACGATACACCCCCTATACTTGGGGTCATCACACACCGAGGATGGAGGAAGAGATGCCCGAAACCTCTCTACCGGCGAAGAAACCCTGCATCCGGCCATCTCGAAGCCAACAGGGACGAAACACTTGTTGTCGATGAAACGCCAACTGCAGCAGATAACCCCAACTACATCTCCGACCCACATCATTCGCCGCTCCAACATCCACCACACCCTGCCACTAAGGACGGCCAAGTGGGGGTGCAGAAACAAGCGACCGCAAGGAAGGAGACACCGACGCTTATTTTGGAGGAGGCTCACCATCAGGGGGAATCTACCGCCCTCCACCACGAACGCCCAACTATTACCTCCGACAATGACTGGTCAACACTACGCCACCGCATCGAACCAAAGCACCTCCGCTCCTCTGTGAAGCCCACCGAACAACCTCCTCCCATCTCCATCCCCCTGCCACCAGAACCGGCCAAATTGAGAGAAACAAGGAGGAGGTAGCAGATCAAAGAGGAGCCGCACACTAGAGCCCTTATTATGGAGATCCCGACTATGGACAAGCTCGCTGACTGCTCCAACCACCGGAGCACCACACTATCGCCCACTGGATGCACCAGTCCCTGGAAAAAAGCACCGGCGCCCTACTCCAAAGTACCAGCAAAGCGCCAGACAAACTACAACTAAACCTAAAACCTATGCCGACACCTCTCCTCCGCCATCTCCAGGGATCGGCCTAGGATCTGACGGTGGACTCTCAAGGTAAGAGGAGAGAGAGCGGTGCTCGAGGCTTTCTTTTCCACAAATTTCCACCATTTCTCTTTGTTATAGTAGGAGATTGAAAACTCTTTAGTTATATTCATAATATGAAGACATTAAAGTTAGTATCAACCTTTTAGTTTAAGCTGCTAATACTGAGAATTTCGACTAGCATACTCAACTAATTTTTCTGTGTGAATGAATTATGAGATTGACAAGATCATTGCAGGGCATTGGTTTGATCTATACTTTAAAAGAGGGCAAGACTATGTCTATTTTATGTATGCGGGCTAGATCATTTGTGTACTTACCTTGCGATTTTTTAAACCTCTTACGTTGATGTTGGGGGGATACCCCTGGGTAGGGTCACACCGGGGTACAAAGGCCGTATTAGCCGAGGTACGACAAGGTCAAACCGTATGCTGGCTGAGTCACCTCATGGCAGACCGACTTACGGAATGACCCGGCCTGGTGGATGTTCACCTAGGGCTAACCCGGCTGACGTATAGCATATGTCGGCAAGGCCTTTGTAACTTGTTTGCAGGTACCGGCATGGCCAAGTTAGCCGGGTGCTAGCTAGGTTACAACTTGGCTTCCAAGAGAAGGAAGGAATCTCGCTGATCAAAAGGTAGCCTCTGTCCACTTTAGCGTGAGCAAATCGGACAAAGGAGAGGACCAGCGGGGCGTGGCCGACAAGGGTGACGCAGCCAGTGTCGGCCGATGCCACCAATGTCGGATGGCGTTGCGCCGCAGAGGGGCTTAGGGAGGCTTACGCCTTGAGTCCGGACTAGCCATTCAAAGTGTAAAAAGAGGAATCTTACTTTACCAAAGGGCATATTCGGAGAATATGTCTCCACGTGTGCCCTAGACTTGTAACATGGGTTTCCCCATATAAGGAGCCCTAGGGCCTCCCTAGAGGGGGTCAGCCATTTTTACTAAGGGAGAGTTCTAGATATTAGTTGTGGGCAGTAAGAGAGCTAGTCTCCTTCCCACGGACAGCTTGAGGAGCCTCTATAATCCATCATCTGCAAGAGAGAAATACAAACACTCGTGTGTGGAATCACCATACTATCCCTCCCTGGATTCCTCTAGTGCTCACTGGTCCCATCTTTAGCCTATATATGGCATCTTCCGTGCCACCACCACGACAGTTCGCGCCCACCGGGGGGCTACTGGCTCTAGAAGGAGTAAAAATCCGGACAAGAAACATCATCGGCACTGGCGAACGCATCGTCTGAGGGCTCGTTCAGCGCTTTGGAGCGCTGGACTATGTCAGCGACAATGTTGGGAGCTTCGGCATGCATCCTCCTTCGCGCAATGGCCTCTTCATCAAACTTGGCGCCCACAAGATCTACGTCAGCATCGACGAGTCCTGCGTTCACCCGCAGGACGTCGCCGAGGGAGCGAGCCACCCCTTAGCGCTGCTCGCGGCTTGCGTATCACTCACCACGCTGGCTGCGCTGAGGATGATGATAGCGGCTGATGCATGAGCAAGCAAGGACGCGGCGCTAGAGTCAGAGGCTACACCAAAATAGACAAGATCCAGATTCCCTCTGTTGGAGAGGCCAGAAAACATACTGCAGTAGGCAATAGATAGCTTGGCAACACCCATAGCACCAGTGGTAGATCTGGCTCAGGCACAGGCCAAGTTGGAGGAAACTAGGCAGGAAATGTTAGCTGGGGCAAAAAAGTTTGCCGAGTTATAGCAGTCACTAAACATCACTCTATGGGAGTATGCAAAGGAAAACCATATAGATAGGGTAAAAATCTGAGGTAGGAACCTAATCACTGAAATAGATAGGGAGTATGTGCCTAAGCCGGGGCAGACAACTACTATAGTGACAGTAGGGCTGGAGAGGTATAGCACCCTAGCGAAAAACCTCAGGGTTGCCAATGCAGCTGCATCCGAATTAGAAGGTTTGACCGAAAAGGCTAGAGAAAGGCAACAAGAGAGATTTAACCATTTTCTAAGGGTAGCATGTCAGCAGAATAAGGAAACGAACAAGGAAAATCCGGCACAACCTGGAGCGTCGCATGTAGCATTCGACAAGGAATAACTCGGCAAGGTTCGCAGGAGCTGCATCATCACCGCATGATGGCCCTAGAAGAGAGGAGGTGTTAACCTCGAGGAGAAAAAACAAACAGATGGTCCCGTATGACCCAGTAAGGGCAGGGAAAGGAAAAGCAATGCAAGTTGATGAGGACCGTCACAGTGCCAGCCGGGGTGAAGCTGGTCGGGGTAACCGCGACCAAGGCAATGCCGATCGAGGAAACACTGCCAACGGCAAGGCCGGATAGCATAATTCGGCGGAAGCAGGACAAAATATACCTCGGCAACAACAACAGCAATATGCGCCTCGGCATGAGAGAAGTGCTGGACCAGCAATGCAACAGCAAAATGCGCGTCCGGGTCAAGATAGATACAATGATGGTTATTCGGTGATGGCCGATGCCGGATTTTCAAGGCCGGAGCACCATGTGGTTGGATCAAGATTGGGAAGCAAGAACTTGCAGTCGGATGATGCAAGGCTGAAGTTGGACCGGATCTATAGGTCGGAGATGATTGAGGTGTAGGGTCCTTCAGGTCTAGCATGCTTTGGACCTCGGATCATGAGGGAGTCACCCATGCCGAACTTCCAGTTGGCCCAGGGAACAAAGACATATGACGGTAGCACTAAGCCGGATGATTGGCTCATTGATTATGCAACTGCGGTGAACATAGCCACAGGTAATTTGAGATGGGTAGTGAGATATGTGCCCTAGATGTTGGAAGGACCATCACAGGTCTGGTTGAAGAATTTGCCACCAGGAAGCATTAACTTTTGGTTGGACTTTGAGGAGTTGTTCATCAGCAACTTCTCGAGCACATACAAGAGGCCGAATAGGCCACAAACTCTGGCATTATGCAAGCAAAGACCGAATGAGACAGACCGGGAGTTCTTGACTCACTAGTGCAATGTGAGAAATTCCTGTGAAGGGGTAATTGAATCACAAGCTATTGCGTGGTTCGCCCAAGGATGTAGGTATGCAAGTATGTTATGGCAGAGATTGCAGAGAGATATGGAAACCACGTTGGCCAAGATGATTCTGATTGCAGATTCGTACACCTTGGGTGATCCAACCCAGCCTTGGATGATGTCAAGTGAGTCGAATGATGAGTATTACCCTCGAGAGGGTGCCGGTTTATCGTGGCACAATGACTTCCAGGGTAAAAGAAGGTACGATCGGTCCGATTACCGGTACAGCTCGCAACAAGTGGCAGCTGTGAATCAGGATCAGCCTAATGCCGGCGCCAACCAGCATCAGAAGACTGGAGGGCAAAAGTGGCGACAAAAGGGTGAAGGCAAGAAACCTTGGACGCCAGAGCAGAAGAAATAGTGGCAAAAAAGAAAGGATAGGCCAAGATACACATTCGAGTCTATGTTGGATCAGCCGTGCAAGTTCCACACGCCAAGTCCGAATAACCCGACGAATCATACGACCCGACAATGTGAGTGGATGAGAAAGCTAGAGCAAAATGGCTCGGGGAATGCCCAGGCACCTCGGCACGATGCACCTCGACATGATGGACCTCGGCACAAAGCACCTTGGAACGATGCACCTCGGCAGCAACAACTCACCGGGGGGAATGGACAACAATTAATGTTTCCTCCACCAATGTGAGTGGATGAGAAAGCTAGAGCAAAATGGCTTGGGGAATACCTAGGCACCTCGGCATGATGGACCTCGGCACGAAGCACCTTGGAACGATGCACCTCGGCAGCAACAACTCACCGAGGGGAATGGACAACAATTAATGTTGCCTCCACCTCCGTCGAGGTACGAGAACCATGAGAGAAGGGATGCAGTGCATCAGGTGAATAGTCAGCAATAGCAAGACCAAGGGTATCATGGCCATGATGGCAGAAATGCGTATAGAGAACATCACCAAAGTTACTGTGTGTTTACCATAGAGGAAACCGATAGAAAGAGCTTGCAGCGCCGACATATGGAGGTGAACACCGTAATGCTGGCTATGACAAGGTATATGCCTTGGGCGGAACAAGAAATTACCTGGAGCATCAAGGACCACCAAAGCTCATGCTGAGTCCTGGAACATATGCGCTGGTGTTAGATCTGACATTCATTGGGCCGAATATCAACGTCAGGTTTTCCAAGGTGCTGATAGAGAACAACAATAGCATTAACATCATGTACAAGGATACAATGCACAAATTGGGAATATCGGAAAATATGCTCCAAGCGACAAGGACCACTTTCGATGGCATTGTGCCAGGTATCTCATGTGAACCCATTGGTAAGGTCTGAGTTGATGTGTTATGCGGCACAAGGGACGACTGCCAGACTGAAAACTTGGATTCTGAGGTTGTGAACTTGGAAAGCGTGTATCATGCATTACTCGGCAGACCAGCTTTGAACAAGTTTAAGGCAAGTACTCACATCAGCTACTTGAAGATGAAATTGCCAGGGCCAAGGGGAGTGATCACCATAGCTGGGGACTTTAGGCATTCCATTGAGTGTGCCTCTGTTGGGTCTAACCTGGCCGAGTCACTGGTGATTGCTCAAGAGAAGAGGAAAATTCAGGAGGTGGTTGCGTTGGCTCAGTCCACACAGCAACATATGTCGGCTCTGACTAACCCGCATGGGAGTGTTTCATTTCAAGCGACAAAAGATACAAAGAAGGTGCCTGTTGATGACCAGTTCCCAGAGCGCACCGTAACTATTGGTGCCCGGTTAAGTGACAAATAGGAAAGCGAGCTCGTCAACTTCCTCCGTGAGATTCGGGATATCTTTGCTTGGTCTACACAGGACCTGTAAGGTGTGCCGAGGGAGTTTGCCGAGCACTCTTCGAATGTAAGACCTGGAGCAAAGCCGGTGAAGCAACCTCCCCACCGCTTCGCCAAAGACAGGAGAAAAGTCATTGGAGATGAGATAGCTCGGCTCCTTGCAACCGGATTTATCATGGAAGTACTTTACTTGGATTGGCTCTCTAATCCGATGCTCGTGGAGAAGAAGAAATATGATCCGAATGTGGCCGTGGTGTGGCGTATGTGTATCGATTACACGAACCTGAATAAGGCGTGTCCAAAAGATCCATTTCCACTGCCAAGGATAGACCAGGTCATAGATTGAACTGTTGGGTGTGAGTTGTTATCATTCATATATGGTTATTCTGGCTTTCCCCAGATACCTTTGAACCCGAATGATCAAATAAATACTGCATTTATAACCCTGTACGGGGCTTATTACTATCGCACTATGTCGTTTGGTTTACATAATAGAGGAGCAAAGTATCAACGATGCATGCAAAAATGTCTACATGACCAAATTGGTTGAAATGTGCAAGTTTATGTAGATGATGTTGTGATAAAAACTAAGGAAAGCAAAATGCTCCTTGATGATATCCGCCAAACATTTGTGAACCTAAGGAGGTTCCAGATGAAGCTTAACCCGGAGAAGTGTACCTTTGGTGTGCCGGCAGGGAAGTTACTCGGTTTTCTTGTATCTAGCCGAGGTATCTAGGAGAATCCCACAAAAAGCCGAGCTATAGAAAGAATGGAACGGCCGAAGTGTCTTAACGATGTGCAAAAGTTCACAGGTTGCCTGGCATCGTTAAGTCAGTTTGTAAGTCGGCTAGGAGAGAAGGCACTGCCCCTCTACCAGTTAATGAAAAAGGCAGACAAATTTACGTGGCCACCGCAAGGTGATAGCACATTTCATGAGTTAAAAAATATGTTGTCTTCTACACTGGTCTTAGCTTCGCCACTATCTAAAGAGCCGATGTTGCTCTATATAGCAACGACCAACCGAGTTGTAAGTGCAGTAATAGTAGTAGAGCATGACGAGGAAGGTAAGTTAGTGCATATGCCAGTGTATTACCTAAGCCAGGTATTGCCAGCTTCGAAGTAGAATTACCCTCACTACCAGAAGATGGCATATGGTGTGTATATGGCGACAAAGAAGCTAAAGCACTACTTTGAGGAACACCTCATCAAGGTGATATGCGGAGCAACCATATCCGAGATAATGAGCAACAAAGATGCTAGTGGCCAAATTGCAAAATGGGCAATTGAGTTAGCCCCATACGCACCACAATTTGATAGGAGAGATGCGATTAAATCTCAAGCAGTGGCAGATTTCTTCATGGATTGGGCTGAAATGCAGTACGAATCACCTTTGCCGGAGTCAAACTATTGGAGGATGCACTTTGATGGGTCGAAGCTGAACGAAGGACTGGGGGCCGGGGTAGTGCTTATCTCGCCCAAGAAAGATCAACTGAAGTATGTCCTCCAAATCCATTTTAGCGCATCGAATAATGTTGCCGAGTATGAGGTTCTCTTGCATGGGCTTAAGGTAGCAAAGGAAGTGGGGATACGTCAGATACAGTGCTTTGGAGATTCAAATTTGGTGGTACAACAAGTATCTGACAATTGGGATGCTCTAGATGAAACATGGCACTTTACAGATTCCATGTCCAAAACATAAGTGGGTTCTTTGAAGGATGTGAGTTCCATCATGTACCTCGGCTTGAAAATGAGGCAGCCAACATATTATCTAAATTGGGGTCATCTCGGCAGCCAATCCCGCTAGGCGTCGCTTTGGAGCACCTGAGAAAACCATCTATCACACCGTCACCGGAATCCGACTCAATTTATGTCCCAGATCGCTCCAGATCAGAGGCTATCCCTATGGATATAGATGGGGGCAACACATCAGCAAACTCAGGGACTGCTTCGGCTGACCTGGGGACTGCCTCGCAGAACCTGGGGACAGTTCAGCTAGATTCGGCTGCAGTTATGTTGGTGGAAGCAATGGAAATTGATGAGGAGCCTTTTCCTGTTCGAGTTATAGCTGCATGGGCAAAGCCAATATTTGTTCTTGAAAGAAGGAACTTTGCTGGATGATGAGAAACTTTCAAGGCAAATCCAAAGAAGAGCAAAGGCATATACTGTCATCAATGTCGAACTATACAAGCGAAGTGACACAAGTGTCCTGCAACAATGTGTTGACCTGGAATAAGGGCTTGACATCCTACGAGATATCCATCAGGGGGAGTGTTCGCATCATGCATCATCCAGAGAATTAGTGGCAAAAGCTTTCTGACATGGATTTTAATGGCCAAGTGCATTGGAGCAAGCCAAGGATCTTGTAAGAAAATGCAATGGTTGTTAGAGGTACGCCACCAAGACACACATGCCTATGTCGGAACTGAAAACTATACCTATCACTTGGCCATTTACGGTATGGTGTGTGGACATGGTCGGACTATTTAAGCCGCCAAAAGGAAACATGACCCATATCTTGGTAATGGTAGACAAATTTACCAAGTGGGTTGAGGTAAAGCCAATCAGAAAATGTGATGGGGCAACAACTATGACATTCCTCAAAGATATAATCTTGAGATACGGCTATCCCCACAGTATCAAAACTGATAATGGCAAAAAAATTGTTGAAGGAGCATTTGCGAGGTTCTACCGAGAAAAGAAGATCTGGCTAGATGTAGCGTCAGTAGCCCACCCCGCTTCGAACAGGAAAATGGAAAGATCCAACAGACTGGTTTTGTCCGGGATAAAACCCCAGCTCATTGAACCGCTGCAAAGATCAGCCGGGTGATGGATAGAAGAACTACCAGCGCTACTTTCGAGTTTAAGAACAACTCTGAATTGATCAACAGGCTATATGACATTTTTTTCTAGTATATGGGGTAGAAGCTGTACTACCAACCGACATAGAGTATGATTCGCCCAGGGTCGCCCAATACACAGAAGCCAAAGTGCGGGAAGCTCGGCAAAATAATGTTGATCTGCTGGAAGAAGCAAGAGAACTGGCCTTGTCTAGATCCGCCATATATCAGCAAAATCTCTGACGCTACCATAGCCGGAAATTAAACCCCCGAGTCTTCCGAGATGGTGACCTCGTACTTCAGCTGGTACAGCGCACTGCTAGCATGCATAAGTTACCCCCTCCATGGGAAGGAGTATTCATTGTAAGCAAAGCATTGCACAATGATTCCTATTACCTCATTGATGCACAGCCATAGGAAAAGAACAAGGCGGACAGGTCCGGCGAGGAATCTAAGCGTCCATGGAATGTATCTCTACTTCGTCCATTTTACACTTAGCAGAAGTGTATTTATCCGAGTCTCTCATATGTCGGTATTTATGTCAGCAATGAGTTTATAAATGAAACCTCGGCACCCCAAGAAAAAACTCGGGGACTGCCTTAGTAATTGTCTTTTCTGTACTTACTATTTATATGTCGGTTGGCTTAAATTACTTACACCTTAGCTGGATTAGTAGTGTGTGGCCACCAAAAACCTAACTCTTCGACTTGCTGCTGTCCAACAAGAATTGGCTTCATGGCAAGCAAGAGAACAAGTTTGGAATTGCAAGGCACATGAAAAACGACTAAGGAAAGGAACATAATCGAGCCAACATTTGTTATTCGGACTAACCCTCTATTTATCTTACCTATGTTATGTTGAATTATTTTGAGCTAATCCCAAAGTTCCAAGTATTGTTAAGTCAATTGTTTGAACCTCGGACTTGTAAGTCAAAAACCAAATCAAGGTAGACGCTAGCCAAATCATAAAATTGGAGGAACAAGAAAAGGAAACTCGGGGACTCCGCCCAAGTTAATCCAACATTAGAAACTTAGTAGCAAAATGCAAACATTGTGCTTAATACATCTGCACCCAGCATACCGGAGATTTGATAAAAGTTAATTTTTTTGGCTCAAGGACTAGAGGCAGGAGCCGGATCATCAGTGGCAGGAGCCGGATCATCGGTCGCAGGAGGGGGTAATTCAGCGTCAGTAGGGGAGCATTGGTCTCCGCCTCATCCTCTAGATTGACCCCCAGCATCCTCCGAATCTTCGGTATCCTCAGCAAATTCCGAGGCCTCTTCTTCTTCTTCGACATTTGTTCCAACCGAAACATAGGCGTCGTCGACAAGGTCACATTACAAGAAATATGGTGACTAGTGACCTTTTCTTAATGACCATGGGTTTTTTGGTCATAGATCTATGACCATTCTGGACCATCTGGTCATAGGGAATTTGGGAGGGTCCAAACCTTAAAAAATAACGACCAAATTAGCCAAGAAGGTCAAAATATCCTAAAATGAAATGGTCATATGGATAACACAGGTTCAGAGCCTTGTATCTGGTCAACTATGACTAATTTAGATGGTTATATCATGTAATAAAATATAGCTTCAAATACAAAGTGCGTGACTGGACCGCCACCTAAGTAACCCATCTATGTGTCATGTGACACGCTGACAAATGGGACCCACTATGGCATAATTAAACGCAAAAATGGGAGCCAGCAAGAGTGGAACCCACGCCCTCTTCGTCTCTCACCAAGGAACCGAACCACTCCACCAAGGACACGTTGTTGTAAAGACTATCCACATGCACCTATTTCTATCAGGCGAAACAGCAGTCAGCTCACGCGCAAAAATGGGAGCCAGCGGGAGTCGAACCCACGTCCTCTTCGTCTCTCACCAAGGAACCGAACCACTCCACCAAGGCCACACTGTTGTAAAGACTACCCACATGCACCTATTTCTATCAGGCGAAACACCAGTCAGCTCACGTGCGACTGAATAATTGTGCAAAAAGGCCCACATGCACCTATTTCTATCAGGCAAAACAACAGTCAGCTCACGCGTGACTGAATAATTGTGCAAAAAGGAGAGCTATCAGCGCTCGAACTAGAGACCTCTCCATTGCAAAGGAACCACCCAACCACCAGGCTACCATAAACTTCATGTCTAACTGCCTGCACATAGGCTATTTAGTGTGCGATTCATTTATTGGGCTTGGGCCTCAGTGCATGGAGGCCTCACTCTTTTTTTTGCTCACATTTTCCCACTGACTGGGCCAGCCCATAAGCCATCATAAGATAGATTTTTTGGTGTGAATTCATGGGATTTTATAAGTTTGAGCCCACATAAATAGAGAGCGCTCAATTTTCCCGGAAATTATAGAGACATAATTTCACTCTCAATTTCACATATGACTTTGGATCGAGATGATTCCAAAATCAATTTTCAATCAAATATTGTCTACTTTGAGTGTAAATTATAGTAGTGCCATCCTGCATCGTAATTTTATTACTTGCATCACAAAATAAAGTGAATATATCAAAACATGGTCAAACACGAAGGGGGTGACCGTCCTTGTCTAGGGGTTGGTTCATGCAATACTTGCATTGGATCTCTGATAAAACAGCATATTGTGAGTCTAAAAATGATTTTTGCAAAAAATTATGAGCATTATATAATGTACATTTAGTTCAAATCGGACCCACTTTCTACCAATTTGGTAGACATTTGTCTTTTTTGCCAAGGATGGACGGAAAGGTTTTAGATACCCCACTTGGGTCCATGTAAGGCAGTCTAGTATTTATGAAAAATAGGATGGTATCATTTTGAATTAGCCCTTTGGTGGTTGCTTCACAAAACACCCCGTTTTTAGCACTCGGAAAATGGAAAGTGCCTTTTCTGTGCGACGAAAAGGAAAACTTCCTCATGCAACATTGTTCGCCATCCCAAGATGCACGGGGGGGTGCACAATATGGATACATTATCACAAACTATGCCGCGATTCTGCCCATAACATTGGTCTTATCCCCGTTTCCAAATTTTCGTGTTTCAAACTATGGTCAAAACAACGGGTATGAAGATAGGGGATGAGCATCGCTAAAACTTAGAGTGTATCTCTGAAGAAACATCATATTGTGAGTCTGAAAATGATTTTTCAAAAAATCAAGGGCATTAGATTATGTACCTATAGTTCAAACCAGACCCACTTCCTACCGATCCGGCAGACATTTGTCTTTTTTGCGAGGGGTGGACAAAAAGGTTTTAAAATCCCCGGTTGGGACACTATTAATGTAAGATGGTCTAGTATTTTTGAAAAATGGGGTGGTGCTATTTTCAAACTTTCATTTGGTGGTTGCTTAACCAAATGCCCCGATTTTGGCATTCCGAAAATGGAAAATGCATTTTCTATGTGACAAAAAGGAAAACTTCCTCCTGCAACATTATTCGCCATCCCAAGATGCACATGAGTGCACAATATGGGCATATTATCACAAACTATGTCGCGATTCTGGCCATAACATTGGTCGTTTGGCCTAAAAGCCATGAAACCTCGAACACGATAGTTCATTTCTGTAAAGGATTTTTCGAGATGTAATCATTATACCAATTTTGATATTTTTCCTCGTAACTATGTCACATAGTATGACCCCACGCGAAGGATTTACCTTGTTTGGACCGTTTTTGAATTTCTTATGCGCGTTTCCAATTTTCGCATTTCAAACTATGGTCAAAACAATGGGCATGAAGATAGGGGATGAGCCTCGCTAAAACTTGCAGTGTATCTCTGAAGAAACATCATATTGTGAGTCTAAAAATACTTTTTCAAAAAATCAAGGGCATTAGATCATCTACCTGTAGTTCAAACCAGACCCACTTCCTACCGATCCGGCAGATATTTGTCTTTTTCGCGAGGGGTGGACAGAAAGGTTTTAAAATCCCCGGTTGGGACACTGTTAATGTAAGATGGTCTAGTATTTTTGAAAAATGGGGTGGTGCTAGTTTCAAACTTTCATTTGGTGGTTGCTTCACAAAACGCCCCTTGGCATTCCGAAAATGGGAAATGCATTTTCTGTGCGACAAAAAGGAAAACTTCCTCCTGCAACATTGTTCACCATCCCAAGATGCACATGAGTGCATAATATGGGCACATTATCTCAAACTATATCACGATTCTGGCCATAACATTGGTCGTTTGGCCTAAAAACTATGAAACCTCGAGCATGATAGGGATAATGCCCTTGTAACGTGGTCTACTATTTTTGAAAAATAGGGTGGTAGCATTTTGAAACTTTCATTTGGTGGTTAGTTCATAAAACGCCCCGTTTTTGGCACTATAAAAATGGAAAACAGATTTTTGTGTATAATAGAGTGAACCAATCAGAGTAAAGAGTGAGACTACCCACGGATCTCTCCCCCAAAGCAGATCATAGCCGTCCACACAACCTCAATCTAGTGCTGAAAATTTCATGCCAGTTCTCCGGCCTCCCCATACTTCCCACATATTTTGGACCTAAAATTACTTAATTGTCCTGCAGTTCCCACATCACCACCGAATTTATGAGGGCTAGTTTCGTGAAATATCACCACCCGTCTAGAAAAAAAATCGACCAAACCCTAATCGCCTCACGCCCCTGACTGCTCTTCCCAAACCCGCCGCCACTTCTCTTCCTCTCTCGCCAGATCCCCTCCCAGAGCACTCACCAGATCCCGCCGAGCGACACATCTGGCTCCCTCCTATCTCCTCCCAGCATGCTCCCAACCATCCCACCGCCACGCGCCACTGACCCTGCTCTCCTCACCTGCTTGCCGCCGTCCCTCCGTTCCCAGCACGAGATGTGCCCCTGATCTGCGGGGAATGGCCATGCCCGGTGGTGACATGGGCGTGTCCAGGCCTAGCGTCATCGACACGTTTGGAACCACGAGGCCACCGAGGAGAAGGTAAGCATCCACCACCCTCACCTCACGCTACCTCTCCGTTCCGCAATGTCCTCGATTTAGTCTCACCCATTGATGTTTCGCTGTCTGCAGGCGGTCGAAGCAGCAGCGGCCGTGTGAACGGCAGAGGCCGGGCGGCCGTGGTAGAGGCTACAATGGTGGCAGAGGAGGAGGCAGGGGTGGGCCCATCATGAAGGGTGGGAGCAAGGTGGTCATGGTGTAGCACAAGCACGCCGACGTCTTCAGTGCCAAGGCCAAGGAGGACGCTCTCTGAACCAAGAACATGGTCCACGGGTAGTCCGTCTATGGCGCATCTCCGTCTAGGTAGTTCTCGCGCTACCCTTACATGCTTCTTCTAGGTGTACTTGTTAGGGAAAGTTTAGATGCAGCGTGCTGACGTGGTTGCTACTCAGGTTTAGTTGGTTAATTTACTTGCTGATGTCGATGGTAGTATTGTTTGTACTGTCAATTGCTGATTGTAGTACTGTTTTGCTGAGAGGGAGAGAGAGATATTCCTTTATGCATTTGCTATATCTGTTGTGCTATTGTAAACTTAAAATTTAGAGGATATTCAACATATATGTTGTCCAGTTGCTCTAATCTTTTTTTTCGGGAAAACGCAATGACATTGTGTTTCTTTTCATTGCAAAGGAGATTTTGGAGTACAATCCACCGAGTAGGTGGGATTACAAAGCTTGAATCAACTCGCTTATTACAAGAAAAGGAAAAAAACCCTGAGTGAATGTCCCAATCTGTTTGGATGAGGACCCGGAGGCCAAGCACTCCTGCCCTTGCCCACAACACTGCTTCATCCCGGATCTTTGCATTGAGCTGGGGGACTGAGGGACGCTCCTTGTCGAAGAGGCAAGCGTTTCGCTGCTTCCAGATCATCCAAGCGACGAGTAACGTAGCCGAGGCTAAACCCTTGCGCATAGGTTTGGGAGTGGCGCGCTTGGCTGAAATCCACCAATCATATAGCGTGAGCTCGTCCTCAGGTGGCCTATGGGGGATTCGCAGCCACGCAAGCATGTCGTACCAAATCTTCCTAGAGAAGGGGCATTGGACGAGCAGATGTTGCATCGACTCGAATCCCTGGTCACAGAGAAAGCACCGTGGGTGGTAATCAAGCTGGTGCCGCTGTCGCCGCTCCGCAGTCCAGCATCGATCCTTGTTGGCTAACCAGATGAAGAACTTGACGCGGGGTGGCGCCTAGGTTCTCCAAATGAGCCTCCAGGTGTGGCAGACTATGGATCCATGGAAGGATGCAAGGTAGCAAGACTTAGCCGTGTAGGTGCCGCTAGGGTTCCATCTCCAGTTCAGCTGATCTGGTTGATGATTGAGCGTCATGTGTTGAACCTGGCGCCAGATGCGCAAGTATTGCCCAATCTCATCGATGCCGACGACGCCGTGGATGTCACGAGTCCAATTGTGGTTGAGGAGCCCCTTCGCGACGGTCCTCTGCTTCTGTCTTTGTTTGGGGACACATGCATAGAGCTGAGGGGCTAATTCACTGATGGATTTGCCATTAATCCATTGGTCTTCCCAGAACTTGCCGGTGCGCCCGTCTCCAATGATCCAATGGGTGGAGGCGAAGAACATGTCTCTCTCTTGTTTGGAGGTCTGTAGATCGAGCCCACTCCAAGCTCGCCCAGGGTCCGTTATGCTGTACCAGAGCCAACAAAGCCGTAGGGCCAGACCAGCCCTCTCCATATCCTGGATGCCGAGCCACCATGGGACAGAGGCCGGCAAACAACGCCCCAACTAACGTGGCAGTGCCCTTCACTTGCTTCGGCGCGCCCCTCCCATAAGAATCCTCTTTCCACCTTCTCAAACATCTTGATGGTCTTCTTGGTGGGGCAAATTGCCATAATTTGATGGATTGACATGGCATTTAGCACAGATTTAACGAGCGCGAGCCGCCCAGCCTTATTCATCAGGCAAGATTTCCAAGTGGGGAGCTTTCCCGCCGCCTTGTTGACAAGTGACTGCATGTGTGTGCTGGTGGGCTGTCATAACGTGAGCGGAATCCCAAGATAGGAGAGCGGCAGCTCCGCGATCTGGCAGCCAAGTGTGCCAGAGACCATCGCTGCATCCTCCGGCGCGCAGTTGAGCATTGTGGCCGAGCTTTTTATGTAGTTCACTCTCAGGCCAGACGCTCTGCCAAAAAGCTCCAAGATCGCCTTGACTGCATCAATGTCAAGCGGGGCTGGGTAGCAAAACAGGGCCACATCATCGGCGTAGAGGGAGATCTCCGGTATAGGACGTCGAGGGTGGAGTGGTTGGAGGATGCCCAGCTCGACGGCGTGCAAGGTGAGACGCCCAAGGATATCCACGGCGAGAACAAACAGCTGCGGGGAGAGGGGATCCCCTTGCCTCAGCCCCCTCCTATGCCAAATCGGTGGTCCAGGTTCACCATTTAGCAGCACCCTCGAGTTGGCGGAGGAGAGTAGGATGGCGAGCAGGTCCAGAAACTTGTCGCCAAACCCGTAGCGACGCAGGACCTCAAAGAGGAACGACCAGGAGATGGTGTCAAAAGCCTTTGCTAGATCCAATTTGAGCAATACCCTTGGCAAGCGCAGCTGGTGGAGCAGACGCATCGACTGTCGGACCAGCATGAAGTTGTCGTGCAGGCATCTACTAGCGATGAACACGTTTTGGTTCTTGCTCACCAAGCTTTCGAGCCTCGGCGCGAGACGAAGCGAGAGGATCTTGGCAACCACCTTCCCAACCAAATGAACCAGGCTGATGGGGCGATAATCTCCAAGCAATTGCGCGTCCGGTCGCTTGGGGAGGAGGGTTAACAGTGCTTGATTCAGCCGGTGGAAGCCCCTTCCTCGTAAGGCATCAAGCTGGCGGAAGATCGCGAGGAATTCCTGTTTGACGATTGGCCAGCAAGCCTGGAGGAACTCAGCTGTGAATCCGTTAGGGCCAGGCGCTTTACGCGCCGGCAGACGTCAGATTGCGCCCCATATTTCTTCCTTAGTGAAATCGGCATCAAGGCCAAGTAGGTCTTCGGTCGGCGCAATCAGGTCATCGAGGTTTAGGGTGCACTCACGATCTATACCATAGCCCAATAGATTGTCAAAATGTGAGAAGGCAGCCTCGGCCATGTCAGTCTGCTCCGTCAGCACGCGATCCTCAGCCACGAGGCTATGCACCCTGTTCTTTTGCCTGCGGTAGGAACATTGTAGGTGGAAGAACGTCATGTTCGCGTCTCCGTCCTTGAGTGTGGCGATCCGTGCACGCTGGCGAGCGATGGTGCGCTCCAGAGACGCATACACAAGATAGCATCGTTTAAGAGTCTTGTGCAGCCAAGTTTCGTGAGGCATCAGGTTCCTATCCTCTTGGGCCTTATCAAACCTGAGGATGATCTCTCTAGAGATAGCCATCTTGTGATGAATGTTCTCGACAGATTTTGCGCTCCAACTAGAGAGCTTCCTGGCCATAGCCTGCATTCTGCGATCAAGGCGAAGGTAGGGGTCTGGGCAGTTCACCGATTGCCAGGCCTCAGCCATCGTATCGTGGAACCCATCAAGGCGGAGCCAATAGTCCTCAAAGTGGAACCGCCTGTGCATTGGCCGTGCGGGGGAGCAGTCCAGGAGCAATGGGCTATGGTCTGAGATGACCAAAGCCAAGCAGCGCAAGTGGCATGCACCGATGAGTTCCTCCCAATCCACCGTACAAAGGACGCGATCAAGCCGAACCAGAGTTGGTGGCGATTGGCCGTTGGTCCAGGTGTAGCGTCGACCGTTTAGGTAGATCTCCTTAAGGGCTAGGGAATTGATGCATCGTCGAAAGCGGCCCATCATGCGTCTATCCAAGTTGCAATTGTTCTTGTCCTCCTCCAGGTAGATGAGGTTGAAATCACCACAAAGCATCCATGGGCCGGGGCAGTCGCGGCGGATGTCGCGGATCTCTTGCAGGAACGCGACTTTATCAGCGTCTCCCTGAGGACGATAAACCACGGTAATCCACCACGGCGATGCAACGTCAATAGTGACCTTAGCGGTTATAGCGTTTGTGGTGAGCATAGGTTCAGTTATGGAAACGAGCCTGCTCTGCCACGCCAGGAGGATGCCGCCACATGTGCCAATCGCCGGCAACAAGAAGAAAGCATCAAAATCAGGCCCAAGCGTCGCAAGAACCGTGCCGGTGCATATCGTCTCCATTTTGGTCTCCTAAAGACAGACAATGGTGGCACTGGTGGTTGCCACCAAAGAACGGAAAGCAATGTGGCGTGCCCTAGCGTTAAGCCCATGAACGTTCGAGATCAAAATCTTAAGATTGTCTATCATAATGAATCGATTCGACATGATACAACCAGAGCGCAGCTAAGTCTCAACGAGACTGCCGGCAGGCAAGACGTCACCGAGCGGTGCATCCGGGATCGTGGGCAGCTCTCTATCGACAATCGCGGCAAACACCGCAAGGATATCGACGGGGATGGGGAACGTGAACACACGGTCATAAGCTAGCATCACCTCATCAGTGATCTTTTCGTTCATGCCGATGACGCCCAGGGTGCGAAGGATCTGCGCCTGCGCCCTCCTTTCCGCAGTTGGAACACTGCCCTTGGCCGAACGGCCACGCCTTGGCGAGAAGTTGTGCGCCTGCCTGCGCGGACGCCTCCCTGGATTGGGCAGGGCTGCCTAGGTTTGGCGCGTGGCGGCAGCCAGGAACTCACCAAGGGTGCACATGGTCTTCTTCTACTGTGCACGACATGCAATGCGATGGGAGTACACGCGCGGCGTAGCAGAGAATTTCTGAGGCGTCGTGTCATTGAGGGTCACCATCTCGCAACCAGGAGCACGAGTAGGCGTGCATGCGATGGGATCCTTGTGGGCCTCCGAAACAACACGTACCGGGGTCTCCTCCACTTGGGATTCTAGATCAAGCTGGAGACCATCAGTGGGCTCCACCGCAGAATCAAATGGGGAGGCTGTGGGTGTCGACATCTCTACACGCGCCAGCGCCAAGGTACGATTCCCGCAAGCCTCCAAGATGGTGTCGGGATCTGGCCCCGCCAAAGCATCAGACTGTCCCGACGACGTGTCTTCCTCGGGTACTGGCATAGCATCCGTTTGGGATCGTGGCTCCGTGCTGCCCATGAAGGGGTGATTTGTCGAGGACAGTCCCAAATTCCGACAAACCAGATGGTCCACCTCCTCAACTGGGGGCGCGTCCTTATCCCTCCCAGGGCAGGCAGGTGACAGCAAGGTGCCGTTCGCGGTGGGCCCTGGCGAAGTGGTGGTGGGCGGATCCTCCACAGCCCTAGCACCATCTGTCCCACGCGGGTCAACCACCAACCTCGCACCAGGACTCGGTCGTGGGCTGGCAACTTCCATGACAGGCGTGGGGCCAGGCTGTCGCTGCTTTCTGCGCTAGACCCAATTGCCCTTGGACTGGAGCGGGCAGGCGTGGGCCTCACGGTGGCAAGGCCAGGGGTCGACCGAGCGGATGCTGGCAGCGCCGCCAGCGGCGGACTGAACGGCCGGTAGCGGTGCAGGAAGGCGGGCGTCCGCCCATAGCGCATCACAGCCGACGCCATCAGCACGACGGCCCCTACACATGACTGACCAGGAGAACGAATCAACCGCCATGCCATCCGCCCTGCCGGCCGGTGCGCCATCGCTGTTTGGTCGCCGGCGCTTGCGTCCACGTCCGCGTCCGTGACGCCGCAGGTTACCGGCCTGGTCCACGGTACCATCAGCCCCATCAGCGTCATCGTGACCATCAGGATCGTGATTCAACATATCTTGTCTGCCACAAGGTCCTTCCGCACACTCAATCCCGCGGAGGAGGAACATCACCGTTGACCATCTTGTCTGGCACAAGGTCCTTCCGCACACTCATGGTACGTGTGTGTCTCCGTGCCCCTTTAGTTCTCTTTACCGCAGGTGAATCATGGGCTAGCACGTGAATTGGTAGGACATAGTAGACGTTGACAAATTGGTTGCATTGCTGCTATGTGCTTACAGAAAGTGGATGAATTGTACCATATGTTTGATAGTGTGTAAACAATGTGCTAGTAGGTGATTCGGAGTAACTCGCTGTGTGTTTGATAGTGTGTAAACAGTGTGTTTTGTATAGGGATTGAGCTGATGAAATGAAGTGTACTAGGTTAGTTGCTAACTAGTATGATTTTCCCTTTATCCATGTAAAGCCAGAGTTCTTGAAATCATGTTCTTAAAAGATATGTCAATGAATGCTAGCATTTTAGATGAATGCGATGGAACCTTGTTTTCTGCCCTTTGGTAATTTATCAAAGATCAAAATGGAACTACAACTAATGTTTATAATCAGGTTATGATAGAATAATATATCGTATGCGATGTTTGAAAACCTTGATCCCAAATATATGCCATCTCTTTTCATACGATCATCGTTGCTAAAATACTATTTGCTTGATTTGTTATAACTATATGCTATTTGTGATATAACCTTGATCCCAAATAAAATGCTATGTGCCCCTTATATTTACTTATGTTGACCTACAATAGCATCCTTGATGTTCTTGTCCCCATGTCTCACAGATCTCCAAGTACAACAAAGCTTTTCGACCGTAGACTCGGCGTGTAGCTCTAGTCTGTCACCATCGAATTTAAGAGGTTATCCAAGACCCACATCAAGAATTATATTGGCCATACGCTGTGATTTGCATGATCCATAACGTACTGTCCATATTTGTATTGCAATGTACAAGTTGAATGATTGTAATATACTTTAAGATGGATACCGGTGTACGGTCCATTATTATATAATGTACTATTGGTATCTAAGTTTTATTTGATAACAATCAACAATTATTTGTTGTTTATTGTCTGTCGAATGGGGCTTTTATGAAATGTTGACTAGTGGGACGACCTGTTTCGAATTTATACCTGATCTGTGTGGGACCAGTAGTAAACTAGTACTGACAGGTAGGACCCGTCTGACATGCGGAACCTGATGTGAAATAAAATTTAAAAAGTAAATCCTAGGCCAAAGGACACGCTAGGAATTAAAAATATACGGGATTAAATTATGGGCTTGGCCTATGAAAGAAATGGATAATAAAAGCTAGGCTTATAAACCAAAGGCTAGAATTGTTGGGCTTGGCCCATGTAATGCACCAAACTGGACTAGGCTGAATCTGCTGCCACGTCATATTCTGCGTCAGATTAGCTTACATGGACAGGCCAGAATGCCATGACCAAAATTTTGGTCATAGACTCTATGACCATCTATTTTGGCCATAGTAGTCCATGACCAATTCAAAAAAGGTCGTGAGTTGTCTATAGTGACCCTCGCTATGTGACCTACTCGTTTTGATCAAAGAAATGTTATAGATGGATTACTATGACCTTTCGGTGACCAATATTAGAGGTCACTAGTTAACACATTCCTTATAGTGTCAAGGAAGCTCGGACCTTCATTCCAGCGGTGGCAGAAGGCGTATTGGATGAGGTTGTAGGCACATGCCTTACGTTTAGCGATACACTCCAGATCATTAGTCCATTTTGATCCGTTGCGCATGTGGTCAAGCACCTTCAGATCCAGCGTCTCATACCACGAGAGGACGAAGCTCAATGATGTATCATCCCCCGTGTGCATAGAAGATTTTCGCCAGGGTTCCAGCTGAGTCTCGCACTCCATTAGCTTGGCAAGAAAAGCTCTTGAACCTTCAGGGGTATCATCATTAGGCAATAGGGCATGGAAGATCCGGATAGCTACAGGCATAATATCTATGCCATAATTCTTCACGATCTCTGCTTGCGCCGCAAGGCTCACCAGCATGTCCTCCATATCATAAGGAAATGGATCAGTGGAAGGACCGACCGGAGTACCTCGTTGCACGTGAAACTTATCAACTGCAACATTGGCAATGGCATCTGATTCGGGGAATTTGCCTAAAAACGGAATAAGGGAAAAACTTAAGTACAAATACAAGGGCCAAACCCGGACAAAGAAATGACGGCAAAAGGGAGTAAACTCACGTGCGATATGGCCAAGGATCCAACCCAGTTCGTCAAGTGAAGCAGCATTTCTATTCTTGAGCATTTCACATTCGGCATTCACTAAGGCGAACTTGGTGTCAAACTCCTTCAACAAATCGTTGTCCTTGGCTAGCTGAGTCTTCAAGCGCTCTTTCTCCTCAGAGAAGTCCTAGTTGGCCTTATCCAGCTCTGCCTTATGAAGATCTTTGAGCCCCTGGATTTCGGCGTTCAGCCGAGTTATCTCATCATCTTTGAGGAGAAGCTTGGCGATCTCATCATCCTTTTTCTTCAGTTCGGCCTGATGCTGCCCTGCTCGGTCGAGAAAGTGAAGCATCATGTCAGCCACAAGCACACTATCTTGGAGAGCACTACACATAGTTGATTGACCCTCTGAGGTATAATTATCTGTCGAGTCAGAATGGAAAATGATAAAGGTTGAGTAGCCAAGGTGAATTACCTCTGATCTTGGCCAAGTTCTTCCTCATAATGATGTTCTCAGCTTCAACTTCGGCTCTGCAATCCGGATAACAAGTTAATACGAACAACAAATAGCATAGGGAAGCGAAAGTAAAAGATCCTAAGTGAAATCACTTACATTTTTTCTTTAGCTCAGCGGCCAGTTTCCCGTGCTTCGAGCGAAGATCTTTATAGGTATCCAGAAGCCGCTGGAACTCGGCGGTGCGGTGGTTTGTTGTGATCTGAAAAAGATCAGTGTTAGCTCTAGATGTGTGAATATTCGAAGTTTACAAGATCTGGGCCAAGTGGAACTTAACCCGGCTCTAGGTGTGTGAATATTCGAAGTTCACAAGATCCGGGCCAAGTGGAACTTAACCCGGCTCTAAGTGTGTGAATATTCGAAGTTTACAAGATCCGGGCAAAATGGAACTTAACCCGGCTCTATGTGTGTGAATATTCGAGGTTTACAAGATCCACGCCAAGTGGAACTTAACCCGACTCTAGGTGTATGAAAATTTGAAGCTACTAAGGACCTGCGCTAGTTTTCTAAGAGCATCCGACCGAGTAACGAATTACTCCCCCAGAGGCTCGGGGACTAGTGGGTATATTATAAGTACTTCTGCATATTAAGGGCATGACAGAAAGGGGTTTACCTCCATCATTCGGCCAATGAAAGAAATGGCCCTAGTGGCGTTGTTAATTTGGGCGCTGAACTCAATAGCGCAAAATTTCTCTAGGAGATTATCTTTGGGGTTAATGAACTCGGCATCATTCCAATTATTGACATATTCAATGGGCGCTGGACTATAACTCTCCATGCTAAGCGTTTGGCTCGCCACCAGACCTTTGACATGGGCCTCTCGCCTCGCGAACTGGGCAACAACTGGATTAGTGTGCAAGGTAAGCTACTTGCTACCATCAAATCCGGCGGTAGATGACCTGGAGGCGGCGCTATCCTTCTTAGTCATGGACACGAGTGTACGCTGTCCAGACTCAATGTTAATGCCCTTGGAGGCTGGGTCCTTGGCAATCTTGACAACCTTTTTGCTCTTGCTGCCGGACTTGGGCCGCTGCAGAAGAGTGGAGGCTTGTGCTCTGGACTGGGCCTGAGATGCTGGCTGAAATATGTCTTTAATGGAAGGGGTTGATCCGAAAGT
The DNA here is from genome assembly GCA_910589775.1 of Avena eriantha. Classification (NCBI taxonomy): domain Eukaryota; kingdom Viridiplantae; phylum Streptophyta; class Magnoliopsida; order Poales; family Poaceae; genus Avena; species Avena eriantha. Next base: position 226,162,287 of record OU342744.1, read on the forward strand.
AGCTGCCTAAGGCTTTTTGGGTGTCGGTGTTGGTGTTGGCGTTGGTGTTGCTGCTGGTGCTATTGCTGGTACTGGTGCTAGTGCTGGTATTGGTACTGGTGCTGGAGCTGGTGTTGCTGCTGCTGATGCCGGTTCTGGTGAAGAACAGGTTTGGGTCGGTGCCGATGAAACTGGCACCTCAATGACGGTGGGTTGGGGCGGAGCCGAAGAGGAGTCGGGGAGATCCAGCATAGCTGTATCCTCGGCAGCCCCACTTCCCCTCGCGCCGACGTTGCCCTCCTCATGGCGAGGTAGGCTCAGATTCGGAGCGGCCACTGAGCTCTCTTGAATAGGGCTCAGCGGACGAACATCGTCGTTGCAGGGGGAGATGGAGCACTCCGGATAGGAGAAGCGATGCTGGAACCACTCTAGGGGATCTCCCTGGGGGCCCTGTCGAATCAGACAAAGAATGACAAATAATAGCGGAAAAAGAGAAACACGAGATACATGAAGACAGTGAAGTGTAACCCAAAAAGGGACAAGGAAGGAACAGGAGCTTACTCGGATGAGGTTGGAGGTTCCATAGGCTTGGGCGCTCTCCGGACCGTGGCCTGGGGCACGGGTTTATTGGCACCCTTGACGCCGGGTTTCTTCCGCCTCTTCTTAGCCGGGGGCGCCTCGGAAGAAGCGACGAGGTAGTGGCACACTTCTTGGACGGAGCAGGAATTGGATCGCTCACGGAAAGAGGAGGATCCTCATGGACCTGACTGGTCGGGTTAGCTGAAGCCGAATCAACGGTAAAGGCATATGACATTGGCACATGATCGAGTACCTACATAATCTCAATATTAGAGTCTTCATCGTCGTCCGTCCAATCCCTTAAACCAGAGGTCTTACCAGGGGCTCGTCTGGAAGTCGAATCTGGAGTGGGCAGGAAGGTCTCAGGATCCGGCTCCACCTTGTCTGAAACCTCGCGGTCTTTCCCCCCACTTAAGGGACGGCTCGGGGCCATCTTCGATTGTCTGCTGAGTAGAATACTAAAGACATAATCTCATTAGCTCAAGTAAGGGAAACCATCCGACATACCACATAACTCGGACAAGTGATCAAGTAAAGAAACGTACCCCGGGAGGCGGCTTGTCTCGGCAGAAACACTCAAATCCCCACTCCCAATCTTTGATGAACTCCTTGTCCACCTTGAAGATAGCCTTGACTCGGCGAAATATCTCGGTGTTGTTGAGATGGAAGGAGGAAGTGGTTTGGGTCAAGATGACCACTCATGCGACAGAGCTTGTGAGTACGCTTTTGGAGAGGGGAGATCTGGCTGCAGATGAAGGTGATCATGATATCTTCACCGTGCAATTTCAGTGCGACCAACTCCTTGAGCCGTTTCTCCACCTGAACTATCAAGGCAGCGGATTGCCTTGGGATTTGGCCCCACAGAGTTTGGTTCGGGACACCGATCTGGTAAGGGCGGATCCAAATCAGGTCCACCTCGGTGTTGTCGTTCCTCACATAAAATAAGGTCTGGGCCCCACCTTTGCAGGACTCGAGGCCAGTGACCCGGGGGAAGATAGAGTTCTTCCAGGGAGAAATTGAAGATGCCCCGCATTGGGTCAAGGATTTATCTGCGGGGGCAGTCTCTTTATCAGGAATAACATGGGATCTAAAAGAAAAGAACTTGAACTAGAGATGGACAGTGGGCCAGAGACCGAGGTAGCCCTCCACTCTGGAGGCAAAAGAAGAAAGGGAGGTGATGGCGTTCGCCGGAAGATGGTGAGGTTGGAGCTTGAAGGTGTTAATGAATTCATGGAAGAAATCACTAACGAGAAGGCCGAAACCACGCTGGAAGTGCGAGAGGAACACTATACACTCACCCGGATTGGGCGAGGGAGCAATCACTTGGCAGGAGAGACGGCAGGTGACTCTGGCGGGGATGCGGCGGGTCCGGTACAACTAGTTGATGTCGTCCTCATAGACCCAGGAACCGGCCCAGCCTCCTTGCTCAAGATGGGCCTTGCCGCCCTCCTTGTGTTCCTCAACGACGGTGAACTCCTCCTCGGCCATCTCCAAATATCTGCCCTCGTAAATCCAATCGGTGACGGGACGCAAAGATCGATACTGACAAGGCCCTGTGGCGGCGTGGTTAGGTGAAAATGGCGACGCAGCTATGGGAGAGAAGGGCAGCAGCGGCGCTACACAGAGCAGAAGTGGTGGTGACGGCGCTGTTGAGGGAAAGAAGAAAGAAGAAGGGCAGGTGCGCGTGTGAAGTGGGGGAAAATCCCCAAGGGCCGCCCCTGTCCTCTATTTAACCATGCCCCCGAGAGGGGTAGTGGGATCCAGATGTGCAGCAAAGCCACATGGTGTGGCCGTGTACGTATCGGATCAACCAATCAGATGCAGGCCACAGGAGCGGCCACAGGAAGCAGAGAATCCCACTACGTGACATGCTGATACATTTAACAAGGGGGCTACCACGATGTGACATTTACAACAATTATTCCTGACAGTGAATACAGTAACCGACACAGTAACCGGTGCATGCTCTTAAAAAATTAGGCAAAGTAATGATTACCCTCCACGTAAGATGTCGGGAAGCGTACAAGAGAAGGAAGAATGACCCGGATAAACAGAAAATAACCCGGCCAGCGAGTAATATCTCGGAATGTGCCAAGGGAAGATCAAGTCATAATAGCCGAGTTACACAATGATTCGGTGAAGAGAGCACAAAATTTGTTAGGTTGAACCTGTTGTGTCCTTATCAGCTGAAGTCGCTAAGACCGCACCAGCTTTGGGGACTAATGTTGGGGGATGCCCCCGGGTAGGGTCACACCAGGGTATAAAGGTCGGATTAGCCGAGGTACGGCAAGGTCAAAGCGTATGCTGGCCGAGTCAACTCAAGGCAGGCCGACTTACGGAATGACCCGACCCGGTGGATGTTCACCTAGGGCTAACCCGGCCGACGTATAGCGTATGTCGGCAAGGCCTTTGTAACTTGTTTGCAGGTACCGGCGTGGCCGAGTTAGCTGGCGCTAGCCGGGTTATAACTTGGCTTCCAAGAGAAGGAAGGAATCTCGCTGGTCAAAAGGTGGCCTCTATCCACTGTAGCGTGAGCAAAGTGGACAGAGGAGAGGACCAACGGGGCGTGGCTGACAAGGGTGATGCAACCAGTGTCGGCTAACGCCACCAATGTCGGATGACGTTGCGCCGCAGAGGGGCTCAGGGAGGCTTACGCCTTGAGTCTGGACTAGCCGTTTAAAGTGTAAAAAGAGGTATCTTACTTTACCAAAGGGCATATTTGGAGAATATGCCTCCACGTGTGCCCTAGACTTGTAACTTGGGATTTCCTATATAAGGAGCACCAGAGCCTCCATAGAGGGGGTCGGCCATTTTTACTAAGGGAGAGCTCTAGAGATTAGTTCTGGGCAGTAAGAGAGCTAGTCTCCTTCTCACGAAACATCTCGAGGAGCTTCTGTAATCCATCATCTCCAAGAGAGAAATACAAACACTCGTGTGTGGAATCACCACACTATCTCTCACTGGATTCCTCTAGTGCTCAGTGGCCCCATCTTTAGCCTATACATGGCATCTTCTGTGCCACCACCACGACAGTTGAAGAAAGTGTGATGTCTACTTTCACTTTGCCATCTCTATTCCTGGCTTGTGATCACTATTTATGTCCTCTATAAAGATATTGATCACTTCTGTGTAGTTTAGCAAAACATTGTGTCATTCAATATTTAAAGTTTTGTAGACCAGTCTAAACTCACAAACCAGTTAAGATATGATTCATTTTGCTGTATTGAATTTTTCTATTTACACTTTTGGGTTGGGATGTTCATATTTTTTCGTTCATGCTTTGCATCCAGTGGTACCACAAAAATATTTGCAATAGGATTATTTTCCCTGCATCAATAAGTCAAATACTGGACAACTTCTTTGATGTTCAGATTTTGTTCCATGTTATTTTACCTTACGCTTACTAATTGGAGTATCATCTAATGATACTACATGATGGTTTATATGGATAGGATCTAGATTCCGTATGTTGTTTATTCCAAGGGAACTAATCTATCTTCATGGTATGTATAATCCTTCTGATCTTCAACATTAACGATTGTATGATGGCTAAGCTATGAATATTTTGTAACTTGTTCTTTATATATTTGTTTAGGATTGCATATTTTGTGCCCAATTAGAATGGATATCTCATGCATCCCGTGATTTTGATGTGCCCAGTTTATTCAGGTCCTTCAGTGCTAATACAGTTATGGCTAAGCCAATGTTATGATATGCACATTCTTATGCATAAAATACGCCCGGGGAGTATGTGTAGCTGGCACTACAAACACCTATTTTTTGTTCACTCTGCATCTCTTTCTTGCTTTTATGGTGCATGTACTTTGAGCCTTGTATTTTTTGGTTTGGAGGCAAATGCAAGAGGGCTGAGTGTAGATTTTGCATCAAAAATCTTTCATATTGCGAGCCTAAGAGTAAATAGGAATTTACTTCTGACTTCATAGCCTGAGAGTAAATTGGACTTTACTTCTGACTACATACCTAGAATTTGTTTTACTATTTCATATTCATGCGAGATGTACCCAATGGCCTATTCGCTCTTAATGGAGGTTAATCAAGGCGCACAGAACTGACGAATCTGCACAAGGGTGTCGCGTTTGTGGGATCACCATGATGAAAATAAGGATGATGAGCTTCTTAGTCCGCATTTGGTCCTTATGGATGAGACGGTAATCTGTGTTTATTTTATTGTGTTTCCTACTGGATATTTTGTTTGGCCGATTAAGCACTTATATGAATCTGCCTTTGTGCACACAGGGTGATAGCATAGATGCTTTGTCCACAAGGGATACCGAAGTTCCAGTAAATGCTGAAGGAAGGCCGAATATACCACACTTTTGGTACTTCTAGACCAAACCGGTGGTGAAACAATACTGGCCTACTTACCATAACTTTAAGTTGTGTTTCACAACATGGACAAGGGAGATGGAGGATGGTCCAACCTGTGATATGAGGCGTGCATGCATAGCTATTAGGACAGTGAGATGAATGCTTTTTCACGATATTTGTTTAGGCTTGGTTTTCTAGGATTTTAAATCTCCATCTTATCTTGACTTACTTTCACAAGCTAACTTAGAGTTGTCGTGCCGTCAACTGTTAAGCTCTCAGAACGTTCTTGGTAATTGTTTAGGTAGTTTCATGTGAGGTTGTATACAATAGATCTTAGTAGCTCTGAGTGCACTCTAGATGTATTGCCTGTCTTTGATTACTAAAATAAAAAGTACCTAGCAGAAATCTAGGGTTTGACCATGCCTCTTTCGGCTGAGGTGTTACATGTTTTGGTAGGCTCGGTGCCCTATTAGCTTTTCTTTAATCGTGTGCCGGTATTTTCTTTCTTGTGCATGGCGTAGGGCTTATCATTGGAATATCTGATGTTACAACATTTGACTTCTCGTGCAGAGCTTGGATGTGTTGTTCTTCTCTAGCTATTATTTGTCCTTCTATCATGTCAGCGCATATTAACGATATGCTTAGTTTTTCATTATTGTTTATTTCTTGTGGCCTTTGGTGCGATTGATGCTTTTGGTCCTATTACCTCCATTCTACCAAGAAAATTAGAGATCATGGGCACCCACGGAAATCCAAGTTGAAGCCAAATATGCGCACATTGTGTGGAAAAACCGAGAGCTTCAAGAGTTGGCGCAGCAGCGCACGCAAGGTCGTTCTAGTAAACAACTATATAGGAATAGAATGGAGCGAAGTGTGATCCTACAAGCTTCTAGAACAAAAGAACGAAAACATTTGAGATGTTTAAATTTTTTAGTTCGGTTGCAGACAAGGGACACTAGTGGATTATTGTTTAACACAACTTTTTCAAACACAAGTAAACTCTGCTTCTCATTCCATGACTCGTCGCACATAGAAGCTTTTTAAATTTGGTGCTCGAACATGCCTAAAAAAGGGAACACAGCTCGACGAATACGACTGTACTCCGTCCGAGTAGGAGTGACCATCGCCATGCACGGATGCACCTGCTCTTGCTCCGGTCGGAAGCGCGCGCGTATGAACACCTGTACACCTGGACCGAGTGTTGCCCGTTCTCCCTGGCTGGGGGCAGGCAGCATCGGATCTGCCAACTTTGGTGGGTGTTTCTTTAGCTTTAGCCCGTAGACCGTAGTGGTAGTAGCTAGGCTCGCACTCTGATGTGTGCTGCGGTGCGGTACATGAAAGATCGATGGGGGCGAAACGAAAGAAAAAAAAGGCAGCCTGCTAGATCTCTGGAGGAAGGCTACAGTACCAGTAGTACCTTGTGGCTTTTTTGGAACCGATGGGTTGGATTAGACTGGACCGAAAGTTGGAGGTGGCTTCCCATTGTGTTGTCCAGATCAGACATTGTTTTCAGGCTCGCAATCGAATGCCTCCATGTCCGAGATAGGCTAAGCAGTAAGCACGCCCGTCCTTACGATAAATGATGATGATGGATGGCGACGAAAAGTGGGTGCCTGCCGTGTTCTGTTGCTATGTTGCGGGACAGCGAATTTCCGTGTCCTTGGAACATTTGCAGGTAGGATTTGAAAGGTTTGCATCCATGAGTTTAGGACATGCATGTGTTTGGTCAGTGGTCAGACCGACTGCGTCACATCTGTATTTTCTGGGCAAACCAAAAATATATAGTACCCCTACTACTGAAGAACACGCCGCTGTTGGCGAATAAGTATATGTGCTCCCTTCCACACTCACCCTGTTCCGCCGGTCCCTTTTTGCGAGAGCATGATTGCGGGAACGGAGGCACGAGTCGGGAGGGAGGAACATGCATGGGACAAGCAACAGGCACATACGCACACCTGTGACTCGGCCGTGTTTTGTTTGGCGACCGGCAGGCAAAGCATCACCCCCGGTGGGACGACGCCACGCCAGGTTGAAACATGCAGCAACAAGTGACTAATCATGAGCCCCGGGAATGGCACAGCGACAATGGACTTGTCGCCCTCCCGCTCACTGCTCATCGCCTCTCTCTCTACGCGTGTTCTTGGCTTTAGCTTGCACCTATAGCCTTTCCTCGTCTTGTCACTAATCGTTTCCTTTTCTCCTCGGTCGATAACACACATGCATGCGGAATGCGGAATGCATCAACATCATCACTGGGCAGGTAGCCGATGCATGTTTCATCTATCACCACCATGTTCTCGCATGTGTAGTGAGGCGTTCGTAAAAGAAGAAATTTGATGCTGTCGTGGGAGCAGGCCGGGCTTCATTTTAGTCGCTTTTTTGAGAGAGAGAGGAGAGAGCCAGTAGACAGTGGTAGGGCTGAGGAGGATCAGACTAGTCGGGGAGAAGCAATCATGAGGATAGAATAGAGACAACGATGAAATGTCTTGTGTGACGTCGATCGGCCCCCCTCACCCTGGACGCGGTTCGCTGTCGCAGCTGCTTAGCTGGTTCGGTAGCTCCGGTCCATGGAGAAAGTATATATAGAGGAGCCTCGGTGGGACCGTACGTGGGGAACGCCCGAATCTACATGCCTACTGTTCGTGCACGAGTACTCATGATTTCTGAGATTCGCTGCCGTGCACAGCGCTGGCCTATGCGCGATTTTTTTTATCAAATTTTGCCATTCAAATCAGAAAAGAAACTACAGTATATAAGTGAAACTTTTGTGCAATTCTAGACGCAAGTTCCGAACCATTAGGGCAACCTCGTTTGGTTGGACCATTAGGGTACCCTCGTTCGGTTTAACTAGGGAGGGTCATAAGGTACTAGAACTTGCATTCTTAAGTGGAATTCATTCGGATCGCACTCTCAAGAGGTTATCCGTAGCCAGCAGCCCATTTAGACTAGCCCAAATAAGGGTATTAATAGTGGTATCATATATCACATTTAATCAAAATTCTTATGCGTCACTGCAACTAATGATAAAAAATATTATGTTGATATCATAGATAGATACATTATCATGACACGTAGAACTAGAAAAACTAATCTCAAACAAATCTTATACACAATTTTATATTGAGATTCTAAAACAATAAATAAGATTATAGTACTACCACATGATATTATATATTATGGAGATGGTATCATATGTTAGTATCATGTACTCTCCATTGTGTGGTGGGTGTTTTTTTGGTTTCTGACGCTTTTTGCCGTATTATTAACGTCTAAATTCAGTCAAGAGTCGAAATGAATCTTTTGAGCGATGCCTGTTGTGAGGCGGACCCAGGATTTGGGTAGGACTGAGGCTGAACTCTCATGCTCAAATACTATTGTAGACCATATTTTCTCCCTCAATAACGTCGCACATTAGCAAGGTACACCACAAATGCATAGATGATATTTTGACATGAAACATGAGCTTATTAATCATAAAAAAATATACAGAAAGTATGATGTTATTTTGGAGAATGGATTTTGTGCTTCTACACATGGGTACACGACCTATCTTGTCCCTCCGTGCAGTGTCTGAGATCCATGTTCATTATGCAGTCTGACATTATATGAATTCCCCTTCTGATTTTTCCTGTCACGTCGAGTTTGATTTTCTCCCACATTTACGCCGTGCGTGGTAGCAGTCGCCTTTCTCTCCTCCTATGTGCCTACCATTGTGCCCATCCCGTGCTAGCAGAGAAAATAGAATAGCTCTTTCTCTCACCGTCTCACAGCTGTCCTCCCTTCCCCATTGTTTTCTCCTCTGGCCCAAGCTCGTCTCTAGGAGATTCTCCATTTTCAACGCCGCTTTGCCATTTTTGCATGCCCTCGCCTGTTCCGGCAGGTCCTCCCGTATAGTCAGGGTAATAAAATTTCCCTCTCATCCTTCGTTTCTCACCAATTTTAGCGTCTATCTGCATCCACTTATCATATGGTGTTGATTTTGGGCTTTTCTAGGTAAATGGCGGACGGGACGAGGGCACGAGCGCAGGAGGTGCATCACAATGCAGCCGTGCTTGAAGCTGGAGTTGAAGGACACACCGGGCACTAATGAGTGCATTTTTAAAGCATATTTACCTTATGTTTTTGCAAGAGGAGTGGTAGGACTTTGGTATTTTATGGTGCTCACGTGCATCTTTTATGCATGTTTCCACCGGATCCCAAAATATTGAGGCATTGATAAATATATCACGTTGAGCTGAGAGAAAAGCCATCGCGAGTAGAAGCTACAGAAGCATTAACGAGTGTCGCATGTACCGTGCGTCCGTACCATGTGGCGGCCGCTTCGTCTGGTCAAATTCTCTCAATTGGTGTAGACGGATCTAAGATTTGACATTCAGAGACACCAGAGAACGCAGAAACCTCACCTCTAGAAGGGCTTTGGAGGTGAAACTTGCAGAGGGCATCATCCTTGGTGCTGCACGGATCATCGAAGGTCTAGGCATCATCTCCATCCTCATCAACCGTTGCATCTTCATCACCATTATCATTCCCACCTCATTTACCCACATCTTGTTGTAATTCCAATTGCTATTGTGGATGTGCACTTGCTATCATTCAGCTACTCATATTCATTCTTGGGGATATGGAGAAACCCTAGCAAAATTATGATGTAAAATAAAGATGATATATAACTTTGGTTCATGATTATGTGTTGGTTTTCTCTCTAGATATTATGTGAAGTCGGCCATGTAATATTTGCCTTCAGGACTAGAAATGACATTACCGTTGGGTGTATGGTAGTACATACGGTATTAAGTGACATAACATGTCAGTGTTTTATTCATATTATCAAGGGGATAAGCAGAGATTCACTAAGCTCATATCAATGTCCACAAGGAAACACTTAATTGTGAGGGATCAGAGTAGCTTGCTTACGATCATCGTAGTGATTATCAGGGATGAAATAACAAATGGCTTTATGTGATAATTCATTTATGGAGCGCTCCACACACATATGTCATGAAGAAAGACATGGATTTTGATATGGGGTGGCCCGATCTTCTCAGTAAGCGGATGGCGATGATGATGGTGGATGGAAGATAACTAGTGCATAGCTATGATCTCTCCCTCTCGATCCCTGATGCCAGTGCAACAGATCTCGAACCTTCTAGGTTATTCACAACACCACACTCTTGCGCACGCAGCCGTGACCACGAACGGTAGTATGCAATCTACTAATTCCCAATGAAACAACAGACCACACTCAATTATAGTTGTTAGATTCGAACACAGGGTAATTCCAGAGGTTCTATGAAAGAAACAACTCCAAAATATTTTAACGTGGTCTAAACCCTAACTAGGGGTCGTCCCAGAGCTTATAAGGGCGGCTGGGGCGGCCAGAAACCGAAACTAAACGCAAACGACTCAAACTAATACAAACCGACTCAGACCAGATTCGGTCGGCGGGGGGACACTCCGGTCAAAATCGGCCGGACGGTCCGGTCTGGCCGGACACTCCGGGTGAAGTGTGCCGGACAGTCCGGTCTGGCCGGAAACTTTGAAGTTTCTGGGTGGTATCCGGGTTGTGTCCGAACTGGCAGACAGAATGTCCACGCCAGTTTGCCTCTCGACCAGGCCGGACACTCCGGTCGTGGCAGATCGTTTTGCCTCCGTCTTGATGATCTTCTCTTGCGCCTTCCTCCCGCTCCTCCCTCGCGCATCCTTGGGCGATCATCATGTTGGGCTTCTCTTGTAACCCTTCTCCTCCTCGCACCATGCTTGTTTCTCCAACGAACCTGATCATACATAAATGCATAGACTGAGGCAGTATAAAGTTCTCATCAATCAAAGTACCAGATTCGTTTAGGAGTAAATTCACCTGTTGTTCCAGTAGCTTAGCACGAGCTCTTGTAATAGGTCCAATTCTAATCTCATTGGACTGATCCTTTCTTGCAACAGTTGTAGCATCTTCAGTAGTCATTGGGGTAGGTGTAATTGTAGGGATGTCCTCATCATCTCTCCCTCCCTTCAAAAGGCGTCGACCTCGACGCTCCAAGGTCTTCTCCAGCATATGGTGACAAATCAGCAACGTTGAAGTTGTTGCTAACTCCACCAAATTCCTCAATAGGTATATCAACCGAGTAGGCGTTATCATTATTCTTGGCTAACACCTTGTAAGGACCAGCACCACGTGGCTTCAATTTTGACTTTCGAAGTAGTGGGAACCTATCCTTGTGTAGATGCACCCAAACCATATCTCTGGGCTCGAACAACACTTATTTCCTTGCTTGATTCCTTGCAGCAGCAATGTTCTTGCCTTTCTTCTCAATAGCCTCTCGAGTCTTCTCATGTATTTTCTTCACATAATCAGCACGTTTTGATGCCTCCATATCAACTCTCTCATGTAATGGCAGAGGCAACATATCAAGTGGCGTCAATGGTTTGAAACCATACACCACCTCAAAAGGACAAAGCTGAGTAGTTGAATGCACAGCCCTGTTGTAAGCAAACTCAAAATGTGGCAAACACTCTTCCCACTCCCGCAGATTCTTTTTAATCATGGTCCTTAGCAGCTGTGACAAAGTACGATTCACCACCTCCGTTTGACCATCTGTTTGGGGATGACATGTAGTACTGAACAGCAGCTTCGTTCCTAGCTTTCCCCATAAGGTCTTCCAAAAGTATCTCATGAACTTCACATCACGGTCAGAAACAATCGTCTTTGGTACTCCATGTAATCTCATGATGTCCCTGAAAAACAGGTTAGCAACATGCGACGCATCGTCGCTTTTGTGGCAGGCAATAAAATGAGCCATCTTAGAGAACATATCCACTACCACAAATATAGAATCATGACCTCTCTGAGTTTTAGGTAGACCTAGCACAAAATCCATACTAATGTCTTCCCATGGAGTAGTAGGTGCAGAGAGAGGTGTATACAAACCGTGAGGCTTCAACTTAGATTTCGACTTGTGGCATGTAATACATCGGCTCACAAATCTGTACACATCATGCCTCATCTTGGGCCAATAAAAGTGATCAGCAAGCATGAGCAACGTCTTCTCACGCCCAAAGTGACCCATCAAACCACCGGCATGTGATTCCTGCACTAAGAACAAACGCAACGACGATTTTGGAATACATAGTTTGATAGCTCGAATCAAATATCCATCATGTATATGATACTTATCCCATGCGTTTCTAAGAGCACACAAACGATATGGTTCAGCAAAATCAAGGTCAGTTGCATAAAGTGCACAAATAGCTTCTAATCCAGGAATTTTAACATCAAGATTGGTTAATAGCATGTTCTTCCTAGATAGAGCATCAGCAACAATGTTCTCTTTTCCCTTCTTATAGTAATGATGTAAGGAAAGGACTCAATGAACTCAACCCATTTAGCTAATCTTCTATGCAAGTTTGATTGAGCTTTCAAGTATTTCAATGCTTCATGATCAGAATGTATGATGAATTCCCTTGGCCACAAATAATGTTGCCAAACCTCAAGTACTCTAACAAGTGCATACAATTCTTTATCATAGATAGAATAATTCAAACGAGCACCAGTCAATTTCTCAGAAAAATAAGCTATAGGCCGACCCTCTTGCATCAAACCGCCACCTATGCCTATACCACTAGCATCACATTCAACTTCAAATTGCTTCGAAAAATCAGGTAATGGAAGTAATGGTGCAGAAGTAAGCAAACGTTTTAATGTATAAAATGCAATGTCTTGGGCCGCGCCCCATATAAAAGGAACTCCTTTCTTTGTCAAATCATTTAATGGTGCAACAATGGTGCTAAAATCTTTCACAAAGCGCCTATAGAAACCAGCGAGACCGTGGAAACTACGCACTTGACTAACATTCATTGGAGTAGGCCAATTCTAAATTGATTCAATTTTATATTGATCTACCTCTACTCCATGCTTAGAAACAACAAATCCTAGGAATATGACCTTATCTTTTGCAAATGTACACTTCTCAAGATTAGCATACAGTTTATTATCACATAACACTTGCAAAACTTGTCTAATATGAGTGCAATGTTCAGATTCGGTGTGGCTGTATATGAGTATATCATCAAAGTAAACAACCACGAAACGACCAATAAACTCTCTCAAAACATGATTCATCAAACGCATGAAAGTACTAGGTGCATTAGTAAGACCAAATGGCATAACTAACCACTCATACAAACCGAATTTAGTTTTGAAAGCAGTTTTCCATTCATCCCCTTCTTTCATCCTAATTTGATGATAACCACTACGCAAGTCAATTTTAGAGAAAACAGCAGCACCACTCAATTCATCTAGCATATCCTCTAAGCGTGGAATAGGATGACGATATCGAATAGTGATGTTATTAATCGCTCTACAATCAACACACATGCACCAAGTACGATCTTTCTTAGGAACTAAAATAATAGGAACAACACAAGGGCTAAGAGAGACACGGATGTACCCTTTATCCAGCAACGCTCGTACTTGCTTCTGAATTTCCTTAGTTTCTTCGGGATTAGTCCTGTAAGGTGCACGGTTGGGAAGTGTGGCGCCAGGAATCAAGTCCACTTGATGTTCTATACCATGCAATGGAGGTAAACCTGCCGGTACGTCTTCTGGAAACACATCCACAAAGTTCTGCACAACAGAAGAGACACCAAGAGAAATAGGGGTCATGTCGTTAGAAACAAATACCTCGCCCTTATACATGAGCACAAGTGGCATGGTTGTAGGATCCTCACGAAACTCTCTCATATCCTCCTTGCTGGCTAGTATCAATAACCCAGGCACTCTCTCACTTTTCGTTATATCACTCAATTTAGGCTCAATTACATCAGGAACAGCTGTTACACAGTCTCGCCGAGTGGTAGTATCTTCCTTCAAGTTCACCTCTATCTTCTGGCGAGAATCATTCACAATTTCTTGTGGTGTCATTGGCCGCATAGTAATCTTCTTTCCTTTGAATTCCAAGTGATATGTGTTGGCTCGGCCATTGTGTTGCACATGGCGATCATAGAGCCAAGGCCGACCCAAAAGTAGGTGACAAACAGTCATAGGAACCACATAAAAATCAACAGAATCTTTGTATGGCCCTATTTGAAAATTCACACAAACCATATGATTTACCTTCATCTCACCATTGTTGCTCAACCATTGTATGTAGTATGGCTTGGGATGAGGTAAGTATGTCAAATTCAGTTTGGCACATAGTTCCTTACTTGCAAGATTTCTGCAGCAACCTCCATCAAAAATTACCTTGCAAGCTTTGTTTTGTCCAACTAGAGCTTTTGTTTGGAACAAGTTGCAACGCTAGGATTCCTCAACCGGTTGCACACTAAGTACACGTGAAGATACGACAATAGTGGGTGCACGCTCATCATAGGCATCAATACCAACCTCGCCGTCATCAATATCATCATCAGAAGCTTCATCTCCACTTTCTACTTCACCTTGTTCATTAACAAACATAACCTTTCTGTTTGGACAATCTTTCTTGTAGTGACCTCTACCTCCACAAGTATGGCACACCACATCACGAGTACGTGCAGTAGACATGTTGGAACCCGAGCTAGCAGCAGGAGCAGCGGGTTTCTGAGCATTAGAACCAAACGAAGGTGTACTTGCTGGCTTGGCCGATGGTGTAAAGGGAACAGCAGCTGGTGGCGCAACTGTAGAAGGTGTAGACCTGGCCAAAAATCTGCTGGAGGACGGAAAACGAGCACGTGACTTCGCCTCTTCTGCCAACTAGGATTCGGCCTCTCTAGCATGATGCAACAACTCATTCATGGTCTCATACTTGTGATGACGAACAATGCTCTTGATTGGTAACTTCAAATTGTTTAGGAATCGCTGCATGGTCATCTCAATGCACTCACAAATTCTAGCACGCTGCATAAGCATCTCCATCTCCATGTAGTACTCATCAACTGTCATGGTGCCTTGCTTCAGTTGCGTCAATTTATCAAAAACTGATCGCAAGTAGTTGGTTGGTACGAAACGAGCTTTCATGATTTGCTTCATCTCGCGCCAATCCCTCACAGTAAGTTCATTGTCCTCCCTTCTATGCTGCACAAGAGCATCCCACCAACGCAAAGCATAACCATCAAATTCATATGCTGCAAGCTTGACCTTCTTGTCTTCTGAATAGTCAAATAAGCGCCAAAGTTTCTCAATCTTCAACTCCTAGGTGAGGTAATCTTGAGGATCAATGGAACCATCAAACTTAGGAATTGAGAATTTTGGCTTGCCCAAACCATCATCAGTAGCTTGGTTGGGCACACGTTGACCACGCCCAAGATGGGCAAACCCACGACCATGAGCAGGTGCATGGACAGGGGAATAGCACGTCCCCTGCCAACATGTGGAGCAGTATCAACAGCGCTACCCTCATCGAAATCATCAAAAGCATCATCATGTTGAGGATCTTCCCTTCTATGTAAGGCGGCTGTCAAACCCTCAATGGACTGCTGCAAAGCGGTGACATTGACATTGAGCGTAGCCACTTGCGTTTGGATAGTATCAACCGTCCCAACATGCTGATCCAATCTCATATTCATATCTTGGAGATTCTTGTCAATGGCATCTGTCGTGTTAGTAAACACACGTGTCAAGTGGGATTTCAAAGCCTCATATTCACGTGAATTGACGAGCTCCTCATCCTTCTTCTTCTGCAACACAACATCATCATCACTAGTAGACATGATTAGTAGGTTAGTGCAAAAATCAGAATCTGTATGGTGGAAACTCTCACAACTCACTCGCAACTAATAAGAAAGGAGATCTTACCGTTCCAAAGTGAATAGAGATGCTCTACCAAACGAAATCAAAGACTGATGCACTTGATGTGATGAAGTGAATATCAAAGGTATAGAGAATGATCGCATGGCACACATGTTATGTAAAGGTGGAGCTATAGGTATGGTATCCTATCTACACCGCAAACAAGTCCTAGTGCTGATCGTACAAATACCCAAGAAACACAAACAGTGGAGATGAACGTGGCAAAGGAACTTATGAAAAGGAATATTGCAATGCACAAGAGAGACGCTAGTAATAGCTCAAATAGAACAGGCACAAGATTGCTCAATCTACTAGTGCTATACACAACAAGGCCTCCAATATTGCACACTTCGATATCTCTTTTTGTCAGGCTTGTAGCTCTTTTCTCTTTTTTTTATACTGATTCTCTTTTCTTTTTCTTTTTTTTTTGATTTTTCAACTATATGACTCAATGCAAACGAGTACATCAACGGATAACAGAACTCGGCCAGATAGTCTGGTTGATATCCGCTGGAGACTCCGGTTGAGCCGGATAGTCCGGTGTGATTCGGCCGGATAGTCCGGTTTTGCCTGTCAAAAATTTCTGCACTTCAAAAACCTAATGAGCAGCCTATCGGAGCAAAGCAACTAGTCTCGTGGGTATGTTCCTAGGCACAGATGCTGTAGATAGGTTGTGTCTATGGTATGCAAACAAAATGTACGCTATGTGGACTCGGACAAACGAGGAAAACTTGTGGAAACGGTAATGGTGGGAACCGCGGAAAAGAAGATCAAACCCTAAACCTAGACACAAACGGAAACTAGACTCCTACGAGGAAACCCTGCAGATCAGATCTACGAGAAGATACAATCAGCAACTAAAACTCGAAAATGATGCAATCTAGTCTATGGCAAATCTTTTTGTAAGGATTTTTTTGTATAGGACGAAAAAACACTCTGTAATCTATGGATGGATTTGTGGATGCTTACCGAGGCAACACTGGAAATCTGATACCAAGATGGTATGGGGTGGCCCGATCTTCTCAGTAAGCGGATGGCGATGATGATGGTGGATGGAAGATAACTAGTGTGTAGCTATGATCTCTCCCGCTCGATCCCTGATGCTAGTACAATAGATCTCGAACCTTGTAGGATATTCACAACACCACACTCTTGCGCACGCAGCCGTGACCACGAACGGTAGTATGCAATCTACTAATTCCCAATGGAACAACAGAGCACACTCAATTATAGTTGGTAGATTCGAACACAGGGTAATTCCAGAGGTTCTATGAAAGAAACAACTCCAAAATATTTTAATGTGGTCTAAACCCTAACTAGGGGTCGTCCCAGAGCTTATAAGCGTGGCTGGGGCGGCCAGAAACCGAAACTAAATGCAAACGACTCAAACTGATACAAACCGACTCGGACTAGATTCGGTCGGCGGGGGGACACTTCGATCGAAATCGGCCGGACAGTCCGGTCTGGCCGGACACTCCGGGTGAAGTGTGCCGGACAGTCTGGTCTGGCCGGAAACTTTCAAGTTTCCGGGTGGTATCCGGGTAGTGTCCGAACTGGCAGACAGAATGTCCACGCCAGTTTGCCTCTCGACCAGGCCGGACACTCCGGTCATGGCAGATCTGTTTGCCTCCGTCTTGATGATCTTCTCTTGCGCCTTCCTCCCGCTCCTCCCTCGCGCATCCTTGGGCGATCATCATGTTGGGCTTCTCTTGTAACCCTTCTCCTCCTCGCACCATGCTTGTTAGTATCACGTACTCTCCATTGTGTGGTGGGTGTTTTTTTGGTTTCTGACGCTTTTTGCCGGATTATTAACGTCTAAATTCAGTCAAGAGTCGAAGTGAATCTTTTGAGCGAAGCCTGTTGTGAGGCGGACCCAGGATGTGGATAGAGGAGCCTCGGTGGGACCGTACGTGGGGGACGCCCGGATCTACATGCCTACTGTTCGTGCACGAGTACTCATGATTTCCGAGATTCGCTGCCGTGCGGAGCGCTGGCCTATGCGCGATTTTTTTAATCAAATTTTGCCATTCAAATCAGAAAAGAAACTACAGTATATAAGTGAAACTTTTTTTGCAATTCTAGACGCAAGTTCCGAACCATTAGGGCAACCTCGTTTGGTTGGACCATTAGGGTACCCTCGTTTGGTTGAACTAGGGAGGGTCACAAGGTACCTCAATGGTCCAGAACTTGCATTCTTAAGTGGAATTGATTCGGATCGCACGCTCAAGAGGTTATCCATAGCCAGCAACCCATTTAGACTAGCCCAAATGAGGGTATTAATAGTGGTATCATATATCACATTTAATCAAAATTCTTATGCGTCACTGCAACTAATGATAAAAAATATTATGTTGGTATCATAGGTAGATACATTATCGTGACACGTAGAACTAGAACAACTAATCTCAAACAAATCTTATACACAATTTTATATTGAGATTCTAAAACAATAAATATACTAAGATAATAGTACTACCACATGATATTATACATTATGGAGATGGTATCATATGTTAGTATCATGTACTCTCCATTGTGTGATGGGTGTTTTTTTTGGTTTCTGACGCTTTTTGCCGGATTATTAACGTCTAAATTCAGTCAAGAGTCGAAATGAATCTTTTGAGCGATGCTTGTTGTGAGGCGGACCCAGGATTTGGGTAGGACTGAGGCTGAACTCTCATGCTCAAATACTATTGTAGATCATATTTTCTCCCTCAATAACGTCGCACATTAGCAAGGTACACCACAAATGCATAGATGATATTTTGACATCAAACATGAGCTTATTAATCATAAAAAAATATATAGAAAGTCTGATGTTATTTTGGAGAATGGATTTTGTGCTTCTACACATGGGTACACGACCTATCTTGTCCCTCCGTGCAGTGTCTGAGATCCATGTTCATTATGCAGTCTGACATTATATGAATTCCCCTTCTGATTTTTCCTGTCACGTCGAGTTTGATTTTCTCCCACATTTACGCCGTGCGTGGTAGCAGTCGCCTTTCTCTCCTCCTATGTGCCTACCATTGTGCCCATCCCGTGCTAGCAGAGAAAATAGAATAGCTCTTTCTCTCACCGTCTCACAGCTGTCCTCCCTTCCCCATTGTTTTCTCCTCTGGCCCAAGCTCGTCTCTAGGAGATTCTCCATTTTCAACGCCGCTTTGCCATTTTTGCATGCCCTCGCCTGTTCCGGCAGGTCCTCCCGTATAGTCAGGGTAATAAAATTTCCCTCTCATCCTTCGTTTCTCACCGATTTTAGCGTCTATCTGCATCCACTTATCATATGGTGTTGATTTGGGCTTTTTCTAGGTAAATGGTGGACGAGACGAGGGCACGAGCGCAGGAGGTGCATCACAATGCAGCCGTGCTCGAAGCTGGAGTTGAAGGACACACCGGGCACTAATGAGTGCATTTTTAAAGCATATTTACCTTATATTTTGCAAGAGGAGTGGTAGGACTTTGGTATTTTATGGTGCTCACGTGCATCTTTTATGCATGTTTCCACCGGATCCCAAAATATTGAGGCACTGATAAATATATCACGTTGAGCTGAGAGAAAAGCCATCGCGAGTAGAAGCTACAGAAGCATTAACGAGTGTCGCATGTACCGTGCATCCGTACCATGTGGCCGCCGCTTCGTCTGGTCAAATTGTCTCACGTGGTGTAGACGGATCTAAGATTTGACATTTAGAGACACCAGAGAACGCAGAAACCTCACCTCTGGAAGGGCTTTGGAGGTGGAACTTGAAGAGGGCATCATCCTTGGTGCTGCACAGATCATCGAAGGTCTAGGCATCATCTCCATCCTCATCAACCGTTGCATCTTCATCACCATTATCATTCCCACCTCATTTACTCACATCTTGTTGTAATTCCAATTGCTATTGTGGATGTGCACATGCTATCATTCAGCTACTCATATTCATTCTTGGGGATATGGAGAAACCCTAGCAAACTTATGATGTAAAACAAAGATGATATATAACTTTGGTTCATGATTATCTGTTGGTTTTCTCTCTAGATATTATGTGAAGTCGGCCATATAATATTTGCCTTCAGGACTAGAAATGACATTACCGTTGGGTGTATGGTAGTACATACGGTATTAAGTGACATAACATGTCAGTGTTTTATTCATATTATCAAGGGGGATAAGCAGAGATTCACTAAGCTCATATCAGTATCCACAAGGAAACACTTAATTTTGAGGGATCAGAGTAGCTTGCTTACGATCATCGTAGTGATTATTAGGGATGAAATAACAAATGGCTTTATGTGATAATTCATTTATGGAGCGCTCCACACACATATGTCATGAAGAAAGAAATGGATTTTGATATGGGGTGGCCCGATCTTCTCAGTAAGTGGATGGCGATGATGATGGTGGATGGAAGATAACTAGTGCGTAGCTATGATCTCTCCCGCTCGATCCCTGATGCCAGTGCAACAGATCTCGAACCTTGTAGGATATTCACAACACCCACTCTTGCGCATGCAGCCGTGACCACGAACGGTAGTATGCAATCTACTAATTCCCAATGGAACAATAGATCACACTCAATTATAGTTGGTAGATTCGAACACAGGGTAATTCCAGAGGTTCTATGAAAGAAACAACTCCAAAATATTTTAAATTGGTCTAAACCCTAACTAGGGGTCGTCCCAGAGCTTATAAGGGCGGCTGGGGCGGCCAGAAACCGAAACTAAACGCAAACGACTCAAACTGATACAAACCAACGCGGAACATATTCGGTCGGCGGGCGGACACTCCGGTCGAAATCGGCCGGACACTCCGGGTGAAGTGTGCCGGACAGTCCGGTCTGGCCAGAAACTTTGA
The DNA here is from genome assembly GCA_910589775.1 of Avena eriantha. Taxonomy (NCBI): domain Eukaryota; kingdom Viridiplantae; phylum Streptophyta; class Magnoliopsida; order Poales; family Poaceae; genus Avena; species Avena eriantha. The sequence goes on from OU342744.1 coordinate 226,182,773, forward strand.
AGTTTCCGGGTGGTATCCGGGTAGTGTCCAAACTGGCAGACAGAATGTCCACGCCAGTTTGCCTCTCGACCAGGCCGGACACTCCGGTCGTGGCAAATCTTTTTGCCTCCGTCTTGATGATCTTCTCTTGCGCCTTCCTCCCGCTCCTCCCTCGCGCATCCTTGGGCGATCATCATGTTGGGCTTCTCTTGTAACCCTTCTCCTCCTCGCACCATGCTTGTTTCTCCAACGAACCTGATCATACATAAATGCATAGACTTAGGCAGTATAAAGTTCTCATCAATCAAAGTACCAGATTCGTTTAGGAGTAAATTCACCTGTTGTTCTAGTAGCTTAGCACGAGCTCTTGTAATAGGTCCAATTCTAATCTCATTGGACTGATCCTTTCTTGCAACAGTTGTAGCATCTTCAGTAGTCATTGGGGTAGGTGTAATTGTAGGGATGTCCTCATCGGATTTATCCAAATCATGATTATTACCAATGCTAGAGGTGAATCCTACAATCCTCGAGAACACTTCGTCTTACTGCAGTTTTATTACCTTTTACATCGAGTTTGTCTCTTTGTTGCTTTACTCTTTAGTCTCTATGTTCAACACAAAACAACCCTCTCAAAAGACTCTTACTTGAGATCAAGGGCAACTTACTAGTATTCCTTGATAGATAGTGAAGAGGGGCATAAAGACCCTAACAAAATAGCTCTCCATGGTTCGATACTCTTACTTCGAATACTAGCTATATTGTGTTTATACTCTTGCAGTCATTGATACGTTGCAAACGTATCTATAATTTTTGATGTTCCATGCTGGTTTTATATCTACTTTCTTATGTTTTGTCCACACTTTGAAGTATTTTTATACACTTTCTGGGACTAACCTATTAACAAGATGCCACAGTGCCAGCTGCCTGTTTTCTGCTATTTTTGGTTCCAGGAAAGTCAGAAAATGAATATTCTCGGAATTGGACGGGACAAAAGCCAAAGTCAATATTTCACGGAGGGGGACACGGAGCCAGAAGACGAGACAGAGAGGGGTCAGGGGCTGGACACACCACCTGGTGGCGCGGGCTAGGCCAGGCCGTGCCAGGGGGTGGTGTGGGCCCCTCCGACGCCCCCTCGGCCTCCCCTCTCGCCTATAAGAAGCCTCCGATGAGAAAACCCTAAATCTAGAAGCCTCCAGCCACGAAAAGTTCCGCAGCACCGCCGCCATCGAAGGGGAGATTCGGGGGACAGAAACTCTCTGTTCCGGCACCCAGCCGGGACGGGGAAGTGCCCCCGGAGCCATCTCCATCGATCTCCACCACCATCTCCATCGCTATTGCTGATTCCCATGATGATGAGGGAGTAGTTCTTCCTCGAGGCTAAGGGTTCTACCGGTAGTTATGTGTTCATATCTCTCTCTCTATGCATGATCATATTGTGATCATGAGCTTTGTAATCAAGTAGATCTACCTTGCTACTCAAGTGCTTTAATAGATCTTTGCTCTCCCCATGTGTGTGAAAGTGACAGCGTGCACACCATGGTGGCACTTAGGCTAGAGATTACAAATACTTGTTATGAGTTATATTTGGAGTTGGATGTCTCTATGAAATTGTGGTGTTTGTTGGAACCATCTAGTGCTCAAGGTGACAGTGTGGGCTTATCTAGATGCGGAAACAGAACTTTGAGGTGTGCTGTTATAGCCCTACCATGGATTAGAGTGTCCAACCGGAGAGTAGTTCAGAGTAGTATCATAAAGAGAAGATATTTATATGAGAGTGTTCACTAGTGAAAGTATGATCCCTAGGCCTTGTTTCTAAGCATTGAAACACCGTTTGCAACTAGATCTGTTACATGTTTGCTTGCTACCATATTTATTTCAGTTTTCCTTTAGTCTCTTCCACGCCATCAAGCTATTTTCTGGCACCGTTGTCTTATATCCATACCACTTGTATTTTACTATCTCTTCGCCGAACTAGTGCACCTATACACCTGAAAAGTGTATTTGGTGTGTTGGAGACACAAGAGACTTCTTGTATCTTGATTGTAGGGTTGCTTGAGAGGGATACCTTTGACCACTTCCCCCTGAGTTCGATAAACCTTGGGTAATCCACTTAAGGAAAACTTGCTGCTGTTCTACAAACCTATGCACTTGGAGGCCCAACAATTGTCTACAAGAATAGAAGTGCGTAGACATCAAGCTATTTTCTAGCGCCGTTGCCGGGGAGGTAAGGTAAAAGGTACTCACATCCTCAGGCTACAAAGCTATCTTCTCGTACCGTTGGTGGTGTGTGAGTGCTCGAAGTTATTTCCTTTAAATTCTGCAATTATATCTTTTTGTTTCTTGTTTTTATTTTCACTAGTTAGGCTTAATGGAAAACAAGAACAAAATTAGAGAGATTTATAGTATTTATCTTGAGTTAGGACATGAAGTGTTTGAAGAGAAAATTTAAAAACCTATGGAACTTTATTTGCATGCTAATGGCAATGTTGTTAGTATGAATTATTTGGACACCATTATTGCTAATGCTATGGAAAATTCTAAGATTGGAGAGGCTAGTTTGTATGAAAATGATCTTTTTAGTTCCCCAGCTTTGGAAGATAGCTATTCTATGCTTATGATGATGATACAAAACCTCCAATATATGATGATTACAATGATGAATATGATATTTTCAGTCCACCTACTATTGAGGAGAAAATTAATGATTACAATATGCCTCCTATATTTGATGATTATGGTGATGAGAATAATAATGATAGCTATTTTGTTGAATTTGCTCCCACCACAATTAATAAGAATGACTATGCTTATGTGGAGAGTAATAATCATTCTATGCATGTGGCTCATGATAAGAATGTCTCATGTGATTGTTATATTGTTAATTTTATTCATGACGCTACTGAAAGTTATTATGAGAGAGGAAAACATGGTTTTATGCATCTCAATAATATTAGGTTTCCCCTCTTTATGTTGAAATTCTTGAAGTTGCACTTGTTTTGCTTTCCTATGCTTGTTGCTTTGTGCTTTCATGACCTGTTTCTTTACAAGATTCCTATGCATAGGAAATGGGTTAGACTTAAATGTGCTTTGAATTTGCTTCTTGATACTCTCTTTTACTTCAATTCGTATTTCTTATGTGAGCATCTTCTCAAACTATCATGCCTAACTTAAAGGTGTTAAAGAAAAGTACTTATTGGGAGATAACCCAGAAGTTTTAGTTGAGTCTTGGAAGTTATTACCTCTGTAATAACCGCTCCTTATCATTTTTGTGTGGTTTTTGTGCCAAGAGTAACCTCTAATGAGAGAGAAGTAATGCTTGGGAAAGTTGTTGTCCGGAAACAGATTTTTGTGCTTCACTGTAAAATTTGTGAAAAATCTCTGTATGTCGGTTTGAGCTGTAATTTTTTGTGCTTCTGCCCAGGTTGTTATCCAACTTTTGTTAGTTCAACACTTTTCGATTTGAGCAATAGAAGGTCTTCGAAAAAATTTGGTTTTTACCTGCTGGTCTGTTTTGACAGATTTCTGCCATTATTTGCATTTGCTTCTTGTTGATTTCTTTTTGGGGAATTGAGATTTTTGAGGGAAGTGCTACAGTAGCTTGTGTTTTAATGGAATTTTTACTTGTGTTGAAACTAAACCAAAAGACTTATTATCTTGAGTGCACTAATGTTGCTAATGAAGATTGTGTGAAGTTTTGTATGAAGGAAATTTTTGAGTGTAGGGAAGAGTAATGTGATGAGATGCAGTATGGACAAAAGCTCAAGCTTAGGGATGCCACCCATGTCACCCCAAGAAATATCCATGGAGTACAAGCGTAAAATCTTGGGGATGCCCAAGGCATACCCTTCTTCATCAATAAAATCTCAGGTTTCTTCCAAACACTTCATTTTTATTGTTTCATGCACAAGTTGTGTTGTTCTTGGAGCGTCTTTGTTTTCGTTTTTGGTTTTCGTTCGCTTTGTTTGCTTTGTTTGCTGCAATAAGTTGGTTGGATCCCAGCACTGCTTTTGGAGAGAGACACACTCTGCTTTCATTGTTTAGAACACTCTAGTTTTCATTCTTATTGTTTTGTGAGTGTTCTCTTTTGTTAGCACTGTGTTTAGCCTTAGTTTTCTTGTGCTTTCAGCTTAGAACTTTTTAGTTCTTCCTTTTGGATTTGTGAGACAAGCTCACTGATATTTATTTATTATTATCTTTGTGAGTTCTTTCAAATAAGTTGGTTTGGATTGGAAAAGAGTAGGAAAGTTCATGCTTAAGTGGTAAAAAGGAGCATGTTTTTGACTGTGGCATGTGCTTTGTCATGTCATGCTTGATATTGTTTTGTCTTTGTGCTTAGTTATTATTGTTGTAGCATGATGATCGCCCAAAATATACCGAGCTCATTGGGGAACCCCAAGAGGAAGGTATGATGAGCACAGCAGCAAGTTTTCCCTCAGTTATGAAACCAAGGTTATCAATCCAGTAGGAGCAAGGAAACACCCCAAAGGTGTAGCTAGCTGAACTTTGGCAGGGCGCACTACCTTGCGCCACTAACCTTGCTTTGTTTCTTGTGACGGTTCCATTCTCATCTTGCTTGTTCTTGAATACCCACTTTGTCCCAATAACATTGATGCGATGATCTTTAGGTCTCTCCACAAGAGACCAAACTTCATTGCGGGTGAAGCACTCGAGTTCTTATTGCATGGCAATGACCCAATCCGGATCTTCTAGAGATTCATGGACCTTGAGTGGCTCGAAGTTGGACACAAAAGCATGATGGCCGCAAAAGGTAGTGAGTTTCTTCTTCTTGTTGCGAGTCTCGATTCCTCTTGATATGCTTCCAAGTATATTATTGACTTGGAGTCCACTTGCAATAGAGGCGGACTTGATCTTCCGGATAGTCCCTTCATGATCAACAAATTCATCCTTCGTTGGTCCTTGATCATTGACCACATCTTGAGCTTGACCTTGATCTTGGGAAACTAGAACGTCTTCTTGGTCTTGCTCAACGGGTTGAGGGCTTGGTTCTTGTTCTTCGGTTTGCGAGAGTTGTTCGTCGTGAGGTACACTTGATGGTTCAACTTGAGTAGAGTTGGCTCTTCTTGAGTTGGGCTAGATTCTCCCTCATCAACATCTTGACCATAAGTGTGATGCTCGGTGGGCAAGATATGCCCAATTCCCATCAACTTGATGACTTGAGAGGATTCTCCATCACCTACAACATGTGGAACAACTTGCCCCCTGGGGGCCATTATCTTCCAAAAACTCCACGTCACCAGATATTTCAACACAACCATTGGCTTTGTTGTAGTATCTATAGGCGTGAGAGTTTTCCGCATAACCAACAAAGATACCCTCGATAGTTCTAGATTTGAATTTACCAAGTTTTCCTTTCTTGTTCTTGACGAGGCACTTGCACCCAAAGACTCGGAAGTAGTTGACATTGGGCTTGTTCTTTGTGAGAATCTCGTACAAAGTCATGTCAAAGGGAGCTTGGAGGAACAGCCAGTTTGAGTAGTGAACCGCGGTGCTGATGGCTTCTCCCCAAAAGTTGTGGGGTGACTTGAACTCACTCAACATAGTTCTTGCCATCTCAATGATAGTCCGGATCTTCCTTTCAACAATGCCATTTTGTTGAGGAGTATAAGGGGTCGAGAATTCATGCTTGATCCCCTCATCTTGAACAAACTCTTGCATGGTATAGTTCTTGAATTCGGTGCCATTGTCAGTCCTAATGGTCTTGATCTCCACTTCATGGGTGCGTTGAGCTTGCTTGGCAAAGATCATGAAGTACTTGTAGGTATCATCCTTTGACTTGAGAAGGAATACCCAAGTGTATCTTGAGTAATCATCGACGATGACAATACCATATCTCCTTCCACCAAGAGAATCATATGTTGATGGCCCGAAGAGATCCAAATGGAGAAGATCCAAGGGTCTTGACGAGGCCACCTTTGATATTGATGGATGACTCCTCCCATGTTGTTTTATTGAAATGCAAGCACTACACACACGATCTTTCTCAAAATACACACCAGTTAGTCCAACAATATGTTCACCCTTTAGGAGTTGTTTAAGATTTCTCATGTTGACATGGCCAAGGCGGCGATGCCAAAGCCATCCCTCGTCAACTTTGGCCATTAGACATGTAGGAAGAGATTGAATCTCTTGCGAGAGGTCGACCACATAGAGGTCTTCTTCCACATATCCAACAAGAACCAACTTGAGATTATCACTCCTAAAGACTTTCACACAAGTTCTAGACAAATAGGAATCATAACCGGCATCCGCAAGATGTTTTATGGAAAGTAAGTTGTAACCAAGGTTTTCAATAAGCATGACGGTCTCTAGGGACAAGGCCTTGGAGACCACCAACTTGGCAAAACCTAGTACCTTTCCTTTAGACTTGTCTCCAAAAGTGATGCTTGATGTTGAATTAACATCCTGAATAAATTGGTCAAGCGCACTTCTACCTCCGGTCATATGATTGGTGCATCCACTATCAAACACCCATTTTGTTCCACCGGAGGCATATCCCTACAAAATCAATTCTTTGATTTAGGAACCCATTGAGTAATGGGTCCCCTAGAATTAGCAACAAGATCTTTTGGTACCCAAATTGAGTACTGATGACCCACAAGTATAGGGGGTGTATCGCAGTATTTTTGAGGGAAGTGAAACCCAATTTATTGATTCGACACAAGGGGAGCCAAAGAATATTTATAAGCCTTAACAACTGAGTTGTCAATTCAGCTGCACCTAGAAACAATCTTGCTCACAGCAGTTTATTAGTAGCAACAGTTTTGAAGTAGGAATAGTAAAGTAGCAGCAGTAGTAAAGTAAAGACAGTAGTAACAATTGCAACAAACAATAGGATTCGAGTGTGGTAGGCATAGGGATGGATGGATGGGTGTTGCATGGACAAGACAATTCACATAGCAATTAGAACATAGGGCAATTGCAGATAAATAAGATAAAGCATCCAAGTACTAGATAATCATAGGCATGTGTTCCATATATAGTCATACGTGCTCGCAATGAGAACTTGCACACCATCTTTTGTCCTGCCAGCCTGTTTGCAGCGGGGCCCCAAGGGAACTACTGGCAATTAAGGTGCTCCTTTTAATAGAGCACCGGAGCAAAGCATTAACACTCCATGAACCCATGTGATCCTGACATCAAAGCCATTCCCTCCGGTTATCCTGATTTTTGTCACTTCGGGCCATTGGTTCCGGACAACAACGTGTGTATAGAACTTGCAGGTAAGACCATAAACAATACTATCATAATGAATCAATAACATGTTCAGATCTGAAATCATGGCGCACGGGCCCTAGTGACAAGCATTAAGCATAACAAGTAGAAGATACTAGGCACCATGCCCTAACAATATGATGCCATTACATGAACAATCTCATACAATCCCTACCATCCCCATAGCCTACAACGGGGGATTACTCACTCATAGATGGGAGAAACATGGATGGTCGATGGAGAAGTGATGGTGATGATCTCCTCCAATTCCCCGTCCCGGTAGGGTGCCAGAATGGAGTTTCTGGTGTTGTTTCGTGGAATCTGGTGGTGGTGGTAGAGCGGAACTCCTTCTGGAAAAACGTCGACCCCCCTGAGTTTTTAGGTCAGAAGGCATCTTATAGGCGAAGAGGGAGACCGAGGGGGTGTCTGGGGCGGCCAGACCACCCCCTGGCGCGGCCAGGCCCAGCCCGCACGGCCAGGTGGTGTGGCTGGGCCCCAGCCCCTCTCCATCTCGTATTCTAGCTCTAGGTGTCCCTCGGTAAAATAATGACTTTGGATTTTGTCCCGTCCAATTCCGAGAATATTCATTTTCTGACTTTCCTGGAACCAAAAACAGCAGAAAATAGGCAGTTGGCACTGTAGCTCTTGTTAATAGGTTAGTCCAAGAAATCATATGAAAAGTACTCCAAAGTGTGGACAAAACACAAGAAAGTAGATAAAACCAAGCATGGAACATCAAAAATTATGGATACGTTTGCAACGTATCAAGTACCAACTATAAGCATAACCATTGCGAGGGCCAACATATTTGGCATATACATCTCCTTGGGCACCCTTACATAGCACATAGGAGGGATTAGATTTTCCCGCAAACTTGTGGTTGGAGTTGCCCCTAATGGCTCCCCCATTCACAATAGTCTTCTTTACTTGGTCAACCAACTTGTGCCCTTCACGCACAAAGTCAATCCTTTTAGGTAGGTTGGCACCATTCTTTCGTTCTTGGGATCATATCCCATACCTTGCCTTGGATCTCTCATCGTTTGTCGAGCAAGAATCTCATCAAGAATCTTGCCCTTGGCGGTAAGTTTGAGACGCTCCATCTCAAGTTGTTCCCTCAACTTCTTATTCTCCTCAAGCAGGCTAGCTTGATCCAAGGAAGGGTTAGAAGCACAAGTAATATCCTCAACAATAATAGGATCCTTCAATGTACCAAGAGCTTTCTCATAGGACACTCGAAGTTGATCATGATTCTCCCCAAGTTTTATGAGCTCATGCTTGACAAGCAAATTATCTTTCTCAAGGTTATCAAGGTCATTGGTGAGAGAAGCATGAGCAAGTTCAAGTTCTTTCTTTGAAGTATCAAGCTCTTGGGATAAGGTGATAGCTCTATCTATGGTATCCATATCTTTTGCCTTATCTAGTTCACAAATTTCAATTCGTTCTTTAAGAAGAGAAGTAATGTCCCTTTCCTTGCTTAGCTCTTGCTCAAGAAGATTGAATCTTAATTTCTCATCATCAATATGAGACTCCAAACTATCAATGGTCTCATCACGTGAATTGACAAGGCTCATTAATTGTTTGAATCTAGCACGAGCATTGCTTGGAAGGGACTTCATGGTTTTACACATTTCTTGTACATAGATTTCATCGAATTCATCATCGTCACTATCATTGGTACTAACATGATCATCCAAGATGCTAGAGATGGAGGGGAAGAGATTACCTTGGTACTCCTTGCCATGAGGCAAGTACCGGCGGCCTTGGGAGTGATGGAGTCATCGGCGTAGTCTTTGGTGTAGTCATATGTGAAGAGTCACCCGGTTTTGGCAAACACCAAACCGGCCACCCCCACAAGCTTCTTCTCATCTTAACTCTCCGCATCGGATAGGTACTCTTGGCCAAGAAAGCCTTTGCCATCACGCTTCTTGTTCCTCTTGTATCTCTCGTTGATGGGGTTTGGCTTTAATCTTGGCTTGGCGCACTCTTCATACTTGGGCTTGTCAAGTCTCTTCTCATATGGGCATTTGTCGGCAAAGTGGTCTGACTCATCACAATTGTAGCAATTCCTCTTCTTCTCGCTTGGTCCGAATGAGCTTCTTCTTCTTCGGAACTTCAAGTTCTTGGTGAAGAGAGCCACTTGAGCTAGCATGTCATCAATTCCCTCGCTATCACTCTCTTCATCATTTACACCACATTCTAGTGCATACTTGGCCTTCAATGCAAGGGATTGAGAAGGGCCAATGGCACGGTTGATCTCCTTGATCTTTTTTCTTTCATCCGCCATATTGTCCGTGGCAACAAGATAGGACACGAGATCATCAAGTGAGAAGTGGCGAGCTGAATCTAGAAGTTGCAAGTTCAAGGCAAGCTTCTTGTCGAAGGCGGCAATCATGGAGAGAACCTTGGACTTGATAATATCATCATTCAAGTTGAACCCATCATCATACTTGTCACAACCGAGACCATCAATCTTCACACGGAGGGCAACAAGTCTCTTGTATGCTTCGGTGATGGACTCACCATCGTTGTTCATGAACATGCTCATCTCCGACTTGGCGGCTTCATACTTGGATTTTTGGATAAGGGAAGTTCCCTCTTGGAGAATCACAATCCTCTCCCACAACTCCTTTGTGGTGGGAATGTTGCTAACTTGATCATAGAGAGTGCGGTGAATGGCACTCCCTATCTTGTCACAAGCCGTTGTATTTAGTTGAAGATCATAGTACTCTCCCGGAGTGAGATTGTTGGGATCTTGTGGATAGAAGCCCTTTCCCATAATCTCCTAAAGCTCCACGCTGCAACTACGAAGATGAGATTCCATGGAAACTTTCCAATGAGAGAAGTGGGTTCCATCATAATGAGGTGCGGGACCCGAACAATTAATATGAGGCATGAGTTTCTTTTGTTTGGGATATATATACGGAAATGGATTAGGAGGCATGGAGGCTTTCGTCAGGTCACTCTCGCTAGAGGCCTCGTTAATTGCCTCCTTACCGGTGTCCATCAGCCTCCCTTGAGGTACTACCGAAGGTCCGGCAAGCATGACCCCCTCGCCCATCCTCGTAAAACATCCCTCAAGAAAACATATTCGAGCAAGGATATCGAAATCTGCCTTAGCCTTTTCAAGGGACTGTTTGTCAAAGAGTTCGCGGATCTCCTTGACCGAATAAGTCTTTCCCTCCTCATCATCGGAGAAAACCATCTTTTCTCTTAAGTGGTAAAGCCCTTAGAAGAGCACAAGGCTCTGATACCAATTGAGAGTGGAAGATGGTATACCTACAGGGGGTGAATAGGTTTGTAATAAATTCTTTATAATATTTTGCAAGTTTTAGGCTTTGCGGAATATAAGTGTGCCTAAATGCAAACTAGGTGAGGCAACCTAGATGATGATACAAGATACTTCAAGAATGAAGGCTATCACAAAGTAAACAACACAAGTAAGAGAGGGGTTAAGGAATAACCCAAGCACGTGGAGACGAAGATGTATTCACGTGTTCACCACCTTTGGGAAGGGGGCTACGTCACGTTGGAGAGGTGTGAGGTTCCACGAAGGATTCCCCAACACCACGAAGTCTCACCTTCTTCTCCGAGCCTATCCCACGAAGGAATAGCTCACTTCCTCGTGGTAGAATTTTAAGGTAGTCTCCAAACCCTCACAAACTTTCCACGGAGCAAATTGATGGCTCAGTGGTGATCTAGAGCTTGTTGGGAACCCCAAGAGGGAGGTATGATGAGCACAACAGCAAGTTTCCCTCAGTTATGAAACCAAGGTTTAATCAAACCAGTAGGAGCAAGGAAACACTCCAAAGGTGTTGCTAGATGAGCCTTGGCAGGGCGCACTACCGGTGCTAGTAGCAACGTGGAGACCTGCACAACACAACCAAAGAACTTTGTCCCCAACTTGCGATGAGGTTGTCAATCTCACTGTGTTTTGCTGAAAACAAAGGATTAAACGTATCGAATGGAAGGAAGTAAAAGGTTGTAGAAAGTAAACACAAAGCAGTAAACAGTTTATAGATTGTATGTAAAGAAAAGGATCGGGATCCATAGTTCACTAGAGGTGGCTCTCCTTAAGATAGATAACATGCTGGGTGAACTCAATCTGAAATAGCATCTCAATATCCATCGGATCCCCGCAAACACAACATGCAGAATTACAAATAGATGATCTTGATCATGAACGGAGCTCACAAGATCTAGACATGAAAGCACAAAGGAGGAGAACCAGCCTTCTAGCTACTACATGGATCCATAGTCCAAGGATGAACTACTCACGCATCACACCGGAGGCTTGCATGGTGATGAAGAAGGCCTCCAGGGTGAATTCCCCTCTCTGGCAGGGTGCCAGGAAGAGCTTCAGATCCCCCGATCTAGGGATGGAGATGACGGTGGCTACAGACTCTTTCGTGGATTTTTTGATCGGGTACTTAGGGTTCTCGTCCCGAGGGCATCTTATAGGCGGAAGGAGAGGGCGAGGGGGTGCTAGGGTCGGCCAGACCACCCCCTGGCGCGGGCTAGGTGGCCGCTCGGCCAGGTGGTGTGGCCGGCCCCCAGCCCTTCTTCGTCTCGTATTCTGGCATCTGATGACTTCCGGAAAAATAGGCACTTTTGCTTTTGTACCGTCCATTTCCAAGAATATTCATTTTCTGACTTTCCTGGAACCAAAAACAGCAGAAAACAGGCAGCTGGCACTGTGGCTCCTGTTAATAGGTTAGTCCAAGAAATCATATGAAAAGTACTCCAAAGTGTGGAAAAAACACAAGAAAGTGGATAAAACCAAGCATGGAACATCAAAAATTATAGATACATTTGCAATGTATCACAAATCACAAGCCAAATGCCTCCGGGCGACCCTAGCCGCCTAGGGTTTCCCACAAATACACGAGTAACAAGCTAACTCGATGAACTCTAGGGGGGATGAAATTTGGCTTGGTGGAAACGTAGATCGGGACCTCCTCTTTCTTTCTACCAAAGGGATTTGAGTTTGATTGGGTAGAATGGGAGATCCTCAAGAAATTGTGTTTCAACAATGGGGGAGAGAGAGAGCTCCCAGTATGAGATATGAACTGAATGCCTACCCGCTCAAGGTGGAAGAAGAGGTATTTACAGTCCGGGATGAAACATGAGTTGTTTGGAGTGTCCTGCAACCAAACCGGCAAGAAGTCCGGTGGCGCCGAACTGGCCGCCGGAAATTCCGGTCGTAGTTCCAGTGGACCGGCTGCTGCGCCGAAAATTCCGGCAGGGACCGATAATTCCGGCAGCAAACCGAAACCCTCTGCAGTAAGCTATTCTGGTGTGTGCCGAGAATTTTTGGTGCCGACCAGAAATTCCGGCGGCCACTCCCGCGACGCCGGTTTTCGTGCCGATTTCGACCAGTCCAATTTCCAGCCCTTTTTCACAACGACATTTTGTCTCTCCTTTTAGAGGGTGTATGGCTGAAGGTGATATGATGTGTGTGTGGTGTAGAGCATCCCTAACGAGCACATCGAGATCACCCCTCTTAATAGTGTGGTGCTTCCTACTAGACTCAAGGATAAATAAGATAAAAGTAACAAGAACACGACTCTTCACTTCATAAACGAATGGGGGGTCACCTACCACCCCTCATCATCAAACACGGACTATCACCTGTAGAAATACTAGTAGAAACATTAGTCCGCTCTCTAACTCCGATGTCATAGTTAACCAAAAACTAGATAAGGGCATTTTGCCCTTTCACACTTATATGTTGGGGATTAGCGGAACCATGCTGTCATGGGGAATGCTTTCAACATTGCACTTGTACTTTGTACCTAGTTGATATCATGCTATTTTGTCTATGGATGTCGTCGGTGTGAAATGAAAGGGGAGCTTGTAAGTCCATGGAGTTATGTATGTGTGTTAGAGAAACGCCTGAGCCGCCGGTCTAATCCATGCCTAATCATGGTTCAAACCTGCAGCGTAACCATAATGAGCAATCTATGAAGCATTCTTCTTATAGAAAAAGAGATTGAGATTGAGAAAAAAGAAAAAAATATGAGAAAAGAGGAAAGAGAGAAAAAAGCACCATTTTCCCATGGTAAATAAGAAGATTGCTGAGATGCTTATTGTCTGCTTGCCTTGTCATTTTGATATGGGGATTCTTCAGTATCATCGGGCATGGGGTACCCCATTGGCGGTTCTCTATGATACACATGTACTTACTATGACAAGAACTTATCGGTAGCTAAACTTGAGTAGCATGAGGAGCGGCCCTCGTATTCAAGGGATATGAGATTTCCAACTTATACTTTGTCAAGCATATACTCCATAGTTTGTTCACTTTAACCTTAATCACTTCAAGATGCATATGATAGGGGCAATGAGAGCTAAAAGCTAATAAGTACCATAATTTTTGGAAGCTCTTTATGAGACTTGAATCCCTGCTTCCTTCTATGAAGGCCTTTCTTTTACTTTTATGTTGAGTCTCCATCTTCTATCTTTATGCACCTATTAAGAGAGTATAGTGGCCATTCTTAGTTTAATGTGCATTGTCCCAAGACTTGTTGATTGATGCATAACTTTGATATTGCTTATTCTTAAGATATTTGTATCTAGTCACCATTATGAACTTTGAAGGTGTCCTATGCATTTATGTTTTCCTACTCTATGAGGGACAAGCTGAATACCATTCTCATTGTGCTTTCTTTATGTGCAACAAACAAACGTCTTTCAAAGCATTGTTATTCATGAATCTTTTGTTTGTGCCTTTTCATGTTACAACATAGTTGCTTTGTCTTATTGTTAGAACTTCATCTTTCATGCTATGTTGAAGTACTATGATCCCAGCTTTCAATGTTTTACAAATACTTTGATCAAGTTTATGATGGTGCATGTCACCTCAAAAATTATTCTTTCTTTTTATCACTTACCTACTCGAGGACGAGCAGGAGTTAAGCTTGGGGATGTTGATACGTTGCAAACGTATCTATAATTTTTGATGTTCCATGCTTGTTTTATATCTACTTTCTTATGTTCTGTCCACACTTTGGAGTATTTTTATACACTTTCTAGGACTAACCTATTAACAAGATGCCATAGTGCCAGATGCCTATTTTCTGCTGTTTTTTGGTTCAAGGAAAGTCAGAAAATGAATATTCTCGGAATTGGACGGGACAAAAGCCAAAGTCAATATTTAACCGAGGGGGACACGGAGCCAGAAGACGAGACGGAGAGGGGCCAGGGGCTGGACACACCACCTGGTGGCGCGAGCTAGGCCAGGCCACGCCAGGGGGTGGTGTGGGCCCCTCCAACATCCCCTCGGCCTCCCCTCTAGCCTATATGAAGCCTCTGATGAGAAAACCCTAAATCCAGAAGCCTCCAGCCACGAAAATTTCCGCAGCGCCGCCGCCACCGAAGGGGAGATTCAGGGGATAGAAAGTCTCTGTTCCGGCACACTGCCGGGACGGGGAAGTGCCCTCGGAGCCATCTCCATCGATCTCCACCACCATCTCCATTGTTGTTGCTGATTCCCATGATGATGAGGGAGTAGTTCTTCCTCGAGGCTAAGGGTTCTACCGGTAGCTATGTGTTCATCTCTCTCTATGCATGATCATATTGTGATCATGAGCTTTGTAATCAAGTAGATCTACCTTGCTACTCAAGTGCTTTAATAGATCTCTGCTCTCCCCATGTGTGTGAAAGTGACAGCGTGCACACCATGGTGGCACTTAGGCTAGAGATTACAAATACTTGTTATGAGTTATATTTGGAGTTTGATGTCTCTATGAAATTGTGGTGTTTGTTGGAGCCATCTAGTGCTCAAGGTGACAGTGTGGGGTTATCTAGATACGGAAAGTGAACTTTAAGGTGTGCTGTTATAGCCCTACCATGGATTAGAGTGTCCAACCGGAGAGTAGTTCAGAGTAGTATCATGAAGAGAAGATATTTATATGAGAGTGATCACTAGGGAAAGTATGATCCCTAGGCCTTGTTTCTAAGCATTGAACCACCGTTTGCAACTAGATATGTTACATGTTTGCTTGTTGCCATCTTTATTTCATTTTGCCTTTAGTCTCTTCCACGCAATCAAGCTATTTTCTGGCACCATTGTCTTATATCCATACCACTTGTGTTTTACTATCTCTTCGCCGAACTAGTGCACTTATACACCTGAAAAGTGTATTCGGTGTGTTGGGGACACAAGAGACTTCTTGTATCTTGATTGCAGGGTTGGTTGAGAGGGATATCTTTGACCACTTCGTCCCTGTGTTCGATAAACCTTGGGTAATCCACTTAAGGGAAACTTGCTATTGTTCTACAAACCTCTACACTTGGAGGCCCAACAACTGTCTACAAGAATAGAAGTGCGTAGACATCAGTCATCAAGCTATTTTCTGGCGCATTTGCTAGGGAGCTACGCATTTGTTGCATTTTTTAGTTGCTAGGTAAACACCGTGACCTTTCTCGGGCATGAACAAGCTCGGCACAACTGAATACCCCGGGAGGTTCAATAAAGCCTATGTGAAAGAATTCCCGAGTGAAAGCACTAAAGATTATGAGGTCATCTCTCATTTAATTGCCACTATACATGAGAAAAGATTTGCAGGAGATGATCTTGATCAAGATCCCTATGGTCATTTAAATCATTTTACTAAGATATGTTGGACTATTAAATTAAAAGGCTATTCTGATGATGAACTAAAACTTAAATTGTTTACCCAATCTCTAACCAACATTGCTTTTGCTTGGTATAGAATTTTCACTGTAGAATCGATAATTACTTAGGAAAAGCTGAAAGTAGAATTCATATCCCGCTTTTATCCCAAGGTGAAGTCAGCTGGAGCGAGATGAGCAATTACAAACTTCAAGAATCGCCCATCTAAATATTTGGTAAGAGCCTATAAAAGGTAGAGGAGTATGATTAATAAATGTCCCCATCATGATCTACCACAATGGTATGTTTTACATATTTTCTATGGAGGAGTTAATCAGGATAATACAAATGAAATAGATCTAGCTTCAGGTGGAGCTTTTATGGAATTCATTGTAACACAAGCTTGTGCACTTCTAGAAAGAATTCGCCATAATAGGAAAACTTGGGGTTTTGATTTAGGAGGCGAAGGAGGAATAGGAGTAGAATATGATTATCTCAATGCTTATAAAGAAACTAGTAAAGTAAAATAAACTGCTAATGAGTTTAATTTTGATGATGGTATTACTCTACAAATCCTTCAGTTTTTTAAGAACACATTGAAGCACCCAAGAAGTATTAGCTTCAATATAATCTGCCACCTAAACGAGCTGAAGTGCAAGTAGTAGCTAAAGTGGTAATCGACCCACCAAGAAAGAGACCTACTTATGTGGATCCACTTCCTTTTCCGAGGACTATGGATAAGCATAGAATAGCTCAACATCTTGCAGAACAGTTGGAGGAGGAACAAAGCTTTCTAAGAGAATAAGAATAAGAAGCAAAGTTAGAAATTATTCATGGAAATGTAGAACAAGGAAGAGAAGTGAGCAAGGAAGAATAATTTGCTATGTTTGCACATTGTAACATAGTTGAACTTGACTATGAAGCTTCCCAATTCGTTGAAGGAAAGGTAAAATCTAAAAAAATTGGTGATCCTATTCTTCCATGCACCTTCAGTGAGTCTTCTTATTATGGGCTTTGTGATATAGGGACTACTGTTAATGTCACCCCTTTTGAATTTTATGTAGACATCCAAGATGAACTTGAACCAGCCAGACTCTTAAATACTGATATGAAAATTATGCTTGCTCATAAAACACTTAGAGTCCCCATGGGAGTTATCAAAGATGTTTCAATTTCCATTGGCCCTTATGAATATCCCATTGATTTTGTGGTAGTTGATATGCCTAATGATGCTTATTGTCCAATTATATTTGGAAGAACTTCCTTGAATACACAGGGGCAAATATTGATTGCAGAAAAGGGACAGTTTCACTCAAGTTTGGGGAATATGAAATTATATTCCATTTCTCAAAATTTAAACACAAGCCCACATTTGAAGAATTTGAAGAGCAAGAAGAATAGGAATGATATACTATTACACATCTTGTAACCTTGTTTTATGAAGCACTAGACGATGATCTACAAAGAAGCTTGGTTCAAAACAATGATATCCTCGAAGACACTGGTAAAATGGAGATCAATGAGTATCTTGACTCCTCTGCCATAATCGATTCTCCCATGAATGAAGAATATGAAGTTCCAGAAAGAAAGAGAGATGAGGAACTTTCACCCCTAAACTCAAACTTCTTCTTAAATAATTTAAATACAATTTTTTAGATGATACTAATAAATACCTTGTTATTGTAAGTGCTGATCTTATAGAGAAGGAAGAACAGAATTTGATGACAATACTAAGAACACTGTAAATATTTTGCGTATACGTATGACTTGAAATGGATTAGACCTCCAATAGACACCCATCGAATATTTATGGAAGAAGGCCCTCAACTGGTTGCAGATTTTCAAAGCAAGCTAAAACCACCAATAAAAGAAGTGGTAAGAGAAGAAATAATTAGCATTTTAGATGTAGGTATTATTTATCATGTAGCAGAAAGCGACTGGGCAAGTCATGTTCATTGTGTTCCTAAGAAAGGAGGATTTACTATTGTGCGAAATGAACAGAACGAATTAATCCCTACTTGAACTATTGTCGGGCATAGAATGTGCACTGATTTTAGAAAGCTAAATAAAGAAACTAGAAAGGATCACTACCCTTAGCTATTTATAGATCAAACATTGGAGAGACTTGCTAAGCATTCTTACTTCTGTTATGTAAATGGTTATTCTGGTTTTTCTCAGATAGTTGTTCACCTAGAAGATCAATTAAAAAACACGTTTACTTGTCCCTTGGTTTATATGGTTACCATTGTATGTCGTTTGGATTATGTAATGCACCTGCTACTTTCCATAGATGTATGACTGCTATCTTTGCAGATTTTGTTAAAAATATCATGAAAGTATTCATGGATGTTTTTTTCGTCTATGTAACTTCATTTAACCATTGTCTCAACAATCTTAATAAAGTCTTGCAGTGATGTGAAGACACTAACCTTGTCCTCAATTGGGAGAAGTGCCACTTTATGATATAGGAAGGGTTAGTGCTCGTCACAAGATCTGAGCTAAAGGTATAAAGGTTGATAAAGAAAAAATATAAGCAATAGAGAGGCTACCACCTCCACATGACGTGAAAGGTATAAGAAGTTTTCTTGGTCATGATGGTTTTTATACGAGATTCATTAAGAACTTATCTAAAGTTGCTAGAGCATTAATTAATCTCTTCTAGAATGATGCTCGTTTTAATTTTGATGAAAGTTGTTTCACTAGTTTTAACACTTTAAAACAAGCTCTTCTAAATGCTCCTACTATTAAACCACCTATTTGGAGAAAGCCTTTTAATTTATTTTGTAAAGATAGAAATGAAGTTGTTGGGGTTGTTCTTTGCCAGCATGATGGTATTGAACTTAATATCATTCATCGTGCTAGTCGCACTCTTAATGAGGTCCAAAGAAACTATCCCATGGAAGTTTCTATTCCTATTTTTCCTTTTTCATTTTTGTTTTTTAAGTCCTTGTGTTTTTTCTGAGCCGAATGGCAGTTTTTATAAGTTGGTACGGGCGGGTGATGCATGTAAAATGCATACATGAACTTTGTAGTTTATTGATACATATTTGCAACATATACAATGTATATCCATGTTTTATATTGATTTTGGGAAATTTACCAATGATTCCCTTTATTTTGGTTATAACTCTACAGGACAGGAAAACCCTGTTTTGTGTATTTTTACCTTTCAGGGACCTAAATGAAGTCAAACGGAGCTAGGATTCTGGGAAAGTCAATATTTCATCAAGAGGAATGACTTGGAGCACTTGAACCTCACTAGAAGGGCCAGGAAGCAGAAAAGAGGTAGGGTGGAATGACCCACCCTGGTCCATGCGCCACCTACCCTCTTTTGGCCCTAGCCATCCGATTCACCTCAATCTTTCGCCCACGGACTTGTATTGACCTAAAAATGCCTATATAAAGTCCCCGATGCGATCCTATATAAAGTCCCCGATGGAGATCGAAAATACCAAAATAGAGAGTCTGTTGGCCGCTGCCGAAGGAAGATTGGAGGGGAACCGCTGCCGAAATCGCCTCTGGCCACCTCTCCTCATTCACCAATGCCTCCTCATGACTCTACATGATTAGAGGGGAGTATTCCACCCTTGGAGTATGGGTTTGTGGTGGTAACTTGATATAATATCTCTATGTATGATCATTATTGAAGTACATATGATGTGCCTTACATGATTATGGATCTATATATGTAATTCCAATGGTGTATATTGTGGTATGAGATAATACTTGTTATGCATTACTGTTGTGTTGGATCTTTTATGGCTTGTCATACTTTGGAAATATTCTATGATGCATGTAAGAGTTTGATCTATGCAAAATTCCTTGTTTACCCATATCATGAGGTGTTTTACACCACAAAGTGGAGGTATATGAGAGAGATATGGTAATACGCACAACAAATAAATCATTACATTAGTGTTTGAAGTGTTTTCCATTAATAAGTATGATGTATGTAGGTAATGGGTGGTCAAGTGATAGAAGCATATGTATTGAGTGACACAATACAACAAAACATCCTTTATCTAGGGGTAAAAAGGGAGAAGTATGATGTGTGGTGTGACAACAGCCAACGCTATCCTTATTACAAGGGTGACCTAGCAGCACAAATGAGTATTTTTCCAACTATGTGTTTTAGGACATGTACCCGCCATAAAGTTACCATTGAAACATGACCGTTGTGTGTACTTTTATCTATAACATGATCATCACCATAGATGGAGAGAGAGTATTGAGTGAACCTATGAACCCATGTACATTATTCCTACAAGATAAAACCATTGTCTTTTCGTCTTGTATTGAAGAGGATTGAGACACTTTCACTTTATTGTTTTGTTGCATTCCACTCCCAAGAATTAAATCAAGCTCCTTATTACAATAAATTTTTTAGTGCATAAACAACTAAAACTTGTGACACTTTAGTTATAGAGAATAGATAGATTTTCCTTCTTACTCCTGAGGATCGATACCCTACTTCCATATTGAAAGGTACTACAATGACCCCTGCTCTTGGGGTTATCAGCAGGTGGTATGACCGCACCCACCCATATGAATGGTCATTAACTCGCCAGTAGACTCATGCATTTTTCATAATTTCTCCGCGAAGGCGGTACGACTGGGCGGTGTGGGCGTATCCCCCCGTATCAATGGTCGTTAACCTCTATGTCTCTCTTTTAGTTTTTCGTCCTTTTGTTGTTCCATAAAATAACTTTTCTAATGCCTACCGATGTTCGGTGCCTTCGGTACGGTAGATGGTATGGGAAGGTCCCGCTCGTACCGAGTTATTTAGAAAGTTTAACCCACGTGTATCCGAAGGAAAGATTGTGCCGGAGCATCGGGTATAGACAAACGGTACATTCTCCGCCCGTACCAGTGGTCATTACATATCCATATTTTACCTATTTGCTTATTTTCTTTCCTATTTTATTGGGATTATTTTCTTGTTCGACTTATTCATCAATATTACAATTTTTTCCTGTTCTTAACCCCATATCCAGATTTTACCTATTTGCTTATTTTCTTTCCTATTTTATTGGCATTCTTTTCTTGTTCGACTTATTCATCAATATGAAGGAAATATGCCCTGAGAGGCAATAATAAAGTTGTTATTATATATTCCTTGTATATGATAGATGTTTATTTTGCATGCTATAATTGTATTGATAGGAAACTTCAATACATGTGTGTTTAATAAACAAAAAAGGTTCCTAATTATGCCTCTCTTATAGACTAGCTTGTTGATTAACAAGATGATCAAGGTTTCCTGATCATGGACATTGGATGTTGTTAATAACAAGGTCACATCATTTGTGAAATGATGTGATGAACATTCATCCCAAGTATAGCATTACGATCAATTCATTATGTTTATATTGCTATAACATCATACGAAGTAGTCTTAGTCGTTAGACCATGAGATCATGTTAATTGCTAACACCGGAAGAGTATCTTGGTAACATCAATCGTCACACCGTAACAGGGTGACTATAAAGGTGGGTTCAGTGCTATGAAGGTGTTATGTTGAGGCTCATGGATCAAGAGTGGAATTTTTCAATCCCGATGATGGATAGATATACTCTGGGCCCTCTCGGTGATATCACATTAAGATAGCTTGCAAGCAAGTGATGTGATCACTAGAATGTTATATCACGGGAACAAGAAAAGAGTGCATGTCGATAACGAGATCAAACTAGGTATTTGGATACCGATGATCGAATCTCGGGCATGTATTATATCATGAGACAAAGGGATTAAATTTCTAGCGTTAAAGGTTCTCACGATCACAGAAGTCATTGTTGAATGTGCAAGAGTCAGTATGGATCTCCAGGTCCTGCTTCTGATTATTGATCTGAGAGGAGTCTCAATCATGTCTGCATTATTCGCGAACCGTAGGGTGACACACTTAAGGGTTGCCGGACACCATTTAGGAGCACATATGTTCCAGACAAAAGGTTTGCAAAGCGCAGGAAATGTTTCGATAGAAACCGGAATTGTTTCGGGTGAAATTGTAGAAAGTGGTTCTGCATGTGATATTGAAATGTTGCAAGGGGTTTTATGTGAATGTTTGTTAATTAAAGTAATTAACAAAATTCTGAATAAAATATATAAAAGAGTTTTATTAAATTGAGAGTTGCATTTAATCTGGTGGAAATTAAATACATGTGAGTGGGATTTTGGGTGGAGGCCATGTTTATGTGAGTGGAGGTTCACCACATGAATGAAGGAGGGAAGGAGTCCCCCCCCCTCTCATGCGCCGGCTATGGGAGGGGAGGGGTCTCGCTCCCTCCTATATAAAGCCCCCCTCTCCCCTCTCACAAACCATGCCTCCTCGTGAAGGATCTCTCTCCCCCTCTAGATATTCTCCCATGGTCTTGGATTAGCGAGATACATGTTCCCGGTGGCCTTGCGTCTAGAAGGAGTTGCTGCTTCCGCTGATTCGCTGGAGCGAGGAGGTGGAGGTTGTCCAGTAGCTTGAACGTGTGTGCGAGGACGGATGCGCTGCTGATTTGCGGCGCTCGGACTTCCACACGATCTTGAGATCGGCAAGCGTACGACTACATCAACCACGAGTTCCTACTCGTTAACAAAACTCATTGTATTCGAGGGTAAGTTCTCCATGGATGTATGTCCACTCGTTGCTCTGTATCTAGTAGATAGATCTTGGCATATAGTTCTCATCGTAGGAATTTTTTTGTTTTCTATGCTGCGGACACAACAGTGGTATCAGAGCCTGATCTATATGTAGGTGCTTTGCACGGGTAGTACACATATGTTTATATGTGGGCGATGATGATCATGTTATTGCATCTTCTATGTACTTTGGATATTAGTGGCATAGTGGGATGAAGCGGCCCGGACCAACCTTACATGTCATCGTACATGAGACCGGTTCCATGACTGACATGCAACTACTTTTGCATAAGTGGCTAGCGGGTGTCTGTCTCTCCTACTATAGTTAATATTTGATTTACAACGAGTTGCTAATAACTTGGTTATCCTCGTTGTGGTTCATGTTCGTAGGTAAGACCGGTTCTATCTCCGAAAGCCCTAAGCCACGTAAAACTTGCAATTGATAAATTAGAGGCGTCTAGTTTAGATCGTTGATGGGCTAGTGTCTTGATATGGTGTTGTTGTAAGTACATGTATGATAGATACTCTTACAACTCACTTAACGTTTAAGGTCCATAGACCTTGGCCTTACACACAAAGGAATGATAGAGATCATACCACGATGCAAATGATAGAGATCAAATGCATGGACCATATCATCTCAGTTCACACATTAGATGTTAGCATCTTATAATGCTAGTTTGGCATTTTTGGTAGCATTATAAGATGATCCCTCATTTAGATATCAAGATAAAATGTGTTCTTCCTTAAGTATGCACCGTTTTGTGGATCGTGTTTTGAGGCATCACGTGATGATCGGGTGTTTTCGACTCTACGCTTTCATACAACGGGTGTAAGATAGTTTTACACACGCGAATACTAAGGTTCTTACTTGGCGAGCCTAGCATGTACATGGCCTCGGAACACGGACCGAAAGGTTAAGCATGACTCATATAGTTGATATGATGCCCATATAGATGCTCGCCTTTGAAGCTACACCGACTCACGTGATGTTCAGACTTGGTGTAGTGGATTTGGTTCATGTAATCACCAAAAGGACATGAGGGATGTCATTTTTGAGTGGGGGTTCATTAGTAATTTGGATTAGTTGAACTCAATCTAGCATAAAATTAGTCCAGATATACTTTACAAATTCTGTTGTAGATGGCACCACCTGCTTTTAATTTCAACGTGTTCATGGAGAAAGAGAAGCTTCCTGGAAATGGTAGCAACTTCACCAACTAGGCTATGAATTTGAGGATTCTCCTCACTGCTGCACAAAAGCAATATGTGCTAGAGGCGCCGCTAGGCCCCCCACCAGCTCTTGATGCCCCTGACAAGGAAAAGAATGTCTATATAACTCGTCAGGAGGACCACAACTTAGTTCATTGCGCCATACTATATGGGCTAGAGCCAGAACTTTGAAAGCGTTTCGAAAATGGCAATGCCTTTGATACCATGGGAGAATTGAAAATGATTTTTGATACCCATGCTGCCGTAGAGAGTTATAATGCTTCTGAAAAGTTCTTTAGCTGGATGATGGAGGAGAACAACTCCGTTAGTGAGCACATACTCAAAATGTCTGGGTACGCTGATAAGCTTGTGTCCTTGGGAATAACGATTCCCATTGACTTAGACATACATCGTGTTCTCCAATCTCTGCCACCTAGCTACAAGAGCTTCGTGATGAACTATAATATGCAGGGCATGAAGAAGTCTCTTCCCGAGCTTCTGTCAATGCTTAAGACTGCAGAAGTGGAGATTAGGAAAGAACATCAAGTGTTGATGATCAATAAGACCACCGGTTTCAAGAAGGACAAGAAAGGCAAGCAGAAGGGAAAGAAGGGCGGCAAATCTGTTGCCGCGCCGGAAAAGAAACCCCGAGCTGGCCCTAAGTCTGATACCGAGTACTACTATTGCAAGGGGACTGGCCATTGAAAGCGCAACTGCCCTAAGTATTTGGCGGACAAGAAGGCCGGCAAGGCTAACAAAGGTATATGTGATATACATGTTATTGATGTGTACTTGACTAGTACTCGCAGTAGCACCTGGGTATTTGATACGGGATCGGTTGCTAATATATGTAACTCAGTTCAGGTGCTGCGGAACAAGCGACAACTAGCAAGGGATGAGGTCACGATGCGGGTCGGCAATGGATCAAGAGTTGATGTGATCGCTGTCGGAACGCTGCCTCTCCATATGCCATCGGGATTAGTTATAAACCTGAATAATTATTATTTGGTGCCTGCACTGAGCATGAACATTGTATCCGAATCGTGTTTGATGCAAAGTGGTTATTCATTTAAGTCTGAAAACAATGGTTGTTCGATTTATATGAATAATATCTTTTATGGTCATGCACCTATGTTGAATGGTTTATTTCTATTGGATCTCGATAGTAGTATTACGCATATTCATAATGTTGATGCTAAAAGGATTAAGCTTGATAATGATATGTCTGCATATATATGGCACTGGCGTCTAGGTCATATTGGCGTTAAACGCATGAAGAAACTCCGGGCATGCCTTATGGGCAAGATGACTAGAATGCCGTTTTCCGGTTCAATGGAACGGGCGACAGATTTATTGGAAATCATACATACTAATGTGTGTGGACCAATGAGTGTGTCGGCGCGAGGTGGATATCGTTATTTTGTTTCTTTCACGGATGATTTGAGTAGATATGGGTATATCTATTGGATGAAACATAAGTCTGAAACCTTTGAAAAGTTCAAGGAATTTCAGAATGAAGTTGAAAATCATCGTAACAGAAAGATCAAATTTCTGCGGTCTGACCGTGGAGGAGAGTATCTTAGTTATGAGTTTAGCACGCATATGAAAGACTCTGGAATAGTTTCACAACTCACGCCTACCGGAACACCATAACGTAATGGTGTGTCAGAACGTCGTAATCATACTTTATTGGATATGGTTCGGTCTATGATGTCTCTGACAGACTTGCCACTGTCATTTTGGGGTTATGCACTAGAAACCGCTGCATTCACTTTCAATAGGGCACCATCTAAATCCGTTGAAAAGACATCGTATGAATTATGGTTATGAAACAAACCTAAGCTATCATTTCTTAAAGTTTGGGGATGCGATGTTTATGTGAAGAAACTTCAACTGGATAAACTCGAACCCAAAGTGGAAAAATGCGTCTTCATAGGATACCCTAAGGAAACGATTGGGTATACCTTCTATCACAGATCCGAAGGCATGGTCTTTGTTGCCAAGAATGGATCCTTTCTTGAGAAGGAGTTTCTCGTGAAAGGTGTGAGTAGTCGGAAGGTAGAACTCGAAGAGGTTATTGAACCTTCTCTTCATGAAATGGCGAGTAGCGCAGCACCGGAAATTGTTTCGGAGTTGACTTCACCTAATGAGGAGACACCTAATGATATTGATCATGAAACTCCAAAAGAGGACACTACTGAACCTCGCAGGTCAAGCAGGACACGTACAGCTCCTGAACTGTACAGTAATCCTATCATGAATTTTATGATTGATGAAATAGATGACCCTACGATGTATGAAGAAGCGATGATGAGCCCTGATTCTAACAAATGGCTAGTAGCCATAAAATCCGAGATGAAATCCATGTACGAAAACCAGGTTTGGACCTTGGTGGACTTACATCACGATCGAAAGGCCGTTGAGAATAAATGGATTTTCAAAAGAAAAACTGATGCTGATGGTAATGTGACCATCTATAAGTCAAGCTGAGAACGGTGCGGTTACGAATGGGCTTTTCGGTGCGGTTTCTGCTGTGGACTTGATTGGTGTGGACCAAAGTGGGGCAAAACACGAACTCGAGCGGTTTGGTGTGGGTTTAGTTGAAACGCGGTTTGGTGCGGGGTGGTTTGGTGAGGAGAAAAAACAACAGAAATGGGCTCAGCCCGTGGGTTCAACCCGCAACAGCATCCCCACGGTATGGCTGCGTTCCTTGCCTTCCCATGGCCACAGCACGAGAGAAGCTCAGCAACCTCTGCTACCACCGCTGGCCATAGGTACCTCCGTCGCCCATCATCTTCTGGATCCGCCTAGCGCCGACCGCCGCCTTGTAGCTCTGGCCAGTGCTGCCCGCCCGCCCTCGGACTCTCCGGCCAGCACCGCCCGCGCTCAGACCTAGGGTTTCTTGCAGCGCCGCTGCCGTCTCGGCCACCCGCCCTGCTGTCCTCCTCCGGCAAGGGGCAAGCTCCCGCATCTTCCTCGACACCGGCAAGACGGCAACCTCCCTGTACAATCATCTCTACCCTTCTAACCAAAGGTGAGCCGTGCGTAGCAAATTTTTCTGTTTATTCATTCAGTCAAGAACATATGATTTTCGGTTAACATGTAGATGGAGGCGTCCCTGGAAAATCAGGTTGGTTATAGTTTACTAGTACAAAATATATGTAGTATATGTGGTTGGTTATAGTTTACTATTACAAAATACATGTAATACACACTTGAGGTATCTGATTGTATAATCTGAATCTTGCTCAGCTTAATCTGAAATCAAGTTATGTGGCTGGATGTATACTCTAAAATCTTGCTCAGCTTAATCTTGTTTGACAATCAGATCTATTTGCATTGTAGGACGACGACTAGCGCTGCTCTCTCTCATCCTTGTGCCCATTCATCTCTATACAGAACTAAAATTCTCTTGAACGCATTTGGCAATAGTTTATTATTCCTTCTAATTTAAGTTGTATTTTTGTAGGATGTCCAATTAATAAGTAGGAACCAAAGTCTGACAATGTGTAGGTCTATTTTTTATGTAAATTCTTTAGAGCAAATTTTCACACCAATACTTTGTGACTGTAGTTTGTGCAAACTTTTGCCATCAATCTTTTGTGCGTGAAAATAAGTTATCTATAAGTACTAAACATCAATATTTGACTGCCTTTTCTTTTCTTTTGTGCGTGAAAATAACTTCTGCCATCAATCTGTTCGCACCAATTTGACAGCCTTTTCTTGCTAGGACTTCAGTATTTGACTCGTCTCTTTTGATGTGTTACAGCTTCGACCAGGCCACATCTTTAACATCGGGGCAGGGAAGCAGGCTCTTAAAAACTTAAATGCCCTGGCTTTGTTCTCCAACATAGAGGTGAATCCGTGCCCTGATGAAACCAAAGAAGGGGGCGTATTGGTTGAAATCAAGCTGCATGAACAAAATACCAAATCAGTGGACGTGACCACAGAGTGGAATGAAAGATTACGGAAGTATAGATTGTATTGATATTGTAAGAGGTGATTACATCGTGAGCCCTTAGGATGTTTATATAGTACTAGAAGACTTGGGGGGCAAGAAGCCTAATAGAGATAGAATTGGATTACAAACTTAAACTACCAAATATAGTCCAAACCGTGACATACTCTAACACCCCCCCCCCCCCGCAGTCGGATCGGTAGTGACGCAAACAGCAGGAGCATCGCGAATGGTCCGACTGGAGCATAATCCAAAGTCGCGGACTGGAAAGGATGCCGGTGGATGTCGATGTCGATGTAGCCAGAAGTAGGGTGCTGTAGTCGTGGTCGATGATGCCGTTGGTGATGTAGTCGATGTCGTCGTTGAGCCTGGAGCCGAGCTTGCCAAACTCAGGAGCACTCCGGGGACGAAGGCACGTGTCGGTGTTGTCAATACCGGACGTGCGAAGATAGGGACCATCACGAGCCATGCGAGCCAGAGCCGGGGGGAGCAGCAAAGAAATTCTCCGTGAACGGTCGGTGTGTAGAAGTTGTCCGCCGATTTGTCAGAGTAGATGAAGTAGTTGCAAGAAGAAAATTGATTAAGTAAAAATAAAAATTAGACTGCGACTCTGGCGGCGAGGTCATGGTAGACGAAGACGAAGAGGTAGTTGTTGATGGAGATTTGTTGTAGCGGTAGTTGATTTCGGGGATTTAGACCCGTATTTTCCGCTTGTGTGAGCGCGGCGTCGCTCCTGGAGAACAACTTGTTGGCGTTGACGATGACCACGATCGGTGGTAGCGGCGACGATATGGCTATGTTGTTGGTGTAGATGGTTGTCGGCGATGATGACCACGGGTGATGAAGATGCATCCCTTTGTTGACGATGAGGCGCGTACTCAGGGACGTGCGTCCCGGTAGATGTTGGCGAAGACGGGCCGGCGTGGAGACGACGTGAGGACGGAGCAGCCGATGCAGCGCGTGAAGGCGTCCCTTGGGGCGTCGCGCGGAGCCTCCTTGTCACGATCGTTGACGATGATTTGCCGAAGTTGAGTCGATGCCGAGGTTGAAGTAGAAGCGCGCGATGACGATATGCGGCTGTGGACGATACTTTTGGTGGCTAAAGGAAAATTAGATCTAATAGGAAAAAGAAATTTGCTAAAACTACTAAACCGATCTAGGGAATTGGAAGAAAAACTAGCTACAAGATTTGGTGCCCCCGGTAGAGATCATGGAGCTCGATCTCGCCGGGGGCGGCGCGCGGAAGTAGTGGCTAAACCCTAGACGGAGCGAACCGCTCTGATACCATGAAAGATTGCGGAAGTATAGATTGTATTGATATTGTAAGATGTAATTACATCGTGAGCCCTTAGGCTGTTTATATAGTACTAGAAGACTTCGGGTGCAAGAAGCCTAATAGAGATAGAATTGTATTACAAACTTAAACTATCAAATATAGTCCAAACCGTGACATACTCTAACATGGAACATTGTGCCAGGGCCTAGGGGACGGCCAACTCTTGTAATGTCTCTACATATTTCTGGAGAAACTCATGATTAATCTGCCCATCATTGTAATCAAGTACCTGATGTATTTATATCTGATGGAGAGCTTTGTTTCAGGAATCCATTCAACCTGGAGGAAATGTGTCGTTTGAACACCGGAACATCTATGGTCTGAACAGATCTCTCGCTAGTTCTGTTGCATCCAGCAACTTGCGCAACCCTCAGGTGAGTTTCTTCTCTACTTACAATCTTAAAGAACTACACAACAGCACATCCATGCAAGTCATTCGTATCTTACATATAGTACCTCCAGCTAGCTAGCTAGCATAGCATTGTAACATAGATTCCATATAGTATATCCATGTTTCACATGTTTTGCTACGCCAACATTGACCTCCTCATGTTCTTTTAAACAATTTTCTTAGTTGGATTAATACTTTTTCTTTTGCGAAAATCTTAGTTGGGGTTATATAATACAGTGGTTTGATACAGATAGATGTGTTCGATTTATATTTTTTTAAAGCAGTTCTATATGAGCTGCTCTCAAATGCCCATCCTCCTCCTACCTACCTACATGGAGTAGAACATGATAGATAATTGGAGAGGTTGTAGTGTTTGAGACGATATGCTAATAAAATCAGTGCAGCCTAACGTATCACTTTAGTTAATCTACTCACGGGTAACTTACTCTCTTTGATTACTCCAAAAAAAATCCCTTACAATAACCTAATACAAAGTAAAGCCTGGTCCATATGACATATGTTTATTTTAGATCTGCAGTTTTGCCTATAAGCATACAGAGAAGCGTTAATTTCACATGTCCTAGTGCAAGTTGTTGTTAATTTTAACTTAAATCTATCATAGAACTAGGTTTACCTTGTTAAATTTAGCCTACAAATATCTTGTTGTTTTACATATCTTGCTGTAAATACAAATTATGTCTGCTTTTGAATTTAATCTGTAGTCAAATGATTTATTTTGACCAATCTTCTACGTCTCTAATTTCGACAGCCAGGCTTGTTAACATGTCTATGAATATGTCCGAGAGCTCTGGCACAGGTGATGCACCTTCTACGGCACCACATGGTAGGAGGTCAAAAGTGTGGGAGCATTTTGAGGAAGATCTTGTCTTTGTGGGTGATGTTCCGAAAGCTGTCTGCAAGTATTGTGCAATGAAGTTTACTTGCAATAGGAAGTCTGCAACTAGCAGTCTCTTGAGTCATATTTCAGAGTTGTGCCGATTGATTCGAGTTGAGGCTAGATCTAGGTTTCTAGCGACTCTTAAGAAAAAATCAACTGATGTTGGATTTGTCTTTGATCGTAAGAGAAGTCGACAACTCATGACCAAGTTCTGCATTCACGCCGAGATTCCATTTAAGAAATTTGATGACCCTTATTTTGAGGAGTGGATGGATTCAATGTAGCCAACCTTCAAAGTAGTTGGTTGCCACACAGTTCGGAGTGATTGCATCCTTACACACGACGAGATGAAAGACCAATTGAAACTTGAACTCTAGAGTCTTGATTCCCGTATTTGCCTCACCTCGGATATGTGGACTTCTGTTCAGAAGTTGGGTTATATGTGTGTCACAGCACACTACATTGATGCTAACTTCGTCTTGAAGAAGAAGATAATATCCTTCAAAGTTGTGAAGTATCTGCACACAAAAGAAGCCATTGAAGAGGCTCTTAGCAGGTGTCTGACAGATTGGGGTATCAAGCGTAAATTGTTCACCATTACCTTGGATAATGCAGCAAATAACATAGGGGAAGTAAACAACTTTTTGGAAACTCAGGACCATGGTCTGATGCTTGAAGGCGCAGATTTTCATGTTAGATGTTGTGCCCACATATTGAACATCATAGTTCAAGATGGAACAAAACATATCAACCCTTCAACAGAGAAGATACGTGACCTGTTTAGGCACGTCAACTCTTCAGGCGGGAGAATCCAAGCATTCAATACACTTGCCATCAATAAGGGGCAACCTGAGAAGGCGGGTCTTTTCCTTGACATTTCAAGCCGTTGGAATTCAACTTTCCACATGCTAGTTGAAGCTATTAAATATAGAGGAGTTCTAAACAGTTATGCAAGCGAGAATGGTGAAGTTACACTCAATGCAAAAGAATGGACAGATTTTGAAGTAATTTGTGATTTTCTTAGAGCTTTTGAAGAAGCTACAAATGCAGTCTCAGCCGACAGAAAACCTACTTCACAACACTTCTTACATATGGTGTTGTGTATCCATAATGCCCTAAGGGATCCTTAGTGGAAAGTCAATGAAGCTATGAAGAAATTGGCTACATCTATGGTTTCAAAGTTTGATAAGTATTGGGAAGAGACCAAACTAAATGCTGCACTTGTCATCGCCACGCTACTAGATCCAAGAAAAAAAGAAGACTACTTGGACTTCTTTCTAGAGAAGTATTGTGAGAATTTTGATGAAGTTGAGAAGGCCATGGATGCTATAAGCCAGTTAGTTAAGTTGTACTATACGAAGAGAAAGTCAAGAGAAGCAGCGAGTACTCAGTGTCTCGCGAAGCAAGGATTAATGTGGGATCACTTGTTCTTGGGAAAAGAAAACTTGAAGAAGAATTCGCTCAATACAAGTCAAGGAGGAGAAACAACTCCCAACCAAAGTGAGAGATAGATGCATACCTGGAAGAGAATTTCATTGAAAGTGAAGACTTTGAGATACTGACATGGTGGAAATCAAATGCCGAAAAATTCCCCGTGCTCTCAGCTATGGCTCGCGACTTTCTTGCTGTGCCTCTTAGTACCGTGTCGTCTGAGTTAGCATTCAGTTGTGGTGGCAGAATTCTAGGAGATACACGGGCCTCGCTAAAACCACATGAATTGGAAGCTTTAGTTGGCGGAAAGGACTGGCTTCTTAAAGTCCCGAGTAATGAAGGTATAATACCCGTATCAACTTATGTTCATAAAACAAAATTCGGTTCTTATCATATATTTTTCATGTGCAGGTCGAAGCATGGAAGGTCCAACGTTGGTTAACATGTAGATGGAGGCGTCCCTGTCAAATCATGTTGGTTATAGTTTACTAGTACGAAATACAGGTGGCAGTATGCTTTGAGATTCTAGCCTCGGCTCAAGAAAGTATGATATCTGCAAACTTCATTCATTTGAACTTGTCCCAATCTTGTGCATTGCGGCAATACATAACATGTATGTTCTTCTCTTAGCTTGTTCTCTGCATTCCTGACCAGCGGCTGCATGCATTGGCTTTTCACTTCTCTGAATTTCAGAGTCCATCAGCTGCACGATATGGGTGTCCTTTGATTCTGCTTTGTGTTGCTGATCTACCGATGCACACTTCAGTTGTTCACTTATCTGAACTCCTCTCTACATTCTCAGCTTCCAGTGGCCTAGATGAGCTACAACGCTCTTGCTTCTCAGCTTATTATTTTCGTTAAATAACCTAGAGCCTGAATCTTGCAAGAGATATTTAAATTATTCTTTTTGATAAATATGATCCAAGTTATTTATATTATCTCACGTTTGTGTATCTCATTGCAAGAGAGACTAGCATTCGGTATAGAAATAAGTTCTGAAGCAAATTCTGAATTTTACAGTTGCCTACTATATTCATGTTTTCCAAGTAGTGTTATATTTCTACTGATTAAACCATAGGCCTGCTCTATTATCTACAGCATGTTCCAACCCTCGACTTCTTGGTCCTCGACGCCCTAGGGTTTCTTGAACCGTCGCATTAGTTAAAGTGTTGTCTAAGTTCTTGGAAATTAATTTATTTTGTGCTTTATTTTCGTGCACATTTAGTTTGATCAACCATGTATGAAAAAATATTTAAATGGTTTACTTTGCTCTTTTAGGATGTTGTCTATAAGGAAGGATTACACATCGTGAGGATCTGGCATCCATGCAAGCTGGAAGTATTACGGCCGCCATCACCACGTTCAGTTTTATAATGCATATATGGTGTACTGAGTACTTTAATGATTACTAATGCATTGCTCTGTAATTTTTTTTAGTAAAACTTCATTTGTTGTTCTATGGAAATGATGTTGTAAACTTCGTTTGCACTATAGTGTAGCACGGTACTCCGTACTAGATTGTGGTTTATGTAAAGATGCCTCATCAAGTGATATGCTTGTCATCACCACAATACCATATTGTCCATGTTCTGAACTGCACCGCTGTTTGCCAACCCGCAGCTAGCTCCATGGTTAAACCCGCACGTTCAAACCACAAGTGAGAAATGGTGTGGTGCAGTGCGGGTGGAAAAAACAAATGGGCTATGCGGGTTGGGTTCTAGTAATGATTTTTTGGTTTGGTGCGGTTTGGTACTTATGTGTATAGCTACATGGTGCGGGGTGGATTTGGGGTGGATTTCACCCCATTCTCACCTTGATCTATAAGGCTCGACTTGTCGCAAAGGGGTTTCGACAAATTTAAGGAGTTGACTACGATGAGACATTCTCTCCCGTAGCGATGCTTAAGTTGGTTAGGATTATGTTAGCAATTGCTGCATATTTCGATTATGAAATATGGTAGATGGATGTCAAAACTGCGTTCCTCAATGATAATATTGAAGAAGAGTTGTATATGATACAACCTAAGGGTTTTGTCGATCCTAAGGATGCTGATAAGGTATGCAAACTTCAGCGATCCATCTATGGACTAAAGCAAGCATCCCGGAGTTGGAATCTCCGCTTTGATGAGGTGATCAAAGAGTTTGGATTTGTCCAAACTTATGGAGAGGCTTGTATTTACAAGAAAGTTAGTGGGAGCAATGTGGCATTTCTAATATTATATGTGGATGACATATTATTGATTGGAAATGATATAGATCTTTTAAACAGTGTTAAAAGTTATCTAAATAGCGAATTTTCGATTGAGGACCTTGGTGAAGCTTCATATATATTGGGCATTAAAATCTATAGAGATAGATCAAGACGCCTAATTGGGTATCACAGAGTACATACCTTGATAAGATATTAAAGAAGTTTAATATGGACGGAAGTAACAAGGGGTTCTTACCTATGTTGCAAGGCAAGACATTGAGTAAGACCCAAAGTCCGGCTACGGCGGAAGAAAGAGAGATAATAGATAAGATCCCCTATGCCTCAGCCATAGGCTGTATAATGTACGCCATGCTATGTATAAGACCGAATGTGGCACATGCTATTAGCTTGACTAGTAGGTACCAATCTGATCTAGGTTCAAAACACTGGATAGCGGTCAAGAATATCCTTAAGTACTTGAGAAGAACTAGAGATATGTTTCTTGTATACGGAGGTGAAGAAGAGCTAGTCGCTCAGTGTTATGTCGATGCTAGCTTTGACACTGATCCGAATGACTTTAAGTCTCAATCTAGATATGTATTTCTCTTGAACGGAGCAGCAGTTAGTTGGAGGAGTTCCAAACAACCTGTGGTGGCTGGATCAACGACGGAGGCGGAATATGTTGCTGCTTCAGAAGCGGCGCAGGAAGCGGTTTGGATGAAGGAGTTCATAACGGAACTAGGTGTGGTTCCTAGTGCGTTGGACTCAATGGTGATCTATTGTGACAACAATGGAGCCATAGCCAACGCCAAGGAACCAAGGTCTCACAAGAATTCCAAGCATATTAAGCGCTGGTTTCACTCCATCCGCGAGCATGTCAAGGATGGAGATATAAAGATTTGTAAAGTGCACACGGACCTGAATGTAGAAGATCCGTTGACTAAAGTTCTCCCTAAGGCAAAACATGATCAACACCAGAACTCCCTAAGATTTATCACTATGTAAACTAGATTATTGTCTCTAGTGCAAGTGGGAGACTGAAGGAAATATGCCCTAAAAGGCAATAATAAAGTTGTTATTATATATTCCTTATATATGATAGATATTTATTTTGCATGCTATAATTGTATTGATAGGAAACGTCAATACATGTGTGTTTAATAAACAAAAAGGGTTCCTACTTATGCCTCTCTTATAGACTAGCTTGTTGATTAACAAGATGATCAAGGTTTCCTGATCATGGACATTGGATGTTGTTAATAACAAGGTCACAGCATTTGTGAAATGATGTGATGAACATTTATCCGAAGTATAGCATTACGATCAAGTCATTATGTTTATATTGCTATAACATCATACGAAGTAGTCCTAGTCCTTAGACCATGAGATCATGTTAATTGCTAACACCGGAAGAGTATCTTGATAACATCAAACGTCACACCGTAACAGGGTGACTATAAAGGTGGGTTCAGTGCTATCAAGGTGTTATGTTGAGGCTCCTGGATCAAGAGTGGAATTTGTCAATCCCGATGACGGATAGATATACTCTGGGCCCTCTCGGTAATATCACATTAAGATAGCTTGCAAGCAAGTGATGTGATCACTAGAATGTTATATCATAGGAACGAGAAAAGAGTGCATGTCAATAACAAGATCAAACTAGGTATTTGGATACCGATGATCGAATCTCGGACATGTATTATATCATGAGACAAAGGGATTAAATTGCTAGTGTTAAAGATTCTCACGATCACAGAAGTCATCGTTGAATGTGTAGGAGTCAGTATGGATCTCTAGGTCCCGCTTCTGATTATTGATCTGAGAGGAGTCTCAATCATGTCTGCATTATTCGCGAACCGTAGGGTGACACACTTAAGGGTTGCTGAACACCATTTAGGAGCACATATGTTCCAGACAAAAGGTGCGCAGGAAATGTTTCGATAGAAACCGGAATTGTTTCGGGTGAAATTGCAGAAAGTGGTTCTGCATGTGATATTGAAATGTTGCAAGGGGTTTTATGTGAATGTTTGTTAATTAAAGTAATTAACAAAATTCTGAATAAAATAAATAAAAGAGTTTTATTAAATTGAGAGTTGCATTTAATTTGGTGGAAATTAAATACATGTGAGTGGGATTTTGGGTGGAGGCCATGTTTATGTGAGTGGAGGTTCACCACATGAATGAAGGAGGAGAGGAGTCCCCCCTTATGCGTCGGCTATGGGAGGGGAGGGGTCTCCCTCCCTCCTATATAAAGCCGCCCTCTCCCCTCTCACAAACCACACCTCCTCATGAAGGATCTCTCTCCCCCTCTAGATATTCCCCCATGGTCTCAGATTAGCGAGATACATGTTCCCGGTGGCCTTGCGTCTGGAAGGAGTTGCTGCTTCCGCTGATTCGCTGGAGCGAGGAGGTGGAGGTTGTCTGGTAACTTGAGCGTGTGTGCGAGGATGGATGCTCTGCTGATTTGCGACGCTCGGACTTTTACACGATCTTGAGATCGGCAAGCGTACGACTACATCAACCACGAGTTCCTACTCGTTAACAAAACTCGTTGTCTTCGAGGGTAAGTTCTCCATGGATGTATGTCCACCCGTTGCCCTATATCTAGTAGATAGATCTTGGCGTATAGTTCTCATCGTAGGAATTTTTTTGTTTTCTATGCTGCGGACCCAACACAATATTATAATTTTTTCTTGTTCTTAACCCCTTATAAACTCTCCCAAGGAGTCTATCTCTCTCCTCTGTGTGTCAAATAGATCACATCAACGCTACCCCTCTTAGGGAACCTCGCGACCATGTCTCAGTCGTGGGAGATCGTTCAAGCAAGGGAGGATAACAAGGGATCCCCCGCAACCTTAGGAGATGCTGAGAAGAATGGCATTGAAGAGAAAGGAAGAAGAACTCTAGATGGACTAGTTTGGTCCGGAGGATGGGTTCAAGCTAAAGAAGATTATGAAATAAGGATGCAAGGTGTTCAACATGCTCGTAGGGAAGGAAGATGATCACAAAGAGGTGCACCTAGACCCTGAGGATGACAGTTTCTCACTTCAGAAACTGAAGTTGGAACAAGAAGAGATTCAAGCCTTACTCGATAGCCTTGACCGTCGTATCAAGAAAAATTGAGGTAACAACTCCAGGATCTGCTAAACATATTGGCCTGCTATGTCACTATCTTGATCAGATGGATAACAAGATAATGAAGGGATAGGAAGCCAATCTTGACATTACTCTTCGTTCACTAAGAATTCAAAAGAAGACAGTGGAGTTCCAACAGTGCTTCATCGATCAGTTGGAGAAAATTAACAAGCAACGCATTATCCGCATCATGATCTTAGAAGCAACGAACAACACCCTCACCACCGGGCTCCATGATGCGAGAGCATCTTCTTCAAAATAAAAGGAGCACCACAGTATCAAATAATCGCAAGGGATTATTTGATCCCACATGGTCCCAAGCTTGGGGAGATCTACAACACCTTATAATCTATCTTACAGTTTTAGCATGTTTACTTTCTCAAATGCATATTAGTTAAATTCAAAGTTTTGCATTAGTTGCATATTAAACTCCCTTTGAGAAGGAAAGAATTATATTCAATGAATTTTCGAGCCTTTTTTATATTTAAAGTATTCTCGGTTTTATGATTATTGTATTGGATGTATGGATTAGGATGAATGCTATTATACTTGTACTTTGCGATGATTTTAGGTGTTTCCACACCAATAGTACTGATAGAATATGAGAATAATCTTTGATAGCATGTTATAATCATTTGTTTGATTACAAAACAAAAATATCCAAAGCAAAAGAACCATGAAAACTATAAATTAAAAAAAGTTGTGTTATCAAGTGAATTATAGAGTGAGTACAAGTAGAGGTAGATACTCTAACCACAACCGTGAATTACTTCATATGCGGCTTGGAAGTTAACCTTCTATTGATTTAATCGGAATCTTCTCATGAGAAATAAAATATGTTTAGTTTCTTTGCATAAGCAATGAAAGAAAAAGAAAAGAAAAGAGAAAAGAAGTATACAACTAAACATGTGCAAAGGGCAATAGACATATACATGATCATGAGAGGAAACGAAAGAGATCGTCCATAGTTTTGAATCCCAACTAGATGTGTGAAGTCCTAAACATGTTTGAGGTCACCTCACAAACTCGTTCGGTTGAACTTGATGATTTTATGATATGCTAGTAATTAATATTCATATGAACTATTAGTACTAAGGTGTCGAAGGCTCTAAGTTATTTGAGATGTGGAAGTGTGATAAAGTTCACGATATGGTTCTATATCCAACATTATAATGCGTGCTTCAAATTACTCGTGTATTTCAACAACTCGAGATTCATGAACATGATGACCTTGTCCTTTGAAGATCCTATCTTGCTCGGGGACGAGCAAGAGTCCAAGCTTGGGGAAGTCGATGAGTGAATTTTTTAAGCATATTTACCTTACGTTTTTGTATGAGTAGTGGTAGGATTTTGGTATTTTAGGACGCTCTCGCGCACCTTTTATGCATATTTCCACATGATCCCGAAATATTGAGGCATTGATGAATATATCACTTTGAGCTATCATATTGGACAAAGTATGATATTTCTGAAGTAATAAAATTCATTATTATGATTTACCACGCACCTGGGAGAAATGCCATCACGAGGAGAAGCTATAGAAGAATTAAAGAGCATCGGTATGGGAGGACTCTGCCCATACACACGCTCGTACCATGTGGCGGCTGTTTAGTCTTGTCAAATACTCTCACCTGGCGCAAACAGATCTGAGATCCAACATTTAGAGACACCAGAAAAAACAGAAACCTCACCTCTGGAAGCGATCTAGAGGGGAAAATTACAGAGAGCATCATCCTTGGTGCTACACAGATCATAGGAGGCCTAGGCTTCATCTCTGTCACCATCAACTGCTGCATCTTCATCACCATCCCCATTCCCATCTCATTTACCCCCATCTTGTTGTAATTCCAATTGCTATTGTGGATTTGCACTTGTTATCATTCATCTACTCATATTCATTCCATATATCTATGATGATGTTGTTGAGTGCCTCCGTGAGTGAGTAGTTTACCCTGTTCTTGGGGAGATGGACAAACCATAGCAATATTATGATATGAAATAGAGATGATATGATTATGTGTTGGTTTTCTCTCTAGATATTATCTGAAGTTGGACATGTAATATTTTCCTTCATGACTAGAGAGGGGGTGTATGGTAGTACATATGGTGCTAAGTGACATAATATGTTGCTGTGTTATTCATATGGTCAAGGGGTAAGGAAAAAATCACTAAGCTCATATCAATATCCATGGGGAACCCTTAATTGTGAGGGATCAAAGTGGCTTGCTTACGATCATTGCAATGGTTATTTTATTAGGGATGAAATAATAGATGGTTTTCTTTGATCATTCATTTATGGAGCTCTCCCCACACATGTCATGAAGAAATACATAGATTTATCATAATCATGATTAGTACCAATGGTAGAGGTGGATCCTACAATCTCTGAGAACACTTCGCCTTACTGCAGTTTTATTACCTCTTACATCGTGTTTGTCTCCTTATTGCTTTACTCTATAGTCTTTACTTTATACACAAAATAACTCTCACAAAACACTCTTAGTTGAGGTCAATGGCAGTTTACATGTATTCCTTGATAGAGTGACAAGGGGTATAAAAACCTAACCAAGTAGCTCTCCATGATTTAATACTCTTACTTCAAAACGTAGATACACTGTGCATGTGCTCTTCCAGTCATCAGAACCGATGCACGCAGAGGGGCGAGAACTTCTCGCTGAATGAGGTGTCAAATTCAGGGAGGAGGCGGAGGAGGAGGAGGTCGTCGAGCAGCTGCACCCTCTAGCACCGCCGGAGAACATCCCAAGCCTTGGGTCGACTACTGCTCCGAGGATACAGTCATCCGCTTTGTCATCGAGCTGGGGGTAGGCGTTTCCTACCTAGCCTTATGATGCATCCGGGGTGGATCAGTGATACCTGCTTCTGCGCCAAGGTGTGCTTATGGAACACGACACTAGACATGTGACCACCAATTTCACTTTAGAGGCGCAAGAGCAACAACCACCGATTTCATTCCTTCTTGGTCATCGTCTACGCACGCATATATTCCTCCAGTAATCCAACGATTTGTGTGTAAAATCGTGTCAATTTTTAGTAGAAATTGAAAGCAAAAGGGATCTCAAAAGGACATGTGCGCATTAAAATGGGGTGTTGGAGCAGCTGGACATGGCACAACGCTGAAGCTCAAAATCTTCAAGATGAGCGAGAGCTGGGGTATGAGCCCTGATTGAAGGCGCATGATGAGCAGAGCACCCAGCTTCACTATGTGCATATCTAACTGTTAGTTCCAACATGTTTTGGTATGTTTGGATCACTCGTCTTGTAACCGAATCAGTGAGAGGTGGCCACTGGAACAATGAAGCCAGAGAGCATGATGGGGAAAAGAAAGAGAGGATAAGGTAAGAGAGAGAGGCGGTCGGTTGAGTCGTGCGGGATAGGCTCTCGTTAGTCTAGTATAGGTATATACAAATTTGGGTACATGGTCGATCTCACTTTCCCTCATAATCCGGTACGAGACTATCTCTCTGATGTACTTTCGCGGGATTCTCTTCTCTTCAATGAAATACAGAAAATGGATATAAAACAGCTTTAGGCAACATCTTTTTCCAGATCTCAAAGCAACATTCAGCCCCTGAACAAACACATAGGTATTGTACCCATTCGTACAAGTACAATTGTATTTCCTGTGTCATTTTTGAATAATTGTACATTTATTAGTACCTAAATAAGGAATTTGTTGTTGCAATTTTGACCAAATATGGACTAGCCCATTAATTCTGTTTCAATAAATTCTGAAGTCCTAGAGGTCCATATAGCCCATTCATGCATGGCAAGAGGTGAAACAAAAGTTTAGTACTACATTGCTAGCTGAGTGTAAGTTGGACCAACTTATAAGGTGAGATCTTCCACCACTTGTAGGAACATGAGAAAATAATACATATATACACGCGCTCTTCCTCCTCCGCTCGTCTCGCCACGCCTCGTCTCGTCTCATCACGATGTTGTTACGCGCCGTGAGTTGCGGGAATGAGTCAACAAGTTGTGTATCTTATTGCCACGCAGGAAAAATGAATGGTTGCACAAAACTGAAACATTTTGCATTCAGTACAAGATGAAATGTTGTGTGTATTAACACGTATTTCATATAGATATTTTTCTTACATATTAAACACATTCATTTCGGTTCAGCTACCGCTGCGGTTCGCCTCCTCCTTGGTGCCTATAAGAGAGAGATCTCTCCTTTATAGAAACACACCACGACAAACATCTCACTCGTCTCTTGGTTCTTGAGCACTGCATTGTTGCATCGTCTTTCCCATCGCAACTTGCGGCATGCACCGCGCGTCGTGACAGTAGGTCTCCGGAACCCCACCTCTTGTGATCTTGTATGAGAGAGGGGTGATAAGGTTTTTGCGGAGTGCTTCTGTGTGACTACTGACATCTACATCACTGACGCTACCGTGGACACCGGCAACTTCCTCCCCAACGAGGACTTCTTCCCAGATATCGACAACCTCTTCCACAACATGGGGGACAAAATCAATATCAATGGTTATGTGTCTGCAACACCTCCTACAGTTGCATAATACGAGATTTATCTATTTTGGATCATATTTGAAACAATCTTTTTAGCAAAATGTTCAGACTTATTGTCCACATACTATTTGTTAAATTGCATGGCTAGTTTAATTTCTATTATCTTAGTCATGTTTTATGCACTGTTTATTTGGATTAAATCTTATGTTAAACTGCCAATATGTTCAATAATCAAAAACCTTATCATAGGCAATGTAATCCAAGTGGCTTTCTTGCGTATATGAAGCCACCTATCTTTGAGTGGGTGAATTACAAGAGATGGCGTACGAGAGAAGTTCTATGGTTTCAAATCATGATCTGTTATAACATCATTCTAGGAAACCCTGAGGTAGAGCTTTATGCTGCTCAGGAAGAGGCACATAATAAAACTGATACCCTTTTCAGGGCTGCTCTAATTAATGTTCTTGGTAACAATGTTGTCGATTTATAGATGTAATTTAGCAATGGAAAGGACATGTCGGATGCGCTCGAGAGAAAAATTGGAGTCTCTGATGCTAGTTGACATGGGTATACCCTACAGGTATTCGAGTTAAGGATATACGGCCTAAATACGTAAAGGCCCACGGTGTCGCCAAGGCCCAAATGAAGGACTCGAGTAACCTACAGACTCTCGATTGCTTGAAGAACAAGAAGAAGCTAAAGATAGAAAGTTTGAAGGGGAAAACCCTAACTTGTAACCGACTCGACCTGCTACCCGAGACCTAGCCTACCTATATAAAGGCTAGGAGGGGGCGGTGAGGAGGACGCCAGATTGCATCTGCGCACTATTGTAATCCTCGATTCCTTCAATAATTCCACGAGCAGACAAGCAGGAGTAGGGACCTCTACGAGGCCTGAACCTGGGTAAATCTTTGAGTCCCCTGTGTGCTTGTTTGCTAGCCAATAGATGTCTCCAGCTCTCCCTCCTTCTCCAAAACCCAAGTCCATAACAATGGGCATTGATGAGTTAAACCCTCGTCAATTGGCGCCGTCTGTGGGAATTGGGAGTGTTGATGTTGCGGCTTCTTCGGCCCCATCAATCACGATCTACAACTCCGCAACATCGGAGATCCGCCAGCTCTGTGTCGCGTTCGACTTCACCGTCCACACGCCGACCACTCGCCCGGCCTTCGAGTCCGTGGGCGAAGCAATCAGCCTGGCGATAGGGAGCTTCTGCTTCCAAGTCGGTCAGATGGGCACGCTTCGCATGCCTGATCAGCCGACGGCACCGTCGATTGCCCCAGCATCATGGTTCCCTCCATCGATCGGAACCCTCAGTAAGCTCAATGCCCCGACAATAGTCGAGAACACGGTCAGCGACAGCAGTCGTGACTCCGATCTGAGCGATCTGGCCACTGAAGATGGAACCTACGGTTCCAGATCTGAGAGTTGTGGGAGCAGCAGCTTCCCCAATCAATTCATGTGCACCGTCATCAACGCAGGCGATACCTCTGCCAACCACGACAACGGTGGCAATCGCGGCAACGGAACCGACCCGCCTAATGGCGGCAATGGCGGCAACGGCGGCAACGGTGGCAATCGCACTCCCGTCGACAACAGGGGATCAGTCGAACCTCCAACCATAATAAACGAGCAAACCGGCGAACGCGTCGTGATCAGGCTCAACGAGCAAGAATGGGCTCGCTGCCGTGAGGCCCTACGAGGCACTCCTCTACCCTTCGGATCTCCGCAAGAGCTGCTGATGGGCTACCACTGGCTCCTGAAGGAAGAATTCAAGCGCCAAGTACAAACAATCGCGCAACTCGAGGCACGCAAAAAGGTAGCAGACGAGTCGAGCCTTCGTCGCGCTGGGCTCTCCTCCCACGGAGGATCCTCCTCAAAGGGCAACGAGTACATCGCCAAGAAGAGGCATCTCGGATGGCCCATCTCACCGAGCAAGAACGCATAGAAGCGGCAAAGGTCCTCGACTTCAGCTCTACGATAGTAGACACACGGGGCAATGTGGTCCCCAAGACGCCGCTGGCTGCGGTGACAGCAGCCACCATGTACCTCCTCAACAACCAGCCGCCGGCTGGAGATCCCCGAGCTTCCATGCACCGATCTACAATCGCGGGTTTGGGACTAATCGAGGCTGCCCTCGACAAGGAGCCAACACCGGAACCAAAGAAGGGCAAAGCGCTAGCAAAGCGTTACTCCTCACCCTCATCCAGTGATGACAGTCACGACCTGTCTTGACGTCGCCACTCACGGCAACACGACCATGACTATGACGCGTGTGATGACATCACATAGTGCAAGATCGACAAATCAAGGGCACGACATGCTCGGTCGACTGACTCAGAAGAGAAAGACGTGGAGCTCTGTGGCGCCAGATGCTTCAGTAGGTCCATCAGGCAGAAGCAAATGCCAAAGGGGTTCAAA
This sequence comes from Avena eriantha, assembly GCA_910589775.1. Taxonomy (NCBI): domain Eukaryota; kingdom Viridiplantae; phylum Streptophyta; class Magnoliopsida; order Poales; family Poaceae; genus Avena; species Avena eriantha. Next base: position 226,226,692 of record OU342744.1, read on the forward strand.
CTCCCGTCGGAGAACCCAAAGTTTGACGGCCTATAGGACCCAAAGATCTAGCTGGAGGACCACATCTCCTCCGTCAGGCTCCACAGAGGCAGTCGAAGCACGACCATGCAATGCTTCCAGCTACAGCTGCAGGGCGCCGCCCGAGCATGGATCAACAACCTCCCACGCGGATCCATTCGCAGTTGGGATGAGCTGGTTTACAGCTTTGTGCGCAACTTTAAGGGCACATACAAGCGTCCTTCATCAATCGAAGAGCTGAGATGCTGCCAGCAAAGATCTGGCGAATCGCTGCGCTCCTACATCCAAAGGTGGTCCATCATCAAGAACTCCGCAGAAAACATCTTGGAGGATCGCGCGATTGATGCATTCAACGGCGGCGTCCACTGCCTAGAACTCAGGGAGGAGCTGGGCCGCTCAAAACCCAAGACCATCGACCACCTGATGGAGATTGCGAATCGGTGGGCCAATGGAGAAGATTCGGTGAAGAATCGTGCTCAGTCCAACGAGGAGGCGGAACTCGAACGCAGACGCGATCGCCGAGGCAAGCGTCGCATGCGCATCTACGATGACCGCGACGACGTCAACATGGTCACGGCTAGCTACGCCGACAGACGCGACGATAACCGCAACAACGGATACCATAGCGGCGGATACCGTGACTCCGGGAAAACCACGCAAGTGTGGCAACGCTGCAATCACGATGAGGCACCCGCGACATCCATTGAGGACAAACTGTCCGGGCCATGTACGGTACACTTCTACATCAACAAGCATGATGGAAAGAAGAAGTCCAGCCACCTCCTCAAGGACTGTCGCGAGTTCCTCAAGCTACACGAGGGATTGGTTCGGATGAACCGCAATGCAGTCGAAAGAGGCTACGGAGCCGCTCTAGGTGCCGTGACACATGGCACTCCGCCACCACCACTTGGGCCACCCCCGAATGCAGCTGCGCCGGACCAACACCACGGAGGCGAACCCTACCCACGGGCCATGGGCACCATGATGATCCAAAAAGGACGCCCCTCCAATCGGGTGCAGAAGGCCATCACTCGCCAAGTCAACTTGGCCACACACTCGCCAGCATCCACCACTGAGTACCTCAGTGGAAGTGAGTCCTGCATCACCTTTGACAAACGTGACCATCCGCCTCAAGTACCTCGTCCAGGCCACTGCCCCTCGTACTCGAGGCGCAAATCGGAGGCTTCGACATGAGCCGCGTCTTCATGGATGGCGGAAGCGGCATCAACCTCATATTCGCGAGTACCTTGCGAGCAATGACGATCCCTCTAACTTGCCTAGAGGTCTCAGACACAACATTCCACGGCATCGTCCCAGGAAAAGGCATATATCCCCTGGGCAAAATCAACCTCGACGTCATCTTCGGCACGCCGAAGAACTTCCGGCGCGAACGCATCGACTTTGAGGTCGTCGACTGGCCCTCACAATACCACTGCATCCTCGGACGTGTCGCGTTCGCTAGGTTCATGGCAGTGCCACACTACGCCTACCTGCAGATGAAAATGCCAGGTCCCAATGGCGTCATCACGATCAACGGGAACTTCGAGAGATCCGACAGCTGCGACAGGGAATTCAACAGAATTCCCCAGTCCTTCGGCATGCAGGAAGAACTCGCAAGACTGAAAGAGTCAACAGACAATAGTCTACCCCCCTGAGCTGGCCAAGCTCGCCCGATCTGTCCTTCGACTCATCAGTGCACACAAAGAAAGTGCAGGTCCACCCATCGGATCCCTCCAAAACGGCCCTCATCGCCAACAACTTGAGTCCCGCATAGGAACTCGCGCTCGTCGAATTCCTTCGTGAGCACTGGGAAATTTTCGCCTGGTGTCTTGCGGACATGCCAGGGGTTCCCAGGGAATTCGCCGAGCACGCACTCAACATCAACCCCGACGCAAGGCCAGTCAAACAAACAATTCGGCGATTGTCTGAGCCACGAGCGCAGGCAGTCGGAATGGAGATCAACAGACTCCTTGACGCCAAGTTCATACGCGAGATCAAGGAAAGCACTTGGCTCGCCAACACGGTGCTGGTACCAAAAAAGGACACAGATATCATGCGGATGTGCGTGGACTTCACCTCTCTGAATAAGCACTGCCTAAAGGATCACTTCCCGTTGCCGTGCATCGACCAGATCATCGACTCCACCGCGGGATGCGAGCGCCTCTGCTTCCTCAAGGCCTACTCAGGCTATAATCAGATTCGAATGAAGGAGGAAGACCAAGAGAAAACAGCGTTTACAACACCCTCTGGTGTGTTCTGCTATAACACAATGCCCTTCGGGCTAAAGAACGCGGGAGCCACCTACCAGCGGTGCATGCAGGCTTGCCTCAAGGAACAACTGGGTCGCAACATTCAAGTCTATGTCGACGACATAGTAATCAAGACCAAGGAGGAAGCCTCCCTAATCGACGATTTGCGCGAAACCTTCGCCAACCTCGACCGCTACCAGATCAAGCTCAATCCGAACAAATGCGCCTTTGGCGTGCCATCTGGGCAACTACTCGGGTACCTCATCTCCGCGAGGGGAATCGAGGCAAACTCGAAGAAAATAAAAGCCATACTGGCCATGGACAAGCCGAAAAACATAAGAGGCGTTCAGCAGCTGGTTGGGGGAATCGCGGCCCTCAGTCGATTCATCAGTCGGATGGGTGAAAAGGCACTGCCCTTCTACCAAATCCTCCGCAAAACTGAAAAATTCGAGTGGACCAATGAAGCGCAAGAAGCATTCGAAGACCTCAAGCGCCTGCTATCCACTTCGCCAGTACTGGTGACCCCACGAGAAAGGGAACCACTGTTGCTATATATCTTCGCCACCAACAAGGTGGTCAGCACAGTGCTCGTCGTCGAGCGAGCCGAGGAAAACAAGGTCCACGGGGTACAACGCCCAGTATACTACCTCAGCGAGGTCCTCACGCCAACAAAACAGTGGTACCCGCACTACCAGAAGCTGGCGTACAGCGTCTTCATGACCGCCCGGCAACTGCGCCATTACTTCTAGGAGCACCCAATCGTGGTGGTCAACGACGCCCCGTTGGGGCATATCCTCAATAACCCCGACGCCACGGGACGAGTCGTGCTCTGGGAATAGAATTGTCTCCATGAGACATCACATACGAAAAGCGCGACGCAATCAAGTCGCAAGTTCTCCCTGACTTTCTCGTGCACTGGATGGAGAACCAACTCCCGGACAAACCAGATATGTCCTACCTCTGGACAATGCACTTCGATGCATCCAAGCGGAAGGACGGAGCAGGCGCAGGTGTCATACTGACATCACCTCAAGGGGACAAGTTGAAGTATATCCTACAAATGCAGTTCACAGCCTCTAACAACGAGGCTGAATATGAGGCCCTGTTGCACGGGATGAGGATGGCAAAAGCCTGCGGCGCCAAGAGGCTCATCATATACGGCGACTCCAAGTTGGTCGTCAATCAAACAATGCATGAGTGCGACGCACTGAATGACAACATGATCACGTACCGCGACCTTTACGACACACTCGAAGGAGACTTCGACGGTTGCGAGTTGCGGCACGTAGGTCGCGAAAGCAACGAAGAGGTGGACGCACTCGCCAACATAGGCTCTACCTGCGCCCCCATACCACCCGGGGTATTTCTTGAGCGCATCTGCGAACGCTCCATCAAGCCAAAGGCTACAGAGAAGAAAACAAGCGTAGCAACGGACTCGGGGGCTACTCCGCCCAATGAGTCAATGGCACTCGATGACTTGGAGTTGGACATAGGACTTGAGGGACCAATGAGTGTCATGATGATTGAGCAATCCTGGACGCAGCCGTACATCACGTACCTCCTCAGCAAAAGGCTCCCGGACAATCCGACTGATGCACGGCACATCGCCCGGCGATCCAAGGCATTCGCTGTTATCAATGGCGAACTGTATAAACGCAGCATCACAGGAGTACTCCAGCGATGCGTCTCCATGGCCGATGGAAGATCTGTTCTCCTCGACATCCATGAGGGGACCTGCGGGCACCATGCCGGCAGTCGCGCCCTCGTCGGCAAAGCTCTACAAGTTGGATTCTATTGGCCTATAGCCATGCGCGATGCCAAGGACATCGTCCAAAAATGCAACGTTTGCCAACGATTCGCGGATAAGCCGCATGCACCGAGCACAGAGCTTCGGCCAATTCCATTGGCCTGGCCCTTCGTGCAATGGGGACTCGACATGGTTGGCAAACTCCCAAGGTCCTCACAAGGAGGCTACGTCTACCTCTTGGTCGCAGTCGACAAATTCACCAAGTGGATTGAGGCCATGCCAGTGACCAAACAATCAGGACACAGCGCAGTTAAGTTCTTCGAATCCATCGTCTACCGCTTCGGAGTACCACACAGCATCATCACCGACAACGGGACGAACTTCACATCCAAGGAGTTCCAAGATTTCTGCGAGAATCTGGGGATCAACATCAGCTACGCCTCTGTAGCACATCCACAGACCAACAGTCAGGTGGAAAAAGCAAACAGGCTCGTCTGCGGTGGCATCAAGAAGCGACTCCTCTGGCCACTCGAACAAGCCGCGGGTTGCTGGACAGACGAACTGCAATCCGTACTCTGGAGCCTATGCACAACTCCAAACAGTGCCACGAGCTACACGCCATTCTTTATGGTGCACGGAGCTGAGGCAGTGCCACCCGTCGAGGTACGAGACAAGGCGCCACGCGTGGTTGCTTACAGCGAACAAGAGTCATCCCTCGCACACGAAGACTACGTTGACCTCCTTGACGAGGTAAGAGAAATCGCCGCGGAAAGATCAACGATCTACCAGCAGAACCTGCGCAACTACCACAGAAGGAGGCTATGCCCCAGATCCTTCGTCGAAGGCGGCCTGGTCTTGCGACTGAAGCAGCAGGGACATCTCAAGCTCGAGTCCCCCTGGGAAGGACCATACGTGATTACAGAAGTAATCTTAGGTGGCGCCTAACGCCTTCAAGATTTAGAGACGGGAGTCGCATACTCCAACCCTTGGAACGTCGCACAATTGCGACGCTTCTATCCTTAGTTGCTTTTACTTTTAGATCACAAATAAGGCGCTCAGCCAAGGCTACTTAGCCACACATTGTACTTCGTACTATCCTTCGAATAAATAAAGCTAAGTGTCCCAAAAACTCTGTGTTCTCCTTTATTTTTCCAATTTATCTACTCGGGGGCTACGCCACCCTATATACATCTGTTCTATGAACCAAAACGTGATATCCTAAGTAGCTGGCACATCAATCGAAACCCTTGACACAACATCAACCCAGCTGCAATGCACCTGACAGGTTGACAAGGGACTGAGATAAGAGCATGGCCAGGCTAACGAAAAGGACTCGCATAGTGCAACGCACTTCATGCTAACAAATCTCTTCATACATATTTGACAATAAATTATATACAACATTTATACGAACTTTATAACACAGGTACACTTATGTCCAGGATACAAACTAAGCTACTACTGCAGCAAGAGAACGTTGGTTTGTTCCTCAAAGAAGTCGACGATCTCTTCTGCTGGGCGATCCACAGCCTGGTAGTGTGGCACCATATTCCAGGTAGAACCTGCTGGTGGCACAGGTGGCCCAGCCGCAATTGCCGCAACATTTACGTTAGGCCTGTGCAGTCGCACCAATGATAGAGCGGCCTTGGCACCAGTCACCAACTGTTGCCTCATGCACTCGCGAACCGCGGTCAGATCTTGAAACTTGGCAAGGAGGGCCAACAGGCTTGATGGAGTAACATCCAACGGAAACATCGTCCGATAAATGTTCTTCAAGCATGACTGCGACTTCTTCAGAAAGTGCAGCACTCACGACACGCGATCCTGCAGGGTCGCCAGCGCAATCGCACGTTCATGATCTACCTAAAAGTATCCACTCTCTCGAAGTTGCTCCTGGGTAAGATCATGCATATGAATGGCAATTCTATCCTTCTCATCCTGCGGATGACGCGCGCTGATAACTACACGAAGCAGCAAACAATAGCATAAGTACAGCGCACCATCACGAGTGACTACAAGGAAAAGAAAAGAGCAAGCAAACTAACACTTGAATTGGTCGCCCAGCTGCGTCACCTCGCCAAGCAGATACTGCTCTCGGGCAGCGGCTTTCTCCGCCTTTGACTTCCATACATCCGCGTTACCACGGAGCACGGGCAACTCATGCTCCAGCTGCTTCACGCGGTCATGCAATCGCGAAAGCAGTGACAGCTCATCTACCCTGGAGCGCGGCGGTGCCAAAGTATCATCAAGAGGTGGTGAGTCCTGAGATTCCCTCAAAGGATCACTTGATGTACCCTACCACAAGTCAAGATAGAAACGAATAAGACGACCAAATCAACACAAAGACAAAAGATTCAAGTGCATTCAAGACTAGCAAAAGTATCAGCAGATACACTCGCCAGCAGGCATGTTCTTAACAAAGGACAAAAACTAGTTAACTATTACAAAGCTACTAAGGAGCGATTGGCTTCTTCGACTTTGACGGCTTCGGGGGCTTCATCGAGTCCGTGGCAGTGTCAGATGTTACTGACTTTCCGCCAGCCCCTGATGCCGCAGCTTTCGCCGCCTTCTTGGCGCGTTGCAGCTCCTCAGAATACTTCGCAACAGTTTTTATCAGCCGAGGCCCATATTTGCCACAGGCAGTCGCGAAAGGAGCGAAGACTACCTACTGGACTTCGGCGCTAACAGGCATCGCCTTCGACACCGCGGCAGGATCAATCTCGACTCCATGGGCCTGCACCATGGCAAGCGACATGGACGCGCCAGCCGCGCAAAGTTAGTTCTTCAAGCTGGAAGGCACACCCTTGGCGAGTGACTCCACCAGCTCGTCCACGTTCTCGATTAGCTCAGCCTTGGGCATCAGCTCCTCCCGGAGGTGACTGAGAATGCCCTTGGCCTTGGAGAGTGTATCCTGAGCAGCGGCGCTGCGGTCTTCGACTGCCGACAGTGCACCCGCCAGAGCATCATCGCGATGAAGGGCCTGCGGGTCGAAGCTCAAGTCGCCAGCATCTGTACATAAATCCACACATGGACAAAGCATTAGTACCAACGGCAAAAAGTCGAGCAGAGAAGGATAACGATATCCCAAGCAAAGTACCTGAGAGGGCCTTGGCGATTGAGAAAAGCTGTTCTTCGAACAACTTCTCCCTGGCTGCAAAGGAGGCACGCAGCTCCTCTTCGCGCCTTTGCGCCTCGTCACGCACCGCGATTTCCTCATCGCGACCCTTCACAGTCGCGGCGAGTGTTTTCTCCATGGTGGCAGCGTTGTGCAGGAGGGCGTTATGTTCAGCTACAAAACAAAAGGGATTGACTATCAGTCGACCATATTAAAAAGGAGAAGAAGAGGAACTGAAAAACACTTACTTTCGACCACGCAATGACGTGTATCCAGCATTGCATGCTGGCGGCCCATCGCAAGCACTTGCTCCGCCAAATGAGCGGCTTCCTTCACAAGGAGTTATCACACAACAAGGGATCAACAGAAGCAATAGATAACATCGACTACAACATTAAAAGAAGAAAATCTACACTTACATGATCCTCCAAGACTCCGAAGATGTCTGTTGTACCGTCATCCAAGCAACCATTCGATGCTCCCCTTCATGCGGAGAGCTAGAAGAGTTGTGCCCGGAGTGGGCCGCCAATGGAGGGGAAGGAGCGCGCTCGACCTCTTTCTTGGCCCTTGAGGTCGCGACTCCTGATTCTTTCAAAAATTGGACGTCGCCATAAGATGACGACGCCTCTTGACTGCAAAGACAAAATCAACATCAAGAACAAGACAAAACCTAGAGACGAAGCAAAAAGGGCAAATCCAGAGAAGAGCAACCAAATTACAAAACTTACCAATCAAACTTGTCAAAGTCAAAAGTGGGCTCCCCCGACTCTGACGAGGACTCCTTGGGCAGTCGCATCTTCTTGCGAGAGGATGGTGCCACGACGCTCACGGGAATGGCAGGGATTGGCGATTCCGCACCAACTCCTGCACCTTCTCGAGTCGAAGGAGATGACGCTTCGGAATCCTTGCTGCATGAACGCTTGCGAGTATCCGGACTACCCGACTCAGGGGCTTCCTCCTCCACATCAAATAGGACGGTCGACTCTGACTCGTCCTCTTCCAAGGCTTCACGAGGAATAACCCCCTCAGGAAGAGGGGCATACAGGGTGATACCGCCCAATCCTACATACAGACAACAAAATTAGCACAAAGATAAGAAACAACAGAGAAGCAATCGACAAACTAAGCTACTGCGTAGCACAACTATACCCCAGGAGGAGGGTTAGCAGCATCAAACGGAGGAACAACTGGCTCACTGGGGAGCACATCCTTGATGGTGTACTTGGTGACCAGTCGAACCCTCTTATCCACCTCACTCGCCGACATGCCATCGGCAGACACGCAAGTGGCATCGTCAGCGCCAGTCCACTGAAACATGGGGTGGACTCTGCCGTGCAGGGGCTGGACGCGAGGGCGCAGCCACGTGCGAATGAGGGCGCAACCTCCCTCTTCTTTGCCTATGTGACTCTCGAGGTCGCAGACGCGCTCGCACAACACATCTGTCTCCGCGGACTCGCCAGGCATGATGACATTCTTCTAGGAGCTCTTCCTCTTGCACGGCATCGCGGGGTCGAAGGGCGCGAGTCCGAAGTGGTCTCTGTCGGCCTTCTGGTTGCGAATGTAGAACCACTTGTCCCTCCACCCTTGGACGGACGCTGTGAGCTTGATGTCGAAATAAGTGGCGGATGGATCAACGTGAATCCCGCAACCACCTACATCATAGACTAAAGAGCCAGACGCAGAATGACGCTTCAATTTGAAGAGGCGCTTGAAGAGGCCGAAGTGCGGCTCGATCACGAGTCAGCACTCGCAGAGGGTGATGAAGCAACAGATATGGAGGATAGAGTTCGGGGACAGCTGATGGAGCTGAAGCCCGTAGAAACAAAGGAGGCCCCTAAAAAGGGGTGTAGGGGCAAGGAGAGACCGTGAATGATGAATGCCAAAAACATCACTCGAAAACCAACGGGAGGAGCAGGAATTGTCTCACCGCCGGGGACACGCGCGTCGGACAGCACTCCATCTTGACGAAGAAGACGGAGATCCGATGACTTGATAATGGAGGGACGCCACACACCATTCGTGACGCGGGTGCCCGTGCCTTTTTTCTTCCCGCCGACGGTGGTGCTGGTGCCCGCAGCGGTGGAGCCACCTTTCTTCTTCGCCGCATCACCTCCCTTCTTCTTCCCCATTGCGCCGCGGCGATGCGACCGAAGGAAGTAGCTGGGAAACGAGCAGAGCTGGTCCAGCGTCGTGGAAGAAACGAGCGCAGAGAAAGCAGAGGAGTAGCGGCAATGGCGATGGAAGCAAAGGATGAATGAGAGCAGATGAGAAATTACCGTCGCAAGCACAACTACTTAACCCTTGGAAGATGCAATCCAACGGCTCAGAATAACCCTACTGGACGCGTGGCAAGCATCGTGTTAGACACGTGGAGGAGTGGAAACACGAACTGTCCCTCCACTGCTCCCATTACGCGCGGAAATCGAGGAGGCGCAGTTAAAATAAAGATTACACACGCCCAGTCAAATCAAAGTCACAGAGTGGGACCCACTGCTCATCACGTTCCATAAAACTCGCTCACGCGGGCAACTGAGGTCATGAAATCGTCAGCACTGACGTCATCAAAGCTAAGCAACAGAAGACTTCGACTACTTTAGTCCTTGCTCGAGTCTTCGACTCCACCAAGCACTCGGGGGCTACTCCCATAGGGAGCGCTGGTCGCGCATCCTATGATTTTTCTTTTTGCAGGAACATGGACAATCAAAGGCAAACCCAACCACTCGACATACGGTTCGACTATGGACATGGGTTACTCCCATAGGGAGCGCCGTAAAAAAATTCGACTGAAACAAGCTAACAAAAGACGACAGCAGTCGCAAAAGTTCTTTAGTCCCTGCCTAAGTCTTCGACTCAACCAGGCACTCGGGGGCTACTCCCATAGGGAGCGCTGGTCGCGCACCCTATGATTATTTGTACAAAAAACTGTGTGTTGATAACATCCACACTCGAAGCTTCTGGCGACACCGCCTCATAACTTTTCCCTACAAAGAGACTGTGTCTCCTGGGTCACCCGAATCGTCTCCGCAATGATAAAATTCGGATGCCGCGTTTACAGCGTGAAGGTAAGACCTGAATAAGGCATGTCAACGCATTAGCTGCGCACTACCAGAAATGTATTCGTGCCTACAAGTACGATGAACATGCCTTGACGGACACGTCGAGTGCTCACACCCATATACTGGAATTTGATTCCTGTAAGACCTCCACGGCTTGAGTCGAATTACACCAGCACTTTTCCGGATTCGAGTCCGGGGACTCGAGTTCGAGTAGATTGCGTTGTTTCACCCCTAAGGTGGTTAGCTGATACCGATACATCGTTTAAATCAGGCACGCACATCGACAATCCCTATGACACAAACAAAGCAGTCGAAAATATATTCATTCTTGCACTCGAAAGGCTTCATAAAGTCCCCAGTCGAATCTGCGATTCCACTTGACACTCGGGGGCTACTGACATGGGTATAGCCTATAGGTATTCGAGTTTGGTATATACGGCCTAAATACATAAAGGCCCACGGTGTCGCCAAGGCTCAAATGAAGGACTCGAGTAACCTACAGACTCTCGATTGCTTGAAGAACAAGAAGAAGCTAAAGATCGAAAGTTTGAAGGGGAAAACCCTAACTTGTAACCGACTCGACCTGCTACCCGAGACCTAGCCTACCTATATAAAGGCTAGGAGGGGGCGGCGAGGAGGACACACACAACCCTAGTTTCCACAACCCTCACCAGATTGCATTTGCGCACCATTGTAATCCTCGATTCCTTCGATAATTTCACGAGCAGACAAGTAGGAGTAGGGACCTCTATGAGGCCTGAACCTGGGTAAATCTTTGAGTCCCCTGTGTGCTTGTTTGCTAGCCGATAGATGTCTCCAGCGCTCCCTCCTTCTCCAAAACCCAAGTCCATAACAATGGGCATTGATGAGTTAAACCCTCGTCACTAGTAGTGAATTGTATGTCATGGAACATTCTATGACTATAAAATGGTTAGTAACCGCTCCATGGTTGACCAGGCTCACAAGATACAGTCACTTGACAAGGAACTCAATCACTTCTACAGGACAAGTTTGTTGCCATAGGCATCATTACCAAGCTTTCCCCTTCATGGAGGAATTTTTCTACTTCTCTGAAGCACAAGCGGCAGGAGTTTCCATCATAGATCTCATTAGGTTTCTTGATGTGGAAAAGAGGCGAGAGCAAAATACACATGTGCTCGAGAACTTGAGGGAGTTTCTAGTGCCAAATTGGTATAGAAGAAAAACTTTCAGTCCCACAAGTTCAAGAACAAGAACAATCCTGATGGCAAAGGAAAATTTGATAGAAAAAATAAAGAATCAAAATTTACCAACTTCAAGAAGAAGACTAATAAAAATAAAGGTTCTTTACATGTGTGCGGTGATCCTGATAATTAGGCTCCTAACTATCCTAACTGCTTTGACAAGCGCTAGCATGGGAAAGGCGGCAAGACCACTAATATTGCCATTAGTGATACTGAGATGAAGGATGATGAATATGGTATCTTTCCTATTTTGCTTTGAATATGTCATTCTCCTGGTTGGTGGATTTACACTGGTGCCAACATACACATATGTACTGATATTTCCATGTTTTCTTCTTATCAAGTTTCACGGACTTCCCCATTGCTGATGGAAAACGGGTTGCATGCTTCTATTCATGGTGTTGGTACGATCGATCTAAAGTTTACTTCAGAGAAGACCGTGTGCCTGAAGAACATACATCGTGTGCCCTCCATAAAAAGAAAAATCTTGTTAGCAGTTCTCTTCTGTTTAGGGATGGTTACAAGATTGTATTCGAGTTCAATAAATGTGTAGTGTCCAAATTTTGAACTTTGTTGGTAAAGGCTATGAGTACAATGGCTTGTTCTGCCTATATCTGTTAGACTTTTGTAATAATATTGTTAATCATCTTTGCAATGATACTGAATCAAATGTCTGGCATTCACGAATTTGTCGTATTAGTTTTGGTTACATGACGCATCTAGCCAAAATTTATCTAATCCCTAGATTCACTATTGTAAAGGAATCTAAGTGTCAAGCTTATGTGCCACATAAGACCGTGGAGGTAGGATAATTGGCACCACTAGAGCTTATACATTCAGATATTTGTGAGATAAATGGTGCGTTGAAAAAAGGTGGAAACAAATGCTTCATGACATTGGTTGATGACTCCAGTCGATATTGTCATGTATATCTTCTAAAAACAAAAGATGAAGTTATGAGTTTCTTCAAAATCTATGAAGCCAAAGCAGAAAACCAACTTGATTGTAAGATCAAGAGGCTTAGGGCTGGTCGTGGAGGAGGGTATTTTTCTAACTAAGTTTGATTATTTTTGTACGGAACATGGTATAATGCATGAGAGGATGACTCCTTACTCACCCTAGTCAAATGGGGTGACCAAAATAAAGAACCGTACTGTAACTAATTTGGTTAACGCCATGTTAGATACATCAGGTCTCTCCAAGGTATGGTGGGGGGAGGCGATATTGAATCCGTGTCATGTCCTAAACCGAGTTCCCACAAAGGATAAAGAAATAACTCCATTCGAATAATGGGATAAGAAAAGGTTAAAACTCTCTTACTTACGTACTTGGAGATGTTTGGCAAAGGTTCATGTGCCAATTCTCCTGGTTTGATTATTTTTGTACGGAACATGGTATAATGCATGAGCATGGTATAACTTATTTTCTAACCGAGTTTGATTATTTTTGTACGGAACATGGTATAATGCATGAGAGGACGACTCCTTACTCGCCCCAGTCAAATGGGGTGACCAAAATAAAGAATCATACTGTAACTAATTTGGTTAACACCATGTTAGACACATCAGGTCTCTCCAAGGTATGGTGAGGGGAGGCGATATTGAATCCGTGTCATGTCCTAAACCGAGTTCCCACAAAGGATAAAGAAATAACTCCATTTGAATAATAGGATAAGAAAAGGTTAAAACTCTCTTACTTACGTACTTGGAGATGTTGTGCCAATTCTCGAGAAAGCGGAAGCTTGTACCTAAAACCGTGGATTGTGTTTTTCTATGATATACTTTCCATAGCATTGGTTATAGATTTTTATAGTAAAATCTGAATGACATGACATGCATGTTGGTACAATCATGGAATCGAATGATATGACTTTCTTTGAGGATATCTTTCCTATGAAGGATATGCCTAGCTCATCAAATCAGGATATTCCTATTACATCTTGTCAGGAATTAATTGTAATTCCTAAATCTACCATTGTGATGGAACACTCTAAAAATCCTGAGGGGGATGACAATGAAACACCTAAAAGGAGCAAGAGACAGAGGAGTGTAAAGTATTTTGGTGACAATTTCATTTTGTACCTAGTAGATGATACTCCCACTTCCATTTGAGAAGCCTATGCATCCCTAGATGCTGATTATTCGAAGAAAGTTGTCCGTAGTGAGATAAATTCCACCTTAGCTAATGGAACTTGGAATATCACTGGTCGTCCTTATTGGTGCAGACCTGTAGGATGGAAGTGGATGTTTAAGAAAAAACTTAGGCCTGCTGGTACTATTGAGAAGTATAAGACACGACTTGTGGCCAAGGGTTATACCCAAAAGGAAGGTGAAGATTTTTTTGATACTTACTCACCTGTAGCCATATTAACAACTATTCTAGTACTAATTTCATTGGCTTCCTCACACAGTCTTATCATTCATCAAATGGACGTTAAGACGGACTTCCTGAACAGAGAGTTGGAAGAGGAAATTTATATGTATCAACTGATGGTATTGTAGTAGATGGTAAAGAAGGAAAAGTTTGTAAGTTGTTGAAGTCTTTGTATGGCCTCAAACAAGCCCCTAAGAAGTGGCACAAGAAGTTTGAAAGAACTTTAACAACTGCAGGCTTTGTCGTAAACAAAACAGACAAATGTGTGTACTATCGGCATGGTGGGGGCGAGGGAGTTATTCGTTGTTTGTATGTTTATGACATACTAATTTTTGGAATGAAACTTAATGTGATTAAGGAGGTCAAGTATTTCTTATCTGGTTCTTTTGAAATGAAGGATCTAGATGTAGCTGATGTTATCATGAACATCAAGCTTTTGAGAGATTATGATGGTGGGATTACGTTGCTTTATTCTCACTATGTGGAAAAGGTCTTGAGTCATTTGGGTATAGCAGCTAGAAGTCCTCTTCAACACCGTATGATCCTAGTATGTATCTTCGAGCGAATCGATGCATTACTAGAGATCAACTCAGATACTCACAAATTATGGTTCGCTTATGTATTTACCTAGTGCTACGAGGCATGACATTGCTTTTGTTGTTAGCAAACTCAATCGATTTGTTTCAAATCCAGGAGATGATCATTGGCTTGCTCTTGAGAGAGTTATGCGCTACCTAAAATGCACTATGAGCTATGGCATTCACTATACCGGGTATCTGAGGGTACTAGAGGATTATAGTGATTCAAACTAGATATCTAATGCTGATGAGATAAACTCCACGAGTGGATATGTATTTTTGGAGGCCAACAGTCTTGTATGCGTAGTTTGTGTGCATCAATTTCCATGGAGGGAGAACCTCAAGCACAAGTCATCCCCCAATGTCGGATCGTGTCTTCGTCCCACTTGCCACAACCACCCTAGTCCATGCTGTCGTTAGGAGAGGTTGGATATTGCGGATGTCTTCGATAGCTGGCTAAAACAGGTCCCTTTCCCCAGCAGTTGGCTCGGACCTACCCGCGAACCGCGACGCCCACAACCTGTTCATCCAACCATGCGGCCAAACTGAGGTACAAAACACGGCCTCTGTTTTGTACTAGCCAACTGAGGCCGACATATAATGTATATAATTAGCATTACATGAGCAATGTCTTTGCTCTACATAGATGGATAGTAGCCCAATCCAGTTCTTCTATAAGCATGTCTTCGATACATCGTCGGACTCCGACTTCGACGGTGATACCAAATTTTTCGTGGCCGCAATGCTCATCCATGAGCAGAACAATTCGATGAGGCCAAAGCATAGGGGGTCTATTAAGGGACGCATGGCCAATTTGAAGTATGATCGAGAAGGTTGCCATGAACGACTTTACAATGGCTACTTCCATCCTACTAACCAAGTCTATCTGGAGAACCAGTTCGAGCATCGCTTTCAGATGTCGAGAAAGTTGTCCACTACTACTCTTGATGCCATGAGGTACTACGATCCGTACATCAAATGCAAGGCCGATGCCACCGGTAAGACCGACTTCACTTCTTACGCAAAAATGTTATGTGGTGGTTCGCATGCTTGCATATGTATTGTGTCTAGTGTTCTTGTTGATGAGTACATGCGCATGACCGAGAGCACGTGCCTTGAGTCGATGTACAAGTTCTGCAAAGCGGTGATTGCGGTGTTCATTGATGTTTATCCGAGAGAGGCAAATGTTGATGACACTTCCGGATTGTTGTCCATCAATGAGTCAAGGGGATTCATGGGATGCTTTAAGCATAGATTGCATACATTATGAGTGGAAGAATTGTCCTTTTCCTTGGCAAAGGCAATATGGTGGGCATGTGGATAGGTGCACAACCATACTTGAGGTTGCTGTGTCACACGATCTTTGGATTTGGTACTCTTGCTTCAGCATACATGTTCTAATAATGACATGAACGTGTTGCGTCGCTCCCAGGTATTCCCTTTGCTTGCAGAAGGCAAGGATCCAATGCCTCACTATAAAATCAATGCCCATGCATACAACAATGTGTATTATCTAGCTGCTGGCACCTATCCTGATTGGGCAAGAATTGTGAAGACAATCCATAACCACACATATGATAAATGTAGGAGGTTTGCAAAGGAATACGAAGCTTGTAGTAAGGATATAGAGCGGACATCTAGTGTGCTCCAATCTCGTTGGGCTACTGGTCAACATCCTGCTAGAACTTGGAGCCACTAGTTAGTGTGCACGTGCAACGCACGCCTCGGTTATTTTATATAAAAACAGCGCAACATCTTGTTATGTTATCATACATCATTTCTAGTCTCTCCATTACCCCCATTTCCACTATCTATTTCCAAACGACACCATCACATAAGAGAAACTCATAGTACAATAACACTAAACTCTATTGATCAATTTCACCAATCCACTATAATACAAAACTATATTTATCACAGTACAATAAAATCACCAAAATTTAAGAGAAAACCATTAATTGTTCTTATTAAATCAGACAACCAATATTATATTAGGATTTTCGTAAAAGAGAAGTATAAGTTTGTATGAAGCATAGTCAGCAATAATTTTTGTTATTAAACTTGAAAGAAGCCAATGCGCAGAATGGATAGTGTAGAGGTCATTGTTTTCTTCACCTAAAGACCAGGTATCCAAGTTAATTTACATCATCGTCGAAGATGGTCAAAGCATTGTAGTAGCACGCTTACTGCTATAAAATTGTGCATCAGAAATCCCCAAGAAATTATACTATAATTGGTTAATCTTTCGATGCCTGCAGTAGCTGCATCATAGAAGATTCAACCTGTTAGAGAAGGTATAAACCGAGGAGCATATTAACAACTTTTGCATAGGAAAGAAATATTTTCGAGACTAACTTCAAAAGTACATGACACTTATGCTTGAGAAGTAATTGAGGCTATACTTTATAAATACTTTCACTATGCATACTTGAACATATGGAAATATGGCAACCTAACCAGTCGCACATTGCTCAGATTTCAATAATACGTCTGACACAATCGCACATGGAAACACATATAAGAATGCTTAATTCTTACCTCATGTCATCGCCGACACTTTTCCATTCCAAATCCTTCTCCAGCCATCCATACGCTTGTACCTCTGAAAGCATCATGATGCACCTTGAAAAACCATTTTATCACTAACGTCACAGCTCAATAATTCTTTGAAATACGAACATATCACGAACTCACATCTCATTGCAACAGAAGAACATATTAACTCTCAATTTCATAATTCATAGATGTACCTTTGTGGAGCACCCGTCGTCTGGTTGCATTGAGGAGCGATGCTTGTTTCCCTATAATTAAGCTGCTTCGTATTCTCCTCAGCGAGGGGTGTGGAGGGGCATTTGAACAATTATTAAAATAAATTATTAAAATATCTTGACAATTTATCAACTCCAGTGCATTAAGTCATTAAGCAAATAAAATTGAAATTTGCAATTAGTTAGTTCCAATCTCAGTTTCACATCCCATCCCATCGAGTACCTACTTATTCTCAATATGAATGACACGTCCCAAGAACTACATCGGACAAGACAAAGGAATTGATATTCCTTGTCTTTTCCGATGGAGGCCCGTGCTAGGAGAATGGACGTACATGTGTCATTGCTGAAGCAACTACGATGCAGGAGGTGCGGTGGAAGAGAGAGACTGAGAGCATCTTCATTCGTAACCCCTATACGGGCTCCGGCGCGGCCACTTTTTGGCCCGTATGGGGGGCCGCCGATGCAAAATCGGAAATGGGGGCGCCGCCTTCCCAGCCGTGCCCCCCAGAGTAGACACATATTTTAATAAAATAATATTTAAATAGAAAAAACCTAATTTTATTACATAATAAAATATAAAAATTAGTCATAATCCTGCCTAGCCCTGTAGTACTCGTCCTTGTAGTCGTCGTAGGAGCCGTCCTCTTCGTCATCGGTCGGCGCGCGCTCCGGCCTCGGCAGCGTTGGCTGGCCACGATCGCACCACATCGAATGATCGTTGAAGAGCGATCGCCGCTTTGGGGACCGGTGCCAGCAATGGCTGCAGCCTTCGTCATCGCCTCCGCCGCGCGCACGATAGGCCTCCTCCTCCTTCCACCACCAGGTGTCCCCCGACGGCGTCGGTTCGAGCGACGCGCGAATGGCCGCACGCTGGCCCGGAAATTCTTCCGGGTCGCCGGGACGCCTCTGCTGGCGCGCCGCCGTGATGTATTCCGGAGGGACCACCCACTCTGGCTGAGGCTCCTCCAGCAGCCGGTCGAGGTGTAGCATCACGCGTGGGGCAAGAGGATCCCAGAACACCACGCGACCTTCGCCTTTTTTCCGTGCGCCCTGGAAGTGCGGGTACCGGAGGCAGGAATAGTCGCCCGCCATCATGTGGTCCATCACGTCGTCAAGAGTCTGGGCGCCCCACAACAACCTGCGGCCCTCCTCGTTGTTGTTGACGGGCGGCGGACCGTCCCCCTCGTACATGGCGAGCTGCCGCTCGCGACGGTTTGTGAAGAAGGCATTCCAGGTGGCGGCGTTGTCGGGGTCCCAGTTGGTGTCCATCCGCTGCTCCAGCGTGAGCTCGCCGTAGTAATGGTTGGTGATGGCCAACCGGCGGGCAGCACCTTGAGGGACGAGCGGGACCGGCACGCCACCAGCGCTCAACCTCTAGCCCGGAGGGCACCCGTACCCCGGCGGGCAGGGGTAGTGGGAGGCGCACAGCGCCTCCGCCTCGGCGTATGTTAGTGCGGGGAGATTGGAGGATGACATTGCGTGTAGATCTGAGCTATGGCAATGGCGGCCGTGGCCTATGTAGCCGGAAATGGCGGGAAGTTTAGGCGGGAAGCGGTGGAACTGGCGGGAACGCGGGTGGCGGCCACTTCCGGTCGCCGCGTGGCCGCCGAAGGGCGCGTGGCTTGACAGGGCAATATTTTATTCCCCTCCGGCGCCCCCGCTTGCCTCCTTATAGATAGGGTATCGCCTGGGGCCGCCGGGTTAATAATTGGGCCGCGCCGGCGGAAATTCTAAAATGAGGGCCACAGCTGGGCGTGTTTTTTGGCGCCGGCAGCACTCATAGGCCTTTGGGGGGCTTTGAGAACCCCGAGTGGAGATCCTCTGAGAGAGAGAGAGAGAGAGCATGACCGTAGTGTGTCACTATAAATTGTAATCTTGAAAAACAACTTCGTCCCCTGTCTCGCCCCCGCGCGGGAGAACAGGGGAACTCCATCGCCGCCGCCTCCTTCACCCCGCCCCTCACCTCTCCCTCTTCGCCGCCATCGGGGCGGGCCACCGGGCCTTGCCTGTGTGGTGCCAGTGCCGGCGGCTGCTTTCTTCCCCGCGCTCGTGAGGAGCAGCGGCACAGCGCACGCTTCCTGCAGCGGAGCACTTCGGCATGGCAGCGGTCCGGCGAGCTCCGGGTGGGCAGGGTGGCAGTGGGGAGGCCGTTTGGTGTGCGAGGAGTCATGTTCACGCGGAGACGGGCTGGCCTGAGCGGCCGGCGGCGCCCGTCCTCCCTGCTCAGATCTAGGCCCCATTGGGCCTCATCTGGGTCTGGGCGGGCCCTCTCTGCCACGATGGGAGCTCCCCTGGTGGACCATGAAGCAGGAGCTAGTGCCGGGTCTGGTGGTGTCGATGGCGCCCCTGCTATAGTGCGGCGACGGGGGCTTTACGTGTCCATTTGGGCTCGGCCGGGCCGGGCAGGGCCTGGTTTGCCCCTGCTACTGCATCCGGTCGGCGGCTGCCTTCCGACGGCGGAGGTAGTTCCCTCCCGCGTGCCATTGCTCCGCCGACCTCGCCAAGCCTTTTTCTTTCTGGTTTACCGGCCTCGCAACCTGTCCACGGTGAGACGATGGTGATGACTGCAAGACCGTGGTGGCGTGTGCTAGCGGATGATAAGGTTGGTGGAGCGTTACGGAGCATCCCGGGGTCTGGTTTTGCGGGTCAGGAGAAATCCTTGCCTTCTCGGCACCGACGCGGTGACACTTGCGGGTGTCGCTGTCCTTCCTGAAGGGCGTCGGGAGTACCCCCTTCCCAACCCCCATAGCATATCGGGGGAAACCCTAGAACGTGTTCCGGGGGAAACCCTTCGATTGGTTCGGGCATCAGCGTCATCGTCGTTGCTCCCTTCTTGGAGGTGCTGCTTGATACGCGACGCGTCAGAGGCTAGGAGCGTGGTGGAAATTCTTCGGATGGCGCAGCGGTGGCGAGTCATCTCCATTTTTGTTGATCCGCCGGTGTCGACATTTTTTCTCTTTGCTTTCTTGTTTCTTTTGGGCTGGTTTTGTGTTGTCTGCCCTAGCAAAGTGTCACGGTTGTATCGGTTGTTTGCTATATTAATATAGCGGGGCGAAAGCCTATTTCGAGAGAGAGAGAGAGCATGACGGACCTCAACGGCGACTCTCGATCCATAAGCAGCTATAAGACGGCCGGCCTCAGAGGTGGCCTCCGCGAGCGAGCGGCGATGACGTGAGGCGAAGGGATCCATCTAGATCGTGTATCGGCCGATGCGCGGCGGCGCCTAGCGCGAGGAACTGGGAGGCGGCGACGGCGTCCAGGCCAGCGTGTCCACATAAGGAGTTGTGCGGCGGATCCCACAATGAAGGCGGTGTCAGAGGGAACGGAATCAGCGTCGTGGAGACCTATTTCGCGAGGAGGATGGACGCGTCCAGGCCTGCAAACGGAGGAGTGCATGGGGTGTGCATGTCAGTTCATTTGTTGTATGATTTTCGGATCTAAACATCTGGTGTGTTAGTTTCCTATTGGGGAGATGCGGGATTTGTGTTGAGTTGAGCTCAACATTGGATCAACGTAGACCATTGGATTGACATGATTTGAGGGCTGAGATTTATTGTATCCCAATAAGTTTGTGCTTTTATAAGTAGTAGAGGTGAGATCATGTAGGAGGTGATAACTTCTTGTGTGATCATATATAATATGATCATCAAAGATGAGCGTGATGATGATTTGTATGACCAAGGGTATCAATTTCAGGATGAATTGGTTGAACCGACGTCGGGACCAACATCGTTTGATGAGTTACTCCATGTGCATTATGAGATATGTGAGCGTAACACATACAATGGACTAAAGACGAATTTGATTGAGGACGTGTGGGCTCATGTGCGAAGCCGCTAGTCATCTCCT
Source organism: Avena eriantha (assembly GCA_910589775.1). NCBI lineage: Eukaryota > Viridiplantae > Streptophyta > Magnoliopsida > Poales > Poaceae > Avena > Avena eriantha. The sequence continues at coordinate 226,247,671 of OU342744.1, forward strand.
CTAACTTTATAATTGTTTTAGTTTGTTTGTGAACTACGTTAGGTTATGAATTATGTCTGTGAACTATTTAATTTTTCTTATTGTGCACTACATCATTGTTTTGTATTTGAAACGTTGAATTTGGTTGAAATAGGAGAAACTTGCAAAAAAATAAATAGGAGAAACTTGCAAAAATTTGGGCAGCTCAGCCAGAAACGACATCGGCCTGTTTGCTGTCCGCTGGGCGAACGGACCAAAACGGAAACCGCTCTCTCCACCGGTGTGGTGTGGAGGCGAGCACTATCGCTCCTCCCAGGCGACGAACTGCCTGCGTGTGCGGCTAGTCTGATCGGTGCTTGGGCGTGGCGCAGGGTCGTGTCAGCGTGGCACGGTCAAGCTGGGTCCTGGTCCGGCCTGACGGGACCATGCAAAATGCTGGCATGGCCTGGACCGCTGCGCGTGAATGACCACATCCACATGCATTCATGCATCGATCATTATGGTCTCATGGATCGGAGCAGTTCGTTCCTGCCTCTCGTCTGGTCTCTGAACTGGATTAGTGGCTGTCCGATCGAGGGCTGTGCTGGTTCACTTGATACTAGTAGTAGTACATGTTAGTGTATCACTGACACGGGAACGCAGGATGCCACGTCGGTTGCCCGCGCACACGCACAGGCTGCGCAGAGTGAAACTCATACTGTACTATCTAAGAACTGATGAGCTCTCACCATCTACTCCTTGATGAACCCGCTTCCATTTGCATGGCCAATCTCTTAGCTCAAAATCGCTGCACGCGCTGCCGAGAACCAAGGACTGGGCAGCTTCATGAAACCCTCACATGATTCCACTGGCCACTGCATACTCCTGCGTCACTCACACAAGTCACAGCCCACGAGTCACACAAGTGGCAACAGCTACCCTCGAATCTTTCGCCAAGGCAGTATGGCCTCCTGCGGCCGGGTTGATCATGCATGTGAGGCCCTGCCTCCCTCTGCGCCTCTGCGGGAGACAGACCTTGGCGCAGCGCGAGGACGCCAAGTTTATTACACCATGGACGCACGCACGCACCAACCCTCTCAGCTAGGCTTTGATTAGCTCTTCTCACCTCTCACGCCACCCCCACCCACCCAACACCTTGCACCGTCCATCCCGTGAGTAAATTACATGTTACACCGGATTTTGGTCGTGGCGTTCCGCATTTCACCAGGTCTACATCTCTTTTGCGACATTCACCAGGTTTTAGTTTAATACATTGTACATTGGTCTAAACGAGCCATTAGTCTTTCATTGACAAGCAATCTGACACTGGCCCCACACAACCAAGTCTAACCAGTCACGAAACCCCAAACGGTCCGGTCCAACCAGTCGTGGCGACCGAACTGAACCCACTGTCTCTCAAAAAAAAAAAACCACTGCACCCAGTTTCATCACCCTCCCTGTGGAGCACATGCCTGAAGGTCGTGGCGGCGGCTGGCAAATCGCCCGCAACTAACCGCCGATGATGGATCCCGACGAAGACCACAAGTACTTCAGCGGCTCTCATTGGGTCCCGCCACCCGGCGGGTGCGAACGCTTATCGTGCCGAGAACGCCTCTCACCGCTCGGTCATGCACGCAGACGATGATGGCGGGCACATGGCGTGTGTGACGTCCACTGTCCTGCAACACGGAGTAGGACGTTGCACAGGTCACACGTCTGTGTTCTAGAATCTTTCGCCCTGACCCACAATAGGGAAGAGCAGGGCTCCATTGCGACCGCGCCGCTTGTCCTCTCCGGCGTCCATCCGCCGACCGAATCAAGCGCTATTATTTTCTCTAATTGTAAAAATAAAATCTGTCCATTATACGAATACATCATGTCAAAATAATTCAACTATATGGGGCCCAGTGTAAGATTGCATGTCAACGGAAGACTAATTGCTCGTTTAGACCAATGTGTAATATATTAGACGAAAATTTGATGAATGCCGCAAAAGAGACGAAGAACTGGTGAAATGCCACCTCCAAAACCTGGTGGAACCTGCAATTTCCTCCCATCCCGTACACGGCCACCTGCAGTACGGCGGTCCACAAGTATCGGTGAAGTTGTGAGCCACTTGGAATATCATTATAGGCAGACAGGAAGAGTGAGGCAAAAGCTAGAGCTGCAATGCTCCATCGCGCGTGCATCTTCATCGTCAACTATTCGTCTCTTCTACTAGCTCGCACTATAGTAGGCACATCTCAGCACGCCGCCGGGGTAATCACTAATCAGGAATTCGGTAATAATCAGGAGGGTTACAACGAGCGCTCGTCGTCGTCAGAACTGGAGACTTGCCGGATTTTGTCGCCTATCGCCTAGCGGGCACCAACTCCCAAGATTGTAACGCCTCTGATCCGTCTTTTCAGCTGTTGCTGCTCGAACGTGTCGAACCCTACGTACTGACGCTGCTGGTGCCTGCCTGCCTGCGTCGGTGCACTTTTTCCGCTCCTCTTTTATCTCTTTCATTTGGAGGCCACGGTGAGGACCTAGTGATGACGGAGCTAGGCGGGCTCTCGCTAATTCACCACTGAAGAAGAAGGCTGCAGAGTGGATGAGACGATCTCCCTCGCTTCGCAAAAAGGGATCGCATGCAATCATGCGGCGAGATCTTTGCCGGATTCGTGATAGAGCGGTGGTGGAGGCTGGCTAATTTTTTAAAAATAAGTCCATATTAATTTCACTGAATCAGATATATCTAGCACTAAAATATGTCTAGATGCATCCGATTCAATATGGAGTAAATTTTTATTCATTTTGAAATGTAATATGCAAATTTAGAAAATTTCAAATGTAGCAAATTGTCGGTGTCACGGCACCGAGTGAGGCAGAGAGTGTTGGCCGAGACTGACTAGGCACTAGTGGGAAACGGGGCTATAGTCCCGGTTCGTAAGGGACTACGCAATCGGGACTAGATCGAGCCCCCCTTAGTTTAGGTTCTGTTACGAACCGAGACGAAAGGAAATCCACGTGGCCGCCGCGGAGAGCGGGGGTGGAGGACCTTTAGTTCCGGTTCGTAGCATGTAGTGACGAAACTTGCCACGTCTGGTTGGGGGGGGGGGGGGGGCAAAATACAATTTATGAGTTGCCGGGGAGGGGGGGCAGAATACACAAAAAATTCTAATATAAGCCCTCCATTTTTTTTCTTCATGCATGAGCCCAATCCTGGGGGGCGGTGGCCCCTGCTGGCCTGAACATAGGTCCGCCAGTGGTAGCATGAACAGGGACTACAGGAGCTCTGCCACGGCAGAAAACACCCAAAACTCTACTGCGGTAGCAGGTGGCTGTGCGGCAGCAGGTTCTGCCGCGATAAAGTTTTGGATGTTTTTCTACCACGACAGAGTTTTGGGGCATTTTCTGCCGCCGTAGGAGGAAGAGGTTTGGCATAAGTGAAATGCTGAAAGATGATATATATATATATATACAACTACTGAAATGAAGGAATCATTACAGAATATCATCATGAGTATAGAGATCAAAGTGATCTCTTTCTTCGTGCTTGGTTGAACATATTATATACACAGTACACTTTCATTCATATATACAATATAATTTCTCTTACAATTCCTAATGTATAAATATAAAATTCCGATGGTTTTCTCCGGTAGGATCTATGACCTCCTTAAGAAAGAATCTCGCCATTTACTCTTGAAGTGCTCGTATACGATCCTTTGGTAGGAGAAGCTCCCGCATGCATTCCATCTAATTTCTAGAAGGAGATCATTAATATATATGAATAAAACTCAACACAATTAATGGTATTAAAATAAGATTGTGAATATTGTTTACGTACTGCAAGTTGTTGTGGAATTCTGTCCAGCTCACTGGTCAACTAGCGAATGTACACTAGTAGAAAAAAGGTCTTTCGTCCTGAGCACTAGTCTCGGCCATGTTTGGATCCAGGACTAATGTAGCACTAGTCCTGGTTTCAACGGCTAGTAACGCCCCAGAGGCACGACCATCTCTAGTCTCGGATCAAACGACACCTTTAGTCCCGGTTAAAGACACCATCCGAGACTAAAGAGATTGCGGCAGGCTGCGACTAGTGCCAACACCTTTAGTACCAGTTGGTGTCATCAACCGGGGCTAAAGAATAGACCTTTAGTCCCGATTCATGACACTAACCAGGACTAAAGAAACCAGGCAAAAAAATTGTGGGTTCTACCACAACAAGAAAACGGGCAAAAATCCTGCCGCGGCAGGAGAACGGCTGTCCACCACCCCTGTGGCAGGAGATCGTCTTTTCTAGTTTCAAAAGCATGTTAAAAAATTATAAAAATTACAAAAAATAAATACTTCAAACTGTACTTATATTAAGTGATTTAGTTGTTATGAAAATTAACAAACATGAATTTTGACATAATTTGCAAAAAAATATCATAAAAACTTCAAATGACCACAACTTTTTCATAAGATGTCAAAAAAAATGTACAACCTATCAAAACATGCATAAAAAATGTCTAGTTTGATTTCAATGGTCTTAGGCCGTTTTAGATTTTTTTAGATTTTTAAAATTCAAAAAGGGAGAAAAGTTATTTAAAATATTAATTTTTTTTAGTATTTTTATGACATATTTGGATTCCTCATATTTTTCTGATAATAATGAATATATTATTTATTGAATTTAGATTTACAGATTTAAAGATATTATTTATGTCATATTAAATCAATAAATGGCAAACAAACTGTTTTAATTAGTTTTTTTATTTTCATTGGAATAAAATATTATATATTTATTGTTGTTACTTCAATAGTTGGCTGTAATTTCTAAAAATAAAGACGTGTGACATATTGATATGAGTTAATAGGATTGATATAGTAGTCTTGACAATAAGGTACAAGGTCCTTCGCGCGAGGACATCCTGATGAAATAGAGAAGTTAAGCATGATGGGGGTGGAGTAGTGCTCGGATGGGTGATCGACCATAAAGTTTGACCATAAGTGCAATTTGACCTCAGATTAAGTATAGTTATTATGAAAAATGAAATATGTGAGAGATTACTGAGTCAAACAATTCAAAATTAAAAAAATGATTCTTTTTTCGAAAAATCCCGCGCTCGACCGCAACCCCGTGAGGGCATTTAGTCCCGGTACGTGGCCGACCGGGACTAAAGGAGGGGAGTTTAGTCCCGATTCCGTAGTCCTGGTTGGGAAACCATGACTAAAAACCCTTCGAATCGGGACTATAGGCCCGTTTTCCACTAGTGGTACTCGCAAACGTAGTATCCACATAAATTATTGCCAGCTTCCTGCCTCAAATACTTCACGAGAATAGAGTTCATTCAAAATAATAATCAAGCATGGTAATAGTATTGAAACAAGAATCAAAGAGATGCGAGGACCTAGCTATAGTACTACTTACAGTGAGTTGTCGAAATCGCAGCTCCTCTTTTCATTCACCCTTAACTTTCTTGATGAACTGTTTCGAAAACCTTCTCGGCAAAGAAAATGAGTAAATGAGTAATTAATTACTTGATATCAGGAAATAAACGAAAGATGCTGATATAGTGCGATAATGATTGAAATTAACTCTGGATCATTTCAACTAGGTCCGCCCATCTCTTAGGGTTTTTATGTTTCGTGTCCATCACATGTACTTTTCCTTGGTCAACTTGAATGATTAGCAGAATAAAGTGAAACTTGCGCATACATAACTTATGAATTACACTTAACATCGAGTAAACAAATTGAATGTGTACGAGACAGTAACACTCACTCGAAGTTGTAAGGAAATAGTATTTCTGTTTTGTTGTTTCACTAAAAATCTAGGAAGTAATCCTCTACTTCCTTGGTATTCTTTTTACCATATATTCATGAACGTTATTTGGATCAATGAACCCAAGGTCATAGATTCATTCTCTTTTGCATTTGAGAATCTTCATTCTGCATAATATCGTACAAAAGAATATAGTGAGGATAATTATACATGCAATGAACAAGCTGAGCTAGAGACTTAATTATAGAAATAAATCACTTACAGACAATAACAACTGATGCTATATTTGTCGAGGTCTTCTTGATTGAATAACTGAAATATTTTCGTGAAATCAATGTGTATCTTGTCCTTTCCAAGGAAGTAATGATCCTCTCTAATTGTCACTATGATCATGATCTCCCCTTTTGTTGAGGATCGCATATACCACTCATGCAAGTTTCACATTTTTGTTTGTAGAAGCGGGACCTCCTCAGGTCTGACGAGAGGTTTTCCATACTCGTATTTTTATGCCAATTCATCCCTAGGTGCGGTTTCTGTGCCTATGTATTGATCAACAGTCATACCAAGATCAAAAAACATGTTCAGCGGGGGGAACAATTGGTTTTTCTGTTCTCTAAGCTAGGGAATTGGTTTCCTGCTTGTACTAGTACTTCTCGACCGCTCCACCTTCGGCTTATGTGATCTCATAATAGAGCGGTCATAGTCTGATACCGGTTCTAATGGACATGGTCGCTCAAGAAATTCCACAAAGTGTTTCACTGTTTTGGGTGCTACATACAGCTTTGGAGGGGGGCCGTTTCGATGCTAGTTGGCATTTCACATCTTCATCCATGGCCCTTCTGAGTTCCTCAGCGGTCATGTCGTAAGCTAACTTGGTAGGAGTCTGCTTGGCTTTCTTCCTTGTACCTGCTATGGGTTTCGCTGCAGCTGTAGTACTAGACATTGAAGCGGTGGTGCTCTTCTCCTTTTGCAACTGGGACTGAGGTGGCGGAGTCTACTGACGCGGCGGAGGCGGCGGAATTAGCTGACACGGCGGAGTTTGTAGACGTGCACGAGATGGCTGAGGCGGCGGAGTCTGCAGACACGCCAGAGACGGCTGAGCCGGTAGAGATTGAGTTGGGTTGCAACTAGGAGAAGTCGGTGGCTTTGGCGTGAAATTTGGAAGCATGATGTTTTACTTTCACCATGAATGGTGTCTTTCCTGGCTTCTCCCAGTTCAGTCAGATCCCCTTCGCCTACAAGGAAGTCAAGCTTCAGGTTCTCAAATCCCTTCATAATTTCATCCACCTCGACAACAACGTAGCCATCTGGAACTGGAGGCAATGGTGATACATTGCTAATGTATCCATAATTTTTTATGTTCCATGCTTGGATTTATCTACTTTCTTGTGTTTTGCCCACACTTTGGAGTACTTTTAATATGATTTCTTGGACTAACCTATTAACAAGAGCCATAGTGTCAGCTGCCCGTTTTATGCTGTTTTTGGTTCCAAGAAAGTTAGAAAATGAATATTCTCGGAATTGGACGGGACAAAAGCCAAAGTGCCTATTTTTCCGGAACACATCAGATGCCATAATACGAAACGGAGAAGGGTTGGGTGCCGGCCACACCACCTGGCCGCGCGGCCAGGCCTGGCCCGCGCCAAGGGGTGGTCTGGCCAACCCCAGCACCCCCTCGGCCTCTCCTTCTGCCTATATATTTCCCTCAGGACGAAAACCCTAAGTACCCAATCAAGAATCCACGAAAGAGTCTGTAGCCGCCGTCATCCCCATCCCTAGATTGGGAAGGATCTGAAGCTCTTCCCGGCACCCTACCGGAGAGGGGAATTCACCCTGAAGGCCTTCTTCATCATCATGCAAGCCTCCGGTGTGATGCGTGAGTAGTTCATCTCTGGACTACGGGTCCATGTAGTAGCTAGATGGCTGGTTCTCCTCCTTTGTGCTTTCATGTCTAGATCTTGTGAGCTCCGTTCATGATCAAGATCATCTATTCATAATTCTGCATGTTGTGTTTGCGGGGATCCGATGGATATTGAGATGCTATTTCAGATTGATTATTGATTCTATCATGTCTTTGTTATTTGTGATCTTGCATGCTTTCCGTTGTTAGTAGCTATCTTGGCAAAGTAGATACTAGCAACTCCAAGAGTTAGTATTTATGCTCGATAGTGGGTTCATGCCTCTGGTAATCTGGGGAAGTGATAGAAATCTCTAAGGTACTAGATGTGTTGTTGCTACTAGGGAGAAAACAACAATCCTTTGTTCATAGAACAATCGTATTGTTTACATTACACGCAATTTGTAAAGCACTAATCTGTTGCTTGCAACTTAATACTGGAGGGGGTTCAGATGATAACCTGAAGGTGGATTATTAGTCATAGATTCAGTTGGATGGCTGTCTATGTATAATGTTGTAATGCCCAATCAAGTTCCAAAGGAGTCAAGATGATTAGTATATGCTTTATGCTTTCTCGATGTTTGTCAATTGGCCCGCTGTAATTTGTTCACCCAGCATGTTATCTATCTTAAGGAGAGCCACCTCTAGTGAACTATGGACCCCGGTCCTTTCTTTTACATATAATCTGCAAACTATTTACTTCTTTGTGTTTACTTTCTGCAAACTATTACCTCCTTCCATTCGATACGTTTAATCCTTTGTTTTCAGCAAAACCGGTGAGATTGACAACCTCATCGCAAGTTGGAGACAGAGTTCTATGGTTGTGTTGTGCAGGTCTCCACGTTGCTACTAGCACCGGTAGTGCGCCCTGCGAAGGCTCAGCTAGTAACACCTTTGGGGTGTTTCCTTGCTCCTACTGGTTCGATTAAACCTTGGTTTCATAACCGAGGGAAACTTGCTGCTGTGCTCATCATACCTTCCTCTTGGGGTTCCCCAACGAGCTCTACATCAACACTGAGCCATCAAATGGTAAGTTGGTCTAGGTCCAGAAGGTAAGACAAAGCCGACTACCACCTTTATGGATATGTTCACAACTATCACATGTAGCTCGCAATTTTCTGGACCCGTGATATCATCCACTAGGTAGCGACGAGCCATCGTCAGCGCATCATCATCAACCAGGAGCTTCATGGAAGCCATGCTGCTTTTCCGCCGAGATGGTGGGTCGGTAGCATCGAATGCAGGATCTTCGTTCTGTCACTGAGATGGGACGGTAGTGAAAGGGAAATGGATGTCGCCTAGAGGGGGGTGAATAGGAATTTTAAAATTATTACGGTTTAGGCTCTAATAAATGCGGAGTAAAACTTAACGTTTAATTTATCAAGCCAAAACCTATATTCACTAGGTTCACTAAGTGCACCAACAACCTATGTCAAGCAAGACAAGCAACAAGGTGATAGCCAGATATAATACTTCAAGCACGATGGCTATCACAATGTAAATTGCGTAAGTAAAGGGCTTGGTTGAGAGATAACTGATGGACGCGGAGATGATGATTTATTTCCCAAAGTTCACTTCCAAAGAAGCTACGTCTCTGTTGGAGAGGCGTGGTGGCGCAATGTACTCCGAACACCACAAATGGCTCACCTCGAGGTGTGGTGGCTCGATGCTCACCCAACGCCACACAAGGCATCACCCCAAGATGCGAAGGCACGCAACTCACCGACGCCACAAAAGGCTCGTCCTATTCTCCCGTGAGCTCGCCACAAAGGCCTACTCACGTTTCACTATGGGACACTTGAGGGCGGTCACCAGACCCCTACAAGGCTTGGGGCAATCTCCACAACTCAATTGGAGGGCTCCTAAGAAATGCCACAAAGGCTCCATAATGCTACAAAAAGGCCAACAAGCTTGAGGAATCTCCACAACTTAATTGGAGGCCTCAAGAACACACCACAACTCCACACAACCGTCTAGGGTTCCAACAACCCAAGAGAAACAAGCCCAAGAGCTTGAACTCACTGAATCTCCGAGGAGAACTCAAACCTATGCACCAAATGCAAGAGGCAAGTCCTTCTCTCTCAAATTCCACCAAAGCTACAGAAGCTATTGGGGGAATAAGAGAGGAAGAACACAAGAGGAGAACACAAAACTCTCCAAGATCTAGATCCCAAGGATTCCTTCACAAAGAAGGGATTTGATTTGGTGGGATTGTAGATCTAGATCTCCTCTCTCAAATCCCTCAAAAAGATGAAAGAATCATAGGAGGGGTAAGGGGAGAGGGCAAGCTCTTCAAGGTCGACAATGGAGGAGAGAGAGAGTGAAAAACTTTCCAAAAGAGCTAACCCCACGAAGTGGAAGGGGAGATCCTTTTAAAGGGCTCCCTGATCTGCCCGTTACTCACAGCGTCACACACAGCCGGTAGTACCGGCGGGTGGCCGGTACTACCGGTGGCACCCAACCAACAGTAAGAAACGTGATGCGAAAAGAACCAAAATGCGAGCCTGGCTGGTACTACCGCCGACCTCCAGAACTTCCGACGGGTCAGTACTACCGCCAGAAAATCCGACTGAAGTTCCGTCAAATAGCGCACACAAAACAGAGAGGGTACAACACCGAAATTGGGGTTACTAGAAGTTGGGCTGGAATTTCCAATGGTACTACCAGTGGCAAAAGCCCTAGCGGTACTACCGATGGACAGCCGGAACTTCCGATCAAGACAAAGCTCTAGAACCAAAACGGCCATAACTTTTGCATCCGAACTCAAAATGAGATGAAACCAAAACTGCCATAGTGGTATCACCATGGGAGAAAATACCATCAATATATATGTGAGATATCTCCCAAGGTGTGGAGTGATGGCCCAAATTATATAAAGCTCGTTGGGGGACCAAGGTTTATCGAACCAAGGCAGCAACAAGTTTTCCCTCAGTTATGAAACCAAGGTTTATCGAACCAGTAGGAGCAAGGAAACACCTCCAAGGTGTTGCTAGCTGGACTTTGGCAGGGCACACTACTGGTGCCAGCAGCGACATGGAAACCTGCACAACACAACCACAGACCTTTGCCACCAACTTACAGTGAGGTTGTCAATCTCACCGGTTTTGTTGAAAATAAAGGATTAAACGTATCGAGTGGTAGAAAGTAAAAGCTTGCAGAAAGTAAAATGAAAACATTAAACAGTTGTAGATTGATGGTAAAAGAAAGGACCGGGGTCCATAGTTCACTAGTGGTGGCTCTCCTTAAGATGGATAACATGTTGGGTGAACAAATTACAGCAGGGCAATTGACAAACATCAAGAAAGCATACATGCATATACTAATCATCTTGACTCCTTTGAGATTCGATTGGGCATTACAACATTATACATAGACAGCCATCCAACTGCATCTATAACTAATAATCCACCTTCAGGTTATCATCCGAACCCCCTCCAGTATTAAGTTGCAAGCAACAAATAATTGCACTACGCATTGCATGTAAAGTAAATAATACGATTGTGCTAGCAACAACACATCTAGTACCTTCGAGATTTCTGTCACTTCCCAGATTACTAGAGGCATGAGCCTACTATCGAGCATAAATACGAACTCTTGGAGTTGCTAGCATCTACTTGGCCAATATATCTACTAACAACGGAAAGCACGCAAGATCACAAATAACAAAGACATGATAGAATCAATAATCAATCTGAAATAGCATCTCAATATCCATCGGATCCCCGCAAACACAACATGTAGAATTACAAATAGATGATCTTGATCATGAACATAGCTCACAAGATGTAAACATGATAGCACAAAGGAGAAGAACCAACCATCTAGCTACTATATGGACCCGTAGTCCAAGGATGAACTACTCACGCATCACACCGGAGGCTTGCATGGTGATGAAGAAGTCCTCCAGGGTGAATTCCCCTCTCCGGCAGGGTGCCGGGAAGAGCTTCAGATCCCTCCCGATCTAGGGATTGAGATGATTGCGGCTACAGACTCTTTCGTGGAATTTGATCGGGTACTTAGGGTTTCTGTATCAGAAGCATCTTATAGGCGAAAGGGGAGGCCGAGGGGGTGCCCTAGGCGGCCACACCACCCCCTGGCGCGGCCAGGCCTAGCCAACGCAGCCAGGTGGTGTGGCGGCCCTCTGGCCCCTCAACGTCTCGTATTCTGGCTCCATGTCCCCCTCGGTGAAAACTGACTTTGGCTTTTGTCCCGTCCAATTATGAGAATATTCATTTTCTGACTTTCCTAGAACCAAAAACAGCAGAAAACAGGCAGCTGGCACTATGGCATCTTGTTAATAGGTTAGTCCAAGAAAGTGTATGAAAAGTACTCCAAAGTCGGAACAAAACATAAGAAAGTAGATAAAAACCAAGCATGGAACATCAAAAATTATAGATACGTTTGCAACGTATCAACATCCCCAAGCTTAACTCCTGCTCGTCGTCGAGTAGGCAAGTGATAAAAAGAAAGAATAATTTTTGAGGTGACATGCACCAGCATAAACTTGATTAAAGTATTTGTAAAACATTGAAAGCTGGGATCAAAGTACTTCAACATAACATGAAACATAAAGTTCTAGCAATTAAGACATAGCAACTATGTTGCAACATGAAAAGGCACAAACAAAAGATTCATGAATAACAATGCTTTGCAAGACGTTTGTTTGTTTCACATAAAGAAAACATAGCATAGTGGCATTCAGCTTGTCCCTCATAGAGTAGCAAATATAAATGCATAAGACACCTTCAAAGTTCATAAGAGTGACTAGATACAAGTAGTTCAAGAACAAGCAATATCAAGTTATGCATCAATCAACAAGTCTTGGGACAATGCACATAGAACTAAGAATTGCCACTATGCTCTCAAAGTAGGTGCATAAAGATAGAAGGTGGAGACTCAACATAAAAGTAAAAGAAAGGCCTTCATAGAAGGAAGCAGAGATTCAAGTTTCATAAAGAGCTTCCAAAAATTATGGTACTTATTAGCTTTCAGCTCTCATTGCCCCTATCATAAGCATCTTGGAGCGATTAAGGTTAAAGTGAACAAACTATGGGGTATATGCTTGACAAAGTATAAGTTGGAAATCTCATGTCCCTTGAATACGAGGGCCGCTCCTCATGCTACTAAAGTTTAGTCACCGGTAAGTTCTTGTCATCGTAAGTACATGTGTATCATAGAGAACCGCCAACGGGGAACCCCTTGCCCGATGATACGGAAGAATCCCCATATCAAAATGACAAGGCAAGCAGACAACGAGAACCTCAGCAATCTTCTTATTTACCATGGGAAAATGGTGCTTTTTCTCTCTTTCTTCTTTTCTCATATCTCTTGTTTTTGATTTTCTTTTTCTCTTTTTCTCAATCTCTATCTCTTTTTTTATAAGAAGAATGCTTCATAGACAGCACATTATGGTTACGCTGCAGGCTTCCACCATGACAGCATGGATTAGACCGGCGGCCCAGGCATTTCTCTAACACACAGACATAACTCCATGGACTTACAAGATCCCCTTTCGTTTCACACTAACGACATCCATAGACAAAAGAGCATGATATCAACTAGGTACAAAGTACAAGTGCAATGTTGAAAGCGTTCCCCATGATAGCATGGTTCTGCTAATCCCCAACATATAAGTGCAAGCATATACAACATATATGACACAATGGATCAAGTTTATTAAGGGCAAGAAAAGTAAAGTGTGCCATCAAGTTCATGAGAGCTTTAATCACTAGTTTTCTCATAACAAGTTTAATTTGGAAGGTAAATAAAACATGAATATACTTGGAATAGCAAATTCTAATAGGTAGGTATGGTGGACTCTTTGGAATAACTTGGTTTTAGGAGTTGGATGCATGAGTGGAACTCATACTTGGTTACGGAGGCTAGCAACAGACTGGGAGCGACCAACTAAGAGAGCAACAATGGCCATAATCATGCAGTGCAACAAAACATCATTAATCAAAGCATAAAGTGATATTACAAGTTGAAAACTAAAAGATCATCAAGGCTATTGGTGACTTGGGATAGTCATAACATGGTGTGAGCATGCGCCAAGTCAACCCAAATAAAGTATCAAAGGAGAATACCACAATACTATGCTTTAATATGCTAAAACAACGCATGATTCTTCCAAGGCACATTAAGCAATCTCAATTCTTTATAACATGTCATGCTACATCAAAGATCACTAAGCATAAAGCCAAAACAATATCAAGCATGGCATGGCAAAGCATAGGCCACAGTCAAAAACAAGCTCTGTTTACCACTTAGCATGAGCTTTCCTACTCTTTTCCAAGCCAAACCAAACTATTTGAAAACTAATGTATGAAAGAGAGGGTAAAACCAATTTATTCAGTAAACTAAGAAAACCAAAACGAAAACGAAAAATAAGACGCTCCAAGAACAACACAACTGTGCATGAAACAATAAAAATGAAGTGTTTGGAAGAAACCTGGGATTTTTATTGATGAAGAAGGGGATGCCTTGGACATCCCCAAGCTTTGACGCTTGTACTTCTTGGATTTTTCTTGGGGTGACACGCATGGCATCCCAAGCTTGAGATTTAGTCCATTCTTCATCTCATTACTCATTCCTTCCATACACATGAAAGTTTTCCTTCATACAAAACTTCACACGATCTTTATTAGCAACATTAGTGCACTCAAGATAATAAGTCTTTGGGTTCATTTCAATACCAATATAACTTCCATTAAAACACAAGCTACTATAGCACTTCCCTCAAAAAGCTCAATTCCCCAAAAGAACTCATAAAGGAACCAACAAGAAGCAAATGGAAATAATGGCAGATATCTGTCAAAACAGACCAGCAGGTAAAGACGAATTTTTCGAAGACCTTTTGTTGCTCAAATAAAAAAGTGTTGACCTAAAGAAAGTTAGATAACAACCTGGAGCAGAAGCACAAAAATTCACACCTCAAAAAGACGTACAGATATTTTAGACAAAATTTTACGGTGAAGAACAAAAATCTATTTCGGGACAGCAACTTTCCCAATCATTACTTCTCTCTCATTAGAGGTTACTCTTGGCACAAAAAGCAAATAAAAAGGATAAGGAGAGGTTATTACAGAAGTAATAACTTCCAAGACTCATCTAAAACTTTTGGGTTATCTCCCAAGTACTTTTCTTTAACACCTTTAAGTTAGGCATAAGAGGCAAGAAAAAGAATCAAGTGTTCTCAAATGAAGAAGCATTAAGAGCAAATTTTGTTTTCATAGGAGAAACAAAAGAGATATTATCTCTCTTCTTAGGGAAGTGTTCTATACCTTTCTTGAGTGGGAGTTGATATTTAATGGTGCCTTCTTTCATATCAATAATGGCACGAATAGTTCTAAGAAAAGAACTTCCCAAAGTAATACGACAAGAAGCATTGCATTCAACATCCAAAACATAGAAATCAACAGGGACATAGGCATTGTTAACCATGATAAGAACATCATTAAGACTCCCCGTGAGTTTCTTTTTAGCATTATCATCAAGTGGGACATTCAAATAACAATCTTCAAGTGGTGGCAAATCAAGCATATCATAAATCTTTCTAGGCATAATAGAAACACTACTATCAAGATCACATAAAGCTTTGAAATCAAAATCATTCACTTTCATATTAATGATGGGTTCCCAACTGTTGACTCGTGTATTAACGAGCTCGTTGGGGAACCCCAAGAGGAAGGTATGATGAGGACAACAATAAGTTTCCCTCAGTTATGAAACCAAGGTTATCAATCCAGTAGGAGCAAGGAAACACCCCAAAGGTGTTGCTAGCTGAGCCTTGGCAGGGCGCACTACCGTTGCTAGTAGCAACGTAGAGACCTGCACAACACAACCATAGAACTTTGTCCCCAACTTGCGATGAGGTTGTCAATCTCACCGGTTTTGCTGAAAACAAAGGATTAAACATATCGAATGGAAGGAAGTGATAGTTTGCAGAAAGTAAACACAAAGAATAAAAAGTTTGTAGATTGTGTGTAAAAGAAAGGACCGGGGTCCATAGTTCGCTAGAGGTGACTCTCCTTAAGATAGATAACATGCTGAGTGAACAAATTACAGCGGGGCAATTGACAAACATCGAGAAAGCATACAAGCATATACTAATCATCTTGACTCCTTTGAGACTTGATTAGGCATTACAACATTATACATAGACCGCTATCCAACTGCATCTCTGACTAATAATCCACCTTCAGGTTATCATCCGAACCCCCTCCAGTATTAAGTTGTAAGCAACTTATTATTGCTTTACGAGTTGCGTGTAAAGTAAACAATATGATTGTTCTGTGAACAAAGGATTGTTGTTTTCTCCCTAGTAACAACTATATGGACCCGTAGTCTAGAGATGAACTACTCACGCATCATACCGGAGGCTTGCATGATGATGAAGAAGGCCTCCAGGGTGAATTCCCCTCTCCGCGAGGGTGCCGAGAAGAGCTTCAAATCCCTCCCAATCTAGGGATGGAGATGACGGCGACTACAGACTCTTTCGTGGATTTTTGATCGGGTACTTAGGGTTTTGGTATCGGAGGCAATATATAGGCGGAAGGAGCGGTCGAGGGGGTGCCGGGGTCGGCCAGACCACCCCCTAGCATGGGCCAGGCCTGGCCATGTGGCCAGGTGGTGTGGCCGGGCCCTAGCCCTTCTCCGTGTCGTATTCTGGCTCTAGATGCCTTCTGGTAAAATAGTGACTTTGGCTTTTGTCCCGTCCAATTCCGAGATTATTCATTTTCTGACTTGCTGGATCCAAAAACAGCAGAAAACAGGCAACTGGCACTGTGGCTCTTGTTAATAGGTTAGTCCAAGAAATCATATGAAAAGTACTCCAAAGTGTGGACAAAACACAAGAAAGTAGATAAAACCAAGCATGGAACATCAAAAATTATAGATACATTTGCAATGTATCAACATCCCCAAGATTAACTCCTGCTCGTCCTCGAGTAGGTAAGTGATAAAAAGAAAGAATAATTTTTTAGGTGACATGCACCGTCATAAACTTGATCAAAGTATTTGTAAAACATTCAAAGCTAGGATCATAGTACTTCAATCATAACATGAAAGACAAAGTTCTAGAAATAAGACAAAGAAACTATGTTGCAACTTGAAAAGGCACAAACAAAAGATTCATGAATAATAATGCTTTGCAAGGCGTTTGTTTGTTTCACATAAAGAAAACATAGCTTAATATTATTCAGCTTGTACTTCATAGAGTAGCAAACATAAATACATAAGACACCTTCAAAGTTCATAAGAGTGACTAGATACAAATAGTTTAAAGCAAGCAATATCAAGTTATGCATCAATCAACTAGTCTTGGGACAATACACATAGAACTAAGAATGGCCACTATGCTCTCAAAGTAGGTGCATAAAGGTAGAAGGTGGAGACTCAATATAATGGTGGAAAAAAGGCCTTCATAGAAGGAAGTAGGGATTCAAGTCTCATAAAGAGCTTCCGAAAATTATGGTACTTGTTAGCTTTCAGCTCTCATTGCCCCTATCATAAGCATCTTGAAGTGATCAAGGTTAAAGGGACACAACTAAGAGGATATGCTTGACAAGTTATAAACCAAAATCTCATGCCCCTTACTTACGAAGACCGAACCTCATGCTACTCAACTTTAGTCACAAGTAAGCTCTTGTCATTGTAAGTACATATGTATCATAAAGAACCGCCAACGGGGTACCCCTTGCACATGATACAGGAGCTATCCCTTAATCAAAATGACAAGGCAAGCAGACAATGAGCATCTCAGCGATCTTTTTATTTGCTATTTGCATAGGTTTTTATTGAGGATGCTTCATAGAGTGCTCATTATGGTGATCCTAAAAGTTTCCACCTTGATTAGGCATGGCTTAGGCTAGCGGCCCAGACGTTTCTCTAACACACATACAAACTCCATGATCTTACAATTTCCACTTTTATTTCACACCGCCGGGATCCATAAGCAAAAGGACATGATATCAACGGGGTACAAAGTACAAGTGCAATGTTGAAAGCGTTCCCCATGATACATGGTTCTGCTAATTTCAACTTATAAAGTGCAAGCATATACGCAACAAAGAAGGACCCAATGGTTCAAGTTTATTAAATGCAGAAAGTAAAGTGTGCCATCAAGTTTGTAAGAGATTTAATCACTAGTTTTCTCATAACAAGTTTAATTTGGAAGGTAAACAAAAGCATGAATATACTTGGAATAGCATAAGCTAGTAGGTAGGTATGGTGGACTCTTTGGAATAACATCGTTTAGGGAGTTGGATGCATGAGTGGAACTCATACTTGGTTGTGGAGGCTAGCAAAAGACTGGGAGCGACAAACTAAGAGAGCAATAATGGCCATAATCAGGCAGAGCGACAAAACATCATTGATCAAAGCATAAAGTGATACTACAAGTTGAAAACTAAAGGATCATAAAGGCTATGGTGACTTGAGATAGTCATAACATGGTGTGAGCATGCGCCAAGTCAACCCAAATAAAGCATCAAAGGAGAATAGCACTATACTATGCTTTAATATGCTAAAACAACGCATGATTCATCCAAGGCACATTAATCAATCTCAATTGTTTATAAAAAGTCATGCTACATCAAAAAATACTAAGCATCAAGCCAAAACAATATCAAGCATGGCATGAGAAAGCATAGGCCACAGTCAAAAACAAGCTCTCTTTACCACTTAAGCATGAACTTTCCTACTCTTTTCCAAACCAAACCAAACTATTTGAAAACCAATGTATGAAAGAGGGGGTCCAACCAATTTATTCAGCAAACTAATCAAACAAAGCAACCGAAAAAACAAAACAAAAACGAAAAAGAAGACGCTCCAAGAACAACACAACTGTGCATGAAACAATAAAAATGAAGCGTTTGGAAGAAACCTGGGATTTTTATTGATGAAGAGGGGGATGCCTTGGGCACCCCCAAGCTTTGACGCTTGTACTTCTTGGATATTTCTTGGGGTGACACGCGTGGCATCCCCAATCTTGAGCTTTAGTCCATCCTTCATCTCATTACTCATTCCTTCCATACACCTGAAATTTTTCCTTCATACAAAACTTCACACAATCTTTATTAGCAACATTAGTGCACTCAAGATAATAAGTCTTTAAGGTTTAGTTCTGTCGGGGGGATGATCCCCAGATACCCCAGTCAGACAAGAAATGTGCAATCGAATCGCGTCCGACTGGCCAGATGCAGCCGGACAAGACAAGCCAGGCCGGCTACCACACGGTAGCCGGATCAACAAGAAGCAGCCGGCTACGGCGACGTAGCCGGAACCAATCAAGGAGACAGGATGACATGCGTATCAGTGCACGGGTACACCCTGTACGATGACAAGACCGGTCATCACTTGGCCATACTGAAGACTTTGCGAGGATGACGCAGGAACAGTTGCCCGATGCTGACGATAGCTCGCACGACGTCCACTGTGCCTACGACAGGCATACCGCTCATACTCCGATGTGACGTACCATACCGGATACTGTAGATGACCAGTCGGCTAGGACCCGCATGTGGGGCCCGCCAGTCGGATTGGCCAGTGAAACCGTTGCCTCTCTGCCTATATAAGAAGAGGCAAGGCCTCAGTAGTAAGGGTTGGTCTCACTGCATTTAAGGCAGCAACTAGAGAATACAGCTCAAGGAGCACTTGTAGTTCGTATATCACCCATAGTTAGATACGGCATGAGTAGGAGTTTTACCTCATCACGAGGGCTCCGAACCTGGGTACTTCTTGTGTCCAGCTATGCTTGCTTGTATCCAATCCCGCATGTGGACGTCGTCGATAGCTTCCCTGCTAGTCCCCACACCTCTATCTAACCTTCTTAGGTACTGTCGTTCCCAATACAACGACAGTTGGCGCCCACCGTGGGGCAAGATGGCTTCGACCGGAGTCACGTTCCGCACGGGACCCCACACTTCAGCCGGTGAGTGCGTGGCCTCCGGCCTGCTCACGCTTGGAGAATTCGACTGCGTCATCAACAATGCTTCCTGCTTCGCCGGAACCTCCTTCCCAGCGAACGGCACCATCCTGCTATTCGGCGACCTCCCCGTCTACGTCGCCACCGTTACGGAGCGTTTCCCTACGGAAATCGTCTTTGTCGCGGAGTTGCCGCATCCAGGCGGTAGCGCCTCTGTCGCGTCCTGCGGCGTGGAGGTGATGATGGCCGGCTCCAGTTCTCACCCTCGCCAGCTGCGGGAGCGGGGCGTGGACGAGGTCGGAACTTCTGCCCCTCCGCAGCCTCGGAACCTGGTGGAGGATGCCATTGATCGGCTCCTGACGCCGGTTAACCTCGGGGGATAAACCGGAGGAGGCAGAGGCCAACTTCACCATGGAGAGACAGATCCTCCTCCAGGTGGCAAGGAGCTGGCGGCAGCCCGCAAGCAACTCGAGATCACCCGGCGTGAGTACGACCGCGTACACAGTTTCACTCCGGCTACCGCGGAGCCGAGCCGACGCGGACGATGAGCTAGGCGGTAGGATGGAAAAGGATGGGGAGCCGGATCCCGCGCCCGCCCTCACCCGGCCCACCTACAACACGCCCATCAAGAACCTACACGCGGCGCGAGCCGCGGCAGAGGAACTGCCCAATCTGGAGGGCGAGGAGCGAGCCCGCTAGCACGCTCGCGTGTAGGAGCTCCTCCGCATCGCGGACGAGCAGGCTGATGCCAACCGGCAGATGCAGGAGGACCCCAGCTACTCCAGGGAGAGCAAGCTGCCTGCCAACAGCAGGGGCGCGCCGCGCGACACCTAGCAGGCGTCCTCCCCTCAGCCGGCTAAGGCCCACAGCAGGCATCACAGCTCTGGCAACAGGGGCCAGCCGCGCCAGGAGCAGATGGTGAACAGTAACCCGCCGCCTCCCCCTCCACCAACCAGAGCGCCCAGACCCGCCGGTTCCCGTCTCTCGGGTCGGGTGGGAGCGCCCAACCCGGATTGTACGGATGCCCGTGACCGCATCGAGCTCCTCGCTCAAGAACGCGTCACGGAAGAAGAAGATTCTACCGGTCCGGTTTGTTTCAGACCCCGCATCCGGAACGAGCCGTTCCCGGATAAGTTCTCCCTGCCCAAGGACACCCCCAAGTACGACAGTAGCATGAAGCCGGAAGATTGGTTGACCGACTATGCTACGGCAGTTGGCATTGCCCATGGGAACAAGCGCACAGCCGTGCGCTACATCCCCCTTATGCTAACCGAGACGGTAAGGACGTGGCTCAACAGCCTTGCACCCAATAGCATCAACGCCTAGCCAGACTTCGAGAAAGTATTCGTCCGCAACTTCAATGGCACGTACAAGCGTCCGGGGCGCCCACGCGACCTGGCCTAGTGCGTCCAGGGTGACCGCGAGACTGACCGCGAGTACCTCGTCAAGTGGACAGAGCTGCGCAACACCTACGAGGGCATCCTGGGGAGCTAGGCCATCAGTTTCTTCATCGAGGGTTGCCGATAAGGCACCATGCTTCGCCACCGGCTACTGTGTGACGAGCCGAAAACCATGGCGGATCTCATGACGATTGCAGACCAGTATGCCAGGACGGACGCCGCCATGAAGAAGCCCCTCCGAGTAAATGCTGATGGGCGTGTGACTCCTACGGAGCCGGCTCGCAACCGTCCGAGCAATCCGGCTGGCGAAGCCGGATCCTCCAGGCGCCACGGCAATGACAACCGGTTCCATGGGGACCGCCAAGCCGGGCAACAGAAGCCTCGCTACCACGTGCGGTAGGTCAATGCTGGGGAGGGCGCGCCCGACGCACCGGCTAACGATGCAAGGGGGCAGAAGCCACGGCTCACCTTCGACCAGATGTTTGACGGCCCGTGCAAGTGGCACAGCGGTCCCTTCAAACCGGCTACTCACACCACCCGGAATTGCAGCTGGACCCGCCAGCTAAAAGACTAGGGTAACCAACCTCGTCTCCCCCCGCCCCCTCCCGGTGGACCACCACCACCGGCTAGGGGAGCCGGCAATGATGGTAACGGCGGAAACAACAACAATGGCTACCCCCAGCCGCACGCCGCCTACCACATCTTCGAGACGGAGCTGGACGACAAGCACAGCCGTAGGCGACGCTCCAAGGAGGTCAATGCCATCGTCTCTCCGGTCCCCCAGTACCTGAACTGGTCGGAAAGCCCCATCACCTGGAGCCGCGCAGACCAGCCGGAGCAGCTGCCGACTCCCGGGGGCTACACCATGGCGCTCGACCCCCTCATCGTCTCCAACGCGCGTACCTGCCGATTCTCGTGCGTCCTCATCGATGGAGGCAGCAGCCTCACCCTCCTCTACCAGTCCTCGCCGGAGAAGCTGGGCATTCGCGAAAGCGACCTACGCCCGACTACCACAACGTTCCACGGCGTACTGCCGGGGCCAGCCTGTGCCCCGCTGGGGAAAATCCAGCTAGATGTCATCTTCGGGACCGAGGAGAACTTCCGCCGCGAACCAATCTGGTTCGAGGTGGTAAACCTGACGAGCTCCTACCATGCTCTCCTCGGGCGCCCCGCCCTCGCCAAGTTCATGGCCGTCCCCCACTACGCGTACCTCAAGACGAAGATGTCGGGACCCCACAGCGTGATCACCGTCGCCGGCTGCTTCAGGCGGTCGATGGAGTGCGCCTCAGCCGGTTCCAAACTGGCAGAGGCCCTCATCATAGCCGAGGAGAAGCGCGTGATCATGCGCAATGTGGCCATGGCCCAGCAGGACATGCCGGCTAGCAGCAAACCGGCTGGAGAAGGAACTTTCTAGCTGGCAAGGGAGACGAAGAGGATTCTGCTCGCCCCATCCGACCCGACCAAGTTCGTCACCATCGGTGCCGGCTTGGACAACAAATAGGAAGGCACGCTCATCGACTTCCTCCGTGAAAATCGGGACATCTTTGCATGGTCCCCCAAGGACATGCCGGGTGTGCCGAGGGAGTTCGCCGAGCACTCACTTCATGTGCGACCGGATGCCAAGCCGGTCAAGCAACCTCTGCGCCGGTTCACAGAGGAGAAGAGGAAGATAATCGGTGATGAGATCACCCGGCTCCTTGTAGCCGGGTTCATCATGGAAGTGTACCACCCGGACTGGTTGGCGAACCCAGTCCTGGTGCTGAAGAAGAACAAGACCTGGCGCATGTGTATCGACTACACCAGCCTGAACAAGGTGTGCCCGAAAGACCCCTTCGCCTTGCCTCGTATCGATCAAGTTATCGATTCCACAGCTGGTTGTGATTTGTTGTCTTTTCTAGATTGCTATTCTGGGTACAATCAGATCCGGTTAAACCCGGCTGATCAGATTAAGACATCATTTATCACCCCCTACGGGGCTTTCTACTACGTAACCATGCCTTTCGGTCTAAAGAATGCAGGCGCTACCTATCAGCGCTGCATGCAGAAGTGCTTGCACTCGCAGATAGGCCGAAACGTGCATGCTTATGTGGACGATGTGGTCATCAAGACCAAGGAGAAGCGCACCCTCCTCGAAGATCTGGGAGAGACATTTGGCAACCTCTGCCAGTACCAGATGAAGCTGAACCCGGAGAAGTGCGTCTTTGGAGTGCCATCCGGTCAGCTCCTCGGTTTCCTCGTATCACAACGAGGCATCGAGGCAAATCCGGAGAAGATTGTGGCCATCGAGAGGATGCAGCTGCCCAGGAGCCTGCTTGGAGTCCAAAAGTTCACCGGATGCCTGGCCTCCCTCAGCTGTTTCGTCAGCTGGCTGGGGGAAAAGGCACTCCCGTTGTACCAGCTGATGAAGAACATGGACAAGTTCTCCTGGACTTCGCAAGCCGACACCGCATTTCATGACCTCAAGTGCATGCTATCCACAGCGCCGGTTCTAGCCACGCCGGCTAGCAAGGAGCCGATGTTGCTCTATATAGCAGCCATCAGCTGGGTCGTCGGCGTCGTCCTGGTGGTGGAACGCCCCGAGGAAGGCAAGGCTCAGCCGGTTCAGAGGCCCGTCACTACCTCAACGAGGTTCTCTCCCTCTCCAGAAGATGTGCTACGGCGTGTACCTGGCATGCAAGAAGCTCAAGCACTACTTCCAGGAGCATCCGATTAAGGTCGTGTGTACCGCACCCCTTTCGGAAATCATCGGCAACAAGGACGCCACCGGCCGAGTCGCCAAATGGGCCATCAAGCTCGCCGCCTACTCCATCTAGTAAGAGCCCCGGCTCACGATTAAGTCGCAGGCATTGGCGGACTTCCTCGTCGACTGGGCTGAGACCCAGTATCTCACGCCAGTTTCGGATTCAGACCACTGGAAGATGCACTTCGACGGGTCGAAGATGCTTGGGGGCTTGGGAGCCGGCATCGTGCTCACCTCGCTCAAGGGAGACTAGCTGGAGTACGTGCTGCAGATCCACTTCAAGGCCTACAACAACGTAGCCGAATACGAGGCACTAGCGCATGGACTCCGGCAAGCCAAGGATATCGGTGTCAACCGGATCCTGTGCTTCAGCGATTCGGATCTGGTGGTGCAGCAAGTGTCCGGAGAATGGGACGCCAGAGATGCAAACATGGCCCTCTACCGGTTCCACATCCAGAAGCTTAGCGCCTCCTTCGACGGATGCAAATTTCACCATGTCCCCCGCATCAACAACGAGGCAGCCGATTCGCTCGCCAAAATTGGATCCACTAGTCAGGCGATCCCACCAGGGGTCTCTTTGGAGCACCTGCGCAAGCCCTCCATCAACCCGTCGCCAGAGTCAGACTCCATCACCTGGGAAGGAAGCACTCCAGCTGACGGAGCGGCAGAAGCGGAGCCGGCAGAGCCACCAAAGAAGAAGACCCGCACCAACTCCGGCAAGGCAGTGCCCTCCGGCTCGCAAGACCCGGGGGCTGCCGGTTCGTCAAGCAGCTTGGGGGCTGCCGTCTCGGGTACATCATCTAGAAGACCCCCCGACATCCGTCAACCGGAGAGCGGGAGCATCCTCGTCATTCGGGAAGTGCCATCCTGGGCACAACCCTTCATGAACTACATCGCCAATGGAGAACTTCCGGATGGCGAGGTGGAAGCCAGGCAAATCCGGCGCCGCGCGCACACATACACCATCATCAACGGCGAACTGTACAAGCGCAGCGTATCCAGCATTTTTCAAAGGTGTGTCGATGTAGACACAGGCTACCGGCTACTCAAGGACATCCACCAGGGCGAGTGCGAGCACCACGCTTCGTCAAGGGCGATAATCGCCAAGGCATTTCGCCATGGCTTCTATTGGCCCACCGCCCTCGAGGACACTGAGCAGCTGGTCCGCGCGTGCAATGGGTGCCAGCGCTTCGGGCAGCTCAGGCACATGCCAACTTTAGTACTCAAGACCATACCGATCACCTAGCCCTTCGCGGTTTGGGGCCTCGACATGGTCGGTCCCTTCAAGCGAGCGCGCGCGGGTATGACCCATGTGCTGGTGGCGGTGGATAAATTCACGAAGTGGATCGAGGCCAAGCCTATCCGGAAGCTGGACAAGGCGACAGTCATCACCTTCTTCACCGACATCATCAACCGGTTCGGCTACCCCAACAACATCATCACCGACAACGGCACGAACTTCGCCAAGGGGGCCTTTTCCCGGTTCTGTAGCAACAAGGGCATCCGGCTGGACCTTGCCTCTGTCGTGCACCCGTAGTCCAACGGGCAAGTCGAAAGAGCAAACGGCTTGGTGCTAGCCGGCATCAAGCCGCGTCTCATTGAGCCATTGGAGCGGTCACCCGGATGCTGGATCGAGGAGCTTCCGGTCGTGCTATGGAGCCTTCGCACCACGCCGAATAGATCAACCGGCTACACACCGTTCTTCCTGGTCTATGGATCGGAAGCCGTCCTCTCTGCGGACATTGAGTTCGACTCACCGCGCAAGCTCCTATACGACGAAAAGGCCAACCAGGAGGCATGGGAGGACGGAGTGGACCTCCTGGACGAGGCCCGCGAGCTGGCTCTGTCCAGGTCAGCCCTGTACCAGCAACGACTATGCCGCTACCATTCAAGTCAGATCTGCCCAGTCGCGTTCCGCGAGGGCGACCTGGTTCTCCAGCTGGTGCAAGACACAAAGGGCATGCACAAGCTATCGCCACCTTGGGAGGGCCCCTTCATCGTCAGCCGGGCACTACCCAACGACTCCTACTACCTCATCGACACGCAGCAGCCGCACAAGAACAAGATGGACAAATCAGACGAGGAAACTGAGCGTCCCTGGAACGCGGCCCTGCTGCGCCCGTTTTACACCTAGTCGCCAGACAGTGTATGTATCCTGCAAACCCTATGAATGAAAATGCGGACCCCTACGAGATGCTCGAGGGCTCCTTGCTAGAAATGTGTTTTGCATATGTTCTTTGGCTCTGGTTTTCTGGCTCCGGCAACCCCTACCCGGGGGCTCAAGTGTCAAGTGTCTAGAGCACACGGGAAAGCGACCAAGTGTCTAGAGAGGAACAAGCTGGTTTTTGAAAAAACAAGTCCATTTTCCGGCTACAATTTGGCAGACTAACCTATTGAACTGTGAGGATATATGTGTATGTGTATGTATATTCTTGTCCGACTACCTTGAGTCGGAATTCAGGAAGGAAAGGAGAAGAAGATTTGAAGTCCTTGCCTTCATCAAGCGCTCCGAATCTCGGGGGCTACACCCATTGGGTGCGCTCGCACGCCCCAAGTGGAATCTTGTAGTTCCTGACCGGCTAAAGGCGTTTAGCCGGCCGTTCGGAGCCCAGGTGAGGGCAAGGGCAGGAGCAAGAGAAGGCAAGAAAGATTCGAAGCACCTGGCTACGCCAGCTACTCCGAATCTTGGGGGCTACACCCAGTGGGTGCGCTCGCGCGCCCCCGCTGAAGGTTTCAAGCAAAACTAAGGCAAGACAAATACACCCGGCATCCCGGGGCAACGACTAAGCGGCAGGACCCTTTCCGTGAGGAGCGTCTTGGCCGGCAGAAGCTTCAGGCGGAGGAGGAGGCGCGACGCTCGATCCGGTTTCGGCGCCCGCAGGCGGCTGCGTCGGGCCTTCCACATCAGGAGTACCGACGGACTCTGAGTCGGTGAGAACCTCATCGGGGTCCACGTAATCGACAATCTTGATGGCGGATCCTCGGAGCTCCGGATGGGCCTGGCGGATGGCGGCAAGGTTGGCGCCGGCGCGGAAGCCTCCATCGATCTTCTTGACACGGGCGTCCTTGTAGCAGGAGTGCATGAGGGCTAGAGCCATCTCCGCTCCGGCTCACGCCGCCAAGTCCCGCAGTCGGTCCACCGCAGCCGGCACCTCCCCCACCTTCGCAGCCAGCTGCGCCATCGTCTCCGGAACCGGAGCCTCTGGCCACAGGAAGGAGAAGACGTCCCGCGCCGCTTGACGAAGCTTGGTAGCTTCTTCGCCAAGAAGGACGGCGAGCTCCTGGGCCATCAGCTGCGCTCCCGGCCAGTTCTCCTGCAGCCGGTTGTAGGCCAGCAGGTCTATGCCGGGATAAAACACTGTCAGAAAAGAGAGATCTGGAGAGAAAGAGAAACAGAAAAGAGGAACTTACCCTTAGCTGTGTGGCCAACCTGCATCAGCTCCTCCACTAGAGTCTTCTCCTTCGCCGCCAGCCGTTTGATCTCTTTCTCTTGGTCCTTGTTCTAGGCCTCGAGAAGATTGAAGGCCTCGATTCAGCTGGCGAGCGAGGCGTCACGCTCCTTGATGGTGGCCTCTAGGCTGTCTACCTTCACGTGCCAATCCTTATTCTGCAGCCACAGAGTAGAGTTGGACTTGCTCAGCCAGTCGTTCGCTTTCTTCAAGCGATCGATCTCGCGCTGAGCGCACATGAGGATAGCTGCGACAAAACCTGCTATCAGCAAAAAAAAAGAGAAACCGGATGAAGCAAACTTACTCTGGGAAGTCCCGTTGGCAGCAACAAGCTTATTCTCTAGGGACCGGTTCCCGCCGGCTACGGCCTCCAGCATTCGGATCTCCTTCACCGCCAGTTCGAGGGTGGCGGCGAGGTCTGTTTGCGAGGCGGCAGAGGAAGCGTCGTCATCCACGGCGTTGAAGGCCAAGGATTCCTTCGCGGCAAACACCGATGTCCTCCACTCCTCTCCCGGCTCCTCGTCGGAGTTGTCGTCGCCGACAACTATGAGCTCCTTGCCGGTAGCGGCCCCCGCGCGCCCGCGGAAGAGCCACCTGGCTGAGAACCCTCCGCCTCCGGCTGGGGACCCTCTGATCCGGCTGGGGCAGCCGGTTCAGCTCGAGGTGGAGGCAGAGGCGGTGCCTCAGAAGAAGGAAGGGCGCTGGCAGGCGCAGTCGGAGCACGAGGCGGCGACCCGATCGGCGCTCGAGCCGGGCTCGCGGATCCAAAGGATACCAACGCGCTAGGAAGACAGAAGACAAGAGGAAGGAAAGAAAAGCAAATAAGCCAAAGGCAGAAAGGGAGAAAAAGAAGCAGGCGGAAAACGATGAAGGAAAGAGAGGAAGGACATACCCCAGCACAACTGGAGGCGGCCCTTCTTCCGGCCAAGGCGGCTCGACGGCAGGGCGCTAGTCCGGCTCCCCTTGGGGGATGGCTCCTCCGCGGAAGGCCAGCGGGAGCTGGAACGGCTGGAGCTGCTCCCGCCAGCTTCGCCGTCCGTCGCAGGGCACGGCGCCGGATCGGTGGTCGGCGCGACCTCCTCCTCCTCGTCAACCTCTGGGTGGGGGTCGGTAGCCGGCTCGTCATTCCGGCTGGGGAAGGCATCCCCATCCCCGTCCGACTCCTCACCGGACCGCCGAGCTCGCAGCTCGGGCAAGTCAGGCGTGAACTCCTCGAGGGGAGCCTCACCCTCCTCCCGAAGGATGCAAGGAAACATCTGCCGAATATAAGAGATTAGTTGGATAAAACAAGAAAGAAGGGCAAGAATTACGAAATAAAAAATCCGGCTAGAGGGACCTACCCGGGGCGCGCGGTACTCCCGGCTGTAGGGCGCCAGACTGAACTTCCAGTCCTCCGGTAGACGCTCCTTGGTGATCGTCCACACCCACTCCTTCAAGTTGTGGTAGCGAGGATCGCTACGCGACAGCCGGGTCGGGTCCAGCCGGCCGGAGTAGAAGCACATCTTGTGCGCTCACTGCTGCAACGGCATCATCAGCCGGGACATCTAGCTGAGGGTGACGTCCAGGCCGGTCAGCCGACAGTGGACGAGGGAGCGTATGCATTTCAGCATCGCATCCGACTCCGCCTTGTCGCCATAGATCTTCAAGTCCCAGTGCAGCCGGTTGGACTCGACATCCTGGAAGACCGGAAGATTGATCCGGTTGACGTTGGTGAGGTTCTTGACATAGAAGTACGACTGCTGCCACAGTCGTACCGTGTCGTGTAGAGGAAACTTGGGTAGCCGGTCTGCGCGCGAGAGTAGATGGAGGCACCGCCACATACGACTAATGGCCCTTGCATGAACTACACCTGCGGCCAGACTCGGAAGAGCCGGCAGAAGAGCCCGAGATCCGGCTGGATCCCGAGGTAGCTCTCGCAGAACGCCACGAAGTGCGCCAGCGTGCCGATTGCGTTGGCGCCGAGGTGGTGGAGGCGGAGGTCGAAGAACGCCAAGAAAGTGAGGAAGAAGGGATGCACCGGCAGCGCGAATCCGCGTGACCGGTGCAAGAGATAGATGACCCGCTCCCCCTCCGTAGGGTGCGGCGACACCTCTCCCGCCGGCGCGAGCCGCACCGCCACTTCCTCCTCCGGCGGGAGAACGCGGGTGGCGTGGTACTTCTGAATCTGATCCTCGGTGACGGACGAGCCGGACCAGTCCTTGCGGTCAGCTGCCATCTCCGGCTGGCAGGGGGAGCGGTGACGGAGGAGTGGCGGTGGCCCGTAACGTCGACGACGACGAGCGGGCGGCGCAGCGGGCTACATCAACGGAAAGAGGGAGCGCAGAAGGCAGGGGCGCGGAAGGGAAGGGGCAACTGGCAGCGGGGGAGCGAAGGAAGGGAACTGCCTCCCCCGTGGCGTCCCTTTAAAGGCCGGAAGAGGAACCGTCCACGATGCCACGTGGCGGCCATCCAGGCAACCCCACCCCAACCGCCGCCCCAGATCCCGTGTGCCGACGCAGGATGCGCAGAATATCCAGGAGCTAGAACCGAATCGCCGGGCAGCAGCTTCCCGAGGCGACGTGCGACAGGACGTTACGCTACCCGCCGCAGTGCAATGATGGCGCGTGCGCGCATGGCCGGCGTCAGCGCTGACATCACGGGTAGCGCAACCGCCAGGCGTAGCCGGACACAAATTCAAAACCAGGAGGGAGCGCGCGCACATTTCGCCTAAGGGCGGAATCCACACGTGCTCGGGGGCTAGTGTCGAGGGGATGATCCCCAGATACCCCAGCCGGACAAGAAACGTGCAGTCATATCGCGTCCGGCTGGCCAGATGCAGCCGGACAAGACAAGCCAGGCCGGCTACCACATGGTAGCCGGATCAAGAAGAAGCAGCCGCCTATGGCGACGTAGCCGGAAACAATCAAGAAGACAGGACGACGTGCGTATCAGTGCACGGGTACGCCCTGTACGATGACAAGACCGGTCATCACTCGACCATACCGAAGACTTTTCGAGGATGACGCAGGAACAGTGGCCCGATGCTGACGATAGCTCGCACAACGTCCACTGTGCCTACGACAGCCATACCGCTCATACTCCGATGTGACATACCGTACCAGATACTATAGATGATCAGTCGGCTGGGACCCGCATGTGGGGCCCGCCAGTCGGATTGGCCAGTGAAACCGTTGCCTCTCTGCCTATATAAGGAGAGGCATGGCCTCAGTAGTAAGGGGTGGTCTCATTGCATTTAAGGCAGCAGCTAGAGAATACAGCTCAAGGAGCACTTGTAGTTCGTATATCACCCATAGTAAGATCCGGCAAGAGTAGGAGTTTTACCTCATCACGAGGGCTCCGAACCTGGGTACTTCCTGCGTCCAGCTACGCTTGCTGGTATCCAATCCCGCCAGTGGACGCCGTCGATAGCTTCCCTGCTAGTCCCCACACCTCTATCTAACCTTCTTAGGTACTGCCGTTCCCACTACAATGACAAGTTCTAACGCCAATAAACTTCCATTACAACACTATCTACTGTAGCACTTCCCTAAAAAAGCTCAATTCCCCAAAAGAACTAAAAAAGGAACCAACAAGAAGCAAATGCAGAAAATGGCAGAAATCTGTCAAAACAGACCAGCAGCTAAAGACGATTTTTTTCGAAGACCTTCTGTGGCTCAAATCAAAAAGTGTTGAACTAATGAAAGTTAGATAACAACCTGTGGCAGAAGCACAAAAACTCACGCCTCAAATGGATGTTCAGAGATTTTACACGAATTTTTACGATGAAGCACAGAAATCTGTTTCGGGACAGCAACTTTCCCAATCATTACTTCTCTCTCATTAGAGGTTACTCTTGGCACAAAAAGCAAATAAAAAGGATAAGGAGCGGTTATTACTGAAGTAATAACTTCCAAGACTCATCTAAAACTTTTGGGTTATCTCCCAGTAAGTACTTTTTTTAACGCCTTTAAGTTAGGCATAAGAAGCAAGAAAGAATCAAGTGTTCTCAAATGAAGAAGAATTAAGAGCAAATTTTGTTTTCATAGGAGAGACAAAATAAATCTTCTCTCTCTTCGTAGGGAAGTGTTCTATACCTTTCTTTAGTGGGAGTTGATATTTAATGGTGCCTTCTTTCATATCAATAATGGCACCAACAGTTCTAAGAAAAGGTCTTCCCAAAGTAATAGGACAAGAAGGATTGTATTCAACATCCAAAACATAGGAATCAACGGGGACATAGGCATTGTTAACCATAATAAGAACATCATTAATACTCCCCATGAGTTTCTTTTTAGCATTATCATCAAGTAGGACATTCAAATAACAATCTTCAAGTGGAGGCAAATCAAGCATATCATAAATCCTTCTAGGCATAATAGAAACACTACTATCAAGATCACATAAAGCTTTGAAATCAAAATCATTCACTTTCATATTTATGATGGGTTCCCAACCATATTCTTGTTTTATAGGAATAGAAGATTTATGTTTCATCTTTTCTTCTTTAATCTTTATGAGAGCATCAATAATGTGTTTTGTAAAGGCCATGTTCATAGCACTAGCATTAGGACTTTTAGCAAGATTTTGTAGGAACTTAATAACTTCAGAGATATTGCAACCATCAAGATCAAAATCAAAATTATCATCTAAAATAGTAGAGCTATTACTAGCCTCGATATTAGTGGTGGTGATAGTAGAAACACTAATGTTTCTAGCAATTTCATCTTCTCTTTCCCACTTAGCATGTAATTCAGCTAATAGTCTAACATTATCATCAATTCTTACTTGTATGGCATTAGTGGCTGCAAAAGGATTATCATTAGTTTCAGGTTTAGCAGCCATTTTATTCAAAGAAGATTGAGCTTCAACAAAAGATGCTATATTTCTTTCAGCATTAGAGAGTTTTTCCTCAATAGTTTTATTGAAAGCAGTTTGTTTACTAATAAAGTCTTTAAGCATAACTTCAAGTTCAAAGGGAGAACTCCTATTATTGTTGTAGGAATTTCCGTAAGCATTACCATTGTTGGGAGGATATGGCTTATAATTGTTGTCACCAAGCTTATTCATGTAGGCATTGTTGCTAAAATTGTTGTTTCTTATGAAGTTCACATCAACTTGCTCTTCTTGAGCAACCAAAGAAGCTAAAGGAACATTATTTGGATCAATATGGGCTTTCCCATTAACAAGAATAGACCTAATAATATCAATCTTATCACTCAAGGAGGAGGTTTCCTCAACAGAATTTACCTTCTTACCTTGTGGAGCTCTCTCAGTATGCCATTCAGAATAGTTAACCGTCATATTATCTAGAAGCTTTGTTGCAGCACCCAAAGTAACGGTCATAAAGGTACCTCTAGCAGCAGAATCCAATAGGTTCCTTCAAGAATAGTTCAATCCTACATAAAAAGTTTGGATGATCATCCAAGCAGTCAATCCATGAGTAGGACAATACTTAACCAAAGATTTCATTCTTTCCCAAGCTTGAGAAACATGTTCATTATCAGATTGTTTAAACTTCATTATGTCACTTCTCATAGATATAATCTTAGCAGGAGGATAGTATTTTCTAATGAAAGCATCTTTGCATTTAGTCGAAGAATCAATACTATTCCTAGTTAAGGAATTCAACCATTCTTTAGCTTTTCCTCTCAAAGAGAAAGGAAACAATTTCAGCTTAATAATATCACCATCTATATCCCTATGCTTTTGTATCTCACAAAGTTCAACAAAGTTATTTAGATGGGCAGCATCATCTTCATTACCAATACCAGAAAATTGTTCTCTCATAACAAGATTGAGTAAAGCAGGGTTTATCTCAAAGAAAGTAGCTTCAGGCACAGGTGGAGCACTAGGTGTGCTCATAAAATCATTGTTGTTGGTGCTAGTGAAGTTACACAACTTAGTATTTTCAAGAGTAGTCATTTTTTTGTGTTTTTGATAAAGAAAGCAAACTTATAAAACTAATTTTTGTGTGTTTTTTATAACAAAACAAGTAAACAAAACAAAAAGAAACTAAGAAAAACAAAAATAACAAAGTAATGAGATTGGTTATGAGGGACTCCCCTTGTGAAGATGTCCTTGACTCCCCGGCAACGGCGCCAGAAAAATATTTGCTGACTCGTGTATTAACGAGCTCGTTGGGGAACCCCAAGAGGAAGGTATGATGAGCACAGCAGTAAATTTCCCTCAGTTATGAAACCAAGGTTATTAATCCAGTAGGAGCAAGGAAACACCCCAAAGGTGTTGCTAGCTGAGCCTTGGCAGGGCGCACTACCGGTGCTAGTAGCAACATGGAGACCTGCACAACACAACCACAGAACTTTGTCCCCAACTTGCGATGAGGTTGTCAATCTCACCGGTTTTGCTGAACACAAAGGATTAAACGTATTGAATGGAGGGAAGTAATAGTTTGTAGAGAGTAAACACAAAGCAGTAAACAGTTTGTAGATTGTATGTAAAAGAAAGGATCAGGGTCCATAGTTCACTAGAGGTGGCTCTCCTTAAGATAGATAACATGCTGGGTGAACAAATTACAGCGGGGCAATTGACAAACATCGAGAAAGCATACAAGCATATACTAATCATCTTGACTCCTTTGAGACTTGATTGGGCATTACAACATTATACATAGACCGCCATCCAACTGCATCTATGACTAATAATCCACCTTCAGGTTATCATCCGACCCCCCTCCAGTATTAAGTTGCAAGCAACAGATTATTGCTTTACGAATTGCGTGTAAAGTAAACAATACGATTGTTCTGTGAACAAAGGATTGTTGTTTTCTCCCTAGTAACAACAGCACATCTACTACCTTAGAGATTTATGTCACTTCCCCAGATTACCAGAGGCATGAACCCACTATCGAGAATAAATACTAACTCTTGGAGTTGCTAGCATCTACTTTGCCAAGATAGCTACTAACAACGGAAAGCATGCAAGATCACAAATAACAAAGACATGATAGAATCAATAATCAATCTGAAATAGCATCTCAATATCCATTGGATCCCCGCAAACACAACATGTATGGATTAGAAATAGATGATCTTGATCATGAACGGAGCTCACAAGATCTAAACATGAAAGCACAAAGGAGGAGAACCAGCCATCTAGCTACTACATGGACCCGTAGTCCAGAGATGAACTACTCACGCATCACACCGGAGGCTTGCATGATGATGAAGAAGGCCTCCAGCGTGAATTCCCCTCTCCGGCAGGGTGCCGGGAAGAGCTTCAGATCCCTCCCAGTCTAGGGATGGAGATGATTGTGGCTACAGACTCTTTCGTGGATTTTTGATCGGGTACTTAGGGTTTTGGTATCGGAGGCAATATATAGGCGGAAGGAGAGGCCGAGGGGGTTCTGGGGTCGGCCAGACCACTCCCTGGCGCGGGCCAGGCCTGGCTGCGTGGCCAGGTGGTGTGGCTGGGCCCCGGCCCTTCTCCATCTCGTATTCTGGCTCCAGATGCCTTTCGGTAAAATAGTGACTTTGGCTTTTGTCCCGTCCAATTCCAAGAATATTCATTTTCTAACTTCTTGGAACCAAAAACAACAGAAAACAGGCAGCTGGCACTGTGGCTCTTGTTAATAGGTTAGTCCAAAAATTCATATGAAAACTACTCCAAAGTGTGGACAAAACACAAGAAAGTAGATAAAACCAAGCATGGAACATCAAAAATTATAGATACATTTGCAATGTATCACCAACCATCTTCTTGTTTCATTGGAATAGAAGCTTTATGTTTCATCTTTTCTTCTTTAATTTTTATGAGGGCATCAGTAATGTGTTTTGTAAAGGCCATATTCATAGCACTAGCATTAGGTCTTTTAGCAAGCTTTTGTAGGAACTTAATAACTTCAGAGATATTGGAACCATCAAGATCAAAATCATAATTATCATCTAAATTAGTAGAGCTATTACTAGCTTCAACACTAGTGGTAGTGATAGTAGAAACACTAATGTTTTCTAGCAATTTCATCTTCCCATTCCCACTTAGCATGCAATTCAGCTAATAGTCTAACATTTTCATCAATTCTAATTTGTATGGCATTAGTAGAAGCAAAGGGGTTCTCAATAGTTTCAGTTTTAGCAGTCATTTTATTCAAACAAGATTGTGCTTCAGCCAATGATGCTATATTTGTTTCAGCATTAGAGAGTTTTTCCTCAATAGTTTTATTGAAAGCAGTTTGTTTGCTAATAAAATCTTTAAGCATAACTTCAAGTTCAGAGGGATCACTATTATTATTGTTGTAGGAATTTCCATAAGTATTAACATGTTGGGACGATATGGCCTGTAATTATTATTACCAAAATTGTTCCTATAAGCATTGTTGCTAAAATTGTTATTTCTTATGAAGTTCACATCAACTTGCTCTTCTTGAGCAACCAAAGAAGCTAAAGGAACATGATTTGGATCAATATGAGCTTTCCCATTAACAAGCATAAACATAATAACATCAATTCTATCACTCAAGAAGGACGTTTCTTCAATAGAATTTACCTTGTTACCTTGTGGAGCTCTTTCAGTGTGCCATTCAGAAAAATTAACCATCATATTATCCAGAAGCTTCGTTGCAACACCCAAAGTAATGGTCATAAAGGCACCTCCAGTAGCAGAATCCAATAGATTTCTTGAAGAATAGTTCAATCCCGCAAAAAAGGTTTGGATAATCATCCAAGCAGTCAGTCCATGAGTGGGACAATTCTTTACTAAAGATTTCATTCTTTCCCAAGCTTGAGCAACATGTTCATTATCAGATTGTTTAAACTTCATTATTTCACTTCTCATAGATATAATCTTAGCAGGAGGATAGTATTTTCCAATGAAAGGATCTTTGCATTTAGTCCAAGAATCAATACTATTCCTAGTTAAGGAATTCAACCATTCTTTAGCTTTTCCTCTCAAAGAGAAAGGAAACCATTTAAGCTTAATAATATCTCCATCTATATCCCTATGCTTTTGCATCTCACAAAGTTCAACAAAGTTATTTATATGGGCTACAACATCAGAAAATTGTTCCCTCATAACAAGATTGAGTAAAGCGGGTTTTATTTCAAGTAGCTTCAGGAACAGGTGGAGCAATAGGTGTGCACAAGAAATCATTGTTGTTGGTGCTAGTGAAGTCACACAACTTAGTGTTTTCAAGAGTAGTCATTTTTTGTCTTTTTGTTTTTAATAAAGAAAGCAAACTAGTGAAACTATTTTTGTGTGTTTTTGATAAAGAAACAAGCAAACAAAAACAGAAAATAAACTAAGCAAAACAAAAACAACAAAGTAAAGAGATTGGTTATGAGGGACTCCCCTTGTGAAGATGTCCTTGACTCCCCGGCAACGGCGCCAGAAAATATGCTTGATGGCCCAAATTATATCGAGCTCATTGGGGAACCCCAGGAGGAAGGTATGATGAGCACAGTAGCAAGTTTTCCCTCAGTTATGAAACCAAGGTTTATCGAACCAGTAGGAGCAAGGAAACACCTCCAAGGTGTTGCTAGCTGGACTTTGGCAGGGTGCACTACCGGTGCCAGCAGCGACATAGAAACCTGCACAACACAACCACAAAACTTTGCCCCCAACTTACAGTGAGGTTGTCAATCTCACCGGTTTGGTTGAAAATAAAGGATTAAACGTATCGAGTGGTAGAAAGTAAAAGCTTGCAGAAAGTAAACAAAAAAAAGTAAATAGTTGTAGATTGATGGTAAAAGAAAGGACTGGGGTCCATAGTTCACTAGTGGTGGCTCTCCTTAAGATAGATAACATGTTGGGTGAACAAATTACAGCGGGGCAATTGATAAACATCGAGAAAGCATACACACATATACTAAGCATCTTGACTCCTTTGAGATTCGATTGGGCATTACAACATTATACATAGACTGTAATCCAACTTCATCTATGACTAATAATCCACCTTCAGGTTATCATTCAAACCCCTTCCAGTATTAAGTTGTAAGCAACATATAATTGCATTACGCATTGCGTGTAAAGTAAACAATACAATTGTTCTATGAACAAAGGATTGCTGTTTTCTCCCTAGTAGCAACAACACATCTAGTACCTTAGAGATTTCTGTCACTTCCCCAGATTACTAGAGGCATGAACCCACTATCGAGCATAAATACTAACTCTTGGAGTTGCTAGCATCTACTTGGCCAAGATAGCTACTAACAACGGAAAGCATGCAAGATCACAAATAAGAAAGACATGATAGAATCAATAATCAATCTAAAAGAGCATCTCAATATCCATCGGATCCCCGCAAACACAACATGTAGAATTACAAATAGATGATCTTGATCATGAACGGAGCTCACAAGATCTAAAAATGATAGTACAAAGGAGAAGAACCAGCTATCTAGCTACTACATGGACCCGTAGTCCAAGGATGAACTACTCACGCATAACACCAGAGGCTTCCATGGTGATGAAAAAGGCCTCCAGGGTGAATTCCCCTCTCCGGCTGGGTGCCGGGAAGAGATTCAGATCCCTCCCGATCTAGGGATGGAGATGACGGCAGCTACAGACTCTTTCGTGGGATTTTGATCGAGTACTTAGGGTTTCTATATGGGAGGCATCTTATAGGCGAAAGGGGAGGCCGAGGGGGTGCCCTAGGTAGCCACACCACCCCCTAGCGTGGCCAGGTGGTGTGGCGGCCCTCTGGCCCCTCTCCGTCTCGTATTCTGGCTCCGTGTTCCCCTCGGTGAAATACTGACTTTGGCTTTTGTCCCGTCCAATTCCAACAATATTCATTTTCTGACTTTCCTGGAACCAAAAACAGCAGAAAACAGGCATCTGGCACTGTGGCATCTTGTTAATAGGTTAGTCCAAGAAAGTGTATGAAAAGTACTCCAAAGTTGGAACAAAACATAAGAAAGTAGATAAAAACCAAGCATGGAACATCAAAAATTATAGATACGTTTGCAACATATCATGTAGCCAAAAAACCCGCAAGATCAAAAACGCAATAAGATATGCAAGGGAAATCCGTTTTTGATGAACTAGAGCTTGTCATGATGATAACCACAAGATCTAGATCCTCACATGGACAAGAACCAAACAACAACCAAGTAAGATGATGCTATGTATGCAAAGGTTTGAGATCTATCCGAAAGATACGATCGAGCTACACAATCGAGACCCCCTCTTGATAGTACGACTATCTATCCTAAACCCGGTCTCCTAACACTACAAGAGACCGGTAAAATAGAAACCCCATCAAGATCATACCTTTTCCTTGAGCATCCCACTTGAGTTTGATGTAGACGATCTTGTCACCTTTCTTTCTTGCTCTTGCTTGATGAAGACTTACGAATGGCTCCCCCATACTTGAAGATAGCCATAAGGAACTCTATCTTATTTTTCTTCAAGACATACTTGATCTTCCTCTTCTTCTTCAACAAGATTCCAATAGGCACAAAGCCCTTGGGCATTTCTTCTTCTTTTTAAACCTTAAGACCAACACATGGTCCAAGCGATGCCAATGTACAAACCTACAAGTGACACTCAATTTGCACATTAGTCCATAGATATTGTCATTAATTACCAAAACCACACATGGGGGCATACATGCCCTTTCAGGTAGCTTGCTGGCTAAGTGTGTTTATTTGCTCTTGCTACATACTTAATGTATCTTCTATATGCTGCAACCAGTCTGCCTCCCTGTCCTTTCTCCTATCATGGATTTTATCGGGATATTTCTTCCTGTCACCGGGAAACCCGAGCTTCCACGGAACATAGCATTTTGTGCCCTTGTTCGTCCTTTGTGTTCTTTATTCCCAAGGGCACGTGTCAGCTTGTCGTTCTCTCTGTCGGGATAGAACTTCCCCTCTTGCACATTCTTCGCTGCAATTTTAAGGGCTTCGCAAGGTATTACAAGATGTTCTTTTGTATAAATACACTTCCCTATTTCTGGGTTCAACTTTCCAACATGCTCGTAGAACAAAGACTTTGCCCGATCGGTCCACTCTGATGTCTCTGGTTTGATACCTTTCTCAATCAAGTCGTTCTCAGCTTTCACCCACTTAGGCATGGCAGCCTTGTAGCCACCTGTCCCCATAACATGGTGATATTTCTTCAGTGTAGCATTTCTTGTACTACACACATTCGTCCCAGTGATCTATTAGCTTCTCATTCGCTCTGGTGAACTCCATAGTCTTTTTTCAGGACATACTTCCTGTACAATCTTTTCTTGTTGTCTTTGAATTGTGTGGCCATCTTCTTAAGAGCCCACTCCTTGACTATTGGCTCTATAGCTTTGTGTTCTAGATCCACCTCTAGCGGTAGGGTGAAATTTGTCATGAGCGTATTCCAAAGCATATATTTGCATCTATCCTTGATATAACTAACGCATTTGGATTATTCCATTCTCAAATGGTGATTGGGATAGTGTCTCTACCAATAACTCTGTATTGACTTACAAATGACCTTGCGTTGTGCTCGGGAGCAATCGGGGCGCCATCTGCAGCGACTTCTTCGATCATGAACCTAGCGTTGGGGCCAACTTTTTTGTCGGGCCTCTTTTGCTTCTAGTAGATTGCCTCGATCCGGAGGGCTAAAAGAAGAAAGAATGGTTAATATATATACAAATCAATTAATGCATCTAGTCAGCAGCCGGTTAATTTATATACCTCGTCGTACTTTGTTGTCAAGGTTCCTCACTGGAGCCATCTCTTGGCTCACTAGAGTCGTATCTTCCCTCAACGGAGTTGTCTCTTCGCTCGAGATCCTCCTCCACTCCCTCACCGGAGTCATTCAGATACTACGAGGTGATATCATCACTAGCTATCTTACCCTGCAATATCTCTTCTTGATTTTCGTCGTGCTCCACAGTTTCTACAAAGACTTGCTAGTTATTTCAATGCTATAAACACAACAAAGCGCTAATAAATTAAGTACATAGTGCAAAATGGTTTTCGCGCCTGTCCATCTTCCCTATATGGCCCGCGTTGCCGTGCCCGCCCATCCTCCCTATATGGCGCGCGTTGCCGCGCTCGTCCATCGGCCCTATATGGCGCATGTTGCCGCGCGCTCCCTAACCTCAAACGCCAGCAGGATGGTGTAACTCCAATGCTCATAAGAAATAACGACCATGTACAAAGTTATTTAAACATATACAATATTTCTTAAAATATTCAAAGTAACATAATTTCAGGACTAATAATAATGCAACATAAGCTTCTTCCCCTCATGGAGGCAACCAACGCTAGGAAGAAGTGTCATCGCGAGCCTTCTTCTCTGACCCCGCATCGTCGTCGCGAGCCACTATACTAATACTAATACTACCACTACCACTACCACTATACTACTACTACTAATACTACTAATAATACTCTACCTCTACCACTATAATATTACCACTACTAATTAGTACTACTACAAACACTACTACAAATACTATACAAATAATACTAATACTATAGTACTAGTAATACTACTAATACTACTAGTAATACTACTACAAATAGTACTAATAGTACTACAAATACTAGTAATACTACAAATATAAGTAATACTACTAATACTACCACTATAAGAAGTAACTCACAAATAAAAAGACTACTAAAAAGACATAATAATACAAAATACATAATCTACTAAAAAGTCATAATTAATAAAGCATACTAAGAAAAAAGATAAAAGGAAATCGGGGAAGCAGCCGGCAGAGCACCCCTGCTATCTGCACTACCATGGGAAGCCGAGGCGGCCTCCCCTGGTCGCCCCCATAGTGGTGCCGCCCCTTCTCACCGGCATCGTCCTAGCGCTAAACCCTAACTCGGACGAGGAGGATCAATGAGAGGGAGGGGAGGGGGCGCACCTGGGGACAACGACAACAACGATGGTTGGTGGTGGCGGCACACCAGGGCTCGCGTAGATGACGGGGGCGGCGGTCGGTGGTGGTGGCAGCCGACGCGCCTTTGTGCATGTGCAGACAGAGAGGAGGAGCGCGGTGGCCGAACCGCCTCCTGCGACAGCGGGCACCGCAGACGATGACAGAGAGGAGGAGGACTATCATGGTGGTGGCACAGCAGATGCCATGTATAGGCTAAAGATGAGGCCAATGGGCACTAGAGGTATCCAGGGAGGGATAGTGTGGTGATTCCACACACAGATATTTGTATTCTCTCAATCAATGGTGGTTTATAGAAGCTCCTTGAGCTGTTCGTGGGGTGGAGGAAGATGAACTTATCTACTACCCACCACTCTCTCTCTCTAGGGTTTTCCCTTAGTAAAAATGGCCGACCCTCTCCATGGAGATCCTGGTGCTCCTTATATAGGGGGGCCCGGGTTACAAGTTACGGCATACGTGGAAGACATATTCTCCGAATATGCTTCTCCCAAAATAGCAAAGTGGTGCGCTTGTTTTTCCCTTCGTAAATTGGTCCGGACTCATGGCGTAAGCCTCTCTGAGTCCCTCTACGGCGCGGTGTCATCCGACATAGGTAACGTCACCCGACAAATGGAACGTCACCCTTGTCGCCCCGTACTCAGTGGTCCTCCTCTCTGTCCTCTGCGCTCACGCTATAGTGGAGACAAAAAACCTTTGACCAGCAAGATTCCTTTCTTCTCTTGTAAGCCAAGTGGTAACCTAGCTCATGCCTGGTTAACTCGGCCCCGTGGGTACCTGCAAGCAAGTTACAAAGAGCAAGCCGACATACACTTTATATCGGCCAGGATAACATTGGATGAACTTCCTCTAGGCCGGGTCTACCGTGAGTCAGCCTCCCTTGAGGTAACTCGGCTACCTTGCACTTTGACCTTGCCGTACCTCGGCTATCACGGCCTTTATACCTCGGCCTGACCCTACCCAGGGTTATCCCCCTAACATTAGTCCCCGAAGATGGTGCGGTATTAGCAACTTCAGCTGATAAGGCCACAGTAGGTTCAACTTACCAAGTTCTTTGCTCTTCTTGCCGAATTATTCTATGACTCGGCTCGTTCACTGTAGACTTCCCTTTCCTTGTCTTCCCTTGGATCATTTCGAGTTATTCCTCGTTGGCCGGGTTATTCCTTCGTATCTGAGTTACCCCTTGGATTTGTTCCTTCTCGTGTACGCTTCCCCACATCCTACATGGAGGGTAACATTGTTTTGCCTCATTTTAAGGTCCTCTGCCAGTAACTATGCCTGTTACTATGCTCATTGTCAGGGTTAACTGTTGTGAACGTCATGTCATGGGTGTCTTCTTGTTAACTGCAACGCCGCGTCGTGTCGTGGGATCCGCTGCGCCATCTAACCCTTCCTGTGGCCTGCTTCTGATTGGTTGACCCGGTGAAATACACGGCCATACCGTGCGGCCCTCCGCATGATGCGATCCCACTACCCCACTAGGGGCGTTGTTAAATAGGGGAACGGGGGTTCCCTTTGCCATTTCCCCTGTTCGTTTGCTCCATCTGCCTCTTGTTCTTCTTCTTCCTCTATGCAACAGCACCACCGCTTCTGCTCAAGCACAGCGCTGCCGCTGCTCACTTCACTATTGCTCCGCCATAGATCCTTCGCTCGTAGTTTGCCGCAGGTCCGCGCCAATCCAGGCCCTTCTCCCCCGCTCCAGATCGCTTCTGCTTATGCGATGAGGAAGATCTAGATATGGCAGAATCCCGAGGAGGACGTCATTGTCGAAGAACACAAAGAGGGCGACAAGGCCCACGAGCGAGGAGCTTGGGCTGGTTCCTAGGTCTGCCAGGATGACATCGACTGGCTGTACTGGACCTACCGCATCCCTGCTGGGGTTACTTGTCGCCTCCCCTGCGAGGATATCACTC
Organism: Avena eriantha; assembly: GCA_910589775.1. NCBI lineage: Eukaryota > Viridiplantae > Streptophyta > Magnoliopsida > Poales > Poaceae > Avena > Avena eriantha. The sequence goes on from OU342744.1 coordinate 226,290,531, forward strand.
CCTCGCCCAATTCGGCTGAGTTCGTAGTTTTCCTCTCGCATTTCCAACGCGGGTTTGGCCTCCCCATCAGTGATTTCTTTCATGAGTTCATCTCCACCTTTTCTCTCCAACCTCATCATCTTATGGCTAATGCCATTACCTCCCTTTCTGCTTTCATGTTCGGGGTAGAAGGGTACCTCGGCCTTTGGTCCTCCATTCATATTTGGTACAAATTATTTGACTTCCGTTCCAATGTCGTTCCGGATAAGCAGGCTGCCCCTGCCGACAAAGCGCCAACTCAGTGCGAAGTGGCGTCCATCTCACCCCGAAAAAACTCCATCTTCCCCTGAGTCACCGGTCTAGAATCCTGGAAGGGCTAGCCCCAGATGTTCTTCTATGTGAGGAACAATACTGAGGAAGATCTGATTCGGCTACTCCCCTTTCATCTTGGTGTCCCCGATAGAACTTTGTGGGGCCGGCTTCTGAGGAAATCTGGCACCTTGGTGAACTTGGTGGTGAACCGCATCAAGGAGCTGAATGTGTTGGGGTTTTGCGGCGAAGACATAATTATCACCTTTATCCATAATCGCTTCTCGCCACTATAGAAGCGCACACATAATGTTGGCCATATGAGCAGGCACCTTGACCCCAATCGTACTTCCTCCTTTGAGCTCACTAATGCTCAAATTGTCCACCAAATCAAGGCCATCTTCAATATTACTCGGGACATGACCGAAAAATGGGAATGGGGATTTGAGCACTTCTACCGAGATAGGCCAGCTCCCATGGTACATCTTCTATTCGACTTTATTTTCTGAGTTACCTTATGATGACTGGATTCCTACACCAACAAGAGGGTTATTGTAGTACTTGTAGTAGTAAATGTTTAAGAGTTTGTCCTGATGGGAGATCAACGAACGGAAAAAACACGACCCCGCAGCTACGTTGTCAATGTGACCACGTTTTCCACCCAAACCGTGGTTTGGAAATAGCCTATTCTATAAGTTACTAGAATAGTGATAATTAAAAGAGGTTTAAAGTATCTAATAACAAAGAACTTTTAACAAAAACAAAATAAACTAAGACAAAAAGTAAATAGGATTATGAACTGAATTAAAGATATGTAGTTGTAGGATTGATTGGAATGCGAGAGGGCTTCTAGGCTTTGGTCTCACTAGTACTAGATGGGAAAATATATGTGTGATCTATAAGAGATTTCTCAGACAAATAAACGTTCCCCATTTGATTACCGGGCTGTCACTCTGTGTGCACTATGCATGATTCTCATGTGTCACCATGAGGCAAAAGGCACTTCCAGACCAAAGGATCACATAAACTCATCTTAGGTCACAATAAATTCTAACTTGGCGCACTAGATCATACCTCAACCTAGAATTGAATCAATCACTCACACATGGATGAGCAACAAAACATATATAAATATATAGTGATGTCACAACCGTGTTGAATCTTACAATTACCAAACACAAGAGAGAGAGGGAGATAGAGATGATGATGGAGATCGATGTGTCGTGGTGGTGATGTCTTCCTTCTCCTCCTCTTCTTCTTGCTTGTATGCCTTGATGGTGATGGTGTTGAGGGAGATCTAGAAATCGGAGGTGTGATTGAGGAAGAGCTCTGCCACCGTGGAGATCGGATGGGTGGTGGCGGCGGCAAGGCTCCGCCCCTGAAGGGTTATGGTGTGTTCGCTCTCTCTTGGGTCCTCCCTCCTTTATATAGGCCTCGGGGGAGCCCTAGGGTTTCCCCAATACCATCATATGACTTAGGGAAGGTTCTGAAGATTCTCTGGGCAAAATCCCGTCGTTTGCAACCTTTTTTATGAACTATACGGCCAAACTATATGGCCAAAACTTTTAGTTCCGATCGTATAGTTGGTCATTGAACCTTCGGATTCCTTTAGTATTTTGGTTGCCGTTTCTTCATACGAACTCCGTTTTGGGTGTTCTTGGGCTCGTTGAGTTCGTCTCGTCGAGGGCTACAACCCTATTGTCTTGGATATTTATTTGGAGACGTTGGAAAAATTCACTTTTCCAACCTCTCAAATGGCTAAGTCTGGTCCCTACAGCTCCTCCATGCTATGCTCTCTTTGTTCCTTTTGCCTTTGTTTTATCCATAATCATCATGAATACCTACACACATGTCATACAAAAGGAAAGTGATAAAATTCTACCTAAACTACTAAATGTGCAAAGCTCATATGAAAGTAAATGAGAACTTGAAGTCACAGATAAGGCATAGCTATAGCTAGAAGAAACATGATATGAGAGATAAATGGCTCATTTTATATGGCTAAAAGAGGTGGTATTTCACAACCATTAACTTACCCAAGCTAGAACTTGCTCGTCCTCGAGCAGGAAGGGTCGATAATAAATTAATGGTTGTGAAATAGCTTATCATTGGAAATCAATGCCTTGCATCCTTATTTCTTCTACAAGCTTCAAGAGAGATAACATATATTCATACAAGGCAACACAAGCTCAGTTATATAGACCACTAAAGATTCATCAAAACTTATATGCTCCATGTCAACCGTGAATCTAACTTGCAGACAAACTTGTGATCCTCTTATTGCACCTTTTGTATAACTTTTCATATCATTATTTTTTATGAGGCAAAACTTAGTAACAAATAGATGTCAAGCATAAATAGGAATAAAGTTTATTGATTCTACCCAATCATGTCATCTAGTTAAGGCTCCCAAGTGCAAACATCAGTTTTTGAGTTTCATAAAGTTTATCTCTTAGTAACGAGATTTATGCCAAAAGGAAACACGAGAACATGTCAAAATAAGCATAGCATTAGAGTGTCTCTTTTGGTCATCCACATCAATGAATCATGGCTATCAAACACTCATTTTATATTCTTTGTCTTTCTAAAACTTCAATTCATTAGTAATGAGATCATGCCAAAACTTAGCGTGTTTAATCAGACTGTGTAGGCTAAGAATGGATACTCTTGACCATTACCAAGGTTTCCCTTTTCGGTATAATGATATCTCATAACGGTCAGAGGACTATTCCCTCTTTTGCTTTGAACGCAGGCCCATGAGAATAACAATGCATAACCAAATATAGCATTTATTCTAGATATTTTGGGTAACTCATAGCCAAACTCCAAGAGTTTCCTCTTTTTGGACAATGCAAAGGCCAGCGGAATTGTTAGCATCCCATGTTGTGCGTCACTGGTGCAGACATGCATAAAGCAATATCATACTTTAATCAACAGGTCAAGATTTGGCATGCATCTCAATGCCGCTAAATATTGGTTTCTTCAAAGAAATCATTTCAAAGAGTACTATCAAGTCGATCATCACATCTATGGTGTTGAGTATCTTTAAGGCTAAACTCTTAAGACAATTAAACAACACCTTATTTAGCATAGAACTTAAAACTTCGAAATATCATTTCCAATTCACAACTCCTCCCATAAGCAAACTATCAAGTCTATTGTTTTGACATTATGGGGTCGAGCATAACCTATTAATTTAAGACAAAGCTATTTAGTGACAACCAACAAATTTCAAAAGATCTTGATCAAGTATTTATTCTTTCCAAGTGTAGAGATTGTGGCAATATTAGTGTCACAAGCTTGATAATTTTTTTGGCAAGATGCATACAAGCTCTAAGTCAACTCCTATGGTGCCTATCATTAGAAAGTGTATCCCCATATGAGTATAGAACTAGACTCACATAAACAAGCATTCAAAAATAGCGGGATACATGATTGCATTAAACCTTCATCAAATATGAACATTGCACAAGACTCTACACATGTAGAAGTAACCTCCCCAAGCTTAGAACTTTGCAAGAGACACACTTGAGTATATCACCAGAAGAAAAGAGAAAATACAGTTTCCAAAAGAGAGTGTGATAAGTGGTTACCTCCCCAAGTTTAGTTGAAAACAAGGGTGACACACTTTACCATTGATGTACAAGTAACCTCTCTTTTGATGGACAAAGAACCTTTGCTTCAACATGTATTTCTTGATATGGCCTAGTGTGCCTTCCTTGAGGACCTTCTTAAAAATTAAAAAAGTAAACAAAATATTTTTGTGTTTCTGAAGACACGGGTTTAGCTCACAAGTGATAAAAATACAAGTCCCATTGAGTTGGTTCATCAACCTCAGCACCACGCTTAACTCAACAAACTAGTTCTAGAAGATGCCTCTCCTAAATTGTGAGGAGGTGCAAGCGAAATAGGATACGAGACACGAGTGTGCATCCCCTATGCGCTTATTAAAAGAGGTTTGAGTTGGAAGGTTTTACCAGACACTAATTGTCGAAACGTTGAATTAAAGCAACCAAGTGGCTCATGTGAGTGTTTGCACGGTTGGCACTACCGTACACATCGTCACACAAGGTTCAAGACCCTGCGAAAATAACACACAAAACAAAATGCATCGGTTTGGTATACGAACATAGTTCGTTTACCCCATCAATAAAAGGAAAGTAAAAAGAAAACATGAACTTCTATAGAGAATTACAGTCTAGGAGGTTCCTGAGGTAGAAATTTATTGCTTACATATGCTCGGCTTCTCTAGATCATGGGAGAAGCTCCTAGGTGGTGTTTCGAGGTTTTTAGAAGAATAAAGAAGAAAGAATAAAATTTTGAGCAATGGATACCTTCCAGTTGGCGTTTGAGGCGTTTTCGCAACTATACGGGCGCAACGGCCGGACCAAAAAGGTCCCGCCATATAGTTGGTCGTTAAACCTTCTGTATACTTTGAAAGAAATTTTACAAAGGAATCGATATCTAAACAGCCGCAACTATACGGCCAGAATTTTTATTCCCGCCGTATAGTTAGTCATTAAACCTTCAGTACCTACGAAAGAAAATTCGTCGATGGCAAAGATATCTATACGGCCAAACTATACGGCTAATTTTTTTTATTCCCGCCATATAGTTGGTCCTTAAACCTTATGTAGTCATAAAAGAAATTCTATTTCTTTGAGAATTCTTTCTTCACCGGAAACTTAGCGAAACACCATGTTTTGACAGTAAAATAACAACTTTGATTTTCGACCAACAACAACATGTATAAAACTGGATTTTAAGTACAACCTAGTTATGCAACACATAGTAACAATAAATTCTACCTTTTGAAAACTTCAACAAGATAACTCTAATAGCAAGACATGCAAAGAATAAAAGTGCCAATGCAACATGAATGCAACTAGATTCAAGACACAAAACTAAGAAAGACGCCTAGTGACTTCCGAGTTGCCTCCCGGGAAGTGTTTTCTTATAACCAAGTAGCCAGGCTTTTATACTCCACATTTATTCAGCAATGGAGGCAACTAGTTTTGCTTACCTCCAACGAGTGTTTTTAGGATTTATATCATAGTTTGCTCTAAGACGTACCCGCTTGCGGTGCATCGGTATCTTGTAAGTGTTCTCATTGCCACGTGAGGATGGATACACCAAGCACGATAAATATGCATTATTTACTTCCTGCATAGAGGGTGTTAAAGATTTATTATCAAACTTTTAATCTTTACCTTGATTACTATTTTGAGGATACAGCTCATAATGTCCTTTTGGATGCAGTAGCTTGGTCTTTGCCACCGGACTTTCCTTCACCTCATTAGTAAAATAAAAGTCATAGCAAACAGATATGGGAGGCACACAGGGTTCCGTTTTTGGCTCATCATAATTGATTTCCCCGAAAAGAGTATTTAAACAAACACTACTAGAATCATCAAAAACTTCTTTAGGGCAATTATCAGGGATTCTAGAAATATTTAAGTCCTCATCATCACTAAAGTCAGAAGAAAAATAAAGATTAGGAATAGGTGGGGGATCAGGTTTGAGAGAGGCTTTCAATTTATTCCATTCCTTGATTTGTTTTCCTTCTTTCTTCTTGATGCGTCTTTCATTTCTCTGATACTCTTCATAAAGCTGTTTCACTTCATCTGCAGATGTCAGATGTGTGAGATATTCAACACGAGGCTTCTTATTTTTATTTTTCCTGGTTTTAGGCTTCATGGATTTACCCTTCTTTTTCGCTTCAATGATGCAACAAGTGGAAGATATGGGAGTAACAGTAGAGGGCTATTCTCCATCGTTAGTAGCAGAAATTCTAATATGATTAAAATAATCAGCTATGAAAGGCATTGCTTTAGAAAGAACATCTCTAACTAAGGTATCATCATAAGCAATTTTTCCTCTTCTATTTTCATCTTTAAGAAACTCATTGACCAAGTTCTCTAGATCAGTAGGGAGAGATTTTTCTTCATGCACAATTTCACATTGCCATCGATGAAAATTATTATGTGGACAATCATGCATCAATTTTGAGAACCTACTATAAGCTTGTATTAAATTGTCATTATATTAAATCACAATAACAATTAGGTAAATTATGATGTGGACAATCATGCATCAATTTTGAGAACCTACTATAAGCTTGTATTATATCCTCATTGTTGCTCTGCTTGAAATTCAGGATATGAAGCCTATGCTCATAAGTTTGCTTTTCGGAGAAATACTTACCGAGAAAAGCTTTGGAGATACCTTTACATGAATTGAAGTGTCCCGCGGGATGCGATTTTAGCCAATCTTTAGCTTTTCCTTTCAGCGAGAACCGGAATAGATATAACTTTAGCTTATCATTTGTCCATCCATTTGCCTTCACCGTAGAACACAATGAACTAAATTTGTCAATATGCTCATATGGATCATTGTCCGGATCTCCTACAAAAGCTATTTCCATGATCATATTTATCCACATAGGATTAATCTCATATCCATCCACATCAATAGCGGGCTGAACAATAAGAGCATGTAAATGATCAACACTCGGAGCACCATACTCTGCAAGACTTTTACTTTCCATAGTTCCTATGTTTTTAAATTTCCTATAACTAAAATAAATAACAAGACTACTAACAAAAGGTAAACTAATTTTTGTCCTTTTCAAATAATCAAAAGTAGTAGACAAATAGCAAAAAAACAGAAATAAACTATGTGCGAGTAGGACAGTAATAACCTGACGCTTAGCTCCCCGGCAACAAAACCAATTTTATAACTGGATTCCTGCACCAACAATAGGGTTATTCAAGTACTTGTAGCAGCAAATATTTAAGAGTTTGTCCCGATGGGAGATCGACGAACGGAAACAACACGACCCCGCAACCACGTTGTCAATGCGGCCATGTTTTGCACCCAAACCGTGGTTTGGAAATAGCCTATTCTATAAGTTACTAGAACAATGATAATTAAGAGAGGTTTAAAGTATCTAATAACAAAGCACTTTTAACAAGAACAAAATAAACTAAGATGGAAAATAAACAGGAATATGAACTGAATTAAACAGATTGTAGTTGTAGGATTGAATGGAATGAGAGAGGGATTCTAGGCTTTGGGTTCACTAGTACTAGATGGGCAAATATATGTGTGATCTATAAGAGATTTCTTAGATAAATAAACGTTCCCCATTTGATTACCGGGCTATCACTCTGTGTGCACTATGCATGATTCTCGCGCGTCACCGCAAGGCAAAAGGCACTTCCGGACCAAAGGATCACATAAACTCATCTTAGATCACAATAAATTCTAACTTAGCGCACTATATCATACCTCAACCTAGAACTAAATCAATCAATCACACATGGATGAGCAGCAAAACATATATAAACATATAGTGATGTCACAACCGTGTTCAATCTTACAATTACCAGACATAAGAGAGAGAGGGAGATGGAGATGATGATGGAGATAGAGATCGAAGCGTGGTGGTGGTGATGTCTTCCTTCTCCTCCTCTTCTTATTTCTTGTATGCCTTGATGGTGATGGTGTTGAGGGAGATCTAGATCTCGGAGGTGTGGTTGTGGCAGAGTTCCTCCGCCGTGGAGATCGAATGGGTGGCAGCAGCGGCAGGGCTCCACCCCTGAAGGGTTATGGTGTGTTCGCTCTCTCTTAGGTCCTCCATCCTTTATATAGGCCTTGGGGGTGCTCTAGGGTTCCCCCAATACCGTCATATGACTTAGTGAAGGTTCTGGAGCTTTTCTAGGGAAAAATCCCATTGTTCGCGACCTTTTTACATACTATACGGCCAGAATATTTAGTTCCGGTCATATAGTTGGTAGTTGGACCTTCGGGAAGGAAAGTGATAAAATTTTACCTAAACTACTAAATGTGAAAAGCTCATATGAAAGTAAATGAGAACTGGAAGTCATGCATATAAGGCATAGCTATACCTCGAAGAAACATGATATGAAAGATAAATGGCTCATTTTATATGGCCAAAAGAGGTGGTATTTCATAGCCATCACCTTATATGTCGGATCACATCATTTGCTTGATGCATTTGTCTTGTTATTTGAGAAATTCCTTCAGTAGATGATTGAAGATGGCACAAAGCCGCACCTCAAATGGGGGAAGGACCGGGAAACCTCGGACACGGAAGAACTGGACTCCGAGATGTTCTTGCCCATTCCAGATGGCCACAAACGTCCCTCTAGTAAGGCCTCTTCTTTAAGAGATTGGCCGGATGTCGATGAGCACCAAGGCCAAGAAAACTGCTAATATCGCCAAGGGCCAGAAGACTTCCGAGGCGCCCAAGAACCCAACCCCTAAAGGATCAATTGCTAAATCTGGATAGTGTACTCTTGCGTCCATGATGAAAAAGGGAAGCACTTCCTCCGGCTCAGCTGCTTTCGGGTCTGCCGTTGATAAGAAGCTCACTCTGCATACCATCCCGGCCGTAGCTCAATCTTCTTGGAAAACAACACACGCCAAACGCTTAGTTGTGGCCCAGACTCTTAGCAGGGAGAGCTATAGCTCACTCACCGAATATGCGCACAACTAGAATAACGCCGAATATATTGACGTTAATTCCGATAATCCGCTGAAGTTTGGTCCTGCCAAGATTGGCGCCGAGATGAATACAGCGTCCAAAGCCTTTGGCCTTGCCAGCAAAATTATGGAGGTAACTTCTTCCGACATTCCTTACATACGTGCAAGTACTTATAGATATATCCTCTAGTCCTCGAGCCTCCTGGGAGTAATTTGTTACTTGGTCGGATGCTCTTAGAAAACTAGTATAATTCCTTAGTAGTTTCAAATATCCACTCACCTAGAGTAGGGTTAATTTCCACTTGGCATGGATCTTGATTAGATTCGATTATTCACTCACCTAGAGCTGGGTTAAGTTCCACTTGGCCTGGATCTTGAGTAGATTCGATTATTCACTCACCTATAGCCGAGTTAAGTTCCACTTGGCCCGGATCTTGAGTAGATTCGATTATTCACTCACCTAGAGCCGGGTTAAGTTCCACTTGGCCCGGATCTTGAGTAGATTCGATTATTCACTCACCTAGAGCCGGGTTAAGTTCCACTTGGCCCGAGTCTTGAGTAGATTCGATTATTCACTCACCTAGAGCCAGGTTAAGTTCCGCTTGGCCCGGATCTTGAGTAGATTCGATTATTCACTCACCTAGATCCGGGTTAAGTTCCACTTGGCCCAGTTCTTGAGAAGATTTGATTATTCCTTATGATGTATGAACTAATATTTTCCTTTTCAGATCACCACCAATCGCCGGACCATTGAGTTTCAGCGGTTGTTGGACTCCCACAAGGAGTTGTGTGCCAAACATAAGGCCGTGATGCCTAAGGCAAAGAAGAAAGGTGAAGTTCTCTTATTTACACTTTCACTTTTGTTTCCTTTCATCACTAACACTCTGAACTAACTCTCAATTCGGATTGTGCATCCAAAGTTGAGGCTGAAAATATAATCTCTTGTGTTCATTGCTATACCATCGTTTGCTCTGTTATACTCAATGGACGGGGTATTAGTAGATCCAACCATTACTATCAAAGCTATTGGACATCAATGGTATCGGAGTGTGCCTCTTAACAAGGGTGATTTAAGTGCAACAAAATGTACCGGTGGTTCGCGAAGCATCTGGCACTTTAAAATTGATGATCTCGAGCCATCCGTTGAGAATGGAAATTTAATAATAAATAAGTCTTAAACAAACCTTTTTAGTCGTCTTTTCGAACTATGTTTCATTCATATTCCTAGAGGAAGAACAACCTGCCGAGACTAGTGAAGTGGTTCCGGAGTTACCGGATCCAATTGGTTGGCACTTAAAGACTCCAGTTGTAGCCATAAATCCCCTGCAGTTCCGAAGGCTTCGCGCAATAGTTCTCCCTCTCGTCTTGATCCACCTTTGGGTGTTTCTCTAGTTTACCGGTCCGTCAATAAATGCGTATGAAAAGTGCAATAGTTGATGTGATGGATGTGCCCGGTATCGATCAATGAAACATCGACTCGACGCAGGATTTCAATAGAACGAAAAATAGGGATAGGTACTTTGTCCGCTGGTATCATTGCGGAGCTATCTATCTGGCTTGAAAAGGTGGTCCGGGAGCTTCCCCCGCATCCAGAGGGGAGTACGTTAGATGGAATAACTTCTTAGATGTATTACCATATCCCCAGGGTTTGGAACCCCTTTTGATAGGTCAGTGGAATATTTATGCCCAAAACCCTGATTCGAGTAATCATTTATTTGGTTTCTTGCGAACGTACTCCCCAGGCGTGATACTTAATGCGTTAGCTACAGCACTGCACGGATCGAGTCGCACAGCACCTAGTATCCATCGTTTACGGCTAGGACTACTAGGGTCTCTAATCCCATTTGCTCCCCTAGCTTTCGTCTCTCAGTGTCAGTGTCGGCCCAACAGCTTGTGTGCTTATTTTCCTTCCCCACTCAAAAACAAGTGTTACAGAATGTTCTTCAATTCAAATAGGTATGATCCCGTCCATCCTTCCAGAGCTAGGAACCCGCTTTGAAGCAGGAATCACTACTAATCGCCGGTCAGCCATATGGCGGTGAATCCGTTCCCGAGCCTTGTACACACCGCCCGTCACACTATAGGAGCTGGCCATGTTGAAAATGCATTTCAGCTATAGACTGGCTGATGCTGAACTTCTTGCCATGGAAGGAATCACAAAATGCATTACTGTAAGATGCTACTATCTCTTCGTCTAAATGTTCCTGATTCGAAGGCCCATCAAATTCCGCATTGGGAACTTTGGATTAAGAATTGGTGGAATACTAGGCAATCCGAAACTCTCTTAACTGATATTCAAGAGAAAAGGATTCTAGAAAGATTCATAGAATTAGAAGAACTTTCTCGAATCATTGTGTCCACTTTGGGAAAGAGAAATTCGCAAACAGGTACTGATCCATTTGGTTAGCTGGATAGGAGCCGGACACGATCATCCTGTGAAATATTCTAGAAATAACTGGGTCTCAGTTGATTTTCCTTCCTTTAGCTACTTAGATGTTTCAGTTTGCTAAGTTTGAAAAGTCCAAAGAACGCAGACTAGCCACAGAGTGGACCATACAAACCCGTTAAATGAAATGCGCCAGAGCCAAAGCAAGCCACCCCTGCAAGAAATAAATGAATTCCAAAGATCTTAGGCAAATCTAGAGAGGGTTTTCCCGTCCACTCATCAGAGAATATTTCTAGGTCCCAATATACCCAATGCTCATAAGCAAAGCAGATAAGTAGAAGTCGAAAAGTGACTCATGTGTACATCAATATGCATTAAAGCTTTCATCAATTATTTGCTTCGGGCTTTTCTCTTCCATCCAAGGCACCTGATTCGTCCGATCTCATATTTTATTATGAGAATTCTATTATGAAAAATTAATGGATCATTGATAGGAAAAGAATACTTAGCACATAGTACACCAAAACTTTTATTCTATATATCAGAGGAGTTTGTTCTAACAATATTGTGAGGAAGAAAATGGTTGAGATCAAAGGTAATTCTCCTTGGCTCCTTAAACTTTGTCCTTTTTCCTTTTGACTCGGCAGATAATTATACCTCGGCTCTACCGGGTTAAAAACTATTATAGTGTCTCTTCAAGATAGCATGCCTTTTCCTGATATGATGCTCCACTTTCTTGAAGAAGCAGGGCAACACCAGGCCAAGTTGAAGAAGAAAGATGCTGAAATTGCCCAACTTTGGCTCAAGGATGATGAGATAAATCGGCTCAATGCTGAGATTGAAAAGCGAAAGGGCCTCCAAAAAGATGAACTTGACAAGCTTGATCAGACCTTCTCCTAGCAAAAGGACCAGCTTCAGACCGCTCTTCAGAAAAGCAAGGATACACTGAAAAATACCGACATTAAGTTTGCTTTATTGAACACTGAGTGTGAAACTCTCAAGAAGAGGAATGCCGCTTCGTTCACAGAGTTGACTCGGATCCTTGGCCATATTTCTCGTGAGTTTCTCCTATTGTGCCGGCATTTCCTTTTCCGAGTCTTGGATCTTCTACTGAGTTATTTTGTTTGCCTCATTTTCAGGTAAGTTTCAGTGGTCTGACTCTATTGCTTGGGCTGCAGTTGAGATTTTTTTTGTTACAGAGAGGTACTCCGGTTGGTCCTTCTTCAGATCCCATTCCTTATGATATAGAATATAGCTTCGAAAGACTCGCATCTCGGGTGGAAACTATCAAGAGCTTTGGCTCGGATATCGTGGATGCTGCAGTCCGGGTCTTTAGTACCCTTTGGCCTACAGAGCCCACTAATTGCTCAATATGTACAGCTTGTTGGGGAACCCCAAGAGGAAGGTATGATGAGCACATCAACAAGTTTTCCCTCAGTTATGAAACCAAGGTTATCGAACCAGTAGGAGCAAGGAAACACCTCCAAGGTGTTGTTTCCAACTTGGAATCCTGCACAACACAACCACAGAACTTTGCCCCCAACTTAGAGTGAGGTTGTCTATCTCACGGGTTTTGCTAAAAACAAAGGATTAAACGTATTGTGTGGAAGATAGTAATTGCTTGCATAAAGTAAACAGAAAACAATAAATAGATTGTAGATTGATGGTAAAAGAATGGACCGGGGTCCATAGTTCACTAGTGGTGATTCTCCTTAAGATAGATGACATGTTGGGTGAACAAATTATAGCGGGGCAATTGACAAACATCGAGAAAGCATACGTGCATATACTAATCATCTTGACTCATATGAGATTTGATTGGGCATTACAACATTATAAATAGACCGTAATCCAACTGCATGTATGACTAATAATCCACCTTCAAGTTATCATCCGAACCCCCTCCAGTATTAAGTTTCAAGCAACAGATAATTGCATTAAGCAAAGTGTGTAAAGTAAACAATACGATTGTTCTATGAACAAAGGATTGCTGTTTTCTCCCTAGTAGCAACAACACATCTAGTACCTTAGAGATTTCTGTCACTTCACCAGATTACTAGAGGCATGAACCCACTATCGAGCATAAATACTCCCTTTTAGAGTTGCTAGCATCTACTTGGCCAAGATATCTACTAACAACGGAAAGCATGCAACATCACAAATAACAAAGACATGATAGAATCAATAATCAATCTGAGATAACATCTCAATATCCATCGGATCCCCGCAAACACAACATGTAGGATTACAAATAGATGATATTGATCATGAACGGAGCTCACAAGATCTAAACATGGTAGCACAGAGGAGAAGAACCAACCATCTAGCTACTACATGGACTCGTAGTCCAGGGATGAACTACTCACGCATCACACCGGAGGAAGTCATGATGATGAAGAAGGCATCCAGGGTGATCTCTCCCCTCCGGTAGGGTACCAGGAATTGCTTCAGACCCCTCCCAATCTAGGGATGGAGATGGCGGCGGCTATAGACTCTTTCGTGGAATTTTGATCGGGTACTTAAGGTTTTCGTCCCGGAGGCAATATATAGGTGAAGGGGCAAGGTCGGTGGAGAGCCAGGGGCCACACCCCTGGTGGCGCGGCTAGGGATGGCCGCGCCACCACCAGGTGTGGCCAGCCTAGTTCCCCTCTTCGTCTCCTCTCCGGACTCCGTGTTCCTTCTGGTGAAATATTGACTTGGGCTTTTGTCCGATCCAATTCTGAGAATATTTCCTCACTAGCTTTTCTGAATCCAAAAACAGCAGAAAACAGGCAACTGGCACTGTGGCATCTTGTTAATAGGTTAGTTCCAGAAAATGTGTAAAAATACTCCAAAGTGTGGACAAAACATAAGAAAGTAGATATAAAACAAGCATGGAACATCAAAATTATAGATACGTTTGCAACGTATCAACATCCCCAAGCTTAACTCCTGCTCGTCCTCGAGTAGGTAAGTGATAAAAAAGAATAATTTTTGAGGTGACAGGCACCATCACAATCTTGATCAAGGCATTATAAAACATTGATAGCTCGGATCATAGTACTTTAACATAACATGAAAGATATAGTTCTAATAAGACATAGCAACTGTGTTGTAACATGAATAGGTACAAACAAAAGATTCATGAATAACAATGCTTTGAAAGACGTTTGTTTGTATCACATATAGAAAAGATAATGAGAATGGTATTCAGCTTGTCCCTCATAGTGTAGAAAAACATAAATGCATAGGACACCTTCAAAGTTCATAAGGGTGACTAGATACAAATAGTTTAAGAACAAGCAATATAAAAGTTGTGCATCAATCAACAAGTCTTGGGACAATGCACATTAAACTAAGAATGACCACTATGCTCTCTTAATAGGTGCATAAAGATAGAAGATGGAGACTCAACATAAAAAGTAAAAGAAAGGCCTTCATAGAAGGAAGCTGGGACTCAAGTCTCATAAAGAGTTTCCAAAAATTATGGTACTTATTAGCTTTCAGCTCTCATTACCCCTATCATAAGCATCTTGAAGTGATTAAGGTTAAAGTGAACAAACTATGGAGTATATGCTTGACAAAGTATAAGTTCGCAATCTAATGTCCCTTGAATACGAGGGCCACTGCTCATGCTACTCAAGTTTAGTTACCAATAAGTTCTTGTCATAGTAACTATATGTGTATCATAGAGAACCGCCAACGGGGTACCCCTTGCACATGATACAGGAGCTATCCCATAATCAAAATGACAAGGCAAGCAGACAATGAGCATCTCAACAACCTTCTTATTTACCATGGGAAAATGTGCTTTTTTCTCTCTTTCCTATTTTCTCATCTTTTTTTCTTTTTCTTAATCTCTATCTCTCTTTTTTTATAAGAAGAATGCTTCATAGATTGCTCACTATGGTGATGCTGCAAGTTTCCACCATGATTAGGCATGGATTAGGCTAGCGGCCCAGGCGTTTCTCTAACACACATACATAACTCCATGGACTTACAAGCTCCCCTTTTATTTCACACCGACGACATGCATAAAAAAAGAGCATGATATCAACTAGGTATAATGTACACGTGCAATGTTGAAAGCGTTCCCCATGACAGCATGGTTCTGCTAATCCCAACGTATAAGTGCAAGCATATACAACATAGATGACACAATGGTTCAAGTTTATTAGGGGCAAGAAAAGTAAAGTGTGCCATCACGTTTGTGAGAGCTTTAATCACTAATTTTCACATAACAAGTTTAATTCGGAAGGTAGAAAAAACATGAATATATTTGGAATAGAAAATGCTAATAGGTAGGTATGGTGGACTCTTTGGAATAACTTGGTTTTATTGTGAGTTGGATGCATGAGTGGAACTGATACTTGGTATGGAGGCTAGCAAAAGACTAGGAGCAACCAACTAAGAGAGCAATAATGGCCATAATCATGCAAAGCGACAAAGCATCATTAATTAAAGCATAAAGTGATATTACAAGTCGAAAACTAAATGATCATAGAGGCTATGGTGACTTGGTGTAGTCTTAACATGGTGTGAGCATCCGCCAAGTCAACCCAAATAAAGTATCAAAGGAGAATACCACAATACTATGCTTTAATATGCTAAAACAACGCATGATTCTTCCAAGGCACATTAAGAAATCTCAATTATTTGTAACAAGTCATGCTACAGCAATAATCACTAAGCATAAAGCCAAAACAATATCAAGCATGACAAGACAAAGCCTAAACCACAGTCAAAACAAGCTCCTTTTATACCACTTAAGGATGAACTTTTCCTACTCTTTTCCAATCCAAACCAACTTATTTGAAAACTAATGTATGAATGAGGGGGTCCAACCAATTTATTCAAGAAAACTAAGCAAACGAAGCAAACAAAAACTAAGAACAAAAACAAAGACGCTCCAAGAACAAACTATGCATGAAACAATAAAAATTAAGTGTTTGGAAGAAACCTGAGATTTTTATTGATGAAGAAGGGGATGCCTTGGGTATCCCCAAGCTTTGACCCTTGTGCTTCTTGGATATTTCTTGGGGTGAAACGGGTGGCATCCCCAAGCATCAGCTTTTGTCCATACTTCAGCTTATCACATTACTCTTCCCTACACTTTAAAATTTCCTTCATACAAAACTTCACACAATCTTCATTAGCAACATTAGTGTACTCAAGATAATAAGTCTTTTGGTTCAGTTTCAACACAAGTAAAACCTCCGTTAAAACACAAGCTACTATAGCACTTCCTTTAAAAAGTTAAAATGATCAAAGAGAACTCAAAGAGAAAGAGATTAAGAGGCAAATACAAATAATGGCAGAAATCTGTCAAAATAGACCAGTAGGTAAAAACCAAATTTTTTGAAGACTTTATGTTGCTCAAATCAAAAAGTGTTGAACTAACGAAAGTTGGATAACAACCTGGGGCAGAAGCACAAAAAATTACAGCTCAATCTGGCATACAGTGTTTTTCACAAATTTTTACAGCGGAGCACAAAAATCTGTTTCGAGGCAGCAACTTTCCCAAGCATTACTTCTCTCTCAATAGAGGTTACTCTTGGCACAAAAACCACACAAAAAGGATAAGGAGAGTTTATTACAGAGGTAATAACTTCCAAGACTCAACAAAAGACTCCTAACAAAATTTGGGTTATCTCCCAATAAGTGCTTTTCTTTAACGCCTTTGAGCTAGGCATATGAATTTTGATGATGCTCACATAAGAAATATAAATTGAAGTAAAAGATAGCATCAATAAGAAAATTAAAAACACATTTAATTCTAACCCACTTCCTATGCATAGGAATCTTATATGCAAATAAATTCACAAAGAACAAAGTGACAAGCATAGGAAGATAAAACGAGAGTAACTTCAAATCTTTCAGCAAATAGAGAGGTTTTTCAGTACCATGAAAACTTTTACAACCATATTTTCATCTCTCATAATAATTTTCAGTAGCCTCATGAATAAAATCAACAATATAACTATCACATAAAGCGTGCTTTTCATGATCTACAAACACATAATTTTTATCAAGCTCAAAAATAGTGGGATTAAAACCTTCAGACCCACTTTTAACAATTTTATAACAAGATGACATATCAATCTCATTTTCAATAGTAGTACAATTAATATTATCAACCAATATAGGACCATCATCTAGAGCTTTATTATAAAAAAATTCAAAAGAATCCATAGGAACATAACATTCATCCTCCTTTGGTAGGCATGGAGGACAATCAAATAATGTAATGGGTAAAGAGTTACTCTCATTAGAAGGTAGGAGTGGGTAGATCCATTCTTTCTCCTCTTGATAATCACTCTCCTCCTCTTTTTCATCTAATGAGCTTCCAGTTTCAGCAATTTCTTCTTCCATAGGCTCCTGCAAGGCATTAGTCTCTTCCGTTGGTGGAGAGCACCTATTAAGATATTCAAGAATATATCCATTCTCTACCTTGTAATTATCAAAGAAAAATTTAAGTATATTATAAACCTCATATTTATATGGTGCATCATCAGTATTTTCAAGCAAATAAGAAGGTTCGAATGCACCCTTCCAAGCAATAAATTCTTAAATTTGTTCCATATCATAAAATTCATAATTTTCCTTAACATAAGAAGATGTGGTAACATCATCATTATACTCACATTGAAAAGGGAGGTGTTTATACCTCTTACAGCAACAAGATTTATCAAAGCAATAAGTAATATTATAAGTAGAGCACACGTTTCTAGCAATGGTATTAAATTTATTAATTTGTTCTCATAAGTGTTTACCTTTTTGTGACAAGCGGTGTTCCTTATAATAATATTTTTGTTCTTCTGTGAACCCACCTTGCCAATAAGATCCAGTTTCAAAGAAACCAACCATTGATAGAGAGCATGATAAAGCAAGACAATAACAAACCAATGAAAATAACAACTATAGTAGGAACTAATTTTTTTTGTATTTTTTATATAAAGAAATAAACTCATACTACTATTTTTTGTGTTTTTGATAAAGGAAACAAGCAAACCAAGCAAAAATAAACTAAGCAAAGTAAAGATATTGGTTATGAGGGACTCCCCTTGTGAAGATGTCCTTGACTCCCCGACAACGACGCTAGAAAAAGTCTTGCTTGCGCAATATGTAGAGCTCGTTGGGGAACCCCAAGAGGAAGGTATGATGAGCACAGTGTCATGGTGGTGGCACGACAGATGCCATGCATAGGCTAAAGATGGGGCCAATGAGTGCTAGGGGAATCCAGGGAGGGAAAACATGGTGATTCCACGCACAGAAGTTCTTGTATTTGCTCTATCAATGGTGTTTACAGGTGCTCCTCAAGCTAATGGTGAGAAGGAGACTATGTCTCTTACTCCCCACTACCTAGATCTAGAGTTCTACCTTAGACAGAGAAAAATGATCGATCCCTCTCTATGGAGGCCCCGGTGCTCCTTATATAGGGGAGCCCGGGTTACAATGTTAGGGCACACGTGGCAGCATATTCCCTAAATATGCCCCTCGACTAAAGCTAGATGCTTCTTTATTCTCTTTAACGGCTCGTCCGGACTTTGAACATAACCCATAGCGTAATCTTTGCCTTTAAGTGTCAGCAGATATGGGCTACGTCAGCCGACACTGCCCACATCATATTGGTCGCCCTTGCCCCACTAGTCCTTCCCTCTGCTTTGCTTCACTTAGCTAAAGCCAACCAAAGCCACCTTTTAACCAGCAGGAGATTCCTTCCTTCTCTTGGAAGCCAAGTGGTAGTCCGCTTAGCACATTGCTAACCCGGCTACGAGGCTACCTGTGTAATAGATAGACAAACATGGCCGACATATATCTTATGCCGGCCGGGTTAACGCTAGGGAGCTGCCCCATGGGCCGGGTTACTCCGTAAGTCGGCCTGCACTTGCTTTGACCGTGTCGTACCTTGGCTAACTCGGCCTTTATACCCCGATGTTACCCTACCCGGGGGTATCCCCCCCAACATTAGTCCCGGAAGATGGTGCGTTCTTAGCAACTTTAGTTGTTAAGACCACAACAGGTTCCCATATCCGGATCTTTGCCTCTTATTGGCTCTCTTTCTCTTTTTGACTTGGTGCTCTTCTGTTTCCCAGAGCTCCTAGGGTCATTCCCCAGAGCGGCTCCAACATTGTCTCTCCGATCCGGAGCATCCCTCCCCCCCCCCCCACCCGCGACAACGACACTCACCCGCTCAGTCCTATTCAAGAGGACTCCACGGCTGCGCCTAATCGGAGCCCACCTCGCCATGAGGAGGGCGATGTCGGCGTGGGGGAAGTGGGGTGGCTCAGGATACAGCCATGCCGGATCATCCCAGCTCCTCTTCGGCGCCAGCGCCCAGTTTTGAGGTGCTAGTTTCATCGGCACCGCCCCAACCAAGTTTTTCTCCAGCTCCAGTTTCTTTTGAACCAACAACACCAGTAGCAGCAACACCATCAGCACCAGAACCAGCAGCACCACCAGTGGCACCAACAACACCGCCAGCAACACCAACAATATCACTAGCAGCACCAACAACATCACCAGCAGCATCAGCTCTAGCACCAACCTCGGCACCAAAGCCAGCAGCAGCCGCAGCCTCCACCAAGCCTCCAAAAAGGAAAGCTCCATCAACTGCTTCCGGATCAACAGTGTCCATCACGGACATCTTCCAGCCAGCTTCCTCGGCACCGTCCGGATCAGCAGCCTCTGATCTTCCATCGCGTCCTCCGTCATTCGGCAAGCTCAAGAAAGTTGGCAGGCCAGCCAAGGGCACTCCTTCCGGGTCCTCCGCTGCCGGATCAGAAGGTAGTAGGAACCTAGTCCTGCATACCAGTCCTATTGCCGCCCAATCTGCGAGGCTAGAGGCCCACATCAAAGGATTGGTGGCGAGTCACTCTCCCAGCAGAGAAAGTTACAGTCCACTTCTCCTGGAGTACATGAATAACTGGAACAACACTGAATTTATTGATCCAAAGGATGATCTGCCGGAGAAGTTCGGCCTAGTAGAGTTCAGCGCCCAGATGAACTCCGCCACCAAGGCCATCTCTTTGGCTGGCCGGATGATGGAGGTAACCCTTTTCTTCTGCTGCGGTACTTTTTATGCATGAGTGCTTATAGATATATCCCCTAGTCCCTGAGCCTAACTTTTTACTCGGTCGGATGCTCCTAGAGAACTCAGTTTTCGTCCTTAGCAATTTCAAATAGTGATAAAGTTAGAGCTGGGTTAAGTTCTGCTTGGTCCGAGTCTCGTAGACTTCGAATATCCACACACCTAGAGACGGGTTAAGTTCCGCTTGGGTTGGATCTTGTAAACTTCGAATATCTACACACCTAGAGCCGGGTTAAGTTCCACTTGGCCCGAATCTCGTAGACTTCGAATATCCACACACCTAGAGCTGGGTTAAGTTCCACTTGGCCCGGATCCTGTAGACTTTGAATATCCACACACCTAGAGCCGGGTTAAGTTCCACTTGGCCCGGATCTAGTAGACTTCGAATTATTTTCGCTTTTCCTATGAACTAACCTCGTCTTACTTTTTTCAGATCACCACTAACCGCTGAACTGCTGAATTCCAGCGCCTGCTGGACTCTTACAAAGATGTTCGCGCATGTTATGGCAAACTCTTGGAGGAGCACCAGAAGAAGGGTAATTTTTCTTACTTAAGACTTTTCCTTTTTCCACTTTCGTTCCTTCGAGTTATCCATGATCCGTATTAACTTGTTATTCGAACCATGCAACCGAGGATGAGGCTGAGAATATCATCATGCGGAAAAATATGGCTGAAATCCAAGGTATCTTATCTTGTTCAAACGATCATTGCACACTCTTTTCTTGACTCGGTAGATATTTATACTTCGGATCCACCGGATTAACCCACTATTGCAGTTGCTCTTGAAGACAACGTACCTATACCTAATATGATGACACATTTTCTCGAACAAGCAGGGAAGCATGAGGCTGAACTGAAAAAGAAAGACAATGAGATAGCTCGGTTGTGCCTCCATGACTCGGAAATTACTCGGCTGAATGCCGAAATCCAGAGGCTTAAGGGCCTCCATAAGTCCAAACTGGAGAAGGATGACCAGGAGTTCTCTGAGGAAAAGAGCGTCTAACCAAACAAATTTCCAAGGATCAGAATTTATTACAGGAAGCCGATGTCAAACTTATGTCGGTGACCTCAGAATACGAGAAAATCCAGGCCCACAACGCCAATGTCCATGCCGAGCTTCAGCGTCTCCTCTTCCAGATTGCCCGTGAGTTCCTTTCCCTTGCTCAACTTTCATTTCTCCGTACTTAGTGCTTTTGCTCACTATTTCCTCTGTTCTGTTCTCAGGCAAATTTCCAGAAGGTGATACTCTTACTGCTGCTGTTGTAGCTCAGTCTCAGGAACAACGTGTATTCCCACATGTCCTACTTCCGGGTTAATCCCTTACACAACAGAAGATCTGCTTGTGAGCCTCGTTGCTCGCATGGAGCTGGGAAGGAACTATGGCGCAGATATCATGCCGACCGCCATGCGTATGCTCAACTCCCTCTGGCCCGGGGATCCCACTCCCAAAGGAAATGTGGCTCTTATCGCCAAACTAATGGAGTGCGAGACTCAGCTAAACTTGTGGCGAGAATCTACTGCACGAGCTGGGACTGACATTGCGCTGCAGTTCGTCCTGTCGTGGTATGAAGGAATAGACTTGGGGTTGCTCACCCGCATGCGCACCGGATCAAAATGGTCCAAAGATCTGGAGTGTGTTTCTCGTCGCAAAGCCTGCGCTAACAAGCTTATCTAGTACTCCTTCTGCCATGCTTGGAATGAGGGGCCGAGCTACCTTGACGTGTTTGATGACGAAATTGCTTCTGAGGGTGAAGAAGACAAGGGAAATGAGGGCGAGGCCTCTGAACTTGGTGACAAAGCTGAAGATCCGGAGGATGGAGAGGCCAACCCCGAGGATGAGGCCGAGGCTAGTGCCCCGCCCACAAATTCCGAATTACCTCCTCCTTCGGACGATGATTCGGCTTCTGCCCCTGCTTCTTGAAAACACTTGACCGTATTTGTCAGATCCCCGGAATGCCGGGTGAAAATATATTTAAGTACATTTGTTTGGTTTTGCTACAATTTGTGCTGTTTGCAACTAAGTTTTTAAATGTTGGATTATCGTGGGCAAAGTCCCCGAGTTTCCTTTTTCTTGTTCCCTCAATTTTTGACTCGGCTCGCGTCCACCTTGATTTGGTTTTTTGGACTTGCGAGTCCGAGGTTGAAAAAATCGAATTAACAATACTTGAAACTTTGAGATTAGCTCAAAATAATCCGGCAAGAAATGAAGTAAACACAGGGTTAGTCCGAATAATAAATGTCGGCGTGCCTAGGTTCTTTCCCTTAGTCGTTTTTTCATGCGCTTTGCAATTCCAAACTTGTTCTCTTGCTTGCCATGAAGCCAATTCTTGTTGAACAATAGCAAAGTCGAAGAGTTGGGTTTTTTGTGCTCACACACTACTAATCCGGCTAAGGTACAAGTAATGTAAGCCAACTGACATATAAAGAACGTAAAACAAGAAAGACAGTTAATGGCAGTCCCCGAGTTTCTGCCGGGGGTGTTGAAGTTTCATTGATAAGCTCGTTGTCGACATACATACTGACATACGAGTGACTCAGATACATTCACCTTTTTGCTAGGTGTAAAAGGGACGAAATAGTGCTACATTCCATGGTCGCTTAGATTCTTCTCTGGACCTGTCCGCCTTGTTCTTCTCCTATGGTTGTGCATCAATAAGATAGTAGGAATCATTGTGCAAAGCTTTACTTACAATGAAAGGTCCTTCCCATGGAGGGGATAACATATGCATGCTAGCAGTGCGCTGTATCAACCGGAGTACCAGATCACCTTCCCGGAAAACTCGGGGGTTTACTTTCCGGCTATGGTAGCGTAGGAGGTTTTGCTTATATATGGCGGATCTGGATGAGGCTAGTTCTCTCGCTTCTTCCAGCAGATCAACATCATTTTGCTGGGCTTCACGCACTTCGGCTTCCGTGTATTGGGTGACCCTCGGTGAATCATCCTCTATGTCGGCTGGTAATACAGCTTCTGCCCCATATACCAGAAAAAATGGCGTATAGCCTATTGATCGATTCGGAGTTGTTCTTAAACTCCACAGTACTGCTGGTAGCTCTTCTATCCAGCACCCCGCTGATCTTTGCAGCGGCTCGATGAGCCGGGGTTTTATCCCGAACAACACCAGTCCGTTGGATCTCTCCACTTGCCCCTTCGATGCGGGGTGGGCCACAGAGGCTACGTCTAGCCGGATTTTCTTCTCTGGATAGAACCTCGCAAATGCTCCTTCAGTGAAATTTGTGCCATTATCAGTTATGATACTATGGGGGTAGCCGTATCTCAGGATTATATCCTTGAGGAATTTTATCGTTGTTGCCCCATCACATTTCCTGATTGGCTTCACTTCAATCCATTTAGTAAATTTGTCCACCATAACTAGGATATGGGTCATTCCTCCTTTATCCGGCTTAAATGGTCCTACCTTGTCTAGGCACCATACAGCAAATGGCCAAGTAATGGGGATAGTTTTGAGTTCTGACATTAGCAGGTGGGTCTTTCCAGCGTATCGCTGATAGCCATTGCACTTCCTCACCAAATCTTCTGCTTGCTCCAAAGCACTTGGCCAATAAAATCCATGCTAGAAAGCCTTTGCCACTAATGCTCTTGAAGATGCGTGGTGGCCACATTCTCCTTGGTGGATATCCTGGAGTATGTCAAGTCCTTCCTCCGGGTCAACACACCGCTGCAGCACTGTGGTTACACTTCTTTTGTATAGTTCGACATTGATAATTTCATAGGCCTTTGCTCTTCTCTGGACCTGTCTTGAGAGTATCTCATCATCCGGCAAGATTCCCTCTTTCAGGAAGTCAAATATTGGCTTGGCCCAAGCGGGTATAGCTCGGACGGGAAAGGGTTCCTCGTCAATTTCCATCGCATCCACAGCCAACACCCCTGCCGAGTTTGGGCAAAAAGTTCCCGGGTTTGCCGAGGCAGTCCCCGGGTTTGCCAAAGTAGTCCCCGGGTTTATTGAGGTGCCTCCCCTATCAATTTCCATTGGCGTAGATTCTGACCCGGAGAGAGTCGGGATATAGATAGACTCGGATTCTGGCGATGGGGTAATAGATGGTTTTCTTAAGTGCTCCAAGGCAACATTTGGCAGGATCGGTTGCCGGGATGATCCCAACTTGGACAGTACGTCGGCGGCCTCGTTTTCAATCCGTGGTATGTGATGAAACTCACATCCCTTGAAGAATCCGCTTATCTTTTGCACATGAAATCTGTAAAGGGCCATATTCGCATCCAAGGCATCCCAGTTGCTAGATACCTGCTGCACCACCAAATCCGAGTGGCCAAAGCACTATATCCGACGTATCCCCACTTCGTTTGCCACTTTAAGGCCATGCACCAATGCTTCGTATTCTGCGACATTGTTCGAGGCACTGAAGTGGATTTGGAGGACATATTTTAGTTGATGTTTCTTGGGCGAGGTAAGCACTACTCTGGGGCCCAGCCCTTCTTTCAGTTTTGATATGTCGAAGTGCATCCGCAAGTAATGTCCGGTAGAGGTGGTTCGTATTGCATCTCGGCCCAGTCCACAAAAAAATCCACCACTGCCTGCAACTTGATCGCATCTCTTCTGTCAAACTATGGTGCATATGGACCTAGCTCAATTGCCCATTTTGCTATTCGGCCACTAGCATCTTTGTTACTCATAATCTCCGATATGGGTGCCTCACATATCACTTTGATGGGATGTTCCTCAAAGTAATGTTTGAGTTTTTTGGCCGACATATACATGTCATATGCCATCTTTTGATAGTGAGGGTAATTCTGTTTCGAAGCCGATAATACCTCGCTCAGATAATATACTGGCCTTTGCACCGATTTTACTTCTTCTTCGCGCTCCACTACAATCACTGCACTTACGACTCGGTTGGTCGTGGCTATATAGAGCAACTATGGCTCTTTGGGTAGTGGTGCGGCTAGGATTGCTGCAGTAAACAACATCTTTTTTAATTCTCGAAATGTGCTATCCGCTTGTGGTGTCTACATAAATTTGTCTGCTTTTTTCATTAACTGGTAGAGGGGCCGTGCCTTCTCTGCCAACCGACATACGAACCGACTTAACGATGCCAGGCTACCAGTGAACTTTTGTACATCGTTAAGGCATTTTCGCAGTTCCATTCTTTCTATAGCCTGGATTTTCATTGGGTTAGCTTCAATACCTCGGCTAGACACCAGAAAACCGAGTAATTTTCCAGCGGGCACACCAAAGGTGCATTTTTCTGGGTTAAGCTTCATCTGGAACCGTCTCAAGCTCGTGAATATCTGTCGGATTATATCAAGGAGCGTATTGCTTTCCTTAGTTTTTATGACCACATCATCCACATAAACTTGCACATTTCGACCAATTTGGTCATGTAGACACTTTTGCATGCATCGCTGGTACGTTGCTCCAGCATTACGTAATCCAAACGGCAAGTGCGATAGCAATAAGACCCATACAGGGTAATAAACGCAATCTTTGTTTGATCATCCGGGTTTAGGGGTATCTGGTGGAAACCAGAGTACGCATCGATGGATGACCATAGTTCACATCCGGCAGTTGAGTCTATGACTTGGTCTATTCTAGGGAGTGGGAATGGATCTTTAGGACGCGCCTTATTAAGGTTCGTGTAATCAATGCACATACGCATATCACAGCCATGTTTGGATCGCCCTTCTTCTTTTCCACCAGCACCGGATTAGCGAGCCAATCCGGATAGAGTACCTCCACGATAAATCCGACTGCAAGGAGCCTTGCTATCTCATCCCCAATAACTTTTCTTCTATCCTCGGAAAAACGTCGAAGAGGTTGTTTCACCGGCTTAACACCAGGTCTCACATTCAAAGAGTGCTCGGCCAACTCCCTCGGCACACCTTCCAGATCCTGTGTGGACCAAACAAAGATATCATGATTCTCATGGAGGAAGCTGACGAGCTCGTTTTCCTATTTGCTGCTTAACCCGACACCAATGGTTACGATGCGCTGGGAACTGATCATCACTTGGTACTTTCTTTGTATCCTTGGTTGTCTAGAATGACACACTTCCATGCGGGTTGGTTAGTATCGGCATATGCTGCTGCGCGGACTGAGCCAATCCGCCACTTCCATGCGGGTTGGTTAGTATCGGCATATGCTGCTGCGCGGACTGAGCCAATCCGCCACTTCCTGTATTCTTCTCCTTTCCTGAGCTATCACGAGTGACTCGGCCAAATTAGACCCGGCAGAAGCGCACTCGATCGAACTCCTGAATTCCCCTGATACGATTATCACTCCCCTAGGTACGGGAAGTTTCATTTTTAAGTAACTGATGTGAGTACTTGCCATGAACTTGTTCAGCGCAGGCCTGCCGAGCAAAGCATGATAGGCGCTCTCCAGATTCACCGCTTTGAACTCCAAATTTTCAGTCCGGCAGTTATCCCTTGTTCCGAACAACACGTCAACCTGGACCTTACCAATTGGCTCGTAGGAAATACCCGGTACAATGCCATGAAAAGTGGTCCTTGTTGCTCTGGCCAACTGAAAGTTTGGCACTAGGGGCTCCCTCATGATTCGGGGCCCAAAACATGCCAGACCAGGTGGACCCTATACCTCGATCAACTCCGACCAATAAATTCTGTCCAATTTCAGCCTTGCATCATCTGGCTGCAAGTTTCTACTCCCTAGCCTTGATCCAATTACATGGGGCTCCGGTCTAGGGTATCTGTCGTTAACCATCGCCAAATAACCATCGTTGTACCTTTCTTGATCTAGACAAGCGTTTTGGTGCACTGCTGCTTGTCCTCCACTTCTTTCCTGCCGAGGTGCATTTGCCCCGCTCTCGCCGGATCACGCTGTCCGGCATTGCTGTTCGCAGCGTTCCGTTGACCGGCATTGCCTTGGTCGCGGTTACTATGGCCAGTTTCACCTTGGCTAGTACTGTAGCGATCTTCGTCAACTTGCACCGCTTTGCCTTTTCCAGCTCTCATAGGGTCATAGGGGACCATTTGTTTGTCTTTTCTCCCGGAGTTTACTTCTTCTCTCCTGGGGTTGTGACCCAGAGATGATGCGGATGTGCTGAACTTGGTCGTGTTATTTCTAACTGAATGAACCACCTGCGATGCTCCTGCCAGGTTTTCCTTGTTCATTTCCTCATTTTGCTGGCAAGCGACGCCCACCAAGTGGTTCACCCTCTCTATTGCCTTTCCTGGGGCTCTCCGGTTAAATCTTCTAACTCGGATGCAGCTATGTTTGCTGCCCTAAGGTTCTTTGTTGGGGTACTGTATGTTTCCAGCGTGCATGTTACGATCGTGGCGGTCTGACACGGCCTAGGCTCGTACTCCTTGTCAATCTCAGTAATCAGGTTTCTACCTCGGATTCTTGCTCCATTTAAGCAGTTTGCTTTTGCATATTATCTCAAAGTGATGTTCAGAGACTGCTGTAACTCTGCTACCTTTTTTGCGCCAGCTAACATTTTCTGCCTAGTTTCCTCCAACTCAACCTACGCTTGAGCCGGATCTACCATAGGAGCTATTGGCATTACTAGGCTATCTATTGCTTGCTGGACTACATTCTTTGGCCTTTTTAGCAGAGGAAACCTAGATCTTGCCTGTTTTGGCGTGACTTCCGGCTCGGGCGTCGGGCCCTTGCTTACTCCCGCGTCTGGTGTGACCATCATGACCTCAACGCTGCTAGCGGGGTGATTGATACGCACTCCGTGAGCTGCGCTGAGAGGTGGTTCGCCTCCCTCGACGATGTGCCGCGGATGAACACTGGACCCATCCACACCGACGTAGATCTTGTGCGCACCAAGTTTGATGAAGACGCCGTTGCGTGGAGGAGGACGCCTGCAGAAGCTCCCTGCGTTGTCGCTGATGTAGTCCAGCGCTTCGAAATGCTGAACCAGGCCGGAGACGACGCGCTCGCCGGTGTTGGAGATGCTTCCCGTCCGGATTTTCAGCCCTGCTAGCACCGCTTGCCCACGGTGGGCGCCAACTGTCGTGGTGGTGGCACGACAGATGCAATGGATAGGCTAAAGATGGGGCCAATGAGTGCTAGGGGATTCCAGGGAGGGAAAATGTGGTGATTCCACGCACATAAGTTCTTGTATTTGCTCTACCAATGGTGTTTAAAAGTGCTCCTCAAGCTAATGGTGAAAAGGAGACTATGTCTCTTACTCCCCACTACCTAGCTCTAGAGTTCTACCTTAGACAGAGAAAAACGATCGATCCCTCTCTATGGAGGCCCCGGTGCTCCTTATATAGGGGAGCCTGGGTTACAATGTTAGGGCACATGTGGTAGCATATTCCCCGAATATGCCCCTCGAGTAAAGCTATATGCTTCTTTATTCTCTTTAATGGCTCGTCCGGACTTTGAACATAACCCATCGCATAATCTTTGCCTTTAAGCGTCAGCAGACATGGGCTATGTCAGCCGACACTGCCCGCGTCATCTTGGTCGCCCTTGCCCCGCTGGTCCTTCCCTCTGCTTTGCTTCACTCACGCTACAGCCAACCAAAGCCACCTTTTGACCAGCGGGAGATTCCTTCCTTCTCTTGGAAGCCAAGTGGTAGTCCAGTTAGCACATTGCTAACCCGACTACGAGGGTACCTGCGTAAAAGATAGACAAACATGGCCGGCATATATCTTATGCCGGCCGGGTTAACGCTAGGGAGCTGCCCCACGGGCCGGGTTATTCCATAAGTCGGCCTGCCTTGAGGTGATCCGGCCAGCACTTGCTTTGACTGTGCCGTACCTTGGCTAACTCAGCCTTTATACCCTGGCGTTACCCTACCTGGGGGTATCCCCCCAACACACAACAACAAGTTTACCCTCAGTTATGAAACCAAGGTTATCGAACCAGTAGGAGCAAGGAAACACCTCCAAGGTGTTGCTTCCAACTTGGAATCCTGCACAACACAACCACAGAACTTTTCCCCAACTTACAGTGAGGTTGTCAATCTCACCGGTTTTGCTGAAAACAAAGGATTAAACGTATTGTGTGGAAGATAGTAATTGCTTGCAGAAAGTAAACATAAAACAGTAAATAGATTGTAGATTGATTGTAAAAGAATGGATCGGGTTCCATAGTTCACTAGTGGTGATTCTCCTTAAGATAGATGACATGTTGGGTGAACAAATTACAGTGGGGCAATTGAAAAACATCGAGAAAGCATACATGCATATACTAATCATCTTGACTCCTATGGGATTTGATTGGGCATTACAACATTATACATAGACCATAATCCAACTGCATCTATGACTAATAATCCACCTTCAGATTATCATCCGAACCCCCTCCAGTAATAAGTTGCAAGAAACAGATAATTGCATTAAGCAAAGTGTGTAAAGTAAACAATACAATTGTTCTATGAACAAAGGATTGTCGTTTTCTCCCTAGTAGCAACAACACATCTAGTACCTTAGAGATTTCTGTCACTTCCCCAGATTACTAGGGGCTTGAACCCACTATCGAGCATAAATACTCCCTCTTGGAGTTGCTAGCATCTACTTGGCCAAGATAGCTACTAACAACAAAAAGCATGCAAGATCACAAATAACAAAGACATGATAGAATCAATAATCAATCTAAAATAGCATCTCCATATCCATCGGATCCCCACAAACACAACATGTAGGATTAAAAATAGACGATCTTGATCATGAATGAAGCTCACAAGATCTAAACATGGTAGCACAAAGGAGAAGAACCAAGCATCTAGCTACTACATGGACCCGTAGTCCAGGGATGAACTTTTTACGCATCGCACCGGAGGCAGTCATGGCAATGAAGAAGGCCTCCAGGGTGATCTCTCCCCTCTGGTAGCGTGCCGGGAAGAGCTTCAGATCCCTCCTGATATAGGGATGGAGATGGCGCCGGCTACAGACTCTTTCGTGGAATTTTGATTGTGTACTTAGGGTTTTTGTCCTAGAGGCAATATATAGGCAAAGGGGCAAGGTTGGTGGAGAGTCAGGGGGCCATAGCCCCTGGTGGCGCGGCTTGGGATGGCTGCGCCACCACCAGGTGTGGCCGGCATGGTTCCCCTCTTCGTCTCCCCTCCGGACTCCGTGTTCCTTCTGGTGAAATATTGACTTGGGCTTTGGTCCGGTCCAATTTCGAGAATATTTCCTTACTAGCTTTTCTAAAACCAAAAACAACAGAAAACATGCAACTAGCACTGTGGCATCTTGTTACTAGGTTAGTTCTAGTAAATGTGTAAAAATACTCCAAAGTGTGGACAAAACATAAGAAATAGATATAAAATAAGCATGGAACATCAAAAATTATAGATACGTTTGCAACGTATCACCCACTCCCAAAGGTCCTGCTCCATTGATTGCAAAATTGATGGAGTGTGAGACTCAGCTTGATCTATGGAGGGAATCCGCTGCCCATGCTGGAGCTGACACAACCTTGATCTTCTTGCTATCTTGGTATGAAGGCCTTGATATGGAGGTTCTCACCCGCATGCGCACCGGATCCAAATGTACTGAAAAAAAAGCGAAGTAAGGGTGCCCTGCCCTATGGCTATGGGTATTTGATCTTGCTTCCTCCCCTTTTTTATGGAAAAAGGAAATATGAATTTATCCATTCATTTCATTAAAGCCTAGTTCGGGACTGGCAGGGCTCGAACCCATAGCTTTCGCCTTGACAGGGCGGTGCTCTGACCAATTGAACTACAATCCCCGCGGGATGTATGGCATACCTATTCTTAAATAGAACCATTCATATGCTACATACCTACATCGCTATTCTTGGGTTGGATGAATTATCAGAAGAGGATCGTTTAACTGTAGCAAGAGCAAGAAAAATAGAGCGTTTCTTATCACAACCGTTCTTTGTGGCAGAAGGTTTTACCGGTTCTCCAGGAAAGTATGTTGGTCTTGCAGAAACTATTAGGGGATTTCAACTAATCCTTTCCAGAGAATTAGACGGCCTACCCGAACAAGCTTTTTATTTGGTGGGTAACAACTCGGAGTGCATCGCCCAACGCCAAGATCGAGCCTACGACCTCATCCAATATGCGATTGTCACCAATGGAATGAGGGGCCGAGTTTCCTTGAAGACATCGACAACACATATGTCGAAGATGGTTCGGATGGCAAAGAGTAGGAGGCTAGTCAGGATGATGAAGAAGATTACGCTGAAGAAAACAAAGATGCTGAGGTTGCCAAGGTTAACCCGGATGATGTAGCTAAACCCGAAGTTCCTCGTCCTGAGACCGACTTGCCTCCTCCGGCTATGGATACTTCGGATGTTGCTGCTCCTTGAGCGAAAAACACTTTGAAATTCGTTAAATCCCCGGTATGCCGGGCGCAAATGTAATATGCATAATGGGTTATTTTGCTACAGTTTAAGTTCTATGCCAGATTAACTTGGGTGGAGTCCCCGAGTTTCATTTTCTTGTTCCTCCAATTCAATGACTCGGCTCGCGTCTACCTTGATTTGGCGTTTGACTTACGAGTCTGAGGTTCAAAAAAATGATTTAACGATACTTGAAACTTTAGGATTATCTCAAAATAATTCGATATAACGTAAGTAAAGTAAATACAGGGGTTAGTCTGAAAAAAAACATCGGCTCGATCATGTTACTTTCCTTAGTCGTTTTTCATATGCCATACCATTCCAAACTTGTTCTCTTGCTTGCCATGAAGCCAATTCTTGTTGGATAGTAGTAAGTCGAAGAGTTAGTTTTTGGTTCCGACATACTACTAATCCGGATAGAGTCGAAGTAATTTAAGCTAGCCAACGTATAAAAAGTAAATATAGAAAAGACAATTATTATTAGGGCAGTCCTCGAGTTTCTGCTCGGGATCCGAAGTTTCATTGATAAACTCATTGCATACATACATACCGACATATGAGAGTTTGAGATCTACACTTTTCGCTAAGTGTAAAATGGACGAAGTAAGGCTACATTCCATGGATGCTTCGATTCCTCGTCAGATCTGTCTGGCTTGTTCTTCTCATGTGGCTGTGTCAAACGACGGCGATCTCAAACCTGCTAAAACAAAAGGGGTGCCGACAAAGGGCAAAGGAAAAAGAGGAGCGTCAGTACTGAGGCCAGCACATGGCGAGGCTAGAATTCGGCGGCTCTCGCCTACATAGGTATGGTGGACTGAAGCGGCAGCGCAGCGACACGAAACAACCTATAGAGACTCTGCAATACTGGCGGCTATAAGAGAGGGATAAGAAAGTCCTATTCGGATCCAACCTGAAGCTAACACCAAACATACCCATCCTGGTATTCCCCCTCGAGACCAATCGAGGAAGTCCAGCCGAGGAAACTCACACGGTTGGCAGTTTTATTTAATCTTTCCCTGGCAGTTATCCAACTTGTTATTCATCTCGGATACATGTCAAATTATAACAGTAAACTTTAGTTATAGTTATCTATGATCAAGAAACTGTGCTCCAAGTCATCCATAACCGCGGACACGGCTTTTCGAAAAGATTTAACCCTGCAGGGGTGCACCAAAGTATCCACACGCACTTCGACCCTTTTTGCCAGATCAATTAACATACACCCATCGGTATGTCGGCGGGGCCTAAGTCATGACGTTTCCCAGACCCAAAGCAAGTACATGGGGGCCACCCCACTAAGCTACCCGCAACGAAGTCGGCTGGCTCCGGAACGGACCCAGGGTTTGTGTCAATGGCTGTAAACGACTGGGAACCCGAAAGTGTGACTGGACTTGTCGATACCGCGAAAACATTCCACATCCTAAACAGTACAGGTGCTCCACGCACAATCTTAATAAAGCAGTAAAACATGGCATAAGTACAGAATAGTAATAAAGCCCCAAACTACTTGTGGCCCCCGGTACAGTACTTGGAAATCAGGTAGTAAGCCGATGGAGGTGCCCACACACCCCACCTGTGGTTAGCGCGCTCGATCTCAGAACAGGTGTCAAGAACTCGGGTCCTAGGGGACACTAGTGAGCGGTTAAGAACCAAATAATTACTATTACCCACTGGTGCCTCTGCATTATATCTACCATCAATATTAATTAATAAACTGTAATTAGAATCATGATCAACGCCATCATTAAACATTTGCCAACCGCCCAACAACTGTGGAACATCGACGAGGCGAGGCAGCACCTGAGCAAGCAACTACGACTCGCAGGGCCAGCTGTCTATCAAGCCACGGGTAATAGGAGGTGTCCAAGGCAATATAACGGCTGCAAGGAATATATCTGGCACGGAACACTAAAGCATCCGACACGGATAGCAATAGATCAATAGGAGGAAGTAAAGACTATAAATGCAAAATAGGTAGAAGGGGGAGAATGCTCGCCTAGGAAACACTACCGACAGATCATATCCGGAGAACTTGTGGCCACTCGCATCAACTCGTCGGCCTAATCCGCGAAGAAGCAAACACTAGAAGAAACACCGGATGCAATATTTAATATTACGGCAGAAGATCCGGCATGATTATGATATGATGCAGATGCGGTGCAATTAGGCAATATTAATCGGAACTGGGGTCCCGACAATTTAATTAAACGGTTCAAGTTATTTAGCTACCCCGCAATTTAAATGTTTTCTTAACAAGGCAAAACATGACATCGGTTCGCTAGGCAATTTTAAATGGGGCCATTATAAGACTAAAATAGCCCGCATATAGCCTCCATATTTAATTTAGGTGAATCATCGAAATACCCCCAAACACACACAATATGTATGTAAGTAAGAACAATTTAATATGCAACAATTTATATAGATGGCATTTATAAAATAGGGCTCGGGAAAAGGTCACACATTGGGGTCCGACGAACTAGGGGTCG
The DNA here is from genome assembly GCA_910589775.1 of Avena eriantha. Classification (NCBI taxonomy): domain Eukaryota; kingdom Viridiplantae; phylum Streptophyta; class Magnoliopsida; order Poales; family Poaceae; genus Avena; species Avena eriantha. Next base: position 226,324,536 of record OU342744.1, read on the forward strand.
ATGGGGTTCGGTCTTGGTGGGATCGGCCTTCGGACTCCAGGAACAGGGCTCCAGGAACCATGAGGAGATCTTGGAGTCCGGGGTCTCGGTGTCTTCGGATACCGGGTCAGGTAGCTTGGTGGTCTTCAGTTCCGTGATCGAGGGTCATGGCGTTTCGGGAAGGAAACCTTGCATTCCGGGTCAACAATCCTCGGCTTCGGATCCAAGATCGGGCTTGGGGTCTTGGGTGTCACCATGTGCATCCCTGGGAACCATCGACATCGAGTCGGTCTTGGTGAGGTACTCATCTAACTCAATAAACTCGTGCAATAGACGAAAGCAGAGCATCGCCATCTTCACACGGTCGCCATAGCAATAACCCCATGTTGTCGTGATCAGTACCAAAACACAGCACATGGAGCAACCCTACTGGTACTAGAGGAAAACAACGATAGCAGCACAAGGATACTAGGCGCGCGACCTATAGTGCTGCGAGGCAGAGACAGAACTGGGCGGCACCAGGGACAAACTCCAGCGGGTTCGAGGCTTGGTGCGGTGCAGGGCTCGGAGACGCGCGCGACGACGGACCAAAGGAAGCCCGGGAGTGGCGGCTGGGGGGAAGGCGAGGTAGCAGCGGTAGGTGGAGGGGAGGAAGCCGAGGCGGGACGAAGTTCCTCGAGGCGGCAGGGTACCACGGCCACGAACGTGGAGCTTGGCGGGCTCGACGGAGAGGGAAGCTCGCGGGCGGCACCGACACTCGGTGAGGTTCCTGGCGACGAGGATGAGCAGAGAAGACGGTCACGGGTCAGCGGCGCCGCGCTGCAGGGGCTTGCGGGATGGGGAGGAGCTGGGAGGAAAAGGCGACGCACGAGGACCGGGCTCCGGCGGACGCGAGCTCGCGGGGCGGCCGGACCGAGCTCGATGGTGGGGAAGAGAAGCCGAGCGGGTCCCAGGCAGTGCTCGTCTACAACGAGGAGGGTCAAGACGAGGAGGTGGCGGCGGACAGGGCCACGACCGACGGCGCTGCCGGGGGATCGAGCAGGGAGTTGGTAGAGATCGAGGGGAGGAGCGTCGGGCTCACGGATGGGGGTGGGGCTGGGTCTCGCGTTGGATCAAGGAAGGACGAGGGCACGGGGCCAGAGGACGGGACCGTGGCAGTTTGCATGCGACGCAGGTGTGGTTGGGTCACGCGGTCACGCTCGTGACGTGGTAGGGAGCGCACGCGGGTTGGGTCGTGCGAGAGAGGCGTGCGGCGTGGGGTGCGTTGCAGTGCACCGCAGGGTGCAGGTCGGGTGGGGTGTGCGTGGCCGCTAGGTGTAGGATAGGGGATGGGGTGGTGGTTGGTTCAGGTGGGACTGGCGACGGTGGTAGGGAATAGGTAGGAGGCAGGGTTGGGTATGGACTAGGGTTTGGTTTAGATTGGGTAGTAGGTGGTCGGTTGGGCCTTTTGGGCCTGGCTGACTGCCTCCCCTAAAAACATACTTTTGTTTATTTATTTAATTTTAAAATGAGTTTGCAAATAATTTTTTAGACAAAAGAAAATATCTGGAGAGGCCGGGGTTTTGATTTTGAAATTAAGACAGGGATATTTAGAAAACAAAGGTAGGCTTTTAGAAAATAGTTTTAGCCAAGAGATGCATGATGACATGACGATGCTCAAATGCAATGTGGCATGATGACATGAGCATGCGGTCATGAAGATGCAATGCACAAAAACAACGCGATTTTTTAGTAGTGATTTTTGCGGGGCGCCACACTGTGCATCAATGAGGTAATAGGCATCATTGTGCAATGCTTTGTGTACAATGAATGGCCCTTCCCATGGGGGGATAACTTATGCATGCTGGAAGTTCGCTGCACTAGCCGACGTACCAGATCTCCTTCCTGGAAAACTCAGGGATTTCCTTTTCGACTATGATAGCGTCGGAGATTTTGCTGATAAATGGCGGATCTGGAAAATGCAAATTCTCTCGCTTCTTCCAGTAGATCAACATCATTTTGCCGAGCTTCTTGCACTTCGGCTTCTGTTCATTGGGTGACTCTAGGCGAATCATGATCTATGTCGGCTGGTAATACAGCTTCCGCCCCATATACCAGAAAGAATGATGTATAACATGTTGATCGATTCAGAGTTGTTCTTAAACTCCACAATACATCTGGTAGTTCTTCTATCTAGTACCCGCTGATCTTTGCAGTGGCTCAATGAGCCGGGGTTTTATCCCAGACAAAGCTAGTCTGTTGGATCTTTCCACTTGTCCGTTTGATGCGGGGTGGGATACTGATGCAACATCTAGCCGGATCTTCTTATGTCGGCAAAACCAGGCGAATGCTCCTTCGGTGAAGTTAGTTCCACTATCCGTTATGATGCTGTGCGGTTAACCGTATCTCAAGATGATATCCTTGAGGAATGTTATGGTTGTATCTCCATCACACTTTCTTATTAGTTTTACTTCAATCCACTTGGTAAACTTGTACACCATGACTAAGATGTGTCATGTTCCCCTTAGATGGCTTAAATGGCCCCACCATACCTAGGCACCACACAGCAAATGGCCAAGTGATTAGGATAGTATTGAGGTCCGACATTGGCATATGTGTTTTGGTGGCGTATCTCTGACAGCCATTACCCTTCCCCACCAGTTCTTTGGCTTTCTCCAAGGCACTTGGCTAGTAAAATCCATGCCGAAAAGCTTTTGCCACTAAGGCCCTGGACAAGGCGTGATGACCACATTCCCCTTGATGAATATCTCGGAGGATGTCTAGTCCTTCTTCCGGGTCAAAGCATCGTTGCAGGACACTTGTGACACCTCTCTTGTATAGTTCAACATTGATTATGGTGTACGCCTTGGCTCTTCTTCGCACTTGCCTTGAGAGTACCTCATCATTCGGCAAAGTTCCATCTTTAAGAACTCAAATATTGACCTTGCCAATGTTTGCACAACATGAACTGGGAAAAGTACTTCGTCAATTTCCATGGCATACACCGACATAACTCCTGTCGGATCAAGCTGAACAGTCCCCGGGTTTTGCAAAGCAGTCCCCGGGTTTGCCAAGGTGTTCCCCTAGTCAATGTCCATTGGGGTAGCTCCTGATCCGGTGTTTTTGGGATATATATTGATCATTCGAATTCCGGTGAGGGGTGATGGATGTCTTAGGTGCTCCAAGGCAACTCCTGGCGGGATAGCTTGCCGAGATGAGCCCAATTTAGATAGAACATCGGCTGCTTCATTATCGACTATATGTACATGATGGAATTCGCATCCGTCAAAGTACCCACATATCTTTTCGACATGAAATCTATAAAGAGCCATGTTTGCATCAAAAGCACCCCAATGACCAGAAACTTGCTGTACCACCAAATATGAATCTCCAAAACACTCGATCCGACATGCACGAGCGCTTCATACTTGGCAACATTGTTTCATGCACGAAAATGGATCTAGAGGACATATCTAAATTGATCTTTCTTGGGCGAGGTAAGGACTACCCCGACCCCTAATCCTTCCTTCAACTTCAATCCATCAAAGTGCATCCTCTAGTAATTCGGATCTAGCAACGGTGGTTCATATTGCATCTCGGCCAAATCTACGAAAAAGTCTGCCACAGCTTGAGACTTGATTACGTCCCTTCTATCATATTGTGGTGCATAAGGGGCTAACTGTATCGCCCATTTTGCAATTCAGCCACTTGCATCCTTATTGCTCATTATCTCAAATATAGGTGCTTCACACATCACCTTGATAGGGTGTTCTTCAAAGTAGTGCTTAAGCTTCTTGACCGCCATATAGACACCATACGCCATCTTTTGATAATGAGGATAATTTTGCTTCGAGGTAGACAATAGTTTGCTCAGGTAATATGCAGGCCTCTGCACCGACTTACCATCTTTGTCATGCTCCACCATAATCACAGCACTTATGACTCAGTTGGTCGCTGCTATATAGAGCAACATCGGCTCTTTGGATAGTGGTGAAGCTAACACATGTGCAGAGGCTAGCATCCTTTTGAGCTCATGAAACGCACTATCTGCCTTTGGTGTCCACACAAATTTGTCGGATTTTTTCATGAGCTGATAGAGAGGCAATTGCTTTTCTCCTAGCCGACATACAAACTGACTTAACGATTCTAGGCATCCAATGAATTTTTGGACATCATTAAGGCACTTCAGTAGTTCCATTCTTTCAAAGGCCCGTATTTTAGTTGGATTAGCTTCGGTACCTTGGCTGGACACGAGGAAACCGAGTAATTTTCCTACCGTGACACCAAAGGTGCACATCTCCGGGTTAAGCTTCATTCGGAACCTCTTGAGGTTCGCGAATGTTTGCTAGATATCATCAAGGAGTGTTTTGCTTTCCGTAGTCTTTCTCTCTACATCGTCTACATATACTTGCACATTTCTGCCAATTTGATCATGTAGACATTTTTGCATACATCTTTGGTATGTTGCACTCCATTACGTAAACCAAATGGATTGTCTTGTAGCAATAATCCCCAGACGGGGTGTTAAATGCGGTCTTTATTTGATCATCTGGGTTCAGTGGTATCTGGTGAAAACCAGAATAAGCATCTATGAAAGACAAAAACACACACCCAACTGTGGAATTTATGACCTGATCTATCCTCGGCAGTGGAAATAGATCTTTTGGGCATGCTTTATTTAGATTTGTGTAATCAATAGACACTCATCATACCACTGCCACATTCGGATCGTCCTTCTTCTTCTCGACAAGCACCGGATTTGATAGCCAATCCGAACAGAGTACCTCCATTATGAACCCAGCTACCAGGAGCCGAGCCAACTCGTCACCAATGATATTTCTCATGTCTTCGGCGAAGCGGCGGAGAGGTTGCTTCACAGGCTCAGCTCCGGGTCTCACATGCAAAGAGTGCTCAGCCAACTCCCTCAGAACACCTTGCAGATCCTGTGTGGACCAAGCAAAGATATCCCGATTCTCACGGAGGAAGCTGACAAGCTTGCTTTCCTACATGTCGATGAGCCCGACACAAATAGTGAGGGTGCGCTCCGGAAACTGATCGTCAATAGGCACCTTCTTAGTATCCTTTGCTGCTTGAAATGAAATACTCCCATGCGGGTTACTTAGTGCTAGCATATGCGCTTGTGCGGACTGAGCTAATACCACCACTTCCTGGATTCTTCTTTTCTCTTGTGCAATCACCGGTGACTCGGCCAAGTTTGACCCGGCTGAAGCACATTCTATCGAGCGCCTGAAGTCTCCAGTTATGGTAATTGGCCAATTTGGCTGAGGCATTTTCATTTTCAAGTAGCTGATGTGGGTACTTGCCATAAACTTGTTGAGAGCGGGCTTGCCGAGTAACATGTGATACGCACTTTCCAAGTTCACAACTCCAAACTCCAAATTCTTAGTACGGCAGTTGTCCCTTGTGCCGAATAACACATCAACCCGGACCTTGCCAATGGGTTCACATGAGATACCTGGCACAATGTCATGGAACATTGTCTTCATTTCTTGGAGCATGTTCTCCGATATTCCCAACTTGTGCATTGTGTCCTTGTACATAATGTTGATACTACTCCCACTGTTAATCAAAACCTTGGAGAATCTCCCATTGATATTCGGCCCAATGAATGTCGGGTCCAGCACTAATGCATATGATCCAGGACTCGGCATGAGCCTAGGGTGATCCTTGATACCCCAAGCCTCTTGTACATGCTCGAAAAGTTACTGATAAACATTTCCTCAAAGTATAGCCAGCAGTTAATGCTCCCTGTTGGCAAATTGTTCAACCAGATTCTTGCTGGCCCTTCCAACATTTGCGGCACATATCTAACCGCACATCTCAAATTGCCCATGGCAATGTTCACTGCTCTAGCATAATCAATGAGCCAATCATCCGGCTTGGTGCTGATGTCATACGTCTTTGTTCCTCTGGCTAACTAAATGTTCGCCACAGGTGGTTCTCTCATGATCCGAGGTCCAAAGCATGCAGTACCTGGAGGACCTTGCCCCTCAATCATTTCTGACCTATAGATTCGGTCCAACTTCAACCTGGCATCATCTGGCTACAAATTTCTGTTCCCCAGCCTTGATCCTATCACATGATGCTCTGCCCTAGGAAACCCGGCATCAGCAATTGCCAAATAACCATCATTGTACCTATCTTGACCCAGACAAGCATATTATTGTTGCATTGCTAGACCAACACTTTGCTCTGGCCGAGGTATATACTGCTGATGTTGTTGCCGGGGTGGGTTTTGCCTTGCTCCCGCTGAGTTACGCTGGCTAGCATTGTTGTTCCTAGCATTTACCTGACCGGCATTGCCTTCGTCGCGGTTACCTCGTCCAGCTTCACCTCGGCTGGCACTGTGATGATCCTCATCAACTTGCACTGCTTTTCCTTTTCCTGCCCTTACCGGGTCATACGGGACTATCTGCTTGTTCTTTCTTGCCGAGGTTACCACATCTTCTCTTCTAGGGCCATCATCTGGAGATGATGCTGCCCCAGCGGATTTTGCCAGGTTACCCCTGCCGAATGAACTACACAAGAACCTCCTACTAACATCGGGTTTGCTTTGATCATCTCCTTATTTTGCCTATATGCTACCCTCACCATATGGTTAACTCTTTCCTGTTGCCTTTCTCTGGCTTCCCCGGTCAGAACCTCTAACTTGGATGCTGCTGCCTCTGCAACCTTGAGGTTTTTCACTTGGGTGCTATACCTCTCCAGCCCTGCTGTCACTAGAGTAGCCGTATGACCCGGCTTAGGTACATACTCTTTGTCTATCTCACTGATCAAGTTTCTACCTCTATCTTTACTCCAGCTTTGCGTATTCACGCAAAGTGATGTTTAGTGACCGCTGCAACTCAGCTACTTTCTTTGCCCTAGCCAACATTTTCTGCCGAGTCTCCTCAAGCTTGGCCTAAGCCTGAGTCGGATCTACCACTGGTGCTATGGGAGTAGCTAAGCTATCTATTGCCTCCTGCAACACATTCTCTGGCCTCTCTAGTGGAGGGAATCTTGACCTGGGGTAGCGTCCGGATCTGGTGGCAGGTCCTTGCTTGGTCCTTCATATGGCATAGCCATCATGACCTCAATGCTACTAGCGAGGCGAGTGTTAAGCAAGCCACGATCTGTGCTAAGATGTGGTTCTCCTCCCTTGACGATGTGTTGAGGGTGAACACAGGACTTGTCGACACCGACGTAGATCTTGTGGGCGCCAAGGTTGATGAAGAGGTTGTTCCTCGGTGGAGGGTGATGACCCACATGTATAGGGGGTGTATCACATTATTTTCGAGGGAAGTGAAACCCAATTTATTGATTCGACACAAGGGTAGCCAAATAATATTTATAAGCCTTAACAACTGAGTTGTCAATTCAGCTGCACCTAGAAACAATCTTGCTTGCAGCAGTTTATCAGTAGCAACAGTTTTGTAGTAGGAATAGTAAAGTAACAGCAGTAGTAAAGTAAAGACAGTAGTAACAATAGCAGTAACAATAGGATTCGAGTGCGGTAGGCATAGGGATGGATGGACGGGCATTGCATGGACAAGACAAATCACATAGCAATCAGAACATAGGGCAATTACAGATAAATAAGATAAAGCATCCAAGTACTAGATAATCCTAGGCATGTGTCTCATATATAGTCATACATGCTCGCAATGAGAACTTGCACAACATCTTTTGTCCTGCCAGCCCGTTTGCAGCGGGGCCTCAAGGGAACTACTAGCAATTAAGGTGCTCCTTTTAATAGAGCACCGGAGCAAAGCATTAACACTCCGTGAACACATGTGATCCTCACATCAAAGCCATTCCCTCTGGTTATCCCGATTTCTGTCACTTCGGGGCCTTTGGTTCCGGACAACAACGTGTGTATACAACTTGCAGGTAAGACCATAAACAATACTATAATAATGAATCAATAACATGTTCAGATCTGAAATCATGGCACCCGGGCCCTAGTGACAAGCATTAAGCATAATAAGTCGCAAAAAAGTCATAAAGCACTAATAGAAGATACTAGGCACCATGCCCTAAAAATCTGATGCCATTACATGTACGATCTCATCCAATCCCTACCATCCCCATAGCCTACAACGGGGGATTACTCACTCGTAGATGGGGGAAACATGGATGGTCGATGGAGAACCGATGGTGATGATGATGGCGATGATCTCCTCCAATTCCCTGTCTCGGCAGGGTGCTAGAACGGAGTTTCTGGTGCTGTTTCGCGGAATCTGGTGGTGGCAGCGGAGCGGAATTCCTTCTGGAAAAACGTCAAATCCCCCTGAGTTTTTAGGTCAGAAGGCATCTGATAGGCGAAGAGGGAGATCGAGGGGGTGTCTAGGGCGGCCAGACCACCCCCTGGCACGGCCAGGCCTAGCCCGCGCGGCCAGGTGGTGTGGCCTGGGCCCAGCCCCCCTCCGTCTCGTATTCTGGCTCCCGGAGTCTTCTGGTGAAATGGGATTTTTGGCATATTTTCTGGGACTTTTCCTGGTAGTTGATTTTCTGCACAAAAACTAGACACCAAAGCAATTCTGCTGAAAACATTGTCAGTCCGTGTTAGTTGCCTCCAAATCACACAAGTTTTGAGGAGAAACAATAGCAAAAGTGTTCGGGAAAGTAGATATGTTTTGGACGTATCAACTCCCCCCAAGCTTAGCTTATTGCTTGTCCTCAAGCAATTCAGTTGAAAACTGAGTGCGACAAAAGAACTTTCACTAACACATTTGCTTCATATGATGTATATATTCTCAGCATGTGATCAACTACTTAGACAATTCATAATAAGGAGTATGCAACTAAGTTTACTTAATAGGCAATGCAAGCTATGAAGATATTCCAACTAAAAAATAATAAGTAGCGTGAAACATAAACATAAGCAACATTACAATGCTCATAACAAGGTATGATAGAGTGGTATGTCGCTTGCCTTTGACTATGAATGCCAAGGCACGTCTGAAGTTCAGGTGAAGACTAGAAGTAAAGATATCAAAGATACAAGCATCAAAGTCATAACACAAATAATCAAGTTTTGAGACAAACACATTACACTAAGAATGACAACTATGCTCTCAAGAAGGTGCTCAAAGAATAAGTGGAGACTCAACAAGGAAATGAAAAGGTTTTGAATAGTTTGAAAGGCTTCCAAATGCTGAAAGTATGGTACTCATTAGCTTTGAGCTCTCATTGCCCCTATCATAAGCATCTTTAATATGGTTAGGGTGAAAGTGAGGTCCAATCCGAGTTATATGCTTGACAGACTATAAACTAGAAATCCCATGTCCCTTGAGTACGAGGGCCGCTCCTCATGCTACTCAACTTTAGTTACCAGTAAGTTCTTGTCATCGTAAATACGTGCGTATCATAGAGAACCGCCAACGGGGTACCCCTTGCCTGATGATACGGAAGAATCCCCATATCAAAATGACAAGGCAAGCAGACAATGAGTATCTCAGCAATCTTCTTATTTACCATGGGAAAATGGTGCTTTTTCTCTCTTTCCTCTTTTCTGAAATCTTTTTTTCTTTTTCTCAATAGCTATCTCTCTCTTTTTTTATAAGAAGAATGCTTCATAGATACTTATTATGGTTACGCTGCAGGTTTCCACCATTTGGCATGGATTAGACCGGCGGCCCGGGCGTTTGTCTAACACACATACATAACTCCATGGACTTACAAGCTCCCCTTTTATTTCACACCGACGACATCCGCAAACAAAAGAGCATGGTATCAACTAGGTATATATTTCCAGGTGTTCAAAGCGTTCCCTGTGACAGCACGGTTCTGCTAATCCCCAGCCTATAATTTGCAAGCATATAACTTTCATGGACAGTCACAATGGTTCAGGTTTATTAAGTGCAGGAAATAAAGTGTGCCATCAAGTTCGTGAGAGCTTTACTGAATAACTTTCTCATAATAAGCAAACGTTTTATTCGGAAGAAAACAAGGCATATTGAATATGCACGGAAATAGCAAATGATGCTAATAGGGAGGTGTGGTGGACACTTTTGGCAATATTAGGTTTTAGGGAGTTGGAAACACGAGTGAAACATACTCAGTGTAAGTGAAGGCTAGCAATAGTAAGGGAGCGACAAACGAGAGAGCAATAGCTGTCATAATCATGCTTGCACCAAAACAGGACTAATCATGGCATGAAAGTGATTCAAGACCCTCAAGACAAAATAATTCATCGAGGCTTAACTGATTATTTTAGTCATATGCATGCATGAGCATGTGCCAAGTCAATTCAAATGAAACATTCAGAGGAGGATACCACGGTGTCATACCAAGTTATGAATAGAGTAATGCAAGCAAACATTCATAAGACATGCTACAAACTATTAGCAAGCTAGAACTAATCATATGAAAGCAAGAACTACTAAGCATCCATAAATAACATACACCCTACACGAACAGGCTAAGCATGTCCACAATGATGAGTATATGTACAAAAATGAAAACGAATAGAGTTAGTTACCAGCCTCTTACCACACCTCAAGTTGTCATTAATCCTCATTATTGCTCTTCACTTGTGTGGCTTGAATAATAATATGAAACCAAATCCCACTGAGGATTGCTGAATCCTACAACAAACTCACAAAACCAAAGAAGAACAACAAATATTTTTGGTGTTTTCAATTTTTAAAACAAGAACCAAAAAGGAAGAACAAGCAAAGCAAAATCTTTTTGGGTTTTTTTGAATAGTTCAAATAAAGCAAGCAAACCAAAGAGAAACAACAGAAATATTTTTGGTCTTTTTGTGTTTTAGAAAGCAAAATCAAAGAATGAATGAAAACTAAAAGGAGAACGAAATATGAATATACAAAGTACAGACGAAACGTGATAAGGAGATGAGTGCGATGTCGACGTACCTCCCCCCCCCCAAGCTTAGGCTTTTGGCCTATGTGGGTATCAATCCCAAGCTGGCCAGGATGAAGTGTCACCATGGTATGGTGAGGAGGTACCCTCGTCCTGGTGCGAGCTCCAGTACGTCCCTCCGTAGTGCGCAGAGTAATCGTAGGAGGGCACATCCTCTTGGTGCTGCCCGTGGAAACCCAACAAGCGGAGCTGCTCATTCACCTCATCCTTGGAGCGCGACCACGGTCTCCTATGAACACTAAACAAAGTAGATTGCGGCAACAGGATCTCCCTCTTGTCCCCGTCAGTAAACAGCATCCTATACACTAGACTGTCCAAATCAGAATCAGTAGTGACAAAGTGATGAGTTTTCATAACAGCAAGGTCAAGCCTTTGTGGTGCCAATATACTATCATTGGGGTCCATTGAAAGCCCTAATGCACTGAACATACGTGAGGCAGTGATGCCCCCATAGATAGGCCCCCTAGCAGCTAGGCGGCGAGCAATAAGCGAGCCAAGGTTGTACCGAGTGTCATTGTTAAGCGCAACAGCAAGGAAGGCTAAATGATAGTTGGAGATATTACTAGTATTCTCCCTACCAAGGATGCTAGTAGCAAGATAATATGCAAAGTATCTAAGAGTAGGGAGTTGGATGTTTCTTATCTTTCCACGCTGAGCCACGCGGTCATCGTCATTGGTCACCCCTCGGTAAAGTTCCAGCAAATCAGCGGGTCGCCCTTGAATCTTTTTCATGGTCCATGTCATGCTTACACCTACAACACTGCAAAATCTTTCCAATGACATGGTAAAGGCCAGATTATAAATTTTGAAAGAGACAGTTGACTAATAGGGCGTGTTAGTAAACACGAAGCTCGCAACAAAGGTTTTGGTGAGCATAGCATATTTCTCACTCTCATCTTGCATATATGAGGTCAAACCAACCCTCTGAATCAGTAGCAAGAAATCATCAAGAATCCCTGCAGCTTGTAAGAAAGTAAAACAAGGAAAAGTGGATGGGTGAGCATCCCCATCATCTCCTTCGTTACCAATATGAGTTGCGATAAGATCTTCATTGTATGATGGCCTAAACTGAGAGGCTGATCTTGAGGGCCTTGACCTCCTAGGTGCATCTCTCTCAAATATTTCTCCAAAGGTATGGTTGTTCATGCTTGATATTCTAAAATTTAAACATCTATTAAACAAGTGATTATAAAGTGATTATAATGAAGGGCACTACTCATAGGGACTTGTAAGAGGCCTAAACATGCATCAAAACTATATCTCTAAGCATCAAACAAGATTACAAGCTCTCATAACCTGTCACCGACAGCAGCAAAATACTCAAGATATAAACCACTAAACACAAATCTACTTGGACAAACAGAGGAGTCACATACCGGAGAACAAATACTCCAAATTTCAGCAACAAAGATGGGCTGAGCAAGGAGATCAAAAAATCGAGGGCAAGCACAGCAAGAACGCGATTTTGAGCAATGGACTGGTGTTTGCTCGGGAGAGAGAAGAAAGTGGCAAGTGAGAGAGTGAGTGGAGGGCCAGGGGTGGCCTACACCATAGGCTGGCGCGCCCTAGGGCTGGCCGCACCACCAGGTGGTGTGCCTGCCTGGTGGCCCCCCCTGGTACCTTCCAGGCACTCCTATGCCCCTTTTTCACGTAAAAATTTAATATGAATTTTTTGGAATTTTTCGAGACACTTTATTTTTGTGCAATTTTCAGGCATAGATGAATGATTTTCTGATAGACTGACTTTTTGGAAATGATGCAATGACAAAACAAGGCTAGAACCACAGAAGTTCTCGGATACTCTAACATGCAAGCAACTAACAACAAAAAAGAAAACTAAACGAAAGCAAAAACTAAAATGGATAGAATAGAAGTAAGCGGAGATAATCACGGTGAAAACATTGTTTTGTTCAATGAAATCCTTTTTTAACAAGGTTGATCAGGTCTTTCTATCAAAACAATTTCATATGAGACAAAACTTTGTATTCCACTAATGATTATGTTACCTCAACTTTGATAGCAATGGTCCCAATCATAATAGTTTCAAATTTTCTATTGGTATGGGACAATATATTTCTCCAACTTGAATGCGCTCAACATGTTCAACTGAATTTAAACCATAAGTCCTATCAATCTTCTTGGGGAAATAGACATTATGTTCCTTGTCATTAACATTGAAGGTCACCTTTCCTTGATTACAATTAAGAACAGCTCCTGCAGTATTAAGAAAAGGTCTCCCAAGAATAATAGACATATTATCATATTCAGGCATTTCAAGCACAACAAAATCAGTTAATATCAAGCAATTATGAGCCACTTGAATAGGTACATCCTCACATATACCAACAGGAATAGTGGTAGATTTATCAGCCATTTGCAAAGATATATCAGTAGGTATCAGTTTTTCTAGTTGAAGTCTTTTATAGAGAGAGAAAGGCATAACACTAACTCCAGCTCCTAAATCAAACAAAGCAGTTCTACCATAACTATTCTAAATAGAGCAAGGATAGTTGGAATCCCTAGGTCTCCAAGTTTCTTTGGAACCTTACCATTAAAGGAATAATTGGCAAGCAAAGTAGAGATTTCTCATTAGGGATCTTCCTTTTATTCGAGACAATATCCTTCATATATTTTGAGTAAGGAGGCAATTTAATAGCATCAGTCGAAGGAATTTGCAAGAATAACGGTTTTATCCACTCACAAAACTTGTTATAGTGTTCATCTTCCTTTGACTTGTGTTTCTTATCAGGGAAAGGCATAGGTTTTTGGACCCAAGGCTCTCTTTCACTACCATGTTTCTTAGCAACAAAATCTTCTTTAGTGTATTTAGTATTCTTTGTGTGCTTTTTAGGTTCTTCTTCAACTTTTTCTTTATCAGGAATATCATTTTCTTCATTACCACTTTCAGTTTTAACATCAGATATAGATATACTATTAGGATCTTTAGCAGGTTCAGAGGGTTCTACAATAGTTTTATGTTTCTTTTTTCTTTTCTTACGAGTAGAACCACTATTTCAGCTTGTTGAGAATCCTGCTCAATTCTTTTGGGATGCCCCTCGGGATATAGAGGATCCTAGGTAGCAGCACCACTTCTAGTTCTAATTTCATAAGCATGTTTTTCTTTAGCAATGTTAACTAGCAGGTCTTTTTGTACCTTAATAAGTTGATCTTTTTGAGTTTGAACCATTTGAAAATGTTAAACAATCATTTTAACATCATTAGAGGTTCTTCCCACAATATCTTTTAACTCAACAATAGCTCTAGTGTTTTCCATTAGATGATTTTGCACCCTTTTATTAAAGTTATCTTGTTTAACAATAAAGATATCGAATTCTTCTAAGCATTGATCAGGAGGTTTAGAGTAAGGGATACCACCTTCACCAAAGTATTGGAGAGACTGTACCTCAATAGTGGATGAGTGGGGAATTGGCTTACATAATTCTTCTATAGGAGGTAAATTCTTGACATCTGCAGCTTTAATTCCCTTCTCCTTAAGACATTTCTTAGCTTCCTTCATCACTTCATCATTTAATTCAATAACTCCCCTCTTCTTTGATGTTGCAATAGGCACATGAATAGTTGGTTCAGGTATAATTATTTCAGGTATAGCTGGTTCAGGAGGAGTCCAGTCTTCATAATTCTTGCTTATTTAGCCATTAATTCCTCAGCTTCCTTGGGAGTCCTATTCCTGAAAACACAATCAGCACAACTATCTAGGTATGTCCTAGATTCTTCAGTTAGTCCATTATAAAATATATCAAGAAGCTCATTCTTAGGTAATGGACTTCCAGCATGTGCATGAATCAAGGCACAAAACCTTTCAAGAATTTACTTACTAAACCAAGTTTTAGCTTCTCCTTTTAGTGAAAAAGGGAAAATCTTAGCAACAAAGTAAGTACGCATCTTAATATCATCAGAAAACAAGCCACTCATGGTAGAAAGCTCAGTCATATGTGCTACCGCACTTTCATTCTTAGTCCCACAAAAAGGTTCTTTCTCAACAATAGCTATGTAAGATAGACCAAGAGAGAAATCATAATCTTTATCTTTAATGTTTATGGCAGAAGCAGCAAACTTAGCAATAGGAGACAATTTGGGTCTAATAGTATGCCTCTCAAGGAGACTCTTAGCAGCGCTCCTATCATGGGTGTTTTTACATTCTTTAATAAATTCATCGGTCATCTCAACATAACCATCTTCAATATCATAACTCTCACTAGACTCAGGTGAAATAACAGGTGTAGTAGTGTCTTCATTAGGAGTTTCAGTATTTCTAGCTATAGTTCTAGCAATCATAGCATCTAGGAAAGGACCTAATGAACCACTCTTATCAAGCACAGTAGAAGCAGCATCATAAGTATCAGAAGTTTCAAATTCAACAGTAGTAGCAGTGTGTGTAGCATGTGTATGTGGTGGTGTAATGAGCTTACTCATAATAGATGGTGAATCAAGAGCAACAGAGGTGTTCAGAACCGTACCTCTTCTTGTAGTGGATGGTAAAATAGGAACCTTGCCATCACGAGACTTACCCATGATGGATGGATGGCAGCGAACAATAAAGAATCCAAGTGAACTTAATAAATAAAGCTATGCTTCCCGGCAACGGCGCCAGAAAATAGTCTTGATGACCCACAAGTATAGGGGGTGTATCACAATATTTTCGAGGGAAGTGAAACCCAATTTATTGATTCGACACAAGGGGAGCCAAAGAATATTTATAAGCCTTAACAACTGAGTTGTCAATTCAGATGCACCTGGAAACAATCTTGCTCACATCAGTTTATCAGTAGCAACAGTTTTGTAGTAGGAATAGTAAAGTAACGGCAGTAGTAAAGTAAAGACAGTAGTAACAACAACAGTAATAGTAGGATTCGAGTGCGGTAAGCATAGGGATGGATGGACGGGTGTTGCATGGACAAGACAATTCACATAGCAATCAGAACGTAGGGCAGTTGCAGATAAATAAGATAAAGCATCCAACTACTAGATAATCCTAGGCATGTGTCCCATATATAGTCATACGTGCTCGCAATGAGAACTTGCTCAACATCTTTTGTCCTACCAGCCCGTTTGCAGCGGGGCCTCAAGGGAACTACTGGCAATTAAGGTGCTCCTTTTAATAGAGCACCGGAGCAAAGCATTAACACTCCATGAACACATGTGATCCTCACATCAAAGCCATTCCCTCCGGTTATCCCGATTTCGGTCACTTCGGGGCCTTTGGTTCCCGACAACAACATGTGTATACAACTTGCAGGTAAGACCATAAACAATACTATCATAATGAATCAATAACATGTTCAGATCTGAAATCATGGCACCCGGGCCCTAGTGACAAGCATTAAGCATAACAAGTCGCAACAAAGTCATAAAGCACTAATAGAAGATACTAGGCACCATGCCCTAACAATCTAATGCCATTACATGAACGATCTCATCCAATCCCTACCATCCCCATAGCCTACAGCGGGGGATTACTCACTCATAGATGGGGGAAACATGGATGGTCGATGGAGAAGCGATGGTGATGATGATGGCGATGATCTCCTCCAATTCCTCGTACCGGTAGGGTGCCTGTTGTTTCGTGGAATCTGGTGGTGGCGGCGGAGCGGAACTCCTTCTGGAAAAACGTGGACCCCCCCTAAGTTTTTAGGTCAGAAGGCATCTTATAGGCGAAGAGGGAGACCGAGGGGGTGTCTGGGGCGGCCAGACCACCGCCTGGCGTGGCTAGGCCTAGCTCGCGCGGCCAGGTGGTGTGGCCTAGGCCCAGCCCCCCCCCCCCCCCCCCCCCCCTCTCATATTCTGGCTCTGGGAGTCTTCTGGTGAAATAGGATTTTTGGCATATTTTCCAGGATTTTTCCTAATAGTTGATTTTCTGCACAAAAACTAGACACCAAAGCAATTCTGCTGAAAACAGTGTCAGTCCATGTTAGGTGTATCCAAATCACACAAGTTTAGAGGAGAAACAATAGCAAAAGTGTTCGGAAAAGTAGATACGTTTTGGACGTATCAGAGGGTCATTGCCGGAGATGCGGGCGTTGTCGCTAATGTAGTGCAATGCTCTAAAGATCTAAATAATCCCAGAGACAATCCACTCGCCAGTGTTGATGAAGTTTCCCGTCCTAATCTTCACTCCTGCTAGTACCGCTAGCCCACGGTGGGCACCAACTATCGTGGTGGTGGCATGACAAATGCCATGTATAGGCTAAAGATGGGGCCAATGAGCACTAGAGGTATCTAGGGAGGGATAGTGTGGTGATTCCACACACAGCTATTTGTATTCTCTCAATCAATGGTGGTTTACAGAAGCTCCTTGAGCTGTTCATGGGGAGGGGGAAGATTAACTTCTCTACTACCCACCACTCTCTCTCTATAGGGTTTTCCCTTAATAAAAATGGACGACCCTCTCTATGGAGGTCCTAGTGCTCCTTATATAGGGGAGCCCATGTTACAAGTTAGGGCATACATGGAAGGCATATTCTCCGAATATGCTTTTCCCAAAATAGCAAAGCGGTGCACTCCTTTTCCCTTCGTAAGCTGGTCTGGACTCATGGCGTAAGCCTCTCTGAGCCCCTCTACAGCGCGGTGTCATCCGACATAGGTAACGTCATCAGACAAAGGGAACATCACACTTGTCAGCATGTACTCGGTGGTCCTCGTCTCTATCCTCTGCGCTCACGGTATAGTGGTGCCTTTGACCAGCAAGATTCCTTCCTTCTCTTGTAAGCCAAGTGGTAACCCGACTTGTGCCTGGTTAAGTCGGCCCCGTGGGTACCTCCAAGCAAGTTGCAAAGAGAAAGCCTACATACACTTTATATCAGCTGAGATAACGTTGGATGAACTTCCTCTGGGCCGGGTCTACCGTAAGTCGGCCTACCTTGAGGTAACTTGGCCAGCTTGCACTTTGACCTTGTTGTACCTCGGCTATCATGGCCTTTATACCCCGGTGTGGCCCTACCCGGGGTTATCCCCCCCAATAAGGACCGCGACAGAGTCAGGCAGCCTGTTGGCTTCTTGGTCGTCTCTACTTCGGATCCTCCTACTCGATCAAAGTGAGATGGGATTTGGGGAGAAGGTCCACGCGGTTTATATGTCAAGGGACTTTTGCCCCAGGTCAGGCCACGACCCGGGACTAAAGTGTCTTTACTCCTAGTTCGTGGCATGACACGGGGCTAAAGGAGTTACCTTTATCCCCGGTTCATGCCAAGACTCGGGACTAAAGAGTTTTGGCAGCCTCCCAAAGGCCGCGCGCCAACCGTCCACCTTTAGTCCCGGGTTGTGGCATGACCCAGGACTAAAGGGCCTTTCAAAAATAATATTTGAACTTTGTAGTATAAATTTTGGTTCCTTCCTTATTGTATATTAAAATGGTAATAAAAGAATTAAATAATTTCTATCTAATAAAAAATATATATAGCATATTAAAATATTCATAAAAGAAATATCTACATAATAAAAATATAATATATTTTTTATAATAATACAATTATTTAATATGGTCAATAATTTTTAAAAGGGTTTTTAAAGGGTAAATTATAAAAGGGTTTTTAAATGGTAAATCATTTTTAAATAAATAATAATAATGTTTGGCCTCCAAGACATTTATTGCCGTGTTGAGATACACATGATCTAATGCTCATGATTTTTTGAAAAAAGGAAAACTTATCAGGAAGTGGGTCCGGTTGAACTACATGTACATGATCTAATGCAAGTTTTAGCGGGCCTCATGCCCTATCTTCATGCCCATCGTTTTGACCATAGTTTGATACGGGAAAATTTGGAAATGGGCATAATAATTTCAAAAATGGTCTGAACAATGTAAATCCTTTGCATGGTGTCATATTATTTGAAATAGTTGCAAGGAAAAATACCAAACTTGGTATATTGCTTGCATCATGAAAAATCATTTTCAAAATGAGCTATCATGTTCAAGCTTTCATGGCTGCCGGTCTAAATGACCAATGTTATGGCTAGAATCACGGCATAGTTTGTGATAGTGTGCCCATATTGAGCATACATGTGTATATTATGCTGGCAAACAATGATGCAGGAGGAAGTTTTCCTTTTTGTCGTATGGAAAAGCCATTTTCCATTTTGCGAGCACAAAAAAGGAGAGTTTTGTGAAGCAACCACTAAAGGGCTAATTCAAAATGCTACCACCCCATTTTTCAAAATAACTAGACCACCTTACATGGACGATGTCCCAACCGGGGTATCTCAAACCTTTCCGTCCACCCCAGGCGAAAAAGACAAATGTCTGCCGAATCGGTAGGAAGTGGGTCCGGTTTGAACTACAGGTACATGATCTAATTCTTATGATTTTTTGAAAAAAATCATTTTATGACTCAAAATATGATGTTTCTTCATAGATCCAATGCAAGTTTTAGGGAGGCTCGTCCCCTATCTTCATGCCCGCCGTTTTGACCATAGTTTGAAACGGAAAAATTTGGAAACGGGCTTAAGAAATTCAATAAAGGTCCAAACACTGTAAATCCTTCGCATGGTGTCATATCATGTGAGATAGTTGCAACGAAAAATACCAAACTTGGTATATTGATTGCATCTCAAAAAATCCTTCTCGAAATGTGCTATCATGTTCTAGGTTTCATGGCTTTCGGTCCAAATGACCAATGTTAAGGCTAGAATCACGGCATAGTTTGTGATAGTGTGCCCATATTGTGCACATATATGTATCTTGGGATGGCGAACAATGTTTCAGGGGAAGTTTTCCTTTTCGTCGCATGGAAAAGCCATTTTCCATTTTACGAGTGCTAAAAACAGGGCGTTTTGTGAAGGAACCACCAACGGGATAATTCAAAATGATACCAACCCATTTTTCAAAATTACTAGACCACCTTACATGGACGATGCCCCAACTAGGGTATCTCAAACATTTCTGTACACCTCGGGTAAAAAAGACAAATGTTTGTCGAATCGGTAGGAAGTGGGTCCGGTTTGAACTACAGGTACATGATCTAATGCTCATGATTTTTTGAAAAAATAACTTTTAGACTCACAATATGATGTTTCTTCATAGATCCAATGCATGTTTTAGAGAGGCGCATCCCGTATCTTCATGTTCGTGGTTTTGACCATAGTTTAAACGAGGAAATTTTAGAAACGGGCATAAGAAATTCAAAAAAGTTCCAAACAATGTAAATCCTTCATGTGGTGTCGTATTATGTGACTTAGTCGCAAGGAAAAATACCAAACTTGGTATATTGGTTGCATCTCTAAAAATCCTTCTCAGAATGAGCTATCATGTTCGGGGTTTCATGGCTTTCGGTTCAAATGACCAATGTTATGGATATAATCGATCCATAGTTTTTGATAGTGTGCCCATACTGTGCATGCATGTGTATCTTGGGATGACGAACAATGTTACAGGCGGAAATTTCCTTTTCGTGGCACAGAAAAGCCATTTTCCATTTTACAAGCGCCAAAACAGGATGTTTTATGAAGCAACCACCAAAGGGATAATTCAAAATGCTACCACCCTATTTTTCAAAATTACCGGACCACCTTACATGGACAATGAGCCAATCGGGTTATCTCAAACCTTTCTATCCACCCTGGGTGAAAAAGACAAATGTGTGCCGAATCTGTAGGAAGTGGGTCCGGCTTGAACTACAGGTACATGATCTAATGCTCATTATTTTTTGAAAAAAATCATTTATAGACTCACGATATGACGTTTCTTCAGATATCCAATGCAAGTTTTAGTGAGGCATAATTTAAAATACATATTGATTGCATCTCAAAAACCACGAACGACACAATTCAAAATACATTTGTGAAAATATACTAAACTTGGTATATTGATTGCATCTAAAAAATCACCAAAGGCATAATTCAAAATACATATAGTCACTTGGTTCCTAAAATACTTTGCTTACGATTGCGTTGGTCGTAACCATGGAGTATCTTTATCATTTAACAGGATGCTTGGGTCAGTGTTCACTGTGAAGGATGGAATTTCATCAAACTTATTATAATCTTCTGACATGTATGTCTTGTCCTCCACTCCCACGATCTTTATTTTCCCTGAAAGAACTATGTGACACTTTGGCTCATCATATGATGTATCCGTATGCTTTTTTTTCTTTTTATCGGTTTGATAGACATGCCCTTCACATAGAAAACCTGAGCCATATCATTGGCTAGGACGAATGGTTCGTCTGTGTACCCAAGATTGTTGAGATCCACTGTTGTTATTCTGTACTTCTAGTCTACCTGAACCCCGCCTCCTATCAGCTTGACACATTTTCACTGTAACAAAGGGACCTTAAAACAAGGTCCATAGTCAAGTTCCCATATCTTCTCTATGTTACCATAATATGTGTCCTTTTGCGCACTGTTATTGGTTGCATCAATGCGGACACCACTGTTTTGGTTGGTGCTCTTTTTATCTTGGGTAATCATGTAAAATGTATTCCCATTTATCTCGTACCCTTGGAAAGTCAATACACTCGAAGATGGTGTCCTAGCCAACAAGTACAGATGATCTTCAAGAGTGGTGTTATTCATGTACATGTTTGCAACCAACTGCCGAAAGTCACAATGTGTGCACGTGTAATCGATTCGTTAGACAACTCTAGGTATTGGGAGCATAGAAATATTCTTGTGTTCATTGATATACGGAGCTACCAAGGTGGAACTTTGTAGAACTGTGTAGTGGGCTTGAGTGAGAGAATGTCCGTCTCAACTTATTATTGCTTTTTTTCCTAGCATGCCTTTTACACTCAGTATCCCCTCATGTCGCGATTGAGGAACACCAGTCGGCTGAAGGTCAAGAATAAAGTCAACACAGAACTCAATGACCTTCTATGTTCCATAGCCCTTGGAGATGCTTCCTTCTGGCCTAGAACAATTATGAACATATTTCTTTAAGTCTCCCATGAACCTCTCAAAGGGGAACATATTGTGTAGAAATATAGGACCGAGAATGGCAATCTCTTCGACTAGGTGAACCAGGAGATGCGTCATAATATTTAAGAAGGATGGTGGGAACACCAACTCAAAACTAAAAATACATTGGACCACATCATTATATAACCTTGGTAGAGTATCTAGATTTATTACCTTCTGAGAAATTGCATTGAGTATTGCACATAACTTCATAATGGGTATTGGAACATTTTCCGTTAGAAGCCCCCTCAATGCAACCGAAAGCAATTGCGTCATAATCACGTGGCACTCATGAGACTTGAGGTTCTTGAATTTTTTTCTCTGCCATATTTATTATGCCCTTTGTATTCGACGAGAAGCTAGACGGACCTTGATACTGCTCAGGAATTCAAAAAATATTTCCTTCTCTTTTTGGTAAGAGTGTAGCTGGAAGGACCTTGGTACTTCTCTGGATGCATGCCATCTCGTTCGTTCAAACGTTGATGGTATTTTCGTGCTTTCGGTGTATCTTTTGACTTCCCATACACGCCTAAGAATCCTAGCAGGTTCACTCAAAGATTCTTGATCATGTGCATCAAGTCGATGGAAGAGTGGACCTCTAGGACTTCCCAATAGGGTAGCTCCCAAAATATAGATTTCTTCTTCCACATGGGCACGTGTACGGTAGCGTCATTCGGAACAGATTGACCGCCAGGACCCTTTCCAAAGATTACTTTTTGATCCTTGACCATAACAAATACATCATCACTAGTACGGGGGATAGGCTTATTCTGATAATCTGCCTCATCTTTGAAATGCTTGCCTTTCTTTCTTACGATATGCTTGGTCGGAAGAAATCGATGACTCCATAGGTACACAACCTTCTTACATTTATGCAAGTATGTACCTTTAGTCTCATCTAAACAGTGTGTGCATGCATTGTATCCCTTGTTTGACTATCCTGGAAGTTTACTAAGAGCATGTCAATCTTTGATGGTTACGAAAAGTAACGCTCGTAGGTCAAATTCCTCCTGTTTGTGCTCATCACACACATATAAACCTTGTTCGTGCCATAGCTGTAAAAGTTTTCAACTAATGGCCTTAGGTACACATCAATATCGTTGCCGGGTTGCTTCGGTCCTTGGATGAGCACTATCATCATAATGAACTTCAGCTTCATGCACAACCAGTGAGGAAGGTTATAGTTACATAGAGTTATAGGCCAGATGCTATGCCTCAGCTATGGTCCCCAAAAGGATTCATTCCATCTATACATAGACCAAACCTTAAGTTCCTTGCATCATTTGCAAAGCCCGGGTACTCTCTCTCGATTTTCTCCACCGCGACCCATTAGCAGGGTGTCTCAACATTGGGTCTTTCTTGCGGTCTTCTTTGTGCCATCGCAACAACTTGGCATGCTCTTCGTTTCTGAACAAATGTTTCAACTGTGGTATTATAGGATCATACCACATAACCTTGATAGGAACCCTCTTCCTAGGGCGCTCGCCCCTCAACATCACCAGGATCATATCGTCTAATCTTATACCTCAATGCACCGCATACTAGGTATTCATTCTTATTCTCGTACTCCTCACCGTGGTAGAGGATGCAGTCATTAATGCATGCATGCATCTTCTGCACCTCTAATCCTAGAGGGCAGACAACCTTATTTACTTGATACATACTGACAGGAAATTCCTTATCCTTTGGAAGGTTCTTCTTCATTATTTTTAGTAGCTTCTCAAATAGCTTATCAGATAAACCATTCTCAGCCTTCCATTGCAGCAATTCTAGTGTGGTACCGAGCTTTGTGTTGCCATCTTTGCAATTTGGTACAACCTTGTTTTGTGATCATCTAACATGCGCTTTAACTTCGACTTCTCATTTTCCCTTTCACATTCTCTCTGTGCATCCACAATGGCCCGGTGAAGATCATCAACAAGCTCATCTGGTGCCTCTTCATCTTTAGCTTCTATGTTGCAGTATCACCATATTCAGGGAACATAGGATAGTTGTCATCATCCTATTCTTCTTCTTCATTGTCTTCCATCGTAACCCCTCTTTCTCCGTGCTTGGTCCAACAATTATAGCTGGGCATGAAACCGAACCGAAGCAGGTGGGTGTGAAGGGTTCTCGAGGAAGAGCAATCCTTCTTATTCTGACAGGCAACACATGGACAACACATAAAACCATTCCCACTGTTTGCCTCAGCCACATGGATAAAAATATGTAGGCCCGTAATGAACTCGACAGTGCTTCGGTCACCGTACATCCATTGCCAGCTC
Source organism: Avena eriantha (assembly GCA_910589775.1). Taxonomy (NCBI): domain Eukaryota; kingdom Viridiplantae; phylum Streptophyta; class Magnoliopsida; order Poales; family Poaceae; genus Avena; species Avena eriantha. The sequence goes on from OU342744.1 coordinate 226,348,550, forward strand.
ATCTGCATTATATAATTAAGTTTATCAAAAACATTATAGAACATCTAGAGAAATGACCACTATACATCGAAAAATGCATTGTATCAATGACAAATGAAAGGATAAAGTTGCTAACCTCGATTGAGGAGGAAAGAAAGAGGAGAAAGCTTAAGTGTGGCTCATGCACTTCATATCATGTTTGTTTTATGTGAACTCAAGTGGCATCGTGCTCTCATGCATTTCATCGAGCACCTCTTGTACATAGAGGGGAAAACAAAGCAACATACACCACATGTGCATGAGAGGGGAAAAACAAACCAGCTCACACACAACCGTGTGGGGCTAGGGTGTATATATACACGAACATGGACCTTTAGTCTTGGTTCTTACCACGAACCGGGACTAAAGGGCTAGAGGGAGGCACGAAACCCCTTTAGTCTCAGTTCGTCGTATGAAACGGGACTAAACGTCCCAAACGAACCAGGAATAATCCTTGTCCTGCCCCCTGCGGCGTCCTGGCCTTACGAACCGAGACTAACACTCACATTAGTCCCGGTTCGTAAGGAAACTAGGACTGATTATTCAGGACAGTCTGACGGAAGCCCTGTTTTCTACTAGTGAGGCCAGTCTGTGTGGCTAACACCGACTGGCTACACCGACTACAACACCACACATGCGCCGGTCTAGTTAGTGTGACCCAAACCGACTGAACCATTAGGTTTGGGCCACACCGACTGGCGCCTATCGGGCTAATCACCGCATAATGACTGCATGATCATAGTTATGTGTGCTAACCCGTTCTCTCGCCGGTTATATTCCCACACGAATTTCTCCCGCCAGCTGTATTCCCGTGCGAATTTCTTCCGCCACATTCTCCCACCGGTTAGTTTCTGCCATTTCTTCTCTTCTGGCTCTATAACACCCCCTCCTCTCCGTGTTGTGTAAGCATGGAAGTGTTTCCTTGTTAAGATGTTGGGTTTTCCTTCTGATCATAGCTTTATAAGATGGATGTCATGTCGCCTTTCAGATTTAGCTAGAGAGTTTTGGATAGACGATACTCCAATTACATGGGAGGCTCTCATTAGTAGTGACACCCTTCTTAATGAGTTGGGTGAGAAATTACATAGATTAGGGTGTCCCTAGAGAACCCCTGAGGAAATACGGCAAGAACTTCTCACGATCAATGCAAGGTGGGAGAATGCAAAGCTTAAACCGATGCAGGTTTTGGCAAATGACGCTTATTATTGGACAGAAGAGAGAAAGGATGAAGATGATATCTTCATGCCACTGAGCATCAAGAGAAAGAGAGATGCCTGGGAGAAGGCAAGAGCAAAGAAGTACAAGAGCGCTTCATCATCAACGAGAGCATCATCGTAGTAAGGTTATCTGAGTTTAATTCAATTCGTGTTCGTATGTGAATTCTATATTGTAGTTGTTTGTTAGTGAAATGAATGACAATACGAAATAATAGTAATGTGTCTCACACGTCGACAGGTCCATGTCTCACACATAGATAGTTCATGCATTAGAAGTAGAGATATATGTATCATACATAGAAAGATATCAGTCTCGATGTCTGGCATGACGTCGAGGTACCGGGTCAGGAGGGGTACTCCAGCCATACCTACGAGGTGGTCCAACATTATGAGTAGGAATCTATGACCCATCATCATGGTACCGTGTATCCTCTGTGGGGTATAGTGGAGGAGTCTGAAACATACTTGTCCACTCGTCATGTAGATCATGTGTCTACTACGCATATTATGGCTCACTCCCCCACATGGATCTGGACAAGGAGTGTTGATATACATAGGGTCCCGCATGTAGAAGAAATAGTAAGTAATGAGTGATTGTGAAGTGTGGACGATAGATATGAACACACATACCCTGTTTCTATGATGGTGGACGAAGATCAAAGTTCCACATGGGAGGTAACTGCCAAGCAGAATCATGTCCATCATTCACATTCATTGTCGTTGAGAAGTCATGATTCCATGAGGCAGGAATCGATACCTCCTCTTCTTCATCTGACTCATCAAAATCATCTAAAAGATCAATCTCATCGGCTGTATCTTCCTCTTCCATCTGCTCTTGCAGATGACCATCTCTCTCATCTGAATCTGCCTCCTCACTAAAAAGATTTCCTCATGTTGCCTGACTACTATGCTCTGATTCATAACCACCACCTCCATTGTATACATGGCTACTCTGCCCTGATTCATAACCTCCACCTCCAGCTTGTGTCTGGATGCTATGGCCATGATCGTATCCACCTTGGGCTATAGGCGAGATGACGTGCTCCACCATAGGAAGCACTAAGGCCACATGGTTAACTTGTATGGTCCGACAACCTTGTAACCAGCCCACCCACTTAGAGTTCTCATCTATCGGATCAAATAAAATGAAATGTTGGACCTTAAATTTGTCCACAATGCATGCACATCAATAGTGTATGTATTAGGAAGTCCTAAATAGGCTGTCAACCAGTCGTTCAACTGACCAACTGTCCATGTTGGAGGGGATGTCAGTTCTTATTCACTATACTGGAACTCACTTGGATCAACCCCTATTGATTTTTTCTGACTTGACCATGACCGTCGTAAAAATTAAACTTCACTATATCTGAAATATTTGTGGACCTAAAACAAATACTGACACTACCTCTATTTGGGATTATTAGTACTAAGGGTCAAGTTGCAGATACCAAGACACTGCATAACTTTCTATCATTAATCTGTGCATGCAACAATAGTTTTACATGCATGAGAGAAGTGAGAGAAAAAGAAGAACATGCATTGGACGAGAGAGACTAATAAATAAGATGGCCCTTATAATCTCAAACAATATAAAAAGCTCTTTAGACCTATAATCCCGAACAGAGGTAGTACTCATCAAAACCTAAGAAACAACACATAAGATAGTCTAATAGAATTTTCCGCAACTAGCTACATAAATAATAATCTAAGACCGTTACTACTCTACCTATACCAATATTTGCACAGCTAACAATATCCAGCAGCTAACCAATAATACACCGTAATTAGCGTGAGACTAGGGTTTACCCTTGAAGCGTGTGAATCCCTCGGTCTTCAGTCACCAGATCAGCACCACCACGTAGCTCAGTGAGCTCCAAAACCAGTCTCCACCATTTCCATTGCTCCTTACCACCACCACCACCAAATCACCTCCCAAGCTAACAAATTAGTAGATCGGAGATTAGACTACAGTTGTACTAAGTATTGCCTAGAGATCTGGAGGAAAACTAAGTAAAAAGGAGGAAAAACGACATGGCCATGGGAGTGAGAGGGAGAGAGTTGCGGCAGAGGAGATAAACGGGAGGAGGAAGAAAGAGTACTATGGGCGGCAGCTGAGAGCGTCGCGGAGCGCGGCTATATTTAATGGGCCAGAAGGGGTTGCCTACCACGACTGCCCCAATCGGGGTGGCCTGGTACGAGTGCCCTAGTCATGGTGGCCGACACCGTCTGCCGTCCTGCACGCTGATCGTTGTGGCCTGTTGGCTGGTGGGCCATGCCAGCAACTGTCACACAGGGTGGCCAACACAGATTGGTCCAGCCAGGGTTGCCGACACCGACAATGTGCTACTTTTGAATATTCCGAAAATCACATATTATATTTCGAAATGAATTAAAAAATTAAATTATTTAAAAAAATAAATGAATGGTGCGGAGCATAAGCATACGTGCGTGTGTGCCCGTGTACATGTGGACAAGGCGGCCATGGTCACTCGACTCGATCGTGTGGTCATATGCTTAAGCGTGCGTGCTACAGAAGGACGTGTGGAGGAATGGTCCATGCATGCATATACTAGGATGTATCCTAGCCTGGACCTGGAGTAGCGTTAGTTGGATTTGCATGTTCGCACGTATAAGTCTTGTTTGTACCCTATCAATGTAGCATTAGTTGGATTATGGCTTGTTGAATTCATTTTATCAACGATTGTGCTAAATGTAGGGCATCTGTAGGACATGGGATTTTGAAAGCAAAGCAATAGGAAAAGTAGAGGATTTGGGTGCCTTACATCCCCAATCCTATAGAATGCAAAACCCCAGGCGAGAAGCCATTGGCTGCACCATGAAAGAAATAGAGGAATTTCATATACTCACTCCGTCTCGAAATAGATTTTGGAGATTTGTTTAGATTCACTAGTGCTTCTGTCGGTAGGAGAGTAGAAGATGACTGTCAGGCCGCCACTACTTATATCGGTGAGTACCTACGGACCTAGTCGCTGTTTGCGCTAGCTAGGACCTCGCCCCCATCTTGGCGTATGCCCTTTTCATTTCACGTGTGCCCTCGGAGAAGTAGGGAAAAGCCATGTGCTCCTACTTTTGTCGTAAGGAACATCATGCTTGGCATAAATATGGTGATGGTTTTCATTGGAGTATTTGGGTTCCTAAGACCCAACTATCAAAAGAGTACCCCCCCCCCCCCATTGGGAAATGGGGACCTAAGATCAATTCTTGATCTTTTGTAGGAATATGCTTCTTGAGAAGCGAAATTGGTGCTTCATAGTGGTGCCACAAGTCATATGACTCGAAGCAAACCATTGATATTGGATATGAAGCCCATCTATGCAAAATAGTTGTCTCCTACGGTGATAACAAGTTCTAAGGTAATGGATCTTGCCAATGTGGTAGTCAATCCGGACGTGTTCCTTGTGAATGTCATGCTTGTTGAGACCCTTGGTTATAATCTTCTTTCCATTCATGCACATACTCTTATGGGACTTGCTTGTTTCTTTGATATGCACACCATGGTACTCTTGTGGAGCAAGACTCTAAAAGTTACCTTCATTGGGTATGCAAGCACAATTTATATGTGGTGAAATTTTAGGGAGAACCACTTCAACTATGATATGTTTAATTTCTAAGGCTAACGTTGGACCTTTGGAATTGCCATTTAGCCCACATCAATATGACATATTTGCAAAGTCTCCACATATGTTTTTTGTGTGAATTAAAGTCTCCACATATGTGGCCACATTCTCAGACTAAAAGTTGTTTTCTTTGCCAAAGAGCATGTTTGTAGGGCTTGTATTGAAGGACTGATGCATGAAACTTACCACAAGAGCAAGATCATTATATTTTCCAAGAGGTTCTTAGAGCTCCTTCATATGGATATTTTTGGACCTCCATCTCATGCTAGCCTTGGTAGGAATAAATATTTCTTGGTTATTGTTTCTAACTATTTAAAATATACATGGGTTTATTTCTTTAAGGTCAAGAGTGAGACTAAAAAGATTGTCATCGAGTTTGCCAATCATTTTCAATGCTGATACGATGCAAATATCTTGACAATTAGAAGCGACAATTACACTGAGTTCAAAAACTATACCTTGAATGTGTTTCTTAGTGATGAAGGGATCAAATATCAATATTCTAATGCCTACACTCTCCTCAACAAAATGATGTAGCCAAGCGGAAGAACTAGACTCTTATGGATGGGGTGAGAACTGTGTTGGAAGAATTTAAATCTCCATATAACTTTTGGGATGAAGTCATATCCACCGTATGCCATGCTACCAACCAGCTCTAACTCCACAAGGGCATGAATAAGACTCCATATGATATTCTCACCATCAACAAGCCCAATATGAGGTACTTATGGGTGTTTGGGTGTAAGTGTTATATTCTCATGAAAGGCGTTCATTTATCCAAATTCAAGACAAAGGCCCACAAAGGCATTTATGTTGGTTATGCTCTGGATTCTCACACTTATAGAATCTACAACAAGTCCAACGGGTAGGTTGAATAGACTTATAATATGATGTTCGAGGAGGATGAAGGCTCTCTTGTAGGGCAAGTTAGTGTTTGTGATGTATGTGATGAAATTCCTCCTCAAGACATAAGAAGAAGGGATTTCTATTTTTGTGCCCCTGGTTCGTTAGTTGTACTCAGTTTTCCCCATCCGCTTAACTTTTCCTCACTTTTGCCCCTCTCCTTCTCAGAAACCCACCAAAAAGCTTGAACGGCAGTTGTCGTCAGATTGACCGTTGGCTGACGTGTGGGGTCGCACAGTGTGGGACCATGTGGGGGCGTTTGGTTAGGAACGCAATATGCTGACGTGTGGGGCCACACCATGTGGGACTGCATGGGGCCGGTTTGTTGGAAACGTGTTATGAGGGACGTGGTGTCGGACCATGTGAGGCCCGTTTGGTGGTTACGTGCGCCTAAATTGGAAGTTTTTTTTATGGTTGGCCTTTTTGAGAGTGTCTTTTCCCCTCTCTCTCGTTAATAGTTGTGTTTTTTTGCCCAAAAATGTAGCGAAATCTAGAGAAGCTTCTTTCTTCATTGATTATTCCTTTTGGCCCTTGTTTTTTCTCAATCTGGTGGCAAATCTCAAGCAGCAAATCTAACCAGCACCATAAATACATTTAGTAAATAGAGCATATGTAGATAAAGCAGCTAATATAGGATATATAGTATGGTACTTAACAAGGTTCGACAATTAGGCTGCTCAGCACCAGCAGCGGACAAGTTAAACATAGACAATAAAAAAGAAGATGCTTTACAGCAGCAGCAACACAAGATTAGAAGCCCCTCATGGACTCCGCCAGGAGGGTCGTCACCTCCTCCTTCCTCCGACGCCTCCTCCACTTCTTGCTTCCTAGTCCCTTGACATTGGGCGCCTTGGGCTTGATCAAGGGCATGCGACTCTCCTCGATGGCCACCTTCTGGGGGTTGTGGAGGTGAAGACCGAGCGCCTGGTGCTTGGCTCTGAAGCCATGGATGTTCACGGACTCGCCTCATGTCCTCGGCATGCTTCACGAGGGAGTTGAAGTCGGTGGCATGGAGCCTCCTGGTGGTGCAGAAGGGGCACATGTAGACGTCGCCGGCGAAGAAGTTATCGTATAGGCCAGACTTCAACCTCCTCAGCACCTGACGAGTCTTGGTGTCCTTGGACTTTTCGTCGTTGTTATCCTCCTGTTGGAAAAAATGTAGAGTGCAATAAGGACATGATTGAGATACCTTGATTATTAGGATCGATTATTTACATAAATTAACTGATTGAGATCCCCTGATTATTTCCAATCCCCAAATCTCAAACCAAATCGAATACTGATCCCAACTACAGATCGACGCTAGAGAATCCCTTTACTGCAACTCGGAGGACAAATAAAATAGAATTGAAATACGAATAGGGGATTAGGGTTCGCAACATGGAAAACAAAATTTTCTATCGCAAGAACACACAAAAGCCAAGATCTAATCTACGAGATCGGTGCTACGAGTTTGTAGAGAGCTAACCCTCATAGATCCAAAGCGTTAAACGAGATCAGATTCTCGTGGTTGATGACTTGATGTAGTCGATCCCTTGCTGATCTCAAGATCGTGTAGACAATCCTTCCGGTGCCACATTCTGGCAGCGCTTCCATAATCGGTCACACGTACGGTAGTCGATGAAGACCTTCATCTCCCTTGTTCTAGCAGGCAGTATAGGTTGTATATCTCCTCGCAATTCCAGCAGCATGACGGTGTGGTGGTGGAGGTGGAGGAGTAGATCCTACAGGGCTTCACCTAAGACGGATCAGGTATGGTGGAATAGAGAGGGCCTCGGCGGCTAGGGCTAGGCACTGAGGAGAGGTGGGGGCGCTGGCAGCTTGAGGGATCAAGGCGGCGGCGACTTGGAGGGCTAGGGCGGCGGCGACGGCCTAGGGTTTCGTGGTCAAGGAGGGGGGCGCCTCCTCCCCTCCTTTTATGAGAGGGAGAGGCGGTTTGGGGAGAGGGGAGTCCGAGTCCTCCCCCAACTCCCCTTGGTGGCTGACGGATTGGGGAGGGAGAGGGAAACCTCTCCCCTCTAGGTTTCCTCTCCTCCCTCCACCAGGATTTGACTTTCCAAAAATCTAGTTTGACTTTTTCAAACATTTGTTTAATCTTTTATCAAACGTTTGACTAACCAAGTGACCTAGGGTATGAACTATTCAACCCATTAGGTTTTAGTACATACCATGTACCCCTTCCCTCCGATGCGATGGACCTTCTAGAACATTCTAGAAGCTTCCGGTCAAAACATCAAAAACATTTCCGAACCCTGGAAATTGACTTCCCTTATATGAATCTTATTCTCCGGACCATTCCGGATCTCCTTGTGATGTCCTGGATACAATCCGAGACTCTGAACAACATTCGATTCTCCAACACATATTACATATCTACTAAACAACATCGAATCCTTAAGTGTGTCTCCCTTCAGTTTGTGAACTATGCAGACATGACCAAGACTCCTCTCCGATCAATAACCAATAGAGGAATCTGGAAATTCATATGGCTCCCACATATTTCTACGATGACTTCGTGATTGAAATGAACCATTAACATTCGAAACCAATTCCTCTTTGTATCATGATACTTTACTTATCTGAGGTTTGATCATCGGTATCTCTATACCTAGTTCAACCTCGTTACTAATAAGTACTCTTTACTCGTTCCTGTGGAATGGCATCCCTTGTGACCAAGTCACATGCTTGCAAGCTAATTGGATGGCATTACACCGAGAGGGCGTAGAGTATATCTCTCCTTCATATGGTTGGACAAATCCCACTCTTGATCCATGCGCTTCAACACATACTTTCAGAATACCTAATGCCATCTTTATAATCACCTAGTTACGGAAGTGGTGTTTGATCTCATCAAAGTGTCCCTCCGGTGATGGCAATTAACATGATCTCATGGTCGAAGGATTAGGTTACAATGTATATGAAAGCTTATAGCAAATGAACTTCTAAATTACTTGATCTTATGATACGCTTAATTATAGGAGTGTGTCCATCACATCATTCTCCTAATGATATGATCTTGTTATTACTAACATCTAATACTCATGATCAGGAAACCATGATCATCTAGTAATCAACAAGCTAGTCTAACAAGAGGCTTTACTAGGGACTCTTTTTATGTTTACAAAACACACATGTATTAATGTTTCGGGTTAATACAATTATAGCATGGGCTGTAAACATTTATCATAAACACAAAGATATAATAATAAACATTTATTATTGTCTCTTGGGCATATCTCTAACAGAGGATTCATCGAAAAACGAGATCTAACACAGGAGGATTAGCAACTGTAAAAATACCTAGCATCCAACGATTGAAAATATGAACAACCGAACCCTAATAACATACGATCTAGCATCCAAATATGGGAATGGCGGAAGAACAAGGAAGGAGAGAAAACCCTAGTTACCTCCGACCATGGGTCGGTGATGCTGGTGTCGTAGGATTTCTCCGGCCTGATGTAATCATTCTCCTCGTAGGGGTCCCAGCCGAGCGGAATCTGCCCGGGAGTAGCGGGGGCCTCCTTGCCGGTGGCTACAGCGGAAGCGGGGACAAGGATCTAGACCGGGACGGCGGCTGCCTTCGATGCCTCGACGGGGGCCTATATGGGGACGGGGGCCTCCTCGCCGGTGGTCTTGGAGGCGACGATGGCCACCGCGCTATTCTTCTCCATCGCCAGCGTGGTTGGGGTTTTCTTGGGGGTTTCCAGAAGGTGATGGGATAGTGGAGATGGTTGAATGAGCGAGTGAGTGAGGAGGCCTCTATAAAGGAGAAGGGAAGGGATGTTTCGTTGCATCACCATGCACCACAAAACCACGTATCTACTACACCGTGCACGGCCACACGTGTCCGCTACCGCCCTGTGCACCGCGACACGCGTACTGTGAGTCACATTTTTTCCCTCATGTCTAACCCTGGCGACTTAGTTGTGCTCAGTTACCCTTGATTGTAACACTTGCAGTTTGGTTGTACTCAATTTTTCCCTCCAGTACTAACACTATCGTGTGTAATATACTCAATTTTACCCTCCGGTGGCTGGTCAACAAAGAGTCAACGAATGTGTTTTAGCTAGCTAATTTATGCACAACAAATTGAAAAAGATCAAAACATAGTGGCATCTACCCATGGAGTCTTATTATGTGACCAACCACCATAAGAAATGTATATGAATCAAGTTTTTACCAAAATCATCACTTCTCAAATCACCTACTATCTATCAAGGTTCATGGCTTTCTAATCAAGCCTCTTCCCAAAACATCCCTCCCCAAAACATAGTTTGTCTGAATGAGGCGATAATTGTCAAACTGATGTATATTTGAATCGCAAATAGTTTGATGTATGCCAAGAAGTAATTTATTGTATAAAAGACGCATGTTCCATTTTTCAAATCTCTTTCTATTTTCTATTTGAATCCTTTTGTTAGTCTTGCCCTTTATTTTTTAAGTTCTACTCAGTTTTGCCCTTGGTTCTTAAGTTATACTCAGTTTTCCCCTCTCTCTTAGTCACAATCTCTCACACATGTGCTCATCTTGGCTGCTACGCTCTGATTGGTTGGGACAGTTGTCACGAGGACCGTGCCCAACAACCGTTGGTCCTCTGTGATCTAGCGGACAGGATAACCCATATATCTGTCGGGGGGCACCCCTCTATCCATGCAAAATAACGAGTTTGTCACCGGTAATTTAACTCCATAAACAAATGATTTTGAATATAATTTCAAGGGAAAGTGTTCAAAGGTGTACAATTTTCATATATGCAAGTTTGTGCATTACATTCCACTCTATTAAAATGATAGTCTCTCAAGATTTTCTTAGGACAATATTATCACGTATTAACTGCGATTTTAAAGAGTTCAAATGTGTATAATTTTCATATATGCAAGTTTATACATTACATTCCACTCTATAAAAATGGGGGAGAAAATGATAATCTCTCAAAATTTTGCTAGCACATCATTATCACGTATTAAGTGTGATTTCACAGTGTTCAAAGGTTTATAATTTATATATACGCAAGTTTATGCATTATATTTCACTCCATGGAAATGATAAATAATCAGGATTTTATTAGCACAACATTATCATGTTCTAAGTGCGATTTCAAAGAGTTCAAAGGTGTATAATTTTAGTATAAGCAAGTTTATGCATTAAATTCTACTATACGAAAATGATAATCACTCAAGATTTTCTTAGCACAACATTATCATGTATTAAGTGCGATTTCAAAAAATTAAAATGTGTATAATTTTTGGATATGCAAGTTTATGCATTACATTCCACTCTATGAAAATGGGGGAGAAAATAATAATATCTCAAAATTTTGGTAGCACATCATCATCACGTATTAAGTGTGATTTCATAGTGTTCAAAGTTTTATAATTTTCGCATATGCAAGTTTGTGCATTAAATTTCACTCTATGAAAATGATAATCTCTCAAGATTTTCTTAGCACAACATTATCAAATGTGTATAATTTTAATATATGCAAGTTTATGCATTACATTCCACTCTATGAAAATGGGGGAGAAAATGATAATCTCTCAAAATTTTGTTAACACATCATTATCATGTATTAAGTGCGATTTCACAGTGTTCAAAGGTTTATAATTTTCATATACGCAAGTTTATGCATTATATTTCACTCCATGGAAATGATAAATGATCAGGATTTTATTAGCACAATATTATCATGTCCTAAGTGCGATTTCAAAGAGTTCAAAGGTGTATAATTTTCATATATGCAAGTTTATGCATTACATTTCACTATACGAAAATGAAGCTAGACAAAGGGCCTCCGTCACCGGAAAAGGGTCGTCGTCGCTTGAGAAGAAGAAGAAGAAGAAAGGGGAGGCAATGACATGGGAGCGGGTGCGGGGCTAGTTCAGGGTCCCATCTTGCAACACCAACCTAGGTAAGTTGTGGGTCCAACGCTCACATGGATAAGTTGTAGGTCTGATGCTGATCTGGATAAGTGGAGAGAGGTGTCCACTACGGGAACCGATTGAACGTAGCCCCACTTGTCAGCATGTACCAGCAAGGGTCCACTATGGGACCCGACAGAATGTGACCCTACTTGTCAGAATGTAACGACGAGGGTCCACTACGGGACCTGACTAAACATGGCCCCACTTGTTAGCGAGACGGAATAGTTTTATTATTCCTACAATATACACTAGGGGATAAGACTGTCCCTATAAATTCCTTTTTTCCTTTTCTTTTTTGTCACAGCAATACTGATGGCCAGCGAGTTTTCATACCGTGTGAGAGTTTCATAGAAGAAGATGGGCAAAAATGAGGAAAAGTTAAGCGGCTGGGGAAAACTGAGTACAACTAACGAACCAAGGGCACAAAAATAGAAATCCCTAAGAAGAATGCATGTGGGATTTTCTACCCTATTGAGGAACCCCATGTGGCAGAATGAGAAGGACAATTAGCCACTCAAGTGGGTACTTCACTTTCAAAAGATGAACAAAATAGTTCAAGGAACAACAAGTGGATGCCAAGAACTGCCAAGCCCTCCTCACGATGAACAAAATAGTACCCCTCGCACCATGATGGTGGTGTTGCACCAAATATTGATCGAGGCCAAGCTTATGGTCAAGACGAGGACCAACACCGTGGGGTTGACCAAGTATCTTATTGAAGCTCAAGCTCATCGTGAAGCAAGGAAAGCTGTTAAGATACTTTTAGATGATCATATCCTTTCTAATATGGTTGGAGATTTTAGGAGAGGGATCTCAACTCGTAATAAATTATCCTCCTTTAGCACTCACCATGATTTTATCTATCATCTTGAACCTCAAAAAATATAATAAGCGCTTGAGGATCTGTATTGGCTTAAATACATGCATGAAGAACTCAACAATTATCAAGAGAAAAAAAGTTTGGACCTTGGTGGAAAGGCCGAAAGATTGTTAAAATGTCATCAAGACCAAGTGGATATTCAAGACCAAGCAAGATGCAAGTTGTCACATCCCAAAATTTTCCAAATTTTGAAATGTGAAAAATCAAACAAACAAAGAAAATAAAGGATTAAATTTAGGGGGAAAAGAAACTTTTTGTTCCTCTATTGGAACCTTACTTGAACAAAAATAATTTTGAATGAGAAACTGACAAACAAGTTTTCAAAAATTCAAATGCATGTCATGCATCATCATCATTAAGCACTTACATTTTAAACCACTGGAACAAAAGTATATTTAAATAACATATAATAGTAAAAAATTATTTTATAAAACTTTATAAATTGGTTTGACCTTTTTTGGAGTTTTAAATAAAAAGATATGAAGGAAAGTAACTAAGTAAAAAAAGAACCATATAGGCCAAAGTAAATATTTATAAATGATATTGTTTGAATTGGATAATAAATAAGATAGATAATATTCTAAAATAATCTTGTTGATTTTACAAATTTTTGAAAATTTAAATGAATCCATTTAGAAACTCTAAAACAAAAGTTATAAAAGAAACCTGAAAAGAAAAGAAAAAGAATAAGCATATATATAGCTATCTGACTAAACAGCCTAGCTAGCAGGTGCTTACTGTGTGACTCGTTATTTATTTTTTAAGAAAAAACATAGTAATTATAGAAAAATAACTAATAACCAACCTATTGCTTCGTATTGTCGAGATCCTAACTAAGAAATAGTTACTATATGAATAAATATCTCTATCATAAATGAGTGGATCTATCATATAGTTGTAGCAACTGCTTTTTCTCTAAAAAAGAAATGAGATTCTAGGTTGTGAAGGAAAACTAAAGGGTACAGATTGAAGCAGAGATGAGAGGTTGTCCTTCGAGCTGGGTGCTCCCTGTTCCTTCGCAAATCAAAAGGAGTTGAGTAGTTGATCCACCGCCATGCATATATATATAGCTATCTGACTAAACAGCCTAGCTAGCAGGTCAATCAAAAGGCATAAACACAAAGAGCTAGCTGAATTCTGAATTGGATGGTTACATGCACGCGTGGTGTTGCCTGTCTTGCGGCGACCATGCGCGGGCGACGGAACAGTTGGTCCCTAGGACGACGAGCTGGCCTACTTGCCCTTCTTGGGAGATGGCACCCATGTCGACTGCATGACATGTGCGGCTGAGTGAAGAGAAGAGAAAAAAAAAAACCGAACCGGTATGTAATTTAGTCGGCGGGTAAAAGGTTCAAAAAAGTATTGGACCGGAAGAAATAATTCGTCATTTATGACTGCATGACATGTACGGCTGAGTGAAGAGAAATGGAAAAATAAAGAAACCGAACCGGTATGATAAGCAGGCTGTCGTAATATGTAATTTAGTCGGCAGGTAAAAAAGGTCAAAAAAATGTTGAATCGGGAGAAACAATCCAACTGCATGACATGTGCGGCTGAGTGAAGAGAAGGGAAAAATAAAGAAACCGAACCGGTATGATAAGCAGGCTGTCGTAATATGTAATTTAGTCGGCGGATAAAATGGTCCAAATAAATATTAGACCGAGAAAAACAATCCGTTCTTTATTATTATGTATAGATTTCGATATACCTAGACTAGATACATCCAAATTTGAGGGAGTATGTTTAATTCGATATAGCCTGCACCACGGCCCCTTCGAGTAGCGACCCCGGACTGCATGAATTTCTATCTATCCAGTACGTGAATCATTAAGGTTTTACCTCAGCAGATTTTTGGTACTAACTAAATATCCGTACTTCTGATTCCTATATACGCACCCCACTGGCTGAATTTGAGCACCCAGGAGTTCATCGCGATTAGGGTTGTTTCACACCTCTCCCCAAAACTTATTCTTCTGCTGCTTGAATTAGGAATTTAGGATGCCTCAACAACATCAGCAATGGGGATGGATTCCTTATGACAAGCGCAAGTCATCGGCTCTCCTGTGGAATAATCTTTTTTTTTGCACCATATTGCAATCTAAGGAGTTAAGTTTATTAAATATACTCAATGCCCGTCAGCTGCATGCGTCCACTACTCTGGTGAACCATATATACACGCCGGCCGGTCGGCCGCGCATGTCTGCCCATTAGCTGCATGCTGACACGGTGATTCACCATACAGCGGCCGCTGGCCGGCCGGACGGCTCCTACCACAGACCCGCAATGGCACAAAGTGAACTACAGCAGGAATCTGCACTGCATGCTCGATATAGATGATATGCACGCCGCTAGACATAGAGGCCATGCCAATGTCTGATGAATGGTCAGGACCCGGTTATGCACAAACATGAATCCAAAAGCAAAATATAACTACTGAAAAACGGAGATGTGTTTAGTACTACCTCCGTTCCACATAATCCCTCCGTTTTAAAATATAAGACATTTTAGCTTTGTGAAAGAAGTGTATCTAGACTCATTTTAGTGTGTAGGTTCACTTTAAACCTATATAAACCTACACACTAAAAAGAGTCTAGATATACTCTATTCACAAACCTAAAACATCTTATATTTTGAAACGGAAGGCGTAGCTTATTAAAAAAGCTTACATTGTGAAAATATAACTACTGAAAAATGGAGATGTGTTTAGTACTACCTCCGTTCCACAATAGTTTGTTAAAAAAAGCTTATATTGTCAAACATAGAGTATATAATTATGGGCACCATCTCATGTACATATTTTGTAGGAATAACGGAGAGGTGTTTGGGATTTAGGATTGCGTTCAACGGACTAACGAAAAAGGTAGCATATGTAATAGACCTCCCCTGTGCTACTCACGACAAGCATTCAACAAACAAATTTCAGTAGTATATTTTGTCATGCATTTAATTTCCCATACATGATAATCATTCTTGCAAGCCCAAGATTTTGCTGACTTCTTGGTTATTCACCAGAAGAAAAAGAGCCTTTCGTTCGGAGCGTCTAGAGCATTTGTCCCGGTCGCCCGGTCGTGCCACGAACCGGGACTAATGTCAACATTCGTCCCACTTCGAGTGGTTGGGGCTTCGCGCGGGAGCTAGGGGTCATTCGTCCCGGTTCGTAAGGGACTATTCGTCCCGGTTTATAATACTAATGGTGTTGCATCAGATATGTGGCCAAACCGGGACGAATAGTCTGTCTAATTATAAATAGCCCTTCCTCTGTTTTTTCTTGGTGGAAGGTGTGAGTTGTGTGTGCTAGTTTGTTTTTCTATGCACATGAGGTGTTCGATGAAATGGCTGAGAGAATGATGTCGTTTGATTTCACACAAAACGAAAATGATATGAGGTGCCCGAGCCACACTTAAGCTTTCTCCACTTTCTTTCATCCTCGAACAAGGTTAGCAACCTTATCCTTTCATCTGTTATTGATACAATGCATGTGTCGATGTAAAGTGGTCATTTCACTATTCATGATGTTCTGTAATGGTTTTTGATAAACTTAATTATAAGATGCAAATGAACCGGCGGGGATGGATGTACGATGACCGACGCACTTTCGGGTACATTAAAGGCGTGGATAAATTTATCGATGAAGCTAATGCAAACAAAGAGAATGGTTTTATGTGTTGTCCATGTGTTGACTGTTGGAACGTCAAGGAGTACTCTTTCTCGAAAATCCTTCACGGTCACCTGGTTTGGAGAGGTTTCATGCCCAGCTATAATTGTTGGACCAAGCACGGTGAAAGAGAAATTATGATGGAGGACAATGAAAAAGAAGAAGATGATGACAACTATCGTCCTATGTTCTCTGAATACGATGATACTGCAATGGAAGACAATGAAGAAGAAGGAGGTGAAGAACGGGTATCAGATGAGCCCGCTGATGATCTTGGTCGGGTTATTTCTGATGCAAAGCGAGACTGTAAAATACAAAAGAAAAAGTTGAAGTTGGAGGACATGTTAGAGGATCACAAAAAATTGTTGTACTCAAATTGCGAAGATGGCAGCACAAAGCTCAGTACCACACTGAAATTGCTGAAATAGAAGGCAGAGACTAGTTTATCTAATAAGGAATTTGACAAATTACTGAAAATAATGAAGCCGAAGCTTCCAAAGGATAACGAATTGCCCGAGAGTACGTACAAAGCAAAAAAGACTCTCTGTCCTCTAGGATTAGATGTGCAGAAGATACATGCATGCATTAATGACTACATCCTCTACCACGTTGAGGAGTACAAAAATTTAGATAAATGTCAGATATGCACTGCACTGCGGTATAAGATCAGACGAGATGCCCCTGGTGATGTTGAGGGCGATGATGAGCCACCCAGGAAGAGGGTTCCTGCTAAGGTTATATGGTATGCTCCTATAATATCACGGTTAAAACATTTGATCAGAAACAAAGAGCATGCTAGGTTGTTGCGATGGCACAAAAACGACCATAAAAAAGACGGAAAGTTGAGACACCCCGCTGATGGGTCACAGTGGAGAAAAATCGAGAGAGAGTTCACGGACTTTGCAGGTGAGCGAGAAACTTATGGTTTGGTCTAAGTACAGATGACATGAATCATTTTGGGAAGCAGAGTTGTAGTCACAGCACTTGGCTTGTGACTCTATTTATCTACAACCTTCATCATTTTTGTGCATGAAGCGTAAGTTCATTATGATGCCAATGCTTATCCAAGGCCGAAGCAACCTGGCAATAACATTGATGTGTACCTAAGGCCATTAGTTAAAGAACTCTTACAGTTGTGGAAAAAAACCAGGTGTACGTGTGTGGGATGAGCACAAACAGGATCCATTTGACATACAAGCGTTTATTTTTTTAACCATCAATGATTAGCATACTCTTAGTAACCTTTCAAAGCAGACAAACAAGGGATATAAGGCATGCACGCATTGTTTAGATGAGACTAAAGCTATATATTTGCATAAATGTAAGAAGGTTGTGTACCTGGGGAATCGTCGATTTCTTCCGACCAATCATCCTTAAGAAAGAAAGGCAAGCATTTCAAAGGTGAGGCAGATCACTGGAAAAAGCCTGACCTCCCTACTGGTGATGATGTATTTGGTATGGTCAAGGACATAGAAGTGATCTTTGGAAAGGGTCGTGTCAGTCAATCTGTTCTGAACGACGTCGCTACCAAACACGTGCCCATGTGGAAGAAGAAATTTATATTTTGGGAGCTATCCTGTTGGAAAGCCCTACATGTCCGCTCTTAACCGATCTTATGCACGTGATGAAGAATCTTTGCGTGAACCTGCTAGGCTTCCTAGGCGTGTATGAGAAGACAAAAGATACACCAGAAGCACGGGAGGACTAGCAATGTATGAAAGACCCAGAGAACATGCATTCATAGAACAAGACGGATAAAGGGCGTCATTTAAGTCCTGCTAGCTACGCTCTTACCAAAGCAGAGAAGGAAATCTTTTTTCAAGTCCTTTACAGTATCAAGGTGTCGTCTGGCTTCTTGTTAAATATAAAGGGGATAATAAATATGGCAGAGACAAAATTATAAAACATGAAGTCTCATGACTGTCACGTGATTATGACACAGTTGTTTCCAATTGCATTGAGGGGACGTCTACCGGAAAATGTTCGAGTACCCATTGTGAAGCTATGTGCATGAAGGTGATCAATCAAGATATTCTGACAAGGTTACCGAAGGATGTGGTCCAATGTCTTGTTAGTTTTGAGTTGGTGTTCCTACCATCCTTTTTCAATATTATGACGCATCTCCTGGTTCACCTAGTCGAAGAGATTGCCATTCTCGGTCCTGTATTTCTACACAATATGTTCCCCTTTGAGAGGTTCATGGGAGTCTTAAAGAAAGATGTTTATAATCGTGCTAGGCCATAAGGAAGCATCTCCAAGGGCTATGGAACATAGGAGGCCATTGAGTTCTGTGTTGACTTTATTCCTGACCTTAAGACGATTGGTGTTCCTGAATCACGGCATAAGGAGAGACTGAGTGGAAAAGGCACGCTAGGAAAGAAAGCAATGATATGTAGGGATGGTCAATCATTCACTCAAGAACACTACATAGTTCTACAAAATTCCACCTCCGTGGCTCCGTATATCGAGGAACACAAAAATATTGTACGCTCCAACAACCCGGGGAAGCCTGACTCCTGGATTAGAGATGAACACATGAATACTTTCGGCAGTTGGTTGTGAACACATCTCATGAATGACACCACTATTGGAGATCAACTCTACTTGTTGGTCGGGTCACCATCTTCTACTACATTGAATTTCCAAGGGTACGAGATAAATGGGAATACATTTTACACGATCGCTAAGATAAAAAGAGCACCAACCAAAACAGTATAGTCCGCTTTGATGCAACAGACAAGAATGGGCAAAAGGACACATACTATGGTTACATAGAGGAGATATGGGAACTTCACTATGGAGTTTCTTTTAAGGTCCCTTTGTTTCAGTGCAAATGGGTCAACCTGAATGGAGAAGGGGTAAATGTAGACCAGTTGTACGGAATGACAACAGTGGATCTCAACAATCTTGGTTACAAACACAAACCATTTGTCCTAGCCAATGATGTGGCTCATGTTTTCTATGTGAAGGACATGTCCTCCATACCGAAAAAAGAAAAAGATAAACAAACGAATACATCACACGATGAGCCAAAGCGTCACATAGTTCTTTCAAGGAAAATAAACATTGTGGGAGTAAAGGACAAGACATACATGTTAGAAGATTATAATAAGTTTCATGAAATTCCGCCCTTCACAGTGAAAACTGATCCAAGCATCTCGTTAAGTAAAGAAGATGCTCCATGGTTACGGCCGAAGCAATCATAAGCAAGGGACATACGCCAAGATGGGTTCATGGCCTCATATTGTGTACCTCTAGTTCAAATTTGGCCAGCCTCATATTGTGAACCTAAATGCCATGAAACCTCGAACATGATAGCTCATTTTGTGAAAGATATTTTGTGATGTTTGGGATTTTCCAAGTTTAATATTTTTTCTTGCAACTATAACACATAATATGACACTACGCGAAGGGTTTAGTATTTTTGATAAATGTGAAACTTTAATTTGGTTGTTGCTTCACAAACTATGCCACGATTCTAGCCATATGTTATGGCCGGGATAAGGATCCAGCCGCGTGCGCCTAGCGATGATGACGATGACAAAGATGACCCTAAAGCTGTGTACTATAGGGCTAGACATGAGTATGACTAAAGTGTACCTTTAGTCCCAATTCCATAGTCCCAGTTAGTAAGTCAAGACTAATGGACTGTTTCCTACTAGTGTTGTTCTATTCTTGTGCCTCTATGGTGATCTCATGGAAAATGTCTGAGGACTAGATCCTTAGGCATCTCCCACAAGCTCGCC
Source organism: Avena eriantha (assembly GCA_910589775.1). Taxonomy (NCBI): domain Eukaryota; kingdom Viridiplantae; phylum Streptophyta; class Magnoliopsida; order Poales; family Poaceae; genus Avena; species Avena eriantha. Next base: position 226,368,531 of record OU342744.1, read on the forward strand.
GTAGTGGTGTCCCTACTCTCGCACACCATCTTTCAGTTTATAACTTCTATAGCTAGATCAATACGTCGGGGAGCTAATAACTAATTTCACATAGTAGGGAGTGCCTCTATGGCGAGCTCATGGAAGATGCATGAGGACTGGATCCTTAGGCATCTTCCACAAGCTCGCCGTAGTGGTATCCCTGCTCTCGCACACCATCTTGTTTGTAGATGATAACTTCACAAGGATGCATATTTAGTGATTAAGCAGCACAATATAGTATCGACACTCACGACATAATGTTGACACTCACCCCTGGCATAGTGTCGCCACCCACCGAAATAGTGTCACCACTCACTAGCATAGTGTCGCACTCACTGGCATAGTGTTGCCACTCACTAGTGTCGCCACCCATCGAAATATTGTCGCCACCCATGTTTAGTCTCGGTTGGTGTCTCCAACCGGGATTAAATATGGACCTTTAGTCCCGGTTGGAGACACCAACCGGGAGACCTCACACCTTTCCAGCCTCCTCGGGCGAACAACCTTTTCGTCGCAAGGAAAAGCCATTTTCTATTTTCCGAGCACAAAACCCCCTGCATTTTGTGAAGCAACCACCAAAATGCTAATTCGAAATGCAACCACCCCATTTTTCAAAAATATTAGACCACCTTGCATGCACGATCTCCCAACCGGGAGATCTCAAACTTTTCCATCCTCCCCGGGTGAAAAAGACAAATATATGCCGAATTGGTAGGAAGTGGGTCTGGTTTGAACTACAGATACATAATCTAATGCTCGTGATTTTTTTGAAAAAATCATTTTTGGACTCACAATATGATGTTTCTTCAGAGATCCAATGCAAGTTTTAACGAGGCTCATCTCCTATCTTCATGCTCGCCGTTTTGACCATAGTTTAAAACGGGAAAATTTTGAAACAGCCATAAGAAATTCAAAAACGGTCCGAACAATGTCAATCCTTCACGTGGTGTCATATTATGTGACATAGTTGCCAGGAAAAATACCAAACTTGGTATATTGATTATGTCTCAAAAAACCCTTCACAAAATAACCTATCATGTTCGAGGTTTCATGGCTTTCGGTCCAAATGACCAATGTTATGTGCAGGATCGCGACATTGTTTGTGATACTGTGCCCATATTGTGCATGCATGTTCACAAAGTTGTAAGAGGAAGTTTTCCTTTTCGTCGCACGGAAAAGCCATTTTCCATTTTCCGAGTGCCCCAAACGGGGCGTTTTGTCAAGCAACCACCAAAATGCTAATTCAAAATATTAGACCACCTTGCATGGACGATCTCCCAACCGCGAGATCTCAAACCTTACCTTCCTCCCGGGTGAAAAAAACAAATGTCTGCCAAATCGGTAGGAAGTGGGTCTCGTTTGAACTACACGTTGCTCACTCGTGTACTCACGAGCTCATTGGGGAACCCCAAGAGGAAGGTATGATGAGCACAGTAGTAAGTTTCCCTCAGTTATGTAACCAAGGTTATAAATCCAGTAGGAGCAAGGAAACACCCCAAAGGTGTTGCTAGCTGAGCCTTGGCAGGGCGCACTACTGGTGCTAGTAGCAACGTGGAGACCTGCACAACACAACCACAGAACTTTGTCCCCAACTTGCGATGAGGTTGTCAATCTCACTGGTTTTGCTGAAAACAAAGGATTAAACATATCGAATGGAAGGAAGTAATAGTTTGGAGAAAGTAAACACAAAGCAGTAAACAGTTTGTAGATTGTATGTAAAATAAAGGACCGGGGTCCATAGTTCACTAGGGGTGGCTCTCCTTAAGATAGATAACATGCTATGTGAACAAATTATAGCGGCGCAATTGACAAACATCGAGAAAGCATACAAGCATATACTAATCATCTTGACTCCTTTGAGACTTGATTGGGCATTACAACATTATACATAGACCGCCGTCCAACTGCATCTATGACTAATAATCCACCTTCAGGTTATCATCTGAACCCCCTCCAGTATTAAGTTGCAAGCAACAGATTATTGCTTTACGAATTGCGTGTAATGTAAACAATGCGATTGTTCTATGAACAAAGGATTGTTGTTTTCTCCCTAATAGCAACAACACATCTAGTACCTTAGAGATTTATGTCACTTCCCCAGATTACCAGAGGCATGAACCCACTATCGAGCATAAATACTAACTCTTGGAGTTGCTAGCATCTACTTGGCCAAGATAGCTCCTAACAACGGAAAGCATGCAAGATCACAAATAACAAAGACATGATAGAATCAATAATCAATCTGAAATAGCATCTCAATATCCATCGGATCCCCGCAAACAAAACATGTATGGATTACAAATAGATGATCTTGGTCATGAACGGAGCTCACAAGATCTAAACATGAAAGCACAAAGGAGGAGAACCAGCCATCTAGCTACTACATGGACCCGTAGTCCAGAAATGAACTACTCACGCATCACACCGGAGGCTTGCATGATGATGAAGAAGGCCTCCAGGGTGAATTCCCCTCTCCGGCAGGGTGCTGGGAAGAGCTTCATATCCCTCCCGATCTAGGGATGGAGATGACGGCAGCTACAAACTCTTTCGTGGATTTTTGATTGGGTACTTAGGGTTTTGGTATCGGAGGCAATATATAGGCGGAAGGAGAGGCCGAGGGGGTGCTGGGCTCTGCTAGACCACCCCCTGGTGCGGGCCAGGCCTGGCTGCACGGCCAGGTTGTGTGGCCGGGTCCTAGACCTTCTCCGTCTCGTATTCTAGCTCCAGATGCCTTCCGCTAAAATAGTGACTTTGGCTTATGTCCCGTCCAATTCCGAGAACATTCATTTTCTGACTTTCTAGAACCAAAAACAACAAAAAACAGGCAGCTGGCACTGTGGCTCTTGTTAATAGGTTAGTCCAAGAAATCATATGAAAAGTACTCCAAAGTATGGACAAAACACAAGAAAGTAGATAAAACGAAGCATGGAACATAAAAAATTATAGATACATTTGCAATGTATCAACATCCCCAAGCTTAACTCATGCTCGTCCTCGAGTAGGTAAGTGATAAAAAGAAAGAATAATTTTTGAGGTGACATGCACCGTCATAAACTTGATCAAAGTATTTGTAAAACATTCAAAGCTGGGATCATAGTACTTCAATCATAACATGAAAGAAAAAGTTCTAGCAATAAGACAAAGAAACTATGATGCAACATGAAAAGACACAAACAAAAGATTCATGAATAAAAATGCTTTGCAAGACGTTTGTTTGTTTCACATAAATAAAACATATCATAATAGTATTCAGCTTGTCCCTTATAGAGTACCAAATATAAATGCATCGGACACCTTCAAAGTTCATAAGAGTGACTAGATACAAATAGTTTAAAACCAGCAATATCAAGTTATGCATCAATCAACTAGTCTTGGGACAATGCACATAGAACTAAGAATGGCCACTATGCTCTCAAAGTAGGTGCATAAAGGTAGAAGTGGAGACTCAATATAATGGTGGAAGAAACGTCTTCATAGAAGGAAGTAGGGATTCAAGTCTCATAAAGAGCTTCCAAAAATTATGGTACTTGTTAGCTTTCAGCTCTCATTGCCCCTATCATAAGCATCTTGAAGTGATTAAGGTTAAAGTGACACAACTAAGAGGATATGCTTGACAAGTTATAAACCAAAATCTCATGCCCCTTACTTACGAAGACCGAACCTCATGCTACTCAACTTTACTCACAAGTAAGCTCTTGTCATTGTAAGTACATATGTATCATAAAGAACCGCCAACGGGGTACCCCTTGCAGATGATACAGGAGCTATCCCATAATAAAAATGACAAGGCAAGCAGACAATGAGCATCTCAGCGACCTTTTTATTTGCTATTTGCGCAGGTTTTTATTGAGGATGCTTCATAGAGTGCTCATTATGGTGATGCTGCAAGTTTCCACCATGATTAGGCATGGCTTAGGCTAGCGGCCCAGGCGTTTCTCTAACACACATACAAACTCCATGATCTTACAAGTTCCACTTTTATTTCACACCACCGGGATCCATAAGCAAAAGAACATAATATCAACGGGGTACAAAGTACAAGTGCAATGTTGAAAGCGTTCCCCATGATACATGGTTCTGCTAATTTCAACTTATAAAGCGCAAGCATATACGCAACAAAGAAGAACCCAATGATTCAAGTTTATTAAATGTAGAAAGTAAAGTGTGCCATCAAGTTCGTGAGAGCTTTAATCACTAGTTTTCTCATAACAAGTTTATTTTGGAAGGTAAACAAAAGCATGAATATACTTGGAATAGCATAAGCTAGTAGGTAGGTATGGTGGACTCTTTGGAATAACTTGGTTTAGGGAGTTGGATGCATGATTGGAACTCATACTTGGTTGTGGAGGCTAGCAAAAGACTGGGAGCGACAAACTAAGAGAGCAATAATGGCCATAATCATGCAGAGCGACAAAACATCATTGATCAAAGCATAAAGTGATACTACAAGTTGAAAACTAAAGGATCATAAAGGCTATGGTGACTTGAGATAGTCATAACATGGTGTGAGCATGTGCCAAGTTAACCCAAATAAAGCATCAAAGGAGAATACCACTATACTATGCTTTAATATGCTAAAACAACGCATGATTCATCCAAGGCACATTAAGCAATATCAATTGTTTATAACAAGTAATGCTATAGAAAATAATACTAAGCATAAAGCCAAAACAATATCAAGCATGACATGACAAAGCATACGCCACAGTCAAAAACAAGCTCTCTTTACCACTTAAGGATGAACTTTACTACTCTTTTCCAAACCAAACCAAACTATTTGAAAACCAATGTATGAAAGAGGGGGTCCAACCAATTTATTCAGCAAACAAAGAAAACGAAAAACCAAAACTAAAACAAAAAAGAAGACGCTCCAAGAACAACACAAATGTGCATGAAACAATAAAAATGAAGTGTTTGGAAGAAACCTGGGATTTTTATTGATGAAGAGGGGGATGCCTTGGGCATCCCCAAGCTTTGACGCTTGTACTTCTTGGATATTTCTTGGGGTGACACGCGTGGCATCCCCAAGCTTGAGCTTTAGTCCATCCTTCATCTCATTACTCATTCCTTCCATACACCTGAAATTTTTCTTTCATACAAAACTTCACACAATCTTTATTAGCAACATTAGTGCACTCAAGATAATAAGTCATTAAGGTTCAGTTCTAACACCAATATACTTAAATTAGAACACTATCTACTGTAGCACTTCCCTCAAAAAGCTCAATTCCTCAAAAGAACTCAAAAAGGAACAAACAAGAAGCAAATGCAGAAAATAGCAGAAATCTGTCAAAACAGACCAGCAGGTAAAGACTAATTTTTTCAAAGACCTTATGTTGCTCAAATCAAAAAGTGTTGAAGATAACAACCTGGGACAGAAGCACAAAAATTCACGCCTCAAAAGGACGTTCATAGATGTTACAAGAAGTTTTACGGTGAAGCACAGAAATCTGTTTCGGGACAGCAACTTTCCCAATCATTACTTCTCTCTTATTAGAGGTTACTCTTGGCACAAAAAGCAAATAAAAAGGATAAGGAGCGGTTATTACTGGGTTTAGGGTTATTACTGAAGTAATAACTTCTAATACTCATCTAAAACTTTTGGGTTATCTCCCAATAAGTACTTTTCTTTAACGCCTTTAAGTTAGGCATAAAAGCAAGAAAAAGAATCAAGTATTCTCAAATGAAGAAGCATTAAAACCAATTTTTTTGCCCTTACCTCTCTTACTTTTATTCTTAACCTTGGGGAAAATGTGATTTTTTGGTGGAGAAGAAAGGTGCATGGTCCCCTTTCCCACATCTATTATTGCTCCAAGGAGTTCTAATAGGGACCTTCCAAGTGTAATTTGTCCTTTTCCTGCATATTCAATAACAAGATAATCAGTAGAAATCATTTTCCCAAGGATCTTTGTAAACACTCCTTCAGCTATTCCAATAGGTAATATTGTAGCATTATTAGCTAGAGATATTTCTTTTCCTCCTTCAGTAAGACCCCAAAGATTCAAAGATTCATAAATATCTTTGGGCATAAGACAAAATTCAGACATGATATCACAGCGAGCTTGAAAAGTTTCATTATTTATATCAATATTTACTATGGGGAGCCACTTTGATGGTTCAGAATTTATTGGAACATAATTATGTTGTTCCCTAAGCGTATTACAACAATCTTTTAAGCTAGTAGTGCGGGTCTCAAGAGTGTTTAATCTAGCAAATATGATTGCGAAAGAAATATCAGTTTTGCTAGGCAAGTTGTAAGTAAGGATCAATTTCTTTATAGAATTAATAGCATCATCCTCATTACATTGGAGGAAATCTCCTCCCACAACAGCATCTAAAGAATATCTATAGCAAAGAGCAATTCCAAGGTAAAAACTACTAAGGAACAAGCTTTGAGTCGTTTTAGGCTCAGTTTTTTCACGTAGATAAGAGATTCTAGACCACGCTTCCTTGAAGCTCTCCTCAATTCCTTGTTTAAAAGTGAAAATCATTTCCTCAGGTGACATAGTGACAAGAGCAAGGCTAGACATAGTGGCAACTTAAGATAGAGACTAATTTTTTGTGTTTTTGATAAAGAAACAAGCAAACTAAGCAAAAGTAAACTAAGCAAAACAAAAATAACAAAGTAAAGAGATTGGTTATGAGGGACTCCCCTTGTGAAGATGTCCTTGACTCCCCGGCAATGGCGCCAGAAAAATACTCGCTGACTCGTGTATTAACGAGCTCGTTGGGGAACCCCAAGAGGAAGTTATGATGATCACAGCAGTAAGTTTCCCTCAGTTATGTAACCAAGGTTATAAATCCAGTAGGAGCAAGGAAACACCCCAAAGGTGTTGCTAGCTGAGCCTTGGCAGGGCGCACTACTGGTGCTAGTAGCAACGTGGAGACCTGCACAACACAACCACAGAACTTTGTCCCCAACTTGCGATGAGGTTGTCAATCTCACTGGTTTTGCTGAAAACAAAGGATTAAACATATCGAATGGAAGGAGGTAATAGTTTGCAGAAAGTAAACACAAAGCAGTAAACAGTTTGTAGATTGTATGTAAAATAAAGGACCGGGGTCCATAGTTCACTAGGGGTGGCTCTCCTTAAGATAGATAACATGCTATGTGAACAAATTATAGCGGCGCAATTGACAAACATCGAGAAAGCATACAAGCATATACTAATCATCTTGACTCCTTTGAGACTTGATTGGGCATTACAACATTATACATAGACCGCCATCCAACTGCATCTATGACTAATAATCCACCTTCAGGTTATCGTCCGAACCCCCTCCAGTATTAAATTGCAAGCAACAGATTAATGCTTTACAAATTGCGTGTAATGTAAACAATGCGATTGTTCTATGAATAAAGGATTGTTGTTTTCTCCCTAGTAGCAACAACACATCTAGTACCTTAGAGATTTTTGTCACTTCCCCAAATTACCAGAGGCATGAACCCACTATCGAGCATAAATACTAACTCTTGGAGTTGCTAGCATCTACTTGGCCAAGATAGCTAGTAACAACGGAAAGCATGCAAGATCACAAATAACAAAGACATGATAGAATCAATAATCAATCTGAAATAGCATCTCAATATCCATCGGATCCCCACAAACACAACATGTATGGATTACAAATAGATGATCTTGATCATGAACGGAGCTCACATGATCTAAACATGAAAGCACAAAGGAGGAGAACCAGCCATCTAGCTACTACATGGACCCGTAGTCCAGAGATGAACTACTCACGCATCACACCGGAGGCTTGCATGATGATGAAGAAGGCCTCTAGGGTGAATTCCCCTCTCCGGCAGGGTGCCGGTAAGAGCTTCAGATCCCTCCCGATCTAGGGATGGAGATGACGGCGGCTATAGACTCTTTCGTGGATTTTTGATCGAGTACTTAGGGTTTTGGTATCGATGGCAATATATAGGCGGAAGGAGAGGCCGAGGGGGTGCTGGGGTCGGCCAGACCACCCCCTGGCGTGGGCCAGGGCTGGCCGCATGGCCAGGTGGTGTGGCCGGGCCCCAGCCCTTCTCCGTCTCGTATTCTGGCTCCAGATTCCTTCCGGTAAAATAGTAACTTTGGCTTTTCTCCTGTCCAATTCCAAGAATATTCATTTTCTGACTTCCTCGAACCAAAACAGCAGAAAACAGCAGCTGGCACTGTGGCTCTTGTTAATAGGTTAGTCCAAGAAATCATATGAAAAGTACTCCAAGGTGTGGACAAAACACAAGAAAGTAGATAAAACGAAGCATGGAACATCAAAATTATAGATACATTTGCAATGTATCAACATCCCCAAGCTTAACTCCTGCTCGTCCTCGAGTAGGTAAGTGATAAAAAGAAATAATAATTTTTGAGGTGACATGCACCATCATAAACTTGATCAAAGTAGTTGTAAAACATTCAAAGTTGGGATCATAGTACTTCAATCATAACATGAAAGACAAAGTTCTAGCAATAAGACAAAGAAACTATGACGCAACATGAAAAGGAACAAACAAAAGATTCATGAATAACAATTCTTTGCAAGACGTTTGTTTGTTTCACATAAAGAAAACATATCATAATAGTATTCAGCTTGTGCCTCATAGAGTAGCAAATATAAATGCATAGGACACCTTCAAAGTTCATAAGAGTGACTAGATACAAATAGTTTAAAACCAGCAATATCAAGTTATGCATCAATCAACTAGTCTTGGGACAATGCACATAGAACTAAGAATGGCCACTATGCTCTCAAAGTAGGTGCATAAAGGTAGAAGGTGGAGACTCAATATAATGGTGGAAGAAAGGCCTTCATAGAAGGAAGTAGGGATTCAAGTCTCATAAAGAGCTTCCAAAAATTATGGTACTTGTTAGCTTTCAGCTCTCATTGCCCCTATCATAAGCATCTTGAAGTGATTAAGGTTAAAGTGACAGAACTAATAGGATATGCTTGACAAGTTATAAACCGAAATCTCATGCCCCTTACTTACGAAGACCGAACCTCATGCTACTCAACTTTAGTCACAAGTAAGATCTTGTCATTGTAAGTACATATGTATCATAAAGAACCGCCAATGGGGTACCCCTTGCACATGATACAGGAGCTTCCCATAATAAAAATGACAAGGCAAGCAGACAATGAGCATCTCAGCGATCTTTTTATTTGCTATTTGCATAGGTTTTTATTGAGTATGCTTCATAGTGTGCTCATTATGGTGATGCTGCAAGTTTCCACCATGATTAGGCATGGCTTAGGCTAGCGGCCCAGGCGTTTCTCTAACACACATACAAACTCCATGATCTTACAAGTTCCACTTTTATTTCACACCGCCGGGATCCATACACAAAAGAACATGATATCAACGGGGTACAAAGTACAAGTGCAATGTTGAAAGCGTTCCCCATGATACATGGTTCTACTAATTTCAACTTATAAAGCGCAAGCATATACACAACAAAGAAGGGCCCAATGGTTCAAGTTTATTAAATGTAGAAAGTAAAGCGTGCCATCAAGTTCGTGAGAGCTTTAATCACTAGTTTTCTCATAACAAGTTTAATTTGGAAGGTAAACAAAAGCAAGAATATACTTGGAATAGCATCAGCTAGTAGGTAGGTATGGTGGACTCTTTGGAATAACTTGGTTTAGGGAGTTGGATGCATGAGTGGAACTCATACTTGGTTTTGGAGGCTAGCAAAAGACTGCGAGCGACAAACTAAGAGAGCAATAATGGCCATAATCATGCAGAGCGACAAAACATCATTGATCAAAGCATAAAGTGATACTACCAGTTGAAAACTAAAGTATCATAAACGCTATGGTGACTTGAGATAGTCAAAACATGGTGTGAGCATGCGCCAAGTCAACCCAAATAAAGCATCAAAGGAGAATACCACTATACTATGCTTTAATATGCTAAAACAACGCACGATTCATCCAAGGCAATTAAGCAATCTCAATTTTTTATAAAAAGTCATGCTACAGCAAATAATACTAAGCATAAAGCCAAAAAATATCAAGCATGGCATGACAAAGCATAGGCCACAGTCAAAAACAAGCTCTCTTTACCACTTAAGCATGAACTTTCCTACTCTTTTCCAAACCAAAACAAACTATTTCAAAACCAATGTATGAAAGAGGGGGTCCAACCAATTTATTCAGAAAACTAAGCAAACAAAGCAAACAAAAAACCAAAACGAAAACGAAAAAAAAGACGCTCCAAGAACAACACAACTGTGCATGAAACAATAAAAATAAAGCGTTTGGAAGAAACCTGAGATTTTTATTGATGAAGAGGGGGATGCCTTGGGAATTCCCAAGCTTTGATGCTTGTACTTCTTGGATATTTCTTGGGATGACACGCATGGCATCCCCAAGCTTGAGCTTTAGTCCATCCTTCATCTCATTACTCATTCCTTCCATACACCTGAAATTTTTCCTTCATACAAAACTTCACATAATCTTTATTAGCAACATTAGTGCACTCAAGATAATAAGTCTTTAAGGTTCAGTTCTAACACCAATAAACTTTCATTAGAACACTAGCTACTGTAGCACTTCCCTCAAAAATCTCAATTCCCCAAAAGAACTCAAAAAGGAACCAACAAGAAGCAAATGCAGAAAATGGCAGAAATCTGTCAAAACATACCCGCAGGTAAAGACTAATTTTTTCGGAGAAATTTTGTTGCTCAAATCAAAAAGTGTTGAACTAACGAAAGTTATATAACAACCTGGGGCATAAGCAAAAAAATTGACGCCTCAAAAGGACGTACAGATGTTTTACACGATGTTTTTACGATGAAGCACAGAAATCTGTTTCGGGACAGCAACTTTCCCAATCATTACTTCTCTCTCATTAGAGGTTACTCTTGGCACAAAAATCAAATAAAAAGGATAAGGAGCGGAAGTAATAAATTCCAAAAGTCATCTAAAACTTGTAGGTTATCTTCCAATAAGTACTTTTCTTTAACGCCTTTAAGTTAGACATAAGAAGCAAGAAAAAGAATCAAGTGTTCTCCAATGAAGAAGCATTAAGAGCAAATTTTGGTTTCATAGGAGAGGCAAAAGAAATCTTCCCTCTCTTCTTAGGGAAGTGTTATATACCTTTCTTGAGTGGAAGTTGATATTTAATGGTGCCTTCTTTCATATCAATAATGGCACCAATAGTTCTAAGAAAAGGTCTTCCCAAAGTAATAGGACAACAAGCATTGCATTCAACATCCAAAACATAGAAATCAACGGGGACATAGGCATTGTTAACCATAATAAGAACATCATTAAGACTCCCCATGAGTTTCTTTTTAGCATTATCATCAAGTGGGACATTCAAATAACAATCTTCAAGTGGAGGCAAATCAAGCGTATCATAAATCCTTCTAGGCATAATAGAAACACTACTATCAAGATCACATAAAGCTTTGAAATCAAAATCATTCAATTTCATATTTATGATGGGTTCCCAACCATCTTATTGTTTTATAGGAATAGAAGCTTTATGTTTCATTTTTTCTTCTTTAATCTTTATGAGAGCATCAGTAATGTGTTTTGTAAAGGCCATGTTCATAGCACTAGCATTAGGAATTTTAGCAAGCTTTTGTAGGAACTTAATAACTTCAGAGATATTGCAACCATCAAGATCAAAATCAAAATTATCATCTAAAGTAGTAGAGCTACTACTAGCCTCAACACTAGTGGTGGTGATAGTAGAAACACTAATGTTTCTAGCAATTTCATCTTCTCTTTCCCACTTAGCATGTAATTCAGCTAATAGTCTAACATTTTCATCAATTCTTACTTGTATAGCATTAGTAACTGCAAAGGGGCTATCATTAGTTTCAGGTTTAGCAGCCATTTTATTGATCAAAGAGGATTGATCTTCTGACAAAGATGATATATTTCTTTCAGCATTAGAGAGTTTCAATTGTAAACTAGGAATTTCCCTATTTAGACTCTCAAGTTGATGGCTAATGTTCTTCAAAATGGTAGATTGTTCCTCCATAGTTTTAGTGAATAGTTTATTTTGCTCATATTGCATTTGCATGAAGTTTTTAGTGGCTCTTTCAACTTCTAAAATTCTTCCCTCACTAGGTTCTCTAGGTTTGCCATTATAACCATAAGTATTATTAGGAGGATAGGGCCTATAATTGTTATTACCATAAGCATTGTTGCCAAAAAATTTATTTCTTATGAAGTTCACATCAACTTGCTCTTCTTGAGCAACCAAAGAAGCTAAAGGAACATTATTTGGACCAATATGGGCTTTCCCATTAACAAGCATAGACATAATAATATCAATCTTATCACTCAAGGAGGAGGTTTCCTCAACAGAATTTACCTTCTTACCTTGTGGAGCTCTCTTAGTATGCCATTCAGAATACTTAACCATCATATTATCCAGAAGCTTTGTTGCAGCACCCAAAGTGATGGTCATAAAGGTACCTCCAACAACAGAATCAATAGGTTCCTTGAAGAATAGTTCAATCCTGCATAAAAAGTTTGGATGATCATCCAAGAAGTCAGTCCATGAGTGGGACAATTCTTAACCAAAGATTTCATTCTTTCCCAAGCTTGAGGAACATGTTCATTATCAGATTGTTTAAACTTCATTATTGCACTTCTCACAGATATAATCTTAGTAGGAGGATAGTATTTTCCAATGAAAGCAACTTTGCATTTAGTCCAAGAATCAATACTATTCCTAGTTAAGGAATTCAACCACTCTTTAGCTTTTCCTCTCAAAGAGAAGGAAACAATTTAAGCTTAATAATATCACCATCTATATCCCTATGCTTTTGCATCTCACAAAGTTCAACAAAGTTATTTAGATGGGCAGCAGAATCTTCATTACCAATACCAAAAAATTGTTCTCTCATAACAAGATTGAGTAAAGCAGGTTTTATCTCAAAGAAATTAGCTTCAGGCATAGGTGGAGCAATAGGTGTGCTCATAAAATCATTGTTGTTGGTGCTAGTGAAGTCACACAACTCAGTGTTTTAAAGAGTAGTCATTTTTTGTGTGTTTTTGATAAAGAAAGCAAACTAGTAAAACTATTTTTTTGTGTTTTTGATAAAGAAACAAGCAAACAAAGCAAAAGTAAACTAAGAAAAACAAAAATAACAAAGTAAAGAGATTGGTTATGAGGGACTCCCCTTGTGAAGCTGTCCTTGACTCCTCGGCAATGGCGCCAGAAAAATACTTGCTGACTCGTGTATTAACGAGCTCGTTGGGGAACCCCAAGAGGAAGGTATGATGAGCACATCGTAAGTTTCCCTCAGTTATGAAACCAAGGTTATCAATCCAGTAGGTGTTGGAGATATGCCCAAGAGGCAATAATAAAAGTAGTTATTATTATATCTTTGTGTTTATGATGAATGTTTACACCCCATGCTATAATTGTATTATAAGGAAACACTAATACATGTGTGTTTTGTAAACATAAAAGAGTCCCTAGTAAGCCTCTTGTAGAACTAGCTTGTTGATTAATTGATGATCATGGTTTCCTGATCATGGACATTGGATGTGATTAATAACAAGGTTATATCATTAGGAGAATGATGTGATGGACACACACCCATAGTAAGCGTAGCATAAGATCAAGTCATTAAGTTCGTTTTGCTATAAGCTTTCAAATGCATAGTAACCTAATCCTTCGACCATGAGGTTATGTTAATCACCATCACCGGAAGGGTGCTTTGATGACATCAAACGCCGCTTCGTAACTGGGTGGTTATAAAGGTGTCATTGGGTATTCTGAAAGTATGTGTTGAAGCGCATGGACCAAGATTGGGATTTGTCCATCCATATGATGGATAGATATGCTCTGGGCCCTCTCGGTGGAATGTCATCTAGTTAGCTTGCAAGCATGTGACTAGGTCACAAGGGATGACATATCATGTGACGAGTAAAGAGTACTTATCAGTAACGGGGTAGAACTAGGTATGGAGATACCGACGATCAAACCTCGGATAAGTAGAGTATCGCGTGACAAAGGGAATTGGTTTCGTATGATAATGGTTCTATCGATCACGAAGTCATCGTTGAGTATGTGGGACTCGTTATGGATCTCCAGATTCCGCTGATGGTTATTGATCGGAGAGGTGTCTCCATCATGTCTGCATATTCACGAACCGTTGGGTGACACACTTAAGGTTCGAAGTTGTTTTTAAGTAGATATGGAATGTGCATTGGAGACCGAATGTTGTTCGGAGTCTCGGATTGGATCCGGGACATCACGAGGAGATCCGAAATTGTCCGGAGAATAAGATTCATATATTGGGGATCATTTTCTAAGTTAGGAAATGTTCCAGAGTATTGGTATGGGGATTCTAGAAGGTTTCAGAATGTTCCGGAAGGTTCTGGAAGATTTCTTGGAGTTTGCTTGAAAACCAAGAAAGGATCAAGGAATCCTTGTGGGGCAAGACAAGGAGTCGTGGGGGAGGAGGACTCCTGCCCCCCTCCCAATCCGCCGGCCAAGGAAGGGAGGGGAGTCCTACTAGGACTCCCCCTCCCATGGCGCCTCCCTCCTTTAAATAGAGGGGTGGAGGCGCCACCCCCTAGCCCCTTCACTCCAAACCCTAGCCGTCGCCTCTCTCCTCCTCCTTCCCTCTGCTCTGGCTTAGGCGAAGCCCTGCATAATTCTCTACTCCACCACCACCACGTCGTCGTGCTGCTAGGATTCCGTGGAGAAGATCTACTACCTCCGTTGCTCACTAGAACGGGGAGAGGAAGGTCTGTTTCGACTCCGCACGTGTGACTGACTGCGGAAGCGCTGCCGGAACGCGGCGTCGGAAGGATCGTCCACTCGATCTTGAGATCGACAAGTGATCGACTACATCAACCACGAGATCCAATCTCGTAACGCTTTCGGATCTACAAGGGTTAGTACAGATCTATCTCGTTGCACATGTCTAATAGATTAGATCTTGGCTTTTATCTAGAGTAGATCTGGGTTTTGTTCGTTCTCGCGGTAGAATTTTTTTGTTTTCCATGCTACGAACCCCATCAGTAGGAGCAAGGAAACACCCCAAAGGTGTTGCTAGCTGAGCCTTGGCAGGGCGCACTACCGGTGCTAGTAGCAACGTGGAGACCTGCACAACACAACCACAGAACTTTGTCCCCAACTTGCGATGAGGTTGTCAATCAAACCGGTTTTGCTGAAAACAAAGGATTCAACGTATCGAATGGAAGGAAGTAATAGTTTGTAGAAAGTAAACACAAAATAGTAAACATTTTATAGATTGTATGTAAAAGAAAAGGATCGGGATCCATAGCTCACTAGAGGTGGCTCTCCTTAAGATAGATAACATGCTGGGTGAACAAATTACAGCGGGGCAATTGACAAACATCGAGAAAGCATACAAGCATATACTAATAATCTTGAATCCTTTGAGACTTGATTGGGAATTACAACATTATACATAGACCGCCATTCAACTGCATCTATGACTAAGAATCCACCTTCAGGTTATCATCTGAACCCCCTCCAGTATTAACTTGCAAGCAATAGATTATTGCTTTACGAATTGCGTGTAATGTAAATAATACGATTGTTCTATGAACAAAGGATTGTTGTTTTCTCCCTAGTAGCAACAACACATCTAGTACCTTAGATATTTCTCTCACTTCCCAGATTACCAGAGGCATGAACCCACTATCGAGCATAAATACTAACTCTTGGAGTTGCTAGCATCTACTTGGCCAAGATAGCTACTAACAACGGAAAGCATGCAAGATCACAAATAACAAAGACATGATAGAATCAATAATCAATCTGAAATAGCATCTCAATATCCATCGGATCGCCACAAACACAACATGTATGGATTACAAATAGATGATCTTGATCATGAACGGAGCTCACAAGATCTAAACATGAAAGCACAAAGGAGGAGAACTAGCCATCTAGCTACTACATGGACCCGTAGTCCAGAGATGAACTACTCACGCATCACACCGGAGGCTTGCATGATGATGAAGAAGGCCTCCAGGGTGAATTCCCCTCTCCGGCAGGGTGCCGGGAAGAGCTTCAGATCCCTCCCGATCTAGGGATGGAGATGACGGCGGCTACAGACTCTTTCGTGGATTTTTGATCGGGTACTTAGGGTTTTGTTATCGATGGCAATATATAGGTGGAAGGAGAGGCCGAGGGCGTGCTAGGGTCGGCCAGACCACCCCCTGGCGCGGGCTAGGCCTAGCCCCGTGGCTAGGTGGTGTGGCCGGGCCCCAGCCCTTCTCCGTCTCATATTCTGGCTCGAGATGCCTTCCGGTAAAATAGTGACTTTGGCTTTTGTCCTGTCCAATTCCGAGAATATTCATTTTCTGACTTCCTGGAACCAAAAACAGCAGAAAACATGCAGCTGACACTGTGGCTCTTGTTAATAGGTTAGTCCAAGAAATCATATGAAAAGTACTCCAAAGTGTGGACAAAACACAAGAAAGTAGATAAAACCAAGCATGGAACATCAAAAATTATAGATACATTTGCAATATATCAGTGTGCTGCTTCCACTTTATTCTGCTAATCATTCAACCTGACAAAGGAGTAGTATAAGACATGGACTCGAAATGTAAACCACTTGCAAAGTGGACGAACATGCATGATATGCTCTAGCGGTACTATATCGGTAACTTTCGTTTATTTCCTGATATCAGGTAATTAATAACTCCTTTTATTCATTTTCTTTGCCGGACAGCGCTTGGAAACGGTTCACCAATAAGGCTAAGGGTTCCTGGAAAGAAGAGCTTACATTTGAACCACTATATGTTAGTACTACTAGCTATATCTGCGCATCTCTTTGATTCTAGTTTCGATACCGTTATCATGCTTGATTATTATTTTGGTTGAACTCTACTCTCGTAAAGTGCTTGAGGTAGGAAATCAGAAATAATTTATGTGGCTACTATGTTTACGAGTTCATTCGTCAGACGACATATGATACGGGAAGAAATTTAGAAAAACTTTGAGTACGTAAACAATATTCACAATTTTATTTTATTACCATCATTTGTGTTTAATTAGTTTCATTCATATATGTTGACTCCTTTAAATTAGATCGAATGGATGCAGGACGATCTTCTACTAAAGGATTGCGTAAGAGCAATTCAAGAGGAAATTGCGGGATTCTTAGATGCAGAGGTCCTAGATACAAAAGGAGAATACTATCGGGAGATGTTGATAGTGGAACATGAATATATAGTAAAAGACATTATATTGTATATGTGCATGTGATCACCCACAAGTATAGGGGGTGTATCGCAGTATTTTCGAGGGAAGTGAAACCCAATTTATTGATTCGACACAAGGGGAGCCAAAGAATATTTATAAGCCTTAACAATCGAGTTGTCAATTCAGCTGAACCTGGAAACAATTTTGCTCACAACAGTTTATCAGTAGCAACAATTTTGTAGTAGGAATAGTAAAGTAGCAGCAGTAGTGAAAGTAAAGACAGTAGTAACAATTATAGTTAACAGTAGGATTAAAGCGCGGTAGGCATAGGGATGGATGGACGGGCGTTGCATGGACAAGCCAATTCACATGGCAATCAGAACATAGGGCAATTGCAGATAAATAAGATAAAGCATCCAAGTACTAGATAATCCTAGGCATGTGTCCCATATATAGTCATACGTGCTCGCAATGAGAACTTGCACAACATCTTTTGTCCTGCCAGCCCGTTTGCAGCGGGGCCTCAAGGGAACTACTGTCAATTAAGGTGCTCCTTTCAACAGAGCACCAGAGCAAAGCATTAACACTCCGTGAACACATGTGATCCTCACATCAAAGCCATTCCCTCTTGTTATCCCGATTTCTGTCACTTCGGGGCCTTTGGTTCCGAACAACAACGTGTGTATACAACTCGCAGGTAAGACCATAAACAATACTATCATAATGATTCAATAACAAGTTCAGATTTGAAATCATGGCACTCGGGCCCTAGTGACAAGCATTAAGCATAACAAGTCGCAACAAAGTCAAAAAGAACTAATAGTAGATACTAGGCACCATGCCCTAACAATCTGATGCCATTACATGAACGATCTCATCGAATCCCTACCATCCCCATAGCCTACAGCGGGGGATTACTCACTCATAGATGGGGGAAACATGGATGGTTGATGGAGAAGCGATGGTGATGATGATGGCGATGATCTCCTCCAATTCCCCGTCCTGGCAGGGTGCTAGAACGGAGTTTCTGGTTCCGAATCGTGAAATCTGGTGGTGGCGGCGGAGCGGAACTCCTTCTGGAAAAACGTCAAACCCCCCTGGGTTTTTAGGTCAGGAGGCAACTTATAGGTGAAGAGGGAGGCCGAGGGGGTGCCTGGGGCGGCCAAACCACCCCTGGCGCGGCCATGTGGTGTGGTCGGGCCCCAGCCCCTCTCCGTCTCGTATTCTGGCTCCTAGTGTCCCTCGGTGAAAAACTGACTTTGGCTTTTATCCCGTCCAATTCCGAGAATATTCATTTTCTGACTTTCCTGGAACCAATAACAGCAGAAAACAGGCAGCTGGCACTATGGCTCTTGTTAATAGGTTAGTCCAAGAAATCATATGAAAAGTACTCCAAAGTATGGACAAAACATAAGAAAGTAGATAAAACCAAGCATTGAACATCAAAAATTATGGATACGTTTGCAACGTATCAATATCCCCAAGCTTAACTCTTGCTCGTCGTCGAGTAGGTAAGTGATAAAAAGAAACAATAATTTTTGAGGTGACATGCACTATCATAAACTTGATCAAAGTATTCGTAAAACATTCATAGCTGGGATCATAGTACTTCAATCATAACATGAAAGATAAAGTTCTAGCAATAAGACAAAGCAACTATGTTGCAACATGAAAAGGCACAAACAAAAGAATCATGAATAACAATGCTTTGCAAGACGTTTGTTTGTTTCACATAAAGAAAACATAGCATAGTGGCATTCAGCTTGTCCCTCATAGAGTAGCAAACATAAATGCATAGGACACCTTCAAAGTTCATAAGAGTGACTAGATACAAATAGTTTAAAACAAGCAATATCAAAGCTATGCATCAATCAACAAGTCTTGGGACAATGCACATATAACTAAGAATGGCCACTATGCTCTCAAAGTAGGTGCATAAAGATAGAAGGTAGAGACTTAACATAAAAGTAAAAGAAAGGCCTTCAAAGAAGGAAGTAGAGACTCAAGTTTCATAAAGAGCTTCCAAAAATTATGGTACTTATTAGCTTTTAGCTCTCATTGCCCCTATCATAAGCATCTTGAAGTGATTAAGGTTAAAGTGAACAAACTATGGTGTATATTCTTGACGAAGTATAAGTTGGAAATCCCATGTCCCTTGAGTACGAGGGCCTCTCCTCATGCTACTCAAGTTTAGTTACCGGTAAGTTCTTGTCATCGTAAATACGTGCGTATCATAGAGAAACGCCAACGGGGTACCCCTTGCCCGATGATACGGAAGAATCCCCATATAAAAATGACAAGGCAAGCAGACAACAAGTAGCTCAGCAATCTTCTTATTTACCATGGGAATATGGTGCTTTTTTCTCTCTTTCCTCTTTTCTCATATTTTTTCTTTTTTCTCTTTTTTCTCACTATCTGACTCTCTTTTTTTATAAGAAGAATGCTTCATAGATACTCATTATGGTTATGCTGCAGGTTTCCACCATGACGGCATGGATTAGACCAGCGGCCCAGGCGTTTCTCTAACACACATACATAACTCCATGGACTTACAAGCTCCCCTTTCATTTCACACCGATGACATCCATAGACAAAAGAGCATGATATCAACTAGGTACAAAGTACAAGTGCAATGTTGAAAGTGTTCCCCATGATAGCATGGTTCTGCTAATCCCCAACATATAAGTGCAAGCATATACAACATAGACAACGCAAGGGTTCAAGTTTATTAAGGGCAAGAAAAGTAAAGTGTGCCATCAAGTTCGTGAGAGCTTTAATCACTAGTTTTCTCATAACAAGTTTAATTCGGAAGGTAGATAAAAACATGAATATACTTGGAATAGCAAATGATAATAGGTAGGTATGGTGGACTCTTTGGAATAACTTGGTTTTATTTGGAGTTGGATGCATGAGTGGAACTCATACTTGGTATGGAGGCTAGCAAAAGACTGGGAGCGACCAATTAAGAGAGCAATAATGGCCATAATCATGCAAAGCGACAAAACAACATTTATCAAAGCATAAAGTGATACTACAAGTTAAAAACTAAAGGATCATAAAGGCTATGGTGACTTGGGATAGTCATAACATGGTGTAAGCATGTGCCAAGTCAACCCAAATAAAGCATCAAAGGAGAGTACCACAATACTATGCTTTAATATGCTAAAACAACGCATGATTCTTTCAAGGCACATCAAGCAATCTCAATTGTTTATAACAAGTCATGCTAAAGCAAAGAATACTAAGCCTAAAGCCAAAACAATATCAAACATGGCATGCCAAAGCATGGGCCACAGTCAAAAATCAAGCTATCTTTACCACTTAAGCATGAACTTTTCTACTCTTTTCAATCCAAACCAAACTATTTGAAAACTAATGCATGAAAGAGGGGGTCCAACCAATTTATTCAGCAAACTAAGAAAACCAAGAAAACGAAAAACAAAAACCAAAACGAAAAAGAAGACGCTCCAAGAACAACACAACTATGCATGAAACAATAAAAATGAAGTGTTTGGAAGAAACCTGGGATTTTTATTGATGAAGAAGGGGATGCCTTGGGCATCCCCAAGCTTTGACGCTTGTACTTCTTGGATATTTCTTAGGGTGACACACGTGGCATCCCCAAGCTTAAGCTTTAGTCCATCCTTCATCTCATTACTCATTTCTTCCATACACCTGAAATTTTTCCTTCATACAAAACTTCACACAATCTTTATTAGCAACATTAGTGTACTCAAGATAATAAGTCTTTTGGTTCAGTTCCAACACCAATAAAACTTCCATTAAAACACAAGCTACTATAGCACTTTACTCAAAAATCAAAATTCCCCAAAAGAACTAAAAAATGAACCAACAAGAAGCAAATGTAAATAAAGGCAGAAATCTGTCAAAATAGACTAGCAGGTAAATACGAATTTTTTCGAAGACCTTCTGTTGCTCAAATAGAAAAGTGTTGAACTAACAAAAGTTAGATAACAACCTAGGGCAGAAGCACAAACATTCACGCCTGAAAAGGACGTACAGTGATTTTACACGATTTTTTACGGTGAAGCACAGAAATCTGTTTCGGGACATCAACTTTCCCAACCATTACTTCTCTCTCATTAGATGTTACTCTTGGCACAAAATGCAAATAAAAATGATAAGGAGCGGTTATTACTGAAGTAATAACTTCCAAGACTCATCTAAAACTTTTGGGTTATCTTCCAATAAGTACTTTTCTTTAACGCCTTTAAGTTAGGCATGATAGTTTGGAAGGATGCTCACATAAGAAATATGAATTAAAGTAAAAGAGAGCATCAAGAAGCAAATTCAAAACACATTTAATTATAACCCACTTCCTAAGCATAGGAATCCTGTATGCAAGTAAATTCGCAAAGAACAGAGTGATAGGCATAGGAAGATAAAGCAAAAGTAACTTCAAAACCTTCAGCACATAGAGATGTGTTTCAATACCATGAAAACTTCTACAACCATATTTTCCTCTCTCATAATAATTTTCAGTAGCCTCATGAATAAACTCAACAATATAACTATCACATAAAGCATGCTTTTCATGTTCTACAAAAACATATTTTTTATCAAGCTCAAAAATAGTGGGATTAAAGCCCTCAAACCCACTTTTAACAATTCTATAACACGATGACTGATCATTCAATATAGGACCATCGTCTAGAGCTTTATCATAAACAATTTCTAAGAAAAACTCTTTAGTACCATGCATCTCGAAGTTAGGCACAAATAAAGGATTATCACAGATAACATGAGCATAACATTCATCCTCCTTTGGTAAGCATGGGCGACAATCAAATAAAGTAAGGGATAAAGAGTTACTCTCATTAGAAGGTAGGCATGGGTAGCTAATCCATTCTTCCTCCTCTTGTTCATCACTCTCCTCCTATTTTTCATCTAATGAGCTTTCAGGTTCATCAATTTCTTCTTCCATAAGATCCTGCAAGGCATTAGTCTCTTCCATTTGTGGAAAACATCTATTAATATATTTAAGAATATAGCCATTTTCTTCCTTGTAATTATCAAATAAAAATTTAAGTATATCATAAACCTCATATTTATAAGGTGAGTCATCAATATTTTCAAGCAAACTAGCAAGTTCAAATGCACTCTTCCAAGCAATAAATTCCTCAATTTGTTCCACATCATAAAAGTCATAATTTCCCTTAACATAAGAAGATATGGTAACATCATCATTATACTCACATTGAAAATGGAGGTGTTTGTACCTCCTACAACAACAAGATTTATCAAAGCAATAAGTAACATTATAAGTAGAGCATACGTTTATAGCAATGGTATACAATTTATCAATTTATTCCCATAAGTGTTTCCCTTTTTATGACAAGCCGTGTTCCTTAAAATAATATTTTTGTTCTTCCGTGAACCCACCTTGCTAATAAGATTCAGTTTCAAAGAAACCAACCATTGATAGAAAGCATGATAAAGCAAGACAATAACAGACCAACAAAAATAACAACTAGAGTAGGAACTATTTTTTTGTATTTTTGATAAAGAAACAAGCAAACAAGGCGAAAATAAACTAAGCAAAACAAAAATAACAAAGTAAAGAGATTGTTTATGATTATGCTTGAACAATAGTGATTCCAAGTGGACTTGATAAATAAAGCCATGCTCCTCGCCAATGGCACCAGAAAATAGTTTTGATGACCCACAAGTATAGAGGGTGTATCGCAGTATTTTCGAGGGAAGTGAAACCCAATTTATAGGGGAGCCAGAGAATATTTATAAGCCTTAACAACTGAGTTGTCAATTCAGCTGCACCTGGAAACAATCTTGCTCACAACAGTTTATCAGTAGCAACAATTTTGTAGTAGGAATAGTAAAGTAGCAGTAGTAGTGAAAGTAAAGACAACAGTAACAATTGCAGTAAACAGTAGGATTAAAGCACGATAGGCATAGGGATGGATGGACGAGCGTTGCATGGACAAGACAATTCACATGGCAATCAGAACAGAGGACAATTGCAGATAAATAAGATAAAGCATCCAAGTACTAGATAATCCTAGGCATGTGTCCCATATATAGTCATACGTGCTCGCAATGAAAACTTGCACAATATCTTTTGTCCTGCCAGCCTGTTTGCAGCAGGGCCTCAAGGGAACTACTTGCAATTAAGGTGCTCCTTTTAATAGAGCACCGGAGCAAAGCATTAACACTCTGTAAACACATGTGATCCTCACATCAAAGCCATTCCCTCCGGTTATCCCGATTTCTGTCACTTCGGGGCCTTTGGTTCCGGACAACAACGTGTGTATACAACTTGCAGGTAAGACCATAAACAATACTGTCATAATGAATCAATAACAAGTTTAGATCTGAAATCGTGGCACTGAGGCCCTAGTGACAAGAATTAAGCATAACAAGTCGCAACAAAGTCAAAAAGAACTAATAGTAGATACTAGGCACCATGCCCTAACAATCTGATACCATTACATGAACGATCTCATCGAATCCCTACCATCCCCATAGCCTACAGCGGGGGATTACTCACTCACAAATGGGGAAAACATGGATGGTCGATGGAGAAGCGATGGTGATGATGATGGCGATGATGTCCTCCAATTCCCCGTCCCGGCAGGGTGCCAGAACGGAGTTTCTGGTTCCGAATCGTGGAATCTGGTGGTGGCGGCGGAGCGGAACTCCTTCTAAAAAACGTCAACCCCCTGGGTTTTTTAGGTCAGGAGGCAACTTATGGCGAAGAGGGAGGCCGAGGGAGTGCCTGGGGCGGCCAGACCACCCCCTCGCGTCGCCAGGCCTAGCCCGCGCGGCCATGTGGTGTGGCCGGGCCCCAGCCCCTCCCCGTCTCGTATTCTGGCTTCTGGTGTCTCTCGGTGAAAAACTGACTTTTGCTTTTGCCCCGTCCAATTCCGAGAATATTCATTTTTTCCGACTTTCCTAGAACAAAAAACAACAGAAAACAGGCAGCTGGCACTATGGCTCTTGTTAATAGGTTAGTCCAAAAATCATATGAAAAGTACTCCAAAATGTGGACAAAACATAAGAAAGTAGATAAAACCAAGCATGGAACATCAAAAATTATGGATACGTTTGCAACATATCAGCATGAAACTCGTGTACCGTATGTAATATGTTCGACACTTGCTGTGTAATATAATTGAGAGATGTTGTGTAATATAATGGTTCCTTCGTTCCTGAGTGCAAAACACACAATAAAAAGGAAATAACTAAATGGGAAATAAACAAAATAAATTCTTTGCCGCCGCACAAAAAGTGTCGAAAATGCTGCCGTGCCAGAGAAACATCGATACCGGTCCGTAATACGAACCGGGACGAATGGTCCTCCCCTCGCTCCGGACAGCGGGCACGTGGATGCCCTTTAAACTCGGTTCACAGCACAACTGGGACTAAAGGTTGGGGCTTAAGTCCCGATTGCCTTGTCCCAGTTGGGCAACCGGGACTAAAGCCCCTTAAGAATCGGGACAAAAGGCCCTGTCTCCACTAGTGATTTTATTTATGATGTGAGCTAACCAATATTTATGTAACCAATATCGAATATTGATTATCATGTATTATATAAATTTTTAATTGCAATATCTCGAATCTTAATCATATGTTTTGGAAATGTTTCTATATGGAAATTCCTATTAATAAAACTAGCTTTCTCTCTGCACCCCTCGAAGCGTGGTTGTTAGGAAAAACGTTAGACAACAGATCGATGCAAAATTAATAAAAGGTAAAAATCATATATGAGGCCTTCCCATAGGTATTGGGTTTCTAAGGTATAGGGACTGGAGCTTTTAAGGTAAAGACTCAAATCTAGCTGTCTGTACTTGCATCGATGGGTTTATACGCTGGCTAAAACCGCTCTAAGTTGTCGAGATGAGACTAGACTTCTAAACTTGCAGCGGGGACACAACACACGTCCAGTATCCACGGCATGACTCAGAAAGAAACATATGCTACTCAAACCGAAGAGTTGAATTAGCTTCTTACGGGACCCTCATTACTTCCTCACCGTGAGAACCTGCGGGTGGCTATAATTTTCTTAGCCAGCACGGCTGATGAACGGAAACCACATCACGAAAACTCCGCGATAAGCCGCTTCCTGCTACAGCTTACGACTGCCAACTGAGGCACCTACGCTGCCACACATGCTCTCCGCCACTACAACCCGCTGCAAGCTATAATATACGCTACAACGACAGCTTTCAGCACGCCCTGTTGTCACGAAAGAGCACGTCCATATATAGTATCGTGGATACCTACGGTCAAGAACTGAAACACACGATGCGGTAAGCGTTTTGTTTACCACGAAGGCGCAAGCATACAGGAATAGAGTGCGGAAAACCAACATGCGGAAGTACACGTGAAAAAGTAAAACGAAACATACACACGTGGAATTATAAAGAACAGATAGTATGACAACTAATCCTACAACCCTATCTAACAATGTACATACGCTAAAGAGCCGAGAAAGGAGATTCTGTGTGGACGACTACCTTTAACTTTGAAAAGCCTAGATACACGCGACGCGAATCAAGCATGAAAATAGAAGGCAGTGAAAAGTAAACGCGTAAAGATTGAAACAGTATTAGAATAGGAGTAGGGGATGCCTTGGCCCTCCTCCAAGCCCTAGGATCAGACAAAAAGGAAGGGAGCCCCGAAGTTAACCCCCTATTTTCAAGGGATTCTCCCTTATCCCTTAGCCCTAGCCGTCGGGGGGCTGTTGTGCTAGCCCATGTGGCTTGTGCACTCCCCAAATGCCATGTCGTATGTCCTTGACAGGTGGCCCCACTAGGGGACTCTCTAGAACCTTCTAAAACGTCTCGTACCATTCTGGAACCTCAAAATAACTCCCCCCTATATTTTTCTTTACCCCCAGACCATTCCAGAGCTCCGTGTGATATCTAGGATCTCATTCGAGACTCCAAATAAATATTCGGTAACACCATCTATTATCCCATCAAACCCTAGTGACATCGAAACACTAAGTGTGTGACCCTACATGTTCGAGAACATGTGGACATAATCGAGATAACCTCTCAGATCAATAACTAATAGCAGGACCATGGATGTCCATAATGGTTCCCACGGATTCCACAAAGATCTTTCATTGGTTGAACCACGATGTTATGGATTCCATTAATCACGTATTCAATTCCCTTTGTCTAGCGATATGCAACTTTCCCAAGATCGGATCGTCGGTATCAGCATACCTTGTTCAATCTCGTTACCGGCAAGTTCTCTTTACTCGTTCCGCAATATAAGATCCATGTGACTAAATACATTAGTCACATGCTTACAAGCTACTTAGAATATTACACTACCGAGGGGCCCCAGAGATATATCTCCATCACATGGAGTGACAAATCCTAGTCTTGATCCATGCAACCCAACAAGTACCTTCTGAGATACCTAAAAGCCACATTTATAGTCACTCAATGACAAAGCGACGTTTGATATACTAGGGAGTAACATGATCTCATGGTCTAAGGAAATGATACTTGACATTAAAAAAGCTAAAATAATCAAACTTATAGACGCGATCAAATTGCTTGTGCTTAGGTTAGGTGGCTCCATTACATCATTCTCTTAATTATATAACATCATTATCAAATGACATTACATGTCCATAGTTAAGAAAATTTAACCATGATTTAATCAATGAGCTAGTCTAGTAGAGGTTTGCTAGGGACATGGTGTTGTCTATATATTCACACATTTATTTAGTTTCCAATTAATACAACTATAGCATGGAGAATAAACACCTATCATGAATAAGAAAATATGAGAATAACAACTTTGCAGAAGATGACCGCGGCTCTACGCATTATGGCCTATGTAATCCCGGGCAATTTGGTCGATGACAACATTGCAGTGGTAGAGAGCATGACCATCTTATGCTTAATGCTCTTTTCAAAGGTGATTATTCAGGTGTTTTGACGTGCGGTACTTTCGTAGGATAGAAGACCACACTAAACACATCCTCCAAGTTTACCATGAGATTCGAGATGCGCACACTCTTCAACAACTTAAACATGATCTCGTCGAGGATGGGTGGATGTGAAGTGGTCACTAATATATTTGATTTGCCATGTTCTCTATTTCGGATTCTATAAATTTTCTAATTTGCTTTACTAAAATTATGTTTCATTGATGTACATTGTGTTGTAATAATTATATATTATTTGTTTAGTTTTTGGATTTTATTGTACTTTGTTGATTTTTGTTACTGGGTGATTTTCAAGTATAGATTTGATGAACATGGGCAGTGCTCCCTTCGCTTTAACAAAATTAGAAAATAGTACTTTTGAGTTAAGATAAATTTAAAAAATCTTGAAAATACTTGTGCATGGTCCATGTATGTGTGCCAAATTTTAGTAGAATTTTTTATTTTAGGCTATAGGAAATAAATAAATTTCTAACATTAAATAGGACTAGAAATACCTATGTTTTGTGAGATATTTATCTTTTTTGTGTAGTCTAAAATATAATATATTTTTAAATAATTTTTTTGTCAAACATTCTAGATGCGCGCAGGGGCGGCGGCGCACGGGGGCAGGGCGGGGAGATGGCCTGATGACGCGCGGGGCTGGATATGATGAGGAAGAAGGTAGTTAGGTGGAGTTCTGAATAAGCATATATAAAAATCTCTTAAGGGAATTTTGAATAGTCATGTTCTATATATATAGCTCCGCTATATATATTTGTAGACCCAAAGTACAAGTTTCATCTATTTTTGAAATCAAGAGTAGAAATTTTCACTGCATATGCCTAATAATATAAGAGGAGCTCAAATCTTGCCATTCTAATTTTGCCAATCCGCTTTATAGGAA
Source organism: Avena eriantha (assembly GCA_910589775.1). Lineage (NCBI taxonomy): Eukaryota > Viridiplantae > Streptophyta > Magnoliopsida > Poales > Poaceae > Avena > Avena eriantha. The sequence continues at coordinate 226,396,533 of OU342744.1, forward strand.
GGTTTGAAAAGCCGAAAGCAAATTGGGTTACCAAACGTTGTCTCTCCTATTGCTAAGACCAGTTTGTCAATCCAATTTTTGTCAATGCTATGGAGATGCTCTTAATCACATTGCTACGGAAAGCATGAGTAAAACATTCGATTTTATGCGAGATGAAACGGAGAGAGGCGTCGCCAAATCAAGAAATCTAAAACCCATTTTAAAACCAGTTGGAGCCAAATCCCGTGAAAAGTGCATCACACTCTGTGACACACGAGACAACAAAGATATAGCGGAGCAACGCATGAGCGTCATGGCACAGTGTGACAGGTGCGCCTCAGAGGAGTAGTGCGCAGTCTAGAGAGAGAAAGAGAGTTACATCATCATCCCAAGGACACAACAGCAGCTTGCCTGCTTGCAGCCTGCTGCTGCCGCTGCCCCAGCGGTGCATCAAAATTAGCAGGGCCTGTCCACAGTTCACGGTCCCCTATATTTCTCTTATCCCCGCTCTCGTACCCTATTACTCCCTAAGCCCTTTTCGTTAACCTTGCCCAAGAACACGCGACAAATCTCAAGAGAGAGTAGATCCCTCCCACAGATCGGCCATGGACTTCGACGACCACGATGATGGGGAGGGTGATGAGGAGATGGCGCCGATGCCGGTGAGCTCGAGCTACGAGGTGCCGCTGCACCCGGGGCAGCTGGGCGGTGGCGGGGGGCCGAAGCCTGTTGACTCTGGAGGAGGGCGCTTCAGGACACCAGCCGGGAGCGGCGGCGGAGGAGGCACAGGCGGTGTCAGGTACCAGGAGTGCCTCAAGAACCACGCCGTCGGCATCGGCGGGCATGCCGTGGACGGCTGCGGCGAGTTCATGGCCGCTGGCGAGGAGGGCTCTATCGACGCGCTCCGTTGCGCTGCCTGCGGCTGCCACCGCAACTTCCACAGGAAGGAATCCGACTCCCCCACCGGCGTCGACGCCGCCGCCGTGTCCCCTGCCGCCATCACCGCCTACGGCGCTCTGCCGCCGCACCACCAGTTTTCCCCCTACTACCGCACCCCGGCCGCCTACCTCCAACACCAGCAGCAGCACCAGATGGCCACGGCAGCCGCGGTAGCCGCCGCAGCAGCAGCCGGGCACGCGCATCGCCCGCTGGCTCTCCCTTCCACCTCCCACTCCGGTCGCGACGAAGCGGAGGACATGTCAGGGATGTTGAGCCCCATGGTGATGGGTTCCATGATGGGCATGTCCTTCGGCTCCGCCGGCCCGTCCGGTTCCGGGTCCGGGTCCGGCAAGAAGCGTTTCCGCACCAGGTTCTCGCAGGAGCAGAAGGAGAAGATGCAGGCCTTCGCGGAGAGGCTGGGGTGGCGCATCCAGAAGCACGACGAGGCCGCCGTGCTGCAGTTCTGCGAGGAGGTCTGCGTGAAGCGCCACGTGCTCAAGGTCTGGATGCACAACAACAAGCACACCCTCGGCAAGAAGCCTTGACGCTGCTGCCCCGCTCTAGCTAGCTCCCGGCCGGTGCTAGGTACTCTCGCATCATCCATCCATCCTTCGGTAGCGGCATAACCTTCTCTAGCTGACGAGTACGTAGGTTCGTAGCGACTAGCGACTTACTAGCGAGCCAAGTAGTGCGGTAGTTCTTGTTGGTTTTAGAAGAAAGGAGGTGGACTCTTGTTTCTTGCTACATTATCTCATTTCATTGTCGTTCTTTGGTTTTGCGTCGCCATTGTCGTTTCCTAGTAGCGAGTAGTAGATGTGACGATGGTGACGTTGGTGTTGGGAAGGAGGAGGGCTTGGCCATTCATTTGCCGATTTGTATCTTGGGAATGCAGTATACTTTTGTGTTTGTAATCGAAATTTCCGGCATGGGGATTTGGGATGCATGGATCGGTTCATACCTTTATTTCCCCCCACTATATTTCTTGTGGTTGGGACTTGAGGAGCAGGATAATTTTACTTCCATGGGTCCGGCCGGCCATTCTTATAGGCTGCTGAGCTACAGCTAGGGCAGATGTGTTCCAGCAGAGATGTTGGCTTCCACAGCAAACCGGTGAGCTCCAATAACCCGGCAATCTAGCCCTAGTACACTGTTTTTTTTTTTCCGAAAAGGGTTGCAGCCCCAGCCTCTGCATCCAAGGATGCACACAGCCATTTATTGAAATAGAATTCAGAGTATACTTATTACAACTCAAGCATCAGAAAGGGTTGATACAAACACCAACCAACGGAAAAAATGTCTAAAAACGCGAGGCATAAAGCGTCTAGATATCTGTCAATCTACTAGAATGCCGCCACGAAGCCTGGCAGTAGATATCCTGTGCGACCGTCACCAGACGGTTGCATCCAGAAACCATCCAGGTGCGATGGTGCTTCGGGAGAAGAAGAGCCCAAAGTTGAATCCAATGGAACGCCGAGATAATAACCTGCAAGAAAGATTGAATTTGAGCCTTGTTAAAAATAATATTATTGCGACATTTCCAAATGGACCAACATAAAGCCGATACCCCAATTCGTATTCTAGCTTTGTTAGTCCTATCCATTCCATTTAACCAATTCCCAAACATATTAGTAATATTGGTCGGAGGAGGAAGATCATAAGTGAAGAAAACAATGCGCCATATAATTTTTGCAAAGGGGCAAGAAAGGAAGAGATGCTCAATAGTTTCGTCTCCATCACAGAAACAACATTTCGTGCAACCTACCCAATTTCTTCTTAAAAGGTTATCTTTAGTCAACAAGACCTTTTTATTGAGGAACTGCATGAAAATCTTAATCTTTAAAGGTATTTTTAATTTCCATAGATATTTGGTAGGGAAGCTCTGATGCTCATTCATAAGATCCTCATACATAGATTTAACAGTGAAAACACCATCCGTGGTCAGTTTCCATTGAAAAGAGTCAGGATCATCAGTTAAGTTTAATTGAATTAATCTCTGACATAAATGCAGCCATGCATCCCATTTAGTCCCACTTAAATTCCTCCTAAAACCAATATTTAGAGGATTATGAGATAAAACATCATGAACAGAGATATTTTTCCTATGAGCAATATTATAAAGAGACGGATATTGTTGAGCCAAAGATGTGTCTCCTAACCAAACATCTTCCCAAAAACGAGTACCTAATCCATTTCCAACTTTGAAATATCCTCGGTTAAAGAAACTGTCTTTAACTTCCATTAAGCCTTTCCAGAAGGGGGAATCTGTTGGTTTGGTATGAACATGAGATAAAGTTTTGTTTTTTATGTACTTGTTGTGAAGTAACTCTTGCCATACCCCTTTCTCGGACAGTAATTTGTATAACCATTTACTAAGGAGGCACATGTTTTTGATTTGTAAAACCTCAATTCCAAGACCACCTTGGTCCTTCGGTCTACATATAATATTCCATTTAGTCAATCTATATTTTTTCTTATGATCAATACTTTGCTAGAAGAAACGTGATCGATAGTAATCTAATCGTTTCTGAACACCCTTTGGTATTAACAGAAAGGAAAGCATAAACATAGGCATACTAGTCAAAACAGAGTTGATTAGCACTAATCTATCCCCATATGACAACAACTTTCCTTGCCAACATCCCAATTTCGAAACGGTTCTCGACCAAGTTCCATTCAGAATTCGTTAACCTTCTATGATGTATAGGTACCCCCAGGTACTTAAATGGCAAAGAGCCAGACTCACAGCCAAATATATCTCTATACTGCTGTTCAGACTCCTTTGCATTACCAAAACAGTAGAGTTCACTTTTGTGAAAATTAATTTTAAGACCTGATAGTTGTTCGAAGATACACAAAATGAGCTTCATATTAACCGCCTTAGCAATATCATGCTCCATAAAAAGAATCGTGTCATCTGCGTATTGTAGTATAGATATCCCTCCCTCAACCAGATGAGGAATAGGGGATCCTACTTGACCTTCTTCCTTAGCTCTAGCTATAAGAATAGCCAACAAATCCGCGATAATATTAAAAAGAATAGGAGATAAAGGATCTCCTTGTCTAACCCCTTTTCTTGTCTGAAAGAAATGACCAATATCATTGTTCACTCTAATCCCAACACTTCCCCCTTGAATAAAATTACTAATCCATTTGCACCATAAAGGATCAAAGCCCTTCAAGCGAAGAACCTGTTGTAAGAAAGCCATTTAACTTTATCATATGCCTTTTCAAAATCAATTTTGAAAAGGACACCATCTATTTTTTCCGTATGAAGTTCATGTATCGTTTCATGTAAGATGACTACCCCTTCTAGAATATGTCTCCCCGGCATAAAGGCCGTTTGAGTAGGGCGAATAACCTTGTGAGCGATCACAGATATTCGGTTTGTGGCAACTTTGGTAAATATTTTAAAACTAACATTTAATAGACAAATTGGCCCTAGTACACTGTTGCATCCCTTCTTCTTCCTTGCTTCCACCAACGAAGTTGTTCATGATCCATCCACTGCATCTTATGTGTATTTTCCTTTGTTTTTTTTTTAATAATCACTGTATGTCGGTTGTGAGATCTCATGGAATCGGCTGCGTTAATGCATCTGCCACATTTTGCACTTAGCACAAGTAATGGTCCTGTACGGGATCGGAGCATGGCTGGCAGCAGCTAGCCATGGCCGGCCTGCAGCTCCTGATGAGTTCTGATTAACTATGTGTGGATTGAATGAAGCATCGTCCTTCCTTTTACCACCACTAGTCCCGCCTCATCACCACTGTGTTGATGGACCATTTACTTGGGCGACCTTTCTACATTTATGAGTTGGCTAGGCCCGTCTGCTCTTGCATTCATTACGAGGGATCCGCCATTATCCAGGAAGGCCGAGCTCCAACCAACGCCAAGCTTTGCTAAACCGGCACGCGCATTTACGTCCTCGCCTTGTTACTGCTAGTGTTACTAGGATTGGCATCGGCAATGGCGCGCTTTGCAAGCTAACATAGGCTCCACGGTCGGAAAGTGTGGAGAAGGGACGTACCAGGAGCCAGCCTTGCAAGCTCCCTCCCACTTTCTCTTTTGGAAGAAAGGTCGGGGGAGGCGAAGGAAGGAAGGAAAGAGAAATGGAAATTGTGGTGATGATGTCTTTTGGGCGGGCCTCTTTTTTCCTTCGGGAGGGAGCGCATGCAATCCAACCTCTCGAGCTCTCCCTCCTTTGAATCTAGCTAGCGTTGCGCATGCCCATTGCCCCATCCATCCATGCAGTGCCCTTCCCCGTTGTTCCCACTGCCGTCGTCGTCAGCGCGGCGTGGGGCGGGGGGAAAGGCTGGTGTAACGTGTGAGCAGTGAGGGGTGGTGGTGGTGTGGACTGCCAAGTGCAGCAGCTCGAAGCAGTGCAGTGATGCTGCCCTTTCCCGTCCCGGTACCCCGTGCTGTACTTTTGCCCGTCCCGCCATTATTGAAGCCCCTCCTTGTCCTTGATGGCCACGTCGAGACTGTACACTCGATCGGGCGTTGGGCCGCGCTGGGGCTGGGCGGGGCGGGGGCGAGGCGTGCCCTGTGGCCTGTGGGCATGCAGAATCTGCAGGGTGCAAACTTTTGTTTTCTACTGCGCAGAGCTTTTGGCGAGAGAGCGCGTCGCAGCGAGCTAGGCCGGGCTGGCTATAGTGTGCTGGAAAGATCGGCGTGGACCATGGCGTCGTCCAACCGTGCCGTGCCGTGGCCCGCGCGCACGCGGACCCGCCGTGCTCGTCACGCCGCGGATAGCTAGGAGGATAGGCCTCGCCATGCATGCACGGAGAGAGAGCTGGAGGACGCCTGCCGCTGCCGCGCCGTGGGGGCCGACCCGAGCTGCTGCCGCGCGGGCAGAAGAATATGCTGGGTTAATTGTTGTGGCGCTAGCTCATTGAATCCAGCATCCCGTGGTCCATGGCGCGCAGAGGTTTTGACGACCTTTTAATTGGGAACCAGTTCGCTCGATCTAAATTTAATCTCGGTTGGAAGTTTGCTGTCAAAACACTACCGCTGCTGTTTTGCCCCTGATAGCGGCACCAGGTGGTGTTGGAATTAACCACGACCTCCGACACCGACAGGGTGTCCTATGCTCAGTCGTATACGGAACGTATACGTACAAGGATCTGGTGTTTTCGCTGGATAGGTTTCGTGTAATATATACATGAACCCGAGTAGAATATGTATTGCCGAGTCCTACTCTAGCTAGGAGTGTCGAGTTCTACTCTAACTAGAGCTGGCCGCTGGCCGTGTATATATACACGTGTAACCTGCAACTTGTAGTACCACCGTGAGTTGTGAATCAATAAAAACAGCAGGTCCGACAAGGGCCTTTGGCTATCTAATATTTTCCGTGTGCGTGCGTGTGAGTAGTACTAGTTAATCCATTGATCGTTCAAGGTTTGGCTAGCAGTACGTGTGCATCTCGGCAGATTGGTTATCGGGGACGTGCGTGTCGTCTCGTCGGAACTTCGTCGTCGGTGTCGCCGGAAAGTAGTCGGCGGCAGGGGCTGTGCTAACAATTGGTATCAGAGCCTCGTGAAGGATCTCCTAGTAACGGGAGGTCATAGCGACGATGGATATGGGCGAGTATTCCGGTGCGGCTAAAGGATTTGCCGCGCAGGTGATGACGCAGTACCCGCGGTACAACCGCGACAACTACACGATGTGGGCGACCCAGATGGAGTGGGCGTTGGAGTCCAACGATCTATGGGAGTCTGTCGATCCCGACGGCGACGAGTTCAAGAAGGGCGCGTCGAAGTACCGCAAGGACCGGCAGGCACTCACGGCCATCGGCTTGGTGGTGCCGGCGGACGTGATGCAGCACCTGATCTCGAAGAAATCTGCAAAGGAGGCGTGGGAGGCTCTCAAGACGCTAAATCTTGGGCACGAGCGTGTCCGTGAGGCAACCCTACAAACCTTGCAGAAGAAGTACGAGAATCTGGAGATGGGAGGAGACGAGACGCTGGACGTGTTTGCCTCGAGGGTAGCCACTTTGGTCAATGGGATTCGCGCGCTCGGCGAGAAGCTCGAAGAGATCTCAGTCGTTCGGCGTTTCCTTCGCACGGCGCCGCCGCGTTACTTGTCCGTTGTGTCGGCGATCGAGCAGTGCGTTGATCTCAAGACTCTCACGACAGATGATCTGGTTGGACGATTGAAGGCTCATGACGAGCGGATGAAGATCACCTACGGTGATGCGGTACCGGAAGAGCACGTGATGCTTACCCGTGCCCAGTGGCAGGCGGTGGTTGCCAAAGAAAAGGGCGATCAAGGATCCGGAAGCAGGAGTGATAAAGAAGCTTCTCGCCCAGCGAAAAAGTATATCGCAGGGGAGGACGAGGATGACGCTCCGCCGCGGAGAAAGTTTGACAGTAAGAAAGTAAGATGTCATAACTGCGGTGAGCTCGGTCACTTCAAGAAGGATTGCAAGAAACCGTTGAAGGAGAGGGCTCTCATCGCCTAGGAAGGAGATGATGGACCGATGATGCTGATGCTCGAAGTAACTGAGCTAAAGGATGAGGAGGATCCTCCATCACCGGCTACGGAGATTGTGGCGCAAGTGGATCACGATCTACCGTGTGTGGATCACGAGGAACGGAGTGCCCCGTTACCATGTGAAGCCACGTTTGAGGCAAGTGAAGCCTCGGGACTAGTTCATGGTGATCTATGCGTTGGAATTTCACCCGCAACTCCGTCCAGCAATAAGTTCTTCATGCTTGTTGCTGATGATCATAGTAAATACATGTGGATTGTGTTGCTTAAAAGTAAGGATCAAGCTCAACAAGCATTCGAGAAGATCAAGGAAGCCGAAGAGTTCAAGGTGGAGGCGAAGATAAGATCCCTACGCATTGATCAAGGGGGTGAGCTGCATCAAACTGTGTTGACCAGGGCACGAAGCATGATGAAGAGTAAAGGCTTGCCAGGAAAATTCTGGGGTGAGGCAGTCAATACGGCTGTGTATTTGCTGAACATGGAGCCAACTGAGAGTGGCGTTGGTATAACACCGTACGAAACATGGTACGGATGGAAACCCTCGGTTGATCATCTTCGCACTTTTGGGTGCGTGGCGCATGTCAAGATGGAGTCCGACCATAAATTGGCGGAGCAGAGGACTCCAATGATCATGACGGGCTATGAAAGCTCAAAGGAATATCGCTTGTGCAATCCTTATACCAATAAGGTGGTTGTCAGGGGTGACGTAATCTTTAAGGAAGGCGAGTCATGGAATTGGGGATCCAACAAACCGGGATATCCAACTTTTCACCTCACGTGGGATCTTGAGTATGAAGAAAATATGGATCAACCAAGCTTATCCTTGTCAGCAAGTTCGGTCCCAGAAGGCGTTGAAGGCCTAGGAGGTGCTCCAGGCGTGGACACCAGGCCAGAAACACAAGGGATTCTCCCAGAAGAAAAAGAGTCTAAAGATAAGGCTAGTCCGTGGCCAAAAGACACGGAGCTGGAAGGGTGTGCATGTGTAGTGGTACCTGCACTTGTTGGCCCAGCAATTAGAGGAGGAGGGAGAGTTGAAGCGAGCCCAGCAAACAGGCCAGCAAGGCCAGAAGGCGACGGTCCAAGAGTGTGGACTGGTGGCCAGACAGATGGAGGAGACTCAACAATAGGGGGTGCAGATCCATCAAGAGGCTTTTCACGTGATATAGAGAAGCTAGAAGAAAACATGCCAGAAAGAAATTCAAAAAGAAAAGACGAATCGCTACAGGTAGGCAACCTGTGCATCGCTACTCCGGACGAGCCAGAAGACGGCATTGGTAAGGAGCAGGTAGAAGTCAGAATTGCTAGTCACGAGCTAGCTTTGCTAGTTAACCAACGTGAGCTAGCTCCTACATATTTGTTCTATTGCATCCAAGAGTACCGGCAAGCAGAAGATCAAATATGTGAGGCATCGATGAGAAAGTACTTCATCGAACCAAGTATAATGTCTGAAGGCGTGGATAAGGGCGCGAACAAAAAGGACTGTCGGCGTGAAGCCATGGAGAAGCCGACAAAAGCAAAGTCGGTGATATGGGTGCTGATGAAGGGGGCGCCGAAAGCAATGTCGTTGATGACGCCTGCGAGGAGCAGCTAGCGTATTTGGGACCCAGGTCGAAGTGAAGAGCACGTCGTGTTTAGGGGGTAATTGTTGGAATTAACCACGACGTCCGACACCGGCAGGGTGTCCTATGCTCAGTCGTATATGGAAAGTATACGTACAAGGATCTGGTGCTTCCGGTGGATAGGTTTCGTGTAGTATATACATGATGTATCCGAGTAGAATATGTATTGCCGAGTCCTACTCTAGCTAGGAGTGTCGAGTTCTACTCTAACTAGAGCTGGCCGCTTGCCGTGTATATATACACGTGTAACCTGCAACTTGTAGTACCACCGTGAGTTGTGAATCAATAAAAACAGCAGGTCCGACAAGGGCCTTTGGCTATCTAATATTTTCCGCGTGCGTGCGTGTGTGTGAGTAGTACTAGTTAATCCATTGAACGTTGAAGGTTTGGCTAGTTGCATCTCGACAGATTGGTTATCGGAGACGTACGTGTCGTCTCGTCGGAACTTCGTCGTCGGTGTTGCCGGAAAGTAGTCGGCGACAGGGACCGTGCTAACAGGTGGAGCGTGTATACGTTCTTGCATGCACCCCTGACCCTGGTCTATGTCCTTGATTCAATGATTGCGTGTAAGGAACACCAGGTTCAGGGGTTACATGGGTCATACCATCTCCTTACGAGATTGGATCGGTAATTACTTGAGGATCAAGCCAAACAAAAACAGGGGGCACAAGGGAGATCAACAAATTAACACTCAGGCAAGACAAGCCACACATCCCCATCAAGCTCTAGTCGATCTAGGGTTTCTAGATTATGCACCAAAACCCGCCATGGTTATTCTTATGGAATGTAACTATTTATTTATTGGGACTGCCTTGATCTTGAACTTATGTCTCAGTCGCCTGATGTCATCATTCTATTTGTGCTAATTCTCAGTTGCAACTTATATTATTTTTTATTAATTGGCAGTTGTAACCTAGTTGCAACTCACTAAATTATCAGTTACAACCTAGTTGCAACTTATGTGTAAATCACACATTGTACGAATCGCGAGGTAAATCCAATGGTGAGAGAGGTGACTGAGACATAAGAAGTTCTCAGGCGCCTGAGAACTAGCAAAACTGTTATTTATTTATTCATACTTTTTTTGGAAAGGAGCATATATTAATATTGCGAGATACCAATTCCACGCAGTCTCTGCAACAACACATTACCCTATTGGTATTACAGATACACATGTCTCACTACCGCGATCTATGCCTTACAACAGCGGACCAAACACCACTGAGACAGTACCCGAAAACCATCATCTCCAAAAGCGATGCCTTCAAGAAGGGAACGGTGCACAGACGCTGTCATCGCCTTGATCATCGATCATGGGTTTTCACCACGGAGAAAGTTGGCGCTCATAAAACAATGTCTTCAACAAGGCCATTGCTAGGCATAACCAATTAAGGCCAGACCTTAGATTTTCACCCTGCAAGTTTGAACTCAGAAATCCTCCTGTACTGTCGCCCCTACTTTCCGATGTCGCTACTCCAAGACCCAGATCACCAAGCCAAAACCTCATCGCCATCAGGATTCAAAGCACCATTACCAGTCCCCAGACCTTGGCTTCCATGTCATTCTCCATGACTGACTTCACGATGGCACTAAAGGCATGTCCTTGATGGCAACAGACTGCAAAACTTCACATCGCTCCTCTGAAACCAAATGGTCAGACAAAAACATGGTTACACGCGAGGAGAATTTCACTTCTCCAGCCTCTACACCAACTAAGGATGCATACGGCCATTAAGCATGAGTATCGGGATTTTTAATCTTAGCTATGAACCAAGCCCGGTCCTCAGGATAATCTGCATTAGTACCAGGTAAGCCTGGTCCTCAAGAATAAATAGGAACCTAAATTCGCATCTCTGAGGATTTGAACTCAGGTGTTGGAATTATACACCCACTTCCCAACTAGTTGAGCTAGGCTCACTCCCTCAAAAGCAACATACATGATTTTTATATTGACACGCCACTTTGATCCACATCATCTTAATTATTTTAGTTGTTATAAATGCGGTCCGTGCCCATGTAACAAACTCATGTGTCAAAAACATAAAGTCTGCATAATACGGGCACGTAACTACTGCAGTCGTTGCTAGATGGTCCATGGACCTATTTATAATTTTTATTAATTTTAGCAGTGTTTGTACTGTTGTTGATGATTATGAATCGATCGGTTGAATTTTCTCTAGATAAACTACTGTAGCTGGTATCCAAGTGATCGACGTGCTGTTCATAGAACGTCTGAAAATTAAAGAGTTTAACTATCATGGTATGTGTCTATCTCTCCCCTAGCACGTCATACGGTAAAACACATGCTAGATTAGATTATTAGGGTAAACTTAGACGTGGCGGGTAACACATGCTACACTAAAATGTAAACTTATTTATAAATAAAAAGGACTATATGAAAATAATCAAGAGAATTTAAAAAGTATAGACTATAAACGTTAAAACCTTCACCTCTGGTATAATTGCGGCTAAAGTTGAAACAAACCACTGGTGCTTGAAATGGTGGATGATTCTTGGTCTTGGTTTTACAATGGAAGGACATTAGAATGACACTAATGTATGAAAAATGAACTCCATACAAATCCTAATATTATGAAAAAGACTTACAAATTCTAATGTAATAAAAAAGAAACGACTAACATCTGAATGTCCACTTTACTCTGATCGAATGTTTGTTCTAAATGGTCTCATACTCGAACACTGTTGCTAGAATTGTACAAAAACAAATGACGAAGTACTTTCATCGGTCCAAACCTGCCAAGCTTGATGGTAGACATGTTGATCCATGTATCCTTTACCCATATATAATGTGTAGTAGAGTGGTGAGCTACTCATGAGAGCATTGGTTGAGGAGTAAGCGAGAACAATACTTGAAAAATTGAAAGGTTGAAGAGGAACAAGCAGTTTATTAGTTCAAATTATGTTTCTTGTTTATTAATATAAGTTGTCTTACAAGTATGACAAGATAAGTCATAGGAAACTTCTTACTACAACCGTAGGAGTTGGAACTTCCAAACTGCTTCCAACAGAGGAGTATTGTAAGTTTGAGATCGATAGAACAATTAACCATAACTAGATAGCTCAATTGGTGTCAAATAGAAGAGAGAAGTTGGGCAAAAATGTGGATGGAGATAGAGGCTCAATGGTAAAAGAAAATTAGGCATGTGCTTGCACATGAAATTATGATACCACTAGAGAATCAATACCAAAAACTAAACAGTATTATCACGATAATTCATTTACTACTATTTCTCTTTGTTGTATGCAACAAATACAAGAATCATTTTATATTATTAAAATTTTAAGTAAAATAAAATTTTAATTATCAGATATTCCCTATGATTTTGTCTGATATTCCCTAGAAGTAAATTTATATCGTTTTCTTTGTAGGATTACAACTCATATTTTCTTCCTATACATCAAAGTCATTTTTCAAGGACAAAATTCTTGAATTATCACCATGCGAATAAATATTATGGCTCATGACTTCATAAACTCGCTTACATGCATATTAGTCAACGAGTACACATAAAAAGAATAAAAAGCAACTATATTTGTAATTATACTGAAAAAATACAGTAATAAAATGTTTCAAAACTATTTCGAAGAATGTTTCTCCTCAAATTAGCATGCACCTATTTTTTACATTGATTTTCCTTTATTGAGTCACTAAACAAAGTACAATAGGTTAAGTATACGCTGAAGATTGCTATGTTTATTCACCGCCTCTTGACGCTTTTATGGGATATTAAAGGTGAGAGTTCATGTTCAGAAATTGAACTTATAGGCGATTCTCAGACCGTAAATCTTATTTCAGTATGTATATATAATTTTAAAAGTCCCACCCTACCAATCTAGATAGGTTATCCATGACTTTATATTAGGCATATAGACTACATAGTCACATATTTGTACATTGCTGTTTGTAGATAAATATGAATTTAGTTGGGTAATCAAATATAATCTAGAAATTACTATGTATTTCTATCTCTGTGTAAAGCATAACTAGCACATGTCCTCTTAAGTGTGAGACCATCATATCTAGTGTGTTGATTTTTTTTAAATAATTTAGGGATTCGTGGATATACACATTGAGCAACAAAGGATAACATGCTTCATCTATAGCCACCTTATCGAAAGTACGGAAGATATTTAATAACAATTTTGGGATTTTTTATTATACCATTTATGCTCTTTTCAAATTTGTATGCACATATTTTTACGATGATTTGGCTTTACTAATTCGTTAAAGAAAGTAAAAAATAGATGAAATACATGCACAAGATTGATATTTAGTTCGCCGGCTCCCGACACTTTATGGGAATGGGATGTTAATTAAAGGTGAAAGGACATGGTGGAGATAGAAACAGTGGGCGATTCTCCAAATGTAGTACTTCCTACTTCGCGTGTAAATATTTTGGAAATTCCACACCGACGTAAAGCAACAGCTGTAGAAGAAGAATAAAAGCATTTTGGTGCCAGCTACGTGAACTTAAGTCCAGGTACGTGAACTAAGCATTTTGGTGCCAGATACGGTGTTCGGTAATCCCATCGACCTACTACAGTGCAAAATTAAATAACAATTAGTTCGACAAAATTACTAAATAATATATGCAAAAATTTACCGATAGTGATATATCTATTTTTAACACAAATATAGCCTGTTACATGCACTGCTTCCGCACGCTTTACTCACGGTTAAAAGAGTGCAGACAATCGGACCAAAAGAAACTAGGTCACACAAACACAATTTAGACCTAAGCGGAAAATATTTAGAAACATGAGGAACAAATCATGATTACTACTGGAACACAATATTAGACTAAGTGGAATTAGACTTAGACCTCATGGAACAAAATACACTGGAACAGAACTACGAGTAAGTGAGGAACAAAATTTTACTAGATCATAAAAAAAGTTGAGAAACATGAGGAATAAATCACATCTCAAAAGAGACAAGATTGTAGACTGAGAGCAAATTTTAACGCATAGTAAAACGAAACATCATAACGGCTGTGGATGGGGAAAATGTAGCGTTTGAGGAACAAAATTGCCCCTCCACACGGAACAAAAAAATTGATTTTGTGAAGCAAATCATGGAAAAAATATGGTATCGAAATGATTAAAAAGGAAGAGAAGGAAAAAGAAGAAAAAATTCTAAAAATAACTACCCATAAGAAAAGCCAAAAAAAAACATAACTGAAAGAAAGGAACAAAACCAGAAATCTAACACACACCTTACTAGTCAGTGGTATTCTTTATTTGTAGATGTAAAAAATAAGTGTGTATTAAGTGGAACAAAACATAGCTAAAATGGAAATAAAAATCCTTGAATAAAGTAAGCTAAAAAAGTTCTAAGTAGAAAAGTAAAACTGCATGAGAAATTATCAGTACTTATGAAAAAAATAACACCAACATGAACAAGAAATTTGCATCTAGAAACGGAATTTTAGCGTCCGTGGAACAAATTAAGTTTGTGGAACAAACCACAACTAAAGGAAATAAAATAAACGTTCGTAGAACAAATCACGACTACACAAGTGAAACACAATTTTAGCGTCCATTGAACAATTCAATCCTACATGGGGAATACAAATATAGACTAGAGAATAAATCATGACTACGTGGGGAATAAAATTTTAGTCCAGAAAACAAATCACGACTACAAGTGGAACACAATTTTAGCGTCCACTGAACAAATCAATCCTACATGGGAAATAAAGATATAGACTAGAGAATATATTAGAACTACATGGGGAACAAAATTTAAGTCCAGGGAACAAATCATGACTATAGAGGAAACATTAATTTAGCCCACAAATCAAGACTACGGGAGGATAAAATTTAGCATGTGTGGAACATATCGTGACTAAGAGGGAAGAGAAATTTAGTCCGCGGACAAACCACAACTTGAAGGAAAATAAATTTTTAGCATCCATGGAACAAATCACGAGTCAGCGGAACAAATCACAACTACAAGGAAAACTAAAATTTAGCATGAGCAAAAAAATCATTATTTCAAGGGGAAAAGGTCTATGGAACAAATAATGACAAAAAGAGAAATAAAATTTATCGTCTGTGCAAGAAGCATAACATGTTTAACCAAGAAAAAAGAAACTGAAAAGAAAAATAACACAAAAGGAGAAAAGGAATGCAAAAAGGAAAGAAATCTCGAAAAGAAGAAAAAACAAAAACAAAAACGAAGATGCGTTTGCAGCATGCACATACACAACGGGCCAAAGGAGAACTAAATGGAATAGGAAAAATATGTAGAAAGGAAAAAATCACAGCTAAGGGCATCTCCACCGGGCTGACGCAAACGGGGGGCCGAAACCGTCCGTTTCTGTCAGTTTGCATCGGGCCGCAGTCGCTTTTTGGTTGCGGTCCGGCCTGTTCGGCCGGCCCCATTTGTTCGCCCTAACGTTTCTTGGCGCAATCGTTGGTCATGGCTTTGCCAATCAGCTCAAACACTCAAATTGACAAGCAAATAGCACATAAATTGACTATCAAAAAAATGGTAGACTTGTGCCATCGCCCTTTGGGCATCACCAACAAGTGGCCAGTGGATTTGAAATGTGCAAAAGGGGACAATATCATACATTAGCATGGCCTTGGGATTGGCTACCTCCACCTCGATAGGCCTCGTCTGGAGCTCTACAAAGGTCTTGGCGGTGGCCTCTTTCTCTTTGCGCCGCTTCTCTTCCCTCTCAGTGATGGCCTCTTCCTTATTCTTCAGGATCTTCCCCAAGGTCTCCTGGAATGCCAAGGAACCAACCTGGCGGACGATGTTAGCCTTCATAGCCTTGTGGCCTCCAGGCCGGCAGGCACGGGTGACAGTCCTGTCGCTTACAAGGTTGACGAATCCTTTGTCATTGTCGTCGTCTAGGTCGATGACACCGCCCATAGAAGCATTGCTCTTTCCCTTCTTCTTGTTGTTAAGTTCTTTCCAAAGGGCATAGCTATTCTCCCTTGATCAACGTCCTTGATCAACGTCCAATAATGGGACAACGTGAAGGCCTTGTTATCATTCAACTTCTTGAAGTGCTTCATTGCTTTCATGACCTACATATATGGATGTCAATAATGGCTCAATGCATATGCAAGGCATTGACAAATAGAGGAAGAGGTTTTACCATGTCAACCGACATCATGCCGCTGATTTTCCTTTTCGTCACCATCTCATAGGAGCCTTGGAACTTGCTACACTCGGCATGGATGGTGCCCCATCACTTGGAGAGGGAGAGATCATTTTGATCTCTATAGAAGGAATCCTTCCCGAATTTTCTATGCTCATGGAAGAACTTGCCCACCTTTTTCCAGTAGGCAAAGCCCTTTTGCTCGGAGCCACATAGTGGACCTTGTGAAATCTCCATCCATGCCTTGCATAGGATCTTGTCCGCGTCGGTGGTGTAGCTCGAGGTTCATTGGCTCAACTTCTTGCTGTCGACAAGTGAAGCCGCAAGTGAAGCGGTCAGCGACACGGCCATGACCCCCTTGCCCATGGAAGTGCCATTATTTCCAAACAATGACTTGTCCACAATGTTGTAGGCATCTTGATGGGTATCTCTACCGTCACCATAGTCATCGCCACCCTCATTGATCATGTCGTGCATGATGTCCTCGGCATCGTTGGCCACGAAATCCTACACCTAATTTGGCCATGATAAAGAGATGGGGCAGTATACTGGCAATGGCAAAGAAATGTCGCGGCCATGTCATGTCGTCGGTGGCTAATCAGACATTTAGCTGAACAAGTTGACTGGGGCTGGCATGTTGATACATCCATTTTGCATCACTATTCTATATCATAATTTACTGTTATTCATTGATATATTTCATATTAAGAGATGATACTTATGTTATTTCATCTGTTTTTGCATGGTTGATGACTTTTGGAGCATGGACCGTTGCAGTCAAGATTCTGATGGAAAAGGTGCTATTTGGAGGCGAAATTCACGAAGATCAGGAAATCCGGGAAAATACATGGAAAATTCTATTTTTACAGAAGACGAAGATTGCCAGAAGGGGGAGTAGAGATGGGCCACAGGGAGCCCACACCACCCCCTGGCGCGGGCCACCCCAGGCCGCGCCACCAGGTGGTGTGGCCACCCTGGCCCACTCCTGGCTCTCCCCTCTAGCGTATATTATCCTCCGAAACCCTAAGACTCGGGGAGCGACCGTAGAAAGATTCCACCACCTCTGCGGGGCGAAAAACACTGAGAGAGAAAGATCTCTCCGGCAGACAGAATTCTGCCAGGGAAATTCCTTCCCGAAGAGGGGAGATCGTCGCCATCAATACAAGCATCAAGCTGGACTTCATCGGGATCATCATCACCATCATCACCACCATCATCTCCACCAGCACCATCATCTCCACTTTATACCGCCGTAAAAATTGGGTTGAATCTTGCATAGTTCTTAGGGGAAACTTTCCCGGTGTTGATTACTCCTTGTAGTTGATGCTATTGAGTGGACCATTGAATTATCGTTTATGTTCAGATTGTTACACATCATTATTTTATATCTGATCATGATCCATATGATGTCTTGTGAGTAGTTCGTTTAGTTCTTGAGGACATGGGAGAAGTCATGTTGTTAGTAGTGGAATTGTGTTGAAAAAGATTCAATGGTTTGATATTTAAGTTGTGGTGTACTTCTTCTAGTGGTGTCATGTGAACGTCTACTACATGACACTTCACCTATATGGGTCTAGGGGAATGCATTGTGTATTTGGCTACTAATCGTAGGGGTTGCCGGAGTGACAGAAACCTGAACCCCCGTTAGGAAACCTTTGCACAAGGGATGTCATGGTCTTAGAGTTTAAAGCTATGGTTAGGTTTATACCTTAATTACTTTCTTGTACTTGCGGATGCTTGCAAGGGGTATAATCACAAGTATGTATTAGTCCTAGGAAGGTCGGTACATTAGCATAGGTTCACCCACACAACACTTAGCAAACTAAAGAAGATTAATCAACTATATGAAGCAAAAGCACTTGACGATATTCCCGTGTGTCCTCGAGAATGTTTGGTTATCTTAAGTAATACAACTGGCTTGTCCTTTGCTAAAGAAAGGATTGGGCCAGTTGCTGCATTTATTCTTATTGTCTTTTATTTACTCGTACATTATTTACCTGCATTATCAAAAAACCCTAAAAATCTGTTTGCTAAGTATTCACAGAGAATTCCTGCTCCTAGCCACTCGCCAGCACCTTCTGCTCCTCGTTGGGTTCGACACTCTTACTTATCAAAAATACTGCGATACACCCCCTATACTTGTGGGTCATCAAGACTATTTTTTGGCGCCGTTGCCGGGGAGTGAAGCGCTATTTGAGAGTGGAACTGGTAAAGGAAACTTCTACGGTGAGTATTGTTTATTTCTGTTAGTTGCTTTATTTTCATTATGGAAAATTCGCTGAGTTTCTTATTTCGTAATACTACTACCACTGCTAAGGTAGTAGATGAACCATCACTTGCTGAGAATGATACTTTTAAAATACCTACAAGAATTATTGATCGTGTTATGGATAACTATTATGTTGGAGATGGAACTGTCCATCCCGGTGATCATTTGCTCTTTATACATGAATTGTGCGGGTTGTTTAAGTGTGCAAGTATTACAACAGATCAAGTCAAGAAGAAGTTATTCTCATTATCACTGAAAGGAAGAGCTGAAGAATGGTATAAGTTGCTGAAGAATGGTCAAGCTCTTGAATGGGAGGAAATAGTGCCTCTCTTTTATTCAAAATTTTATCCTCCTAGTGAGATTCATAAAGATCGGAATCAAATATACAACTTTTGGCCTCTTGATGGAGAGAGTACACCTCAAGCTTGGGGGAGATTGAAGTTACTAATGCTCAAATGTCCCATTCATGAGCTCCCCAACAATATTATTATCAAAGCCTTTTATGCAAGGTTTTCTCTTCATGATAAGGATTTATTGGATGCCTCTTGTGCTGGATCATTTACACGCATGGAAGAAGAAGCTAAATGGGATCTTCTAGACCGTATTCAAGACAATGTTGAAGCATGGGAGAATGACAACGGAAGAAAGTTAGGTATAAATTATGATTATGAATGCATTGAATCTTTTATGGAAACTGATGACTTTCAAAATATTAAAAATGCTTATGGTCTAGACTCTCAAGCTATTGCAACTTATTTTAAGGCTTTCGCTTCCTATATTGAAGTTCCTAAAAATAAGTATCATGAACCATATAAAGCTGTTGCCAAGTGTGTTCCTACAAGAAATACTAAAGTTTATACTACTAATCATGCTTTACCTAAACTTTATATTGAGAAAATACCTTTCCCAGTTAGGATAAATGAACACTCTATGATAGCTAGTATGGTTAATGAAGGTATGAATAAAGCTGTTGAACCTGATAAACAAATGGATGATGAACCTATAATAACAAACGTGAAGGACTTTGTCACTAAAGATGAAGACGATGGACACACTATCCCTTATAATGATATCCCTAATATTGTTTCACAAAGTAGTGTTATGAGAGCTAGTGTCCCTGTGTTTTCTATTAGGATAAGTGATCATGGCTACAATGGTTCGTGTGATAGTTACATCGTTTAATTTATGCATTATACTGAAAGTTATTATGAGAGAGGGAAGACTATTCTTATGCATCTCAATAATATTAAGTTTCCTCGCTTTATGCTAAAAGTCTTTATGTTGCACTTGTTTTGCCTTCTTATGCTTACAGTTTCTGGTTTCAACAACTTGTTTGTTTACAAAGTTCCCTTGAATAAGAAATGGGTTAGACTTAAACATGTATATTTTTTCTTCTTGATTCTCTTTTTTACTTCAATTCATATCTTATGTGAGCTTCATTGAAATTGTCATGCCCATCTTAATAGCTATAGAGAAAGAGCTTTTTGGGAGACTACCCAATATATTCTTGCTTTCAGTTTGTTTTTGTTTCCTTGAGTCTTGGAAGTTATTATTTCGGTAATAACCTCTCCTTATCCTTTTTGTTTTGTTTTTGAGTCAAGATCAACCTCTAATGAAAGAGAAGTATGATTTGGGGAAGTTGCTGTCCCGAAACAGATTTTTGTGCTTCACCGTAAAAATTCGTGAGAGATCTCTGTACGTCGATTTGAGCTGTAATATTTTGTGCTTCTGCCCTAGGTTGTTACTTAAGTTTCGTTAGTTTTGCACTTTTTGATTTGAGCAACATAAAATGTTCGAACAAATTGATCTTTACCTGCTAGTCTGTTTTGACAGATTTTTGCCACTCTTGCATTTGCTTCTTAAATCAATTTCCTTTTTGAATTCTTTTTGGGTTTTCAGAAGGAGTTGCTACAGTAGCTTATGTTCTGATGGATTTAAGTTGAAATTGAACTTAGAAGGGTTATTTCCTCGCTTAATACTAATGTTTCTAATGAGAACTGTGTGAAGTTTTGTGTTAAAGAAATTTCCAGGTTAGTGGAGGAAATGGTGTAATAAGAAAGTGAAAGGTTTCATGACTCAAGCAATAAGTGTATGAAGATGAAGATACTGATGTTATTTCAAGTGGTAACTCCGGAAGAATCTACTAAAGACCAAATTCAGAGACCTGCAGAGTCCGTTTTCGAATAGGTAACAGTTCTGGTAATAAAAGTTCCACGAAAATTCTGTCTAGTTATATTTTTGCAGTTTTTATCCAACAAGGAAAGCAATGAAGCGAAAGAGGGATGAAAACGGATCCTGGGTAGCTCACACCACCCTGTGGCGCGGGCCCACCCCTGGCCACGCCACCAGGTGGTGTGGGCGCCCCGGACTCCGTCTCCGACCCGTTTTCTCCCAGTACCTTCGTTTTGTTGTAAAACTTCGTAATATATAATCCCCCGGATCCCCCAAGGTTCGTATATCATGTTCTTGTCGTGTTTTCGTTTCGATCTATTTCTGCCAGAAACTATTCTTAGAAGTTTAGAAGCACAATGGTGTCTGCCAAGGATAAAGGAAAGGAGCCTATGGAAGAAGATCTCCAAGACCCCGGGCAGGAGGAGGAGATCAAGAGTGAAGATGAAGAGGAGGCAAAGCAAAGTCAACATCCGCACACCGGCACTACCATTGCAAGCATTGGAGTGTTGGCAAACCCTGCCAAGGTCAAAAGGACTGCACAAATGTCAACTGGAGGGAAGCCTCCACGTCACTATTTGGCTCCACGGTCACTTCCTCCACGCATCAAGAATCCCTTCCATACCCTTATCCATGAGCATCAATACCAGAATATGCCCAAGGAGAAATTACCCTCCAATTGGGATTTGCCTCGTTCTAGCCATGCAGGAAAAGAAGACTTCAAGGAGGAAGAGTGGGGAAAGAACCGCAATAGCTGGAATTCGCAACCTGACATGATCATGAGCCGCATTGAGGAAAACTCATAGTTGATTCGTAATCTCACCCTCGAGATTGATGATTTGGGGAAACTAATCAAAAAGCTCATCAAGAGAATACCAACTTGCAACTTGTCAAGCATATCCTCATATTTTATCACATTAACTTTAATCACCTAAAGATGCCTATGATAGGGGCAATGAGAGCTGAAAGCTAATAAGTACCATAATTTTTGAAAGCTCTTTATGAAACTTGAAATCCCTGCTTCCCTCTGCGAATGGACTTTTTTTTTACTTTTTAGTTGATCCAGTAAACCTATTCCCATCTATCTCAGCAAGTATTTTTAGTTGTTGTGTTTCATTCATTCATATGATGATTTATTCAATCATGTTTCTTATGTTCCTTGTTTTGCACATTGCTCTTATCTTGGTGATTACTACTTTGAAAGCTATCATTGAAACTCAGTTATTTGTGAACTCCTGCAAATTGTCAACTATTATTCGACCAAGAGGTAAGTTTGCCATTACCAATTATGATTTACTTTATGCATCTTTATTGTGTTTCCTTTACCTATTGCAAGTTAAATTATATAATAGTGAGTTGTCTTCTTTTATGCTCTATGTATTGATGAATGTGATGCTTCTTGTCCGTATTCTTTTATCGACTCTTCACTCCATAAACCTGAGGTCATGTTTATTGAGCTTAGTTTTCACTTGGGGACAAGCGAAGTCTAAGCTTGGGGGGAGTTCATACGTCCATTTTGCATCACTATTCTCTATCATAATTTACTGTTATTCATTGATATATTTCATATTAAGAGGTGATACTTATGTTATTTCATCTGTTTTTGCATGGTTGATGACTTTTGGAGCATGGACCGCTACGATCAGGATTTTGATGGAAAAGGTGCTATTTGGACGCAAAATTCGCAAAGATCAGAAAATCCGGAAAAATACATGGAAAATTCTATTTTTCAAGAAGACGAAGATTTCCAGAAGCGGGAGTGGAGATGGGCCACAGGGGGCCCACACCACCCCTGGCGCGGGCCACCCTAGGCCGCGCCACTAGGTGGTGTGGCCACCCTGGCCCACTCCTGCCTCTCCCCTTTGGTATATATTATCCTCCCGAAACCCTAAGACTCGGGGAGCGACCACAGAAAGACTCCACCGCCTCTGCGGGGCAGAAAACACCAAGAGAGAAAGATCTCTCCGGCAGAAAGAATTCTGCCAGGGGAATTCCTTCCCGAAGAGGGGAGATCATCGCCATCAACACCACCATCAAGCTAGAATTCATCGGGATCATCATCACCACCATCATATCCACCAGCACCATCATCTCCACTTCATACCGCCGTAACAATTGGGTTGAATCTTGCATAGTTCTTAGGGGAAACTTTCCCGGTGTTGATTACTCCTTGTAGTTGATGCTATTGAGTGAACCATTGAATTATCGTTTATGTTCAGATTGTTACACATCATTATTTCATCTCTGATCATGATCCATATGATGTCTTGTGAGTAGTTCATTTAGTTCTTGAGGACATGGGAGAAGTCATGTTGTTAGTAGTGGAATTGTGTTGAGAAAGATTCAATGGTTTGATATTTAAGTTGTGGTGTACTTCTTCTAGTGGTGTCATGTGAACGTCGACTATATGACACTTCACCTATATGGGCCTAGGGGAATGAGTTGTGTATTTGGCTACTAATCATAGGGGTTGCCGGAGTGACAGAAACCTGAACCCCCGTTAGGAAACCTTTGCACAAGGGATGTTAGGGTCTTAGAGTTTAAAGCTTTGGTTAGGTTTCTACCTTAATTACTTTCTTGTACTTGCGGATGCTTGCAAGGGGTATAATAACAAGTATGTATTAGTCCTAGGAAGGTCGGTACATTAGCACAGGTTCACCCACACAACACTTAGCAAGCTAAAGAACATTAATCAACTATATGAAGCGAAAGCACTTGACGATATTCCCGTGTGTTCTCGAGAACGTTTGGTTATCTTAAGTAATACAACTGGCTTGTCCTTTGCTAAATAAAGGATTGGGCCACTTGCTGCAATTATTCTTATTGTCTTTTATTTACTCGTACTTTATTTACCTGCATTATCAAAAAAAACCTAAAAATCCGTTTGCTAAGTATTTATAGAGAATTCCTGCTCCTAGCCACTCGCCAGCACCTTCTACTCCTCGTTGGGTTCGACACTCTTACTTATCGAAAATACTGCGATACACCCCCTATACTTGTGGGTCATCACATGTCCGCGGCGGAGATGGACCGCCGCTTCTTAGATGCCTCCGGGGTTGTGTGCGGTCATTGGAGTACGGTTGAGGTTGATGGCAGGCTCTCCCACCTCCGACGATGCCATGCGGGGATGGAAGAACTGGGAGAGAGAGGCCACAATCCTAGTGTGGCCTCCAAGAGAATGTGTGTGCAGGCCTGGCATCCTGGGCTGACCTGGTGGCTGGCCGCAAGGCGTGAAAGTGGTGGAGCTGGTAAAGGAAGCGTCGTCCATGGACATGCCGGGAATAGCGACGATGCCGCCATTGAAGGCCACGGTGCCACCGAAAGCGGCAGACAATGCCTTCTGCTTCATCATGTTAGCGGCTTGCTTGGTGGCATTCACTGCCAGCTCGTTGGTGTTGACCCTGTTCTGCATGGCGAGGAAGTGCTCGTTGTCCTCCCGGCGCTCCTTCTCGAGCTTGGTTGCGACGAGTCGAGCTCGCGCCGCTACCCTCTGGCCACCGTGCTTCTACGACTTAGCTTTCCGCTCCTCTGCCATTAGTTCCTTGCCAAGATTCTTCAGCCAACCACACTTCTTGGCGGCGGGAACAGCGTAGGGCGCAGCATCGGCCATGGCGGCAGGATCCATCACCTTCCCTCCCGCTCCCACAAGTGGAAATTTGGGAGACAGTTTTTGGAGGGAGAAGTGGAGTGGTTTGTGTGTCACTAGCGGGAGGGGCCTCCAAAGGTGAAGGGAGGACATGGGAGAACACGCGTGCTGTCTAAGCCGAAGCAACCATTGCCCAAATTAGTTGCACAGATGGGTCGGGCCGGACGTGTCGGTCCAGATGGAAACCGCACACATCCAACATGTCCGTATGAACGCATTCGAATGTGCTCGGACATGTTGGGTGACCCGGTGAAGATGGCCTAAAGGCATCTCCACCGGGCCAACCCAAACGCGTGACCGAAACGGTCTGTTTCTGGCCATTTGGGTCGGCCCGCGATCACTTTGGGGCCGCGGTCTGACATGTCCGGACAGCCGCGCCTAGCGGCGTGACCTAAATGTCCGTTGTACTCTTCGTCCATTGATAATTTTTAGACGACACACAATTTAGTGTGTGAACAAGAACAACATCGGTGCATAAATTTGAGATACAAGAGCTACAAATTAAACCTAGCAGAATATTAAATGAAACCCTAATTGACGATCTCGCTTCCATTGTCCTCTTCATCACCATCTTCCGCGGCTGCACCGTCCTCCTCCACCCTGTCTTCCTCGGCCACGCCGTCGCTGGTGTCCTCTCCGCTGCTGTCAGAAATCTCGATGATTACGGCGCTGTTAGCCTCCATCAAGAAGTCTACACGGAGCGCATCGTTGATGGCGGAGGAGATGGTGCGTCCTGGAACCGCCTATAAATGCACCCTCCCTCCGCGGTTGCGATCGTCGGGGTCGACCTCGCGGAGGTGTTCGTGGCAGATGGCAAGCACCACTCGGTGCTCCAGCTTGAATAATCTCCCAATAGGAGCTCAAAGTTGTGTACCGAGGCATGGCCCTCTTCCACTTCGGGAGTTCGAGGCGGTGCTCCTCGATTCGGCATCCCAACTCGGCACTGCGCGGAACCAGCGCCAGAACTCAGGCGGTGTCCTGTCAGTCACAGGCTAACGCGCTTGTCGACATTAGTGGCTATAAAATTGGATAGAATAATAATCGATAACAATATTGTGGCAATTACAAGAGGTATATATGACTGTCTAGGTGCACCGGCCTAGCCCTATAACAAACCGACTAGGACTCCTAAACCTAACAAGAGTTCTATTCTAACATCCCCCCACAGTGTCAATGGTAGGCTCGACGATGCTGAGACTAAAACGAATGTCTTGAAACAGAGTAGTCGCCAGGCCTTTAGTAAAGATATTAGCGAACTGAGCTGAAGTAGGCACATGTAGAACACGAACTTGACCGAGAGCCACCTTCTCTCGAACAAAATGAATGTCGATCTCTATATGCTTGGTACGACGGTGTTTAACCGGATTCCCTGACATGTAAACATCCGAAATATTATCACAGTAAACAATAGTAGCTTGCTCAATAGGGCGATGCAGCTCCGACAACAACTGGCGCAACCAAACCATATCAGCAACCGCATGAGCCACAACACGATACTCAGCTTCGGCTGACGAGCAAGAAACCGTAACCTGCTGATGGCCCAAAATATATTCAAGCTTGTTGGGGAACCCCAAGAGGAAGGTATGATGAGCACAATAGCAAGTTTTCCCTCAGTTATGAAACCAAGGTTATCGAACCGGTAGGAGTAAGGAAACACCTCCAAGGTGTTGTTTCCAACTTGGAATCCTGCACAACACAACCGCAGAACTTTGCCCCCAACTTAAAGTGAGGTTGTCAATCTCACCAGTTTTGCTGAAAACAAAGGATTAAACGTATTGTGTGGAAGATAGTAATAGCTTGCAGAAAGTAAACATAAAATAGTAAATATCTTTGTAGATTTATGGTAAAAGAAAGGACCAGGGTCCATAGTTCACTAGTGGTGATTCTCCTTAAGATAGATGCCATGTTGGGTGAACAAATTACAACGGGGCAATTGACAGACACCGAGAAAGCACACATGCATATACTAATCATCTTGACTCCTATGAGATTTGATTGTGCATTACAACATTATACATAGACCGTAATCCAACTATATCTATGACTAATAATCCACCTTCATAAAGAAAACATAATGAGAATGGTATTCAGCTTGTCCCTCATAGTGTAGCAAAACATAAATGCATAGGACACCTTCAAAGCTCATAAGGGTGACTAGATACAAATAGTTTAAGAACAAGCAATATCAAAGTTATGCATCAATCAACAAGTTTTGGGACAATGCACATTAAACTAAGAATGGCCACTATGCTCTTAATAGGTGCATAAAGATGGAAGATGGAGACTCAACATAAAAGTAAAAGAAAGGCCTTCACGGAAGGAAGCAGGGTGCCGGGAAGAGCTTCAGATCCCTCCCGATCTAGGGATGGAGACGACGGCGGCTACAGACTCTTTCATGGATTTTTGATCGGGTACTTAGGGTTTCTGTATTGGAGGCAATATATAGGCGGAAGGAGAGGTCGAGGGGGTGCCTAGGGCGGCCAGACCACCCCCTGGCGCGGGCCAAGCCTGGCCACGTGGCCAGGTAGTGTGGCCGGGCCCCAGCCCCTCTCCGTCTCGTATTCTGGCTCCGTGTGTCCCTCGGTGAAATACCGACTTTGGCTTTTGTCCCGTCCAATTCCGAGAATATTCATTTTCTAACTTTCCTGGAACCAAAAACAGCAGAAAACAGGTAGCTGGCACTGTGGCTCTTGTTAGTAGGTTAGTCGAAGAAATCATATGAAAAGTACTCCAAAGTTGGAACAAAACATAAGAAAGTAGATAAAACCAAGCATGGAACATCAAAAATTATAGATACGTTAGCAACGTATCAACATCCCCAAGCTTAACTCCTGCTCGTCCTCGAGTAGGTAAGTGATAAAAAGAAAGAGTATTGTTTGTGGTGACATGCACCATCATAAACTTGATCAAAGTATTTGTAAAACATTCAAAGCTGGGATCATAGTACTTCAATCATAACATGAAAGACAAAGCTCTAGCAATAAGACAAAGCAACTATGTTGCAACATGAAAGGGTACAAAGAAAAGATTCATGAATAACAATGCTTTGCAAGACGTTTGTTTGTTTCACATAAAGAAAACATAGCATAGTGGCATTCAGCTTGTCCCTCATAGAGTAGCAAATATAGATGCATAGGACATCTTCGATGTTCATAAGAGTGACTAGATACAAATAGTTTAAAACAAGCAATATCAAAGTTATGCATCAATCAACAAGTCTTGGGACAATGCACATAGAACTAAGAATGGCCACTATGCTCTCAAAGTAGGTGCATAAAGGTAGAAGGTGGAGACTCAACATAAAAGTATAAGAAAGGCCTTCATAGAAAGAAGTAGAGATTCAAGTTTCATAAAGAGCTTCCAAAAATTATGGTACTTATTAGATTTCAGCTCTCTGTTATGGTATTGCTAGAGGGAGGGCGCAAGAGGGCCGACCGGGGGCCTTGCCCACGGCCGGTGGCAAGAGGGAAGGGATTTCCTTCTTAATTCTTGCTTGATTAGATTGATACATCTCCTCTCCTTATATAGAGAGGTTTACTTGACTCCCAAGCAAGGCTTACTTGACACCTAAGCAAGTGACCCTTATCTCTAATTAACCCTAAGACTAATGGGCTATACTGCCAGCCCAAGCCCATGACGTACTCTAACACTACACCCCACCTGGACATGCAGCTCGTCCTCGAGCTGCAACCTAACAAACTTATAACGATGACTCGACGCGATACAAACCTCACACTTAAAAACAAGCCTTTTACATCTCAGCTTGGTTTATTACTCTCAACCTGAAATGGGCTGGGGCACTCTATTTTGGACCCCTTAACAAAAAGTGGACACCATCCGCACGACGTACGTGCACGTGTACAGCCACCTGGAAGTCTGTGACATCAGCGGTTGGGAGTACGTCATGGGCCTGGGCTGGCAGTATAACCCATTAGTCTTAGGGTTAATTAGAGATAAGGGTCACTTGCTTAGGGGTCAAGTAAGCCTTGCTTGGGAGTCAAGTAAACCTCTCTATATAAGGAGAGGAGATGTATCAATCTAATCAAGCAAGAATTAAGAAGGAAATCCCTTCCCTCTTGCCACCGGCCGTGGGCAAGGCCCCCGACCGGCCCTCTTGCGCCCTCCCTCTAGCAATACCATAACATTTGGTATCAGCTTTCCCGGGTTTCGATCATGTCCAGCCCTCCACCGAGTTCTTCCCACCCGCTGCCGCCGCACTCCGACGCCCCCGCCGTTCTCTCCCCGGCGGAGATGACCGCAGCCCTCCGCGATCTCGCCACCACTGTCCAGGAGATCCACCTCTACTTGGCCGGGCCCTACGGGCCGCCGCCGGCCGCACCACCAGCCGCCACCACCAGGCCATTGCTCCTGCCGTGGCAACCGTCGCATCTGGCGGTCTCCGCCGTGGTCGCCGCCACCACCCCGCCCTGGTTGCCGTGGCCGTCCCAGCCCCTCGCGGGCCCCGTCGCGGCCATGGCCCTGCTGTAGCAGCTGCCGCTGCCACTCAGCCCTGGGCCAGCTACGACTGCGCCGACAGGAGTTCTGATCCAAGTGCCCTACGGGCCGCCACCGGCCGTACCACCAGGCCGCTGCTCCTACCATGGCAGCCGCCGCATCTGGCGGTCTCCGCCGCGGTCGCCGCCACCACCCCGCCCTGGTTGCCATGGCCGTCGCATCCCCTCGCGGGCCCCGTCGCAGCCATGGCCCTGCTGCAGCAGCCGCCGCTGCCACTCAGCCCCAGGCCAGCTACGACCACGCTGGCGGGAGTTCCGGTCCAAGTCCGGTTCCCGCCCTCGCCGTCACCGCTTCCGTCTTGGATCGCTACCGCCACGTGTCGGTGGCGGTGAGGCTGCAGGCTGCTGCGCGCGGCCTCCTAGCGCGCCGGCGTGTGCGGGAGATGCATGGTCTGCAGCTGCCGCTCCTCCAAGTTGCCCTTCGCTGCGCCAAGGACCTCGATCTCGTCCGCTGCGTCGGGTCTCTTGGGCATACGGTTTCCCCACGAGCGGCGAGCATCCTGTTTTCCCCGTGTGCAGCGACCTCAAAGTCTGCGACATCAGCGGTTGGGAGGGCGCACCCCTCCTCGACAGGAGCGCACCGCGTAACACTACTGCATTCCGCCGCTGGCCTCCACGAGGGCGCCTCTGCTCGTCCCTCTTGCGACCTCTTCCAGGTGGCCGTACACATGCACTCCGCTTGTCTAGATGGTGTCCATGGGATCCAGGTGGCTGTACACATGCACGTACGTCGTGTGGATGGTGTCCACTTTTTGTTAAGGGGTCCAAAATAGAGCGTCCCAGCCCATTTCAGGTTGAGAGTAATAAACCAAGCCAAGATGTAAAAGGTTTGTTTGTAAGTGTGAGGTTTGTGTCGCGTCGAGACATTGTTATAAGTTGGTTAGGTTGCAGCTCGAGGACGAGCTGCATGTCCAGGTGGGGTGTAGTGTTAGAGTACGTCATGGGCCTGGGCTGACAGTATAGCCCATTAGTCTTAGGGTTAATTAGAGATAAGGGTCACATGCTTAGGGGTCAAGTAAGCCTTGCTTGGGAGTCAAGTAAACCTCTCTATATAAGGAGAGGAGATGTATCAATCTAATCAATCAAGAATTAAGAAGGAAATCACTTCCCTCTTGCCACCGGCCGTGGGCAAGGCTCCCGGCCGGCCCTCTTGCGCCCTCCTTCTAGCAATACCATAACACTCTCATTGCCCCTATCATAAGCATCCTGAAGTGATTAAGGTTAAAGTGAAAAAACTATGAAGTATATGCTTGACGAAGTATAAGTTGGAAATCCCATGTCCCTTGAATACGAGGGTCGCTCCTCATGCTACTCAAGTTTAGTCACCGGTAAGTTCTTGTCATCGTAAGTACATGTGTATCATAGAAAACTGCCAACGGGGTACCCCTTGTCCGATGATACGGAAGAATCCCCATATCAAAATGACAAGGCAAGCAGACAATGAGCATCTCAGCAATCTTCTTATTTACCATGGGAAAATGGTGCTTTTTCTCTCTTTCCTCTTTTCTGATATCTCTTTTTTCTTTTCTTTTTCTCTTTTTTTCTCAATATCTAACTCTTTTTTTATAAGAAGAATGCTTCATAGACAACTCATTATGGTTACGCTGCAGGTTTCTGCCATGTCAACATGGATTAGACCAGCGGCCCAGGCGTTTTTCTAACACATATACATAACTCCATGGACTTACAAGCTCGCCTTTCATTTCACACCAACGACATCCATAGACAAAAGAGCATGATATCAACTAGATACAAAGTACAAGTGCAATGTTGAAAGCGTTCCCCATGACAGCATGGTTCTGCTAATCCCCAACAAATAAGTGCAAGCATATACAACATAGACGACACAATGGTTCAAGTTTATTAAGTGCAAGAAAAGTAAAGTGTGCCATCAAGTTTGTGAGAGCTTTAATCACTAATTTTCATATAACAAGTTTAATTCGGAAGGTAGACAAAAACATGAATATACTTGGAATAGCATATGCTAATAGGTAGGTATGGTGGACTCTTTGGAATAACTTGGTTTAAGGAGTTGGATGCATGAGTGGAACTCACACTTGGTTACGGAGGCTAGCAAAAGACTGGGAGTGACAAACTAAGAGAGCAATAATGGCCATAATCATGCAGAGCGACAAAACATCATTAATCAAAGCATAAAGGGATACTACAAGTTGAAAACTAAAGTATCATCAAGGCTATGGTGACTTTGGATAGTCATAACATGGTGTGAGCATGTGCCAAGTCAACCCAAATAAAGCATCAAAGGAGAATGCCACAATACTATGCTTTAATATGCTAAAACAATGCACGATCCTTCCAAGGCACATTAAGCAATCTCAATTATTTATAACATGTCATGCTACAACAAAGAATACTAAGCATAAAGCCAAAACAATATCAACCATGGCATGACAAAGCATAGGCCACAGTCAAAAACAAGCTCTCTTTACCACTTAAGCATGACCTTTCCTACTCTTTTCCAATCCAAACCAAACTATTTGAAAACCAATGCATGAAAGAGGGGGTTCAACCAATTTATTCAGAAAAGTAAGCAAACCAAGCAAACGAAAAACCAAAACGAAAACGAAAAAGAAGACGCTCCAAGAACAACACAACTGTGCATGAAACAATAAAAATGAAGGGTTTGGAAGAAACCTAGGATTTTTATTGATGAAGAAGGGGATGCCTTGGGCATCCCCAAGATTTGACGCTTGTACTTCTTGGATATTTCTTGGGGTGACACGCGTGGCATCCCCAAGCTTGAGATTTAGTCCATCCTTTATCTCATTACTCATTCCTTCCATACACCTGAAATTTTTCCTTTATACAAAACTTCACACAATCTTTATTAGAAACATTAGTGCACTCAAGATAATAAGTCTTTAGGTTCAGTTTCAACACCAATAGAACTTCCATTAAAACACAAGCTACTGTAGCACTTCTCTCAAAAAGCTCAATTCCCCAAAAGAACTCAAAAAGGAATCAACAAGAAACAAATGCAAATAATGGCAGAAATGTGTCAAAACAGACCAGCAGGTAAAAACCAATTTTTTCGAAGACCTTCTGTTGCTCAAATCGAAAAGTGTTGAACTAACGAAAGTTAGAAAACAACCTGGGGCAGAAGTACAAAACATAACAGCTCAAACCGACGTACATAGATTTCACACGAATTTTTACAGTGAAGCACAAAAATCTTTTTTGGGACAGCAACTTTCCCAAGCATTACTTCTCTCTCATTAGAGGTTACTCTTGGCACAAAAAGCATATAAAAAGGATAAGGAGCGGTTATTACAGAGGTAATAACTTCCGAGACTTATCTAAAACTTTTGGGTTATCTCCCAATAAGTACTTTTTTTAACGCCTTTAAGTTAGGCTTGATAGTTTGAGAAGATGCTCACATAAGAAATATGAATTGAAGTAAAAAAGAGCATCAAGAAGCAAATTCAAAGCACATTTAAGTCTAACCCACTTCCTATGCATAGGAATCTTGTAAAGAAACAAGTCATGAAAGCACAAAGCAACAAGCATAGGAAAGCAAAACAAGTGCAACTTCAAGACTTTCAACATAAAGAGGGGAAACTTAATATTATTAAGACACATAAAACCATGTTTCCCTTTCTCATAATAACTTTCAGTAGCATCATGAATAAAATTAACAATATAACAATCACATGAAACATTCTTATCACGAGCCACATGCATAAAAGAATTAATACTCTTCTCATAAGAATAGTCATTCTTATTAATTGTTGTGGGAGCAAATTCAACAAAATAGCTATCATTATTATTCTCATCACCATAATCATCAAATATAGGAGGCATATTGTAGTCATAATTAATTGCCTCCTCGATAGTAGGTGGACTGAAAATATCATATTCATCATTGTAATCATCATATATTGGAGGTTTTGTATCATCATAAGCAATAGAATAGCTATCTTCCAAAATTGGGGAACTAAAAAGATCATTTTCATAAAAACTAGCTTCCCCAAGCTTAGACTTTTCCATAGCATTAGCAATAATGGTGTCCAAAGAATTCATAGTGACAACATTTCTATTAGCATGCAAATAAAGTTCCATAGGTTTTTTAATTTTCTCTTCAAACACTTCATGTCCTAACTCAAGATAAATACTATAAAGCTCTCTATTTTTTTCATTAAGCCTAACTAGTGAAAACAAGAAACAAAAAGCCAAAATTGCAGAATCTAAAGGAAATAACCTCGAGCACTCACACCTGAGGATGTGAGTACCTTTTACCTTACCTCCCCGGCAACGGTGCTAGAGAAGAGCTTGATGTCTACGCACTTCTATTCTTGTAGACAGTTGTTGGGCCTCCAAGTGCAGAGGTTTGTAGAACAGCAGCATGTTTTCCCTTAAGTGGATCACCCAAGGTTTATCGAACTCAGGGAGGAAGTGGTCAAAGGTATTCCCTCTCAAGCAACCCTGCAATCAAGATACAAGAAGTCTCTTGTGTCCCCAACACACCCAATACACTTGTCAGGTGTATAGGTGCACTAGTTCGGCGAAGAGATAGTGAAATACAAGTGGTATAGATAATTATAAGTGGTAATGGTGCTAGAAAACACTTGCTGGCGTGTGGTTGACGTGGAAGAGACTAAAGGCAAACTTAAATAAAGATGGAAGAAAGCAAACATATAACAGATCTAATTCCAAACGGTATTTTAATGCTTAGAAACAAGGCCTAGGGATCATACTTTCACTAGTGATCACTCTCATATAAATATTATATTTATGATACTACTCTTAACTACTCTCCGGTTGGACACTCTAATCCATGGTAGGGCTATAACAACACACCTCAAAGTAAGCCTTTCCCATCTAGATAACCCCACACTGTCACCTTAAGCACTAGATGGTTCCAACAAACACCACAATTTCATAAAGACATCCAACTCCAAATATAACTCATAACAAGTATTTGTAATATCTAGCCTAAGTGCCACCATAGTGTGCACGCTGTCACTTTCACACACATGGGGAGAGCAGAGATCTATTAAAGCACTTGAGTAGCAAAGTAGATCTACTTGATTACAAAGCTCATGATCACAATACGATCATGCATAGAGAGAGAGAGAGAGAGAGAGAGATGAACACACAGCTACCGGTAGAACCCTTAGCCTCGAGGAAGAACTACTCCCTCATCATCATGGGAATTAGCAATAGCGATGGAGATGGTGGTGGAGATCGACGGAGATGGCTCTGGGGGCACTTCCCCGTCCCGGCAGGGTGCCGGAACAGTGACTTTCTGTCCCCCAAATCTCCCCTTCGGTGGCGGTGGCGCTGCAAAACTGTTCGTGGATTTCTGATTGACGATTTAGGGTTTTTGCATCGGGGGAGATATATAGGCAAAAGAGGCAAGGTTGGTGGGCAGCCAGGGGGCCCACACCATGCCCTGGCACGGCCAGGGGGAACCCGCGCCTAGGGGTGGTGTGGCCACCCTGTGGCCCCTCTCCGTCTCGTCTTCTGGCTCCGTGAGTCTTCCGGTAAAATATCAACTTTGGCTTTTGTCCCGTCCAATTCTGAGAATATTCATTTTCTGACTTTCCTGGAACCAAAAACAGCAGAAAACATGCAGCTGGCACTATGGCTCTTGTTAATAGGTTAGTCGAAGAAATCATATGAAAAGTACTCCAAAGTTGGAACAAAACATAAGAAAGTAGATACAACCAAGCATGGAACATCAAATTATAGATACGTTAGCAACGTATCAAGGAGCGAAAGAGGAGACGAACATGTTTGCCTAATTGACATGACCGACAAATAGAAGAATTATGAGAATCTCTATTATAAGGTATTGAAAATTCACTAAGAAGAGTAGATAACACATTATTATTGTGATGGCTGAGACGTTGGTGCCACAGATCAACAGAGGCCACCATAGACGATGGAGGGACAGCGGCCGGAACACCATGGAGGGAATACAAATCACTGGAGCTATTTAACCGAGCGATCTCGGCCTTGGTTTAGTAATCCTTCACAGACAAACCAAAGGGGTCAAATTCGACAGAAACGTGATTGTCATAGGTTAATTGGCGAACAGAAATCAGATTTTTAATTAGTGCAGGAGCTACAAGAACATCGTGATGAAGCAAATGTTTGATTGGGGATTGGATTTGGGCTTGACCGACACAGTAAATAGGAATAGATGATCCGTCACCAAGAGTAATAGATGGAAAAGACGACAGTGTGCAAGAAGACAACAAATTACTTGATGCAGACATATGACTAGAAGCACCAGGATCGAAAATCCAATCTATACCTGAGTTTCCTTGTGTAGCAAAGTTGTTCATGGCTTGTAGAAAAGCAACTTGGTCCGAGCTCGGAGTCGAAGTAGAGGCCGGTGTAGACATGGGAGCTGGCAGGTGTGGCGGCGTCTGCAGTAGGGCCGACATCGACGTATAGATAGAGCCACCATCATTGTACTGTGACATATTGTACGACATCATGTAGGGTGAGATTGTAGCGCCATATGAAGCATAAGGAGAAGCGTTGTAGATTGTTGGCGCGTAGGCGGGGGTGGCGTGGTACGCGGCCATCGGCTATCGCGGCGCAAGGACGGGAGCGCCGATGTGAGGGCGAGCACCGAGCTGCCATCCACCAGTGTTTGCAGGCGGGGCACCATAGGGGGTTGGGGCAGACTAGGGCATAGGCCACGCCTGGACTAGCCCGGTCCACGGATTAGGAGAAGGACGCCAGCCGGGGGCGGCGGTGATGTGGTCAGTGGTGCAGACTGTGGAGCCAGAGCCGAGGGCAGAGGAGGAGCAGGCGCAGTACGAAACTGCGGCAGTTTAGGGTTTCGACCCATGTAGTTGGGAATTGGACGCCAGCCCGATGGTTGAGGAGGAGCCATTGAAGGAGGTGGTGGTGGCGGCAGTGGTGCAAGTGGTCGAGGAGCAGCAATGAAGACATGAGGACGGGAGTCCTTGTTGGTTTGGGCACGATCGACCCATTCTAGCATCGAGCGAACCTCGGCGAAGGAGGGGCGCGGACACATCATAGGGATGAAGGAGGCCTGTTTCTCGAACCGCTCGCTGAGGCCAATGAGGAGGACGTTGATGAGCCGCCGATCGTCGATCGAATCACCGAGTTCGCGGAGTTCATCCGTGATCACCTTATGGTGTTGGAAGTAGACGCTGACGGGTGCATCACCTTGTACCGTGTTCCGAAGCTCGGTGTGAAGATTGTTGGCGCGAGCGTCGATGTTGTCCTGGAAGAGCTGACGAAGGGCTACCCACAGATCAGCGGCGGAGGCACCATCACGGTGTACGAGATTGAAGATTTATGTGGAGACTCGCATGTAGATCCATTTAATAATAGCAAGATTATCCTTGACCCATTGCGGATCGTGAGGTTGAGGGCGAGCATCGTAGGCGATGTGAGAGCGGAGGTTGCATCGCCCGAGGTGGACGTCGGAGAGGTGACGCCAATGGTAGTAGTTGTGAGCAGCAAGGTCTAGGGTTACGTGTATGTAGGGGTAATATCGGATATGGTGTCGGTGAAAGAAATTGAAGGGGCTATTGGTGGAGGTAGAGCTAAGGTAGAGGTAGAGGTGGAGGGGGCCGTGGCCGCGGCGACCTTGGCGACGACGATGGTGGCGCGCCGCTCGAAGTAGCCGGGCGGCGGCGGCGATGGCGGGGTCAGCGGGTGAGCCATACCCTAGGATCGGATGCCATGTAAAATTGTATAGAATAATAATCGATAACAATATTATGTCAGTTACAAGAGGTATATATGAGGGTCGGCCTAGCCCTATAACAAACCGACTAGGACACTTAAATCTAACAAGAGTTATATTCTAACAATGGCGAAGGCTGCCGCGTTTGCGTCTGAATCGGTATCGCCGGTCAGGCTGGTCTTTGCGTCTGAATCGGTGTCGCGGTTGCATCTGAATCGGTGCCGCGGTTTCATATCACGCTGGCGGGTGGCCACTATCGCGCGCGGGGAGGGGGGGCACGCCCTAGGCCAACCCGTGTCCGGACCGACCCAGTGGTCACACAAATTAGGTGTACGGATGGATCGAGCCGGGCGTGTCGGGACGGATAGATCGTGCCGCTGCCACACACGTCGCGCGCATCCGTGCGGAGAAGTTCGGACACACTCAGCCTGGTTAGATCGACCCGGTGAACGACCTAAGGAACTCAGACGTGGGAGTCATCACCACGATCCTGTGTGTCTGCAGGAAGGAAGGAAAACGACGTCCTAAGTGCCCACGCGAACGAAAGCCCACGACAAGACGCCCTTCAGCGAAAGCAGTTTCCCGGGCGCCAGGGAGAAGCCCCCGGGCTGCACCGCGTACCCTCCATGCCTTATGGGCCTGGCCAGTTTCTCCAACTGCTTGGGTACTCTTCTTTCCTTCCGTTCTTTTCCTGCCTACAGTGGCTCCGTGGCTACACTTTTTTTTAACTGGGAGGCTACCTTCTTTATTTAGGACGAAATCACATGCTTCCACCCTAATCGCTGAAGCAAATATCTTTTTTATTCTGTTTTTCCTTTCCCTTTTTCTGTTTTGTTTTTTGATTTTATTTTTCCTTTTTTTACATTCAGAATTTTATAAATTGATCATGATTTTCAAGACATGTTCAGGATTTCAAAAAAATAATCACATTTTTAAGAAATTGTTCATTGTTTTTAAAAGATATTCTTGGCAACAAAAGGGTTGTGTGCATCGTTTCGAAGCAGAAGCCGGACTTTTGCTCCCCGTTTAAAAAAATGTTTTTTAAATTTTCCATGATTTTTTGAATTTGCTTCATGATTAAAAAAACATGATATTTAAAATCATGGGCCAAGCCCATCATTATACGGGACGCGAAGGGGAGTAGGTGGCAACTCTATGGAAACCGCTAAAAGACTATGTATATCACTCCTAGGAACCCTCGAGAGCTGTCATTACACAATCTTTGTGTCTATGTACGAGTTGGGTCAAGAACTTTGGCGAGAGCCAAACCCACCTTGTCTAGCCCGAATTCGCAATGCTCGCCGGATGGATGACAGTGGCAGAGCCAGGGGACCAACATGGGCCTTGCCCCCCCTATGTCATTGGGTAACATGAGGGTTTTTCTTTACTAAAGGCTAATGAAAACATAAATTTTAGGGTAAATTAGCTCTATTTGCTTCCCCCTAATTGAGAATTAATAGGTTTAGCCCACTCTAAACTTTAATCCTGCCTCCGCCCCTGATGGATGGCACAACATCCTCACCTCTCCCTTCATCTACCACCTACTGCGGTAGTGAGGCGCGCACACCGCTTGCTCCTCCGGGCCTCCGGTGCTTCAAGTTGCGTAGTCACAGACTGAGATCCGGTGAGTTGTAACATGCCCTTGCATCTGCCATCCAAAATTCATCCGATAAACAAAAAATATCCATAAAAAAAAAGCATCCTCGCTTATGTTCCAGTTTCCAAACTACACACAGGCAAACTACCTTTTTCACAGCACCGGCGAGCACAGCCGGCTGGTTACTGGTGCTTGGTATTGTCGGCCAATGTCGAGGAGCTCGGATCACTACAGAAACGTACGGTTTGCTTTATGGCGTAGCCTGCACTTTCCACCTCTCGGCGAAATGTGTCATTCTGCCTAGGTAACTAGTACGTACAAAGCTGTAGCCAGCTCTTGCTTCCATCGTGCAACATGCCCGTGTGTAATTATACATCTTCTTCGAATTAGGCTTTCGCCCCGCTTTATAAATAAAGCATACAGGTGACACAACTGTTGGACCAGACAGCACAACGTCTAAATTGCACAACAGAAAAAGCTGGGGCATCAGCTAAAACACGCCCAAAAAGGAAAGACATGAAAGAAACGGAGATGCGACGAAACTAGGGTGACCCGCCACCGCTGTGCCAACCGAAAATGTCCCACCACGCTTCTCGCACACAGACACGTCCAGTACCAAGACAACACCTTCAAGAAGGGAAGCACCGTCGACAGGGCGCTGCTGCCCGGCCCAGCTGGACCTAGGGTTTCCCCCGGCACACGGAGTATAGTAGACTGAGGATATCCGTAACGCCCTCCAAGAAGGAATGGCGCCACCCGAGGGCCGGCACCGCGACGAAGTCGGAAAATCCGACAAGGATTTCTCCCTATCCCCCTCCATAGAGAACCTCGGGTGTGTCAGCGCACCACCACCAACCTCGTCGCCCGCCAGCGCGCGCCACCACTATCTTGGGCCACCATAGTCGTCGTCACACCATGGCAATGTCAAGCCGCCCGAATACGGAGGGGACAACATTGATCGAGTACGGGCCGACAGCACGGCAGCCATGCGGGAGGAGCCCACCTCCACCGCCGAGGGGCGGTCATCGACTGGGCACAGTAGCAGGGTCACACCATGCTTGGCGGGCCCGGCCGGCCCAAATGGGCCCGTAAAGTCCCTGCCACCGTGCTGCGGCAGGCAGGCCGCTAGCCCTACAGGATCGTGGTCGCCGCCGCCTTCTCTAGGGAGCGCCGGAGCCGCAGATGTGCTAGTCCGCCAGGGCCCAGATCGGGCCCGAGGAGCCCAGATCTGGGTCGGGAGGAACCGACGCCATCACGAGCCCCGCGAGCCGCCCTGCCATGGCGCTGCGTCGTCGCCTCGCCGCCTGGGAGAAGCCCCAGAGGATGCGTCGGCCCGCCCGCCGAGGCCCTGAGCCGGGCCCGAGGTAGGCCGATGCCATCCGTCGTGCCCTCTGCAGCTCCGCCCCGCCACGCCAACGATGCCGCCGTCCACCGTCACCCGGGGAGAGCCCGGACCGTGTCTTCCCGAGGAACACTTCCGCCGATGGGGAGGCGAGCCCCGACCAGCTCCCATGGCACGGGGAGAGGAAGGCCGCCGCCGCCGGCGCCGCCCGGGCTTCGCCCGGCGACCCCTGCCGGCGGCGGCGACGAGGGGGGGGGGGGAGGGAGGCAGTGGGGGTTATAGCCGGGGGATGGAGGGGCGCGCCGCCGCCCTCGGGGGGCGAGGGCACGTGTGAATCACTCCGTAGCCTGAGGCCTGAGCTGATCGAGCATCCAATGCGGCCGGCCACCCCGTAGAAAAGAAAACGCCACTCCATCGACATATACACATGCACACTGCAAGAGTCCCGCTTGGAAGTGCATCTCCACTCGTTTGAGGGTTCATGGCCTTTTCTGGACGAAAATTCGTCCAAATCCAGGGCTATTTTTCCCCGGGGGACAATATTCCCAGTCGTACACAACTCCAAGCCGCACATGAGAGCAGCTCTGGCCATGCCCACGCCGAACTCGCCACGCCCGCGCCACGCCACGCCGACGATGACGAACTCGAAGGGGGGACTAGACGACGGTGTCCGCGATCCTCCGTTCCGCTCCTCTGGCCAAGCCACCACTGCCGCCGCGCGCGTTGCTAAACACCAGCGCCGAGGACGAGGAAGAGGCGGTCATCGTCATTCC
Source organism: Avena eriantha (assembly GCA_910589775.1). NCBI lineage: Eukaryota > Viridiplantae > Streptophyta > Magnoliopsida > Poales > Poaceae > Avena > Avena eriantha. The sequence goes on from OU342744.1 coordinate 226,436,701, forward strand.
GCGTCTACCAACGGCGAGTAGAGCGGCGGTGGTGGACACCAGCGGCGAGCAAGGCGGTGACGGTGAACAACATCGGATTGTTAAGGATCCTAAGTCCCTGTGAATAACATGCTAGTCCCTGGATCAATAGCTAGCACTTCAGAGTCGATGAATATCATGTAAAACACAAGTCATTATTACACGAATAATCCAGAGTATAATTATTACAACTTGCATAGCTTATAGCTAGCTCAAATAAAACAGTGGAAACTAAGTAAAACTTGAGTCCATCAACGCCTCAGGCTAGTTGCGTGAAGACCCGCGATCCCTACGCACCTTTCAGTCTTCGGATTCTGCACATAAGACGTGCAACCAACAAGTTGGGTCAATACTTTGAATGTATTGGCAAATTACACCAAGAAAAGAGTAAGTCTATCTCTACATGCAAGGCTAAGAGTAGGCTTTGGGGTTCATTTGCATAAAGCTAATTTTCTCAATGTAATAAGAAAAGAGGAAGAGATTACCCTATTTTGTAAACTTTGATAAGTAGTATAGGGTCGAATGGAACACGTGGATATTACTCACCAAGTGCCCAAATCAACATAGCACTTGGATATTACGCACCAAGTTCCCAAAATCCCACCCAATGACGATATTACTCACGCCTTGGGGTTTATAAAACTTTAAGTTTGGAAAAGAGAGAGGAAGATCTTTCAGAGGCTCCATCCTTCAGATGCTCAATGTTGTTCTGTTTCCGTGAACACGGCTGATCGATCAGATTGCAATACTCTTGAGAGGCTGTGCACTTTCCCCACAATCCACGATCAAGTCCTTTTACAGACAAGACCATGGCGAAGCCTTCCCTTAGTAGCCCCTCTACCAGCTGGATCCAACCGTGCCAAGAACCTCCAAATGTTGGTACCCCAGTGAGGTTTCCCACTAAGTACTAAGCCAAGATAGAGCCCATATGTATTGTGGGTGCACTGGAAGCTTCTGAATTCTGAAACATGGTAGACTTCTTTGATTCCTGGGCGGCCGTCCTCCACCAAAATTCCACTCGTTGTCCCGACAACCATTCCGCCCAGAAAAAAAACTTAGTTTTATTTTGAAGGGGGGTTTTGAGAAGAAAAGTTCGCTCGAGAGAGCTCTCATACTTAGAAAATTTTGAGTTTTTCGAACCCCCCAATGGCACTTAGTATATATATAGCATAGCAAGCAATACTTAGCAAAAATAGGGGAACCTAATAGGACCAAAAATCCTAAGTATAAAGCTACTCATGGCATACTACAAAACCGCACTTGCGAAAATAGTAATAGGAAAATCTACTAAAGACCTACATATGCATACTACAAGATTTGAAGAGTAAAACATGCATAGTCAAAATCTGGGACATAATATGTACAAGTGGTGTAACTTGCCTTGATTCGAGCAGCACTCTATGCAACAGTACTCCTCAGCGCACTCCGAGCAATCTAACGAAACACAAACATAGATCCAATCACAATTTGCACAAAACAATGTCACGAAGGTGAATATGCATGCATGCAACATGGTAATATGCAAGGATGGATTCAATTTTGACCAAGGGTTTTATTCGGGGTGTTGTTGAGTTGGGGATGTCATTAGAATCGATTCCCCACAGATTTTAAGTATTTTGGGTTAATACCTAAATAAACAAGCTCATAATTAGATCTACAACTCCAATCTTGCTCAAAACAGATCTGAACACTCTAAGTAAGTTATAACAATTTTCTACAGAAGGCCTCGTAGATACAAAGCCAACGCAACAAGAATCAACTAAAACGGATCTACGGATAATTTTCTAGAATTAAAATACTCTAATCTATACTTTAAATCCTACTGCACGATTTCTGTAGTAAAACAGAAATATTATTGTAGATCTGTGTTCTACTCAATTTTACGAATCCAACGATATATTATACGCATTTTTTGGCCAAGTAACCGAATTACTATGAATTTTACAAGGTTAAAGTATTTTCTGCCTATTAAGAAAATAATTACAGGTAGGCGGCCACGCAGGCGACAAGCGGCGGCTCGGGATTGGTCCAACGGGGGCGCGTGGCGCTGACACGGCGAGCACGCGACGCTGACGCGGCAATGACGCGGCGCTGACGTGGGCGTGCCACGCGGCGGGACGCGGTTGGGCGATACCCCTTCGTTGGGACGGGCTGATCCACACCGCCGGATTGAGATCTAACGGATTGGGACGGAGGAAACTCACCGTGGCGGCAATGACTTGACGACGACGATGACGGACGGCGGCGGCGTGTCGGTGGCGATGCTCGGCGGCGTTCTGGCGAGCTCCTGGCTGTGCGAAGCGGACGACGACGTGGCCCTCCTCCTCGCGGTCCCTCTGGTACAGACTGCGTCGAGCCTCCCTTCCTCTGTTCGCGGTGGCGCTCCGCTGACATCCTCCGTCTCTAGCAGAGCTCCGGCATGCAATCTCCGTCGATTGACTACGCTGTAGAGAGGGAAAAGATAGGTGGGAGACGCAGGTGTTAGAGGCGGTTCTGATTTTGGAAGAAAAGGAGGGAGAGGAGCTCGATATCGACGGGGGAGCAACCTCCCGAGGCGGAGCTCCGGTGGCGCGTCGGTCTTGGCGTAGGCGGCTCTAGGGTTTGTGATTTTTTTGGGAAAAGGGCCAAAGCTCGATGAGGAGGCTTATAAGAGGGATTTTATGTGCGGAAGGGGTCGGATTTGCCTCCGAATCAATAGATTCCGTTAGGATTGCGTCGGTCAGAGGAGTTGGGGACGAACACGGCGAGGTCGGGGATGACAGGTGGGGCCGCATCGTCAGTGAGAGGCGGGGGGGGGGGGGGGGGGGGGGGGGGGGGGCTGGCGGCTGGCGGGGCTTGTTGGGCCGGCCTGCGCGGCTGCTGCTGGTGCGCTGCGCTGCGCCTGACACGCGGTAGATAGGAGTGGGCCGGCTCGGCTGGCCCGGTTAGGCTAGGCTCTTTTTTTGTTTAATCTTTTATTTTCTGTTTTTCCTATTTGTCTTATAACTTTTGCAAATGGACTCCGAAATAAGTGAGACCGCTCTCTAAAATTTTGTAAAAAGGAGAAGATTAGTATGGGTTATCTAATAACACTTTTGCAAGGATTTGGAAAGTTAGGTTTTGTATAACCCTCTTTTTGTCTTTATATGACTATAGGGTTTAGGGAAAAGTATCTGATGCAGTGTTTATTGTGTGATGCCAAGATGCAAAGATATGATGCATGCTTCTAGTAACATCTGCAATCGTGAAAATTTGGGATCTTACAAACCTACCCCCCTTAAGAAGAATCTCGTCCCCGAGATTCAGGTTGGTTAGCAAATAGGTGTGGGTGTTCTTTCTTCAGGTCTTCTTCACGTTCCCACGTGGCCTCTTCCTCGGAGTGGTGATTCCATTGAACTTTGCAAAACCTGATAGTCTTGGTATGAGTAATTTTCTGAGCTGTTTCCAGAATCCTGGTGGGTTTTTCCTCATAGATGAGATCGTTTTCCAACCTCGTCCAACGGAACTGTATCCTTTAGTGGTGTTTCAGCCATTTCCAGGTGACACTTCTTTAGTTGTGACACATGGAAAACATCATGAACAGTTAACACTTCGGGTAATTCCAACTGATAGGCAACCTCCCCTCTACGACCCAAGATCTTGTAGGGCCCTATGAATCGGGGTGCTAACTTACCCTTGATTCCAAATCTCTTAACTCCTCGTAGTGGTGAGACTCAGAGATATGCACGGTCTCCCACTTCATAAGTCACATCCCTGCGCTTGGAATCAGCATAACTCTTTTGCCTGGATTGGGATACTTTTAACCTGTCTTGAATCTGTCTTACTTTTTCTTCGGCATCCTTGATCAGTTCAGGTCCAAACAAACTACATTCTCCAACTCCACTCCATAGCAGTGGGGCTCTACACTTTCTGCCATATAGAACTTCAAATGGAGCCATCTTGATACTAGTTTGGTAACTGTTATTGTATGAGGATTCCGCATATGGCAAATTATCATCCCAACTAGACCCATAGTCTAGTGCACAGGCTCTTAACATGTCCTCCAAGATCTGATTAACTCTTTCCGTTTGTCCATCTGTTTGTGGGTGGAAAGCAGTACTAAACTCCAATCGTGTCCCTAGAGACTCGTGTAGCTGTCGCCAAAACTTCGAGGTGAATTGGGTACCTCTATCAGAGACAATCCCCTTGGGTACACCATGAAGACTTACGATCCTTGACATATAAATCTTAGCAAGTTTAGCACTTGTATAGGTGGTCTTCACGGGAATAAAGTGGGCCACCTTTGTGAAGTGATCGACCACTACCCAGATGGAGTCATACCTAGAACGAGTCCGGGGTAGTCCTGTGATAAAATCCATGCCTACCTTGTCCCACTTCCAATCGGGCACAGGTAATGGCTGTAGCAGCCCTGCTGGTTTTTGATGTTCGGCTTTGACTCTATTGCACACGTCACACAAGGAGATGTATTCAGCAATTTCTCTTTTCAGGTTATTCCACCAGAATCTATCCTTCACATCCATGTACATCTTCGTATTAGCAGGATGAATTATGTACGGCGAATCGTGAGCTTCCTGAAGAATTAACTTCTTGATATCAGGGTCATCGGGAACACACAAATGCTTCTCATACCAAAGTGTTCCTTGTTCATCCGTATGAAACCCTTTTGCTTTACCCTTGCTTATATTAGCTCTGATCTCCTCCAGCTCTTTGTCCCCTTCTGGGCCTCTTTGATTTGGTCCAGAAGCGTTGGCACTATCTCCATAGTCGCCAAGTACCCCTTAGGAACTATCTCCAACCTGAGGTCCTTGAACTGTTCACACAAATCCTTTGGAAGTTCTCCCACGGTAAGTCCATTTACATAGACCTTCCTACTTAGGGCGTCAGCCACAACATTGGCCTTTCCAGGATGGTACTGTAGGTCCAAGTCATAGTCCTTGATGAGCTCAAGCCATCTCCTTTGCCTCATATTTAATTCCTTTTGAGTGAAGATGCATTTAAGGATTTTGTGATCCGTGAACACATCACAATGTTTGCCCATGAGGTAATGTCTCCATACCTTGAGCGCATGCACAACTGATGCTAGTTCCAAATCGTGCGTGGGGTAGTTATTCTCATGGTGCTTAAGTTGCCGAGAGGCGTAAGACACTACTTTTCCATCTTGCATCAGAACACTACCCAGTCCTTGCCGGGAAGCGTCACAATAGACTTGAAAATCCTTTTGGATGTTAGGGAGACACAAAACTGGTGCTGTTTCTAGGCGCTTCTTTAATTCTTGAAAACTTGCTTCACATGCCTCGGTCCATTGGAACTTCTTTTCTTTCTTCAACAATTCTTTCATAGGCTTTGCTATCTTGGAAAAGTTTTCAATGAACCTTCGGTAATATCCCGCAAGGCCCAGGAAACTCCTGATATCACCCACATTCTTAGGGGACTCCCATTCTGTCACGGAAGCTACCTTACTTGGGTCCACGGCAACTCCTTTAGCTGACACAATATGACCAAGGAACCCCACTTCTTTCAACCAGAACTCACACTTGCTAAACTTGGCATACAACTTATGTTCCCTTAACTTTTCCATGATTAGGTGCAGATGCCTCTCATGTTCCTTCTTGTCCTTGGAGTATATGAGTATGTCATCAATGAATACCACAATAAACTTATCCAAGTACTCCCTGAACACCTTGTTCATCATAGTCATGAAGTATGCTGGGCATTGGTTAAGCAAAACGACATCACGGTGTACTCATACAATCCGTATCTTGTGGTGAAGGCTGTCTTGGGTACATCCTGTTCCCAGATCTTTAGCTAGAAATAACCTGATCGGAGATCAATCTTAGAGAACACACTACCTCCCTTTAATTGATCGAACAGGTCATTGATATTGGGTAGAGGGTACTTGTTCTTGATTGTCACTTCATTCAACGACCGGTAGTCCACGACTAGTCTCTTGGTTTTATCCTTCTTCTCCAGAATAAGACAGACGCTCCCCAAGATGACGCACTTGGTTGAATGAAGCCTTTGTCCAATTGCTCTCTAAGCTGTTTCTTAAGTTCCTTCAACTCATCCACATCCATCTTGTATTGTCTCTTTGCTATCGGTCCAGTACCAGGCATCAGGTCAATGAGAAACTTGATGTCTCGGTCAGGAGGCATCCCTGGTAATTCTCCTGGAAACACATCTGGATACTCCTTCACAATTGGCACATCCTCCAAGCTAACCCCCTTAAGAGAGTTCACCATACTTCCTTTGAGTGCGAAAGCTAACTTAAAGCGGATCCTTTTCTTATCCGGAGTCGTGAGTGCGATAGTCCTTTTGGCACAATCTATGACTCCCTCATATTCGGTCATCCAGTTCATGCCCAAAATTATGTCTAAGCCTTGTGACTCCAGAACGACTAGGCTGGTGGGAAAGATGTGTGCCCCAATCCTTAGTTCTAACCCACAACATCTAGAGTTTGCCACTATTTCTCCACCAGGAGAACTTACCCTTAGGGGAGTACTAATAGTCTCCGTAGGTATCTTGCCTCTATCCACAAATACCCTTGATATGAATGAATGCGATGCACCAGTATCAAAAAGAACAACTGTGGGGGTGGAGTTAAGCTTGGACTTACCAATCACGGAGTCAGGTGCCTCACGAGCATCCTCCACGGAGACATGATTCACCGTGGCTTTGACGAATGGATTTGGCTTATTCCCATTTCCATTACCATTGCCATGGTTGTGTCCATTGCCGTTCCCATTACCATTCCCATTCTTCATATTTTCGGGGAAAGTAGTTGCATAATGCCATGTCTTGTTACACTTGAAGCATGTCACTTCACTCAGATCCTTCCCATTTCCATTTCCATTGCGGTGTTTATGGCCATTGTGGTTATGTCCTCCATGACGATGACCATTGTGGTTGTGGCCATTGTGGTTATGGGGTGGTGGTGACGAAGTGCGTTGCTTCTGATATGGGGCTGAGTTATGCTTGTGTGAGGTGGACTTTCTCTTTCGGTTCTCTATACTCCTTTGCTTTCCTTCAACCACAACTGCCCTGTCCAGAAGTTCCTGATAGTTATCAAACTTCAGAGCCACAAGCTGAATAGATATTTCATCATTAAGTCCCCTTAGGAACTCCTCCTGTCTCTTGGCATTAGTGGAAACATCATCAGGTGCATAGCGTGCTAGCTTGTTAAAAAGGTCCCCATACTCGGAGACAGAGCGATGCAGTTGTTTCAAGTCGCGGAACTCACGTCTCTTTAGTGACATGACACCCGCGGCTACGTGATGAGTACAAAAGGCCTTCTCAAACTGGTTCCAGGTGATAGCTTCAATATCAGGGTGGGTGACCTGGTAATTATCCCACCATTCAGCAGCTGGTCCCTCAAGTTGGTGCGCGGCAAAGCGCACCCTGTCAGCTCCCACAACTTGGACGGTTTCTAACTTCTTGTTGGTGGTGCGGAGCCAGTCATCTGCCACAATTGGCTCAGAACTACTTGAGAAGATTGGAGGGTTCAACCTCAAGAACCGAGTTAGGCGATCCTATTGGGGCGGTGGAGGTGGTGCAGGCGGGGGGTTGTTGTTGTTGTTTTGCATGTTTTGAGTGGGGAGTTGGATCAGCTGATTCTGGGAGTTCAGAAGTTGCGCTATCTCTGGGGGCATGTTGTTGTTGTTCCCACATCTCGCCATCTGTGGGGTTTGGGAAACAAGTTAAGAAATAGATAGAAAACCTAAGGAATAAAATCCTACCCTTATGTAAACATGAGAAAAACACACGAGAAAAGCAAGGCACACATAGCACATAGTTTAACACAACTCAATCAAGTTTAACTAAACCAAAATAGTTTTGGTACTCATTACAATCGCGAACAAAGTTTGACTATAGCACTAAGGGTGGTCCAACTACTCTACTCATCATCCACTTCCTCATCCTCAATAATGAAGCCTTCCTTCTCCAGCAGTGACTTGTATAACTCCATGTCGTTCGTCGTGGATTCAAGCTTCTCCTGAAGTTCCTTCACCTCCTGCGGCTCCGGTGTAGCAGCTCCGAGCCTCTCTTGAAGTTCCTTCACCTCTTGCAGCTCCAGGGTAGCAGCTTCGAGCTTCTCTTGAAGTTCCCTCTTCTCCTTCTGTAGCTTCTTGATCAAGCTTGACCCCATAGTCACGGGCGTGATTTTCTCCTCCAAGCTCCTCTTGGCTGCTCGCAGCTCCTTCAACATGGTGGCAAAGTTCTTGAACTCCATCTCGTTTTTTTGCGAGCACAAGACTTTGTTCCCTAATCCTCTTGTTCTTATCCTGCACCCTCTTCTCTTGATTAGCGAACTTCTTGTCTTGGGCAGTGAGCTCCCCTCCTAGGGACTTGATCTTCTCTTCCATCTCCTCAATCTTCCCGTCCTTCTCCTTGACTAGGGCGCATAGCTCGTCATTCCTCATGATCTCAAGGCGGCTCCCCTTCTCAAGATCATTGATGTGGGACTCCAAGTCTTGATATTGGATCCTTCGACGCTTGCATGTCTTCCTTTCCTCCGGGGTTAACTCGATTGGAACTCCCTTCTCATCACGTCTTCCAAAGAGTTTGATGTAGTGGCCTTCAACCTCTTCATAGTGGCGTCCACAAAGGCGTCCAATGAGCCCCTGCATGCTGATGCTAAGTCCTTTCTCCTTGGAGTCGCTAGTGACGTTGAGTACAATGGCCTCTGTCTTGGGTTCTGACTTGCTGCGCCCCGGTTGGATGACTTCAATCGCCTAGCATCCTTCCTTGTGCATCTTCCCCAACTCGCTTCCCTTGATTGACGGCATGGGTAACTGCAACGTCTTGATGATGTCCAGAAGGCATTCCCCAAAGCGCAGGCACTTGATGTCTTCAGCGGTCTCGTAGTAGAAGGCCGTCATCTTTAGGTTAGGAAAAGAAAAATTAGGCACAAAATGATAAGGAAGAGAATTACTAGAAGGGCATAAATAACTTAGAAGAATATGGAAAGCAAAAACACACAATGGTAAAGGTGGTTTCCAATCTTAGGGGGTCACGTCCTACAGGCAACTTTGTGCTCTGATACCATCTGTTGCGACCTCGGATCGTTAAGGATCCTAAGTCCCTGTGAATAACATGCTAGTCCCTGGATCAGTAGCTAGGACTTCACAGTTGATGAATATCATGTAAAACACAAGTCATTATTACACGAATAATCCAGAGTATAATTATTACAACTCGCATAGCTTATAGCTAGCTCAAATAAAACAGCGGAAACTAAGTAAAACTTGAGTCCATCAACGCCTCAGGCTAGTTGCGTGAAGACCCGCGATCCCTACGCACCTTTCAGTCTTCGGATTCTGCACATAAGACGTGCAGCCAACAAGTTGGGTCAATACTTTGAATGTATTGGCAAATTACACCAACAAAGAGTAAGTCTATCTCTACATGCAAGGCTAAGAGTAGGCTTTGGGGTTCATTTGCATAAAGCCATTTTTCTCAATGTAATAAGAAAAGAGGAAGAGATTACCCTATTTTGTAAACTTTGATAAGTAGTATATGGTCGAATGGAACATGTGGATATTACTCTCCAAGTGCCCAAATCAACCTAGCACTTGGATATTACGCACCAAGTTCCCAAAATCCCACCCAATGACGATATTACTCACGCCTTGGGGTTTATAAAACTTTAAGTTTGGAAAAGAGAGAGGAAGATCTTTCAGAGGCTCCATCCTTCAGATGCTCAATGTTGTTTTGTTTCCGTGAACACGGCTGATCGATCAGATTGCAATACCCTCGAGAGGTTGTGCACTTTCCCCACAATCCATGATCAAGTCCTTTTACAGACAAGACCATGGCGAAACCTTCCCTTAGTAGCCCCTCTGCCAGCTGGATCCAACCGTGCCAAGAACCTCCAAATGTTGGTACCCCGGTGAGGTTTCCCACTAAGTACTAAGCCAAGACAGAGCCCATATATATTGTGGTTGCACTGGAAGCTTCTGAATTCTGAAACATGGCAGACTTCTTTGATTCCTGGGCGGCTGTCCTCCACCAAAATTCCACTCGTTGTCCCGACAACCATTCCGCCTAGAAGAAAACTTAGTTTTATTTTGAAGGGGGGTTTTGAGAAGAAAAGTTAGCTTGAGAGAGCTCTCATACTTAGAAATTTTTGAGTTTTTCGAACCCCCCAATGGCACTTAGGATATATATAGCATAGAAAGCAATACTTAGCAAAAATAGGGGAACCTAATAGGACGGAAAATCCTAAGTATAAAGCTACTCATGGCATACTACAAAACCGCACTTGCGAAAATAGTAATAGGAAAATCTACTAAAGACCTACACATGCATACTACAAGATTTGAAGAGTAAAACATGCATAGTCAAAATCTAGAACATAATATGTACAAGTGGTGTAACTTGCCTTGATCCGAGTAGCACTCTACATAACAGTACTCCTCAGCGCACTCCGAGCAATCTAACAAAACACAAACATAGATCCAATCACAATTTGCACAAAACAATGTCACGAAGGTGAATATGCATGCATGCAACATGGTAATATGCAATGATGGATTCAATTTTGACCAAGGGTTTTATTCGGGGGTGTTTTTGAGTTGGGGATGTCATTAGAATCAATTCCCCACAGATTTTAAGTATTTTGGGTTAATACCTGAATAAACAAGCTCATAATTAGATCTACAACTCCAATCTAGCTCGAAACAGATCTGAACACTCTAAGTAAGTTATAACAATTTTCTACAGAAGGTCTCGTAAATACAAAGCCAATGCAACAAGAATCAACTAAAGCGGATCTACGGATAATTTTCTAGAATTAAAATACTCTAATCTAAACTTGAAATCCTACTGCAAGATTGCTGTAGTAAAACAACAACATTATTGTAGGTCTGTGTTCTACTCAATTTTACGAATCCAACGGTATTATACGCATTTTTTGGCCAAGTAACTGAATTACTATGAATTTTACAAGGTTAAAGTATTTTCTGCCTATTAAGAAAATAATTACAGGTGGGCGGCCACGCAAGCGACAAGCGGCGGCTCGGGATTGGTCCAGCGGGGGCGCGCGGCGCTGACGCGGCGAGGACGCGGCGCTGACGTGGGCGCGCCACGCGGCACGACGCGGTTGGGCGATACCCCTTCGGTGGGACGGGCTGATCTACACCGCCGGATATAGATCTAACGGATGGGGACAGAGGAAACTCACTGTGGTGGCGATGACTAGACGATGACGATGACGGACGGCGGCGGCGCGTCGGTGGCGATGCTCGGCGGCGTTCTGGCGAGCTCCCGGCTGTGCGAAGCAGACGATGACGTGGCCCTCCTCCTCGCGGTCCCTCTAGTACAGACGGCGTCGGGCCTCCCTTCCTCTGTTCGCGGTGGCGCTCCGCCGACGTCCTCCGTCACCGGCAGAGCTCCGGCGTGTAATCGCCGTCGATTGACTACGCTGTAGAGAGGGAAAAGACATGTGGGAGACGCAGGTGTTAGAGGCAGTTCCGATTTTGGAAGAAAAGGAGGGAGAGGAGCTCGATATCGACGGGGGAGCAACCTCCCGAGGCGGAGCTCCGGCAACGCGTCGGTCTTGGCGTAGGCGGCTCTAGGGTTTGTGATTTTTTTGGGAAAAGGCCGGGGCTCGATGGGGAGGCTTATAAGAGGGATTTTACGTGCGGAAGGGGTTGGATTTGCCTCCAAATCAATGGATTCCATTAGGATTCCGTCGGTCAGAGGAGTTGGGGACGAACACAGCGAGGACGGGGATGACAGGTGGGGCCGCATCGTTAGTGAGAGGCGGGGGGGGGGGGGGGGGGAGCGGGCTAGCGGCTGGCGGGGCTTGTTGGGCCGGCCTGCGCGGCTGCTGCTGCTGCGCTGCGCTGCGCGTGGCGCGTGGTAGATAGGAGTGGGCCGGCTCGGCTGGCCCGGTTAGGCTAGGCTCTTTTTTTGTTTAATCTTTTATTTTCTGTTTTTCCTATTTGTCTTATAACTTTTGCAAACGGACTCCGAAATAAGTGAGACCGGGCTCTAAAATTTTGTAAAAAGTAGAAGATTAGTATGGGTTATCTAATAACCCTTTTGCAAGGATTTGGAAAGTTAGGTTTTGTATAACCCTCTTTTTGTCTTATATGACTATAGGGTTTAGGGAAAAGTATCTGATGCAGTTTTTATTGTGTGATGCCAAGATGCAAAGATATGATGCATGCTTCTAGTAACATCTACAATCATAAAAATTTGGGATGTTATAGGACACTAGCGGCGAGCACAGCGCGCATCAGGGTGGGCGTGGCAGTGGGCGTGGTAGGTGGGAGAGGAGAGAGGGGCAAGAGGAGAGAGGGCAAATTGTTGGCTGAAAGTGGGTCTTCTTTGCATGCAAAATATATCCGGAGCCCTGAGGTGAACCGAGAAACCTGGCGTTTGCTGGGATCGCATAACGGAAATAGGTACAAATCCGGCCGAAAACGAAATCCTAGAATGTGACTAGGGCGAGTTTCACTGCTCGAATGAAAAAGAGTGGTCCTAGCCTCCAAGGGGAGATGCTGGGGGCCTGGGTGGAGATGCTCTAAGCGTGCACGAATCTCTGTGAATTGGATCCGGTGGATAGACGATCTCAGCAATGATTCCACCCGTGGCTAGACTATCATCAAACTGCACAACTTTCCCGTGTCCATGATCGAGCTAAACCAAGTGCGTGCCCCGGCGAAAGGTACCGATCGCTACATCGGCTTTGCTGCCTTGCAATTTGTTCGGGTAAGTCTATCACATCAGACATTTAGGACTTTGCTTCTCTTGGAACCCCCGCGTCGCCCAACCCTAGGCGACACGGGGGGCGACCACGCCGCCGGCCGAGCCACCCCCTCCCCTCTCCCCTCCCCTCCGTCGCCGCCAGAGGTCCCGCCGGGCAAACCTCGGGCGGCAACGGTGGCGGCGGGGCCTTCTCCCTCGCGCGGCGGTGACCCCTTTCTACGGCGGCGGCGCGTGACCTGGTGGCGTTTGGCAGCGAGGTGCTGCGGGGCTCCGGCGGGGCGCGCGTCTCTGCGTCGTTCGTGGAGGTTGGGGCCTGCTCTCCACGCGACGGAGGCGCCCCTGCAGCGGCGGCGACAGCGAGCGCTGGGCTCGCTCGCGGCCCAGATGGGCCTGGGAGGTCCTACTGCTCTAGGCCCCATGGCTGCAGACCGGTGTGGGTGTGGGTGCGCCTGACGACGCTGGCTGCTGGGTGTCGAGGTGGTGCCAACGGCAAGACATGCGGTGGGTGGGTCTCTCGGCGCGCGGTGAGCTTCTAGCTGTCGGTGTCGAAGACCGGGCGGTTGTGAGGAAGAGGCTGCTCACGGCGTGGTCTCTGGAGGTGCGGCGAGGACAACGGCGGTGCGGAGTGTAACACCCTCAAATCGGCCCTATGCAAGTTTCAGCACTTCCCGCCAAAACCCGCATAGAAACGATTCAAGGACGCCCACCAGGCACTTTCGTGCGGGTGGAAAACAAAGTAATAACATTACACAATAGTCCTCGATGGGACCCATAGAACAGATATATATACAGCAGCGACTCCCTGAGTCAAAAATATAGATATACAATACAAAGATCCAAATCACCTTGAAAACGATAGAGCGTCTGACTACGGACAAGATGCAACTAGGGTTAAGAGCCCTGAAGAATAACCAATGGCGTCCATAACCCTGCCCAGGCCAAGCCGGAAGGGTAATCCTGCTAACGACGTCGATCTCAAACCTGCTAAAAACAAAAGGGGTGCCGACAAAGGGCAAAGGAGAAAGAGGAGCGTCAGTACTGAGGCCAGTACACGGCGAGGCTAGAATTCGGCGGCTATCGCCTACATAGGTATGGTGGACTGAAGTGGCAGCGCAGCGGCACTAAACAACCTATAGAGACTCGGTATCACTGGCGGCTATTAGAGAGGGATAAGAAAGACCTATTTGGATCCAACCTAAAGCTAACACCAAACAAACCCATCCTGGTATTTCCCCCTCGAGACCAAACGAGGAAGTCGGACCAAGAAACTCACACAGTTGGCAGTTTTATCCATTCCATTATAATTGAAGCACTTACTAGTCAGATATAGATAGCTTGGGCCGTCCTGATAGCATAAGTAGTGGGCAGTTTTAATTAATCATTCTGTGGCAGTTGGAACATTTACTAGTCAGATATAATTGTCCTGAGGAATCCCAAAACCCAGTAGTGGTTGGCACTTTTATCACATTCCATTGGAGTTGCAATACTTACTAGGCAGATATAGTATGACACAGATCACCACCGATCCACCAGTTGTTGGCAATTTTATTATCCATTCCGTTATAGTTGAAGCTGATTACTAGTCACATATTAAGTCAAATTTATAGCACTACTTTAGTTATGCTTGTCTATGATCGAGATACTGTGCTCCAAGTCGTCCATAACCGCGGACACGGCTTTCAGAAAGTTTTACCCTGCAGGGTGCACAAATAGCAACACACACTCGATCAACCTCGGAAAAACCAACTCAAAACCCAATGAGGCATTCACGACAAAGCGATCACAGGATTCAGAAATATTTCAGGGGGCCACCCCACTAAGCTACCCGCAACAAAGTTGGCCGGCTCTGGAACGGACCCAGGGTTTGTGACGACGGCTGTAAACGACTGGGAACCCGAAAGTGTGACTGGGCTTGTTGATACCGCGAAAACGTGGCGCGATCCAAAACAGTACAGGTGCTCCACGCACAATCTTAAATAAAGCAGTAACATGGCATAAGTACAGGATAGTAATAAAGCCCCAAACTACTTTGTGGCCCCAAGAAATAGAAATGAATCAAGCTCTGGCTCAGGGGGGTCCATAAGGCCTCCCGGATGTGGATAGTGCGAAAAATCAAGGAACATGTATCAAGTACTCGGGGTCCTACGGGACACAAGTGAGCGTGGAAGAACCAAATAACATCTATTGCCCACCGATGCCTCTGCATTAGTTATCTCTAGCATTTTAATAGTTGTATTTAAAGTCATGATCAACTCCACTAATAAACAGCTCCACCATAAACATCTGCCAGCATACCAACAACTGTGGTACTCGACAACACAAGTTCACACCTGAGCAAGCAACTACGACTCGCAAGGCCAGCTATCTACCAAACACAAGTAATAGGAGGTGTCCAAGGCAATATAGAGGCTGCACGGGATATAACTGGTGCACGGAAACTAAAGCATCGCGTCACGGATAGCAATAGATCAACAGGAGGAAATAAAGACTATAAATGCAAAATAGGTAGAAGGGGAAGAGATGCTCGCCTGGGAAACACTGCCGAAGGATCATATCTGGAGAATTTGTCGATACTCACATCAACTCATCGGCCTAATCCGCGAAGAAGCAAACGCTAGAAGAAACACCGGATGCAATATTTAATACTATGGCAGAAGATCCGACATGATTATGACATGATGCAGATGCGGTGCAATTAGGCAATATTAAGCGGAACCGTGGTCCCAACAAATGATTATATGGTTCAAGTTGTTTAGAACCCCCGCAATTTAAATATTGTCTTAATAGGGCAAAACATGGCATCGGTTCGCTACGCAATTTAAATGGAGTCCGGAATAAGACAAAGATATCCCGCAGATTGACTCCATATTTAATTATGAGATGAATCGGCATAATGCCCCCAAACCACAGACAAGTATGCATGCAAGAACAATTTAATATGCAACAAATGATAAAGTCATATTATAAAAATAATGTGGGTCTCGGATAGGGAATCACATTAGGGTTCGGCGAACTTGGGCTCTGAGGGGTTCGGGGTCGGTCTCAGGGTTTGACGGGGGAACGGTTTGACGGGATCGGTCTCGGACAATGGAAGTAGATCTTGTCGCATCCATGGTCTTCGGGTCCAGGTAGAAGAGCTCGTCGTCCGGGGTCTCGGGAAGAAGATCTTGAGGGGGCGTCCTTCGGTTCCCTGCCGGCGATCTTGTTGTCCATGAAGGCGATCTCGGTGTCCCACGGGGAAGTGCTTGTCGTCCCGGTGGCGATCTTGGCGGTCATCGGGTTCGGGTCTTGGTGTCCGAGGGGAAGAACTTGGCGTCCTTGTCGAAGTGTTTGGTTGTCGGTATCGGTCTTGATTCGGCGTCATGTTCTCGCATGGTTCCTCGGATCTCGACTCGTGTCGATCTAGGCTTCCAGATCCATGTCAACGATCATGGAACAGTGTCGGGGCCCTCGGAACTGGAACAGCTTCGCGAAGATCTTGATGGTAGCAGGCGACGAGGGTCTTGGCGGAACCGAGCATCCACCCACAGGGACACGGGCACGTCACCGACAGCGAAGAACTTGGGGGTCTTGGTCTCTGGGACAGTGACATGGTGACATCAAGGTTTGTAGGTACAACCACATACACATATGGGGCCACACTGACAGATGGCGCTACAGGGGCTTGCATGCGGCGACGTTGTGCGGGGTGGACGCCTACTGTAGGAGACGCTGCTCGGCCGGGAGAAGATGCGGGGCGCGGTGGGTCTTGGTGGCGAAGACGACCATCACAGGCGGCGGAGGCCGACGTCCTGGGGCGCCAAGGCGAGGGAGTGGCAACGGTGAGGCAGAAGGCTGGAGCTGTGCTGCCGAAGGGCCAAGCGGCGGCGCTCACACGGCGAGGAGCGGAGCAGGGCGCGAGGACGCTGGAGGCGACACCTCGCAAAGAGGAAGCTGGCGGCGATGCTGGCAGGCTCGAGGCGGCGGGAGGGGGGGGGTTGGTGATGAACGGCCAGTGGCGGAGAGGACGGTGGCGGCGGGAGGCTGCGCCGCGGCGGAGCTCGCTGCAGACGGCGGCGACCGGGTGAAGGGAGGCCGCGGCGGCATCGGGCCAGAAGCGCGAGGGAGGCGGCCGGGCTGAGGGAAGCATGCCGACGAGGTCGCCCGGCGGTGGTGAAGAGCTTGCAGAGGAAGGCGGGGGGCGGCTCGCCGGCGGGGAGGCGGCAGCGGGGCTTGGTGGCAGAGGACGGTGCCGGTGAGGGGAGGAGCGGGGCGAGGTCGCCGGTGAGGGGCGCGAGGCAGAGGCGAGCAAGCAGCAGCGGCGTCGGAGGTTGGTGCGGGAGAGGTGCGGGTAGAGAGAGAGAGAGGCGCGAGGCGCGTGGGTGGGGCCGGACGGGGCATGGGCAGGCCGCGTGGGGTGCGTGTGGTGGTGGACCAGGGCGCGGGCGCGGGCGGGACAAACGGCGGCGGCGTGTGTCTGCGCGTGGGGCCGGGCAGGGGACCTGGGGAGATGAGCGCAGGTGGAGGCGTAGGTGGGGTGAGGTGGCGAGTGGATGGGGCAGGTGGCGGCGGCTGATTGGGTGGGGTTTTGGGCCAGGGTGATGTGGCGAGCCGTGAGTGGCCATGGTGAGGTGGAGGGGGTTGGGTAGATTAGGTTTGGGTAGAAAAGGGTTTGGGGTTAGACAGGTTAGGGTTTTAATTTGGAGGTGGCTGGCTAGGCTTTCGGGCCTGGCTGGCTGCCTCCTATAAAAATAATATAAATTTTTTTTATTTAAAACGGGGCTTTTGAAAACCGTTGGTAGACGAAACAAAATAATCCGGAGACCCGGGTTTTGATTTGAAATAATAACGGGGCGTTTAGAAAACAAAAACAGACTTTTCGAAAATAGTTTTATGCAAACAAATGCAAGATGACATGACAATGCTCAAATGCAAGGTGGCATGATGACATGAGCGTGCGGTCATGATGATGCAATGCACAAAAACACCGTGATTTTCTAGTAGTGGTTTTTGCGGGGCGCCACACGGAGGCCGGAGGACGACATCGACGCTGGTGTGGGTCTAGTCTGGGCATGATCTGGGCCTAGATCTGTGGCCGCGCGGGCCCTTCGTGGCCCGACCTAGGCTTGCGGGACGCAGCGCTTGCGCGCAACCGCAGCTCGGGTCCCGGCACGGAGTTCGTGCGAAGACCACCGCAGCGGCCAAGGCCTGTACGCCCCTCCTTTCCCTGCCGTGGGAGGTCGACCTCGACCATCGCGGGTGGGTATGTCGGCGCGACGGCAAGCTTCTTGTCGTCGGTGTAGAAGGACAGCTGGGTGGTGGAGGATGCCGGCTTGGCGCAGCATGGGGCTGGGCCCTTGGCAACACGAGGGACACAGTATCGTGCTGGTCGTCTGCCATAGGTTTGACCTGGTGGCGGCGACTGGTCCTATCGTGCCCCTCTCCTCCCACCTACCCCTCCCACCGCATACAGTGGCGACACCGTCCTCATGCTGCGCCACCTTTCTGGTGGTGGCGTTGGAGGGGCGATGCGCTTTGCGGTGGGGCAGCTCCGCCCTTGGCGGCGAGCTGCGGTGTGCATAGGCATCATGCTGCTGATTTCGACATCCTTGCCATTGATCGGAGCTGGCCAATGCATGGGTGATCATGCGACGAGGTTCCCACCTTGGGCGGTGCTTTGTCACCTTGGAGCCTGCAACTTGTGGTGGCCTTCACTGGCAAGTTGGTGGGCCAGTCGGGTTCTCGGACTATTGCGGAGTCGTCAGCGACAAGATCTTGCTATGGGGTCTCGGAGGTTGTGCCATTGCGTAGGTGGTGATCGTGCGCTCCGGGCGAAAGCTCTGCTCAACCTTTGTTGGTGCCGATGACGGCGGCGCCCTTGGCGTCGTTACCCTCTTGGGGGAGTTGTCGAGGAGCACTGATCCACCCCTATCCCTTTTGGCTCTGTTCCCCGGGTGAAAACCTAGATCTAGCTTGCCAGATCGGATGATGATGGCGTTCTGGACGTCGCTCCCTCCTTGGAGGCGTTGTTCTTGGTGGTACGACCCTCGGTGGCACGCAGGTGTTGGCGCATGCTTTGGCTGTGGCGAGCAGATCCTTGGAGCTCCGACGTCGCGCTAGTTTGGTTACCCTTCGGGCAAGGTTCGTGGACTGCGAAGGATCCTCCGTTGCGGTGTTTCAGTCGCATGGATTCACTCGACGGGGGAGGCTGACGGCTGCTAGCTTATGTTCCAACGACGAAGAGCATGGTGGTGGGCGGTGGTGCTGCTTTGTGCATCTAGGCTAGGGTGTTTGGTGGCGTCGGTTGTAATGTTCGCTTAGAGGCCGCAGCCATGTTCTGTCTTGAGTGTGTCGGGTGTGCGCCCTTTGGCGTTGTACAATACTTTTTTTCTATCAATGAATCGAAACGCAAGCGTTTTTGCGAAAAATATTTGTTCGGGAGCTGGCCGGTCACTGTGTCCCGTGTCGTCACCTTGCAATTTGTTCTGGAGCAGGCTCAGGATGCAGCATGGATCCCTGGGCCCGTGGCTTGGCTTTCTTACATGTGTGAACCTGCTGATTTGCCTACATGCCTTTTCTTTTGCCCAGAAATTCTGGCTACATGCTCCGCGTGGCGTTCTTTTAAGTCTACAACTCATCTAACATTTTAGTTTGTGATCAGCCGCACTGCATCAATGCCTCCATTGATTGTTTGGCTTGCATGGCGCCTTGTGGTTCTGCGTCTATCAGGCCTTTCACAATGGGTGTTTCTTAGCGCAGTATCCTAGGTGCTTTGCCTATGTGGCATGTCATTTAATAAAGAAAGAGAGTGTTGTTGTATCTTAGCTAAGCTACACCCCTTGCACGGTATCATAGGCAAAAAACTTGGCTAGACCAATCACACACATGCATGAGACTAGAATCATTAAATGCAAACTTTTTAAGAAACACCAACTAAGAAACACTCCATTGTCATAGTTGTTTCTTAAGTTTCAAGTGCTCCTATGAAACGTGCTAAGAGACCTTCCATTGTGAAAGGCCTCAGGTTCAAGCTTCTGATATATTTATTTATGATATGTATGGTGATGATGACGAACCTTCCTCATTTTTCATTGAAGTTCAACTTCTAAAAGACAATATCCGGGATTTCTATTTCCGTGCATTAGAATTTGAGGTGTTTGCATCTGGGATTTTGGCCCATAACAAATACAAATTTTGAAATTCGTGGCCCATTATTTCTGGCAGTTTATGTGTGTAGTGGTGCTAAAGTTTAGTCTCACATTGCTAGTTGAGTGGGCGTTACACCTCCTTATATACTAGGTAGTTCTACCACTTATTGAGGTGTGAGAAAAAGAGAAGTTCTCGCACACTCCTCTTCCGACGCCGCCTGTCTCGCCTCTCCACGCCAGGCCATGACGCGCGAGCCGCGGGTTGTGGCAATCTCTCCGAGCTCAGCTTTATTTTTGCTATTAGGGAAAATTAGTCATAGATTAATTACGAGTCACTAACGGACGCATTAATTAGTCAGCCGTTTTTAGACTTTCTGGACCGTGGGCTACCGACTCGGACGTGGGCTGAGCTGCACAATCTCCCTGACCTGCACTATATAAGTGTATACGCAAAACCTAATTGGTACTGCCTATCGCACGCGTCTCCTTCCCGTTGCGCCGCCGCCATCGTCTTCCCCATCCCGGATTGCGGCGTGCACTGCAGATCGGGACAGTAGGCCTCCGGAACCCCGCCTCTTCTGAACCTGTGCGGGTGAGGGCGATCAAATTTTTGGGGAGCGCTCAAGCGCGACTACTGGCAACCACGACGTCGTTCGACGACGAGTTCCCGAACGACAACTTCTTCCTGGACGTCACCGACTTGTTCGGCAACCTTAACATGGGTGACAATGTTGTTGCAACCGATGCTGCTACTATTGTAGCCGCCGCTGCTGTTGAGAAATAGAGCAATTTTCCAAGAGATTTAACCAAAATGAAAGGCAGATAAAGCATAGGCAGAAAAATAGAAAATAACCAAAAGATGATATACATCACGGTAGAGGAACCGCCGGTGTTCCCGTTAGCGTTGGCACTTTCGTCAACCATGTTGTCGAGGAAAAGGTTGTTGATGTCGGGGAAGAAGTCGTCGTTGGGGAAGACGCCGCTGCAGTTGTTATCCGTGAAGGAGTCCGTGATGAAGCCAATAGTCGCGCTGGTAGCGCTCCCCAAAAACCTTGTCGCCCTTCTCGCGTACAGGACTCGAAGCAGTGAGGTCTCGGAGGCCTACTGTCCGAGCTCGCGGTGCACGCCGCAAGACGGGATGGGGAAGATCTAAGTAGCGCAATGCTCTGGAACTGGAGGCGCAGGGTGTGTGCGTTGGTGTGTCTGAGGAGAGGAGCGACCTCTCACTCTTATAGGCACGGGTAGGCAGGCGAACAGTCAGCGTTGGGAGAGGAAACGAACAGGCATCGACCGAAGCCAAACAGCCTCCACTATGCTCGAATTAAATCTCCACTGAGTTCGTCCGTATTAAAAATACGCTCACGCAGACTGTTCAAATTATTATCCATTTATGCGTGGCAAAAATAAAGAGAAGCTCTCGGCTCGAGGCATTCCCGCAACCCGCGGCGCGCGTGTCGTGTCGTGACGAGACGAGGCGTGCGGCGGAGGAGGAGGAGCGCGCGTGTATATGTCTTCTCTTCTCAAGCTCGTACAAGTGGTGGAAGAGCTCTCCTTATAAGCTGGTCCAACTTCCACTCAACTAGCAATGTGGGACTAAACTCTTGTCCCACCTCTTTGCCTTGCATGAATGGGCCAAGTGGGCCTTTCGGATTTCAGGAATTGTTGAATAATATAAATGGGCTGGGCCTTTATTAGGAAAAATTCCAATAATCCCCCACCAGATCCCAGAGGCACACATAAATTTGCCTATGGTTCCAAAACATTGTTTATATACTGGTACTAGTGGAGACTGTTAAGTTGAACTTCCACCTAGAACTCTATGCTACACTAGTTTGCAACTTGTACAGTGGACTATGCCTTGAACTGCAAGTTTGCTGCATTCTAGCTTTACACAAAGCCTTGACCAATACTGGGATGCCGTGGGACTTCCCCTCGGGTGGAGCTTATGCGTCATAATCCATAGCCTTTCATGAGTTTATTAGAGAGCACCCAACTCTCATAGACTGCGACGTTTAACAATCAGACTCATATAGGTGTGTTCTTCAAAAGATGTTCTGCAGGACAACATCTCTGCTTAAACTAAGCCACTTAGGACACATTAAGATAAATCAACCTGCCATGCAGAATAGGAAAGTATTACATCTTCACGGAGTGGTGTTTCAAAGTAGGGATACTTTCCTCTCAGTTAACCAACAGCTTGTCTCCCAATTCTAATTCACGGGATCTCCGATCACATAGAGTGGTTTACCACTGTGGAAAACTTATATTGTGGGTCTCATACCCATCTCCTTTGATGCATTTTCTATCACGTTACGTGATAGACCCTTTGTGAAGGGATCTGCCAGATTCTTAGATGTTTGGATATAATCCAATGCAATAACTCCGGAGTTTCTCATTTTCCTGACAGATTTCAATCTCCTCTTCACATGTCTTGAGGACTTCATATTATCCTTAGAACTGTTAACTTTAAGAATTACAGTTTGATTATCACAGTTCATTGGGATTGCGGGTATAGGTTTCTAAACCATAGGCAAGTCCATCAAGATTTCTCGAAGCCACTCTGCTTCGAGAGTGGCTGTGTCTAATGCTGCGAGTTCTGCTTCCATAGTTGACCTCGTTAAGATGGTCTGTTTGCAAGACTTCCAAGAAACAGCACCACCACCAAGTGTAAATATATATCCACTTGTGGCCTTTATCTCATCAGCATCAGATATCCAATTTGAATCACTATATCCCTCCAGCACCCTTGGGTACCCAGTATAGTGAATGCCGTAGCTCGCAGTGCCATTTAGATAGCGCATGAATCTCTCAAGAGCTTGCCAATGATCATCTCCAGAATTTGAAACAAACCGACTGAGTTTGCTTACAGCAAAAGCGATGTCAGGCCTCATAGCGCTAGCTAAATACATAAGCGACTCAATAATTTGAGAATATGTCAATTGATCTCTAGTAGTGCCTCTATTCTTTTGAAGTAACACACTAGGATCATACGGTGTTGGAGAAGACTTGCAGTTGCTATACCCAAAGCGACTCAAGATCTTTTCCACATAGTGAGACTGAAGCAATGTGATCCCACCATTATCATCTCTCAATAGCTTGATGTTCAAAATAACATCAGCTACTCCTAGATCCTTCATCTCAAAAGACCGAGATAAGAAATCCTTGACTTCCTTAATCACATTAAGATTGGTCCCAAAAATCAGAATGTCATCAACATACAAACAAAGAATTACTCCCTCACTCCCACCATAGCGATAGTATACACATCTGTCAGCTTCGTTTACAGCAAAACCTGCAGTGGTTAGGGTTCTCTCAAACTTCTCGTGCCACTGCTTAGGTGCTTGTTTAAGGCCATATAAAGACTTCAACAACTTACACACTTTACCTTCTTGACCACTCACTACAAATCCATCTGGCTGATCCATATAAATTTCCTCGTCCAACTCTCCATTTAGGAAAGCCGTCTTAACGTCCATTTGATGAACGAGAAGACCATGTGAGGTAGCCAAAGATAGTAGTACGCGAATGGTGGTCAATCTGGCTACGGGTGAGTAAGTATCAAAGAAGTTCTCACCTTATTTTTGGGTATAACCCTTGGCTACAAGTCTTGCCTTGTACTTCTCAATAGTACCATCAGGCCTAAGTTTATTCTTAAACACCCATTTGCATCCTACGGGTTTGCACCCATAAGGACGATCGGTGATCTCCCATGTTCCATTCTCTAAGATGGAATCCATCTCAGTATGAACGGCTTCCTTCCAGTAGTCAGCATCAGGAGATGCATAGGCTTCTAAAATAGAAGTAGGAGTATCGTCCACAAGGTACACAATGAAATCATTACCAAAGGATTTTACAGTCCTCTGTCTCTTACTCCTCTTAGGAATTTCATTATCATCCTCCTCAGGTTTTTTCGAGTGTTCGATAGGAATGGTATGTTCAGGAATTGCGGGTATTTCCTGATTCAATGAGTCAGGTATCTCCTGATTTGATGAGCTAGGTATATCCTTCATGGGAAAGATATCCTCAAAGAAAGTCACATCATTTGACTCCATTATTGTACCAACATGTATGTCTGGTACTCCAGATTTTACTATCAAGAATCTATAGCCAATGCTATGAAAAGCATATCCCAGAAAAACACAGTCCACGGTTTTTGGTCCAAGTTTGCGCTTCTTTGGGATTGGCACATGAACCTTTGCCAGACAGCCCCAATTTCGCAAGTAAGAAAGATTTAATATTTTCATTTCCCATTCTTCAAATGGAGCAATCTCTTTGTTCTTAGTAGGAACTCGGTTTAGGACATGACATGCAGTCAGTAATGCCTCCCCCCACCATTCCTTGGATAGACCCGATGTGTCTAACATGGCGTTAACCAAATCTGTTAGAGTACGGTTCTTTCTTTCGGCTACCCCGTTTGACTGGGGCGAGTAGGGAGGCGTCCTCTCATGGATTATACCATGTTCCGCACAAAAAGAATCAAACTCGTTGGAAAAGTACTCTCCACCACGATCAGACCTAAGCCTCTTAATCTTTCGATCAAGTTGGTTTTCCGCTTCAGCTTTATAGATTTTGAAGTAACTCAAAGCCTCATCTTTTGATTTCAGAAGATACACATGACAATATCTCGTAGAGTCATCGATCAATGTCATAAAATATTTCTTTCCACCTTCTGTTAACACACCATTCATCTCACAAAGATCTGAATGTATGAGCTCTAGTGGTGCCAAATCTCTCACCTCTGCAGTCGTATGTGACTTGCGAGGTTGCTTTGCTTGCACACAAGTTTGGCATTTAGATCCCTTCACAGTAGTGAATTTTGGGATTATATTCATTTTATCTAACCGTGTCATGCAACCAAAATTAACATGACAAGGACATGAATGCCAAACATTTGACACAAGATCAGATGATACATGATTCACGACTTTATTACACACATCTGACAGTGACAGGCGGAACAAACCTCCACACTCATAGCCTTTACCAATAAATGTTCCAAACTTAGACAGTACAAATTTATTAGACTCAAACACAATCTTGTAGCCATCACGACATAGAAGTGATCCACTAACAAGATTCTTATTTATTGAGGGAACATGATGCACGTTCTTCAGGCGCACGGTCTTTCCCGAAGTGAACTTCAGATCGACCGTACCAACACCATGAACAGAAGCATGCGAGCCATTCCCCATCAGCACGGACTGAGCCCCTCTGACCTGATATGAAGAAAACATGGAAACATTAGAACAAACATGTACATTAGCGCCCGTGTCAATCCACCAATTAGGAGAATGACATAATAAAAGAACAGCAGGTAATATACCATACCCAACATCTTTCATCTCAACGTCGCCCATGACAATATTAGCAGTCTTGCTACCTTTTCCATGCTGGCGCTTGTCAAAGTGGTTGGGGCAAGCAGGAGCCCAATGATCAGGATCACCGCACACATGACAAGCACCTTTCTTCTTATCAGTCTTCTTCTTGAAGCTAGTAGACTGTGAGGCTTTGTTCTTTCCATCGAACTTTCCTTTTCCATCAAACTTTCCCTTGTTCTTGGACTTGTGTGACTAGAAGTTCTTTTTCTGTACCAGATTGGCACTTGAACCTCCCTCAGCACCTCGAGCACGTGTGTCTTTTGCTCTTGCCTTCTCTTCCACATCAAGAGTACCAATGAGATCCGAAACGGAAAACTCTTGTCTCTTGTGTTTCAGGGAAGTAGCAAAGTTCCTCCATGAAGGGGGAAGTTTGGCAATAATGCCCCCAGCAATGAACTTGTCCGGTAAAACACAAGGGAAGTGCTCAAGCTCTTTGGCCAGTGACTGTATTTCATGAGCCTGCTCAACCACGGAGCGGTCATCAGTCATCTTGTAGTCATAGAGTTGTTCCATGACATACAGTCCACTGCCAGCGTCCGAGAGCCCAAACTTGGCCTCGAGCGCAGCCCACATGTCCTTGCCATTATCAAATGACATATAGGGTTCAGCAATGTTATCCCCTAGAATAGACAACAAAGCAGCCTTAAATAGGGTATCCGTTTTCCGAAAAACTTGTTCCTGAGCAGGAGTAAGCTCTCCCTCAGGCTTGCCAAGAGTGGCGTCATAGCAGTTCATGTTCTGAAACCAGAGAACTGCTCTCACGCGCCACCTCCTATAATGCGTACCCTCAAAAACAGGTGGCTTCACAGAAGCAACAAAACCACTTGGAGCAAATTGCATATAATAAGGTTTTTGGATTGTTGAGAAATAGAGCAATTTTCCAAGAGATTTAACCAAAATGAAAGGCAGATAAAGCATAGGCAGAAAAATAGAAAATGACCAAAAGATGATATACATCACGGTAGAGGAACCGCCGGTGTTCCCGTTAGCGTTGGCACTATCGTCAGCCATGTTGTCGAGGAAAAGGTTGTTGATGTCAGGGAAGAAGTCGTCGTTTGGGAAGACGTCGCTGCAGTCGCTATCCGTGAAGGAGTCCGTGATGAAGCCAGTAGTCGCGCAGGTAGCGCTCCCCAAAAACCTTATCGCCCTTCTCCCGTACAGGACTCGAAGCAGCGGGGTCTCGGAGGCCTACTGTCCCAGCTCGCGGTGCAAGTGCAAGACGGGATGGGGAAGATCTAAGCAGTGCAATGCTCTGAAACTGGAGGCGCAGGGTGTGTGCGTTGGTGTGTCTAAGGAGAGGAGCGACCTCTCACTCTTATAGGCACGGGTAGGCAGGCGAACAGTCGGCGTCGGGAGAGGAAAGGAACATGCATCGACCGAAGCCGAACAGCCTCCACTATGCTCGAATTAAATTTCCACTGAGTTCATGCGTATTAAAAATACACTCACGCAGACTGTTCAAATTATTATCTATTTATGCGTGGCAAAAAGAAAGAGAAGTTGTCGGCTCGAGGCATTCCCGCAACTCGCGGCGCGTGCGCGCGCGCGTCGTGACGAGACGAGGCATGGCGAGGCGGGCAGCGGAGGAGGAGGAGCGCGCGTGTATATGTCTTCTCTTCTCAAGCTCGTACAAGTGGTGGAAGAGCTCTACTTATAAGCTGGTCCAACTTCCACTCAACTAGCAATGTGGGACTAAACTCTTGTCCCACCTCTTTGCCTTGCATTAATGGGCCAAGTGGGCCTCTAGGATTTCAGGAATTGTTGAATAATATAAATGGGCTGGGCCTTTATTAGGCAAAATTCCAACAGCTGCACCGTACGTAACCTTGAACTTTCTCTTTCAGATTCTGCTAGAATTCGTTATTCTAATGTTTGGTGTAGATATGATAGGTTTATCTTATTTAGGTGTAATATGTTCATCTACCTTGTTAATTTGTATGATTAGTTTTGGTACTGTTTATTTAATCATCCTTTATCAATTTATTATTCGTATTAAATTATATGGATTATTGCTTATATTTTCAATAATCCAAAAACCTGATTATAGGCAACTGAATTCCACTGGTGCAGCCGCGGCTACTAGGCCATCTTCTTTTGATGGTATGCACTATAAGAGGTGGTACACACAAGCAATTCTATGGTTTGAAAACTTAAACTGCTATAACGCCTTTATTGGCAAACCTAAAAGAGATCTTTCTGCTAGGCAGGAAGCGGCCTTTAAGAAAGCCGATACCATGTTTCTGGCGGCTCTTTTCAGTGTTCTTAGGGACAACATTGTTGACCCATACATGTCATTTCATAATGGCAAGGACAGATGGTATGCGCTCGAGGCCAAGTTTGGTGTCTCGGACGCTAGCACTGAGTTGTATGTCATGTAGCAATTGTATGACTATGAGATGGTTGATGAGCGCTCCATCGTTGAGCAAGCTCATGAGATACAATCACTTGCCAAAGAACTTGAACAGTTCAAGTATACCTTACCGGACAAGTTTGTGGCTGGAGGCATTATTGTCAAGCTTCCTCCCTTGTGGAGGAATTTTGCTACTTCTCTGAAATATAAGAGACAAGAGTTTTCCGTTACAGATCTCATTGGGTCTCTTCATGTGGAAGATAAGGCGAGAGCAAAGGACACACATGCTCGAGGACTTGAGGGAGCTTCTAGTGCCAATTTGGTACAGAAGAAAAACTTCTAATCCTACAAGTTCAAGAATAAGAACAAATCTGAAGGCAAAGGGAAGATTAATGGCAAGAACAAAGCCACGCACTCAACCAACTTCAAGAATAAAAATGATAATAAAGGCTCTTGCCACATTTGTGGTGATCCTGATCATTGGGCTCCTAGCTGCCCTAATCGCTTTGACAAGCAACAACATGGGAAGAGTGGCAAGACTGCTAATGTTGTTATTAGCTATACTAAGATGAAGGACATTGGGTACCGTATTTTACCTACTATCCTTTCAGTATGTTATTCTCCTGAATGGTGAATAGACATGGGAGCTAATACACATATATGTTCTGATATTTTCATGTTTTGTTCTTACCAGGTCTCAAGTACTTTTTCCGTGCTGATGGGAAACGGCTCATGGGCTTCTGTTCATGGTGTTGGTACAGTAATCGGCAGTTTACTTCGGGGAAGACCGTACAACTGAAGAATGTGCAACACATTCCCTCCATCAATAAGAATCTCATCAGCGGATCACTTCTATGTCGAGATGGTTTTAAGTTGGTTTTTGAGTCCAATAAAGTTGTAATTTTTAAGTATGTACAATTTGTTGGAAAGGGTTATGAGTGCGGATGTCTGTTCCGCTTATCTTTGTTAGACTCATGTACTAAAGTTATTAATCATGTTTGCAATGATAATGAGTCCAATATTTGGTATTCACGACTTTGTCATATTAACTTTGGTTGCATGACGTAGCTAGCCAATATGAGTTTCATTCCGAAATTTACCATTTTCAAAGGTTCTAAGTGCCAAGCTTGTGTGCAAGCAAAGCAACCTCGCAAGTCTCATACCGCTGCGGAATCGAGAAACTTAGCACCCCTAGAACTTATACATTCAGATCTTTGTGAGATGAATGGTGTGTTGAAAAAGGTGGAAAAAGATACTTTATGACATTGATTGATGTTCCCACTAGATACTACTATGTTTATCTTTAAAATATAAAGATGAAGCTTTGAATTACTTCAAAATCTATAAAGCTGAAGCAGTAAACCAACTTGATCTTAAAATCAAGCGGCTAAGGTCAGATCATGGTGGAGAGTACTTTTCAAACGAATTTGATTTATTCTATATGGAACATGGTATTATACATGAGAGGACTCCTCCCTACTCACCTCAATCAAATGGGGTGGCTGAAAGAAAAAACCGCACTCTAACTGATTTGGTTAAGACCATGTTAGATACATCGGGTCTTTCCAAGGAATGGTGGGGGAGGAGCTAATGACTACGTGTCATGTCCTAAACCGTGTTCCTGTAAAGGATAAAACCATGACTCCATTTGAGGAATGGGAGAAGAAAAGGCTTAAACTCTCTTATTTATGAACTTGGGGATGCTTGGCGAAAGTCAATATTTCAATATCCAAGAAGCGAAAGCTTGGACCAAAAATCGTGGATTGTGTTTTCTGGGATATGCTTTTCATAGCATTGGCTATAGATTTTTCATAGTAAAAATTGAGGTATCCGGCATGCATGTTGGTACGATTATGGAGTTGAATGATGTGACTTTCTTTGAGGACATCTTTCACATGAAAGGTATATCTAGCTCATCAGATTAGGAGATAAATAGTTCATCTAGTCAGGAATTTGTTATAATTCCTGAACCCACTATGCTGATAGAACACTATGATGATCCTATGGAGGACGACAATGAAGCTCCCAAAAGGATCAAGAGACAAAGAACTTCAAAGTCATTTGGTGTTGATTTCATTGTGTACCTTGTGGATGATACTCCCACTTCTATTTCAGAAGCCTATCCATCTCAAGGTGCTGACTACTTTAAAGAAGCTGTCCATAGCGAGATGGATTCCATCTTAGCTAATGGAACTTGGGAGGTCACTAATCATACTTATGGGTGCAAACCTATACGATGTAAGTGGGTGTTCAAGAAAAATCTTAGACCTGATGATACTATTGAAAAGTACAAGACACGTCTTGTGGCCAATGGCTATACCTAGAAAGAAGGTGAACACTTCTTCGATAACTACTCACCTATAGCCAAATTGACCACTATTTGAGTACTACTATCCTTGGCTGCCTCACATGGTCTTCTCGTTCATCAAATGGATATTAAGACAACTTTTCTAAATGGAGATCTAGATGAGGAAATTTATACGGAGCAGCCTAATGGATTTGTAGTAGATTGTCAAGAAAGAAAGATGTGTAAATTAGTAAAATCTTTATATGGTCTTAAGAAAGCTCCTAAGTAGTTGTACGAGAAGTTTGAAAGAACTTTAACCACTGAAGGTTTTGTTATAAACGAAGCTAATAAAATGTGTGTACTATCGCGATGGTGGGGGCGAGGGATTTATTATGTGTCTCTATGTCGATGACATCTTGATATTTAGGACCAACCTCGCTGTTATTGAGGAGGTGAAAGAGTTCCTATCTCGCTGCTGAGATGAAGGACTTGGGAGTGGATGATGTAATCTTAAACATCAAGCTACTGAAGGATAACAATGGTGGGATTACACTGCTTCAGTCTCACTATGTGGAAAAAATATTGAGTCGCTTCAAGTTTAGCGACTGCAAGTCTTCTCCAATGCCTTATGATCCGAGTGTGCTACTTCGAGAGAATCGAAGGAATGCTAAAGATCAATTGAGATATTCTCAAATCATTGGCTCGCTCATGTATTTAGCCAGTGCTACGAGGCCTAACATCTCCTTGCTATAAGCAAACTGAGTCGATTTGTGTGAAATCCTGGAGTTAATCATTGGAATGCTCTTGAGAGAATTTTGCGCTATTTGAAAGGCACTGTGAGTTATGGTATTCACTATACTAGGTATCCACAAGTACTTGAGGGTTATAGTGATTTGAATTGGATATCTGATGCTCATGAGATTAAGGCCACAAGTGGTTATTTGTTTACACTTGGTGGTGGTGCTGTTTCCTGGAAGTCTTGCAAGCAGGCTATCTTAACGAGGTCAACTATGGAAGCAGAACTCACAGCATTAGACATAGCCACTATTGAAGTAGAGTGGCTTCATTGTCTCTTGATGGACTTACCTATGGTTAAAAAACCAATGCCCGCCATCCCGATGAACTTTGATAATCAAACTGTGATCGTCAAAGTAAACAATACTAAGGATAATATGAAGTCATCAAGGCATGTGAAGAGGAGATTGAAATCTATCAGGAAACTGAGAAACTCTAGAGTTATTGTGTTGGATTATATCCAAACATCTAAGAACTCGGTAGATCCCTTCACAAAGGGTTTATCACGTAATGTGATAGATAATGCATTGAGGAGAGTATGCCCATATTATATTTACATCTCCATAAAGATGCAATACTCTCTTATTCTGCATGGAAGGTTGATATTTATCTTAATGTGTACCAATTGGCATTTCTAACCAGAGATGTTGTCTTGCAGAACATCTATTGAGGAACATACCTATCTGAGTCTGACTGTCAAATGTCACAGTCCATGAGAGTTGGGGTGCTCTCTAATAAACTCATGAAAGGACATGGAGTATGATACATAAGCTCCAAACAACGGGGAAGCCCTGCGGCAACCCTGTATCGGTCTAGATTTTGTGTGAAACTAGTGTGCAGAAAACTTGTAGTTCAAGGTATAGTCCACTATTAAAGTTGCTAGCTAGTATAGCATGAAGTTTAACGTGGCACTTTCCAATTACCCAAGATTAGGGTTAACAAAAGCTTTTTAATATTAAACACTATATGAATGCATGTGTAAGTTTGAATACTTGTTATGCCATGTTTGATTGTTATAGATGATAAGGATTAGCTTGAGGATCAAAACAATGTCATCTAGGTCAAATACAAACAAAATCAAAGCAAAAGAAAATCAAACAATAAGGCATATGACCAAATGCTCATTTTTGCCAAAGTTAACAACTAGCCCACTTTGGGCATCTCTATTTAATGATTTCAAACAGAAACAATTCCATTTCTTTTCTCCCCTTGCTAGACCAAGTGAAAATGAACACCAGTGAACTTTACAAACTAACATAAACAAATTCAAACTCTTTTGAGGGACATTTCAAAATGGAATCTAGTGTATGGATCTAGATAGCTATGTTTCAAAAACTAACCAAACCTTCTCCACTTGACAAATCCTAGCAAGCAGAGACACTCAAGCATGTGACCAACACACTCACGAAATATAATTTGAAAATTCAAATATTTCTTTCATGCGGCCATTTAAATAAACACTTAGTGAGCATATCATTGTACTCGACCCAGCCTCTCTCACTCGCCCACGATCATCCCCAGTACCAGCCCGTGCGATTGAGCCCCTCTCACTCACCAATTGGACTAGTGTTGCCCGTACTCGAGTGTGCCATGCCGGTCGAGCACGGTCACGACGCCACAAGCCACGCCGCCGTCACCCACGATGTCTAGAAGGTATCCCTAACATCACCGCATCCCCCAGTCCACGCCTAGAACAACGACAAGCAGTGGAGAAGCCAACATAACCGCGCCCATTTATCTCGCTGCCATGCCGAGCGCCGAGCCGCCCTACGCCGCCACGCCGCGCCTCGCTCTCTCCTTGTGTAAATGCATTCGCCATGTCACCAGCAACCTCCCAGACATGACCATTTGACGCGGCACACCCCGTGACCACCATATGCCATGACGAACACCAGCGGTACCCGAGTAGAGCATGGAAATCTCGCATCCGATTAAGACCGCGCCTCGCTGTGCCACTATTGAAGATCGCCGCAAAACACCACGTCGACCAATGCCCCCAGCCATGCCGATAGCGCCCTGTAGCAATGTCGCCGACGAGCCCGAGCCATGCCACACCGCTTCCTTCACCGGTGTATAAATAGACCCCTCCCCTGCCTCCAAATGCAGACCACTCGACTCACCTCTTCTTCGGAAATCCCCCTGACACTTCATCGGAGCAAGGCAAGCACCACATCATCGGAATTTCATCAGAGCCCACCGCTGCTGTGGAGGAACGGAGCCAGAGATAGGAGCCACCCCAGGAGCTGCCGCGACCACCATTCAACTCGCTGTCGGCTACCAGTTCGTTCGCCCCCATCATCGGACATACCTGGAGCCCTAGTAAGCCCCCAACGACCCCCACCGTAGATCTAGGGTTAGAATCTCGCGCGCTTAGTATGACGGAGACGATGACATTGAGCCGTTGATCGCTCTATAATCGCGCGGCTGAGATTCACCCATACCGTTTTGCTTAGACACTATCGCTGACGTGTGGGACCAGCCTGAGTGTAGCCCGTTGCGCACGCGCCGCATAGCTGGGCCGGCCCATTATCATTCCCGCGCAAGTCCAGAGATTCAAACTTAGATTTTCCATTTAATTCAAAACCCTATTCTGCCGGTAATTTCAAAATTTAATTCAAAGAGATTTACTTACCAAATTGCATGATTCAAATTTTGTTAGAAAGGTATTGAAAATCTCTACACACTCCCATTGGATTCAAACAGTTTGAAATTATAGATCACCCATAGTAAAAATAACAAGATAGAGATTTTTCCAAATTCAAACATTTTTCTAAAATCAACCATGAATGCTTTTGAGTTGATTCCAACTCTCAAAAATCAGGTTTGCCATGCTCTATTTGAATATGTAAAAGGATTTAGTTTTACGTGTAATAGTCATGGGATAGTATTAAAATAATGCTATATAGTCATTTCTAGTCATATTAATTCTATTAAAAGGCAATATTAAACTTTGTAATATATGCCAACCACTTTAAATCATATTCCCAAGTATTGGAATATTTGGTGATGACATGTGTCAACATGATCCCATATTTGAATTGGAGAATATTAAATCTTAAGTATTTTTCAATGAGTAGAAATTACATTTCTAAAATAAGATAAATAAGAATATGTCAATATTTCATGTGGTGATAGAGATGATGCTAGATCATCTAGTGTGAACCCTTGTGTGCAAAATAGAAGTAGCTAAGTATTGTTTGGTGATTGTATACCTCGTATTTATTTATAGACGCTAGTACCAACCCGGGCTACGAGGAGGAGGAGTACTACGAAGAAGAATAAGAGAACTTCCACAACTACACCAACCAAGGCAAGCTATCCATGCAAGCCTCACAATGCAAGCTATCCATGCCAGCCTCATAATGCAAGCTATCCATGCAAGATAACCTATGCAAGATGCACTATGCATGCTTGGTTATGCAATCATGATTATACCAATCCCAAGTTTCACTTGCAAGCTTTATTCTTTTACCTTTACCAAAGTTTCTTATCTAGTTAATTAATTGTGATTAGTGGAAAAATAGGATAGATACCATCAAGGGCATTGAACTAGGCTTGGGTAATTACAATTGAATAGCACCCCTCAATAGTGATACTCTTATTGATAATGGCTAGTGCTAAACTAATATTGGTCACTTTAGATGGGAACACTTGGAGCAAATGATTATGAAAACCTTGGAATGATGAGTCATTCTATTGAAATGTTTTGACATGGGTTATGAAACACAATGATGTGAAGATGAAACTGAATGAGGCATGTGCCCGGACTTTGATAAAAACTGATGGTTGGGTTCGGATGCGATACCATTCCAACTTTTTTACCGTACAACCACAATACCTGATTTGGGTAGGGCTTAACTGGAAGTTTATATGTATTAGTATGGGTTCCCTTGCGGAAAGAGGTTAAGCTGAGGCTACCTCGTGAATATGAATGTCCACCTATGCAGTTCCCGGGATGGCAGATGGCCATGGCTGGGATGACAAACTCATAGGTGAGGTGCCTATACTAGGGTGTGTAATCGAAAAGTTAGGATTGATTATCCGCATACCAAGTATGATGATTCAGGGTTATCCCTGGCGGATGTATCAAATTTTGTGGTGAAAGTGTACCACCTCTATAGAGTGTCAAACTATTTGAATAGCCGCGTCCGCGGTCATGGATGGTTGGAGTGGCCATACTGTTCCGTTGCTAGATGTTTTTAAAATGACTTGTGACTTGAACTATGACTTAGACCTGATCACAACAGTGTCGTGGACATGAAAATTAGGTTCCCACTTGAGTAATCTAGAGAACTAAAATAGGTCTTTATTACTAAGTACTCCTGAAATAAAATTGGCTTGTTGCAAACAATACTAGAGCTTAGGATTCCTACTAGAATTACGTTACTTGTGTTAGTGATAGTTTGCGAGTACTTTAAGAGTACTCATGGCCTTGTCCCTGGCTATTCCCATGGCTAGACTATGAACAGGACTACTCGGAAGATAGACATCAAGAGGTCTACGATAACTAGGATCATCTCCCATCGTCAGCATTGCCTGTGACAATGAAGATGGAGTCTACTACGTTTATTTCCGCTGCTTTGATATGTATTAAGACTAGATCATGAGGTTTACTATTTGTAAAACTATTATGGTTTGTAATGGATGATGTACTGTGGTACCAATTCTGTTATGTCTCGCAAAAATGGTAATCCTGGGATTGCGATGTACGACATAACAGGCATCTGGACTTAAAAATCCAGGTGTGGAAAAGTTGGTATCAGATCCATCCTGACCATAGGAGACCCTAGTTAGAATGGACATCTAAAAAACTTAGTTTCAAAACAAAGAAAGTGAGTATTTACGAAAACCTATTCTCACTCTTATCCTTGAGATTCTTTCAAAAGAGTTCACATGTTCCTCAAAATTCTTGCAATTCTACATAAAATTTGACACACTTGATCACCTCACTAACTTACTCATCCCCATTGCTTATAGATGGCAGTCAAGTACAGCAAGTTCTACCATTTGGGCAATGGAGGGCTCATCTTCGAGAGGGACTTATGCCAGCTCGTGGAGTTTCTTGGATGCCCGCACCCCGAGTTCTTTGGAGCACAGCTCAATGATCAGCAAGGAGGAGAACTGCAGTGGTTGATAGTTGCGGGTCTGAGAGGCAAGATGGAGCCACCTACCTCGGAGAAGATCCAGTTCAGCTTGAGGGAGAACAACTAGCTGGACGGACTAGCTAGGGCAATGCAGGAGGCACTTGCGCGTCTGTGTCCACAGAACATCAACCAGATCAATGGCACTCGCTTCACCCACTATGCAAGACGTGACTCTATGGGACATCCCTTGGCCATGCCAGGACATCCGGAGCTGAAGCACCATGTGGATCACCTTGACTTCATGCTGCACGAGACCCATAAGGAGTTGGACAACGCTCGTGCCTACACCAACCAGAATCACGATGTCGCAACTGAGAATAACCAAACCCTCGCCATCCTAGCTAAGGAGCGCAAGTCACTTCGCCGCTAGCATGACAAGAAGGACCGCATCATCGCTCGCCTCCGTCAGAAGGTGGCAACCCTTGAGGAGACCATCCATGACCAGGAGATTCAGCTTGAGGAGAAGGAAGAAGAAGGAGAAGATATCCGTGGTGATATCACCTCTTACCTCAATGATGATGATGACTATCTAGAGGACGTCGCCATGGAGTTCCACACTGACGAGGAGGATGTCGACTTCCTGAATGATGAAGAACCCGCCAGTTCCGATGATGAGTAGTCGCACTAGAGCACTATCGTAGGTGTGAGTTTGTATCTGATCCCATTGTATCGTAAAACCATTTGCTTAGTATTGTAATGTGTTTCTTGTACTGTGTGGTTGGAATGAATGACAATGAGTTGTGGTTTTCAAACCTTAGCAATACTCAAGTTTTAAAGCTTTTAAACCATACCCATAAGCCATAGAATTTTCCCTCTGGTCTTATGATCTATCTCAATCTTCACATGACTCGTGGCAACCCCGGTGGTAGCAGCTCATCCCAGGATCCAATGCTTCAGATTCTGCAAATGCTAGTAAATATGAAGAGCCCTTAGACACACAACAACCAAGGCCATGGAAACCATGATCACCATGGATCTAAGCTCAAGAACTTTCAAAACACCAATCCTCCTATGTTTAGCAAATATGAAGAGCCCTTAGATGCTGATGACTAGCTGTAAACAATGGAGAACAACTTAGAAGTTGCAAGAGTAGATGCTACAGAGAAAGTACTGTTTTCCACCCACTATCTGGCAGGTTATGCAAGATCATGGTGGAACAACACTCGTACAATGAACGGAGGACAAATGATGATTTGGGAGGAATTCAAAACTCAAGTTCGGCAGGAACCATGTGCCCCCAGGTTTAATCAAAAGGATGAGGGATGAATTTAGGGAGTTGAAGCAAGGAAGGATGATACCGTGATAGATTTCTGTCTCTGGCTAGGTATGCCCCCGATGAGCTCGACACCGAAGCAAAGAAGAAGGAGAGATTCTTGAATGGCCTGCATGATGAGATGCAGACAATGTTAGTCAACATTGTCTTTCATGACCTAGAAGCTTTAGTGGATTCTGCTATCCAGATGGAAGGAAATATCAACCAAGCCAGTGAGAACCACAAGCGTCGTATGATGCACCAACCTGGACCCCACCATACGCCGAAGTATCACCCCATCTCGTTGTAGGTTTTGCACCAAGAAACAATAGACCCCCTATGTCTCATCCGAACTATCCCAATCATGGCGGAGGAAACCCGAGGCCCGAAGGCCAAAACAAAAACTCCGGTAACCCCCATAACTTCAACCGTGCACTTCCAAGGTCCACCAACCACAACCACAACAACAACAACAACAATACTGCCCCAAGGACTAGAAGCAATGTTGTGCCTATCGCAGGGAAAGACAAGTCAATGATAACCTGCTTTGAATGTGGAGTCACATGTCACTACTCCAGTGAGTGCCCCAAGAAGCTTGCTGCAGCCACCAATGTCACTACACCTACCCAACAGCAGCGCCGTGTCCAGCCTGGAAAGAGGTTTGCCCTAGGAAACCCGCACAACCGTACTGGCCGTCTATTCCACATGAATGCTGAAGAAG
This sequence comes from Avena eriantha, assembly GCA_910589775.1. NCBI lineage: Eukaryota > Viridiplantae > Streptophyta > Magnoliopsida > Poales > Poaceae > Avena > Avena eriantha. The sequence continues at coordinate 226,474,463 of OU342744.1, forward strand.
CCTAGGAAGCACCAGATGTCGTGCTGGGTATGTTTTCTATTAACTTAGTACTTGCAAGAGTGTTGTTTGATTCTGGAGCATCGCACTCGTTTGTTACAGAAGAATTTGCATGCACCAGTAAGATTCAACCAACAAATTTGAAGCATGTTATGATAGTTCAAATACCTGGGTCAACCACCAAAGCTAGAAATTTTTGCAAGGTCGTGCTTATCAGAATACATGGGATAGATTTTTATGCCAATCTAATAGTACTTGGGACCAAAGGTTTGGAAGTAGTACTAGGAATGGATTGGATGTCGAAACATCAAGGACTAATAGGCTGTGCCAAGAAAGCCATAACCATGACCAGTAGCACCGGAGTATTAGTAGAGCATGTATCTAAGACGCCGCCCCGTCAATTCAAATGCAACAAGAGTTTAGTCCAATCAACCCTAGACCAAGTCAGAGTAGTCTGTGAATACCTCGACGTTTTCCAAGATGAATTACCCGGTATGCCCCCAGATCGGGATATCGAGTTTATCATGGAACTAGTTACTGGAACTGGACCCATAGCTCAGAGACCCTATAGTATGAACCCAGCCGAATTAGTGGAACTAAAGAAGCAACTTGACGACATGTTGAGCAAAGGTCTGATACAACCAAGTGCATCGTCGTGGAGATCACCTGTTTTGTTTGTGGATAGGAAAGATGGTGCCAACCATTTGTGTACAAATTACCGGAAGTTGAATGACATCACCATCAAGAACAAGTACCCACTGTCGAAGATAGAAGATCTGTTTGACCAACTGACTGGTGCTAGAGTGTTTTCTTAGATTGATCTTAGAACTGGTTATCATCAATTGAAGATCCGCGCAACAGATATCCTGAAGACTACTTTCACGACCCGATATGGATTGTATGAGTACAATGTCATGTCATTTGGATTAACCAATGCCCCGCTTATTTCATGAATCTCATGAATAAGTTTTTTATGAACTTCTTGGATAAGTTTTTTGTTGTTTTTATCAATGACATTCTGATCTACTCCAAGTCGGAAGAAGACCATGCGAAACACCTAAGAACCATCCTTGAAACCCTTAGGGAGCATTAGTTGTATGCCAAGTTTAGCAAATGTGAGTTATGGTTAAAGGAAGTAGAATTCCTAGGACATATCTTGTCGGCATGAGGAGTTGCTATCGATCCTGCCAAGATTAGGGATGTTGAAGAATGGAAAGCCCCAACCACCCAAACCGAAGTCCGCGTATTTCTTGGATTAGCTGGATATTACCGCAAGTTCGTTGAAGGATTTTCAAGCATCGTAAGGCCGATGACCCAACAGTTGAAGAAAGATAAGAAGTTTGAATGGACGGACAAATGTGAAGCAATTTTTCAAGAGCTCGAGAAGAGATTGATCTCAGCCCCAATTTTGATCATGCCGGATATCACGAAACCTTTTGATGTATTTTGTGATGCATCCAAGTTTGGTCTCAGATGTGTGTTGATGCAGGAAGGCAAAGTAATATCATATCTGTCCCGACAACTGAAGCAACATGACCAGAACTATCCCACCCATGACTTAGAAGTGACAGCCATAGTTTTAGCCTTGAAGACATGGCATCATTACCTCATGGGTAACCGCTGTGATATTTATTCGAATCACAAGAGTCTGAAGTATATTTTCACCCAGAAGGAGCTGAATATGAGGCAACGTAGATGGATAGAGTTAATCAAGGATTATGACCTTGACATTCACTACCACCCCGACAAGGTCAATGTGGTAGCGGATGCTGTTAGTAGACTGCCGTGTAGATTAAACACCATGATTAAGGAAGACCAGCCAAGTTTGCATGAGAAGTTGGAGAATTTTAGAATGGAGCTAGTTAGCGAAGGATTTCTAGCCAGTATTGAACTTCAACCCACCTTGATCAGTCAGATAAAGGAAGCTCAGAAAGGAAATGCCAGTATCAAAGGAATTAAGCATCGTATCGGTACAAGGAAGGTACGTGGGATTCACCGAAGATGAAGAAGGCGTTCTGTGGTATAAAGGACGTATCTATGTGCCAGAAGATTTAGAGTTGAAGCAAGTCATTTTGCAGGAAGCCCATGACACTCTTTATTCTATTCATCCGAGAGGAATGAAGATGTATCAGGATTTGAAGGAGCAATTTTGGTGGCACAAAATGAAGAGAGAAGTCAGAAGCTATATTGCCAAGTGTGATATCTGTCAGAGAGTCAAAGCGGAACACCAGCGACCCGCATGACTTTTGCAGCCATTGCAAATTCTAGAATGCAAATGGGATTTAGTTGGAATGGATTTCATCACCGGTTTGCCTACATCTAGTAGAGGAAATGATTCTATCTGGGTCATAGTGGACAGATTGTCCAAAGTAGCTCATTTCATACCCGTCAAGAGCACTTACCAAGGCCCAAAGCTAGCAGAGTTGTATATCGCTAGAATAGTCAGTCTGCATGGAACCCCCAAGACAATTTTGTTAGATCGAGGAACCCAGTTTACCTCAAGGTTCTGGAAGAAAGTCCAAGAAGGGTTAGGAACCAAACTGAACTTCAGCACCGCTTATCACCCGCAGACCGAAGGGCAAACGGAAAGAGTAGACCAGATACTAGAAGATATGGATCTAAATGGCAAGATTGTGTGCCTTTCGTAGAATTCTCATACAACAATAGTTATCAAGCCAGTTTGCAAATAGCCCCATTTGAGGTTTTGTATGGAAGGACGTGCCATACCCCCCCTGAATTGGTCGCAAGTAGGAGAGAGTCAGATATTCGGACCTGATATCCTACGAGAAGACGAAGAAAAGGTCACAAGATCCATGAACATCTCAAGACCGTTCAATCCAGACAGAAGAGTTACGCTGATAAAAGCGTCGAGACCTGACCTTCAATGTCGGAGATTTTGTGTATCTCAAAGTATCACCCTTGAAAGAATGCAACATTTTCAGCTGAAAGGGAAGCTTGCACCTAGATATGTCGTACCCTTCAAGATTTTAAGCCACAGAGGAGAAGTATCCTATCAGCTAGAACTGCCTTAAGAGATGTCAGCCATACATGATGTGTTTCATATCTTGTTACTTAGGAAATGCCTAGAAGTGAGAAGACCAAAGTTTTCAAGAACATCGATCACAGAGCCATAGATATCAACAAGGATTTAACATATGGTGAAGTACCCATTTGTATTTTGGAAGAAGCCTTCAAAACCACCCAGACCATAAGTATCAAGTTTCTAATGATCCAGTGGAACAACCATACTGAAGAAGAAGCCACCTGGGAGCGAGAGGATTATATTAGGACTGAGTTTCCCAATCTCTATAGTTCCTAGTTTTTCCTAAATCTCGGGACGAGATTCTGTTTAAGGGGGGAAGGTTTGTAACATCTCAAAAATATTAAATAAGATTACCACTTTCCAATTACCCAAGATTAGGGTTAACAAAAGCTTTTTAATATTAAACACTATATGAATGCATGTGTAAGTTTGAATACTTGTTATGCCATGTTTGATTGTTATAGATGACAATGATTAGCTTGAGGATCAAAACAATATCATCTAGGTCAAATCCAAACAAAATCAAAGCAAAAGAAAATCAAACAATAAGGCATATAACCAAATGGTCATTTTTGCCAAAGTTTACAACTAGCCCACTTTGGGTATCTCTATTAAATGATTTCGAACAGAAACAATTCCATTTCTTTTCTCCTCTTGCTAGACCAAGTGAAAATGAACACAAGTGAACTCTACAAACTTATAGAAACAAATTCAAACTCTTTTGAGGGACATTTCAAAATGGAATCTAGTGTATGCATCTAGATAGCTATGTTTCAAAAACCAACCAAACCTTCTCCACTTGACAAATCCTAGCAAGCAGAGACACTCAAGCATGTGACCAACACACTCACGAAATATAATTTGAAAATTCAAATATTTCTTTCATGCGGCCATTTAATCAAACACTTAGTGAGCAAAGTACAAGTCTACCAACTATCTATTGTTGTGATCAATCTTGTGCTCATACTTTTACTTGACCCAGCCTCTCTCACTCGCCCATGATCATCCCCAATACCAGCCCGTGCGATTGAGCCCCTCTCACTCACCAATTGGACTAGTGTCGCCCGTACCCGAGCGTGCCATGCCTGTTGATCACGGACACGACGCCACAAGCCATGCCACCCTCACCCACGATGTCTAGAAGGTAGCCCTGACCTCACCGCATCCCCCAGTCCATGCCTCGACCAACGGTAAGCAGTGGAGAAGCCAGCACAACCATTCCCATTTATCACGCTGCCATGCCAAGCACACCAGAGCACCGAGCCGCCCCGCGTAGCCACGTCGTGCCTCACTCTCTCCTTGCATAAATGCATTTTCCGCATCACCAGCAACCTCCCAGACACGATGATTTGACACCGTGCACCCCGTGACCACCATACGCCATGACGAACACCAGCGGTACCCGAGCATAGCATGGACGTCTCCCATCCGATTAAGACCGTGTCTCGCCATGCCACTATGCACATGACGATCGCCGCAGAACACCGTGTCTATGACCCCAACCATGCCAATAGCGCCCTGTAGCAATGTCGTCGACGAGCCCGAGCCATGGCGCACCGCTCCCTTCGCCGGTGTATAAGTTGACCCCTCCCCTGCCTCCAAATGCACACCACTCGACTCACCTCTTCCCTCGAAACCCCCTGACCCTTCCCCTGAGCAAGGAGAGTACCACATCACCGGAGCCCACCGTTGCTGTGGAGCAATGGAGCCAGAGATAGGAGCCGCCCCAGGAGCTGCCACGACCACCATTCAACTCGCCATACCAGTTCGTTTGCCCCCATCGCCAGACCTAGCTGTAGCCCTGGTAAGCCCCCGACGGCCCCCACCGTAGCACTAGGGTTAGAATCTTGCACGCTTAGTATGACGGAGACGATGACGCTGAGCCGTTGATCGCTCTCTAATCACCTGGCTGAGATTCGCCCATACCGTTTCGCTTAGACACTTCTGCTGACGTGTGGGACCAGCCTGATTGTAGCCTGCTGCGCACGTGCCACGCAGATGGGCCGGCCTATTATCATTCCCGCACAAGTCCAGAGATTCAAACTTATATTTTCCATTTAATTCAAAACCCTATTCTGTCAGTAATTTAAAAATTGAATTCAAAGAGATTTACTTAACTAAATTGCATGATTCCAATTTTGTTAGAACGGTATTGAAAATCTCTACACAGTCCTGTTGGATTCAAATAGTTTGAAATTATAGATAACCCATAGTAAAAATAACAACATAGAGACTTTTCCAACTTCAAACATTTTTTAAAATCAACCATGAATGCTTTTGAGTCGATTCCAACTCTCAAAAATCATGGTTGATTTTAGAAAATGTGATTTTGAGAGATGGAATCAACACAAAAGCATTCATGGTTGATTTTAGAAAAATGTTTGAAGTTGGAAAAGTCTCTGTCTTGTTATTTTTACTATGGGTTATCTATAATTTCAAACTATTTGAATCCAACGAGAGTGTGTAGAAATTTTCAATACATTTCTAACAAATTGGAATCATGCAATTTGGTTAAGTAAATCTCTTTGAATTCAATTTTGAAATTACTGACAGAATAGGGTTTTGAATTAAATGGAAAATCTAAGTTTGAATCTCTGGACTTGCGCTGGAATGATAATGGGTCGGCCGATTTACGCGACACGTGTGTAGCGGGCTACACTCAGGTTGGTCCCACACGTCAGCGACAGTGTCTAAGCGAAACGCTATGGGCGAATCTCAGTCGAGCTATTAGAGAGCGATCAACGGCTCAGCGTCATTGTCTCCATCGTACTGAGCACGCGAGATTCTAACCCTAGCGCTATGGTGGCGGTCGTCAGGGGCTTACCAGGGCTCCAGCTAGGTCTGGCGATAGGGGCGACCGAACTGGTAAACGACGACGAGTTGAATGGTGGTCGCGGCAGCTCCTGGGGTGGCTCCTATCTCCGGCTCCGTTCCTCCACAGCAGCGGCAGGCTCCGGTGAAATTCCGGCGATGAAGTGCTCTCCTTGCTTCGAGGAAGGGTCAGGGGGTTTCTAGGGAAGAGGTGAGTCGAATGGTGTGCATTTGGAGGCATAGGGAGGGGTCTATTTATACTCGGCGAGAGGAGAAGTGAGGCATGGCTCGGGCTCCCCATCGATGTTGCTACAGGGCGCTATCGGCATGGCTGAGGGCATAGGTCAACACGGTGTTCCCTAGCGGCCATCATGCGCATAGTGGCACGGTGAGGCTCGGTCTTAATGAGACGGCAGACGTCCATGCTCTGCTCGGGTACCACAGTGTTCGTCATGGCGTACGGTGGTCACGGGGCGCGCTGCATCGAACGATCATGTCTAGGAGGTTGCTGGTGACGCGGCGACTGCATTTATGCAAGGAGAGAGCGAGGCGCGGCGTGGCTGCGCGGGGCGGCTCGGTGCTCTGGCGTGCACTCGGCATGTCAGCGAGATAAATGGGCACGGTTGTGTTGGCTTCTGAAGTGCTTGCCGTTGGTCGAGGCATATGCTGGCAGGTGCGGTGAGGTCAGAGCTACCTTCTAGACATCGTGTGTGAGGGCGGCGTGGCTTGTGGCATCGTGTCCATGCTCGACCGGCATGGCACGCTCGGGTACGGGTGACACTAGTCCAATTGCTGAGTTAGAGGGGCTCAATCGCATGAGCTGGTACGTGGGATGATCGTGGGTGAGTGAGAGGGTCTGGGTCGAGTACAAGGATGAGCACAAGGTTGATCACAATAGTAGATAGTTGGTAGAATTGTACTGTGCTCACTAAGTGTTTGATTAAATGGCCGCATGAAAGAAATATTTGAATTTTCAAATTATATTTGGTGAGTGTGTTGGTCACATGCTGGAGTGTCTCTGGTTGCTAGAATTTGTCAAGTGGAGAAGGTTTGGTTGGTTTTTGAAACATAGCTATCTAGATGCATACACTAGATTCCATTTTGAAATGACCCTCAAAAGAGTTTGAATTTGTTTCTGGAAGTTTGTAAATTTCACTTGTGTTCATTTTCACTTGGTCTAGCAAGGGGAGAAAAGAAATAGAATTATTTCTGTTTGAAATCATTTAATAGAGTTGCCCTAAGTGGGCTAGTTGTTAACTTTGGCAAAAATGACCATTTGGTCATATGCCTTATTGTTTGATTTTCTTTTGCTTTGATTTTGTTTGGATTTGACCTTGTTTTGATCCTCAAGATAATCCTTATCATCTATAACAATCAAACATGGTATAACAAGTATTCAAACTTACACATGCATTCATATAGTGTTTAATATTAAAAAGCTTTTGTTAACCCTAATCTTGGGTAATTGGAAAGTGATAATCTTATTTAATATTTTGGAGATGTTACAAAGTTTAACTTAATGGTCTCCACTATACACCAGTATATAAAACAATATTATGGAATAAAAGTGATGTGATGTGCCAATAAGACTTTGTTGGGGATTGTTGGAATTTGAGGTGTTTGCATGTGGGCTTTTGGCCCATAACAAATACAAATTCTGAAATTCCCTTTGGCCCATTATTTGTGGTAGTTCATGTGTGTGCTAGTGGTGATAAAGTTTAGTCCCATATTGCTAGTTTAGTGAGTGTTACACGTCCTTATATACTAGGCTATTTTACTACTCACTAAGTTGTGAGAAGAAAAGCAGCTCTCGCACACTCCTCTGATTTTGCCCGCCTCGCCTCGTCACGACACACGCGAGCCGCGGGTTGCAGGAATCTCACCGAGCCAATCTTTATTTTTGCTGTTTGGGAAATTAATCATGGATTAATTACGAGTCATTAACAAATGTGTTAATTAGTCAGCCGTTTCCAGACTTTCTGGACTGTGGGCTGAGCCCCAGGATCTCCCTGGCATGCACTATCTAATCGTCTGTGCTAAACCTAATTGGTACTGCCTATCACACTCATCTCCTTCCAGTCTATTACGCTGTCGCCTTAGTCTTCCCCATCCTGGCTTGCAGCGTGCACCGCTGATCGGGACAGTAGGCCTCCGGGACCGCGCCTCTTGCAAAGTTGTATGAGTGAGGGGTGATCAGATTTTTGGGGAGCGCTCAAGCGAGACTACTAGAAAGCACGACATCGTTTGACGACATGTTCCTGAATGACAACTTCTTCCTAGACATCACCGACCTCTTCGGCAACCTCAACATGGGAGTCAATGCTGCTGCAATCGCTGCGGCTACTGTTGCTGCCGCCATTGCACCGTACGTAACCTGAACTTTCTCTTTCAGATTCTGCTAGAATTCATTATTCTAGCATTTGGTGTAGATATGATATGTTTATCTTATTTAGGTGTAATATGTTCATCTACGTTGTTACTCTGCATGATTAGTTTTGGTATTGTTTATTTAATCATGTTTTATTAGGTTATTATTCGGATTAAATCATATGGATTATTGCTTATATTTTCAACAGGTTCCATAGTTATACTCTGTTTTTCCCAACCGCTAAACTTTTACTCACTTTTGCCCATGGCCTTCTCTAAAACTCCCACAGAGAGCTCGAATGGCAGTTGACATCGAGTTAACCGTTATGCTGACATGTGGGGCCGTGCCATGTGGGGCCAGTAGGTCGTGACCGTTTATGCTGTCGCATGGGCCACGCCGTGCGGGACCATGTGAGGCCGGTAGGTTGGAACGCGTTATGCTGATGCGTGGGACCATGATGTGTGGGGTCGGTAGTCGGGACCGTGTTTGGTAGTGCGCACGAGTGGGTTCTATCTATCTCGTCCAAATTGACAGTTTTCTTTTTTATCATTATTTCGCAGTTTCCAGAGCGCCTTTTTCCTCTCTGTCTAACATTTACGTTTCTTTTTTTTCCTAAATTGGTAGCAAATCTTGAGCATATTCTCTCTTTAATCATTCGTTCCTTTAGTCCATCCTTTTTGCCCAACCTGGTAGCAAATCTAGAGCAGCAAATCACACTAGCAAAATATATACATTCAGGAAACAAAACAAATGTAGATAAGCAACACACAGCAGATAATATAAGATATATTAGGGCTAGATAGTAGAGTACTTAACAAGGTTCGACACATTTGCTGCTCATCAGCCAACACATAACATATACAAAAACAAAAGAAGCTACTTTACAGCAGCAACAACACACATGCTCAGCCCCCTCCTGGCCTACGCCTCCTCCCTCTGGCGCTTCCTCCACTTCTTGCTACCCAGTTCTTTGATCTTGGGCACCTTGGGCTTGATCGGATGCATGTGACCCTCTATGATGACCACCTACTGGAGGTTGCGGAGGTGAATGCTAAGCGTCATGTGCTGAGCAAAGAAGGCATGGACGTTCACGGCCGCGCCGACATTGGGGTTGCAAGATATCAAGTCCTCGGGATGCCTCACGAGGTAGTTGAAGTTGGTGGCGGCGAGTATCCTATTGCAAAAGGGGCACTTATAGATGTCGCCAACGAAGTAGGCGTCATACTGGCCGGACTATAGCCTCCTTAGCACTTGACGATCCTTGGTGTGCCTAGACTCATCGTCGCTGCAGACATCACTGCTATGCACCTGTTGGAACAAATAGTAGCATGCATGATAATAAGGACATGATTGAGATGCCTTGATTATCGGGATTGATTATTTGCATAAACTAACAGATTGAGATCCCATGATTATTTGCATAAATTAACCGAGTGGGTTAAATTCCCCAATCCCAAATCTCAAACAAAATCAAATACTAATTCTATCTAAAGATCGACGCTAGTATTAACTAGGGAATCCCTTAACCACAACTCGAAGCACAAATAAAATAGGATTGAAATGCGAACAAGGGAATTCATCGAAACACAAGATCAAACACAAGAGGATTAGCTGACGTAAGAAGATCGATCTAGCATCCAACGATTAAAATGAGAATAGTCGAACCCTAATAACACAAGATCTAGCATCCAACGATGGGAATTGGAGAAGAACAAGGGAACAAGAGAAAACCCTAGTTACCTCCAAATATGGGTCGATGATGCTAGTGTCGTAGGGGTTCACCAGAAAGATGTACTCCTCCTTCTCGTAGGGGTCCCAGTCGAGCAGGATCTACCCGCGACCGGTGTAACAACCTCGGACCCTACGCTCTAAGGGCAAACCAGGATGAACCAAAAGTGGTTAAAGTAGTACAGCGGGGGCCCAGGGGCCACCCACGTGTAGACCCGTCGGCCGCCCTATCCACTTCCAAGAACATCGGGGCAAGAGCGAGCGGCGTAGGCAATAGGCGAAGAGATCAAATACATACACTCGTGAGTATGTATGCAAGCTACCTTACAACAGTTCTCAGAGCCATGCCATCTAAAAGAAATAGAAATATTGCAACGCCATACGGCAAGAACCAGATATCCTAAATAGAGATAATAGTGTAGGATAGCTCCTCATACATCAATCAACAGAGTATCAAGCGGAAGCGGGAAACAAGATCCGAGTACGGACAAGAAGCAAATCGACATAAGATGCCACATAACTAAGCACATCCCGCCCACAGATCTCATGGATCCCCATCCCCGGAATCTCTACACCGAGTGATCGTTGCCAACATCATCCGTCTCCTCCACCCAGTATCCATCTTGCGAATACACCGGTTCATCTGAATCAAACAATTTATCGTGTGAGACCCTAGGGGTACTCAGCAAGTCTTTATGCCTCTAAAGGGGACATAACCTGGGGTGACACAATTGCAGCAAAAGATAATAACTAACAAGTCTATAGATACTCGCTAACCATCTGCCTAACCAATGATAGGCGGATGTCCGTTAATTAGAAACAACAGTTATAATAGTATAACGTAACAGATCCATCCTCCTTCTCGCTTACCAACAAGAAAGCGGATGAACAACCCATTCGTTAGCAGTTTTATTGCTCATTCCATGAATATTGCACTATTTACTAGTCAGATATTTAGTCAAATTAAAGTCGGTACTTTAGTTATACTTGTCTATGATCGAGAAACTGTGCTCCAAGTCGTCCATAACCGTGGACATGGCTTTCAGAAAGATTTACCCTGCAGGGGTGCACAAATAGCAACACACACACGATCGACCTCGGAAAAACCAAATCAAAACCCAACGAGGCTTTCACGACAAAGCAATCACAGGATTTACAAAATATTTCAGGGGGCCACCCCATTAAGCTACCCGCAACAAAGTTGGCCGGCTTTGAGACGGACCCAAGTTTTGCGCCAATGGCTGTAAACGACCGGGAACCCGAAAGTGTGACTGGGCTTGTCGATACCGCGAAAACACTCCGCAATCCTAAACAGTACAGGTGCTCCATGCACAATCTTAAATAACACAGTAAAGCATGGCATAAGTACAGGATAGTAATAAATCCCCAAACTACTTTGTGGCCCCAAGAAATACAGTGCAAATGAAGCTCTTGCAAAGGGGGATTCATAGAGTCTCCCGTATGTGGATAGTGCGAATAATCAAGGAACATGTATCAAGTACTCGGGGTCATACGGGACACAAGTGAGCATGAAAAACCAAATAGCAGATATTGCTCACCGGTGCCTCTTTCATTAGTTATCCCATTACTACTCAGGTTAAGTTTTTTAGGTACCTCGTTATCCATCAGACACTCACATACCCTACACATGCTGTTCTACGACTCGCATGGCTCAATCAACTCCTGTAGTAATGGCTCTTGGGATTGAGGAAGAGGCTCGGTGGGGTTTAAAAGTAAAGGCTATGCAGTACTTGGGATTTAATTTAATGCAATCACGGTTCCATGATGCAAGAATAAGATAGAAGAAATAGGTACTATATGTATGCAAGCATGTGGTAGTGCTTGCCTTGCAGCTCATTTGAAGCGAGAGATGGATCTGGGCAGTACTCCTGGGATTCCTGATATTTCCCCTGCTCGGCGTCTATTCGAAAAGAAGAACCAAACAAACAAGGGCCAACATAAATAAAGTGCACAAGCATATAAATTAAATGTGACAAGCAAACAAGCATGCCATGATGAATGATGCACAATTTACATGGCAATAAAGTAGCGTGGCAACGGTGAGGTGAGGAGACAAGAATAAATCATTTTATTAAATATTTGGTCAACTTTTATTGCCATAAACAGTTCTGATTTTTAATATTGATATGATGCATGCTGCATTTCAGAACATGGAATGAATAATCAGAACAGGCTCGTCGCGCTGATCGATTTAGACATATTATTTGTCAAATTTGGAGTTATAGAATTAAAGTTATTAATTAATTAAGAAAAGGCATTTTTATTGCAATTAAACAATTTCGAAAATTTAAATTAGTCAAACATTATTTTGGATGGCATATTTGAATTCCTCACATTTTTTGATTCAAAAACATATAGCATTTGTATTATTTGGATAAGTGAATTAAAAGATATTATTTTCTGGATTTAAAACATATTTAACAATTTCTGAAATCATTTTTACTAAACAGAAAAAGACCAGAGACTTTTTGAACACAGAGGAAGCCAGCCCGAGTCACAGACAGGTGGGGTCACCTGCTGAGCTGGCGGGAAAACGACGCAGCGGCTTTTCTCACCGGGCGCTCAGCCAGCCATGGAGGATGACAGGCGGGACCCACGTCTGTGCGGACCCACACGCGGGCGCGCGAACAGGGCGCAGCCACGTGGCCGAGACGGGGACTGCGGGTTGAGGAACCAACAACCTAGGTACCTTTTTACAAAAGTGCAGCAGTGGCTGACAAGCGGGCCCAGTGGAGCGCGAGTTGAGCCGCAAAAAGGTGCAGGAGGGTATTCGCAAAAAGGACCGCGGGTACTGTTTTTCTTCCATCGGCTTTCTCTGACGAAACTGTCGGCGCGGGGAAAAATAGAGCGTGACAGGGGTCGAACTCGCGATCTAGCGCGCGCGCGTGGCGGCGGCGACCACTGGGACTATTGGAGGTTGCTGCTAGGTAAACGCTGCGCAACAAGATGATGTATCGGTGGCGCAACGACGGGGTGGCAAACGCGAGCACGGTGCACAGAGAATGCTCGCCGGAGTGCGTGGCGTGTACAGGGAGTAGATCGGCAAGAGGGGGTGTCTAGGAGGTTCGGAGGCTCACCGCTGGGAGGTTGGTGGTGGCGGATCGAGCCGAGAAGCAAGGGATCACCGGGGAAGCTAGCGACCGGCGGGTTAGGGTTTTGTGTCGGCCACGTCGAACTGCAACGGCTCCGGCACGTCTCCTCCTCGCCTGAGAGCACAGGGGCACTGCTGGAGGTCTCCTCGGTCTTCCTCGACACCTCAGCGCCACGCCCGCCTCCTCCTAGCTACTGTGTTGAGCCGATGCCGATGGTGGCCGAACGGAGATGGAAGAGAGAGGGGGTAGCGGTAGGTGGGGAAGGAGGAGTAGAAGGGCTAGGCCCTAGGTGGATCTAGGGCGACGCCAGGCAGAGAGGAGGGGGTAGATAAGGTCGAGGCAGAGGGAGAGCACATGGGGGGTGGCTCGGGTGTAAAAGGTGGTGGTGGCCACCTTTCTCCTCTCACGCGGTAGGCATGGCTCGGGAGGCCTAGGGTCTGCAGCTGGGGACAGAGGGGCACGGCGCAAGGTGGCTCGGTGGGGTCTCATGGGCAGCGAGGGAAAAGAGGAAAAGAGAGGGGGGTCTCGGTTAGGTGATGTCGAGCAAGGCTCGACCTAGGGTTTAGGTTAGAGGGGGGTGGCTCGGCATTGAGTAGAAGGGGATGGTTGGGGCCAAACCAGGCCACAAGGCTGGTGGTGGTCTCAGTTTGAGGAGAGGGAAAGAGGTGGTGAGGTGAGGGTGTAGCTAGGTTTAGTGATGGCTAGGGTTTATGGTTAGGGCTTTACAATCTCTCACAAGATCAAGCATGGGGTGATGAGATTATGGAGGTGAAGTAGGAGCAGGGTTTTAGCTAGATTAGGTTGTGGGAAGGTGAGCAAGAGAGAGAGGAGGGATCGACCAAGCTAGGTGGAAGAGAAGGTTTAAGATAGAGATTAAGAAAAGGTGCTCATGTATAGATGGGGTAGGATAGCTAGGCATTAAGGCATGTGTATAAGGAGGCCCACATACATGCACAAGAGATAAGGGTAGGTTTCCAAGGTGGGTTTGAGTTAAATTCAAACAAAACAAAAGAGGTCAAGTAAGAGAGAAAATACATGAGAGGAAAACATGTGTGCATGGCCCATGCATTGTGATAAATGCTCCAAAACCATGCAATTTCAACAAGCTTCCTGTTATTCCAAAAGGTCCACAAACATTCATGGAAGCTTCTTCACCTCATGTAGCAACATCAAAGAATGGTCATGCATCAATTTGCAAGGTGGCCATGGTAGTGTGTATGTGCCACTAATGTGAATATAGCCACCATGAATTCAAACATAGCCATAGCTTTAAATAGAGACATACAAGGTAGAAAGAATGATATTTCTACTCTACATGGCATTCAAAGGTGACCATGTATGCCTCCACATACCACCTTGTGAAAACAAGGAGGGGAGCATGTAGAACAAAAGAAGGGACCCCTCCCAATTATTTATGAGCTAGATGTAAACCCAAATAAAATGCAAAGCCCACATATACTTGGATGGTGGAATTTGTGGGGTGATGACAAAGAAAGGTGGTGGAGTTAATAAAATATATGCCCCCAACTCAACTTGGGCATAAAGCATTTATCAAGAACCAAATACAATATATCAAGAGGCAAATACAATTAATAAATGCATATGAGACACAATCCAAAAGAAAAGGGGTTTTATATGATGCCCAAATGCAAGGTGGCATGATGACATGAGCATGATATAATTATGATGCAATAATTATATGTAGGAAGTAGCATTTTATTATTAGACCATGTAGCATTACATATGTTGGACAAATGGGATGCTACAACTCTCCCCCACTAAACAAGAATCTCGCCCCGAGATTCCTAGGAAAAGAAAAAGGCACGACGAGAGGCGGGTGTTCGGAATGAAGGTGACCCTCACGTTCCCAAAATGACGAACAATGGAATGGTGCGACCATTACACCTTGCAAAACCTACTAGACTTTTTGCGAGTCTTGAGTTTTGCTAGAGAAACAAAGGGTTAGAAGAGTTGAAGGATTGTCGTGAGACAAGAATGATATGATGAACGTAGCTCCGGTTTTCTCGAGTAAACATGATAAAAGAATAGAACCACTTGTGAAAGAAATAGAAAGGACGATGTATCAGGGAGAAAGAAACGACACACCATTAAGATTAAAGATTTACAGATACAGAGAAGATGAATCTTTGTCTCACCGGAAGAAAAGAATAACTTTGGAGAAGTTATGCACTACTATGGAAATAGCATGGTATCGTCTCTCGGATTTGAGAAAAGAAATTCAGAAACAATATTTCCTTGAACAATAGAGTTCCTTGATATCAACGAAAAGATTGAGTTAGACATTGTCGGATTAGATTCTTGTTGCGCTGGTAAGAACCTAAGGATCACGCAATTGAGGTGCGCGGATATAACTTCAAGAGAAGGGGGATGCTAGCTTATGGTAGAATCCTTAGAAGAAGTGGAATGTGGAATAGATTTGCGATTAGTGGCATTAACCATAATTGGCTTTACCATGAGAAACTATTGACAAAAGGAAGTTAGATATATCTTCCATCCATCTTGTTTGACGATGTTGAGTTTCGGTAGCAAGGAGAGGTCGGAGAAGATTTTGCGTTGGTTTCCACCAGATCATTGAAGATTTTGCTCCATGTTGAAAAAGGCGAGATCACGAACAAGAGATTCTTGATTACTTTCTTCGAGAGAGCACTCCGGATAGACAAGGAAGGAAGTAAAAGTATCGAGGGTAAAGGCCACTTCTAACTTCCTTGGAATGAGTTAAATTACATTAATCCGCCAATCCAATGTACAAGAGAGAATGATAAGAGTAGTGGTATGGTAGCTACTCCATCCCGCACTCAAAGCATTACTCCGCACATGAATAGGAAAACCATGCAACCCAACTACTAAAACAGACTGAAGATCTTGACAAGGATAACTCATGGAACTCCATTAGAAAACAAGGATAGATTCAAATGATTCACCGGATTCGGGATAGATGATGATGTTGTCGTCATGTCAGAAGATCCAGACCACCGGAAAAGATATGAAGAAAAATTACGGAGAACGGCTACAAGATTCAACAAATAAAGAAAAAGATAGCACCAACTTGAACATAAGGATTACAAAAGATCTCAAAAGTCTTCACGGCATTCGGTGAATTGAGGATAGAAGATGGAACGAGAGGGTTTCAAAAGATTACTTGACGAGACAGAGGTGAAAAGAACTCCATGTTCTTCTTGAAATGATTGAGAGAGATTTAGCAGTCTTGAGGAAAATCTTCAGCAGAACGACGATGATAACTTGCCAACAAGGAAAAACTCCGGATTGGTTGAAGATGAAGGATGGAATTAACAATGGGCTTGCCGATTCCAGAATTGAAGCAATGTATTTAGCAGAAAGACGTGGTCGAGACAAGAAGTCAGAATTCACACTTTGAGACTTTGCACACGAAGCTTGAGAGAAAAAGACACAGATGATCTTCCATGTTCTTCCATTGATATAGAATAAGAAAGCATATCATGATGATATACCACCATGGATTAACAAGATATTCCGAGAATATCAAGTTCAAGAGGCGGGAGAAACAGACTAATGCTCGAAATACTTTCTGAGCTCAACGCTCTTTGAAAGATCAACATTAAGAGCAAGGATTCATGTTGAAGAAGATGCACTGGCAGAATAGATTATCTGGTCCTTCGGAAGAGAACAAGAAATGCCACTTGGTTCACATTATCGATTAGATCGCCGGTTACAAAGATAAAGAGATCTTGGATAAAGGAACGATGATAGCTCATACCTTAAGAAAAGCTATCAGAGGCGAAAAGATGCAATTCCCTCGTATGAAAGAGAATTTTGCAGATATGGAGTTCCAAAAAGATGTGAAGCATGATAAACAGATGATAGACCACCGTAGTGCCTTGAGAAAACTCCGGATTGCCAAAGATACTTGAATATGCATAGATATGATCACGGTGTAACTCAAATCACAGGAGATAACCGCCACCATTTGGAGGATTGTGTCGATAGCATTGACCATACTCCACTCATGATAAGTGTCATATAGCTTTACCGAGAACCAAATTACGAACACAAGCATCGGATCGACACATGTTATGTATTTAGCCCAGAAGAATTGAAGATGAAGTAAAATTCTAGGATTAAGCGCCGGTGACAAAACGATGAGTTAGCATGGACATGCCGATAAAAGGAAGATAGATAATGTTTCACACACGACTGAAGAGGAGTGTGGAAACACAGATGTATCAAAGAAAATTTTCCGCATTTTTCGGCATTAAAATACAATAAATGTGCAAAACCACTTATCAGATAGGGATTAGCAACTCCATATTCTGTGAAAGCATGCTGGAAGGAAGAACACCCTTAACAATATTGTGCCGGTTAACAAGGAGTCGGATAGATCACGTCGGTTTACAAAAGCCTGTCGGTCTGGAATGTACCAACAGTTGATAACCAAAGGTAGATTGTGACAACAAGGTTGGATGCAACAGGTAGACAAGGAATTACACACACACACACACACTTTCTATGGTACTACGGAACCCAGAACATGTGAATCCTAGTTTGAATTTTTAGAAGAGGATTGAAAACGCTACACTTCCTTACCAGAAAAGGGTGGGTGGGTGGGTAAGAAGAAAAATTTGAAGCAGTCCTACTCTCACGTTTTTGTTTTTCCCTAGTATACATAACTACTAAAATATTTGCTAGACTGACAACGACCATTTGGCTGAGACCCTGAAGGGCGGGATGGCTCTGATACCAATTGTAACAACCTCGGACCCTACGCTCTAAGTTCAAACCTGGATGAACCAAAAGTGGTTAAAGTAGTACAGCGGGGGCCCAAGGGCCAGCCACGTGTAGACCCGTCGGCAAGAGCGAGCGGCGTAGGCAACATGCGAAGAGATCAAATACATACACCAGTGAGTATGTATGCAAGCTACCTTACAACAGTTCTCAGAGCCATGCCATCTAAAAGAAATAGAAATATTGCAACGCCATACGACAAGAACGGGATATCCTAAATAGAGATAATAGTGTAGGGTAGCTCCTCATACATCAATCAACAGAGTATCAAGCGGAAGCAGGAAACAAGATCCGAGTATGGACAAGAAGCTAATCAGCATAAGATGCCACATAACTAAGCACATCCCGCCCACAGATCTCACGGATACCCATCCCCGGAATCTCTACACCGAGTGATTGTTGCCAACATCATCCGTCTCCTCCACCCAGTATCCATCTTGCGAATACACCTGTTCATCTGAATCAAACAATTTATCATGTGAGACCCTAGGGGTACTCAGCAAGTCTTTATGCCTCTAAAGGGGACATAACCTGGGGTGACGCAATTGCAGCAAAAGATAATAACTAACAAGTCTATAGATACTCGCTAACCATCCGCCTAACCAATGATAGGCGGATGTCCGTTAATTAGAAACAACAGTTATAACAGTATAAAGTAACAGATCCATCCTCCTTCTCGCTTACCAACGAGAAAGCGGACGAAGAACCCATCAGTTGGCAGTTTTATTACTCATTCCATGAATATTGCACTATTTACTAGTCAGATATTTAGTCAAATTAAAGTCAGTACTTTAGTTATACTTGTCTATGATCGAGAAACTGTGCTCCAAGTCGTCCATAACCGCGGTCATGGCTTTCAGAAAGATTTACCCTGTAGGGGTGCACAAATAGCAACACACACACGATCGACCTCGGAAAAACCAAATCAAAACCCAACGAGGCTTTCACGACAAAGCAATCACAGGATTCACAAAATATTTCAGGGGGCCACCCCATTAAGCTACCCGCAACGAAGTTGGCCGGCTCCGAGACGGACCCAAGGTTTGCGCCAATGGCTGCAAACGACCGGGAACCCGAAACTGTGACTGGGCTTGTCGAGACCGCGAAAACACTCTGCAATCCTGAACAGTACCGGTGCTCCACGCACAATCTTAAATAACACAGTAAAGCATGGCATAAGTACAGGATAGTAATAAAGCCCCAAACTACTTTGTGGCCCCAAGAAATATAGTGCAAATCAAGCTCTTGCAAAGGGGGATTCATAGAGTCTCCCGTATGTGGATAGTGCGAATAATCAAGGAACAAGTATCAAGTACTCGGGGTCCTACTGGACACAAGTGAGCATGAAAAACCAAATAGCAAATATTGCTCACCGGTGCCTCTTTCATTAGTTATCCCATTACTACTCAGGTTAAGTTGTTTAGGTACCTCGTTATCCATCAGACACTCACATACCCTACACATGCTGTTCTACGACTCGCATGGCTCAAATAACTCCTGTAGTAATGGGTCATGGGATTGAGGAACAGGCTCGGTGGGGTTTAAAAGTAAAGGCTATGCAGTACTTGGGATTTAATTTAATGCAATCACGACTCCATGATGCAAGAATAAGATAGAAGCAATAGGTACTATATGTATGCAAGCATGTGGTAGTGCTTGAAGGGTAACGGGTAGGCTACACTAGCGTAAAATCAAAATTTTCTACCACGTCAACCAGGAATACTATTGTCATAGATCACGGGATTACCGCTAGATGCGCAGGTGCGGAACTCGATGAAGCACGTTGCGTCAGTGTAGATGTTCTACGTCTCCTCCTCGTGCTCATCCCACGAGCAACTGCCCTTTGCGCGGCTCGTCCAAGTGCTACAGATGCAGCACCTTCGAGGTATCCACACGTCTGGAGTGGAAGCCGTCACATGCCAGACTGCTAGGTCTGCGCGTGCAACACAGGCGGAAGAGGAGTGGCGGCTGGGTGGAATGCTCAACGCTCTTCAGCTCGCCTCACCCTCTCTTATATAGGCATCCCTGGTGGGCTTATACATTAGCAGCCCATTAGCAGCCTAAGCCTGGTCTAATTCAGATCCAATCCTCATTAGGCTTCCAGCCCCTAAAGTGTGTGACCCTATAGGTTCATACACGTATAGACATGACGCGAGTACACTTACTCCGTCAATAGTTGGTAGCGGCCTCTAGCAAGACGTGCTAACTCCTAAACGCATATAAAGATCATTTGGATGGACCATCACAAGGTTGAGTACATGTCTTTCCCTTTGCCTCACGATATTTGGTCTAGCTCCAAGCTGACCTCTCTTTCTCGATACTGTGATTCGGAATCCCTTTACTAGGTTAACTCTTAACCATATGTAGCACATCCATGCATTTCTGGATCCGATCACTCGAGGGGCCCAGCGATATCTCTCTCAAGTAGAGAGGGGCAAATCCCATCTTGATTGACCGATGCCTTGCAGCATGTATCAGGACAAACCCGAAAGCTACCTTTATAACTACCCAGTTACGGAGTAGTGTTTGATAGCCCCAAAGTAGGTCGATCCACATCTCAAGTACATGCGACAATCTCAGGTCTAAGGACAAAATGTACACGATGTGTAGAGAGAGCTGCAAGTATTATTGCTAGTCTCATGTTGGGTCAGTCCAACCCCATGTTCATAACATGTGTCCACATCATTGGTTTGACATCTCCATGTCTATGACTTGCGAAACATAGTCTCAACCAATCGATGTGCTAGTCTAATATTCACGTGTGTCCTCGCATGAACTCCGACTAGGGACAATTATTAGATAACCATACAAGTAAAGAGTTTCACAAACAATTCACATAATTGGCAATCAATACAAGTTGCCTGGTATATGGATATTCAAGGAACATTATAATAACTCATGATACAATCATCTCTATGATTGCCTCTAGGGCATATTTCCTTCAGTCTCCCACTTGCACTAGAGTCAATCTAGAGAGTATCTAATACCTATTGCTCTTGTGTGCGCTTCATGCGCAGGCTGCGGGAGTGGCTTAGTCAAGGGATCAGCAACATTTGAGTCCGTATGTATTTTGCATAACATGACACTACCATCATCAATGAACTCACGAATCCGATGGTAACGCATGCGAATATGTTTGTTCTTCTGGTGTTGTCTAGGTTCCTTGGCTTTTGCAATACCACCATTGTTGTCACAATAAACGTCCAAGGGATTGGACGAGCCTTGTACCACACCAAGAGTGATCAGGAAATTTCTAATCCAAACAGCTTCCTTTGCAGCCTCCGAGGCAGCAATATATTCAGCTTCTGTTGAAGAGGAGGCCACTATATCTTGCTTGGAACTTTTCCAGCTCACAGCACCACCATTCATGACAAACACATAACCTGATTGCGATTTCGAGTCATCTGAGTCGTTAAGGTAACTCGCATCTGTGTAACCCTTTACACTGAGTTCAACCTCACCTCCATAAACTAGGAACATATTCTTAGTCCTTCTCAAGTACTTAAGGATATTCTTTACCGCTGTCTAGTGAATCTCACCTGGATCAGCCTGGTATCTGCTCGTAACACTTAGAGCATAGGAAACATCTGGGCGAGTACATGTCATTGTATACATGATGGATCCAATAGCCGAAGCATATGGAACCCTACTCATGCATTCTCGCTCATCAGTGGTCCAAGGACACTGAGTCTTGCTGAGTTTAATGCCGTGAGACATGGGCAAGAACACCTTCTTAGCCTCTTCCATGCTGAACCATTTCAACACTTTGTCAATGTACGTACTCTGGCTTAATCCAATTAGCCTCCTTGATCTATCTCTATAGATCTTGATACCCAGAATATATGCCGCTTCTCCCAACTCCTTCATAGAAAAACTATTTTTCAATGAGGTCTTAACAGACTCGAGCATAGGAATGTCATTTCCAATCAATAATATGTCATCCACATATAAGATTAGAAACACAAGTGATTTCCCATTTTCTTTCTTATACACACAAGGTTCTTGTTCGTTTTTGGTGAAGCCAAACTCCTTTACAACTTCATCAAATCGAATGTTCCAACTCCGAGATGCTTGCTTCAGCCCATAAAAAGACTTTTGAAGTTTGCATACCTTTCCAGCATTGTTTGGATCGACAAAACCTTCGGCCTGCATCATATACATGTCCTCAGAAAGGATTCCATTTAAGAAAGCCGTCTTGACATCCATCTGCCATATCTCATAATCGAAATGTGCAGCAATGGCTAGAATGATCCGTATAGATTTAAGCATCGCTACGGGCGAGAAAGTCTCGTCGTAGTCAACACCTTGAACTTGTCGATAACCTTTTGCAACAAGTCGAGCTTTATGGATGTGAACATTTCCATCCATATCAATCTTCTTCTTATAGATCCACTTGCACTTGATGGCTTTAAAACCACCAGGCAGGTCAACCAAGTTCCAAACTTGATTGTCTCCCATGGACTCTATCTCGGATCTCATGGCAATCAGCCATTTCTCAGAGTCTGGGTCCACCATCGCTTCTGCATAGGTCGTGGGCTCATCATTGTCTAACAATAATAACTCTCGCGCTTCGCGGAGCCTCGCCGACCTTCGTGGCTGTGGTGCTTCTATTGCCACGGGTTCCTCAACTTGTTCTGCTACAATAGCATCACTCGTAGAAGCATCCCCGACTGCCTCATCTTGAACTTCTTCAAGTCGCACCGACCTTCCACTCGTTCCCTTTGTGAGAAACTCTTTCTCTAGGAAAACACCACTACGAGCGACAAACACTTTGCCCTCTTCTCGGTTGTAGAAGTAATACCCTAAGGTTTCCCTTGGGTATACCACAAAAATGCACTTATCCAATTTTGGGTATTAGCTTGTCTGACTGAAGTCGCTTGAGAAATGCATCACAACCCCAAATCTTTAGAAAATACAAACTGGGATTCTTTCTAGTCCACATCTCATATGGTGTCTTAACTACGGATTTAGATGGTACCCTATTTAGTGTGAAAGCTGCTGTTTCTAGCGCGTAACCCCAAAATGATAATGGTAAATCCGACTGGCTCATCATCGATCGAACCATGTCCAACACAGTTCGATTACGCCGTTCAGAGACCCCGTTTCTTTGAGGCGTTCCGGGCGGCGTGAGCTGTGGAACAATTTCGCAACTCTTAAGATGATTGCTAAACTCGTGACTCAAATATTCACCTCCGCGATCAGATTGCAAGGCCTTTATTTTCTTGCCACATTGATTCTCTACCTCATTTTGAAACTCTTTGAACTTTTCAAAAGTTTCAGATTTATGCTTCATTAAGTAGACATAGCCATATCTACTGAAATCATCAGTGAAAGTAATGAAGTAGTGATATCCTCCTCTGGCTGTCGTGCTCATTGGTCCACATACATCAGTATGTATGAGTTCCAACAAGTCTGTCACTCTCTCGGGAAACCCCGTAAAAGGCGTCTTGGTCATCTTTCCAAGTAAACAAGCTTGACATGTCTCGTATGATTCAAAATCAAACGAAGTTAGAAGACCATCACCATGGAGCTTGTTCATGCACTTTTTACTTATATGCCCCAAAAGACAATGCCATAAATAGGTAGGACTCAAATCATTTGGCCGAAGCCTTTAGCACTAACATTGTAAACACATGCATTATCAAGATCTAAAATAAATAACCCATTCACAATGGGAGCATCAGCCACAAACATAGCATTCTTAGAGATTACACAACCATTGTTTGTACTCGCGAATGAATAACCATCCCTCATCAAACATGAAGGTGATAAAATGTTTCGACCCATACTAGGAATGTAATAACAATTATTCAACTCCATGATAAATCCTGACGGAAGGTGAAGTTGCATGACGCCAATGAACAATGCAGCAACCCTTGCTTTATTTTCGACACGAAAATCCACTTCGCCTTTCTGCACTTCTCTAGTCCTTATTAGCCCCTGCATCGAATTGCAAATATGAGCAACCGATCCGGTATCAAATACCCAAGAGTTAACATAAGAATCTGCGAGAAAAATGTCCACAACATTTACAACAAGCGTACCTGAGTGGGAAGTACTCTTACTTCCACTCTTCTTCAAAGAAGCCTGGTACTTGCTGCAGTTTCTCTTCCGGTGGCCATATTCGTGACAAAAGAAACACTCAGTGTCTCTTGCAGGACCAGCCTTTTTCTTGGGTGCAGGGTTTGGCTTAGGGATCGTATCCTTAGCCTTGCCCTTCTTCTTCTGCCAAGAAGTGCCCTTTTTCTTGAAGCTACGCTTGTTCTGCACAACCATCACATGGCTATGCCCTGCACACTTCTTAATGTCACATTCTGCTGTTTTCAGCATCCCACATAATTCATTAAGGCCCCTCTCCACCCCATGCATATGGTAGTTCGAAATGAAATGCCCATAGCTAGATGGAAGAGATGCCAAAATGAAATCAGTGGCCAACTCTTGGCCTAATGGAAAACCAAGCTTTTCCAAAGTCTGACTGTAACCAACCATTTTGATCACATGGGGGCCTACAACTGCTCCCTCTGCCAGCTTGCATTCCACAAAGGACTTAGCGACATTGTACCTCTCAGTCCTATCCTGAGTCTGGAACATGTCCTTAAGCACAACGATCATATCGTACGCTTCCTGATCCTCAAATTGCTTTTGAAGATCAGGTTCCATGCATGGAAGAATAAGACAACTAACCTCAAGAGATTCATCACATGCTTTCTTGTAGGCATTCTTAAGGGTAGCAGTTGCATTATCAGCAGGTTCATCCAGGATTGGGGTATCCAGAACAGTTTCCTTTTTCTCAGCCCTGAGAACAATTCTCAGGTTACGGACCCAGTCCGAATAGTTTGTTCCATTTAGTTTATCCTTTTCAAGAATCGAACGCAAAGCAAAAGGTGATGAATTGTTCGTTGCCATTGATCAACAACAAAAAATATGCAAAATACTAAGCCATGTAACCATGAAAGAGTAAAACATATTAAACAATTTAATAGCATATACTCCCACTTAAATCAACATCCCTCTATCAATACTAAGTGATTAAAGATCCACAATTAACAAGTCGACTAGTGAGCTTTAGCATCATTGCTAGAAGACAAGGTAAATCGGTAAGCAACCTTTGCTAATCATATCACATATGACTCTTGTTGTTGGGTGACATCTCTATGTCAAAACTAGGCGCCCAACCTTTATGCCCCAAGGTCCTTAACTGTTAAGATGACCTTGTTAAGCTCACCAACCCTTATGCGTGTAGGTATCCGATACAAACCCATCCAACCAAGGAAAACCGTGGCACCCTAATTTCATAGACCCACCAACGATTGTACATGGCATAGGATGGTGCAAGGTTTGGTTGGGAGGGCATGGTTTAACTTAAACTTTGTGAGGGCATGGTTTAACTTAAACTCATACACCCTAATTTCATAGACCCATCATCTAAGCATGCATAGTAGTAAAACGTATAAGAATAGCATTCACATAGATGTGATATAGTATGGCCCATTTTCTCATGGTGATCTCCATCGCCATAGAACCTGTCCACCATGATGATCTCCATCTTCATGCTCTATGCGAGCCATCCTCCAAGTGATGAGTTCTCCAAGAACTAATACAAGCTATTACTCCTAACAGCTAGTAATCAAAATTACATGGTATTGGGATCATCAGAAGTTGGCACGCAGGCCATTACAATAATTGACAACACATATGGCTCCAGCCGTGTTGCCCTACTCACGACACGCAGGTCATGAAAAATATATAGATGCATCACATACATTTTTGGGCCATACTGATCACATAAATCCTGCAAAAACAAGTTGTGCATAGAATCGCATTCTACCAGATCATGTGAAATCGTAGCACCTATGAACCTTAACGAGATACAAAAGGGGGCTACGACTAAGGGGGGTCTAGGGGGTCTCCCCCTGCGGGGTTCGAAGGGGCAGCGCCCCTCGCGGTACCTTCGCGTGATTCGTGGTACCTTCGTGTGATTCGCGGTACCTTTGTGAAAAATGAGAGATCAAATCTATACAATTTTCTTTAAGGATTTTGATCGGCAAATCAAATTTACCATAAACCGACCATAGTTCTGATTCGACCAAACTCCTTTGATCACGGTACGTCGATTCAGATCTAATTCCCGATTCGATCAATCATATTGATCTTCACGTGATTCAAAAGGATTTATGTGTCACTGTCTACCCTGATGGCGGAAACCGACCGGTAGGGGTAAGTCGTTCGACGACCTTCGAATCACGATCACGAAAAGTAAGATCATAGATCAATCCAGAAACACCGCCATACAAACGATCACATCATTCATATCAATCTACATATCACCATATGCAAACTTCCCGAACCTATGACTGAATAGCATCGGCTCTGATACCACTGAAGGGTAACGGGTAGGCTACACTAGCGTAAAATCAAAATTTTCAACCACGTCAACCAGGAATACTATTGTCATAGATCACGGGATTACCGCTAGACGCGCAGGTGCGGAACTCGATGAAGCACGTTGCGTCAGTGTAGATGTTCTACGTCTCCTCCTCGTCCTCGTCCCACGAGCAACTCCCCTTTGCGCGGCTCGTCCAAGTGCTACAGATGCAGCACCTCTGAGGTATCCACACGTCCGGAGTGGAAGCCGTCACACGCCAGACTGCTTGGTCTGCGCGTGCAACACAGGCGGAAGAGGAGCGGCGGCTGGGTGGAATGCTCAACCCTCTTCAGCTCGCCTCACCCTCTCTTATATAGGCATCCCTGGTGGGCTTCTACATTAGCAGCCCATTAGCAGCCTAAGCCTGGTCTAATTCAGATCCAATCCTCATTAGGCTTCCAGCCCCTAAAGTGTGTGACCCTATAGGTTCATACACGTATAGACATGACGCGAGTACACTTACTCCGTCAATAGTTGGTAGCGGCCTCTAGCAAGACGTGCCAACTCCTAAATGCTTATAAAGATCATTCGGACGGACCATCACAAGGTTGAGTACATGTCTTTCCCTTTGCCTCACGATATTTGGTCTAGCTCCAAGCTGACCTCTCTTTCTCGATACTGTGATTCGGAATCCCTTTACTAGGTTAACTCTTAACCATATGTAGCACGGCCATGCATTTCTGGATCCGATCACTCGAGGGGCCCAGAGATATCTCTCTCAAGTAGAGAGGGGCAAATCCCATCTTGATTGACCGATGCCTTGCAGCATGTATCAGGACAAACCCGAAAGCTACCTTTATAACTACCCAGTTACGGAGTAGTGTTTTATAGCCCCAAAGTAGATCGATCCACATCTCAAGTACATGCGAGAATCTCAGGTCTAAGGACAAAACATACACGATGTGTAGAGAGAGCTGCAAGTATTATTGCCAGTCTCATGTTGGGTCAGTCAAACCCCATGTTCATAACATGTGTCCACATCATTGGTTTAACATCTCCATGTCTATGACTTGCGAAACATAGTCATCATACAATCGATGTGCTAGTCTAATATTCACGTGTGTCCTCGCATGAACTTCGACTAGGGACAATTATTAGATAACCATACAAGTAAAGAGTTTCACAAACAATTCATATAATTGCCAATCAATACAAGTTGCCTGGTATATGGATATTCAAGGAACATTATGGTAACTCATGGATACACATGAAATACAATCATCTCTATGATTGCCTCTAGGGCATATTTCCTTCAGTGCTTGCCTGGCAGCTCAGTTGAAGCGAGAGATGGATCTGGGTAGTACTACTGGGATTCCTGATATTTCACCTGCTCGGCGTCTATTCGAAAAGAAAAACCAAACAAACAAGAGCCAACATAAATAAAGTGCACAAGCATATAAATAAAATGCGGCAAGCAAACAAGCATGCCATGATGAATGATGCACAATTTACATGGCAATAAAGTAGCGTGGCAAGGGTGAGGTGTGGGGACAAGAATAAATCATTTTATTAATTATTTGGTCAAGTTTTATTGACATAAAAAGTTCTGATTTTTAATATTGATATGATGCATGCTGCAATTCAGAACATGGAATGCATAACCAGAACGGGCTCGTCGCGCTGATTGATTTAGACATATTGTTTGTCAAATTTGGAGTTATAGAATTAAAGTTATTAATTAATTAAGAAAAGGCATTTTTTGCAATTAAACAATTTCGAAAATTTATATTAGTCAAACATTATTTTGGATGGCATATTTGAATTCCTCACATTTTTCTGATTCAAAAACATATAGCATTTGTATTATTTGGATAAGTCAATTAAAAGATAATATTTTCTGGATTTAAAACATATTTAACAATTTCTGAAATCATTTTTATTAAACAGAAAAAGATCAGAGACTTTTTGAACACATAGGAAGCTAGCCTGAGTCATAGACAGGTGGGGTCGCCTGCTGAGCTGGCGGGAAAATGACACAGCGGCTTTTCTCACCGAGCGCTCAGCCAGCCACGGAGGATGACAGGCGGGACCCGCGTCTGTGTGGACCGACACGCGGGCGCGCGAACAGGGCGCAACCACATGGCCGAGACAGGGACTACGGGTTGAGGAACCAACAACCTGGGTGCCTTTTTACAAAAGTGCAGCAGCGGCTGACAAGCGGGCCCGGTGGAGCGCGGGTTGAGCCGCAAAAAGGCGTAGGGGGGTATTCGCAAAAAGGACCGTGGGTACTGTTTTTCTTCCATCGGCTTTCTCTGACGAAACTGTCGGCGCGGGGAAAAACAGAGTGCGGCGGGGGTCGAACTCGCGATCTGGCGTGCGCGCGCGGCGGTGGCGACCACTGGGGCTAGCGGAGGTTGTTGCTGGGTAAACGCTACGCGACAAGATGATGTATCGGCGGCGCAACGACGGGGGTGGCGAACGCGAGCGCGGTGCACAGAGAATGCTCGCCGGAGTGCGTGGCGTGTACAGGGAGTAGATCGGCAAGATGGGGTGTCTGGGAGGTTCGGAGGCTCACAGTGGGGAGGTTGGTGGTGGCGGATCGAGCCGGGAAGCAGGGGATCGCTGGGGAAGCTGGCGACCGGCGGGTTAGGGTTTTTCGTCGGCCACATCGAACGGCAACGGCTCCGGCACGTCTCCTCCTCGCCTGCGAGCACAGGGGCGCTGCTGGAGGTCTCCTCGGTCTTCCTCGACACCTCAACGCCACGCCTTCCTCCTCCTAGCTACTGTGTCGAGCCGATGCCGACGGTGGCCGAACGGAGATGGAAGAGAGAGGGGGTAGCGGTAGGTGGGTAAGGAGGAGTAGAAGGGCTAGGCTCTGGGTGGATCTGGGGTGACACCAGGCATAGAGGAGGGGGTAGATAAGGTCGATGCAGAATGAGAGCACATGGGGGGGTAGCTCGGGTGAAAAAGGTGGTGGTGGCCACCTTTCTCCTCTCACGTGGTAGGCACGGCTCGGGAGGCCTGGGGTCTGCAGCTGGGGACAGAGGGGCACGACGCAAGGTGGCTCGTTTGGGTGTCCTGGGCAGCGAGGGAAAGAGGAAAAGAGAGGAGGCTCGGCCTAGGGTTTAGGTTAGAGAGGGGTGGCTCGGCATGGAGTAGAAAGGATGATTGGGGCCGAACCAGGCCACAAGGTTGGTGGTGGTCTCGGTTTGAGGAGAGGGAAATAGGTGGTGAGGTGAGGGTGTAGCTAGGTTTAGTGATGGCTAGGGTTTAGGGTTAGGGCTTTACAAGCTCTCACAAGATCAAGCATGGGGTGATGAGATTATGGAGGTGAGGTAGGAGCAGGGTTTTAGCTAGATTAGTTTGTGGGAAGGTGAGCAAGAGAGAGAGAGGAGGGATCAGCCAAGCAAGGTGGAAGAGAAGGTTTAAGATAGAGATTAAGAAAAGGTGCTCATGTATAGATGGGGTAGGATAGCTAGGCATTAAGGCATGTGGATAAGGAGGCCCACATACATGCACAAGAGATAAGTGTAGGTTTGCAAGGTGGGTTTGAGTTAAATTCAAACAAAACAAAAGAGGTGAAGTAAGAGAGAAAAGACATGAGAGGAAAACATGTGTGCATGGCCCATGCATTGTGATAAATGCTCCAAAACCATGCAATTTAAACAAGCTTCCTATTATTCCAAAAGGCTCCACAAACATTCATGGAAGCTTCTTGACCTCATGTAGCAACATCAAAGAATGGTCATGCATCAATTTGCAAGGTGGCCATGGTAGTGTGTATGTGCCACTAATGTGAATATAGCCACCATGAATTCAAACATAGCCATAGCTTTAAATAGAGACATACAAGGTAGAAAGAATGATATTTCTACAATACATGGCATTGAAAGGTGACCATGTATGCCTCCACATACCACCTTGTGAAAACAAGGAGGGAAGCATCTAGAACAAAAGAAGGGACCCCTCCCAATTATTTATGAGCTAGATGTAAACCCAAATAAAATGCGAAGCCCACATATAGTTGGATGGTGGAATTTATGGGGTGGTGACACAGAAAGGTGGTGGAGTTAATAAAAGATATGCCCCCAACTCAACTTGGGGATCAAGCATTTATCAAGAACCAAATACAATATATCAAGAGGCAAATACAATTAATAAATGCATATGAGACAAGATCCAAAAGAAAAGGGGTTTTATATGATGCTCAAATGCAAGGTGGCATGATGACATGAGCATGATATAATTATGATGCAACAATTATATGTAGGAAGTAGCATTTTATTATTAGACCATGTAGCATTACAGATGTTTGACAGATGGGATGCTACAACCGGCAGGGGCCTCCTCGCCAGCGAATACGTCGGAAGCAGGGATGGGGTCCTGGACGGGGATGGCGGCTGTCTTCGATGCCTCAACGGGGGCCTGGATTGAGAAAGGGTCTCCTCACTTGGCGACCTTGGAGGCAACGACGGCCACCACATCCTTCTTCTCCATCACCATCGCGATTGGGGTTTTCTTTGGGGTTTGTAGAAGGTGCTGGGACAGTGGAGACGGTTGCGTGAGTGAGTGAGTGCGTGAGTGAGTGAGGGTAGGTAGGCGGATTGGGAGAGGGAGAGGGGATCTATAATAAAGGTTAAGGGAAGGGACATTTTGTTGCACCTCCGTCCACCGCGTACTAACCGCGTACGCTACTGCACCATTGATGACCCACAAGTATAGGGGGTGTATCGCAGTATTTTTGATAAGTAAGAGTGTCGAGCCCAACGAGGAGCAGAAGGTGCTGGCTAGTGGTATGGATCAGGAATTCTCTGCAAATACTTAGCAAACGGGTTTTTAGGGATTTACGATACAACAAGTAAACAAAGTACGAGTAAATAAAAGACAGTAGGAATAAATGCAGCAAGTGGCCCAATCCTTTATGCAGCAAAGGACAAGCCGGTTGTATTTCTATAGATGACCAAACGTTCTCGAGGACACATGGGAAGACTGTCAAGTGCTTTCGCTTCATATAGTTGATTAATCTTCTTTAGCTTGCTAAGTGTTGTCTGGGTGAACCTGTGCTAATGTACCGCCCCATCCAAGACTAATACATACTTGTGATTATACCCCTTGCAAACATCCGTAAGTACAAGAAAGTAATTAAGGTAGAAACCTAACCACAGCTTTAAACTCTAAGCCCCTTACATCCCTTGTGCAATGGTTTCCTAACGGGGGTTCAGGTTTCTGTCACTCCGGCAACCCCTACGATTAGTAGCCAAATACACAATACATTCCCCTAGGCCCATATAGGTGAAGTGTCATGTAGTCGACGTTCACATGACACCACTAGAAGAAGTACACCACAACTTAAATAACAATCTACTGAATCTTTCTCAACGCAACTCCACTACTAACAACAAGACTTCTCCCATGTCCTCAAGAACAAAACGAACTACTCACAAGACATCATATGGATCATGATCAGAGAATGGAATAATGATGTATAACAATCTGAACATAAACAATAATTCAATGGTTCACTCAATAGCATCAACTACAAAGAGTAATCAACACCGAGAAAGTTTCCCCTATGAACTATGCAAGATTCAACTCAATTGTTACAGCAATATGGAGATGATGATGAGGGTGCTGATGGTGGTGATGATGATGATGACGATCCCGATGAAGTCCAGCTTGATGGTGGGGTTGATGGCGATGATCTCCCCTCTCCGGGAAGGAATTCCCCCGGCAGAAATCTGTCTGCCGGAGAGATCTTTCTCTCTCGGTGTTTTCCGCCCCGCAGAGGCGGCGGAATCTTTCTGTGGTCGCTCCCCGAGTCTTAGGGTTTCGTGGGGATGATATACGCTAGAGGAGAGAGGCTGGAGTGGGCCAGGGCGGCAACACCACCTCCAGGCGCGGCCTAGGCCTGCCCGCGCCATGGGGTGGTGTGGGGCCCCTGTGGCCCACCTCCACTACATCTTCTAGCATCCTGAGTCTTCTGGAAAAATAGGATTTTCTGTATATTTTCCCAGATTTTCAGATCTTCACGAATTTTGCCTCCAAACAGCACCTTTTCCATCAGAATCCTGACTGCAGCGGTCCATGCTCCAAAAGTCATCAACCATGCAAAAATAGATGAAATAACATAAGTATCACCTCTCAATACGAAATATATCAATGAATAATAGTGAATTAAGACATAGAATAATGATGCAAAATGGACGTATCAACCATGCACTGCAACATGCATCCATTACTGCACCATGCACCACGACAGGCGTATGGTAACTCATGTTTTTCCCTCGAGTCTAACCCTGGTGCGTTAGACATACTCATTTATCCCCTCAAGAGTAACAATGGCACGTTAGGTGTACTCACGTTTATCCTCGGGTACTAACCCTGGTGCGTGTAATATAGTCAGTTTTACCCTCAAGTGGCTAGTCAACACAAAGTCAACGAATGGGGTTTAGTTGCTAATTGGTTCATTTTATACATAACCAATTTTAAAAAAAATCAAAAGATAGTGGCAGCTACTAATGGAGTCTTCTTATGTGACCTGCCACCTAGGAAAACATAAGAAACATAGAGAAATCAAGTTTTACCCTAAAACACCACTTCTCAAATCACCTACTAGCTATGAAGGTGCATAGCTTTCTATGCAAACCCTTTGCCAAAACATCCTTCCCAAAAACATAGTTTGTCTGAATGAGGCCATAGTTGGCATACTCGTCTATATTTAAATTGCAAATAATTTAATGTAGGCCAAAATGTATTTGATTATATAAAACACACATTTTACATTTTTTTAATTTGTTTCTATTTTCTATTTGAATCCCTTAGTCTTGCCCTCGATTTTTTATACTAATAAATTTTGCCCTCTATCACAAAAGCCCAAACGTGTGCTCACTTTGGCTGCTACACCCTGATTGGTCGATACAGTTGTCACACGGATTGTGCCCACCAACCATTGATTCTCTGTGATTCAACAGGCAGGATAACTCCTCTATATATGTGCCAACTCTCTATTTGTGCCACCAATACTTTACCTTCGTAAACAAATGAAAACGATGGAAACATGTTCAAAGGACAACATTATCATGTCTAGGGTGTAATTTGAAAGTGTTCAAGAGTTGTATAATTTTGGTAGATGCATGAGACATAAAGATTTTAGTTTAGGGACCCCTTTAGTTTATGCATTTATTTTCACGCTCTAAAATGGTAAACTCTCAACAACATTATCATATCCAAAGTGTAATTTGAAAGTGTTCAAGAGTTGTATAATTCTGGTATATGCACAAGACAAAAAAATTAGTTTAGGGACCCCTTTAGTTTATGCATTTCTTTTCACGCTCTAAAAATGGTAGACTCTCAAGATTTTCTTAGGACAACATTATCATATCCAAAGTGTAATTTGAAAGTGTTCAAGAGATGTATAATTTTGGTATATGCATGAGACAAAAGATTTTAGTTTAGTGATACCTTTAGTTTATGCATTACTTTTCACTCTCTAGAAATGGTAAACTCCCAAGGTTTTATTAGGAGAACATTATCATGTCCAAAGTGTAATTTGAAAGTGTTCAATAGTTGTATAATTTTGGTATATGCACGATACAAAAATATTTTAGTTTAGGGATCCCTTTAGTTTATGAATTTATTTTCATGCTCTAAAAATGGTAAACTTTTTAGGTTTTCTTAGAACAACATTATCATGTCCAAAGTGTAATTTGGAAGTGTTCAAGAGTTGTATAATATTGTTATATGCATGAGACAAAAAGATTTTAGTTTAGGGATCCCTTTAGTTTATGCATTACTTTTCACTCTCTAAAAATGGTAAACTCCCAATATTTTCTTAGGACAACATTATCGTGTCCAAAGTGTAATTTGAAAGTGTTCAAGAGTTGTATAATTTTGGTATATGCACAAGACAAAAATATTTTAGTTTAGGGCTCCCTTTGGTTTATGAATTTCTTTCCATTCTCTGAAAATGGTAAACTCCCAAGATTTTCTTAGGACAATATTATCATGTCCAAAGTGTAATTTGAAAGTGTTAAATAGATGTATAATTTTGGTATATGCATGAGACAAAAATATTTTAGTTTAGTGATCGCTTTAGTTTATGCATTACTTTTTGCTTTCTAGAAATGGTAAACTCCCAAGGTTTTCTTAGGAAAACATTATCATGTACAAAGTGTAATTGGAACGTGTTCAAGAGTTGTATAATTTTGGTATATGCATTAGACAAAAAGATTTTAGTGAATGCATTACTTATCACCCTCTAAAAATGATAAACCATCTTTTTTACATCAAGAGTTGTATAATGTTTTTAATAGGAAAGTATTCAAGAGTTGTGTCATTTTCTTTCTTATACTTCCTTCTCCCTAAATATTAAAGTTTGACTTTCACCTCATAGACTTGATTGCAACCGAGACACTAACTCGATAAACAAATTGATTTTTTCATAGGCACCCAAACTAGCATCGAGAATAATTCTACATAGTAAGCCCCCCTCCGGGCTCCTGAGTTCTGCTAACTGATTCCTCAATCAGCCTATCAATGTACACATCCACTCGAAATGGTCAAAATGCTCGCATTTCTTCAGGATCTAAAAATGGCAACATGAACCCTAAATCCCAAATTCTGAGGGAATAACAAGAAAATAGATAGAAATCAGAACAATTTGGTACAAACGGGAGGCCAAAGTGAAGCTAGGCATCACTCGCCGGCAGGAGAAGGGCTGCCGTCACCGGAGAAGAAAAGAATAGGGTGCGGGAAAAGAAAGGGGAGCCAATAGCACAGGCACGGGCGCGAGTGATAGCTTCAATCCGGATTTAAGAATGCAGTATAGTAGCTTTTTCCCTAGTAGACCTAGGTTTAATCGAATCCTTGGGAAACAATGCTAAAAGGAAAATAATAAGGCATGTCTACAAGACTTGTTTCTTCGTTTTACCTTCGTTCACCGGATCTTTCTAGTTTACTTTGGATCATGGGTTGTTTCAATGGATGGAGATAGGCCAAGGTTGAAGATTGCACATCGTATGGGATAAAGATAGTAATACGCATATTCATATGTAATGATTTAACAAAGATTAAATTTGTGGCCAACACATCCCGATATACTAGAGCCCCTGCGAGTCACAGGCATAGCAACAGTATTTTGATCCAACCATTGTAATCGTGAAGCACTAGGATTTCAACAATTAATAAGTGAAAACACAGATCAGAGCCTTAATAAGTGATGTTGCTATTATTCCCAAATGGATCGCTAAACAAAGACCGTACTCCCCTTTTTGTCACTAGGTTTCCTACGAGATCGCCGCTCACCAAGTATCTCACCTCAAGCTTTTATCAATCTCTAGGATCTTGGGTACCTACAAGTACATATAACAAGACAAGAGACAAAGAAACAAAGATACAAATCTCTATTGAATCAATACATAGTACTCCCATGGATTAGATGCACATAATTGTTGCAAGGTTTCACCCCAACCCGTAGCCCGTGAGGACTACTCACTCATAAAAAATAAGATAAAGGATAGAAAACATTTGCAAAATACTTAGATTGAAATCAAATATTCTTAAAATGGTCGATGAATCACGAGGATATCTCAAGTACAAGCTAATGGTTATGGCTATGGAGAGGATGAACTATGGTGGTGGATCTCCTTTGGTGGTGTTGTGATGCAATCTGAGAATGGCGCCTCCTGCACAGCGGCTAGGACCTCAAAATATATAGATGCCTTCACGAAAGTCATAGGGTTTGGCGAGACGAAGCCATCTCCACATGGTACAGGCGGGCCATACATACGGGTGGGCCTTGCCCATACCAGTGGTTGTTAAAGCCTCGGTCTACTTGTTTTTACTCTAGGATTGCTTGGCCGTGTAGACTTTCTCAAAATCTTCATTAATGGCTCTTGATTTTGCCTTAAAAGCATGATTTCCTGCACAACACAATTCAAAACAATGGATGGCACACCTTTGCAATAATTAGTCATTAGTATCAAGGATAGAGAGATTCTTGGTCAATTACTTGACTAAAAATGATGTTTAAACGCAGAGAAAGATGGCTATTTTCACATCCATCAACTTCCCAAAGCTCAAACCTTGATCGTCCTCGAGCAAAAAAACAACAAAACTATAAAGAACTCAACGTTTAAACTGAAATAATGAGAGTGTGAATTCACTTACGGTTGGTAGTCATATGAGTCCAGCACTTCTTCCATTTGAAAAGCTCATCAACGTTAGAGAGATGCTAAGAATACTATATGAGCTCTATTAACTCAAAACAATCAAAGTAGAGTTTAATATAAGTAGGAATAACTAGAAAGGTAACATTCAATCCAATTCTTCTAGTTAACTCTCAGCCTGCTAAGGAACAATTCAATATTTCATAGTAGCAGAATTAAGTAAGAGAGATCATGTCCAAAGTAGCATAACAGTCAATTGTCTTATTTACACCCACATTAGTAAATCACGACCATCAAAACACTACTATTTTAATCATTGTTTTTCAAGAAAATTGATAGAGTAGTAATGAGACCATGCCAAATACTGGTTGGTGTGGATCTTTATTTTTCTTCAAGGATCATTGAGTGATTCTTTTAACAAATGGTTTACACAACCTTCAAGAGTACCAATACTTTTTCCCATTATAGTGACAAGTGACACCCATGTCATCAACTCATAGCCAAAATCAGGGGTTGTACCATTGATTGTTTGTAGGCTAGCGGAGTTGTTGGCATCCTAAAGGTGTGCATCAAAACATATAAACTTTTTAAATAGTATCATAGTTTGATCCACAAGGTTAGTTTTTTCATGAATCACAATTACCATTAGATTTCATTTCAATCAAACAACTCCTTTCAAGAGTGTTGTCAAGTCTATCAAAACATCTATGGGGTTAAGTATCTTCAAAGGTATACTCTTAAGACAATCACTCATCAAACAAGTCATAAATTTGGGACTTTTCTTGTTGCACTTGTTTGGCAATATTATTCCCAAGACAAGACTCGGTTAACTACAAGAACTAGAGCAAAAGCTTCCACAACTACTTACTCATGCAAATAAAAAGTTTTACTCTAACTATTTTGAATTACTCCCACTAGCATAGCATCTTAGTAACTCAACTAGCTAAGATAAACAATTCAAACTTCCAAAGTGGGATACATAGCACATACCTCTCATGAGTGACTTCATATTTCTCTTCCTTATGGGGATGTGTTCCTTTAAAAGTCAAGTTAAAATCACTCTCATAATAATATTGAAGCAAAGAGGCAATATGCAAATCCACTTTCATGAAAAAGGATAAAAGGAAAAATATTTCTATATTTTTGAGGATGGGGATTAAAGAATATAAAAACTTGTGACCAAGCAAGCAACTAAGAAAAGAAAAACAAACGAATGGAAAACAAAAGCAGATGGAAAAC
This sequence comes from Avena eriantha, assembly GCA_910589775.1. Taxonomy (NCBI): domain Eukaryota; kingdom Viridiplantae; phylum Streptophyta; class Magnoliopsida; order Poales; family Poaceae; genus Avena; species Avena eriantha. Next base: position 226,512,075 of record OU342744.1, read on the forward strand.
AAAATAAAAAAGCAAAGTGTTGGAAAAACCAACATGAGTGTTTCAAATCTCACAAGGAGCTGAAGTACAACCTCATCATTACACAAATATAAATGTCGAGGGACACATCCCCGAGCCTAGGCTTTTGCAAGCCTTTTTGTTCCTCATTATGGTGGTGGTGGATAATATTCCAAGTTCCATTGACTGCTCCAATTGGTGAACTGGGTTGAGAGGGTGGTAGTAGCATCTTGAAGGTTGATGGAGAGGTTGCTCATATTCTGGATGCTTCCTTCGAGAGCATAAATATCATTATCAGTGGTGTAGTAGTTTTGTGGCTGCTCATCCTGTTCGGGTCCTTCTTTTTATACTTCTTCATCTTATCCTTCTTCATCCATGGGTTCTTCATGTTGGGGCTCGCTTCAATCTGCACGGCAAAACACAAACATGAAGGGGTTCGTGCATGAAAACAATAATTTTTTCCTACACCAAGAACTCTAATGCTAGGACCTATCTATTAGTAATGTGATATGTTGCAAACGTATCTATAATTTTTGATGTTCCATTCTTGTTTTATTTCTACTTTCTTATGTTTTGTCCACACTTTGGAGTACTTTTACACATTTTCTAGAACTAACCTATTAACAAGATGCCATAGTGCTAGTTGCCTATTTTCTTTTGTTTTTGGTTCCAGAAAAGCCAGAAAATGAATATTCTCGGAATTGGACGGGACAAAAGCCAATATGCCTATTTTTCCCGGAGCAGCACGGAAACATGAAGACGAGACGGAGAGGGGCCATGGGCTGGCCATACCATGTGGTGGCGCGGGCTAGCCCTGGCCGCACCACCAGGTGGTGTGGGCCCCTCCTGCCTCCACCGACTTTGCCTCTTCGCCTATAAGAATCCTCTCGATGCATAAACCCTAAATAGAACAGCCTCTAGCCACGAAAAGTTTTGCAGGGCCGCTGCAACCGAAGGGGAGATCCGGGGGACACAAAGTCTCTGTTCTGGCACCCTGCCGAGACGAGGAAGTTCCCTGGGAGCCATCTCTGTCGATCTCCACCACCATCTCCATCGCCGTTGCTGATTCCCATGATGACGAGAGAGTAGTTCTCTCTCAAGGCTAAGGGTTCTACCGGTAGCTATGTGTTCATCTGTCTCTCTATGCCTGATCATATTGTGATCATGAGATTTGTAATCAAGTAGATCTACCTTGCTACTCAAGTACTTTAATAGATCACTGCTCTCGCCACATGTGTGAAAGTGACAGCGTGCACACCGTGGTGGCACTTAGGCTAGAGATTACAAATACTTGTTATGAGTTATATTTGGAGTTGGATGTTTCTATGAAATTGTGGTATTTGTTGGAACCATATAGAGCTCAAGGTGACAGTGTGGTGTTACCTAGATGGGGAAAGTGAACTTTGAGGTGTGTTGTTATAGGCCTACCATGGATTAGAGTGTCCAACCGGAGAGTAGTTCAGAGTAGTATCATGAAGAGAAGATATTTATATGAGAGTGTTCACTAGTGAAAGTATGATCCCTAGGCCTTATTTCTAAACATTGAAACACCATTTGCAATTATATCTGTTACATGTTTGCTTGCTTCCATCTTTATTTCAGTTTACCTTTAGTCTCTTCCACACCATCAAAGTATTTTCTGGCACCGTTGTCTTTTATCCATACCACTTGTATTTCACTATCTCTTCGCCGAACTAGTGCACCTATACACCTAACAAGTGTGTTGGGTGTGTTGGGGACACAAGAGACTTCTTGTATCTTGATTGCAGGGTTGCTTGAGAGAGATACCTTTGACCACTTCCTCCCTGAGTTCGATAAACCTTGGGTAATCCACTTAAGGGAAAACTTGCTGATGTTCTACAAACCTCTGCACTTCGAGGCCCAAAAATTGTCTACAAGAATAGAAGTGTGTAGACATCATAATGCAGTAACGGGAGGGGCTTTTCGCGAACTTACCCTTGAAGACCGAAAAGCATTGTCAACACTCAGGAGAGCGTGGTTGATGTAGTCGTACTGAAGCTGACCTTGGGGTCATGTTGAAGTCATTCGGTTCCTGCGACTCGTAGTGCCCCAAATGTTGAACCTCCAAGGGAGTTACACACGTCTGGTGCCTGACGATGACTCCTGCTCCTCTTATCCAGTAGCAATTGTAGAAGTAGACCTTCTGGATCCGAATCCCGCAGCACGACAGCACTCCGCACTAAAGAAGACTCATGATCGCGCTGTCTAGACTTGGGACCATAGTCACGGGAGAAAGAGAGAGAATCAACTGGAGGTCTCCACAAAAGAGAGGAAACCTTTTATTGATTATTGGTGTATTTAATTTGTCAAAATACCTCACAATATATAGGGTAAAAAAAGCCACACAGTTAATTGCCTTAGCCATGTGGGACTAAACAAAGGAGAGGGGAGGAGGCGGGCTGGCCTATTGGGTTCGCAGCATAGAAAACAAAAATTCCTACGATGAGAACTACTAAGCACCAAAATCTATCTACTAGATGTTGGGGATATACTTTCCAGGTATCCTCATAGTTCCTCACTGACTAGGGTGGCCCACTTCGGGTTAGAGCTTTGCTTCACGGGCGGCCCAGTCAGGGAGAAAAGACGGAGTCCAATCCGGCTACGGGAAGGCCTAGAAGACTTACCGACTTAGGTCCATGGTGTTACTTGTAGTTCAAGATGTGCTCTGTAACCAACTCTTAGTCGTAGCCGGACTGATGTCTCTTGTAAACCCTAGGCTGCATATCTATATAAGCCATCCTAGGGAGAGACTTTAGGGCACCTACCCTCATAGTCTACAATCTCAACTCGCACAGGCGAACCCTTGTAACCCATATTCCGGCTCGGTCGTATTACTTGATTGCTAGCAGGAGTACGATCCGTCCAAAGCCGGCGGATTCGAACCTGGGTAAACTTGTGTGCTCACCGTCCTGGAATACTGTACGTCTCACACCTCTATCTTCCGCATGCCTCGAGGACCCTCTCATGGCGTACTTGTCATCAATCCGACGACAGTTGGCGCCCACTATGGGGCAAGTGAGCTTCGGATCTGCGTTCCGAGCGGAATCTGCAAGAATCGGAATCGGCGAGACTATCGTTGTCGGATGCATCCTCTACGCTAGTGACATCCCTCTCATCGTTCTCGACGAGAGCTGGATTCCGGCTAGGGAGGCTGTGACTGCCTACACCATCATGTCTTTTGGCGAGATCGATGTTTACATCGGTTTTGCTGAACCTGCCCCACCCACCCCAACGGTAATGATAGAGGCAGAAGAATCTTCTGGGTCCCCTTTGTCCGCGGACGCGGCAGAGTTCCGGATCTCAGAAAACCCTAATCCCACCCAGCCCGCACCAGTTGCGGATTTAGTGGAGAAATCTGAGCCTGAAGAAGACGTGGCGGTCCAAGTCGAATCTGGAGTGGATCTCCTTGGAGAGGCCGAATCCCAGATCGACCCACCCGCTGAAGTCGAAATCCAGGAGGATCATATCAATGATACTGATTCCGGCTCTGATGACGCCGGGATAGACATGCCTTTCCTAAGGTACACACTATGACGTATGATAATGCAAGACGCAAGCACATATGCAATTCTCGAGACCATCAAAAGTTTCGACAAAGCTGATCGCGAGAGCCGCAGGTACCTCAGGAAGCACGCATCGCACTTTGTCGGATATGTGGGATCTGGATCCAACTCTGCCGATGCTGGAGACAACACCGACTTTGTGCTGGAGGCAATCGGAACAAACGCCGACGTACCCGCATCCTCAGATGAATCGATGACGTCAGTAGATTTCCGAAAGTTCTCTGCGGAATATGAAGAGGAGTATAACTCCAAAGCTGCAGAAGAAGGAGATGCCATGGATGAACGATCCAGGGAACACTCTCCTAAAGCGCAGGATGCCATGGAAGTCGGAGATAATCCCGAAGTCCAGATGTCCGAAAGTACCGATCAGAGCTTGACTTCAGGAAACGGACCCAAAGCCGTCTTTGCTACCGGTGCTGCCAAGAAGGCAAAGAAGAAGAACAAGAAGAACAAGACCCCGGCAAAAGACCCTCTGACAGAGGAGGTGATTGCCGAGGAATATGAAGAAGACTCGGATGGAGTGCTTATCCCAGATGAGCCCAAAAAATAAGAATCGGTGGATGGACACGTGATCACTGAAGGTGCGCGTAAACTCATTGATGCTGCATTAACCACACCTATTCCCACAGCTACAGAACTTACTGCTGAAGAACTGGACGAGAGGGCACAGTCCCTAGAAGCGCGTCGTCAAGTTCTCCTCGATGAAGCCAAAAACATTGAGGAGGAAAAGAAACGTATAGCATATGCGGAGAAGTACAACTCCAGGAAATACCAGAAGACCAGGAAGCGACATACTAATGACAACCAATTCCCGCAGATCCACGCCGTCCTTTTCGGGGATGAGATGGGGAAGCCTCGGAAATATAGCAAAGGGGATTGGGTATATCCCACCCCAGTACAGAATACCGTGGCGGCCCGAGAAATCCTATCGGCTAATCCAGGCCTAGAGGAGATCCGGTTGGGAATCAAACTAATCAACAAGGGACTGGAGCAGCAAAAGGTCGCCATGTCCGGGAGTCAAAAACTGGTCTCTGATTCCGACAAATGTCGCACAGACCCGGCATGGGCTGACGTAAGACCCCAGCGCGTTTCGGAGCAGTACCACCGCCCCGATCGCCGGGAAGACAATTACTCAAGAACCGGATCTTCAGGACAACACCACAAAGCTTCCTGGGACTGGCGTAATGTTAACCCAGTTGCCAAGCAAGAGGCAATTGGTGCACTGAATCCGAGGAACCCACCCCGGAGAGAGTCGAAAGACCGTAGGGACGACGATAAAGAGAAACGTCGGGAGGAGGACTAACAGAGAATGCCACCCCTAGGCATGCTAGCCATCCGGACGATAGACGAAGAAACGATGGACACCGTGCTGAGACAAGCCGACAGGGGGCTCGTCACAATGAAGACCCTCCCCGGAACCGGAATAATGACGCTCTGGACGGAGGCCGGCGATCAGCCAGAAATAACCCAGCTGCTCCAGCATCTCCACCAAGTAGCCATCACAACGGCTCTCAAGGAGTCCAGGGAGGGCATCGAGGTGGAGGAGGTAGTGGCAGAAGCCGAAGTCCAGCTCGAAGGCACCGTAGCCACAACCGACATTCGGGACAATCTCTATCCCCAAACGACACAAGGCACAAGATCAACTCCAACATAGAGGCGCGACGCTACGAAAAAGATGATATCTACGTGGGCCCAAAGTGCTTCGGACCACGCATCAGAGCTATGAGATTCCCGGAAGGATTTGCTATCTCAAGACATATCCAAGCCTACGACAGCATTGCTCGGCCAGATACCTGGCTACATGATTTCTTCCAAGCTTGCTGCATCGCCAAAGGCGGAAACTGCCTGGTCGCAACCCGATATCTCCCACTCATGTTGTGGAAGACGGCACGATCATGACTCAATGAACTTCTGGAGAACACCATCCGCAACTTGTATGACATGCAAAGTGCGTTCTTTTGGAATTTCGAAGGCACATACCGGAGGCCTTGTACGGTCGGAGACCTACAACGTTGCACCCAGAAGGCCGGAGAAACTTTTCGGGATTACCTCGGATGATGGATCGACACCAAGAACTCCTATCAGGGAGTAAAAGATCAAACTGCGATTGAAGCTTTCATTGTAGGTCTCCCAATTGGTTTACTACGTCATCGTTTGAAGTGTGACAAAGTTACTAATTTGGGAGAGATGATAGAAACAGCGAGCAAGTATGCAGATGTTGATGACGACGCAGAGGGATTACTCAATGCCCTAGCTATGCCGCAGTCGGCAAAACAACCAAAGCAACAAGCTCAGAAGCGCAAGAACACCTCGGAAGAGAAACCCAACGCAGAAACGGCAGTGGTCACTGCTACTTTCGGGTCTAGAGGACGAGGAGGACGCGGCGGAGGCCGCGGGCGTGGCCATGGGACTTCGAGAGTTCAAGGTAGAGGAGACCAACAACCTGGCAAAACCTACACTTGGGCCGACATTGCCAATAACCTATGTGTGCATTACCTAGACGCCAATGGGGGCTCGTCCCACACCAACACTGAGTGTCGTTTCAATGATGACATCAAGAGAGATGACACCGCTGGCTACAAAGCTAAGCGGATGAATGGAAAGAAGAATCCCGATAAAGATAAAGATACCAAGGAAGATTCCGACATGGAGGAAGCTGATGCTTCAAATCCCAAGTCGGAAGGGAAGAAAAAATTTCCGACCAAGAAAGACACTTACGTCACCTTCCTCGGATCTCAACCAGCAAAGGTCAAGAAAGCAGTTCTACATGAGCTCAATGCAACAGTTCCGGCTGTCCCCCAATTTTTGGATTGGTCGGAAGTTTCAATCACGTTTGACTGTGCTGATCATCCGCCTAAGCTACACAGGCGAGGAAAATACGCCTTAATCGTCAATCCACTTATTGACGGTTATGGTTTCTCCAAGACTCTCATGGACGGCGGCAGCAGTATCAATATTCTGTATGTCGAAACACTACGCCGGATGAAGATCTCGGAGACCCAGCTGAATCACAGCACTGTGATTTTTCACAGAGTTGTCCCAGGAAGAGAAGCTAATTCCCTGGGAGAAATCACTTTGGATGTTACCTTTGGAACTCCAAAGAACTATCGGACGGTGATTTGGTTCAATAAAGGTGATTTGGTTCTCTGGCTTGTGCAACAAAGAAAGCATAAACTTTCCCCAGTATGGGAAGGGCCCTTTTTAGTTAGTCAAGTATTGCACAATGGTTCATATTACTTAACTGACATGAGGCCAGTCAAAGAAAGACCTGCTACTAAGAAGAGAAAGAGAGCTGGAAGCAGTACAAATCCGGATGAGTTAGACAGACCATGGAATATTTCTCAGCTACGTCCCTTTTATTCTTTGTTCATCTTTCTTTGTAATCATACATATGTACATGTTCTGAGAAGAAATAAAAGTCTTGGTTGCCTCAAGTTTTTTCTGAGAAGTTTCTACCATCTTATTTCCGAATGATCATGTCATAGTCGAAAATCCCAGAATACTTGAAAGTACGTTATGCTCATGTTTGTTCTGGTTTAGATTTTCGATTCTAAAAATGCTACCTTCGGGTATAACTCTAAAAGTTTCTAGTCTATACTTTGGTTATTTGTCTGATTACCGGATGCGGGTATTTTCCGAGTAGTGAATTGTTGGTACTGGAAGCCGGCTTTGTTTTCGAGTTTAAACTGGTTTAGCAATTGAGCTCCGTTGCTCGGCAAAGTGTCTGTGCAGAAGGTTTAGCCGGCTCACGAAAGGGACGAGGCGGAAAGCTAGATAAACGATAAGTATAGACGAAAAAAGATAAGTGCTTATGTAAACATTTCAGGCACATAAAAATTTAAAGCCAAAAAGTGCTGAATAGATCAAAAGATTAGCACTAGCAAAGTTATAGTACTACATATTTACAGACCCATCATGTTTCTCAGAATAATACATTTGTTTCTGGTAATCTATGATGCAGGAGGAGAGAAAGGAGCTGCCGGCTCGCTGGATACATCGCCTTAATATCGTTCCGAGATGTCCAGATCCGAAATGGTCTATGCATCGTCGGAATCTTCAACTGCTTCTTCTAGAGGCGGAGGCGGCGTGTCCATGCGGGTGAAGAAGGGAGTATCATAGCTAGTTAAATCAGCCACGTGACACCCATATCCGGCGCAGGAATCCATGATGGATTTGATGTCATGTTCCTGGCCGTCTTCATCCACTGTAAAATACCCTCTGGTCACTTGGCATATCTCCATGCTTCCATGGTGGCTCATGACCATGGTGAGAGCGTTCTGTGCTACGGATCGCGTGTAGGACAGGTTCCAATCCTGGACAAGTTGCGGCATCTCCTTCGCCTTGTCTCGCACCTGAAAGTACGACATGCTATGCATGTCTGGAATCTTGAGAGCTTCGCCAATATCCTCAAGGGATGGACGGAAGTCATGAAGCAAATCACCGACTTGGGTAAGCCGGTGGGTACGAGGCTCGGCAGAGGTGGAGTCCGTCAAGTTCAAAGGACCTATAAACAAAGCAATTAGGAAAAAACTGACATTGAAAGATTCGAAGCATAAACATAAGTCAGAAGGATGGAAACATACCGAAGATGACGTTGTCAACTTTGGTCTTCTCTTCACAAAGACTCTGGAGTTCAGCCCGGAGCGCCTCGGAAAGGTCCCTCTCTCTACAAAGCTCGTTGTTGAGATCCGAGATTCTTTGATCTTGAGCAGCAATCTTACGATCATGCTCATCAGTAGCCATGGAGGAGGATTCGAGAACTTGAGCGATGCTCTTCTCATGATCCGCCTTGAGCTTATCCAGCTCTTGGCGAAGTTCTTTGTTCTCCACCACCAAGGTTTTGAGGTTCTCGACCTCTTCAATCATAGCGCAAGACTATTTTACCAGTGTTGTAAGTCAAAAAGAACAACAGTTCAGTAAAAAAATCGACTATGAAAATATGAAAGACAAGGTTTGAGTCTCGGAATGTTTACTCGGCCTCATCCTTGGAGACCTTAAGCTCAGCATTCTTAAGTCGGAGAGCTTTAATCTCTCTCCGCTTGTTGCAGACATTTTTCAACAAATCCTGGTTAAAGGAATATACTTTCTGTAAGTCAGAAGTCTACTAAAGACTCGGGCTAATATTTTTACTAATATCAGCATGAGCCTTGGGGGCTACACTAGTTCATTCTTTGGCATCCTAAGGAAGCATAAACCCGGATTATATATCCTACTTCATGCTTGGGGGCTAGAGGATATGATATGGAATAAAGGAAAAATAGGAATTAGAATTCCGACTTACATATTATTCGCGAGTAAGTTTATCCAAACTCGCATTCACTTCAACAGCAACCTTCTCGGCGAGAGTCAGAGGAACCACTGGCGTAGTTGGAAGCTCACCGGTCCTTATCCTCTCGTTGCAAAGACGCACTTGTTCAAGAAGGTTATAGTGCTTGATGTCCTCTGCCTCTTGTGCTTCTTCTTCGGCAGAAAGATTTCTTTTCTCCAGGCATTGCCTGGCCAGCAACTGGATCTCTTCAGCAGATTTCCAGGACATGCCAAACTTGGCAAGCCCCGGATTGTTGAGAAGGTTTTCGGCAAAGGTCTCTGCCGAGGGATCATTACCCGAAGAGGGTTCACCCTTAGCTAAATGTGACTCACCCATGGTGATGTCAGTTTGCGATTCAAGGATCACTGGCTCCGTTGAAGGAGTCGGATCTTCTGTGATGGCCGGCGACAGAGTAGTCACTGGCATTACAGAGGATTGGGGGGCAGGAGTTGGAGGAGCCACGGCAGGAGAGGCTATGGTCAGCTTCGTCTATCGGAGGGGCTTCAAAGAAGTTCCCTTCCCCTTACCCTTGATGAGATGCTTAGCTCTGAGAATGTAATAGAATAGAAAACATTACATCTCGGAAGAAAATTCGAGTAAGGTACATAGGTGAAAAGTTGTGTTGAAAGTTACCTCTTCACGACGGGCACCTCCTTTGTACCGATAGCCACTGTCGGAGCCTTGTGCTTCTTAAGCGCAATGTCCGGCAATGGGACTAGTTCCACCTCTTGAGAAAACTCTGGAGGATATCCCTCGAGTGGAGCACGTTCCGACTCGGGGAGGTTGGCAAGCTGAAAAAAGAAAACATATCAGTGTTGCAAGATAATTTAAGGATGAAACACATAAAAGGATTTATTGTTAAAAGCTTACCGGCACCACAGGGTTCTCCGCTGTGTGCATGTCTAGAGAAACTTCCGGGATCTTCCTCTCGATCTGTTCCCTTATCAGCCACTTAACATGGCTAATATAACCTTGCGAGGTATATGCTCTGGAACTGATGCGAAGGGAATCTTTTTTGGACGACGTGATGGACTGCATCACTCGGTCTCCGTGGTGCTGGAGGGGTTGGATCCGGCGTGATACCCAACATTGGACCAAGTCGGATCCCTTCAGTCCTTTGTGTTTTATCAGATATTCAATCCGCCTCTTGGCAAGAAGCAGATCGTCACTGAGAGCCGGAGCAGGCTCGTCCCAAGATGCTTGGGGAGTCGGAGCTCTGTCGATAAAAGCCGGCAAAGCGGTGGCTTTGCCGAGAGCAGGGACATCCTTGTGATAAAAGAAAGTGGCTGGCCATTGCTTGACCGAGTCACTGGCTAGAATCTTAGGATAGGCACGATCACGCCTAACCGAAAAACTAATTGTACCGGTAATATAAGGAATACCGGCAGTAATAGAATTTCTCCGGACATGGAAGTAGTACTGGAATAGAGTAAGACTTGGCCTAATGCCGATATATCCCTCGCACAAGGCCGCATAGGCGCTCATCTCTAGGATGGAGTTAGGAGGAAGATGGTGAAGAAGAACACTGTAATGATCTATCACCTCGGAAAAGAATTCCGTGGGAGGGAATGACAAACCTCTGTCGAGGTGGGTGCCTAAGTGCACACGCTCGTCAGCGCGCGGGTTGGGGATGGTTTTGCCAGAACCACTCCGCCAGTCGCCGGCACAGAGGAGCCCTTTAGTCTCCACGCCACGGAGCTTCTCGACGCCTAGCAGGCAGGGGATCCAAATCCCGCCATTGCTTTCCTTCTCTGCCGCTGCCGTCGCCGTCGCCGCTACCGCAGCCAAGCCGGATGATGAAGACGATGCCATTCTTCTGGTGCGCCAGTGACCTTAGATGGGCGACGCTGGGAGTTTGGGAAGCAGGGGAGCACTGTGCACGGGGGAGATTTGGAGGAGAAGAAATGGCAAGGGAATAGGTGAAGTGAATCCTCACCCCTTATATCCACCTAACCACGTTAATATTCGTGCAAATGACACGCTATAACCGCCACGCGTCGTGGAAGGAACCGGGAAGGACCCACGCAATGATTACGTCGCCTCGATATCCGCGTACGCATTGAAACGGCGCCTCGGTTCCGAGAATGGTGGACCCACCAACGGTCGTGCTGACATGATGTTTGTCAGAAGACGTGACTTGACCATGACGAGTGTCAGACGATGTTAGAGACCAAGTTCCGGCTTAGTTTGAAAATCAAGCTGGAAAATCCGAGTAACATGTTGATAGGTTCGACTTATTTTTAAGACCCGGATCGTACTTATTGTTGTGAAGTTTCAGGAACCCTTCAAGACTCTGCAAGCCGAAGATCAAGCTAGACGATGATGAATCCGACTTTGGATCTTGGAGACTTAGGGGGGCTGCTATTGGGGATATACTTTCCGGGTATCCTCACAGTTCCTCACTGACCAGGGTGGCCCACTTTGGGTTAGAGCTTTGTTTCACGGGCGACCCAGTCAGGGAGAAAAGACGGAGTCCAATCCGGCTACGGGTAGGCCCAGAAGACTTACCGACTTAAGCCCATGGTGTTACTTGTAGTTCAAGATGTACTCTGTAACCAACTCTTAGTCGTAGCCGGACTAATCTCTCCTGTAAACCCTAGGCTGGATATCTACATAAGCCGTCCTAGGGAGAGCCTTTAGGGCACCTACCCTCATAGTCTACAATTTCAACTCGCCCAGGAGAACCCTTGTAACCCATATTCCGGCTCTACCGTATTACTGGATTGCTAGCAGGAGTAGGATCCGTCCAAAGCCGGCGGATTCGAACCTGGGTAAACTTGTGTGCTCATCGTCCTAGAATACCGTACGTCTCACACCCCTCTCTTCCGCACGCCTCGAGGACCCCCTCATGGCGTACTTGTCATCAATCCAACGACACTAGATACAAGGAAAGGGTGGATATACATGCATAGAGATCATACCCTTGAAGACTAACAAAGTGTAACGAGATGTGACTCGTGGATGATGTAGTCAATCGCTTGCCGATCTCAAGATTGAGTGTAAGTCCTAGCGCCGCAAATCAGCAGCGCATCCGTGCTCGCACGCACATCCGGTCCACCAAACAGCCTCCACCTACTCGTTGTAGCGATGCAGCGGAAGCAGCAACTCCTTCCAGATGAAAAGCCACCGGGAACATGTATCTTGCTAATCTGAGACCATGGGAGAATAATTCTAGAGGGGGAGAGATATCCTTCATGAGGAGGTGTGCTTTGTGAGGGAGAGTGAGGCATTTTATAGGGGAGGGGGCATCCCTTCCCATGGCTGGCGGCCATGGAGGAGCCCCTCCACCTCCTCTCATTCATGTGGGTGGAAGCTCCACTCACATAAACATGCCTCGTCTCAAAATTCCACTCACATGCATTAAATTTCCACCAAATTTAATGCAACTCTCATTTAATAAAACTCTTTTATTTATTTTATTCAGAATGTTATTAATTACTTTAATTAACAAACATTCACATAAAACCCCTGCAATATTTCAATATCACATGCAGAACCAATTTCAGCAATTTCACCCGAAACAATTTCGGTGTCCATTGAAATCATTCCATCGCTTTGTAAATCTTTTCTCTGGAACACATTTGCTCCATATGGTGTCGGTATCCCTTAAGTGTGTCACCCTACGATTCACGAATAATGCAGACATGATGGAGACCCTTCTCCAATCAATAATCAGTAGCGGGACCTGGATATCCATACTGACTCCTACACATTCAACAATGACTTTAGTGATCGTGAGAACCTTTAACACAAGTAACTAAATCCCTTTGTCTCCTGATATATTACATGTCCGAGATTCGATCATCGGTATATACATACCTAGTTTGATCTCGTTACCGACATGCACTCTTTTCTCGTTCCCATGATATAACATTCTAGTGATCACATCACTTGCTTGCAAGCTATCTCAATGTGATATCATGGAGAGGGCCCAGAGTATATCTATCCGTCATCGGGATGGAAAAATTCCACTCTTGATCCATGAGCTTCAACATAACACCTTCGGAGTATCTGAACCCACCTTTATAGTCACCCTGTTACGGTGTGACGTTTGCTGTTATCAAGTTACTCTTCTAGTGTTAGTTGCTGACATGATCTCATGGTCTAAGGACTAAGATTACTTCATATGATGTTATAGAAATATAAACACAATGACTTTGATCCTAATACTATACTTCGGATGAATGTTCATCACATCATTCCACCAATGATGTGACCTCATTATTAACAACATCCAATGTCCATGATCAGGAAACCTTGATCATCTTGTTAATCAACGAGCTAGTTTATAAGAGAGGCATAACTAGGAACCCTTTATTTGTCTATTAAACACACATGTATTGACGTTTCCAATCAATAAAATTATAGCATGCAAAATAAACATCTATCATATACTTGGAATACGATAATAACAACTTTATTATTGCCTCTAAGGGCATATTCCCTTCAATCTCCCACTTGCACTAGAGACAATAATCTAGTTTACATATTGATAAATCTAACAACAATGGAGTTTTGGTGTTGATCATGTTTTTCCCTAGGGAGAACTTTAGTCAATGGATCTGCTACATTCAGGTCCGTGTGTATGCTAAAAATCTTTATATCTCCATCCTTGACATGCTCGCGGATGGAGTGAAACCGGTGCTTAATATGCTTGGAATTTTTGGCGTTGGCTATGGCTCCATTGTTGTCACAATAGATCACCATTGGGTCCAACCCACTAGGAACCACACCTAGTTCAGTGATGAACTCCTTCATCTAAACTGCTTCATGTGCTACTTCTGAAGCAGCAACATATTCTTCCTCTGTTGTTGATCCCGCCACCATAGGTTGTTTGGAGCTCCTCTAACTAACTGTTGCTCCGTTCAAGAGAAATACGTATCTAGATTGAGACTTAGAGTCATCCGGATCAGTGTCAAAGCTAGCGTCAACATAACACTTAGCGACCAGCTCTTCTTCACCTTCGTATACAAGAAACAGTTCCTTAGTTCTTCTTAAGTACTTAAGGATATTATTGACTGCTATCCAGTGTTCTGAACCTAGATCAGATTGGTGCCTGATGGCTCTGAGTATGGCGCCCACAAAAATGCTGGAGCAATGATGATGTAGAGCTCGTTCGGAACCCCAAGAGGAAGGTATGATGAGCACAACAGCAAGTTTCCCTCAGTTATGAAACCAAGGTTTAATCGAACCAGTAGGAGCAAGGAAACACCCCAAAGGTGTTACTAGTTGAGCCTTGGCAGGGCGCACTACCGGTTCTAGTAGCAACGTGGAGACCTGCACAACAGCACCCAAGAACTTTGCCCCCAACTTGCGATGAGGTTGTCAATCTCACCGTGTTTTGCAGAAAACAAAGGATTAAACGTATCGAATGGAAAGAAGTAAAAGTTTGCAGAAAGTAAACACAAAGCAGTAACAGTTTGTAGATTGTATGTAAAAGACAAGGACCGGGATCCATAGTTCACTAGAGGTGGCTCTCCTTAAGATAGATAACATGTTGGGTGAACAAATTACAGCGGCGCAATTGACAAACATCGAGAAAGCAATACATGCATATACTAATCATCTTGACTCCTTTGAGATTCGATTGGGCATTACAACATTATACATAGACCGCCATCCAACTACATCTATGATTAATAATCCACCTTCAGGTTATCATCTGAACCCCCTCCAGTATTAAGTTGCAAGCAACAGATCATTGCTTTACGAACTGCGTGTAAAGTAAACAATACGATTTTTCTATGAACAAAGGATTGTTGTTTTCTCCCTAGTAGCAACAACACATCTAGTACCTTAGAGATTTCTGTCACTTCCCCAGATAACCAGAGGCATGAACCCACTATCGAGCATAAATACTAACTCTTGGAGTTGCTAGCATCTACTTGGCCAAGATAGCTACTAACAACGGAAAGCATGCAAGATCACAAATAACAAAGACATGATAGAATCAATAATCAATCTGAAATAGCATCTCAGTATCCATTGGATCCCCGCAAACACAACATGTAGAACTACAAATAGATGATCTTGATCATGAACGGAGCTCACAAAGATCTAGACATGAAAGCACAAAGGAGTAGAACTAACCATCTAGCTACTACATGGATCCCTAGTCCAAGGATGAACTACTCACACCACACCGGAGGCTTGCATGGTGATGAAGAAGGCCTCCAGGGTGAACTCCCCTCTCCGGTAAGGTGCCGGGAAGAGCTTCAGATCCCTCCCGATCTAGGGATGGAGATGACGGCGGCTATAGACTCTTTCGTGGATTTTTGATCGGGTACTTAGGGTTTTCGTCCCGAGGGAATCTTATAGGCGGAAGGGGAGACCGAGGGGGTGCCAGGGGCCACCACACCACCCCCTGGCACGGGCCCAGCCTGGCCGCGCGGCCAGGTGGTGTGGCCGGCCTCTAGCCCTTCTCCGTCTCGTATTCTGGCACTTGATGACTTCCGGAAAAATAGGCACTTTGGCTTTTGTCCCATCCAATTCCGAGAATATTCATTTTCTGACTTTCCTGGAACCAAACACAGTAGAAAATAGGCAGCTGCCACTGTGGCTGTTTTTAATAGGTTAGTCCAAGAAATCATATCAAAAGTACTCCAAAGTTGGAACAAAACACAAGAAAGTGGATAAAACCAAGCATGGAACATCAAAAATTATAGATACATTTGCAATGTATCAACATCCCCAAGCTTAACTCCTGCTCGTCCTCGAGTAGGTAAGTGATAAAAAGAAAGAATAATTTTTGAGGTGACATGCACCATCAAAGACTTGATCAAAGTATTTGTAAAACATTCAAAGCTGGGATCATAGTACTTCAATCATAACATAAAAGACAAAGTTCTAGCAATAAGAAAAGAAACTATGATGCAACATTAAAAGGCACAAACAAAAGATTCATGAATAACAATGCTTTGCAAGACGTTTGTTTGTTTCACATAAAGAAAACATAGCATAATAGTATTCAGCTTGTCCCTCATAGAGTAGCAAATATAAATGCATAGGACACCTTCAAAGTTCATAAGAGTGACTAGATACAATAGTTTAAAACAAGCAATAACAAGTTATGCATCAATCAACTAGTCTTGGAACAATGCGCATAGAACTAAGAATGGCCAATATGCCCTCAAAGTAGGTGCATAAAGATAGAAGGTGGAGACATAATATAATGGTGGAAGAAAGGCCATTTTATAAAAGGAAGTAGGGATTCAAGTCTCATAAAGAGCTTCCAAAAATTATGGTACTTATAGCTTTCAGCTCTCATTGCCCCTATCATAAGCATCTTTAAGGTGATTAAGGTTAAAGTGACACAACTAAGAGGATATGATTGACAAGTTATAAACTGAAATCTCATGCCCCTTACTTACAAAGACCGATCCTCATGCTACTCAACTTCAGTCATGAGTAAGCTCTTGTCATTATAAGTACATGTGTATCATTAAGAACCGCCAATGGGGTACCCCTTGCACATGATACAGGAGCTTTACCATAATCAAAATGACAAGGCAAGCAGACAATGAGCATCTCAGTGATCTTTTTATTTGCTATTTGCATAGGTTTTTATTGAGGATGCTTCATAGAGTGCTCATTATGCCCAGGTGTTTCTCTAACACACATACACACTCCATGATCTTACAAGTTCCACTTTTATTTCACACCACCGGGATCCGTAAGCAAAAGAACATGATATCAACGGGGTACAAAGTACAAGTGCAATGTTGAAAGCGTTCCCCATGAAACATGGTTCTGCTAATTTCAACTTATAAAGCGCAAGCATATACGCAACAAAGAAGGACCCAATGGTTCAAGTTTATTAGATGCAAAAAGTAAAGTGTGCCATCAAGTTTGTGAGAGCTTTAATCACTAGTTTTCTCATAACAAGTTTAATTTGGATGGTAAACAAAAGCATGAATATACTTAAAATAGAATAAGCTAGTAGGTAGGTATGGTGGACTCTTTGGAATAACTTGGTTTAGGGAGTTGGATCCATGAGTGGAACTCATACTTGGTTGTGGAGGCTAGCAAAAGACTGGGAGCAACAAACTAAGAGAGCAATAATGGTCATAATCATGTAGAGCGACAAAACATCATTGATAAAAGCATAAAGTGATACTACAAGTTGAAAACTAAAGGATCATAAAGGCTATGGTGACTTGAGATAGTCATAACATGGTGTGAGCATGCGCCAAGTCAACCCAAATAAAGCATCAAAGGAGAATACCACTATACTATGCTTTAATATGCTAAAACAACACATGATTCATCCAAGGCACATTAAGCAATCTCAATTGTTTATAACAAGTCATGATACAGAAAATAATACTAAGCATAAAGCCAAAAAAATATCAAGCATGGCATGACAAAGCATAGGCCATAGTCAAAAACGAGCTCTTTTAACCACATAAGCATGAACATTCCTACTCTTTTCCAAACCAAACCAAACTATTTGCAAACCGACGTATGAAAGAGGGGGTCCAACCAATTTATTCAGAAAACTAAGCAAACCAAGAAAACTAAAAACCAAAACGAAAACGAGAAAGAAGACGCTCCAAGAACAACACAACTATGCATGAAACAATAAAAATGAAGCGTTCGGAAGAAACCTGGGAATTTTATTGATGAAGGAGGGGATGCCTTGGGCATCCCCAAGATTTGACGCTTGTACTTCTTGGATATTTTTGGGGTGACACACGTGGCATCCCCAAGCTTGAGCTTTAGTCCATCCTTCATCTCATTACTCATTCCTTCCATACACCTGAAATTTTTCCTTGATACAAAACTTCACACAATCTTTATTAGCAACATTAGTGCACTCAAGATAAATAAGTCTTAAGGTTCAGTTCTAACACAAAATAAACTTCCAGTAGAACACTAGCTGCTGTAGCACTTCCCTCAAAAAGCTCAATTCCCCAAAAGAACTCAAAAGGAACCAACAAGAAGCAAATGCAGAAAATGGTAGAAATCTGTCAAAACAGACTAGCAGGTAAAGACGAATTTTTTCGAAGACCTTCTATTACTCAAATCAAAATGTGTTGAACTAACGAAAGTTAGATAACAACCTGGGGCAGAAGCACAAAACTTCACGCCTCAAAAAGACGTTCAGAGATTTTCCCGGAATTGGACCGGACAAAAGCCAAGGTTGATATTTTTCCGGAAGACTCACGGAGCCAGAAGGAGAGTCGGAGAGGGGCCACAGGGTGGCCACACCACCCCATGGCGCGGGTCCCCCCAGGCCACGCCAGGGCATGGTGTGGGCCCCCTGGCCGCCCATCGACCTTGCCCTCTAGCCTATAAGAAGCCTCCCGAGACATAAACCCTAGAGAACCAAGCCTCGAGCCATGAAAGGTTCTGCAGCGCCGCCGCCACCGAAGGGGAGATTCGTGGGACAGAAAGTCTCTGTTCCGGCACCCTGCCGGGACGGGAAAGTGCCCCCGGAGCCATCTCCATCGATCTCCACCACCATCTCCATCACCATTTCTGATTCCCATGATGAGGAGGGAGTAGTTCTCTCTCGAGGTTAAGGGTTCTATTGGTAGCTATGTGTTCATCTCTCTCTATGCATGATCATATTGTGATCATGAGCTTTGTAATCAAGTAGATCTACCTTGCTACTCAAGTGCTTTAATAGATCTCTGCTCTCCCCATGTGTGTGAAAGTGACAGCGTGCACACCATGGTGGCACTTAGGCTAGAGATTATAAATACTTGTTATGAGTTATATTTGGAGTTGGATGTCTTTATGAAATTGTGGTGTTTGTTGGACTCATCTAGTACTCAAGGTGACAGTGTGGGGTTTTCAAGATGGGAAAGATGGACTTTGAGGTGTGTTGTTATAGCCCTACCATCGAATAGAGTATCCAACCGGAGAGTAGTTAATAGTAGTACCATGAAGAAGGATATATTTATATGAGAGTGTTCACTAGTGAAAGTATGATCCCTAGGCCTTGTTTCTAAGCATTGATACACCGTTTGCTATTAGATCTATTACATGTTTGCTTGCTTCCATCTTTATTTCAGTTTTACTTTAGTCTTTTCCACGCCATCAAGCTATTTTCTATCACCGTTACCACTTATAATTATCCATACCACTTGTATTTCACTATCTCTTCACCGAACTAGTGCACCTATACACCTGACAGGTGTATTGGGTGTGTTGGGGACACAAGAGACTTCTTGTATCTTGATTGCAGGGTTGCTTGAGAGGGAAAAGTGTATGTTGTTACTATGAATTCTTTGGACACCATTATTGCTAATGCTATGGAAAAGTCTAAGCTTGGGGAAGCTAGTTTTGATGAAAATGATCTTTTTAGTTCCCCGGCTTTGGAACATAGCTATTATATTGCTTATGATGATACCAAACCTCCAATATATGATGATTACAATGATGAATATGAGGTTCTCAGTCCACCTACTATTGAGGAGAAAATTAATTATGATTACAATATGCCTCCTATATTTGATGATTATGGTGATGACAATAATAATGATAGCTATTTTGTTGAATTTTCTCCCACTATGATTAATAAGAATGACTATTCTTATGTGGAGAGTATTAATTCTTTTATGCATGTGGCTTATGATAAGAATGTTTTATGTGAAAGTTATATTGTTAATTTTATTCATGATGCTACTGAAAGTTATTATGAGAGAGGGAAACATGGTTTTATGCATCTCAATAGTATTAGGTTTCCCCTCTTTATGTTGAAATTTTTGAAGTTGCACTTGTTTTGCTTTCCTATGCTTGTTGCTTTGTGCTTTCATGACTTGTTTATTTACAAGATTCCTATGCATAGGAAGTGGGTTAGACTTAAATGTGTTTTGAATTTTCTTCTTGATGCTCTCTTTTACTTCAATTCATATTTCTTATGAGAGCATCTTCTCAAACTATCATGCCTAACTTAAAGGCGTTAAAGAAAAGTACTTATTGGGAGATAAACCAAAAGTTTTAGATGAGTCTTGGAAGTTATTACTTCGGTAATAACCGCTCCTTATCCTTTTTATTTGCTTTTTGTGCCAAGAGTAACCTCTAACTAGATCATGTTGGCGCGCGTTGCTGCGCCCCTCTATTACTACAATAAAATGGTTGGATTTTATTTATAAATCTATGGAGATATAAAATACGGAAATTTATATTAAGTTACTCATATATCGGGTGTAATGTGCTAGACTATTTTCTTGTGTGTACTGGACTTGTAGTTGGTTCGAGTTTGGGTCTCAAGTGCATTGTTTCTGAATTAGGATGGTTTGATGGATAAATTTATTTTAATTGATCTGGGTCTACTTGGCTACTAAAATAAATTAAAACTTCCCTCGGGAAAAGGATCACAAAGAAAAGCCCATAATTTTTTAAATATTTAGGAAAAAATTACAGATATAGAAGAAAAGAATACGGCAACACTAACACTTAAGGAAATTTGGAGAGTACATATTTCTAAGAATTTTTGAACAATCTCAATGCACTTCTGATACGTATCTCGTATGCAAAATAATACTATAATTTGGTCTAGCGGATAAAGATTCAAATATCTACGGCCCCTAGTCCATGGGTATTGCACCAATACAAAGTTCTCATCGTCATGTTTACCAAAAACTGAAGATACCATAATCTTGACAACATTTTATGGATGATTACTGTTTTTCAATTTCAACAATGCTGGCTTGAGCCTACCCACACGCGGCTCCAGGCTGCAAGTCGGCTCTACTTGGCTCCACACCTGTTTATTTACCGCGAGGGTTGATTCAGGTTATTTTGTTGTTCATATATATTCCCTAGGTCGTGAGGAAGCATGCCCATGCTTTCTCAACTATCCGAAAACAATCTGCTTTCTTGTGACCATCTTGTCCGATTTAATCACATTTGGTGAGAGATAGCTTACCACATACAAAAAATAGGTGTCGATTCTGTACCCTAGTAAAACCACTCACTAACAAATTAGAGAGCAAAGATAGTACTACCTAGTGTATTAGCATCATTAGTAATAAACCGAAATTGGTATACATGATTTAGAGAAATATAATCCATGTGATGGGCGAGTGTAAGTTTTAGGTGCTGATATATAGTGAAACGAAAAGATAAGATGCTCTAGACATTAGTTTGCTTTCAATCACTTAAATCGGCACTTTTCCCCATGGTTATTTCAACGAATGATTAGAGCTTTAATGAACTGTCAAGATACTGAAGCAGTACTCGAAACAAAAAATCGTAAAGTATATGCCCAGCTAAAAGAATGTACCTCTAGATTCTTGTTTTTCACTTCGGAAGGAAATTGTACCTCTGATGGAATAATATAACTTTAGCATTCTAGAGCCTGCAGATAAGAGAACTGGATGAAGATGGCAAGAAAAGTATAAATCCCAAATAAATAATTTGCCATGAAAAATATCACTTCATTGTTCCTTGTGTGAGTTCCAAGATTATCACGTCCATCAATATAGCCTAATCAGGTAAAAATATTAATACAGTTCTACAAGAACAACCGCCCCGCTGAGATTGAAAAGAATCTTTTCCAGCCAAAGCTGTCATTGCCTTCATATGGTTTTTGCAGTTTGCCATCGTATCTTGAGTCTTGATTCCAACAGACACACCATAGGCCACAGGGCATGAGCCACCCCTGGGATCGAATTGTTTTAGTATTAATAAGGCCCTGAATTCAACAAACAAGGCATGAGAGGCATGGGAAGGAGTAGTGGTGGAATACCTCTGGACACCACATGAACAGGTGGAGGAGCGAGACCATGGGAGACGTCTGTTGGTGGTGCGTTGGGGTATGGATCCATCGTCATATGAGCATAGCGTGTGTCGCTGCGTCTCGAATGTATGGTGGGTAGGCCACGGGACACCATCGCCGGCTCGCCGCCGCCATCGAACCGATGGGAGAGGGGCAGAAGGGGAAGTGAACAATCAGTCTCATACGTGTGCACTTTGTTGAGCTCTAGTGGGAGCATCCGGGCCCAGTTAACCACAACAGGCTGATTTGATCTCGAGAGAAGCTTCCCTCAGGGACATTCGACCCAATGTAGGAATAGCAACAGATCTAATGGCCACAAATGATTAGGAAGGACAATCGGACGGCCAAAAATGCTGAGAGCGTGAGAGATCTCCCTTTTGGTTCAGTTTTAATATCCCTAATGAGAGAGAAGTAATGATTGGGAAAGTTGCTGTCCCGAAAAAGATTTTTGTGCTCCACCGTAAACATTCGTGTAAAATCTCTGTACTTTCTTTTGAGGCATGAATTTTTGAGCTTCTTCCCCAGGTTGTTATCTAACTTTCGTTAGTTCAACACTTTTCGATTTGAGCAAGAGAAGGTCTTCGAAAAAATTCGTCTTTACCTGCTGGTCTGTTTTGACAGATTTCTGCCATTTTCTGCATTTGCTTCTTGTGGGTTTCTTTTTGAGTTCTTTTGGGGAATTGAGATTTTTGAGGGAAGTGCTATAGTAGCTAGTGTTCTAATGGAAGTTTATTTGATGTTAGAACTGAACCTTAAGACTTATTTATCTTAAGTGCACTAATGTTGCTAATAAAGATTGTGTGAAGTTTTGTATGAAGGAAAAATTTCAGGTGTATGGAAGGAATGAGTAATGAGATGAAGAATGGACAAAAGCTCAAGCTTGGGGATGCCACGCATGTCACCCCAAGAAATATCCAAGAAGTACAAGCGTCAAAGCTTGGGGATGCCCAAGGCATCCCCTTCTTCATCAATAAAAATCCCAGGTTTCTTCCAAACGCTTCATTTTTATTGTTTCATGCACAGTTGTGTTTTTCTTGGAGCGTCTTCTTTTTCGTTTTCGTTTTCGTTTTTGTTTGCTTTGGTTTGCTTAGTTTTCTGAATAAATTGGTTGCACCCCCTCTTTCTTACATTGGTATGCAAATAGTTTGGTTTTGAAAAGAGTAGGAAAGTTCATACTTATGTGGTAAAAAGAGCTTGTTTTTTACTGTGGCCTATGCTTTATCATGCCATGCTTGATATTGTTTTGGCTTTATGCTTAGTATTCTTTGCTGTAGCATGACTAGTTATAAACAATTGAGATTGCTTAATGTGCCTTGGATGAATCATGCGTTGTTTTAGCATATTAAAGCATAGTATAGTGGTATTCTCCTTTGATGCTTTATTTGGGTTGACTTGGCGCATGTTCACACCATGTTATGACAATCTCAAGTCACCATAGCCTTTATGATCCTTTATTTTTCAACTTATAGTATCACTTTATGCTTTGATCAATGATGTTTTGTCACTCTGCATGATTATGGCCATTATTGCTCTCTTAATTTGTTGCTCCCAGTCTTTTGCTAGACTCCACAACCAAGTATGAGTTCCACTCATGCATCCAACTCCCTAAACCAAGTTATTCCAAAGAGTCCACCATACCTACCCATTAGCGTATGCTATTCCAAGTATATTCATGCTTTTGTTTATCTTCCAAATTAAACTTGTTATGAGAAAACTAGTGATTAAAGCTCTCACCAACTTGATGGCAGACTTTAATTTTCTCGCCCTTAATAAACTTGAACCATTGTGTCGTCTATGTTGTATATGCTTGCACTTATTTGTTGGGAATTAGCAGAACCATGCTGTCATGGGGAACGCTTTCAACATTGCACTTGGTACTTGTACCTAGTTGATATCATGCTCTTTTGTATATGGATGTTGTCGGTGTGAAATGAAAGGGGAGCTTGTAAGTCCATGGAGTTATGTATATGTTTTAGAGAAACACCTGGGCCGCTGGTCTAATCCATGCTGACATGGTGGAAACCTGCAGCGTAACCATAATGAGCTGTCTATGAAGCATTCTTATTATAAAAAAAGATTCCTATATTGAGAAAAAAAAAGAGAAAAAGAAAAAAAAGAGATTATGAAAAGAGGAAAGAGAGAAAAAAGCACCATATTCCCATGGTAAATAAGAAGATTGCTGAGATGCTCGTTGTCTGCTTGCCTTCTCATTTTGATATGGGGATTCTTCCGTATCATCGGGCAAGGGGTACCCCGTTGGAGGTTCTCAATGATACACATGTACTTACGATGACAAGAACTTACCGTAAGTGACTAAACTTGAGTAACATGAGGAGCGATCCCTCGTAATCAAGGGACATGAGATTTCTGACTTATACTTCGTCAAGCATGTACACCATAGTTTGTTCACTTTAACCTTAATCACTTCAAGATGCTTATGATAGGGGCAATGAGAGCTGAAAGCTATAAGTACCATAATTTTTGGAAGCTCTTTATTAGACTTGAATCCCTACTTCCTTTTACAAAGGCCTTTCTTCCACCATTATATTGAGTCTCCACCTTCTAACTTTATGCACCTACTTTGAGAGCATAGTGGCCATTCTTAGTTCTATGTGCATTGTCCCAAGACTAGATGATTGATGCATACCTTGATATTGCTTGTTTTAAACTATTTGTATCTAGTCACTCTTATGAACTTTGAAGGTGTCCTATGCATTTATATTTGCTACTCTATGAGGGACAAGATGAATACTATTATGATATGTTTTCTTTATGTGAAACAAACAAACGTCTTGCAAAGCATTGTTATTCGTGAATATTTTGTTTGTGCCTTTTCAGGTTGCAACATAGTTTCTTTGTCTTATTGCTAGAACTTTGTCTTTCATGTTATGATTGAAGTACTTTGATCCCAGATTTGAATGTTTTACAAATACTTTGATCAAGTCTTTGATGGTGCATGTCACCTCAAAAATTATTCTTTCTTTTTATCACTTACCTACTCGAGGACGAGCAGGAGTTAAGCTTGGGGATGTTGATACATTACAAATGTATCTATAATTTTTGATGTTCCATGCTTGGTTTTATCTACTTTCTTGTGTTTTGTCCACACTTTGGAGTACTTTTCATATGATTTCTTGGACTAACCTATTAACAAGAGCCACAGTGCCATTTGCTTGTTTTCTGCTGTTTTTGGTTCCAGAAAAGTCAGAAAATCGATATTCTCGGAATTAGACCGGACAAAAGCCAGAGATGATATTTTCCCGGAAGACTCACGGAGCCAGAAGGAGAGTCGGAGAGGGGCCACAGGGTGGCCACACCACCCCATGGCGCGGGTCCCCCCAGGACGCGCCAGGGCATGGTGTGGGCCCCCTGGCCGCCCACCGACCTTGCCCTCTGGCCTATAAGAAGCCTCCCGAGACATAAACCCTAGAGAATCAAGCCTCGAGCCACGAAAAGTTCCGCAGTGCCGCCGCCACCGAAGGGGAGATTCGGGGGACAGAAAGTGTCTGTTCCGGCACCCTGCCGGGACGGGAAAGTGCCCCCGGAGCCATCTCCATCGATCTCCACCACCATCTCCATCACCATTTCTGATTCCCATGATGAGGAGGGAGTAGTTCTCTCTCGAGGTTAAGGGTTCTATTGGTAGCTATGTGTTCATCTCTCTCTATGCATGATCATATTGTGATCATGAGCTTTGTAATCAAGTAGATCTACCTTGCTACTCAAGTGCTTTAATAGATCTCTGCTCTCCCCATGTGTGTGAAAGTGACAGCGTGCACACCATGGTGGCACTTAGGCTAGAGATTACAAATACTTGTTATGAGTTATATTTGGAGTTGGATGTCTTTATGAAATTGTGGTGTTTGTTGGACTCATCTAGTACTCAAGGTGACAGTGTGGGGTTTTCAAGATGGGAAAGATGGACTTTGAGGTGTGTTGTTATAGCCCTACCATCGAATAGAGTATCCAACCGGAGAGTAGTTAAGAGTAGTATCATGAAGAAGGATATATTTATATGAGAGTGTTCACTAGTGAAAGTATGATCCCTAGGCCTTGTTTCTAAGCATTGATACACCATTTGCTATTAGATCTGTTACATGTTTGCTTGCTTCCATCTTTATTTCAGTTTTACTTTAGTCTTTTCCACGCCATCAAGCTATTTTCTATCACCGTTACCACTTATAATTATCCATACCACTTGTATTTCACGATCTCTTCACCGAACTAGTGCACCTATACACTTGACAAGTGTATTGGGTGTGTTGGGGACACAAGAGACTTCTTGTATCTTGATTGCAGGTTTGCTTAAGAGGGAATACCTTTGACCACTTCCTCCCTGAGTTCGATAAACCTTGGGTGATCCACTTAAGGGAAAACTTGCTGTTGTTTTACAAACCTCTGCACTTGGAGGCCCAACAACTGTCTACAAGAATATAAGTGCGTAGACATCAGGAAGCAGCATCTTCATTACCAATACCAGAAAATTGCTCTCTCATAACAAGATTGAGCAAAGCAGGTTTTATCTCAAAGAAAGTATCTTCAGGCACAGGTGGGGCAATAGGTGTGCTCATAAAATCATTGTTGTTGGTTCTAGTGAAGTCACACAACTTAGTGTTTTCAAGAGTAGTCATTTTTTGGGTTTTTAAATAAGAAAGCAAACTAGTAAAACTAATTTTTGTGTGTTTTTGATAAAGAAACAAGCAAACAAAGAAAAAGAAACTAAGCAAAACAAAAATAACAAAGTAAAGAGATTGGTTATGAGGGACTCCCCTTGTGAAGATGTCCTTGACTCCCCGGCAACGGCGCCAGAAAAATGCTTGATGGCTCTGAGTATGGCGCCAAGAAAAATGCTGGAGCAATGATGATGTAGAGCTTATTGGTAACCCCAATAGGAAGGTATGATGAGCACATCAACAAGTTTCCCTCAGTTATGAAACCAAGGTTTAATCGAACTAGTAGGAGCAAGGAAACACCCCAAATGTGTTACTAGCTGAGCCTTGGCAGGGCGCACTACCGGTTCTAGTAGCAACGTGGAGACCTGCACAACACAACCACAGAACTTTGTCCCCAACTTGCGATGAGGTTGTCAAGCTCACCGTGTTTTGTAGAAAACAAAGGATTAAACGTATCGAATGGAAAGAAGTAAGTTTGAAGAAAGTAAACACAAAGCGGTGATAGTTTGTAGATTGTATGTAAAAGACAAGGACCGGGATCCATAGTTCACTAGAGGTGGCTCTCCTTAAGATAGATAACATGTTGGGTGAACAAATTACAGCGGGGCAATTGACAAACATCGAGAAAGCAATACATGCATATACTAATCATCTTGACTGCTTTGAGATTCGATTGGGCATTACAACATTATACATAGACCGCCATCCAACTGCATCTATGACTAATAATCCACCTTTAGGTTATCATCCGAACCCACTCTAGTATTAAGTTGCAAGCAACAGATTATTGCTTTACGAACTGCGTGTAAAGTAAACAATATGATTGTTCTATGAACAAAGGATTTTTGTTTTCTCCCTAGTAGCAACATCACATCTAGTACCTTAGAGATTTCTGTCACTTCCCAGATTACCAGAGGCATGAACCCACTATCGAGCAAAAATTTAACTCTTGCAGTTGCTAGCATCTACTTGGCCAAGATAGCTACTAACAACGAAAAGCATGCAAGATCACAAATAACAAAGACATGATAGAATCAATAATCAATCTGAAATAGCATCTCAATATCCATCGGATCCCCGCAAACACAACATGTAGAATTACAAATAGATGATCTTGATCATGAACGGAGCTCACAAGATCTAGACATGAAAGCACAAAGGAGGAGAACCAGCCATCTAGCTACTACATGGATCCTTAGTCCAAGGATGAACTACTCACGCATCACACCGGAGGCTTGCATGGTGATGAAGAAGGCCTCCAGGGTGAATTCCCCTCTCCGGCAGGGTGCCGGGAAGAGCTTCAGATCCCTCCCGATCTAGGGATGGAGATGACGGCGGCTACAAACTCTTTCGTGGATTTTTGATCGGGTACTTAGGGTTTTCGTCCCGAGGGCATCTTATAGGCGGAAGGGGAGGCCGAGGGGGTGCCAGGGGCCACCACACCACCCCCTGGCGCGGGCCTAGCCTGGCCGCGTGGCCAGGTGGTGTGGCCGGCCTCTGGCCCTTCTCTGTCTCGTATTCTGTCACTTGATGACTTCCGGAAAAATAGGCACTTTGGCTTTTGTCCTGTCCAATTCCGAGAATATTCATTTTTTGGCTTTCCTGGAACCAAAACAGCAGAAAACAGGCAGCTGGCACTGTGCTCTTGTTAATAGGTTAGTCCAAGAAATCATATGAAAAGTACTCCAAAGTTGGAACAAAACACAAGAAAGTGGATAAAACCAAGCATGGAACATCAAAAATTATAGATACATTTGCAATGTATCAGTACCTACTAGTCAAACTAATAGTATGTGCCACATACTTTCTTGTACATTGCATGGCGTACATTATAGAGCCTATGGATGAAGCATGGGGATCTTATCCATTATCTCTCTTTCTTATGACATAGCCGGGCTTTAGTCTTACTCAATGTCTTGCCTTGCAACATAGGTAAGAACCCCTTCTTACTTCCGTTCATATTAAACTTCTTTAAAATCTTATCAAGGCATGTGCTTTGCGATATCCCAATTAGGCGCTTTGATCTATCTCTATAGATCTTAATGCCTAATATATATGATGCTTCACCAAGGTCCTTCATCAAAAATTTGCTATTTAGATAACTTTTAACATTGTTTATAAGATCTATATCATTTACAATCAATAATATGTCATCCACATATAATATAAGAAATGCCACATTGCTCCCACTCGCTTTCTTGTAAATGCAAGCCTCTCCATAAGTTTGGACAAATCCAAACTCTTTGATCACCTCATCAAAGCGAAGATTCCAACTCTGGGATGCTTCCTTCAGTCCATAAATGGATCTTTGAAGTTTGCATACCTTGTCAACGTCCTTAGGATTGATAAAACCCTTAGGTTGTATCATATACAACTCTTATTCAATATTACCATTAAGGAACACAGTTTTGACATCCATCTGCCATATTTCATAATCTAAATATGCAGCAATGCTGGCCAACCTTAGCATCGCTACGGGAGAGAATGTCTCATCCTAGTCAACTCCTTGAATTTGTCGAAACCCCTTTGCAACAAGTCGAGCTTTATAGATGGTCACATTACCATCATCATCAGTTTTTCTTTTGAAAATCCATTTATTCTCAACAGCCTTTCGGTCGTGAGGTAAGTCCACCAAGGTCCAAACCTAGTTTTTATACATGGATTCCATCTCGAATTTCATGGCTTCCGGCCATTTGTTGGAATCTGGGCTCATCGCTTCTTCATACATCCCAAGGTCATCAATTCCATCCACCATGAAATTCATGACAGGATTTCCGTATAGTTCAGGAGATGCACATGTCCTGCTTGACCTACGAGGTTCGGTAGTATCCTCTTTCAGAGTTTCATGATCATTATCATTAGTTCCTTCTTCAGTTGGTGAAGTCAACTCCGGAACAACTTCTGGCGCTGTGACACTTGCCATTTCATGAAGAGAAGGTTCAATAACCTCTTCGAGTTCTACCTTTCAACTACTCACACCTTTCGCGAGAAACTCTTTCTCTAGAAAGGATCAATTCTTTGCAACAAAAACCTTGCCCTTAGATCTGTGATAGAAGGAATATCCAATTGTTTCTTTAGGGTATCCTATGAAGACACATTTTTCCGCTTTGGGTTCGAGTTTATCAGGCTGGAGTTTCTTCACATAAACATTGCATCCTCAAACTTTAAGAAATGACAGCTTAGGTTTGTTTTCAAACCACAATCCATACAGTGTCGTTTCAATGGATTTAGATGGTGCCCCATTTAAAGTGTATGCAGTGGTTTCTAATGCATAACACCAAAATGACAGTGGCAAGTCAGTCAGAGACATCATAGATTGAAGCATATCTAATAAAGTACAATTACGACGTTCTGACACACCATTACGTTGTGGTGTTCCGGCGGGCATGAGTTGTGAAACTATTCCACACTCTCTCATATTTGCACTAAACTCGTAACTTAGATACTCACCTCCATGGTCGGTCCAGAGAAATTTGATCTTTCTATTATGATGATTTTCCACTTCACTCTGAAATTCCTTAAACTTTTCAAAGGTTTCAAACTTGTGTTTCATCAAATAGATATACATGTATCTACTTAAATCATCCGTGAAAGTAACAAAATAACGATATCCACCTCGCGCTGACACACTCATTAGACCACATACATTAGTATGTATAATTTCCAATAAATCTATCGCCCGTTCCATTGTATTGAAAAACGGGGTTCTAGTCATCTTGCCCATAAGGCATGGCTCACATGTATCAAATGATTCAAAATCAAGTGATTCCAACAGTCCATCAGAATGGAGTTTCTTCAAGCGTTTAACGCCAATATGGCCTAGACGGCAGTGCCACATATATGCATATATATCATCATCAAGTTGAATCCTTTTAGCATCAACATTATGAATATGTGTATTAGTACTATCGAGATTCAACAGAAATAAACCATTCATCATAGGTGCATGACCATAAAATATATTATCCATATAAATTGAATAACCATTGTTTTCGGATTTGAATGAATAACCACTTTGCAATAAACATGATCCGGATACAATGTTCATGCTCAGGGAAGGAACCAAATAACAATTATTTAGATTTATCACTAATCCCGACGGCATATGGAGAGGTAGCGTCCCAATGGCCATCACATCAACTCTTGATCCATCGTCGACATGCATCGTGACCTCATCCCTTGCTAGATGTTGCTTGTTCTGTCGCCCCTGATTCGAGTTATATATTAGCAACCTATCCAGTATCATATACCCAGGTGCTACTTCGAGTACTAGTCAAGTACACATCAATAACATGTATATCACATATACCTTTGTTTGCCTTGCCGGACTTCTTGAACGCCAAATACTTGGGGAAGTTGCACTTCCAATGGCCAGTCCCCTTACAATAATAGCACTTGGTATCAGACTTAGGGCCTGCTCAGATTTCTTTTCAGGCATAGCAACAGATTTTCCGCCCTTCTTATCCTTCTATTTACAGTTCTTGTCTTTCTTGAAACCGGTGGTCTTATTGATCATCAACACTTGATGCTCTTTCCTGATCTCCACTTTAGCAGTCTTAAGCATTGACAGAAGCTCGAGGAGAGACTTCTTCATGCCCTGCATGTTATAGTTCATCACGAAGCTCTTGTAGCTAGGTGGTAGAGATTGGAGAACCTGATGTATGCCTAAGTCAACGGGGATCATTATTCCCAAGGACACAAGCTTATCGGCGTACCCATACATTTTGAGTACGTGCTCACTAACGGAGTTGTTCTCCTCCATCATGCAGCTAAAGAACTTTTCATAAGAATTATAACTCTCTACGGCAGCATGGGTATCAAAAATAATTTTCAATTCACCCATGGTATCAAAGGCATTGCCATTTTCGAAACGCTTTTGAAGTTCTAGCTCTAGCCCATATTAAGTATGCTGCAATGAACTAAGTTGTGGTCCTCCTGACGAGTCAAATAGACATTCTTTTCCTTGTTAGGGGCATCAGGAGCTAGTGGGTTCCTAGCACATATTGCTTTTGTGCAGCAGTGAGGAGAATCCTCAAATTCATGGCCCAGTTGGTAAAGTTGCTACCATTCGCCGCAAGTTTCTCTTTATCCATGAACACATTGAAATTAAAAGCTGGTGGTGCCATCTACAAAAGAATTTGTAAAGTTTATTTAGACTAAGTTTATGATAGATCGATTTCAACTAATCCAAATTACGAATGAACCCCCACTCGAAAACAACATCCCTCGTTTCTTTTTGGTGATTACATGAACCAAATCCACTACACCAAGTCCGATCATCATGTGAGTCAGTGTAGTTTCAAAGGCGAGCATCTATATGGGCATCATATCAACCGTATTAATCATGCTTAACCTTTTGTTCTGTGTTCCAAGGACATGTCTGTGCATGCTAGGCTCACCAAGTAAGAACCTTAGTACTCATGTGTGTAAAACTGTCTTACACCCGTTGTATGAAAGCGTAGAATCAAAAACACCCGATCATCACGTGATGCCTTGGAACAACGATCCATAGAATGGTGCATACTAAGGAAGAAAACATTTTTATCTTGATATCTAAATGAGGGATCATCTTATAATGCAACTAAAACACCAAACAAGCATTATAAGATGCAAACATCATATGCATAAAATGAAATGATATGGTTCTTGCACTTGATCACTATCATGTGCATCGTGGTATGATCTTTATCATTCCTTTGTGTGTAAGGCCAAGGTCTATGGAACTTACACGTTAGGTATGTTATAAGAGTATCAACTATACTTCAACTTACAACATTACCATATCATGTCACTAGCCCAGCAACAATCTAAACTAGACGCTTCTAATTTATCAATTGCAAGTTTTATGTGGCTTAGGGCTTTCGAAGATAGAACCAGTCTTACCTACGAACATGGAACCACAACAATGATAACCAAATTATTATCTACTCATTGTAAATAAGATATTGACTATAGTAGGAGAGACAGACACCCACTATCCACTTATGCAAAACTAGTTGCATGTCAAGCATGGAACAGGTCTCATGTGCGAGGACATGTAAAGTTAGTCTGGGCCGCTTCATCCCACTATGCCACCAATATCCAAAATACATATAAGATGCAATAACATGATAATCATCGCCCACATACTCTTATGTGTACTCCCGTGCAAAGCATCTAAGCATAGATCAGGCTCTGATACCACTATTGGGTTTGCAGCATAGAAAACAAAAAAATTCCTATGATGGGAACTACTAAGCACCAAGATCTATCTACTAGATACAAGCAATAGGTGGATATACATCCATGGAGATCATACCCTTGAAGACCGACAAAGTGAGCAACGGGTGGATATACATCCATAGAGATCATATCCATGAAGACCGACAAAGTGTAACGATATTTGACTCATGGATGATGTAGTCGATCGCTTGCCAATCTCAAGATCGAGAGGAAGTCCTAGTGCCGCAAATCAGCAGCGCATCTGTGCTCACACACACGTCCGGTCAACCGAACAACTTCTGCCTCCTTGTTCTGACGATGTAGCGGAAGCAGCAACTCCTTCCAGATAAAAATCCACCGGGAACATGTATCTTGCTAATCCGAGACCATGAGGGAATAATTATAGAGGGGGAGAGAAATCCTTCACAAGGAGGTGTGCTTTGTGAGGGAGGAGAGGGAGGCCTTTTACAGGTGAGGGGCATCTCCTCCCATAGCGGGGGGCTATGGAGGAGCCCCTCCACCTCCTCTCATTCATGTGGGTGGAAGCTCCACTCACATAACATGCCTTCACTCAAAATTCCACTCACATGCATTAAACTTCCACCAAATTTAATGAAACTCTCATTTAATAAAACTCTTTTATTTATTTTATTCAGAATTTTGTTAATGACTTTAATTAACAAACATTCACATAAAACTCCCAGCAATATTTCAATATCACATGTAGAACCAATTTCAGCAATTTCACCTGAAACAATTTTGGTGTCCATTGAAATAATTCCAGCGCTTTGTAAATCTTTTCTCTGGAACACATTTCCTCCAAATGGTGTTGGTATCCCTTAAGTGTGTCACCATATGGTTCGTGAATAATGCAGACATGATCGAGACCCTTCTCCGATCAATAATCAGTAGCGGGACCTGGAGATCCATACTGACTCCCACACATTCAACGATGACTTCAATAATTGTGAGAACCTTTAACGCTAGTAACTAAATCCCTTTGTCTCGCGATATATTACATGTTCGAGATTCGATCATCGGTATCTCCATACCTAGTTTGATCTCGTTACTAACATGCACTCTTTTCTCGTCCCGTGATATAACATTCTAGTGATCACATCACTTTCTTGCAAGCTATCTCAATGTGATATCACCGAGAGGGCCCAGAGTATATATATCCATCATCGGGACGGACAAATCCCACTCTTGATCCATGAACCTCAACATAACACCTTCGGACTATCTGAACCCACCTTTATAGTCACCCTATTACGGTGTGATGTTTTATGTTATCAAGTTACTCTTCTAGTGTTAGCAATTGACATGATCTCATGGTATAAGGACTAAGATTACTACGTATGATGTTATAGAAATACAAACACAATGACTTTGATCGTAATTCTATACTTCAGATGAATGTTCATCACATAATTCCACCAATGTCATGACCTTGATATTACAACATCCAATGTCCATGATCAGGAAACCTTGACCATCTTGTTAATCAACAAGCTAGTTTATAAGAGAGGCATAACTAGGAACCATTTATTTTTTATTAAACACACATGTATCGACGTTTCCAATCAATACAATTATAGCATGCAAAACAAACATCTATCATATACTTGGAATACGATAATAACAACTTTATTATTGCCTCTCAGGGAATATTCCCTTCATGGATGCCACCAGCTATGGCCCAACTGGGCCCCACATAGGGTCTCTTGGCCCAGCCGGCCACCCCCTCTCTCTCTTCCCCTCTGGTCTTTCCCTCATGGGTCTTTTCCCTATGGCATTAGGCCCAATTAGGTATTTGACCTTTTTATTTTTCTTTTATTAAATAGTTATAAATAAATGATTAAATCAATATTTAACATTTACTTACATATTATTCAATCCTCGTGGCCATGGAACTCCTTCCACCTCCACTCCGGACATCCTCTGGACTTACCAAAACTCTTCCGGTTCTCTCTCTTTCTTTCCTTCGGCGATTCTGACGATACCAAAATGATCTTCGAGCATTATCAATCCCTTAAGCATGATACCCCATGGTTCGGGAACAATCCAAACATGGTCGAGAGCCTCTCGTACCAATGATAATCAGCGGGACCTGGATGCCCATGATAACCCCTGTGCATTCCACAAATCTTTCGTCACTGAACCATGAATCTCGTGTCATATTCCTTTGTCTCTCGATACTTGCATTGTCCGAGATCTGATCAATGAAATCACCATGTCGTGTTCAATCTCGTTACCAACAAATGTTGTTTAACTCGTTCCGACAAGTGATGTCCCCATGATCAAATCACACGATGTATAGCTATTGGATATAACTTCTCCGAGTGGGCCCTCGAGTATCTTTTCCGTCACACGGATGGACAAATCCCGCTCTTGACGCATAATGCCTCTACATGTTCCTCCGAATACCTGAACGCACCTTTATGATCACCGTGTGACCGAGTAACGTTTGATGATATCTAAGTATCCTCGGGTGACATTGAGTGATATAGTCTCGCGGTCTAAGAAATAGGACACTCGGTCTTTTCTAATCATCATAACTTGAACTTCTTGACATGATCAGGTGTAGCATCCCATCTGTCTAACATACGTAATGCTACATGGTCTAGTAATATAATTGCTACTTACTACTTATAATTATTGCATCATAATTATATCATGCTCATGTCATCATGCCACCTTGCATTTGAGCATCATATAAAACCCTTTTTCATTTGGTTCTTCTCTCATATGCATTAGTAATTGTATTTGGCTCTTGATATATTGTATTTGGTTCTTGATAAATGCTTGATGCCAAGTTGAGTTGGGGGCATATCTTTTATTCAACTCCATCACCTTTCTTTGTCACCACCTTATAATTCCACCATCCTAATTATCCATGAGCTTATACACTTTTCCTTTGGCATTTAAATCTAGCTCATGTGGGTTGGGATGGATCCACTTCTATTCTCCACATGCCCTCACACTAGCATCATGTTGTTTTCACATTATTGATATGTGGAGCCACCTTTGCATGACTTGTGAGTGGTACCCCTTTTTTCTAGCTCCCATATGGATTGGTGGAATAATTGCTCATGTTGGAATATTGTTGAGGATATAATGCACCTAGTGGAATATACACACTAGCAAGTCCTAATTCTATTCAAATATGATCATCTCCATCCACTCCCCATGGGACCTCCTTTTCAATTCCCTTGGCTTGGCCTTAATTCCATATTTGGGAATGCATGGGAATAAATGTCATGGGGTTTTTTTTTTTTCACAAAATTAAACATGGCATCTACTATTCATGCATGGGCCATGCAAATCACCACAATCTTATTCTCCTTGGGTTTTCCCTTTGTTTTTGAGTGGATCCTTTCTTTTGTGAGCTCCCCTTTTTCTCTCTCAAACCTCCTCACCTTGATCTTTGTTTCCTTGACATGTGCATCAAGATCCTCACCTCACTCCATATCCATCTTCTCCCCCCCCTTTTTATTCAAATCTTGCAAAGTTTTCCCAAAAGGGTTTATTTTATTGGCTTGCTTGAATCTGAAACAAAAAAAAGCAAAACAATTAAATAAATAAAAAGAAATCAGACAAGAGAGCGAGCCCCATCAGCAGCCCACCCCTACCTGGTCGTAGCCCAGCAGCAGCTTCGGCCCATCACCCTTCCTTCCTCCTGGGCCGGCCTCTTTCCTTCCCCTGGCCCGATACGCCTTCGTCGTTCACGCCGACGCCACCCCTGTTCCTCTTCTTCTCTTCGTCTGACGCCGTCTCGCCCCGCTCTCTCTTGGCAGAAGACGGAAAGCAGCAGCCGGGCAGGTGGCCGTCTACGCCGCCGTCTGTCGCGTCAGCCTCCACACCGGCCGCCCGACCTCGCCCTTATCCCCTCCTTCTCTCGAGCCTAGCTCTGATCCTTCCCCATAGCGCCACCCGTTTCCCCTCTCCGTTCCTCCCCTCCTCTTTACACCGCTTCATGGACGCCGCCAGATAGAGCCCCGCATCGCCGCTCCTATCCTTGCCGGTGTCCGTGGAGTTGTGGGAAGGTAACGCGGTGGGCCTTGCATCGAT
This sequence comes from Avena eriantha, assembly GCA_910589775.1. Taxonomy (NCBI): domain Eukaryota; kingdom Viridiplantae; phylum Streptophyta; class Magnoliopsida; order Poales; family Poaceae; genus Avena; species Avena eriantha. The sequence goes on from OU342744.1 coordinate 226,548,639, forward strand.
CCAGTCTTCTAGGGGAGCCGGAGAAGCTGCGGCTTCCCTCCTGTTCTTCCTGTCCGAGTCGAGCATTCCGGCGCAGTACCCCGACGCCGCCATCATCTCCTGCCACCCTAGCCCTGATTCCTAGACGAATCGGCGAAGGTGAGCTCCACCTTCCTCTTCCCTACCTCCCTGCGCCTCCCCGGTACCTCCCGCGCTCGCCTCGCGCCCCGCAAGCGGCAGGCAGAGACCGACACCATGCGCGCCTGTCCGACATCGCATTGAGCCAAGCCCCCTCCGTTCCTCTGCATCTCCGGTGCGCCATAGACCCCACCGCCGAAAACCCATAGCACGGAAGTTCTAGCTTGAGATCTCCTCTGCCTTTTTCGTTTTTGCGGCGAAGGCTATCTCGTAGTGGTTGCGCCTTCGTCCTCGTCAGAAGCCGCCACCACCAACGTTTTTTCCGGATTCAGAGTAGGTAGCAAGTTCAGGCTCGGGCTCTCGGTTTTGTATAAAACCCCTTAGCAAAAGTTTTCGATCACGCCTCGGTCCCTGATGTGACCCACATGCCAGGGTCCTGCCCCCATGCACCCGGTGGACCCACGCGTCCTCTGGCCCCACGAGTCACTAGCTGCGGGTAAACCAGCAGGGGGTAACAAAAGTTTCCAGCAAATTTTCATAGATAAATAAAAATTTCAGAAAATGTTTTAATCTAAATAAATGCATATTAATTCAAATCTTTTGAATTTGCAAATATTTCCAAAACAAACTCTATTTCAAATTTGTATATGAATCTAGATCCACATTTATAAAATTACCATGATGCCCCTGCATATTACTACTATTGACCATTTTGCCCTTTTGGCCATTTAAAATTGCAAATAATAAAAATTAATCACTATTTTCAAATCCAACTTATAATATATGTTTTTGAATCAGAAAAATGTGAGGAATTCAAATATGCCATTCAAAATATTATTTGAGCACTTTAAATTTTCGAGATGTTTAAAATTACAATAAAATGCCCTTTTCTTAATAAATTAATAACTTTAATTCTACAACTCCAAATTCAACAAATAATATGTCTAAATCGATCAGCGCGACGAGCCCGTTCTATCTATGCATTCCATGTTCTGAATTGAAGCATGCGTCACATCATTATTAAAAATCAGAACTGTTTATGGCAATAAAACTTGACCAAATAAATAATAAAATGGATTATTCTTGTCCCCACACCTCACCCTTGCCATGCTACATCATTGCCATGTAAATTGTGCATCATTCATCATGGCTTGCTTGTTTGCTGTCATATTTTATTCATATGCTTGTGCACTTTATTTATGTTGGCCCTTGTTTGTTTGGTTCTTCTTCGAATAGACGCCCAACAGGAGAATTATCAGGAGTCACAGGAGTTCTACCCAGGTCCATCTCTCGCTTCCACTGAGCTGCCAGGCAAGCACTACCACATGTTTGCATACATATAGTACCTATTGCCTCTATCTTGTTCTTGCATCATTGAGTCGCGATTGCATTAAATTGAATCCCAAGTACTGCATAGCCTTTACTTTTAAACCCCACCGAAGCTTGTTCCTCCATCCCATGAGCCATTACTACAGGAGTTGTTTGAGCCAATGGAGTCGTAGAACAGCATGTGTAGGGTATGTGAGTGTCTGATGGATAATGAGGTACCTAAACAACTTAACCTGAGTAGTAATGGGATAACTAATGAAAGAGGCACCGGTGAGCAATATCTGCTATTTGGTTTTTCATGCTCACTTGTGTCCCGTAGGACCCCGAGTACTTGATTCCTGTTCCTTGACTGTTCACACTATCCACATTCAGGAGGCCTTATGGACCCGCCTGAGCCAGAGCTTAATTCATTTCTATTTCTTGGGGCCAAAAAATAGTTTGGGGTTTTGTTACTATCCTATACTTATGCCATGCTTTACTGTTTTATTTAAGATTGTGCGTGGAGCCCCTGTACTGTTTTGGATGCGGAGTGTTTTCACGGTGTCGACAAGCCCAGTCACACTTTCGGGTTCCCAGTCGTTTATAGCCATTGACCCAAACCTTGAGTCCGTCTCGGAGTCAGCTAGCTTCATGGCGGGTAGCTTAATGGGGTGGCCCCCTGAAATATTTCTGAATCCTGTGATCGCTTTGTCGTGAATGCCTCGTTGGGTTTTGAGTTGGTTTTTCCGAGGTTGATTGAGTGTGTGTTGCTATTTGTGCACCCCTGCAGGGTAAATCTTTCTGAAAGCCGTGTCCGTGGTTATGGACGACTTGGAGCACAGTTTCTCAATCATAGACAAGTATAACTAAAGTACCGCTTTTAATCTGACTAAATAGCTGACTAGTAAATAGTGCAATGCTCATGGAATGGTTAATAAAACTGCCAACGGTTGGGTTGTTCGTCCGCTTTCTCGTTGGTAAGCGAGAAGGAGGATGGATCTGTTAATTATACTGTTATAACTGTTGTTACTAATTAAGGGACATCCGTCTATCATTGGTTAGGCAGATGGTTAGCGAGTATCTATAGGCTTGTTAGTTGTTATCTTTTTCTGCAATTGCATCACCCCAGGTATATGTCCCCTTTAGAGGCATACAGACTTGCTGAGTACCCCTAGGGTCTCACACAATAAATTGTTTGATTCAGATGAACAGGTGTACTCGCAAGATGGATACAGGGTGGAGGAGATAGATGATGTTGGCAATGATCACTCGGTGTAGAGATTCCGGGGATGGGGATCCGCGAGATTTGTGGGCGGGATGTGTTTATTTATGTGGCATCTTATGCCGATTTTCTTCTTATCCGTACTCAGATCTTGTTTTGCGCTTCCGCCTGATACTCTGATGTTTGATGTATGAGGAGCTATCCTAAACTATTATCTCTATCTAGGATATTTGGATCTTGCCATATGGCGTTGCAATATTTCTATTTCTTTTAGATGGAATGGCTCTGTGAACAGTTGTATGGTGGCTTGCATACATACTCACTTGTGTATGTAGTTGATCCCTTCGCCTGCCGATTACGCCGCTCGTTCTTGTCCCGATGTTCTAGAAGTGGTTAGGACGGCCGACAGGTCTACCTGTGAGTGGCCCCTAGGCCCCACCGTACTATCTTAACCACTTTCACTCATCTAGGCATGCAACTAAGAGCGTAATTCACCGAGGTAGTTACAATTGGTATCAGAGCCATCCCGCCCTTCAGGGTCTCAGCCAAATGGTCGTTTTCAGTCTAGCAAATATTTTTGGTAGCTATGTATACTAAGGAAAAAAACAAAACATGAGAGTAGGACTGCTTCCATTTTTCTTCTTACCCACCCACCCACCCTTTTCTGGTAAGGAAGTGTAACGTTTTTCAATCCTCTTCTAAAATTCAAACTAGGATTCACGTGTTCTGGGTTCCGTAGTACCGTAGGTTGTGTGTGTGTGTGAATTCCTTGTCTATCTGTTGCATCCAAATGTTATCACTATCTGCCTTTTGGTTATCAACTGTTGGTACATTCCGTACCGACATGCCTTTGTAAACCGACGCGATCTATCTGATTCGTTGTATACCGGTGCGATCTGTCTTACTCTTTGTTATCCGACGTTATCTTGTTTGGGGTGTTCGTTTCTGTAGTTACTAATCTTTAGGTTCATCCTAAGAAGAAGGTGTTGGGATATGTGTTTTACTTATTCATGTGCGGAGTAATGATTTGAGTGCGGGATGGAGTCGCGACCATACCACTACTTTTATCATTCGCTCTTGTATATTGAATTGGTAGAGTTACTAATCTTGATTCGTTAAGTGGTTTTGCGCATATAGTGGTATCTTATTGCCGAAATTTGCAGAAATTTTTTCTTTGATTAGCTTGTGTACCACACTCCTTGTTCAGTCGTGTGCGATATGCTTAATATCTTCTAGGTGCTTTGAACTTTGTTGATATTTTAATATCATCTTAGTGAACTGTATCCTTTAATCTTGGTTAATTCCATTTTGGTACTATTTTGGATTATTATTATTCTCCATTATAGTACTGACTTGTGTTTTATATCAATCACAGGATGACACCACCACGCCGTTCTGAGGAGGACATACCACCTGAACTGGGGGCTGCATTGGCAAGTATTGCAAATGCCTTGGGAACAATGCAGCAGAACCAACAGCGATTCGAAGAAAGTGTCAGGAGTAATGAGTTTGTTCCGCTACCTCCACCTCCCAAGCGAGGAGACATCAAGAGTTTTCTGAAGTTCAACCCACGCCAATTTGAGGTGTCTGATCAACCACTTGATGCTGATGATTGGCTGCGTGAAATGTCAAGGTTGCTGATGACTGCGGATGTTCCTGAGCAAGAATGGGTAAAATGTGCCACACACCTTCTGAAGGGAGATGCAGCTCTGTGGTGGGAAAATTACCTCAAGGCAGACCACTCTGGTTTTCAGCCTACTTGGGAGCAATTCACTGCGGCTTTCAAAGAGCAATATCTGTCAGAGATTGTCATGGAAAGGATGAAGGAAGTGTTTCTCAATCTCAAGCAGGGCAATGACAATGTCAATACCTATATCAGAAACTTCATGAACCTTTCTCGGTATGGTGGCGATGAGATCTCTGATGACAAGAAGAAGCAAAAGAGGTTCAGGCAAGGGCTCAATGCATCAATCAAATATGCAATCACTCATGCAAGGCCGGGGTATTTTCTGGAACTCCAACATACAGCTCTGCAGGAAGAAGCAAGTAGGCAAGTGTTTGAGGAGTCAAAGAAACACAGTCGCGATGCAGCAAGCTCTTCAGCTATGACAGCTCCTTCTAAGCGCCGCGTGTGGGTTCCTAACACCCCACCGTCGCTCCTGGCTCCACCAAGACCGTCAAGCTACGCGGCAAGGCCACCAAACTCCTTCACCGCAGCTTCTAGGGGCTACAACCACAACTACCCTGAAGTGCCTGGGGGAGTCCCTGGCTACGCTGCTCCACGTCCACCTGGTGCTTGCTACACTTGTGGAAACACTGGGCATCAGCACTGGAATTGCCCAATGAACAACAAAGCTCTTCCTCCACCACCTCCAAGACCTGCGGCAAGTTCTTCTATGGTTCGTGCACCTCCACCTCGGGCTCTCAACATCAACACCAAGCCCGGGTCTACGGTTGCTCGTGCCAACTGTGTCAACGTCGCTCAAGCTGAGCATGCACCTGGAGTTGTGATGGGTACGCTTCCCGTTAACTCAGTTCCTGCATGAGTTTTGTTTGATTCGGGTGCATCGCATTCTTTTGTTTCTCACAAGTTTGCAAATGAGCATGAGTTAGCAATGGATCCTCTCCCCAAGCGTTTAATGGTCCTTTCTCCTGGAGCAACAATGGCATCTTCTAAAATCAGCCATAACAATCAAATTGAGATTGGTGGTTCTTCGTTTCCGACTTCCTTAATTATTCTGGGCAATTCTGACATTGATGTTATCTTGGGCATGGATTGGTTAACAGCAAATGCAGTTGTGATTGATTGTGCTGAACGCTCGGTTTCTCTGAAAATTCCTGAAGGCCATATAGTCTATTCTTCAAGTCTGACTCCTGCAATTCAGCTTTTCTCTTTGGCGGCTCTGAATGATGATGCTATGGAAGCTATTCAGAGTGTTCCGGTGGTCTGTGAGTTCCCAGATGTTTTTCCTGAAGAGTTGCCAGGTATGCCTCCGGATCGAGAGGTCGAGTTTGTGATTGAACTTGAACCTGGTACCGCTCCTATCTCCAAGCGGCCTTATAAAATGGGTCCTGCTGAGTTGGCTGAACTCAAACGTCAGCTTGATGAACAAGAGAAGTTGGGTTTCATTCAGCACAGTACTTCTTCTTGGGGTAGCCCAACCATATTTGTGAAGAAGCGAGACAAGACTGATAGACTTTGTGTTGACTATCGGGCTCTCAATGCTAAAACCATCAAGAATAAATATCCCCTTCCACGGATTATTGATCTCTTCGATCAGCTAGCTGGAGCTGTGGTATTGTCTAAGCTGGACTTGAGAAGTGGATATCATCAAATCAAGATTCGCAAGGAAGATGTTCCCAAAACAGCTTTCACCACCCGCTATGGCCTGTATGAGTACACGGTCATGTCTTTCGGTCTCACCAACGCACCTGCCACCTTCTCGAGGCTTATGAACTCGGTTTTCATGGAGTATCTTGATAAGTTCGTCGTGGTCTATCTGGATGACATTCTAGTCTATTCTAAGTCAAAGGAAGAACATGAAGAACACCTTCGGTGTGTCCTAAACAAGCTTCGTGAGAACCGCCTGTATGCAAAGTTCTCCAGGTGTGAGTTATGGCTGCCTCAAGTCACCTATCTTGGTCACGTCATCTCTGCCAAGGGCATTGCCGTCAACCCAGAAACTGTTAAGACAATTGTTGACTGGCTTCCACCCAAAAATGTCAAAGAAGTCCGGAGTTTCCTTGGTTTGGCTAGTTAATGTCGTCGTTTCGTTCAGAACTTCTCGAAGATTGCGAAGCCTCTTACCGATCTCCTCAAGAAAGGCAAGAAATACCTTTGGACTCCTGCATGTCAAGAAAGCTTTGAAACACTCAAAGAGAAGCTCACTTCCACACCAGTTTTGATTCCTCCAGATACATCAAAGCCTTTCCAGATATTCTGTGACGCCTCATTGCAAGGATTGGGTGCGGTCCTTATGCAAGAAAAACAAGTTGTTGCTTATGCCTCTCGACAGTTGAAGACGCATGATATCAACTATCCTACACATGACCTCGAACTCGCAGTAGTTGTCTTTGCTTTGAAAGTATGGAGGCACTACTTTCTTGGCAACTGTTGTGAGATCTTTTCTAATCACAAGAGTCTGAAGTATATCTTCACACAGCCTGATCTCAACCTTTGTCAGAGAAGGTGGATTGAAGCAATTAATGATTTCGATTTGACCATCAACTACACTCCGGGCAAAGCTAATGTCATGGCCGACGCTCTCAGCCGAAAAGCTTATGTCAACAACCTCATGATGGAAGAATAATAGCCTCTCTTGTGCGAGGAATTCCGCAAGCGCAACCTTGAAATTGTGGATCAAGGGTATCTTCTGAACCTTCTAGGAACCCCACTCTTGGAAGAAAAAGTTCGCTCTATTCAACTTGGTGATCCTTACACTAAAAACATCATATCCAACATTCAGCTTCCGAAGTATGTTTGTTCCGAACTACCCGGGTTTAAGAGAGCAAGTTCTCAAGGAGGCGCATGATTCTGTTCTTTCTATCCACCCTGGCAGCACTAAGATGTACATGGACTTGAAAACACAATATTGGTGGCCTAGGTTGAAACAATGTTGTGCCAAGTATGTCTCCGAGTGTGATGTCTGCCGCAGAGTTAAAGCTGTCCATCAGAAACCTTCCGGTCTTCTACAGCCATTGAAGCCTCCGAAATGGAAATGGGAGAAAGTAGAGATGGACTTCATAACTGGTTTTCCAAGGTCGCAGAAGGGCAACAATGCAATCTTTGTTGTCATCGACAGGCTTTCTAAAGTGGCTCACTTCTTTCCCGTTAAGGAAACAATTTCTGCAATTTAGTTGACTGAGCTCTATATCAACAGAATTGTCTCTCTGTATGGGGTTCCACTTGAGATCAGCTCAGAACGTGGAAGCATCTTCACTTCCAAGTTCTGGGGAAGTTTCCAAAATGCTTTGGGAACAAAATTGAACTTCAGCACAGCTTACCACCCTCAGTCGCAAGGACAAGTTGAAAGGATCAATCAGATTCTGGAAGATATGCTCCGTGCTTGCGTTATCTCTTTCGGCATGAAGTGGGAAGAATGCCTTCCTTATGCTGAATTCTCTTACAACAACAGCTTCCAGAAAAGTCTAAAGATGGCACCATTTAAGGTTCTGTATGGTCGCAAATGCAGAACTCCGATTGGTTGGTCGGGCGCAGGTGAAAGAACATTGTTTGGCCCCGACATTGTAACTCAAGCAGAAGAGAAGGTTCACATCATTCTTGAAAATCTCAAGGTTGCTCAAAGTCGCTAGAATAGAAACTATGACAGAAAGCACACGGACATGGAGTATGTCCCTGGTGATCTCGTTTACCTTCGTGTCACTCCCATGAGAGGCACGCACCGCTTTGGTATCAAAGGAAAGCTGGCTCCTAGATACATCGGTCCTTTCAAAGTTCGTGGAAGAAGAGGAGAAGTCGCTTATGGTCTTGAGCTCCCTGAAAAACTCAAGGTCCATGATGTTTTCAATATCTCTCAACTCAAGAAGTGCTTCAAGGATCCCGGCAGGACCATGGACAATGAACTCATCAATCTCCAAGAAGATCTGTCTTATCAAGAACACCCCATAAAATCCTAGAAGTCGCAGAAAGAAGGACTAGCAACAAGTCCATCAAGTTCTGCAAGGTGCAGTGGTCGCACCATTCCGTTGATGAAGCCACTTGGGAACGCGAGGACGAGCTCCGTGCCAAGTATCCTACCCTCTTCGTGTCTTCTTCTTCTTCCTAGAATCTCGGGGCGAGATTCCTGTTTAGTGGGGGAGAGTTGTAGCATCCCATCTGTCTAACATACGTAATGCTACATGGGCTAGTAATATAATTGCTACTTCCTACTTATAATTGTTGCATCATAATTATATCATGCTCATGTCATCATGCCACCTTGCATTTGAGCATCATATAAAACCCTTTTTCATTTGGTTCTTCTCTCATATGCATTAGTAATTGTATTTGGCTCTTGATATATTGTATTTGGTTCTTGATAAATGCTTGATGCCAAGTTGAGTTGGGGGCATATCTTTTATTCAACTCCATCACCTTTCTTTGTCACCACCTTATAATTCCACCATCCTAATTATCCATGAGCTTATACACTTTTCCTTTGGCATTTAAATCTAGCTCATGTGGGTTGGGATGGATCCACTTCTATTCTCCACATGCCCTCACACTAGCATCATGTTGTTTTCACATTATTGATATGTGGAGCCACCTTTGCATGCCTTGTGAGTGGTACCCCTTTTTCTAGCTCCCATATGGATTGGTGGAATAATTGCTCATGTTGGAATATTGTTGAGGATATAATGCACCTAGTGGAATATACACACTAGCAAGTCCTAATTCTATTCAAATATGATCATCTCCATCCACTCCCCATGGGACCTCCTTTTCAATTCCCTTGGCTTGGCCTTAATTCCATATTTGGGAATGCATGGGAATAAATGTCATGGGGTTTATTTTGTTTTCACAAAATTAAACATGGCATCTACTATTCATGAATGGGCCATGCAAATCACCACCATCTTATTCTCCCTGAGTTTTCCCTTTGTTTTTGAGTGGATCCTTTCTTTTGTGAGCTCCCCTTTTTCTCTCTCAAACCTCCTCACCTTGATCTTTGTTTCCTTGCCATGTGCATCAAGATCCTCACCTCACTCCATATCCATCTTCTCCCCCCCCTTTTTATTCAAATCTTGCAAAGTTTTCCCGAAAGGGTTTATTTTATTGGCTTGCTTGAATCTGAAACAAAACAAAAGCAAAACAATTAAATAAATAAAAAGAAATCAGACAAGAGAGAGAGCCCCAGCAGCAGCCCACACCTACCTGGTCGCAACCCAGCAGCAGCGTCGGCCCAGCACCCTTCCTTCCTCCTGGGCCGGCCTCTTTCCTTCCCCTGGCCCGATACCCCTTCGTCGTTCACGCCGACGCCACCCCTGTTCCTCTTCTTCTCTTCGTCTGACGCCGTCTCGCCCCGCTCTCTCTCGGCAGAAGACAGAAAGCAGCAGCCGGGCAGGTGTCCGTCTACGCCGCCGTCTGTCGCGTCAGCCTCCACACCGGCCGCCCGACCTCGCCCTTATCCCCTCCTCCTCTCGAGCCTAGCTCTGATCCTTCCCCATAGCGCCACCCATTTCCCCTCTCCGTTCCTCCCCTCCTCTATACACCGCTTCATGGACGCCGCCAGATAGAGCCCCGCATCGCCGCTCCTATCCTTGCCGGTGTCCGTGGAGTCGCGGGAAGGTAACGCCATGGGCCTTGCGTCGATCCAGTCTTCTAGGGGAGCCGGAGAAGCTGCGTCTTCCCTCCTCTTCTTCCTGTCCGAGTCGAGCATTCCGGCGCAGTACCCCGACGCCGCCATCATCTCCTGCCGCCCTAGCCCCGATTCCAAGACGAATCGGCGAAGGTGAGCTCCACCTTCCTCTTCCCTGCCTCCCTGCGCCTCCCCAGTACCTCCCGCGCTTGCCTCGCGCCCCGCAAGCGGCGGGCAGAGACTGACACCATGCGTGCCTGTCCGACATCACGGTGAGCCAAGCCCCCTCCGTTCCTCTGCGTCTCCGGTGCGCCATAGACCCCACCGCCGAAAACCCATAGCACGGAAGTTCTAGCTTGAGATCTCCTCTGCCTTTTTCGTTTTTGCGGCGAAGGCTATCTCGCAGTGGTTGCGCCATCATCCTCGTTAGAAGCCGCCGCCGCCGACGGTTTTTTCCGGATTCAGAGTAGGTAGCAAGTTCAGCCTCGGGCTCTCGGTTTTGTAGAAAACCCCTTAGCAAAAGTTATCGATCACGCCTCGGTCCCTGATGTGACCCACATGCCAGGGTCCTGCCCCATGCACCCGGTGGACCCACGCGTCCTCTGGCCCCACGGGTCACTAGCTGCGGGTAAAACAGCAGGGGGTAACAAAAGTTTCCAGCAAATTCTCATAGATAAATAAAAATATCTGAAAATGTTTTAATCTAAATAAATGCATATTAATTCAAATATTTTGAATTTGCAAATATTTCCAAAACAAACTCTATTTCAAATTTGTATATGAATCCAGATCCACTTTCAGAAAATTACCATGATGCCCCTGCATATTACTACTATTGACCATTTTGCCCTTTTGGCCATTTAAAATTGCAAATAATAAAAATTAATCACTATTTTCAAATCCAACTTATAATATATGTTTTTGAATCAGAAAAATGTGAGGAATTCAAATATTGCATTCAAAATATTATTTGAGCACCTTAAATTTTCGAGATGTTTAAAATTACAATAAAATGCCCTTTTCTTAATAAATTAATAACTTTCATTCTACAACTCCAAATTCAACAAATAATATGTCTAAATCGATCAGCGCGACGAGCCCGTTCTATCTATGCATTGCATGTTCTGAATTGAAGCATGCATCACGTCATTATTAAAAATCAGAACTGTTTATGGCAATAAAACTTGACCAAATAAATAATAAAATGGATTATTCTTGTCCCCACACCTCACCCTTGCCATGCTACATCATTGCCATGTAAATTGTGCATCATTCATCATGGCTTGCTTGTTTGCTGTCACATTTTATTCATATGCTTGTGCACTTTATTTATGTTGGCCCTTGTTTGTTTGGTTCTTCTTCGAATAGACGCCCAACAGGAGAATTATCAGGAGTCACAGGAGTTCTACCCAGGTCCATCTCTCGCTTCCACTGAGCTGCCAGGCAAGCACTACCACATGTTTGCATACATATAGTACCTATTGCCTCTATCTTGTTCTTGCATCATTGAGTCGCGATTGCATTAAATTGAATCCCAAGTACTGCATAGCCTTTACTTTTAAACCCCACCGAAGCTTGTTCCTCCATCCCATGAGCCATTACTACAGGAGTTGTTTGAGCCAATGGAGTCGTAGAACAGCATGTGTAGGGTATGTGAGTGTCTGATGGATAATGAGGTACCTAAACAACTTAACCTGAGTAGTAATGGGATAACTAATGAAAGAGGCACCGGTGAGCAATATCTGCTATTTGGTTTTTCATGCTCACTTGTGTCCCGTAGGACCCCGAGTACTTGATTCCTGTTCCTTGACTGTTCACACTATCCACATTCAGGAGGCCTTATGGACCCGCCTGAGCCAGAGCTTAATTCATTTCTATTTCTTGGGGCCAAAAAATAGTTTGGGGTTTTGTTACTATCCTATACTTATGCCATGCTTTACTGTTTTATTTAAGATTGTGCGTGGAGCCCCTGTACTGTTTTGGATGCGGAGTGTTTTCACGGTATCGACAAGCCCAGTCACACTTTCGGGTTCCCAGTCGTTTATAGCCATTGCCGCAAACCTTGTGTCCGTCTCAGAGTCAGCTAGCTTTGTGGCGGGTAGCTTAATGGGGTGGCCCCTGAAATATTTCTGCATCCTGTGATCGCTTTGTCGTGAATGCCTCGTTGGGTTTTGAGTTGGTTTTTCCGAGGTTGATCGAGTGTGTGTTGCTATTTGTGCATCCCTGCAGGGTAAATCTTTCTGAAAGCCGTGTCCGCGGTTTTGGACAACTTGGAGCACAGTTTTTCGATCATAGACAAGTATAACTAAAGTACCGCTTTTAATCTGACTAAATAGCTGACTAGTAAATAGTGCAATGCTCATGGAATGGTTAATAAAACTGCCAACGGTTGGGTTGTTCGTCCGCTTTCTCGTTGGTAAGCGAGAAGGAGGATGGATCTGTTAATTATACTGTTATAACTGTTGTTACTAATTAACGGACATCCGTCTATCATTGGTTAGGCAGATGGTTAGCGAGTATCTATAGGCTTGTTAGTTGTTATCTTTTGCTGCAATTGCGTCACCCCAGGTATATGTCCCTTTTAGAGGCATAAAGACTTGTTGAGTACCCCTAGGGTCTCACACGATAAATTGTTTGATTCAGATGAACATGTGTACTCGCAAGATGGTTACTGGGTGGAGGAGACAGATGATGTTGGCAACGATCACTTGGTGTAGAGATTCCGAGGATGGGGATCCGCGAGATCTATGGGCAGGATGTGTTTATTTATGTGGCATCTTATGCCGATGTGCTTCTTATCCATACTCGGATCTTGTTTTCCGCTTTCGCCTGATAGTCTGATGTTTGATGTATGAGGAGCTATCCTAAACTATTATCTCGATCTAGGATATTTGGATCTTGCCGTATGGCGTTGCAATATTTCTATTTCTTTTAGATGGAATGGCTCTGTGAAGAGTTGTATGGTGGCTTGCATACATACTCACTTGTGTATGTAGTTGATCCCTTCGCCTGCCGATTACGCCGCTCGTTATTGTGCCGATGTTCTGGAAGTGGTTAGGACGGCCGACAGGTCTACCTGTGAGTGGCCCCTAGGCCCCACCGTACTATCTTAACCACTTTCGCTCATCCAGGCATGCAACTAAGAGCGTAATTCACCGAGGTAGTTACATCAGGTCATGATGCTTAGGTAGGGTATATCTCATCATCTCATTCTCATAATGAGGTGACTCCATTGTAAACTGGCATAAATGCTACATGATCAGGAAACCTTGATCATCTGCTGACCAATGAACAAGTGACTAGAGATTCACTGGGAACTCTTAGTTGTTTATATATCACACATGTATTGAACGTTTCCTTTCAATACAGTTATAGGATGATATAAAACTTAATCATAAACTTTATGAAATATGATAGTAATCCATATTATTATTTGTCTCTAGGGAATATTTCCAACAATCTCCCACTTGCACTAGAGTACAAATAAACTATGTGCATTTGTTTACTAATCATCGGCACGATACAACTTGGCACCTCTGATCATGCTTGCACATGGAAGAGGTTGAGTCTTGGGTCTGGACTTTACAGCCCCATATCCTTTGCAACTTAATAATGTCAAATTAATAGACACTAATACCTTATCATCTCATGATAACATCTTCGTGTATGTATAACAGTTGTGGCAACAGAGTGAGGTCGGTTTCCACGAACCAGCAGTGATGTTAGATCAGTCTGCGAACTTTCTCATGGGCACTGTGCCCTAGGATACACTCTCTTAGAAAAGACAAACTAGCCTCACCACAACATTGTACATCATTATAGATAGTATCCTTATACTTTTATTATAAATGTAGTTATCGAAACACTAGTGCACTATATGCATTTTTCAATGTTTTGTCACCTTGCTTCCTACTTGCCTTCAGTCGGTATTATAAATGCAAGGATTTCCAATCTTTTAAGGTTAAGATATCCCCTTATAACATAACCATTTATGCTTTAAGGTATGTCATCCTTTATAGACCTGGAAAACTTGTCTACAATTCATATTTAGACACCGTGGACAATCTGAGCTCAATGTTCAGTGATTCATACTTAATCACTTCCGAACGTTTCTTCTTGGATCATATGTTATGTTGAGTTTTCATCACGGTTTCTAAAAAAGAACCTATGTCTAACATAGTGGATGACGATCATCCTTTTCTTTCAACCATTCATGTTGAACTTAGTGTCATTCCTAATTTGAATGACCAAGGACCACTCCTTAATCAATTCCTATTATGAAACTATATTAGAATCTCTTGTAGGAATGCATTATAACATAGTACTGTAATATACTTATTTTCAACTTTTAACCCTTATAAATCATTATTTATCAGTACTTATGCTTTTATTCTTAATGTGTCGCACACACATAAGAATCAACATAGATCCCACTCAAATTATGTTCCCAACACATTCAAGTCTGAAACTTACATTGCTCGCACTCAAAAATGTGTTTCACACATATTACTTTAGGAAGACTTTTATAGCTCGCACTTAATTTCATGAAAATTGCATACCTTCTCAATTAATGAACAACTTCAAAAACCTTGATCATTTATCAAACTGAGAGGTTTTATTACGAGACGCTAGTACTTTACTAGTAACAAATCCACTAGGCTTTTAGCACCTCTGAATCAAATTCTTTTGAATTTGTCCAATACATTATTCATGACAAATTGTTCCCTTTATCTTTCACCCTATTCCATGACCTTGCAGTCTTTTGGAAACATCACGCAACGTCTTTACTTGATAAGATTCAACAATGTTTTGCTTTCCAGCTGTTGAGGGGATACCCCCGGGTAGGGTCACGCCGGGGTATAAAGGCCGAGTTAGCCGAGGTACAGCAAGGTCAAAGCACGTGCTGGCCGAGTCACCTCAAGTTAGGCCGAATCACGGGGTAACCCGGACTGGAGGATGTCCGCCTAACTGAGTCTCGGCCGACCTATGTCATATGTCGGCAGGATGTATCAAACTTGTATGCAGGTACAGGTGTGGCCGGATTAACCAGGCATGATCCGGGTTATATCAGGCTTGCAAGAGAAGGAAGATATCTCGTTGGTCAAAAGGAGGTCACTGTATGCATGAGCGTGAGCGAAGCGGACAGAGGCTAGGACCACTGAGGCGTGGCCGACAAAGGTGATGTTGCCTGTGTCGGATGACGCTGGTGCCGCAGAGGCTCACGTAGCCTCTGCATGGCTTACGACGGGGAAAAGTGACCCGGTCGGTTTACTATTTTGGGAAGATGCATATTCCCTGGAATATGCCTCCACGTATGCCCTAATTGGAGACCTAGCCACCCCTATATAAGGAGGGCTAGGGCCTCTATAGAAAGGGTTGGTCTTGACTTGGTTGATCTCTAGTGGGTTGAATTTCACTTCTTTGGTTCTTGGTTCCTGAGAGCTAGTTAGTGGTGAGAGTAAGAGAGTTCTTTCTTCCTCCTCTCCCCCATACAGCTCAAGGAGCATTTGTAACCTTGGAAACCCATTGAATACAAAGCAACTGTGTGTGGAATCACCACACTATCCCTCCCTGGATTCCTCTAGTGCATATTGTCCCCACCTTTAGCCTATCCATGGCATCTTCCGTGACACCACCACGACAATTGGCGCCCATTGTGGGGCTAGTGGCGCTAGCAGGAGTGAAAATCCAGACAGGAAACCTCATCGGCACCGGCAAACGCATCGTCTCCGGGCTTGTTCAGCGCTTTGGAGCGCTGGACTTTGTCAGCGACAACGCTGGCTGCTTCGGCAAGCGACCTCTCCCGTGCAACGACCTCTTCATCAAGCTTGGCACGCACAAGATCTACGTCGCTGTCAATGTGTCGTGCGTTCACCCGCGGCACGTCGTCGAGGGAGGCGAGCCATCCCTTAATGCGGCTCGCAGGGCGCGTATCACTCGCTCCCCTGACCACGCCGAGGTGATGATGACTGCACCTGGCGCTGGCGCGAGCAAGGAACCGGCACCAGATCCGGAGGTAACACCCAAGGCACCGAGGAAAAGTAGAGGTCCTCCGCTAGAGAAGCCAAATAATGTGTTGCAGCAGGCAATAGATAGCTTAGCAAGCCCCGTAGCAGCAGTGGTAGATCCGGCTCAAGCACAGGCCGAGTTAGAGGAGACTAGGCAGAAAATTCTAGAGGGTGCAAAAAAGATAGCCGCAGCTCAACAGTCGTTGAACATGACACTGCGTGAGTACACAAAGGAAAATAAGGTTGATGCTGTAAAAGTGAAGGGGAGAAACCTCATGAGTGAAATGAACAAAGAGGGTGATACTAGAATTGAGGAATCAGAAAATTGTCTGTCCGTGGGGCTGCCGAAGTACAGTACCCCGGCAAAGAACCTCAGAGCAGCAGATGCAGCTGCGTCCGAGTTAGAGGGTCTGACGGGTGAAGCCCGACAGAGACAGCAGGAAAGGGTCAATGAGTTAGTTCGGATCGCAAACAGACAGAATGAAGAGTTGCTAAGGGCAAATCCAGAAAGAGCTGGGGCCTCCAAGATAGTTTATTCGGTGGTGGGTAACCCGGAGAAATCCGCTGGAGCTACATCGTCCCCTCTTGGTGGTCCTAGGAGAGAAGAGGTAGTAACCTCGGCCAGGAGGAACAAGTAGATAGTCCCGTATGACCCGGCAAGGGCAGGGAAAGGAAAAGCAGTGCAGGGAAATGAGGATCGACGAAGTGTGAGCCGAGGTGAAGCTGGCCGAGGTAACCGCGACCAAGGCAATGCCAGTCAAGGGAATGTAGTGAATGGCAAGGCCGGACAGCGTAACCCAGCGGATGCAGGGCAACTGCAGCAGCGGAATATACCACGGCAAGAGCGCAGTGCCAGCCAAGGTATGCAACAGAGAGTAGCTCCACAAGAGAAAAATAGATATAATTATGGTGATTCGGAGATGGTGAACGCAGGGTATCCCAGGCCGGACTATCATGTGATAGGGTCAAGATTGGGAAGCAGGAACTTGATGCCTGACGATGCTAGGTTAAAACTGGATCGGCTTTATAGGTCGGAGCAAATTGAGTGTCAAGGTCCTCTGGGTCCAGCATGTTTTGGGCCCCGGATAATGAAGGAGCCTCCAGTACCTAACTTCCAGTTACCTAGAGGCACTAAAACATATGACGGCAGCACAAAGCCGGAGGATTTGTTGATTAACTATGCAACAGCGGTAAAAATTACTATAGGCAACTTGAGATGGGCTGTGAGATATGTACCTCAGATGTTGGAGGGGCCAGCAAGGGTATGGCTAAACAATTTGCCACCCGGAAGTATTAACTGTTCGATTGATTTTGAGGAAATGTTTGTCAGTAATTTCTCAAGCACGTATCAGTGGCCCAACAGACCATAGACCCTAGCAATGTGCAAGCAAAGACCGAATGAGACAGACCGGGAATTCTTAACCCGCTGGTGCATAGTGCGAAACTCATGTGAGGGTGTAATTGAGTCACAGGCCATAGCTTGGTTTGCGCAAGGGTGCAGATATGCAAGCATGCTATGGCAAAGGTTACAAAGGGATATGCCAACTACATTGGCAGAGACAATCCGGATTGCTGATTCATATGCCTTGGGTGATCCGACTCAGCCTAGGCTCATGTCAAACGAGTCAAGCGAGGAGTACTACCAGCGAGATGGAGCCGGGTCATCCCGGTGGAATGATTACCGGGGTAAGAGAAGAGATGAAAGACCGGATTACCGGTACAGTTTGCAACAAGTTGCTGCGGTGAATCAAGATCAACCCGGAGCAGGAAGCAATCAACGTCATAAAAATGGAGGGCAACAATGGACTCCAAGGAGTGATGGCAAGAATACTTGGACGCCCGAACAAAAAAGACAGTGGCAGGAAAAGAAGGACATGCCGAGGTATACTTATGATGCAATGCTGGATCAACCGTGTAAATTTCACACGCCAAATCCGAGTAACCCAGCGGGTCACACAACCCGGCAGTGTGAGTGGATGAGGAAGATAGAACAAAGTGGTTCTGGGAATTCTGAGGCACCTCAGAATGATCAACCTCGGCAGGAGTTACCCCGGCAGCAATTGCTCTCCGGAGCGAACA
This sequence comes from Avena eriantha, assembly GCA_910589775.1. Lineage (NCBI taxonomy): Eukaryota > Viridiplantae > Streptophyta > Magnoliopsida > Poales > Poaceae > Avena > Avena eriantha. The sequence continues at coordinate 226,566,671 of OU342744.1, forward strand.
TGCAATAGTTAATGTTGCCACCACCTCCGCCGAGGTATGAAAACCATGAGAGAAGGGATGTAGTGCATGAAGTGGAAAACCAGCATCAACCAGATCAAAGGTACCCCGGAAATGAGGGGAGAAATGAGTACAGAGAGCATCACCAAAGTTATTGTGTGTTTACCACCGAAGAGACAGATAGAAAGAGCTTGCAACGCTGACACATGGAAGTAAATGTGCTAATGCCAGCAGTGACGAGGTATATGCCTTGGTCGAATCAGGAAATTACTTGGAGCATCAAAGATCATCCCAAGCTCATGCCAAGCCCTGGTTCGTATGCGCTGGTGTTGGATCCAACATTCATTGGGCCAAACATCAATGTGAGGTTCTCAAAGGTGCTGATTGACAATGGCAGTAGCATCAACATCATGTACGTGGACATGATGCGCAAGTTGGGTATCTCGGAGAACATGCTCCAAGCTACAAGAACGACTTTCCATGGCATTGTGCCAGGTATTTCCTGTGAACCCATTGGCAAGGTTCGGGTTGACGTATTGTTCGGCACGAGAGATAACTGCCAAACTGAGAATTTGGAGTTCGAAGTTGTCAATTTGGAGAGCGCATATCACGCGTTGCTCGGTAGGCCAGCCCTGAACAAATTCATGGCAAGTACTCACATTAGTTACTTGAAGATGAAGCTGCCCGGGCTAAATGGTGTGATTACCATAACTGGTGATTTCCGGCGTTCCATTGAATGCACGTCAGCCGGGTCTAACCTGGCCGAGTCACTCGTGATTGCGCAAGAGAAGAGAAAAATCCAGGAGGTGGCGGCATTGGCTCAATCCGCGCAGCAGTATATGCCGGCACTGAGTAACCCGCATGGTAGTGTCTCATTTCAAGCGACAAAGGATACCAAGAAAGTGCCTGTTGATGATATGTTCCCAGAGCGCACCGTAACAATTGGTGCCAGGTTAAAACACAAATAGGAAAGCGAGCTCGTCAACTTCCTCCGTGAGAATCGGGATATTTTTGCTTGGTCCACACAGGACTTGCAAGGTGTTCTGAGGGAGTTGGCCGAGCACTCTTTGAATGTGAGACCCAGAGAAAAGCTGGTGAAGCAACCTCTCCGCCGCTTCGCCGAAGATAGGAGAAAGGTCATCAGAGATGAGATAGCTCGGCTCCTAGCAGCTGGATTTATCATGGAAGTGCTTAACCAGATTGGCTATCTAATCCGGTGCTGGTGGAGAAGAATAAGGATGATCCGAACGTGGCAGTGGTTTGGCGCATGTGTATCGATTACACGAACCTGAATAAGGCGTGTCCGAAAGATCCATTCCCACTGCCAAGGATAGACCAAGTCATAGATTCTACTTCTGGTTGTGAGTTGTTGTCATTCATTGATGTATATTCTGGTTTCCACCAGATACCTCTGAACCCAAGTGATCAAATAAAGACTGTGTTTATCACCCCGTATGGGGCTTATTGCTATCGCACCATGCCTTTTGGTTTACGTAATGTAGGGGCAACGTACCAAAGATGTATGCAGAAATGTTTACATGACCAAATTGGTCAAAATGTGCAGGTATATGTGGATGATGTTGTTATAAAGACCAAGGAAAGCAAAATGCTCCTTGACGATATTAGGCAAACATTCGCGAACCTAAGGAGGTTCCGAATGAAGCTTAACCCGGAGAAATATACCTTCGGTGTCCCGAGTGGAAAATTACTCAGATTTCTTGTCTCCAGCCGAGGTATCGAAGTTAATCCAACTAAAATCCGAGCCATAGAGCGAATGGAATTGCCGACGTGCCTTAATGATGTTCAGAAGTTCACTGGTTGCCTGGCATCCTTAAGTCGGTTTGTATGTCGGTTGGGAGAAAAGGCACTACCTCTCTATCAACTCATGAAAAAGTCGGACAAGTTCATTTGGACATCGCAGGCCAATGAAGCCTTTATCCAATTAAAGAAAATGTTAGCCACTGCACCAGTGTTAGCCTCTCCACTATCAAAGGAGCCAATGTTTCTCTATATAGCCGCAACCAACTGAGTTGTAAGTGCAGTAATTGTGGTAGAGCGCGACGAAGAGGGTAAGTCAGTGCAAAGGCCAGTATATTATCTGAGCGAGGTGTTATCAGCTTCGAAACAAAACTATCCCCATTATCAGAAGATGGCATATGGTGTGTATATGGCAGCTAAGAAGCTAAAGAATTATTTTGAAGAGCACCCCATCAAAGTAATATGTGAAGCCCCCATATCCGAGATAATGAGCAATAAGGATGCAAGTGGCCGGATTGCAAAACAGGCAATTGATCTAGCCCCTTATGCGCCACAATATGACAGGAGAGAAGCAATCAAGTCTCAGGCTGTGGCCGACTTTTTTGTGGATTGGGCCGAGGTACAATATGAGCCACCATTGCCAGATCCGAACTACTGGCGAATGCACTTTGACGGATCAAAAACAAAAACCAGGTTAGGCGCTGGAGTTGTGCTTACCCTCGCCCAAGAAAGACCAGCTGAAATAAGTGCTACAGATCCACTTCGCAGCATCAAACAATGTTGCAGAATATGAAGCACTTGTGCATGGGCTCAAAGTGGCAAAAGAGGTTGGAATACGCCGGATCCAATGCTTTGGTGATTCGGATCTCGTCGTTCAACAAGTCTCCGGACAATGGGATGCTTTGGATGCAAATATGGCACTATACATATTTCATGTGTAGAAGATATCAGGATACTTTGAGGGATGCGAATTTCATCACGTACCTCGGACGGAGAATGAGGCTGCCGACGTATTGTCGAAGCTCGGATCAACCTGACAAGCAATCCCGTCAGGGGTAGCTCTAGAGAACCTCAGAAAACCGTCTATCAGGCCATCCCCAGAATCCGAGTCAATTTATATCCCGGAAAATCCGGAGTCGGAAGCTGTGCCCATGGACATTGATGTGGGAAGTGGTTCACGAAACCCGGGGACTGCCTTGGCAAACCCGGGGACTGCTTCGCAAGACCTGGGGACTACGCAACGTGATCCGGTTGAGGTTATGCCGGTGGATCAGATGGAAATTGATGAGGATGTGTTCCCAGTGCAAGCTATACTAGCTTGGGCACTACCCATATTTCAATTCCTGAAAGATGGAACTTTGCCCAGTGAGGAGGTGCTTTCCAGGAAAACTCAGAGGAGGGAAAAAGCATACACGATCATCAATTCCGAGCTATACAAGAGGAGTGTGAAAAAACGTTCTCCAACGATGTGTTGACCCGGAAGAAGGGCTTGACATCCTCCGGGATATACATCAAGGGGAATGTGGGCATCACGCCTCGTCCAGAGCCTTGGTAGCAAAAGCTTTCCATCATGGGTTTTATTGGCCAAGTGCCTTAGAACAAGCAGTGGATCTGGTAAGGAAGTGCAATGGTTGTCAAAGATATGCTACCAAGACACATATGCCCATGTCGGAGCTCAAGACCATACCAATTACCTGGCCATTTGTCGTATGCTATTTGGATTTGGTTGGCCCGTTTAAACCAGCAAGAGGGAACATGACCCACATCTTGGTCATGGTTGACAAGTTTACTAAATGGATTTAGGTGAAGCCAATAAGAAAATGTGATGGAGCTACCGCCGTGACATTCCTCAAAGATATCATCTTGAGATACGGTTATCCTCATAGTATCATAACAGATAATGGCACAAATTTTGCTGAAGGTGCATTTGCGCGATTCTGCCGGGATAAGAAGATCCGGCTGGATGTTGCCTCGGTAGCCCACCCCGCATCGAATGGACAAGTGGAGAGATCCAACGGATATTATTATCTGGGATAAAACCCCGGCTCATTGAGCCGCTGGAAAGATCAGCGGGGTGCTGGATAGAAGAACTACCAGCGATACTGTGGAGTTTAAGAACAACTCCGAATCGATCAATAGGATATACACCATTCTTTCTGGTATATGGGGCAGAAGCTGTATTACCAGCCGACATAGAGCATGATTCGCCTAGAGTCACCCAATACATAGAAGCCGAAGTGCAAGAAGCCCGGCAAAATGTTGTTGATCTGCTGGAAGAAGCGAGAGAATTGGCATTGTCCAGATCCGCCATATATCAGCAAAATCTCCAACACTATAATAGCCGGAAAGTAAACCCCCGAATTTTCTGGGAAGGTTATCTGGTACTCCGGTTGGTACAACGTACTGCTGGCATGCACAAGTTATCCCCCCATGGGAAGGGCCATTCATTGTGAGCAAATCATTGCACAATGACTCTTATTATCTTATCGATGCAAAACCACAGGAGAATAACAAGGTGGACAGGTCCGGCGAGGAATGTAGCTCTACTTCGTCCTTTCTACACTTAGCAAAGAAGTGTGTGTATCCGAGTCTCTCATACGTCGGTATGTATGTCGGCAATGAGCTTATTAATGAAATGGTGGCACCTCGAGCTCGGGGACTGCCTTAATAATATTTGTTGTCTTCTGTACTTGTTATAATTTTTATGTCGGCTGGTTTACGTTGCTTCTACCTTAGTCGGATTAGTAGTGTGTGAGCACCAAAAAAATAACTCTTCGACTTGCTGCTGTCCAACAAGATTTGGCTTCATGGGAAGCAAGAGAACAAGTTTGGAATTGTGTAGCACACAAAAAACGACTAAGGAAAAGAACGTAATCGAGCCGACATTTGTTATTTGGACTAACCTTATGCTTACCTTGTTTTTGCTATGTTGAATTATTTTGAGCTAGTCCTAAAAGTTTATAAGTATTGTTAAGTCAATTTTTGAAACTCAGACTCGTAAGTCATAAAACTGAACCAAGGTAGACACGAGCCGAGCCAAGAAATTGGAGGAACAAGAAAATGAAACTTGGGGACTACGCCCAAGTTAATCCGGCACGAGCAACTTAGTAGCAAAATATGATCATTGTGCTTAATACATTTGCACCCGGCATACCGAGGATCTGATAATATTCAAAGTGTTAGTTATCAAGGAGCAATAGGAGGAGGTAACTCGGCACCAGCAGGTGGAACTCCAGCCCTGGCTTCAGCATTGTCTTCATCTTCTTCAACGTCCGAGGCTTCGCCCTCATCATCTTCACCCGAACCATCTTCGACCTATTCGTCGTCAATAGCATCAAGGAAACTTGGTCCTTCATTCCATTGATGGATGGGGGCATACTGAATGAGGTTGTGGGCGCAAGCTTTGCGTCGAGCTATCCAATCCGGGTCACTGGACCACCTTGATCTGGTGCGCATGCGCTCGAGAAGATCGAGATTTATTTTCTCATACCATGTGAGCACGTAGTGGAGAACGGTTTCAGCTCCAGCACGTCCGACGGATTCCCTCCAAAGGTCAAGCTGGGTCTTGCACTCCATTAACTTGTTGATTAGATCAACGGGACCCTCCGGAGTGTCTTCACCATGCCAAAGGGCATTGAAGACCCAGACTGTTGCGCTTAGGATATCCTTGCCGTAGTTCTTCGGCATTTCAACTCGAGAGGACAAGCTGACTACCAAATCCTCTAGATCAAGAGGAATGGTGCCAGGACCAGATGGAGTACCTCTCTGCTTGCAGAACTTGGTAACGGCACTAGATGCAATGGCATCACCCTCCGGAAATTTGTCTGGAAAAACAAGACAAGTGAAAAAAGTGAAGAAGGTTGACCCCGAGAGATTCATGCCGGCAGAAGAAAAAGAACTTACGAGAAATATTGCTGTGGATCCGGGGTCAGCTCCGTGGTGCAATTGTCACGCCTCTTCTGGAGTTGCACAAGTTCAGCATTTCCCGACTCAAGCTTCCTGTCGGCCTCCTTCAGCAATTCTTGGTCCTTGGCAATTTGGAGGTTGAGACGTTCTCGCTCTTCAGTAAAGTCTTGGCCAGCTTTATCCATCTCGGATTTGTGGAGAGCCCTGAGATTCTTCATTTCTGCCTTGAGCTTGGCAATCTCATCATCCTTGGTCCGGAGGCGGGCAAGCTCATCATCTTTCTTCTTGAGTTCGGCCTGCTGCTGTCCTGCTTGTTCGAGAAAATGCAGCATCATATCAGGCACGGGCACACTATTTCAAGAGATGCTGAAATGTTTTGTTGACCCGACAAAGCCGAGGTATGAATATCTGCCGAGCCAAGAAGAAAAGGAGAGAGGGCGCAAAAGGAGACTAAGCAAAACGGTCTTACCTTTTACCTGGTCCAGGTTCTTCCGCATGATGGTGTTCTCAGCTTCCACTCCAGCTGTGCAATCCGAATGATGACTTAGTACAGCGGGAAAAACAAAGGTGGAAAAAAGCTATGGAGAAAACTTACCCCTTTTCTCAAACTCAGCGAGAAGTGTAGAGTGTTTCGAGCGCAGCGCCTTATGTGTGTCCAAGAGGCGTTGAAACTCAGTGCTCCATTGATTGGTGGTAACCTGAGAAAAGCAAAGTTGGTTTGATCATGTGCATATTCGAAGTGTACAAAATCCAAGCCAAGTGGAACTTAACCCGGCTCTAGGTGTGTGCATATTCGAAGTGTACAAAATCCGGGCCAAGCGGAACTTAACCCGGCTCTAGGTGTGTGCATATTCGAAGTGTACAAAATCCGGGCCAAGCGGAACTTAACCCGGCTCTAGGTGTATGCATATTCGAAGTGTACAAAATCCGGGCCAAGCGGAACTTAACCCGGCTCTAGGTGTGTGCATATTCGAAGTGTACAAAATCCGGGCCAAGTGGAACTTAACCCGGCTCTAGGTGTGTGCATATTCGAAGTTACTAAGGAGCTACACTAATTCTCTAAGGAGCATCCGGCCGAGTAACAAGTTACTCCCCCGGAGGCTCGGGGACTAATGGTTATATAACTAAGCACTACTACATGTTAAACAAAAGACGAAGTAGCGTACCTCCATCATCTGACCCGCAAGGTTTATAGCCTTGGCGGCTGTGTTCATATGTGCAGCAAATTCGGCAGGCCCAAATTTCTCTAGAGATCGTCGTTATGGACGAACTCCGCCTTGTTCCAATTGTTAACAAACTCGATCAAGGCCGGAGGATAGCGTTCTCCGCTAAGCATGTGGGGCACGACCAAACCCTTGGCGTGGGCCTCCCTTCTCTCAACTTGTGCAACAACAAGGCTGGTGTGCAAGACAAGTTGCACATCAGCTGACCCGGGAGAGATGTCTTTCTTTGGTGGGGTCTTCTGCGGAAGCATGGACATGAGTGTGCGCTGTCCAGCCTTGGTAGTTGCTGCCCTGGCGGCGTCAGACCTTGCCCTTGGGCTGCTGCTGAGAAGTTGAGGTTTGGGTTGCATATTTGCCCTTGAGCACAGCCTTGGGCGCAGCCTTGGTGCTGGATGTGTCTTCTCGCCGAGTCTTGGAAGACTCAGACGAGGAGGAAAGAGTTGGTGCTGCTGGTACTTGTGCTACTGGCGTTGGTGCTGGCGCTGGTGTTGATCTTGGCGGGGGTGCTGAAGGAACCTCAGTGGTGGCTGGTTGCGGCTGAGCTGAAGAGGAGCTGGGAGCAACCGCAGCCTCGGCAGAACCATTTCCCCCTGTTCCGAGGTTGCCCTCCTCTTGACGAGGTGGGCTAGAACCCGGAGCAGCCGCTGAACCCTCTTGAATGGGGCTCAGTGGGTGAGAATCGTCGCCATGAGGGGGAGAAGGGCTATGTCAGAGCGGCGAGGCGATGCCGGACCCGCTCTGAGGATCCTCCACCGCAGCCCTGCCGAATCAAACGATGAACAATAAGTTACAACAGAAGAAAGGCACGAGGCATAAAATTGGATAAGGCAGAAATGACTTACTCATCAGAGGTCAAAGGCTCCTTGGGCTTGCGAGCTCTCCGGGTTATAGCCTTGGTCGTAGGCTTGGTGGCAGCTTTGTCTGCGGACTTCTTTCGTTTCTTCGTTGGTTTTGAAGGTCCGGAAGAAGAAGCAGAAGCAGCTCCCCTTTTCTTGGACGCAACCGGGACAGGCTCGCCCGTGGCAAGAGGAGGATCTTCATGAATCTGCCCACCTGGGTTAACTAAGGCCGGATAGGCGTAAGAAAGGGGGACAGCGTCAAATGCTGCCATCACCTCAACGTCAGAATCATCTTCATCGTCAGGCCAATCTCTAATGGAAGAGAATTTACCGGTATGTCGCTTGGTCGCGTCGGGGAGTGGCAGGAACATTTCCTGATCCGGCTCCTCCTCGTCCGGGGCATCTTGATCCTTCACCCATTTCTGTGAAGGGTTGGCGCCATCTTCAAGTGTTTGCTGAAGAAAAAGCTGAGAGAGAAATACAAGAAGATCAAATAAGAAACATACTCCGACATACAATATAACTCGGAAAGAAATTGGAACACGAGAATTACCACAGGAGGAAGTCTGTCTCGGCAGAAATGTTCAACTCCCCACTCCCAATCAGCGGAGAAGTTCTTGTCAGTGGTGAAGAGGGCCTTGACACAGCGATATATCTCGTTGTTGCTAAGCTCAAAGGAGGAAGTCCGGTTGGGGTCAAGGCGCCAGCTCATATGGCACAGCTTGTGTGTGCGTTTCTGGAGAGGGGAGATCTGGTTGCGAATGAAAGTGATCATCGCATCCTCGTTGCGCATCTTGGCGTCTTTCAGCTCTTGAAAGTGTTTGTTGACTTGGTTTGCCAGGACTATGGGTTTCTTGGAGATCCGGTCCCATAGATCCGGATTAGGAGGACCTGGAGCATAGGGGCACAGCTGGATCAGATCTTCCTTCATGCTATTTCTAACATAAGAGAAGGTTCGGGCCCAGCCCTTGCAAGAATCAAGCCCCGTGACTCGAGGAAAGACGGACTGTTCCGAGGAGAAATAGAGGCAGCGCTGAACTGCGTGAGTTGTTTGTCCTCCGGGTCAAGCTCCTTATTCGGAATCACGTTCTGGCGCAGACCGAAAAAACGTATCCAGAGCTCCTTAGTGGGCCACAATCCGGCGTAGCCCTCTATGGTGGAAGCAAAGGCAGAAATGGAAGTGATGGCATTCGCCGGAAGGTGGTGCGGTTGAAGCTCGTAGGTGTTGAGCCAATCTTGGAAAAAATCACTAATGGGGAGCCCGAATCCGCGCTGGAAGTGGGAGAGAAATACTACGAACTCACCCGGATTGGGTGAGGGAGCGAGCTCCTCGGCGGCGAGGCGGGCAACGACACCCTCCAGGATACGGCGCGTGCGGTAAAGCCAATCGAGGTCGTCCTGGCAGACCCAGGACCCAGCCCAAGCGCCGCGCTCGGCGTTCTCTGCATCCTCCTCCATCCCCTATTCCGTGATGGTGAGCTCTTCCTCTGTCATTTCTAGGTCGCTGTCCTCGCTGGCCCTATCGGCGGTGGGGGGCAGTGCCTTGGACTAGCGTGGACCCGTGGCGGATGAGATGCACGGGGGTGGTGGCGACACTGGTGCGCGCGGCGGCGTAGCTAAGCAGGTGCGGCGGCGGCGGCGCTGTCGCCGGGAGAAAGAAGAAGAAGAGGCAGAGGGGCGCTAGGATGGGGAAAAGTCCCAAGGGGCACGCCCCTCCCCTATTTAACCACGCCCCAGCGGGGTAGTGGGATCGTGCGGTGCAGAAGGGCCACACGGTGTGGCCGTGTATAATCCGGATCAACCAATCAATGACGAGCCACAGGAAGGGCCACAGGGCGCAGCGGATCCCACGATGTGACGTTATGATACAGTTAACGAGGAGACAGACACGATGTGACGTGTGCAACAGTAACACCTAACATTACTGCGGCAATTACTGGCGCAGGCCCTTAAAATGAGGCAAAATAATGATTACCATCCACGTGGGATAGCTTACAAGAGAAGGAAGAATAACCCGGATAACCAACGGATGACCCGGCCAGCGAGTGAAAACTCGGAATGTGCCAAGAGAAAGTTAGCCTATGGAATCCGGACTATGAGATAACTCGGAAAAGGGAGCAAAAGGCTCGGTAAAATTGAACCTGATGTGGCCTTAGCGGCTGAGGCCGCTAAGACCGCACCAGCTTCGGGGACTAATGTTGGGGGGATACCCTCGGGTAGGGTCACGGCGGGGTATAAAGGCCAAGTTAGCCGAGGTACGGCAAGGTCAAAGCAAGTGCTGGCCGAGTCACCTCAAGGCAGGCCGAATCACGGGGTAACCCAGACTAGAGGATGTCCGCCTAACTGAGTCCCGGCCGACCTATGTCGTATGTCGGCAGGATGTATCAAACTTGTATGCAGGTACAGGTGTGGCCGGATTAACCAGGCATGATCCAGGTTATATAAGGCTTGCAAGAGAAGGAAGGTATCTCGCTGGTCAAAAGGAGGTCACTGTACGCAGGAGCGTGAGCGAAGCCGACAGAAGCTAGGACCACCGAGGCGTGGCTGACAAAGGTGACGTTGCCTGTGTCGGATGACGCTGGCGCCGTAGAGGCTCACGTATCCTCTGCATGGCTTACGACGGGGAAAAGTGACCCGGTCAGTTTACTATTTTGGGGAGAGGCATATTCCCTAGAATATGCCTCCATGTATGCCCTAATTGGAGACCTAGCCGCCCCTATATAAGGAGGGCTAGGGCCTCTGTATAAAGGGTTGGTCTTGACTTGGTTGATCTCTAGTGGGTTGAATTTCACTTGTTTGGTTCTTGGTTCCTGAGAGCTTGTTAGTGGTGATACTGAGAGAGTTCCTTCTTCCTCCTCTCCCCCATACAGCTCAAGGAGCATTTGTAACCTTGGAACCCAATTGAATACAAAGCAACGGTGTGTGGAATCACCACACTATCCCTCCCTGGATTCCTCTGGTGCATATTCTCCCCACCTTTAGCCTATCCATGGCATCTGCCGTGACACCACCACGACACCAGTCTTAAGTGAATTTAGCCACTAGGATTTCTCATAATTTTAGTTATCCATCACTTCCCTTTATAGTTCGTAGGTATGCCATATTCCAGTAACATAAAAATTGATTCATAAATGTCTCCATACTGGATGTGGGGGACATTTATGAATCCTACTTCATGTAGTAAAAACACTAGTGGGGATAACACAATGATCATTATCATTGATTTTTTTCTTTTATGAAGAGATACGTTCAGGAACACGTTCTGTTGCGCTTCTCAACATTCTGATGCAGGGTTATGAACCCTCATCGTGCTTTCACTATCTTCCATTAGCTTCATTATCAAGAACACAAATTCCTTCGAGAATGCACCAAAATTTAAGAAATACTAGTTGTTTCCTATATTTTGGTTCTAGCCATGGATTTTGTATTCAAAGTTTCCAACAAATACTCAACAAGTTCTTATTCGCTGTTGTTTTGGTGATATCGAATAACTCCAAAATCTCCACAACAATCCATACAAGATATGGTGCCGATCTCACGAATTTAGATGGTTCACTTTATACTTGATGAGTGTTTGCTATTTCTAACTAATGGTCTTTACATTTACACTACCACAATTTATCTAGTGCCATTTATTCACCACTTGATATCAAATATGACACTTTTCACTTCGACGTATGCATTGCATTTCGCAATACCTTATGCCTACTTATAACGTCGAATTTCATTACTATTGATCAAATCGTAGTAATTAGATTCTCTTTTATTTTTATACGCCTTGATGGTGAAATTCTTTGATCATATCAAATAGTTTCACGCTCATGTTTCCTTTCGTAAATTCCTTTAAAAAATTCAACAATCACAAAATTATAATAACCACTTTGTTGAAATACGATACATCGTATATGTATTTCCTTTCAATGATTCATTAAATACTTTGTATTCATGAAATACACGTAGTTTTAGTTATCTACCAAACTTGGCCATGATTCAAATGTGACAAGAAATCAAATGAATTTCACAATAAGGATAATTCACACACAAACGAACAACATATAAATGCAAATAGAAATCATTCATAAAAGTAGAACAACAATTTGTTACAATGTCATATGAATAATTGTCTCATGAAGTGTGAGACACACTAAAGAAGTTCACAATCCCTCAATTACAATAATCATCCAAAACGATAAACTAAATGATAAATGTCGAGGGAGAGTATCATCGGCCATCATCATCATGCTTGCCATCAACACGCAACATCACCTCCTCTCCAACAATCAACTTTCATGCAGAAGGACATGTTTTCACCAAAACAGAACAAGTATCAAATACTTTAACACTGCAATAAGTGTTTGCAAGATTGTAACATTTATAAGAACTGTATATCAAATATATACTTTCGTCATCAACAACCTCTCCGGTGATAGTTAAACTTTTACGTTCCTGAAATGCAGTATGAACTCATGGAAATCCAGTGTTCCCGTATCACCATTCATGATGTTATTCCAGACGTGTTCTTCGTAGCTAGGAGGCAGCGAACGAAGCAACACTCCTATAGCAAAAGAGTCGGTCATCCCATAGTCCACGAAGTAGAGCAGTCTCATGTGTGCATCATGTATGCACCTAAAGTGAATCCTTAGACAAGTATGTTCCTCTATCTATATGGAGAGAAACTCTCCGAGCAGCTCATGCTTCCACATGCGTACATGGCTTATGAACTCTCCTCTCAGCTGATCCACCATCGAGTATGGTCAAGATCACCCATGAGTGGGTGCAGCTCGTCCACCATCTGATAACCCCAAGTGTAGGGATCACCATAGTACAATTTGACAAGTATTTGAGTGTCGAACCCACGAGGAGCTGAAGGTAAACTATTTATTCTCTAAAGTCCTATAACCCTCTTATATGGCCTTCTATGCAAAGCTAGGATCTAAGTGTGTTTTTTGTTTTGGTTCTAGGTAGAAAATAAATAAAGTATGTGTTAGTGGATACTACAAGTAAACTAGTGCAAGTTAAATTGATCTAATGAAGTGGAGTGGAGTGGAGTGGTTGCAAGTTTTCTCAAGTAGCATGTTTCTCTAAGGAGTAAATGTTTAGGCAATTGTTATTTCATTCGTTCGTTTGGTTGTTTATTGTTTCTTCCAGGATGGAGCCTTAATTATGTGCAGCCAAATAAATGTGCATACACAACTCTTACGATGGATCCTAAGGCCATGTTACTGGGCAAACATAGGAATTATTAGACATAATTGTGCCACCAAAGCTATAAAATCCCTGATATATGTCCCCCATAATGTAACTTTATGGATTGGACCACGGTTTTCTATCCTCCATGGTCCTTCCCACTCCATTACATAATGGTGATCACCTTACATGCATTCCCCAACATATGTGTGCACTCATATATTGTACAATAAGACAATCATAAAAGATAACAACACTGAATGCAACCAATAAACGAACTATTTTACTTTTCCCATAACAATTCACTACTCAAACAAAGACATGGAGTCACAATAGATCAAGGGAAGATAAAATATTGCTTCACACATCATGTTTGCCAAGATACTATAGTAGGGATATGGAGAGGATCTTGTTGTAGGTGTTGATGATGAACACGTTGGAGGGGGGTGGACCCCTCTAGAGGCGACTCTAGCAGTGTTTCCCCCCTCCGATCTTCTCCGGCGGCAGCCTCCTGACTCTCTCTTTCTGTGTTTTCAATATCCGCCTTTTTCTGTGTCGAGGATTACCGAAAGGGGATATATATAGTAAATTTAGTTCAAGACAAATCGTTTGGCGAAAGAATCAATGGCATCGGAGACTCGAGGGAGGAAAGAGCATACCAACCACATCCAGGGGGTGGGCCACGACTATTCTGCCTATTCCCTCCTCGATCTTCTTTTCTCCCGCATCTTTGGCTCATTGTTCTTCATTCTGATAAATGTTGGGTCCCATGAAGTTTCAGGTCAATTGGACATTGTTTGGGTACCTGAAAGTCAAAAACATTGAAATAGGGGTTTTCTGCCTTGGTGATACGTTGCTAACGTATCCATAATTTTTGATGTTCCATGCTTGGTTTTTATCTACTTTCTTATGTTTTGTCCACACTTTGGAATACTTTCTATACACTTTCTTGGACTAACCTATTAACAAGAGCCACAGTGCCAGCTGCCTATTTTCTGCCGTTTTTGGTTCCAGGAAAGTCAAATAATGAATATTCTCGGAATCAGACGGGACAAAAGCTAAAGTCGGTTTTTCACCGAGGGACACAAGGAGCCAGAATACGAGACGGAGAGGGGCCAGGGGGCGCCACACCACCTGGCCACGCGGCCCAGCCTGGCCCGCACCAGGGGTGGTCTAGCCGCCTCAGGCACCCCCTCGGCCTCCCCTATCGCCTATAAGATGCCTCTGATACAGAAACCCTAAGTACCCGATCAATATTCCACGAAAGAGTCTATAGCCACCTTCATCTCCATCCCTAGATCGGGAGGGATCTGAAGCTCTTCCCGGCACCCTACCGGAGAGGGGAATTCACCCTGGAGACCTTCTTCATCACCATGCAAGCCTCCGGTGTGATGCGTGAGTAGTTCATCCTTGGACTATGGGTCCATGTAGTAGCTAGATGGCTGGTTCTCCTCCTTTATGCTCTCATGTTTAGATCTTGTGAGCTCCATTCATGATCAAGATCATCTATTTGTAATTCCTACATGTTGTGTTTGCGGGTATCCAATGGATATTGAGATGCTATTTTAGATTCATTATTGATTCTATCATGTCTTTGTTATTTGTGATCTTGCATGCTCTCCGTTGTTAGTAGCTATCTTGGCCAAGTAGATGCTAGCAACTCCAAGAGTTAGTATTTATGTTGGATAGTGGATTCATGCCTCTAGTAATCTGGGGAAGTGACAGAAATCTCTAAGGTACTAGATGTGTTGTTGCTACTAGGGAGAAAACAACAATCCTTCGTTCATAGAACAATCGTATTGTTTACTTTACACGCAATGCGTAATGCAATTATCTGTTGCTTGCAACTTAATATTGGAGGGGGTTCGGATGATAACCTGAAGGTGGATTATTAGTCATAGATGCAGTTGGATTACGGTCTATGTATAATGTTGTAACGCCCAATTTAATCTCAAAGGAGTCAAGATGAGTAGTATATGCATATTGCTTTCTCGAAGTTTGTCAATTGCCCCACTGTAATTTGTTCACCCAACATGTCATATATCTTAAGGAGAGCCACCACTAGTGAACTATTGACCCCGATCCTTTCTTTTATCATCAATGTACAATCAAGTATTTACTTTTTCTGTTTACTTTCTGCAAGCTTTTACTTTCTTCCACACAATACGTTTAATCCTTTGTTTTCAGCAAAACCAGTGAGATTGACAACCTCACTGTAAGTTGGGGGCAAAGTTCTGTGGTTGTGTTGTGGAGGTTTCCACGTTGTTGCTGGCACCGGTAGTGCGCCCTGCCAAAGTTCAGCTAGAACACCTTGGAGGTGTTTCATTGCTCCTACTGGATTGATAACCTTGGTTTCATAACTGAGGGAAAACTTGTTGATGTGCTCATCATACCTTCCTCCTAGGGTTCCCCAACGAGCTCGATATATTTTGGGCCATCAAGCTATTTTTCTAGCGCCGTTGCCAGGGAGTCAAGGACATCTTCACAAGGGGAGTCTCTCATAACCAATCTCTTTACTTTGTTATTTTTGTTTTTCTTAGTTTACTTTTCGCTTTGTTTGCTTGTTTATTTATCAAAAACAAAAAAAATAGTTGTACTAGTTTGCTTTCTTTATTAAAAACACAAAAAATGACTACTCTTGAAAATACTAAGTTGTGTGACTTCACTAGCACCAACAACAATGATTTCATGTGCACATCTATTGCTCCACCTGTTCCAGAAGCTACTTTCTTTGAAATAAAACCTGCTTTACTCAATCTTGTTATGAGAGAACAATTTTCTGGTATTGGTAATGAAGATACTGATGCTCATCTAAATAACTTTGTTGAAATTTGTGAGATGCAAAAGCATAGGGATATAGATGGAGATATTATTAAGCTTAAATTTTTCCCTTTCTCTTTGAGAGGAAAAGCTAAAGAATGGTTGAATTCCTTAACTAGGAATAGTATTGATTCTTGGACTAAATGCAAAGATGCTTTCATTGGAAAATACTATCCTCCTGCTAAGATTATATCTTTGAGAAGTGAGATAATGAAGTTTAAACAATCTGATAATGAACATGTTGCTCAAGCTTGGTAAAGAATTGTCCCACTCATGGACTGACTGCTTGGATGATTATCCAAACCTTTTATGCAGGATTGAACTATTCTTCGAGAAATCTATTGGATTCTGCTGCTGGAGGTACCTTTATGACCCTTACTTTGGGTGCTGCAACAAAGCTTCTGGATAATATGATGGTTAACTATTCTGAATGGCATCCTGAAAGAGCTCCACAAGGTAAGAAGGTAAATTTTGTTGAGGAAACCTCCTCCTTGAGTGATAAAATTGATGTTATTATGTCTATGCTTGTTAATGGGAAGGCCCATACTGATCCAAATCATGTTCCCTTAGCCTCTTTGGTTGCTCAAGAAGAGCAAGTTGATGTGAACTTTATAAGAAATAACAATTTTAGCAACAATGCCTACAGGAATAATTTTGGTAATAATAACTATAGGCCATATCCTCCCAACAATGGTAATGCTTATGGAAATTCCTACAACAATAATAGGAGTGAACCTCTGAGCTTGAAGTTATGCTTAAATATTTTATTAGTAAACAAACTGCTTTCAATAAAACGATTGAGGAAAAACTCTCTAATCTTGAAAGAAATATATCATCTTTGGATGAAACTCAATCTTCTTTGAATAAAATGGCTGCTAAACCTGAAACTATTGATAATCCATTTGCAGCTACTAATGCCATACAAGTTAGAATTGATGAAAATGTTAGACTATTAGCTAAATTGCATGCTAAGTTGGAAAGAAAAGATGAAGTTGCTAGAAACATTAGTGTTTCTACTATCACTACCACTAGTGTTGAGGCTAGTAATAGCTCTACTACTTTAGGTGATAATTATGATTTTGATCTTGATGGTTGCAACATCTCTGATGTTATTAAGTTCCTACAGAAGCTTGCTAAAAGTCCTAATGTAGTGCTATGAATATGGCCTTTACAAAACACATTACTGATGCTCTCATAAAAATTAAAGAAGAAAAGATGAAACATAAAGCTTCTATTCCTATAAAACAAGAAGATGGTTGGGAACCCATCATCAATATGAAAGTGAATGATTTTGATTTCAAAGCTCTATGTGATCTTGATAGTAGTGTTTCTATTATGCCTAGAAGGATTTATGATATGCTTGATTTGCCTCCATTGGAAGATTGTTATTTGAATGTCCCACTTGATGATAATGCTAAAAAGAAACTCATGGGGAGTATTAATGATGTTCTTATTATGGTTAACAATTCCTATGTCCCCGTTGATTTCTATGTTTTGGACGTTGAATGCAATGCTTCTTGTCCTATTACTTTGGGAAGACCTTTTCTTAGAACTGTTGGTGCCATTATTGATATGAAAGAAGGCACCATTAAATATCAACTCCCACTCAAGAAAGGTATAGAACACTTCCCTAAGAAGAGAGAGAAGATTCCATTTGCCTCTCCTGTGAAAACAAAATCTTCTCTTAATGCTTCTTCATTTGAGAACACTTGATTCTTCTTCTTGCTTCTTATGCCTAACTTAAAGGCGTTAAAGAAAAGTACTTATTGGGAGATAACCGAAAAGTTTTAGATGAGTCTTGGAAGTTATTACTTCAGTAATAACCTCTCCTTATCCTTTTTATTTTCTTTTTGTGCCAAGAGTAAGCTCTAATGAGAGAGAAGTAATGATTGGGAAAGTTGCTGTCCCGAAACAGATTTCTGTGCTTCACCGTAAAAATTCGTGTAAAATCTCTGTACGTGGTTTGAGGCATGAATTTTTGTGCTTCTGACCCAGGTTGTTATCTAATTTTCGTTAGTTCAACACTTTTTGATTTCAACAACAGAAGGTCTTTGAAAAAAATCGTCTTTACCTGCTGGTCTATTTTCATAGATTTCTGCCATTATTTCCATTTGCTTCTTGTTGGTTCCTTTTTGAGTTCTTTTGGGGAATTGAGCTTTTTGAGGGAAGTGCTACAGTAGCTTGTGTTTTAATGAAATATTGGTGTTGAAACTGAACCTAAAGACTTATTATCTTGAGTATACTAATGTTGCTAATAAAGATTGTGTGAAGTTTTGTATGAAGGAAAAATTCAGGTGTATGGAAGGAGTGAGTAATGACATGAAGGATGGAATAAAGCTCAATCTGGGGGATGCCACGCATGTCACCCCAAGAAATATCCAAGAAGTACAAACGTAAAAGCTTGGGAATTCCCAAGGCATCCCCTTCTTCATCAATAAAAACCCAGGTTTCTTCCAAACACTTCATTTTTATTGTTTCATGCACAATTGTGTTGTTCTTGGAGCGTCTTCTTTTTCATTTTCGTTTGCTTGGTTTTCTTAGTTTGCTGAATAAATTGGTTGGACCCCCTCTTTCATACATTAGTTTTCAAATAGTTTGGTTTGGATTGGAAAAGCATAGGAAAGTTCATGCTTAAGTGGTAAAGAGAGCTTGTTTTTGACTGTGGCCTATGCTTTGTCATGCCATGCTTGATATTGTTTTGGCTTTATGCTTAGTATCCTTTGCTGTAGCATGACATGTTATAAACAATCGAGTTTGCTTAATGTGCCTTGGAAGAATCATGCATTGTTTTTGCATATTAAAGCATAGTATTGTGGTATTCTCCTTTGATGCTTTATTTGGGTTGACTTGGCACATGCTCACACCATGTTATGACTATCCCAAGTCACTATAGCCTTGATGATCTTTTAGTTTTCGACTTGTAATATCACTTTATGCTTTAATCAATGATGTTTTGTCGCTTTGCGTGATTATGGCCATTATTGCTCTCTTAGTTGGTCGCTCCTAGTCTTTTGCTAGCCTCCATAACCAAGTATGAGTTCCACTCATGCATCCAACTCCTAAAACCAAGTTATTCCAAAGAGTCCACCATACCTACCTATTAGCATTTTCTATTCCAAATATATTCATGCGTTTGTTTGCCTTCCGTATTAAACTTCTTATGTAAAACTAGTGATTAAAGCTCTCACGAACTTGATGGCACACTTTACTTTTCTTGCCCTTAATAAACTTGAACCATTGTGTCGTCTATGTTGTATATGCTTACACTTATATGTTGGGGATTAGCAGAACCATGATGTCATGGGGAACGCTTTCAACATTGCACTTGTACTTTGTACCTAGTTGATATCATGCTCTTTTGTCTATGGATGTCGTTGGTGTGAAATGAAAGGGGAGCTTGTAAGTCCATGGAGTTATGTATATGTGTTAGAGAAACGCCTGGGCCGCTAGTCTAATCCATGCTGTCATGTTGGAAACCTGTAGCGTAACCATAATGAGCTGTCTATGAAGCATTCTTCTTATAAATAAAAAGAGTCAGATATTGAGAAAAAAGAGAAAAAGAAATGAGAAAAGAGGAAAGAGAGAAAAAAGCACCATTTTCCCATGGTAAATAAGAAGATTGTTGAGATGCTCATTATCTGCTTGCCTTGTCATTTTGATATGGGGATTCTTCCTTATCATTGGGCAAGGGGTACCCCGTTGGCGGTTCTCTATGATACACATGTACTTACGATGACAAGAACTTACCGATGACTAAACTGGAGTAGCATGAGGAGCGGCCCTCGTATTCAAGGGACATGAGATTTCCAACTTATACTTTGTCAAGCATATACTCCATAGTTTATTCACTTTAACCTTAATCACTTCAAGATTCTTATGATAGGGGCAATGAGAGCTGAAAGCTAATAAGTACCATAATTTTTGGAAGCTCTTTATGAAATTTGAATCTCTGCTTCCTTCTATGAAGGCCTTTCTTTTACTTTTATGTTGAGTCTCCACCTTCTATCTTTATGCACCTACTTTGAGAGCATAGTGGCCATTCTTAGTTCTATGTGCATTGTCCCAAGACTTGTTGATTGATGCATAACTTTGATATTGCTTGTTTTAAACTATTTGTATCTAGTCACTCTTATGAAATTTGAAGGTGTCCTATGCATTTATGTTTGCTACTCTATGAGAGACAAGATGAATTCCACTATGCTATGTTTTCTTTATGTGAAACAAACAAACGTCTTGCAAAGCATTGTTATTCATGAATCTTTTGTTTGTGCCTTTTCATGTTGCAACATAGTTGCTATGTCCTAATTGCTAGAACTTTATCTTTCATGTTATGTTGAAGTACTTTGATCCCAGCTATCAACGTTTTACAAATACTTTGATCAAGTTTATGATGGTGCATGTCACCTCAAAAATTATTCTTTCTTTTTATCTACCTACTCGAGGACAAGCAGGAGTTAAGCTTGGGGATGTTGATACGTTGCTAACGTATCCATAATTTTTGATGTTCCATGCTTGGTTTTTATCTACTTTCTTATGTTTTGTCCACACTTTGGAGTACTTTCTATACACTTTCTTGGAGTAACCTATTAACAAGAGCCACAGTGCTAGCTGCCTGTTTTCTGCTATTTTGGTTCTAGGAAAGTCAGAAAATGAATATTCTCGGAATTGGACGGGACAAAAGCCAAAGTCAGTCTTTCACTGAGGGACACAAGGAGCCAGAATACGAGACGGAGAGGGCCAGGGGGCCGCCAAACCACCTAGCCGTGCGGCCCAGCCTGGCCCGCGCTAGGGGGTGGTCTGGCCGCCTCCAGCACCCCCTTGGCCTCGCCTTTCGCCTATAAGATGCCTCCGATACAGAAACCCTAAGTACCCGATCACAATTCCACGAAAGAGTCTGTAGCCGCTGTCATCTCCATCCCTAGATCGGGAGGGATCTGAAGCTCTTCCTGGCACCCTGCCGGAGAGGGGAATTCACCATGGAGGCCTTCTTCATCACCATGCAAGCCTCTGGTGTGATGTGTGAGTAGTTCATCCTTGGACTACGGGTCCATGTAGTAGCTAGATGGCTGGTTCTCCTCCTTTGTGCTATCATGTTTAGATCTTGTGAGCTCCATTCATGATCAAGATCATCTATTTGCAATTCCTCCATGTTGTGTTTGCGGGGATCCGATGGATATTGAGATGCTATTTCAGATTGATTATTGATTCTATCATGTCTTTGTTATTTGTGATCTTGCATGTTTTCCGTTGTTAGTAGCTATCTTGGCCAAGTAGATGCTAGCAACTCCAAGAGTTAGTATTTATGCTCGATAGTGGTATCATGCCTCTAGTAATCTGGGAAAGTGACAGAAATCTCTAAGGTACTAGATGTGTTGTTGCTACTAGGGAGAAAACAACAATCCTTTGTTCATAGAATAATCGTATTGTTTACTTTACACTCAATGCGTAATGTAATTATCTGTTTCTTGTAACTTAATACTGGAGGGGGTTCGGATGATAATCTGAAGGTGGATTATTAGTCATAGATGCAGTGGATTAAGGTCTATGTATAATGTTGTAATGCCCAATCGAATCTCAAAGGGGTCAAGATGAGTAGTATATGCATATTGCTTTCTCGATGTTTGTCATTTGCCCCGCTGTAATTTGTTCACCCAACATGTCATCTATCTTAAGGAGAGCCACCACTAGTGAACTATGGACCCCGGTCCTTTCTTTTATCATCAATCTACAATCAAATGTTTACTGTTTCCTATTTGCTTTCTGCAAGCTTTTACTTTCTTCCACACAATACGTTTAATCCTTTGTTTTTAGCAAAACTGGTGAGATTGACAACCTCACTGTAAGTTGGGGGCAAAGTTATGTGGTTGTGTTGTGCAGGTTTCCACGTTGCAGCTGGCACCGGTAGTGCGCCCTGCCAAAGTTCAGCTAGCAACACCTTGGAGGTGTTTCCTTGCTCCTACTGGATTGATAACCTTGGTTTCATAACTGAGGGAAAACTGGCTGCTATGGTCATCATATCTTCCTCTTGGGGTTCCCCAACGAGCTCGATATATTTTGGGCCATCACTTGGCGGGGTTAATTCCAAAGCAATGTGGGAAGTGTGAATTATTCCCAATAATCATTATAAAACATGAATATAACCTATATATGATGCAAATATGTTGGAATATCAAGTAATAAAGTGCAAAGTTCATGTATGCATTTTACATGCATCAACATCCCCAAGCTTCACCTATACTCGTCCTCGAGTATGAAGGTGATAAAACTAACATGGACTTTGTTCTTTAATACTATTTTGGATATCAAAACTGATTACTATTTCTACACAAAGTCAAATGATTCATTCTTCAAAGGAATGGCAATATGCAAGATAGATAATGAAGTGATATCTCATATACAATGAAAGGATGACCAATAGTAATTCACAAAGTGTAACATAGAAGAAAGAGCTATGGACCAAATGAATGCAAAATGCAAATGCAAATGCAAATGCAAAATTAAAGTAAAAACATCCTATAGTGGTCATGGAGTTTTCTTCTAACTTCTGAATATTAAAGTGGACACTTTGGAAAGATAGATAATAAGCAGAGATTAATCATAAATAAGTTTCATGTAGCTTCCAAATGCTTCCTCTTATGATTTTGTTTGAACTATGGTATTCATTAGCTTTCATCTTTCATTGCCCTATCATTAGCATCTTTAATGGTTAAGGTTAATGTGATGGCAAGTATGAGGTATATGCTTGACAAAATATGAGTTGAATGTCTCATGTCCCTTGAATACGAGTACCTAAACCACATGCTACTCAACTTAGGTCCCAAATAAGTTCTTGTCATTGTAATCATACATGTATCATTGAGAATGCCAACGGGGTACCTCTTGTCCCATGATATAGGAGGTTTCCCATATCAAAACAACAAGACAAACAGACAATGAGCATCTCAGCAATTCTTTTGATTTACTATGGCATAGCTTTTTATTGACGATGCTTCATAGAATGCTCACTATGGGTTGCTATAAATTTACAGCATGAATGATGCATGTCTTGGGTTAGCAGCCCAGGCGTTCCTCTAACACATATACAAACTCCATGAGCTTACAAGTTTCCAACTTATTTCACACCGATAGGCATCCATAACAAAAGAACATGATATCAACTAAATATAAATAAGTGAAATGTTGAAAAAGTGCCCCATGAAAACATGGTTGTGCTAACTCCCAACTCATAATTTGACGAGCACATAGCCTCATAAGATAGTCACAATGGTTCAAGTTTATTATGTGTGGGAAAATAAAATGTGCCATCAAGTTCGTGAGAGCTTATTAACGAACTTTCTCATAGAAAACACAATCATAAGCATTTTAATTTGGAAGGTGGATAAAATAATAAAGCATGAGAGATATACTTGGAATAAAAATTATGCTAATAGGTAGGTATGGTGGACACTCTCGAAAAACTTGGTTCAAAGGGAGTTGGATAAACAAGTTTTACCTTGTTGGATTTATTTTGGGGTTAGTAAGAGGGAGAAAGTTGACCGCCTACATGCATGCATAAGAGCCCATAGTTCTAATCAATCCATGTCAAACAATGTAAACTAATAGAAAGCATCAAATTTCGAATAAAAGATAGCTCTATATAACTCACTTGCAAATTAATATTCATTCAAAGCATATAAATCATGCAACTATATGTATCCTTTTTGAATCAACTTCAACATCCCTATTCTAGCTCTTTAATAGAATTCAACATAACTTATTAATAAAGAAAGTATATATTGATAATGGTCTCAACATGAAAAAAATAAAAAATAAAAATAAAGGAAGTAAGACACAAACGCTCCAAGTTTATGCGATAGTAACGTGTTGCTCGAAAAACATAGAGTAGATGTGTGCAATCCGAGAGTGCTCTTGGTCCAGTGTGGTTCCTTGGGCATCCCAAAGCTTACAATTTTCACCATCCTTGGATAGCTCTTGGTGCAGCTCCTCTAATTCCTGTGAAAAAACTTTAACACAAAATGTTCTCCCATCTTTTTCTGTGGGGTGACATTAGTGGGCATAAAATACATAATATTTGCTCCAAAAAATCCTTAAACAAATTTATATATGAAGTTTTTAGTAGGTATATAATGTTGTATTCTCTCTAATGAACTCAAATTAATCAAAAATATTCAACTTAAAAGCTCAAAGAATGCATCAAACAAAATGGGACAGAATCTGTCCAGAAAAACAGTAGCAGAAAAACATAATTAATTACCCTACTTAGACATGTCCTAAAATCACGAGATTTCTTGAGAATATAATTTATGATTTTTTTTAACTATAGTTCAAATATGAGCTCAATCGGAGTTATAGAAAAAATATGAAAAATCATACGGTACAAAGACATGTGTAGGAATCTGCAACTCTATATTTATGTTCAACTTTTTCAATCTAAAATAGGTAAAAATTGGTACTTATTGAAAATTGCAGAACAAAAAAACTAAGGTCTCTTGTTACAAAAATAGGACACAAAGAAAATCAAAACAAAAATAATCGGGTTGCCTCCCGCAAAGCGCTTTCTTTATAGCTATATAGCTAGGCTTACTTACTTGATATCAAGATGGTTTGAGTTTATGAGGTAGCTTGGACATCCCCAATCTTGAAGCTTATATTCCTTTGATACATGTGGGGTTCTCCCAGGGCTAACATCCCCAAGCTTCAGCGTTTGTCCTTCTTAATCTTCATTCATCACCCTCAACTCTTTCACTTGAAAACTCTTTCCACGCAAAACTCATCATAAAACTTGATTAGAGTGGTTAGTGCTTCCATAAATTAAATCCCAATAGGTACAGAATAGACATATCATGAAATAAACATTAGATACTATAACTATGGTTTCTTATTGCTCTTTGATAAAAATAAATCGCACAAAACAAAGGTAACAAGACTAATGCATAATAGAAATAAAATCTGTCAAAAACTGGACAGTCTGTAAAGATCAAATTTTCATAGGCACGTAAGTTGATCAAATCAAAAACTTTGAACTAATGAAATGTGGGTAAAGAGCTGAATATTTCTGACGTGAAAGTTCAGGTCAAAATTCCTTTTCTGTGATTTTTAACATTTAGTGAAGCTCAGGAATATGTTTTCTGGAAAACAAGTTACAATTGTTTGATCTTACCTCTCAAAAGAGGTTATTCTTGGCACAAATATGAGAAAGTAAGATACAAAGGTGATGTTTTATTAGTAATAAACACTCTTTTTATTTTTATTTTATAATGGGAGAAGTTGTAGTGATAGAGATTTTGCAATGGTTCCATTGGCATGAACAACACATGTTCAAGGCCGACCCCAACTTCTCCATTGCTCATCTTTCTCATTTACTTTCCCAATATTTATAAAAAGTGAAAATCTTAAACTAGTTGTTAGAATTAGTAGGTAAATTTATTTTACATGTTACATGGATATCAAAGTGTGCTCAAATTTAATAGTATTTGAAAGCATGTGAGCACACCACAAAGCACATAGACATTAAATTTTAAGTCTAACTCTCTTCCTATGCATTGGAATTTTATATGTGAATAAATAGGATCAAGGTTGTGGTATCCAATGCATATGATGATCAGTAGCTTGCATTTTAAATAACATAGAAATATAAAGAGGGTTCTTATCTCTTCCTCTCTCTCATAATAGTTGCAAGCAACAAAAGCAAACTTAATCTCATAGTTTTGAATAGATTCACCATATAAAGACAAGTCATCTAATGAGAATATTGGATTATATAACTCAATTATATCACTTTCATCCACCCATATATTAGTCATAATTGTTCCACATAGAGGACTACTAGACAATGAAAGATCATCATTATTAATAAGAATGTGTTCATTACTATTGTTGGGTGTAGGATATGGGTAGCTACTCCATTCTTTCTCCACTTGTTCTTCTTTTTTATCTTCTTATTGGGGTGGCATGGACATCCCCAATCTTAGGCTTTTCTCATCTCCTTCCTTGGCACTTTCAACATTATCTCTTGCATCCAAAAGGTTAGTACCCAAAAGAATATATTTGACATAAAAATCATATATCTCATGGTTAATCTTGGAAAAAGGATCCATCTATTTTTTGGGGTTCTAGTCTTATATAAAAGAAAAAGGTACTAAAAATAAACTAGCAATGCAAGCAAGAATAGAAGCCTAGCGCTATGCTCCCTGGCAATGGTGCTAGAAAAGTATCTTGATAACCCCCAAGTGCAGCGGATCACCATAGTACAATTTGATAAGTATTTGAGTGTCGAACCCACAAGGATATGAAGGTAAACTATCTATTCTCTAAAGCCCTATAACCCTCTTATATGGCCATCTATACAAAGCTAAGATCTAAGTGTGTGTTTTGTTTTGGTACTAGGTAGAAAAATAATAAAGAATGTGTTAGTGGATACTACAAGTAAACTAGTGCAAGTTAAATTGATCTAATGAAGTGGAGTGGAGTGGTGGCAAGTTTTCTCAAGTAGAAAGTTTCTCTAAGGGAGTAAATGTTTAGGAAATTGTTATTTCATTCATTTGTTTGGTTGTTTATTGTTTCTTCCAGGACGGAGCCTTAATTTGGTGCAGCCAAATAAATGTGCATACACAACTCATATGATGGATCCTAAGGCCTTGTTACTGAGCGGACATAGGAATTATTAGATATAATTGTCCCACCATAGATATAAAATCTAGGGTCCCCGATATATGTCCCCCTAATGTAACTTTATGGATTGGACCACAGTTTTCTGTCCTCCACGGTCCTCCCCACTCCATTACATCACGGTGATCACCTCACATGCATTCCCAAACATATGTGTGCACTCATATATTGTACAAGAGGACAATCATAAAAGATAACAACACTGAATGCAACCAATAAACGAACTATTTTACTTTTTCCATAACAATTCACTACTCAAACAAAGACATGGAGTCACAATAGATCAAGGGAAGATAAAATATTGCTTCACACATCATGTTTGCCAAGATATTATAGTAGGGAGATGGAGAGGATCTTTCTGTAGCTGTTGATGCTGAACATGGTGGAGGGGGCGGAGCCCTCCGGAGGCGATTCCGGCATCGTTTCCCCCCTCCGATCTTCTCCGGCGGCAGCCTCCTGACTCTCTCTTTCTGTGTTTTCGATCTTCTCCTCCATATGTGTCGAGGATTGAGAAAAGGGGGGGTATATATAGTAGGTTTTACATCAACAAGTCTTTTGGCGAAAGAATCGATGGCATCAGAGACTCAAGGGAGGAAAGAGCATACCAACCACAACCAGGTGGTGGGCCACGGCTGTTGTGCACGTTCCCTCCTCGGTCTTCTTTTCTCGTGGATCTTTGGACCATTGTTCTTCATTCTGATAAATACTGGGTCCCGTGAAATTTTGGGTCAATTGGACGTCGTTTAGGTACATGAAAGTCAAAAACATTGAAATAGGGGTTTTGTGCTTCAGCATGGTTAATTCCAAAGCAATATGGGAAGTGTGAATTATTCCCAATAATCATTATAAAACATGAATATAACCCATATATGATGTAAATATGTTGGAATATCAAGTAATAAAGTGCAAAGTTCATGTATGCATTTTACATGCATCACCATCCCATAACGCAATATTACTTGAATAAAAGTGGACATCTCTTGACGAAAATGGCAGTCTGTTCACTCTCTTGGGGTCTCATAATCATCTGGCTTGACCAAGTCCATCGTGTGGTGTATGTAATCTACCATATTATGCTTAGTAAGGAGATCATTTAGATGCACTGGCCATTCAGGGAAGTTAGATCCATCAAGTCTAAGCTTTTTAGCGACTACCCACTCATCAACATCAAAGTAAGATTCATGATGAGCCATGTCTACATTTACAAATGAAAAGAAGGAATTTAGACTAAGTTTATAATTATATGAGTTAAAACAAAAACTCCACTAAAACTCCTATCCCCAAAACGGTTTCATTAATTACACGATCCCTATTCACTACACTGCCCCCGATCATCACAGCCGGCGATATAGTTGCAAAGGTGGAT
Source organism: Avena eriantha (assembly GCA_910589775.1). Classification (NCBI taxonomy): domain Eukaryota; kingdom Viridiplantae; phylum Streptophyta; class Magnoliopsida; order Poales; family Poaceae; genus Avena; species Avena eriantha. Next base: position 226,594,435 of record OU342744.1, read on the forward strand.
GCTGAAACGTCGATCACATCATTCATGTGACTCGTGCTCGATATTTCAACCATCCGTGTTCCGAGGCCATGTCTACACATGGTAGGCTTGCCAAATCAACCTTGGTGTATCTGCTGCGCAACATGGCTTAAACCCACCGTATGCGAATGCAGATATGTCTGACGCCCGATCATCATGGCATGCCTCATAACGGAGAACTTTCTTGGTGGTGCACACTAAGGGATAACACTTTCATTGATATTTTGTTTAGGGATCATCGTATTAGGCTACCATCGAGTGTCTAATACTAGCACACAACAAGATGCACAAACAACAAACGTTGAATGTAAGCGTGATGTCATGGTATTCCCGCTGTGATCACCATCTTGCGTATCCGGATCCCGGCACCTCCGGTGTGGTAGTCCATCATCACCATGACCGTTACTACTACTTAGCAACATAAAGTAAACTACTTTACCTTGACTACTACCATATCATATCACAACGCCCCTGCAAAACAAAGTTAGACGCCTCTACTTTATCTTTGCATGTTTTACGTGGCTGCTAGGGCTTTCGCACAAGAACTGAATCTTACTTATCAACTTCCACCACAACACTAATCAAGTAGTTGTGTATACTACACCCCTTTCGGGGCCCTCCATTGCAAATGGCATACCAACTAATGCAAGAGATATAGACACCCCGCAAAGCCACTTTATATGGTACAAGTTGTATGTCAAGCATGGACCAGTCTCGCGAATGAACGCGTAAAGTTAGTTGGGGGCCGCTTCATCAAGAATTACTATGGTATGCACAAGTACATGTGGGAGGGTAACAACTAAAAGATCAGCGCACACACGCTACATCTCGTGTGTTCTACCTGTACTAGCAATACTATGCATAGATCTAGCTCTGATACCAATAAAGAGGTTCGCGCATGAAAACAATAATTTTTTCCTACGCCAAGAACCCTAATGAAAGGACCTATCTATTTGTAATGTAGTAACGAGAGGGGATTTTCGTGAACTAACCCTTGAAGACCGAAAAGCATTGTCAACGCTCGAGAGAGCATGGTTGATGTAGTCGTACCGAAGCCGACCTCGGGGTCGTGTTGAAGTCCTTCGGCTCCTACGACTCCTAGTGCCCCAAATATTACACTTCTGAGGGAGTTACACACATCTGGTTCCTGACGATGACTCCCACTCCTTCGATACAGCAGTAGTTGCGGAAGTAGACCTTATGGATCCGAATCCCATAGCTCGACGGCGCACCACGGTGAAGAAGACTCCTAATCACGCAGTCCAGACTTGGGACCATGGTCACTGGAGAAAGAGAGCGAGAATCAACTGGAGGTCTCCCCAAAAGAGAGGAAACCTTTTATTGATTATTGGTGTATTTAATTTTTCAAAATACCTCACAATATATAGGGGGAAAAACCCCACATAGTTAATTGCCTTACTATGCGGGACTAAACAAAGGAGAGGGGAGGAGGGGGCTGGCTGCCACCGGCTAGGGCCCAACTTGTCCCCACGCGGGGTCCCTTGGCCCAGCCGGCCATCCCTGTCTCTCTTCCCTTTTGGTCTTTCCCTCATGGGCCTTTTCCCTATGGAATTAGGCCCAATTAGGTATTTGACCTTTTAATATTTTTATTAAATAATTATAAATAAATGAGTAAATTAATATTTAACATTTACTTACATATTATTCAATTCCTATGGCTATGAAACTCCTTCCACCTCCACTCCGGACATCCTCCGGACTTACCGAAACTCTTCCGGTTCTCTCCGTTTCCTTCCTTCGGTGATTCTGCCGATACCAAAACAATATCCGTGCATCATCAAGCTCTTAAGCGTGATACCCCACGGTTTGGGAACACTCCAGACAGGTAGATACACTCTCGTACCAATGATCATTAGAGCGACATGGATGCCCATGATAACCCCTGTGCGTTCCACGAATCTTTCATCGTTGAACCATGAACATCGTGTCATATTCCTTTTGTCTCTTGATACTTGCATTGTCCAATATTTGATCAATGACATCACCATGTCGTGTTCAATCTCGTTACCAACAAATGATGTTTAACTTGTTCCGACAAGTGATATCCTCGTGATCAAATCACACATTGTGCAGCTATTGGATATAACTTATTTGAGGGAGCCCTCGAGTATCTTTTCCTTCACGTGGATGAAATTCCACTCTTGAAGCATAATGTGTCGTGGGAATGACCATGGCAGTCGCTACCAGGGGTAGCGCTTGATAGGATTGAGGGCAAGAGCTGGTGGCCATCCGTGGAGCGAGATGGGGGCAGAGACACATGAGTTTACCTAGGTTCGGCCCCGGAGGGTAAAGACCTACTCTTGATAGATTATACTAGTAGCGAGCGAGTTACAGGGGTGGCGAGCTCGGCGGTTAAGCAGCGAGTCGCTTGTAGGGGTGTATGATGGAACGTGAGTACAAAGGGAACCCTGGGGAGGTTTATATAGGGGGTACTGTGCTAGGGTTTACAGATATACAACTGAAGTAGTCAAGGATTTAGAGGATTTAAACTAATTCGACTGGGCTTCAGCTACACTTCTGGGCCTCCAGCTTCCAGTCGCCAGGCTTACTCTCAGTCGCGTTCCAGTCGCCGTCCTGCAGGCCCACTCGCAAGGCCCTTGGCCTAGTCGAAGACGTCCTGATGGGCATACCCCATTTGGCATATCCCCATCAGTAGTCCCTGAGGCCAGTGGCAATTCAGTGCAGGTGTTTATTTGGCAGTCAGATTAGGCGAGTCCAATTTGGATGCCCATTCGAATTAGTGATGGACTCCATCGATGAAGGAGGAAATTTTCCCACCAGGTCTTCAGTCACAGCATTGGCGAGTGGACTCATGCTCGAGTTGCTGCACCCTGTCGATTGGACAAGGCATACCAGCAGGCGAGTCGAGTGAAAGAAGTTGGAACGCCAACTTGTTCAAACTAGCCATTGGGTAATCCAGTGGTAACTTCCGCGTAATTACCGTGGGTAATGGCTATCCCGAGATTGGTGGGTAGCGTGTCTTTATAAGGAGAGTGGCGAGGCACCCTACAAATCTTCTTCCACATTCCTCACTCCCGCGCACTCCTAGTCTCTCTGTCTTGTTGTGATCCAGAATTTCTAAACCGAGCAACCTCATCTCCTCCTCAATGGCTCCTCCGAAGGATTTGTGGGGAAAGTCCAAGTGTACCATTGTGCTGCTCAAGTCGTTCGAGGATGCGGGGGTTCTCTGCAAGGGGAATTAGCGAATTCCCGCACCTTCTGAGACCGAGACAAAGCCTTGCGCCGGTGAATTCATCTGTTTCTCGAGCCATCTAGAGAGGGGCTTGGGATTCCCCACCTCAATCTTCTTCCGGTGGTTCTCCGTGTATTACACGATCAAGCCGTCGGATCTAGGTCCGCACAACATCGAGCATTTGGCGATCTTCGTCACCTTCGGTGAATGCTACCTAGGATGCCGGCCCTACTTCCCACTGTGGCTGGAGCTGTTCCACGGCCGCATCTTCCGCAGCGGATCGGGCGGCCCCATCCTGGCGGTAGGCGGTGTTAACTTCCAATTAAAGATGAAGGCAAACTTCTTCAAGCTCTTGGTGCTGAAGAAAGCCATGAGCGAGTGGAAGAAAAGCTAGTTTTACGTGAAGGACTCAACTCCCTCCGGCAAAGTGGTACTCCCGATGTACGTTGCAGAGAGGAGCGAGCCCCGTCGGCTGATAGCAACAAAGCTCCCCGACGACCAGAAGATGGCTGTCATGGAGATGATGGAGCAGATACAGCTACTGAAGAACAAGGGGCTAGAGACAATCAACCTCTACAACTACTGGCTCAGACAGTGCTGGTCCCATTGGTGACCCGGCCCCACTGGATGTATGAGTACACCGGGAAGAACGACCCTTCTAGGACGAGCAAGGAGTTGATGGCTCGTGTATTTACAAGCTCGTTGGGGAACCCCAAGAGGAAGGTATGATGAGCACAGCAGCAAGTTTCCCTCAGTTATGAAACCAAGGTTTAATCGAACTAGTAGGAGCAAGGGAACACCCCAAAGGTGTTGCTAGATGAGCCTTTGGCAGGGCGCACTACCGGTGCTAGTAGCAACGTGGAGACCTGCACAACACAACCACAGAACTCTGTCCCCAACTTGCGATGAGGTTGTCAATCTCACCGAGTTTTGCTGAAAACAAATGATTAAACGTATCGAATGGAAGGAAGTAATAGTTTGCAGAAAGTAAACACAAAACAGTAAACAGTTTATAGATTGTATGTAAAAGAAAAGGACCGGGATCCATAGTTTACTAGAGGTGGCTCTCCTTAAGATAGATAACATGCTGGGTGAACAAATTACAGTGGGGCAATTGACAAACATCGAGAAAGAAATACATGCATATACTAATCATCTTGACTCCTTTGAGACTTGATTGGGCATTACAACATAATACATAGACCGCCATCCAACTGCATCTATGACTAATAATCCACCTTTAAGTTATCATCTGAACCCCCTCCAGTATTAAGTTGCAAGAAATAGATTTTTGCTTTACGAATTGCGTGTAATGTAAAAAATACGATTGTTCTATGAACAAAGGATTATTGTTTTCTCCCTAGTAGCAACAACACATCTAGTACCTTAGAGATTTCTGTGACTTCCCTAGATTACCAGAGGCATGAAGCCACTATCAAGCATAAATACTAACTCTTGGAGTTGCTAGCTTCTACTTGGCCAAGATAGCTACTAACAACGGAAAGCATGCAAGATCACAAATTACAAAGACATGATAAAATCAATAATCAATCTGAAATAGCATCTCAATATCCATCGAATCCCCACAAACACAACATGCAGAATTACAAATAGATGAACTTGATCATGAACGGAGCTCACAAGATCTAAACATGAAAGCACAAAGGAGGAGAACCAGCCATCTAGCTACTACATGGATCCATAGTCCAAGGATGAACTACTCACGCATCACACCGAAGGCTTGCATGGTGATGAAGAAGGCCTCCAGGGTGAATTCCCCTCCCCGGCAGGGTGCTGGGAAGAGCTTCAGATCCCTCCTGATCTAGGGATGGAGATGATGGCGGCTACAGACTCTTTCGTGGATTTTTTATCGGGTACTTAGGGTTTTCGTCCCGAGGGCAATATATAGGCAAAAGGAGAGGCCGAGGGGGTGCTTGGGCTAGCCACACCACCCCCTGGTGCGGGCCAAGCCTGGCCGCGCGGCCAGGTGGTGTGGCCGCCCTCTGGCCCTTCTCCGTCTCGTATTCTGGCATCTGATGACTTCCGAAAATAGGCATTTTGGCTTTTGTCCTGTCCAATTCCGAGAATATTCATTTTCTGACTTTCCTGGAACCAAAAATAGCAGAAAACAGGCAGCTAGCATTGTGGGTCTTGTTAATAGGTTAGTCCAAAAATCATATGAAAAGTACTCCAAAGTGTGGACAAAACACAAGAAAGTGGATAAAACCAAGCATGGAACATCAAAAATTATAGATACATTTGCAATGTATCAACATCTCCAAGCTTAAGTCCTGCTCGTCCTCGAGTAGGTAAGTGATACAAAGAAAGAATAATTTTTGAGGTGACATGCACCATCAAAGACTTGATCAAAGTATTTGTAAAACATTCAAAGCTGGGTTCATAGTACTTCAATCATAACATGAAAGACAAAGTTCTAGCAACAAGACAAAGAAACTATGATGCAACATGAAAAGGCACAAACAAAAGATTCATGAATAACAATGCTTTGCAAGACGTTTGTTTGTTTCACATAAAGAAAACATAGCATAATAGTATTCAACTTTTCTCTCATAGTGTCGTGGTGGTGTCACGGCAGATGTCATGGATAGGCTAAAGGTGGGGCGAATATGCACTAGAAGAATCCAGGGAGGGATAGTGTGGTGATTACACACATAGATGCTTTGTATTCACCAATATCACAAGGTTACAGATGCTCCTTGAGCTGTATTGGGGAGAGGAGGAAGAAGAAGCTCTCTTACTCTCGCCACTACCTATCTCCAAGGAAACAACTACTCAAATGCCAACCAACCTCCTCTACAGAGGCCCTAGAAGTCCTTATATAGGGGAAGCTAGGGTTCCCATTAGGGCATACGTGGAAGCATATTCCTAGGAATATGCTTCTTCCCAAAATAGCAAACCGACCGGGTCACCTTTTGCCATCGTAAGCCATGCAGAGGCTATGTAAGCCTCTGCGGCGCCAGCGTCATCCGACATAGGGCGCGTCACCCTTGTCGGCCACGCCTCGGTGGTCCTTTCCTCTGTCCGCTTCGCTCACGCTCCAGCGCACAGTGACCACCTTTTGACCAGCGAGATTCCTTCCTTCTCTTGCAAGCCTGATATAACTCGGATCATGCCCGGTTAATCCGGCCCCGCGGGTACCTGTATACAAGTTACAAAATGCCTGCTGGTATACGACATACGTCGGCCGGGAGTCAGTTTGCTGGACACCCTCCGGTCCGGGTTACACCGTAAGTCGGCCGGCCTTGAGGTGACTCGGCCAGCATTCGCTTTGACCTTGCCGTTCCTTGGCTAACTCGGCCTCTATACCCTGGTGTGACCCTACCCGGGCATATCCCCCCAACATTAGTCCCCAAAGCTGGTGCGGTCTTAGCAACTGTAGTTGCTAAGGCCACGGCAGGTTTAATCTTTTTGCTCCTTTTTCCGAGTTACTACATAGCTCGGATTCTGTGGTGTAGTATTCCCTTTGCTCATTCCGAGTTATCACTCGCTGGCCGGGCTACCCTTCAGTTTTCTGGGTTATTCTTCCTTCCTTCGTATGTTTCCCCACGTCCCATGTGGAGGGTAATCATTATCTTGTCTCATTTTAAGGGCATGCGCCAGTTACTGCACTTATTGTCAGGTGTTACTGTTGCACACGTCGCGTCGCTGCCGTCTCCTTGTTAACTGTATCACCACGTCGCGTCATGGGATCTCCTATGCCCTGTGGCTTGCCTATGATTGGCTGACCCAGAATATACACGGCCACACCGTGTGGCCTCGGCGCACAGCGCGATCCCATTACCCATCGCTAGGCGTGGTTAAATAGGGGAGGGGCGCGTCGCTTGGGTGTTTTGCCCTTATCGCGCCCCTGTGCCTCTCTATTTCTCCTTCTTCCTAGCGACAGCGCCGCCACCTCTCCGTGCCTGCTCGCACTAGCCTTGTTGGGGATATACTTTCCGGGTATCCTCACAGTTCCTCACTGACCAGGGTGGCCCACTTCGGGTTAGAGCTTTGCTTCACGAGCGGCCCAGTTAGAGAGAGAAGACGGAGTCCAATCTGACTACGGGAAGGCCCAGAACACTTACCGACTTAGGCCCATAATGTTACTTGTAGTTCAAGATGTACTCTGTAACCAACTCTTAGGCGTAGCCGGATTGATCTCTCCTATAAACCCTAGGCCGGATATCTATATAAGCCGTCCTAGGGAGAACCTTTAGGGTATAACCTCAATAGTCTACAATCTCACATCGCACAGGCGAAACCCTTGTAACCCATATTCCGGCTCTGCCGTATTACTGGATTGCTAGCAGGAGTAGGGTCCGTCCAAAGCCGGAGGATTCGAACCTGGGTAAACTTGTGTGCTCACCGTCCCGGAACACCGTACGTCTCACACCCCTCTCTCCTGCATGCCTCGAGGACCCCCTCATGGCGTACTTGTCCTCAATCCGATGACAGTTGGCGCCCACCGTGGGGCAAGTGAGCTTTGGATCTGCGTTCCCGACAGAATCTACAAGAATCGGAATCGGCGAGACCATCGCCGTCGGTCGCGTCCTCTATGCCAGCGACGTCCCTCTCATCGTTCTCGGGGAGACTTGGATACCGGCTAGGGAGGCCGTGACTGCCTATACTATCATGTATTTTGGCGAGATCGATGTTTACATCGGTTTCGCTGAACCTGCCCAACCCACCCCAGCGGTGATGATAGAGGCAGAAGAATCTTCTGGGTCCCCTTTGTCCACGGAGGAGGTAGAGTTCCGGATCTCAGAAAACCCTAACCCCACCCAACCCGCACCAATTGCGGAGATAGTGGAGAAATCCGAGCCAGAAGAAGACCGCACGGTCCAAGTCGAATCTGGAGTGGATCTCCCTGGAGAAGCCGGATCCCAGATCGACCCACCCGTGGAAGTCGAAATCCAGGAGGAGCACGTTAACGACACTGATTCCGACTCTGACGATGTCGGAACAGACAGGCCTTTCCCCAGGTACACACTAAGATGTATGATACTGCAAGGCGCTAGCGCAGATGCAATCCTCGAAACCATTGAAAGTTTCCATATGGCTGATCGCGAAAGCCACAGGTACCTCAGGAACCACGCATCGCACTTCGTCGGATATGTTGGATCCGGATCCGGCTCTGTCGACGCTGGAGAAAACACCGACTCGGTGCTGGAGGCAATTGGAACAAACGCCGACGTTCCCGCATCCTCGGATGAATCCATGACGTCGGCAGATTTCCGAAAGTTCTCCGCGGAATATGAAGAGGATTACAACTACAAAGCTGCAGAGGATGGAGAAGCCATGGATGAAGGATCCGGGGAACACTCTCCCAAAACGCAGGATGACATGGACGTTGGAGACAATCCCGAAGTCCAAATGTCCGAAAGTACCGATCAGAGCTTGACTCCGGAAACGGACCCAAAGCCGTCTTTGCTACCGACACTGCCAAGAAGGCAAAGAAGAAGAGCAAGAAAAACAAGACCCCGACAAAAGACCCTCTGGCAGAGGAGGTGATTGCTGAGGAATACGAAGAAGACTCGGATGGAGCACTAATCCCAGACGAGCCGAAAAAAGAAGCATCAGTGGATGGACACGTGATCACTGAAGGTGCGTGTAAACTCATCGATGCCGCATTAACCACACCTATCCCTACAGCTGCAGAACTTACTACAGATGAGCTGGATGAAAGGGCCTAGGCCCTAGAAGCGCGTCGTCAACAACTCCTTGATGAAGCCAAAAACATCGAGGTGGAGAAGAAGCGCATGTCGAACAAGGAGTACATGTCCCGTCTACATCAGAAGACACGGAAGCGTCACATAGATGACAACCAATTCCCACGTGTCCATGCTGTCCTTTTTGGAGATGAGATGGGAAAGCCACGGAAGGATAGCAATGGAGATTGGGTTTACCCAACACCAGTGCAAAATACCGTGACAGCTCGCGAAATTCTATCGGCTAATCCAAGACCAGAGGAGATACGTTTGGGTATCAAGCTACTCAATGAGGGACCAGAGCAGCAAAAGGTCGCCCTGTCTGGAAGCCAAAAGCTGGTCTCGGATTCCGATCAATGTCGCACAGATCCGGCATGGGTTGACGTAAGATCCCACTACGATCGGGCGCAGCATCGTCACCCCGAACGCAGGGAAGACAATTATTCAAGAACCGGATCGTCGGGGAAGCATCGCAGAACTATACATAACTGGAGCAACGTTGCTCTAGCAACCGAGAAAGACGCGATCGCTGCACTGATTCTGAGGAATCCTCCCCGAAAAGGAGAAGATAAAGAGAAACGTCGGGAGGAGGATCGTCAGAACATGCCACCTCCTAGACATGAGAACCGTCCGGCTGAACCTCACCATGGTGGGAACGACGGACGAAGGAACGACGGAAACCACGATGGCACAAACCGGCAGGGGGCTCGTCATAGTCAAGAACCTCCCCGGAACAGGAATAATGACGCTCCGGACAGAGGCCGGCGATCAGCCGGGAACAACCCAGCTGCACCACCCTCTCCACAGCACAGTTATCACAACGGCCCCCAAGGACGTCAAGGAGGACGACATGGCGGAGGAGGTGGTGACAGAAGCCAAAGTCCGGCTCCAAGGCACCGCAGCCACAGCTGATATTCGGGACGATCCCTATCCCCGAACGACGCAAGGCATATGATCAACTCCAACATAGAGGCTCGGCGCTACGAAAACGATGACGTGTACGTGGGCCCAATGTGCTTTGGACCACGCATCAGAGCTACAAAATTCCCAGAAGAATTTGCTATCTCAAGACATATCCAAGCCTACGACAGCATTGCTCGGCCAGACACCTGGTTACAGGATTTCTTCCAAGCTTGCTGCATCGCCAAAGGCGGAAACAGCCTGGTCGCAACCCGATATCTCCCACTTATGTTGCGGAAGACGGCGTGATCATGGCTCAATGAACTTCCGGCAAACACCATCCACAACTGGTATGACTTACAAAGTGTGTTCTTTCGGAATTTCGAAGGCACATATCGGAGGCCCTGTACAGTTGGAGACCTACAGCGTTGCACCCAGAAAGCCGAAGAAACTTGCCGAGATTATCTCGGATGATGGATTGACACCAAGAACTCCTGCGAGGGAGTAAATGATCAAATTGCGATTGAAGCTTTCATTGCAGGTCTCCCAATTGGTTTACTGCGCCATCGCTTGAAGTGTGACAAGGTTACTGATCTAGGAGAGATGATAGAAACAGCGAGCAAGTATGCAGATGCTGACGACGACGCAGAGGGATTACTCAATGTCCTGGCTGTGCCTCAGTTGGCAAAACAACCAAAGCAATAGGCTCAAAAGCGCAAAATTACCTCGGAAGAAAAACCCAACACGGAGACAGCGGTAGTCACTACTGTTTCCGGGTCTAGAGGACGAGGAGGACATGGCGCTGGCCGCAGGCATGGCCGTGGGACATCAAGGGTCCAAGGTACAGGAGAGCAACAACCAGGAAAAACTTACACTTGGGCCGACATAGCCAATAACCCATGTGTGCATCACTTGGACGCCAATGGGGGCTCGTCCCACACCAACGCTGAATGTCATTTTAACGACGACATCAAGAGAGATGATACCGCGGGCTACAAAGCTAAGCGAAAGAAGGGAAAGAAAAATCGTAAAAAGGACAAAGAGACCAAGGAAGATTCCGACATGGAGGAAGCCGATGCTTCAAATCCCAAGTCGGAAGGGAAGAAAACTTTTCCCACCAAAAAGGACACTTACGTCACCTTCCTCGGATCTCAACCAACAAAGGTCAAGAAAGCAGTTCTCCACGAGCTCAACGCAATAGTTCCGGCTGTCCCTTAGTATCTGGACTGGTCGGAAGTGTCAATAACGTTTGACCATGCTAATCACCCGCCTAAGCTACTTAGGCGAGGCAAATACGCCTTAATCGTCAATCCACTTATTGACGGTTATGGTTTCTCCAAGACCCTCATGGATGGTGGTAGCAGCATCAATATTCTCTATGTCGAAACGCTACGCCGGATGAAGATCTCGGAAACACAGCTGAACCATAGCTCTGTGATCTTTCACGGAGTTGTCCCAGGAAGACAAGCTAATTCCCTGGGAGAGATCACTTTGGATGTTACTTTTGGAACACAAAAGAATTATCGCACGGAGGCACTTTCCTTCGAAGTGGTCCCGTTCAAGAGCACATACCACGCTATATTCGGACGTCTGGCTTACTGGGCTTTTATGGCTCGTCCATGTTACATTTACAATATGATGAAAATTCCAGGTCCCAACGGCGTGATCACCATTAGGTGAGACCCGAAGAAGGCGCGAGAGTGCGAGGATGGAAATGCCACCTTTGCCGAAGCCGTGCTGCACGCCCAGGAGTACCAGGAGATCAAGAAGAGCATAGATCCGTCCGAGATGCCCGCCACGAAGAAGGAGGTGACAAAGCCAAATCCGGAGTTCAAGGCATCAAAAGAGACGAAGACGACGCCGTTGAAGGATGATGACCCCTCCAAGGTGACCCAGATAGGCGTAGGCCTAAGTAGCGCAAAGGAAAGCGCGCTTGTCAAGTTCCTCCAAGCAAATCAAGATATCTTCGCATGGCAGCCATCTGACATGACCGAAGTACCTAGGGAACTTGCCGAGCATTCTCTAAATGTAAACCTGAACGCTAAACCCGTCAAACAGTCCTTACGACTGTTTGGTGATGAAAAGCATAAGGCAATAGCTAAGGAACTAGCGTGGCTCGAGTTAGCCGGATTCATAGAAGAGGTCATCCATACTGATTGGTCGGCCAACCCTGTAATGGTCCCTAAAAAGGACACCACTGATTTAAGGATGTGTGTTGATTATACTGCCTTGAACAAGGCTTGTCCAAAAGATCCGTTCGCTCTACCTAGAATTGATCAAGTTATCGATTCTACGGCAGGCTCGGAACTCCTCTGTTTTCTCGACGCATATTCCGGTTATCACCAAATCCGGATGAAGGAATCTGACAAAATCAAAACTTCATTCATAACCCGCTTCGGAACCTTCTGTTATGTTACGATGCCCTTTGGGCTGAAGAACGCAGGAGCTACGTACCAGCGCATGATGCAGCGTTGCCTCCATGATCAACTCGGACGCAATGTACATGCATACGTGGATGATATCGCGGTCATGTCCAAAAAGAAGGAAACATTGATTTCCGACTTGGAGGAGACGTTCGCCAATTTACAAAAATTGAACATCATTCTTAACCCGAAGAAGTGTTTCTTTGGAATACCAGCCGGAAAATTGTTAGGTTTTATCGTATCTCAAAGAGGTATAGAGGTCAACCGCGACAAGATCAAGGCTATTTTCAATATTTCCAGGCCAACTCGCCTGAAGGACGTACAAAGATTAACTGGTTGCATTGCTGCGTTTAGTCAATTTGTAAGCCGGCTTGGTGAAAGAGCTGCACCATTATACAAACTCCTGAAGAAGACCATGGATTTTGTCTGGACTGACGAAGCTGAAGCCGCACTACAAGACCTGAAGAAAGTACTCTCATCTGCTCCTATCCTTGCAGCGCCGGAACCTCAGGAACTGATGTTGCTTTACATTGCTGCGACAAATAAGGTTATCAGTATAGTTATGGTGGTGGAGAGACCAGAAGAAAATTAGGAGCACCTGGTGCAGCGTCCGACATACTTTGTCAGCGAGGTCCTGACAGAATCAAAACAGCGTTATCCGCACTATCAAAAGTTGGCTGACGGTGCTTTTCTAGCATCTCGTAAGTTACGACACTATTTTCAGGAGCATCCAATTACTGTGGTGAGCAAAGCTCCCATGAGAGATATAATCAACAATAGCGATGCCATAGGACGCGTCGCCAAATGGGGTATAGAGCTTGCAGCTTTTGATATTGAGTACAAACCCCGGACAGCAATCAAATCCCAGATCCTTGCTGACTTTGTCGCTGATTGGACAGATACCAAGGAGAACATGGTCCTCCCTGAGTCGGAATATTGGACCCTCTTTTTCGACGGGTCTAAGGCTCGAGGAGGCTCGGGGGCTGGCGTGGTGCTCAAATCACCCCAAGGAGATAAACATTTATACGTGTTGCAGATCCACTTCACAGCGACAAACAACATTGCCGAGTATGAAGCACTGCTGCATGGAATCCGGATTACTAAGGATATTGGCATCCGACGTTTGATGTATTACGGAGATTCGGATCTTGTTGCTCAGCAAGTCTCGGATATTTGTAATGCAAATAAGCACATGGCAGCATATAAAGTTGTCGTGGATGATCTATCTAAATCTTTCGAAGGGTTTGAAGTTCAACACATCCCTCGAGCAGAAAACGAGGAAGCTGATGCACTATCTCGAATAGGCTATGCGCGGAAAGAGGTTCTGGATGGCGCATTTTTAGAACACCTCAAAGTTCCCTCGATAAAGGGAGTAGATGAGGAATATCCAGCCAAATCCGACTCGCCTTTAATAGCAGTTCTGGCTATGATTCCCAGCTGGACTCAACCCTACCTCGATTACTTGGTAGATGGCAAATTACCCGAAGACAAGGTGCTGAGCCGGTAGATTATCCGACGAGTTATCCGATGAGCAAAAGCCTATACTATTGTTAGAGGTGAGCTCCATAAACGGAGTGTTTCTGGGATTTTTCAGTGCTGTGTATCTCCGGAAGGAGTGGAAATCTTAAGAGAAATCCACGAAGGCGAGTGTGATCACCACGCTGCAGCCAAATCTTTAGTGGCAAAAGCTTTTCGACATGGATTTTTCTGGCTTACAGCTCAGGCAGATGCCGAATGATTAGTCAAGACATGCAAAGGCTGCCAAAAGTACGCCAAGCAAGCTCATGTTCCGTCTGATCAGCTGCGAACAATACCTATAACATGGCCTTTTGCGGTCTGGGGGCTTGATATGGTAGGACCTTTTAAACGAGCTCCAAGTGGATTTACTCACCTCTTAGTGATGGTGGATAAATTCACGAAATGGATCGAGGCCAAAACATGTTACTAGTTGTGATGGAGCAACAGCCAAAATATTTGTCGAGGATGTTATAATCCGGTATGGTTATCCACATAGCATTATCACGGACAACGGGAGTAATTTTTCCATGCAAGAGTTGGCTGAATTCTGCGATGAGCAAAATATCCGGCTTGACATTGCATTAGTCGCACATCCACAGGCTAACGGACAAGTCGAAAGAGCAAATGGTTTAATTCTACAGGGCTTGAAACCAAGACTCGAAGCACCACTAAAACGTGCTACGGGGGCTTGGGCAGAGGAAGTACCCTCTGTAATTTGGAGTTTACGAACAGGTCAACAAGATATACACCTTTCTTCTTGGTCTATGGCACAGAAGCAGTTCTTCCTAGTGATTTAATTCATACTTCTCCTAGAGTGGCCGTGTATATCAAGGAGGATGCCGAGATTTCTCGACAAAATGATCTCGACTTAGTCGAAGAAGTTCGCGTCGTTGCTGAAATGAGATCTACAGCCTATCAGCAGAAGTTACGCAAGTATCATAGCCAGAGAGTCTGAACTAGATCTTTCAATAAATGTGATTTGGTTCTCCGGCTTGTGCAACAAAGAAAGCACAAACTTTCCCTAGTATGGGAAGGGCCCTTTTTAGTTAGTCGATTATTGCACAATGGGTCGTACTACTTAACTGAGATGAGGCCAGTCAAAGAAAGACCTGCTACTAAGAAGAGAAAGAGAGCTGGAGGCAGTACAAATCCGGATGAGTTAGACAGACCGTGGAATATTACTCAGCTATGTCCCTTTTATTCTTAGTTTATTCTTCTTTGTAATCATACATATGTACATGTTTTGTGAGAAATAAAAGTTTTGGTTACCTCAAAGTTTTCCTGAGAAGTTTTTTCCTAATTATCATGTCATAGTAAAAAATCCCAGAATGCTTGAAAGTACTTTATGCTCATGTTCGTTCTGGTTTAGATTTCCAATTCTAAAACTGCTACCTTCGGGTATAACTCTAAAAAAATCTAGTCTTTACTTGGGTTATTTGTCTGATTGTTGGATGCGGGTATCTTCCGAGTAGTGAATTGTTGGTACTAGAAGTCATAGTACTTAATATTTACAAGCGCATCATGTTCTTTCATAGAATAATACATAAGTTTGTGGTCTATGATGCAGGAGGAGATGAAGGAGCTGTCGGCTAGTTGGTTACTCCGCCTTGATATCGTTCCGAGATGTCCGGATCTAAGGTGGTCCGTTCATCATCGGAAGCTTCTTCGGTTTCTTCTGGAGGAGGTGGCGGGGTATCTATGCGGGTGAAGAAGGGGATCTCGTAGCTGGTCGGATCAGCTACGTGGCACCCATATCCGGCGCAGGAGTGCATGATGGCTTGAAGGTCTTGTTCCTGGCGATCTTCGTCTACTTTGCAGTACCCTCTGGTCACTTGCCATATCTCCATGTTTCCATGATGGCTCATGACCATGGTGAGAGTGTTCTGCGCAGCAGTCCGCGCGTAGGACATGTTCCAGTCCCGAACGAGCTGCGGCATCTCCTTGTCCTTCTCCCGCACCTGGAAGTCCGACATGCTTGGCATGTCCGGAATCCTGAGAGACTCGCCAATGTCCTCAAGGGACTGGTAGTAGTCATGAAGAAGATCACTGACTTGGGTAAGCCAGTGAGTGCGAGGCTCAGACGAGGAGGAGTCTGTCAAGTTCAGAGGACCTATACACAAAATAAAGATAAGAAAAAACCGACATTGATGAAAGTCAAAGAAATGATAAGTTAGATAGATGGAACATACCAAGAATGATGTCGTCAATCTTGGCTTTCTCCTCCCAGAGACTCTGGAGTTCAGCCCGGAGCGCTTGGGAGATATCCTTCTCTCTGCCAACCTCATTCTTGAGGTCCGAGATAACTTTATCTTGAGCAGCAATCTTGCGATCGCACTCTTCAGTGGCCATGGAGGAGGATTCAAGGACTTGAGCTATGCTCCTTTCATGATCCGCCTTGAGCTTATCCAGCTCTTGGCGAAGTCCCTTGTTCTCCACCACTAGGGTCTTGAGGTTCTCGGCCTCTTCAATCATAGCGATGGATTGTTTCACCAACGCTGTAAGTCAAACAGAACAACAGTTCAGAAAAAATTGACATTAAAAAAAGCAAAAGACAAGGTTTGAATCTCGAAATGTTTACCTTCGGCTTCATCCTTGGCTACCTTGAGCTCAGCATTTTTAAGCCGGAGAGCTTTGATCTCTCTCCGCTTATCACAGACATTGGTTAATAATTCCTGGTTATAGGAACATACTTTCTGTAAGTCAGAATACCCAAAGTCAGAAAGCTACTTAAGACTCGGGCTAATATTTTTTGCTAAATATCAGCACGAGCCTTGGGGGCTACACTAGTTCGTTCATTGGCATCCTAGTAAAAGCATAAACCCGGATTTTTATATCCTACTTCATGCTTGGGGGCTAGAGGATATGATATAACATAAGGTCAAAAACAAGAGTTGGAATTCCGACTTACATATTGCTCAAGGGTGAGTTTGTCTAACCCCGCATTCACTTCAGCTGCCACCTTCTCGGCGAGGGTAAGAGGAATTACTGGGGCTGTTGGAAGCTCGCCAGTCCTGATCCTCTCGTTGCGAAGGCGGACTTGAGCGAGAAGGTCAGAGAACTTGACGTCCTCTGCTTCTTGTGCTTCCTCTTCGGGGGATAGATGGCTTTTGTCCAGGACTTGCCTGGCCAGCCATTGGATCTCCTCTGCAGATTTCCGGGATAAGCCAAACTTGGCAAGTCCGGGGTTGCTGAGGAGGTTGTCGGCGAAGACTTCAGCCGAGGGATCATTACCCGAAGAGGGTTCACCCTTATCTTGAGCTGACGCACCCACGGTGACGTCAGTGTGTGACCCAAGGATCACAGGCGCCGTTGGAGGAGCCGGATCTTCTACAACAACCGGAGAAGGAGTCATCGCCGGTGTTGTAGAAGGTTGAGGGGCAGGAGTCGGAGGAGCTGTGGTAGGGGAAGCTATGGTAAGCTTCGTCTGTCGCAGGGGCTTCGCAGGAATCCCTTTCCCCTTACCCTTGATGAGAGGCTTTGCTCTAAGAATGTAGTAAAGTCGGAAACATTACATCTCAGAAAGAAATTCGAGAAAGGTACAAAGGCGGAAATTGTGAATGAAATTCACCTCTTCACAACGGGCACTTCCTTTGTGCCAACAGCCACTGTCGGAGCTTTGCGCTTCTTGAGCGCAAGGTCCGGCAATGGGACCACTTCAGCCTCCTGAGAAAACTCAGGAGGATATCCTTCGAGTGGAGCAAGCTCCGACTCGGGGAGGTCAGCAAGCTGAAAACAGGAAAGCATATCAGCATTGCGGTATATAATTTGAAGATTGAAACACGTAAAAGGTGTACTGATGGAAGCTTACCGCTACCACGAGGTTTTCCGCCGTGTGCATATATCCAGAGAAACCTCCGGAATTTTCCTCTCGATCTGCTCCTTGATCAGCCACTTGATCTGGCTTATGTAACCTTGGGCGGTGTAGGCTTTGGGGCTGATGCGGAGAGAGTCTTTTTTGGAAGACGTGATGGAGTGCATTAGTCTATCCCCATGGTACTGAAGTGGCTGGATCCGACGTGAGACCCAGCATTGGACCAAGTCGGATCCCTTCAGACCCTTGTGCTTGATAAGATATTCGATCCGCCTCTTAGCGAGGATCAGATCGTCGGTGAGAGCCGGAGCAGCCTCGTCCCAGGAAGGCTGGGTTGTGGCGGCTCCGTCAACAAAAGCCGGCAAAGCAGTAGCTTTGCCGGGAGCCGGAATATCCCTATGGTAGAAAAAAGTGGCTGGCCATTGTTTGACCGAGTCACTGGCAGAAATTTTGGGATATGCCCGGTCTCGTCTAACAGAAAAACTAATGGTACCGGTGATATAAGGAACACCGGCAGTAATGGAATTTCTCTGGACATGGAAATAGTACCGGAATAGAAGCAAACTCGGCCTAATGCCGAGAAAGCCCTTGCAAAGCGCATCATATGCGCTCATTTCTAGAAGAGAATTGGGAGGAAGATTATGGAGTTGAACTCCATAGTGGTCAATCACCTCGGAGAAGAACTCCGAGGGAGGAAAGGAAAAAACTCGGTCTAGATGGGTGCCGAAGTGGAAGCGCTCGCCCTCGCACGGATTGGGGATGGTTTCGCCGAAGCCGGTCCGCCAGTCGCCGGCGGCAAGAAGCCCCTCTTTCTCCATGTTTTTGAGGCCGTCCTCATCGAGGGCGCAGGGGATCCAGATTCCCCGAAAGCTCTCCTTCTCCGCAGCTGCTTCCGCCGACACCGCCGCCGCCAAGGAGGAAGAAGAGGATGAAGTCATTTTTTCTCCGGTGGAAAAGGTGACCTTAAAGTGGCGGCACTAGGAGCTCTGTGGGAGGAGGACGAGGAGGCTCTGGGCGTGCAGGAGGATTGGGAAGGAAGGAACGGCAAAGGACTAGTGGGGATGAGAAGAAGAAATCTAAACCCCTTATATCCACCTACCTGCGCCAAGATTCGTGCAAACGCTACAGTGTAACCGCCACTCGTCATGGAAAGAACTATCAAGGGCCCACGCGATGATTGCGTCGCCTCGATCTCCACGCGTGCATTGAAACGGCGCCTCGGTTCCGCGAATCACGGACCCACCAACGGTCGTGCCGACGGAACGTCTGTCAGATGACGTGACTTGACCATGCTTCTGTCAGGTGTCATTAGAGACCAAGTTCCAGCTTAGTTTAAAAGCGAGCTGGAAAATCCAAGTAACCAATTGCAAGGTCTAACTTATTTTTAAGACCCGGATCGTAATTTTTGTTGTGAAGTTTTAGGAACCCTTCAAGATTCTGCAAGCGAAGATCAGGCTGGACGATGATAAAATCCGACTTTGGAACTTGGAGGCCTCCGGGGGCTACTGTTGGGGATATACTTTCCGGGTATCCTCACAGTTCCTGACTGACCAGGGTGGCCCACTTCGGGTTAGAGCTTTGCTTCACGGGCGGCCCAATTAGAGAGAGAGAAGACGGAGTCCAATCCGACTACGGAAGGCCCAGAAGACTTACCGACTTAGGCCCATAATGTTACTTGTAGTTCAAGATGTACTTTGTAACCAACTCTTAGTCGTAACCGGATTGATCTCTCCTGTAAACCCTAGGCCGGATATCTATATAAGCCGTCCTAGGGAGAGCCTTTAGGGCATAACCTCAATAGTCTACAATCTCACATCGCATAGGCGAAACCCTTGTAACCCATATTCCGGCTCTGCCGTATTACTGGATTGCTAGCAGGAGTAGGGTCCGTCCAAAGCCGGCGGATTCGAACCTGGGTAAACTTGTGTGCTCACCGTCCCGAAACACCGTACGTCTCACACCACTCTCTCCCGCACGCCTCGAGGACCCCCTCATGGCGTACTTGTCCTCAATCCGACGACAAGCCTCGCAGTCGCTCCCACGCTGCTTCATCACCACGGGTCCACGCTAATCTAGGCCTCTGCCTCCCTCGTCTGATTGGGCCGGCGAGGGTAGTGACTTGGAGATGACCGAGGAGGAGCTCGCCGTCGTTGAAGCAGAGATGGAGGAGGAGGAATCCACGGAGCGCGGTGCTTGGGTCGGTTCCTAGGTATGCCAGGATGATTTGGACTGGTTCTACCGCACCCGCCGCATCCCTGAGGGCGTAATTGCCCGCCTCGCCTCCGAGGAGCTTGCTCCCTCACCCGATCCGGGTGAGTTCGTTGTGTTCCTATCCCATTTCCAGCGCGGCTTCGGCCTACCCGTGAGCGATTTCTTCCATGACTTCCTCAATACCTACGAACTCCAACCTCACCATCTTCCGGCGAACGCCATTACATCCCTTTCTTCATTCGCCTCCACCATAGAAGGATATGTCGGTTTGTGTCCCACCAAAGAGCTCCGGATCTGGTTCTTCGGTCTGCGAAGGATCGTGATTCCGGATAAACTGCATGCCCCGGAGGACAAACACCTGACTCAATTCGGTGCCGCCTCCATCTCTCCCTGGAAACAATCCGTCTTTCCCCGACTCACGGGGCTTGATTCCTGCAAGGGCTGGGCCTGAACCTTTTTTTATGTGAGGAATGGCACGGATGAAGATTTGATCCGGCTGCGCCCGTATGCTCCGGGTCCTCCTAATCCGGATTTGTGGGACCGGGTTTCCAAGAAACCCACTGTCTTGGCGAACCAAGTCAATAAATGGTTTCAGGAGCTGAAGGATCTGGGGCTGCGCAATGAGGATGCAATGATCACTTTCGTCTTCAGCCGGATCTCCCCCCTGCAGAAGCGCACACACAAACTTTGCCACATGAGTTGGCGACTCGACCCCAACCGGACCTCTTCCTTCGAATTGAATAATACCGAGATATTCCGCCAGGTCAAGGCCCTCTTTACGAGCAACAAAGACTTCTCCGTTGACTGGGAGTGGGGGATGGAACATTACTGCCGGGATAATCCTCCTCCTACGGTAAATCTCATGATTCAATCCCTTTCCGAGTTATATCCTATGCCGGAGTATGTCGTTTATTTGATCCGTTTGCATTTTCTTCTTAGTTGTTTCTTCAGCAAACCCTTGAAGATGGCACCGAGCCTTTCCTCAAATGGGCGAAGGATCGACTTGTCTCGGACGAGGAGGAGCCAGATCAGGAAATGTTCCTGCCATTCCCGGACGCAACCAAGCGACCCACTGGTAACTTCTCTTCCTTAAGAGATTGGCCTGATGATGAAGATGATTCCGACGTTGAGGTGATGGAGGCATTTGACGCTGTACCCATTTCTTACGCCTTTCCGACTTCAACTAACCCGGCTGGGTAGATTCATGAAGATCCTCCCCTCGCTACGGGTGAGCCGGTCCCAGCCGCGTCCAAGAAACGGGCTGCCACTTCCTTAGCTTCCTCCGGACCTCCTAAAACAACTAAGAGGCGAAAGAAGTCCACTGATAAGACCGCCACCAAGCCTCCGACTAAAACTATAGTTCGGAGAGCTCGGAAGCCCAAGGAGCCTTTGACTTCTGACAAGTAAGTCACTTTTTCCTTTGGTCCAGTTCTCTGCTTCATGTTTTTCTATCTATGTGCCTTTCTTTTGTTATAACTTGTTATTCATCGTCTGTTCGACAGGGCTGCGGTGGAGGCTCCCCAGAGCGGCTCCAGCATTGCTTCACCCCTCCGGCGTACCCCATCTCCCCCTCGTGGTGACGACACACGCCCACTAAGCCCAATTCGTGAGGGTTCGGTGGCTGCTCCGGGTTCTAGCCCACCTCGGCCAGAGGAGGGCAACCTCGGAGTAGGGGGAAGTGGCACAGCCGAGGTAGCGGAGGCTCCTAGCTCCTCATCTGCTCAGCTGCAACCCGCCATCTCCAAGTTCACAGCAGTAGCACCACCACCACCGCCAACACTAGTATCAGCACAGGCACCAGCGTCAGCACCAACAGCAGCACCAGCATCAACACAAGCACCAGCACCAACCCCATTTGCCTCGTCTGAGTCTTCCAAGACTCGGCGAGAGGGCCCAGCTAGCACCAAGGCTGCACCCAAGTCCAAAACTGTGGCTCAAACCTCAGCCTCTCAGCAGCAGCCCAAGGCCAACAAAAGTTCTGACGCCACCAGGGCAGCATCCATTGAGGCTGGACAGCGCACACTCGCGTCCATGCTATCGAAGAAAGATCTGCCGAAGAAAGATGCCTCCCCCGGATCAGCTAGCAAGCAGCTCGCATTGCATACCAGCCCTGCTGCTGCCCAAGTTGCGAGGAGGGAGGCCCATGCCAAGGGCTTGGTTACGCCGCACATGCTCAGTGGAGAGAGTTATCCTCCGGCTCTGATCGAATATGTAGATAATTGGAAGAGAGCGGAGTTCGTCAATCCCAACGACGATCTCCCGGAGAAGTTCGGGCCCACCGAATTTAGTGCTCAAATGAACACCACAGCCAAGGCTATCAACCTTGCTGGCCGGATGATGGAGGTATGCTACTTTGTCCTTTCTTCATCATGCACAAGAGTTTAGAGATATATCCATTAGTCCCCGAGCCTCCGGGGGAGTAACTTGTTACTCGGCCGGATGCTCCCTAGAGAACTAGCGTAACTCCTTAGTAGCTTCGAATATGCACACACCTACAGCCGGGTTAAGTTCCACTTGGCCCGGATTTCGTACACTTCGAATATGCACACACCTAGAGCCGGGTTAAGTTCCACTTGGCCCGGATTTCGTACACTTCGAATATGCACACACCTAGAGCCGGGTTAAGTTCCACTTGGCCCGGATTTCGTACACTTCGAATATGCACACACCTAGAGCCGGGTTAAGTTCCACTTGGCCCAGATTTTGTACACTTCGAATATGCACACACCTAGAGCCGGGTTAAGTTCCACTTGGCGCGGATCTTGTACACTTCGAATATGCACACACCTAGAGCCGGGTTAAGTTCCACTTGGCCCGGATTTTGTACACTTTGAATATGCACACACCTAGAGCCGGGTTAAGTTCCACTTAGTCTGGATCTTGTACACTTTGAATGTGCACACACCTAGAGCCGGGTTAAGTTCCACTTGGCCCGGATTTTGTATACTTCGAATATACACACACCTAGAGTCGGGTTAAGTTCCACTTGGCCCGGATCTTGTACACTTCGAATATGCATATAACTAAGCCACCCTTGCTTTTTTCAGATCACTACCAATCGCCGGAGCGCTGAGTCTCAGCGCCTCTTTGACACACACAAGGCATTGTGCTCGAAACATACGACGCTTCTCACTGAGTTTGAGAAAAGGGGTAAGTTTTCTCTTTGATTTTTTCGCATTTTTCTTTGTCTTTTCCCGCCAAACTAATCCGTCATCCGGTTTGCACAGCTGGAGTGGAGGCCGAAAATACAATCATGAGGAAGAACTTGGCTGAGATAAAAGGTAATTCACTTTGGTTACTCGATCTCCGTTCTCTCTATCCTTTCTCCTGGGCTCGGTAAATATTTATACCTCGGCTCTGCCGGGTCAACAAACCATTTCGGCATCCCTTGAAGATAGTGTGCCCGTGTCTGAGATGATGTTGCATTTTCTCGAACAAGCAGGGCAACACCAGGCCGAACTTAAGAAGAAGGATGATGAGCTCGCCAAACTCCGAGCCAAAGATGACAAGATCGCCAAGATCAAGGCCGAGATGAAAAAACTCAAAGAGCTCCACAAAACAGAGATGGACAAGGCTGGCTAAGACTTCACCGAGGAGCGAGAACTTGCAAAGGATCAAGAATTGCTGAAGGAGGCTGACGTCAAGCTAGGCTCGGCTAATGCTGAACTTGAGCAGCTCCGGACGAGACGTGATAATTGCACCAAGGAGCTGACTCAGATCCATAGCCACGTCTCCCATAAACTCCTTTTGTTGGGGGGATACCCCCGGGTAGGGTCACGCCGGGGTATAAAGGCCGAATTAGCCGAGGTTCGGCAAGGCCAAAGCAGATGCTGGCCGGGTCACCTCAAGGCAGGCCGAATCACGGGGTAACCCGGACCAGGGGCGTTCGCCTAACTAACTCTCAACCGACTTAAGCAGTAAGTCGGAGGTGCATGTTTTACTTATATGCAGGAACAGGTGTGGCCAGATCAACTATGATCCGGGTCACGGCTAGCTTCTAGGAGAAGGAAGGAATCTCGCTGGTCAAAAGAAGCCCCGGTACGCACTACCTGAGCGAAGCAAGCAAGGACAGGACCACCGGGGCGTGGCCGACAAGGGTGACGACGCCCATGTCGGCTGACGCGGGTGCCGCAGAGGCTCACGTAGCCAAAGCGTATGTGATGCGGGGGAAAAGCACCCTGGTCGGCTTACTACTTTGGGGGGAAGCATATTCTTAGGAATATGCTTCCACGTATGCCCTAGGCAGAGACCGATCTCCCTCTATAAAAGAGGGGCTAGGGTTTCAGTAGAAGGGGTTGGTTTTTCTGCTATTCCGTTTTGGCTAGGGTTTCAGGTGTGATATGTGGGTGAGAGTAAGAGAGCTCCTTCTTCCTCCTCTCGTCAATACAGCTCAAGGAGCACTTGTAATCTTGGTAAATGAGCTATACAAATAACTATGTGGAGAATCACTTCACTATCCCTCCCTAGATTCCCCTAGTGTGTATTAGTCCCCACCTTTAGCCTATCCATGGCATCTGCCGTGACACCACCACGACAGTTGGCGCCCACCGTGGGGCTAGTGGCGCTAGCAGGGGTCATGATCCGGTCGGGAAACATCATCGGCACCGGCGAACGCATCGTCTCCAGGCTCGTTCAGCGCTTTGGAGCGCTGGACTTCGTCAGCGACAATGCTGGCTGCTTCGGCACGCGTCCTCTTCCGCGCAATGGCCTCTTCGTCAGGCTCGGCGCGCACAAGGTCTATGTTGCTATTGATGTGTCGTGTGTTCATTCGCGTCACGTCATCAAGGCGGGGGAGCCAACCCTCACCCTGGCTCCCGGAACGCGTATCGCTCGCTCCTAGGACCATGCAGCGGTGATGATGACTGCGCCAGGTGCGGTGCGAGCAAGGATCTGGTGCCAGATCCAGAGGTAACGCCTAAGGCGCCAAGGAAAGGTAGAGGTCCTCCACTTGAGAGGCTAGAGAACGTGTTGAGGGAAGCAACGGATAGCTTGGCAAACCCTGTAGTAGCAGCAGTAGATCCGGCTCGAGCGCAGGCCGAGCTGGAAGAAACTAGGCAGAAAATACTAGAGGGCGCAAAAAATATAGCCGCGGCACAACAGTCGTTGAATATGACGCTGCGTGAGTACGCAAAGGCGAACAAGGTTGACGCTGTAAAAGTGAAGGGAAGAAATCTCATGAGTGAGATGAACAGAGAGGGTGATATTGGAATTGAGGAATCAGAAAACTATTTGTCCGTGGGGCTGCCGAGGTATAGCACCCCGGCAAAGAACCTCAGAGCAGCGGATGCAGCTGCGTCTGAGTTAGAGGGTCTGATGGGTGAAGCCCGTCAAAGACAACATGATAGGGTTAATGAGCTGGTTCGGATCACGAACAGGCAAAACGAGGAACTACTCAGAGCTAACCCAGAGAGAGTTGGAGCCTCCAAGATCGTCCATTCGGCGGTGGGTAACCCGGAGAAATCTGCTGGAGCCGCATCGTCTCCTCATGGTGGTCCAAGGAGGGAAGAGGTAGTAACCTCGGCCAGACGGAACAAACAGATCGTCCCCTATGACCCAACGCGGGCAGGGAAAGGAAAAGAAGCTCAGAAAAATGATGATCGACGGAGTGTGAGCCGAGGTAACCGCGACCAAGGCAACGCCGGTCAAGGGAATGTTGTCAACGGCAATGTCGAATAACGAAACTCGGCCGGAGCAGGACAACCGCAGCAATAGAATATACCAAGGCAAGAGCAAAGTGCCGGCCGAGGTATGCAACAGAAAGGTGCTCTGCGAGAGCAATATAGGTATAATGATGGAGTCTCGGAAATGGCAAACGCGGGATACCCAAGGCCAGACTATCATGTGATAGGGTCAAGACTGGGAAGCAGGGATTTGATGCCAGATGATGCCAGGTTGAAGCTGGATCGACTGTATAGGTCAGAACAAATTGAATGTCAAGGGCCACCGGGTCCAGCATGTTTTGGACCCCGGATCATGAAGGAGCCACCGGTACCAAACTTCCAGTTACCCAGGGGCACGAAAACATATGACGGCAGTACAAAGCCGGAGGATTGGCTGATAAATTATGCTACAGCTGTGAAAATTGCCATCGACAACCTGAGATGGGCTGTACGATATGTACCCCAGATGTTGGAAGGACCGGCAAGGGTATGGCTGAACAATTTGCCACCAGGAAGCATCAACTGCTGGATAGATTTCGAGGAATGTTCATCAGCAGTTTTTCGAGTACGTATCAGAGGCCAAATAGGCTGCAGACCCTAGCTATGTGCAAGTAAAGGCCAAATGAGACGGGTGGGGAGTTTTTAACCCGGTGGTGCACTGTGAGAAACTCGTGTGAGGGCGTAATAGAATCACAGGCCATAGCATGGTTTACACAAGGGTGCAGATATGCAAGCGAGCTGTGGTAGAAGTTGCAAAGGAAAATGCCAACTATGTTGGCAGAGATGATCCGGATTGCAGATTCCTATGCTTTGGGTGATCCGACTTAGCCTAGGCTCGTATCAAACGAGTCAAACGATGAGTACTATCAGAGAGATGGGGCCGGATCATCCCAGAGGAATGACTACAGAGGAAAAAGGAGAGATGATAGACCGGATCATCGATACGGTTCGTGCCAAGTTGCAGCTGTAAATCAAGATCAGCCCGGAGCAGGGGCAGTCAACGCCAAAAAACTGGAGGGCAGTGGACTCTGAGAAACGATGGCAAGAAGACTTGGACACCAGAGCAAAAGAAGTAGTGGCAAGAAAGGAAAGACCGTCTGAGGTATACTTATGAGTCGATGTTGGACCAACCGTGTAAGTTTCACACGCCAAATCCGAACAACCCAGCGGGTCATACGACGAGGCAATGTGAGTGGATGCGCAAGATTGAACAAGGTGGTTCGGGAATGCTCAGGCACCCCGGAATGATCAGCCTCGGCAGGAGTTACCCCGGCAGCAATTGTTCTCCGGAGCGAACACGCAACAACTAATGTTGCCTCCCCCTCCGCTGAGGTATGATAACAATGAGAGAAGAGATGCAGTGCATCAAGTAGAAAATCAGCATCAGCCAGATCAGAGATACCCCGGAAATGAGGGGAGAAATGAGTACAGAGAGCACCATCAGAGATATTGTGTGTTCACCACTAAGGAAACAGATAGAAAGAGCGTGCAGCGTAGGCATATGGAGGTGAATGTAGTAATGCCTGCAGTGACGAGGTACATGCCTTGGTCCGATCAGGAAATCACCTGGAGCATCAGGGATCATCCCAAGCTCATGCCAAGCCCTGGTTCGTATGCGTTGGTGCTGGATCCGACACTCATTGGACCTAGCATTAATGTAAGGTTCTCAAAGGTGTTGATCGACAATGGTAGTAGCATTAACATCATGTATGCGGACATGATTTGCAAGTTGGGTATCTCAGAGAACATGCTGCAGGCCACGAGGACAACTTTCCATGGAATTGTGCCCGGCATTTCTTGTGAGCCCATAGGCAAGGTCCGGGTTGACGTCTTGTTCGGCACAAGGGATAACTGCCGAACCGAAAATTTGGAGTTCGAGGTGGTGAACTTGGAAAGTGCCTACCACGCATTACTCGGAAGGCCAGCTTGAACAAGTTCATGGCAAGCTGTCACGTTAGCTACTTGAAGATGAAGTTGCCCGGACCAAACAGGGTGATTACCATTGCAGGGGATTTCCGACGTTCCATGGAGTGTGCGTCAGCCGGATCAAACTTAGCCGAGTCACTTGTGATTGCGCAAGAAAAAAGGAAAATTCAAGAGGTGGCGGCATTGGCTCAGTCCGCGCAGCAGCATATGCCGACGCTAAGTAACCCGCATCAAAGTGTCTCCTTCCAGGCCACGAAAGATACCAAGAAGGTCCATGTTGATGACATGTTCCCAGAGCGCACCGTAACAATTGGTGCCGGGTTAAGTGATAAATAGGAAAGAGAGCTCGTTAGCTTCCTCCGTGAGAATCGGGACATTTTTCTTGGTCCACACAGGACTTGCCAGGTGTTCCGAGGGAGTTGGCCGAGCACTCTTTGAATGTGATACCCGGAGCTAAGCCGGTGAAGCAACCTCTCCGCCGCTTCGCCGAAGATAGGAGGAAAGTTATTGGGGATGAGATAGCTCGGTTGCTAGCTACAGGATTTATAATGGAAGTTCTTTACCCGGATTGGCTGTCTAATCCGGTGCTGGTGGAAAAGAAGAAGGATGACCCAACGTGGCAGTGGTTTGGCGCATGTGTATTGATTACACGAACCTGAACAAGGCGTGTCCAAAAGATCCATTTCCGCTGCCAAGAATAGATCAGGTCATGGACTCAACTACTGGATGTGAATTGTTGTCATTCATTGATGCATATTCTGGTTTCCACCAGATACCTCTGAATCCGGATGATCAAATAAAGACTGTGTTTATTAGCCCGTATGGGGCTTATTGCTATCGCACCATGTCGTTTGGTTTACGTAATGCAGGGGCAACGTACCAAAGATGTATGCAAAAATGCTTGCACGACCAAATAGGTCAAAATGTACAGGTGTACGTGGATGATGTGGTTATCAAGACCAAGGAAAGAAAAACGCTCCTTGACGATATCAAGCAAACGTTTGCGAACCTAAGGAGGTTCCGGATGAAACTTAACCCGGAAAAATGCACCTTCGGTGTCCCGGCTGGAAAATTGCTTGGTTTTCTTGTCTCCAGCCGAGGTATCGAGGTTAATCCAACCAAAATCCGGACCATCGAACGAATGGAACTGCCGAAGTGTCTTAACGATGTCCAGAAGTTCACAGGTTGCCTGGCCTTGTTAAGTCGGTTTGTATGTCGGTTGGGAGAGAAGGCATTGCCTCTTTACCAACTCATGAAAAAGTCAGATAAGTTCGTTTGGACACCGCAGGCCGATGAAGCCTTTACCCACCTGAAGAAGATGTTAGCCATGGCACCAGTGCTAGCCTCACCATTATCAAAGGAGCCAATGTTGCTCTATGTAGCCGCAACCAACCGAGTTGTAAGTGCAGTGATAGTGGTGGAGCGCGACGAGGAAGGTAAGTCGGTGCAAAGGCCAGTGTATTACTTGAGTGAGGTGTTGTCAGCCTCAAAGCAGAACTATCCACACTATCAAAAGGTGGCATATGGCGTGTACATGGCCGCCAAGAAACTGAAGCACTACTTTGAGGAGCATCCTATCTAGGTCATTTGTGAGGCCCCCATATCCGAGATAATGAGTAACAAGGATGCAAGTGGCAGAATTGCAAAATGGGCAATTGAGCTAGCTCCTTATGCGCCGCAATATGACAAAAAAGAGGCCATCAAATCTCAAGCTGTGGCGGACTTTTTCGTGGATTGGGCCGAGGTGCAATACGAACCGCCACTCCCAGATCCGAACTATTGGCGAATGCACTTTGACGGATCAAAAACCAAAACCGGGCTAGGTGCCGGAGTTGTACTCACGTCGCCAAAGAAGGACCAGTTGAAATATGTGCTGCAGATCCATTTCGCGGCATCAAACAATGTCGCTGAGTATGAAGCACTTGTGCATGGGCTCAAGGTGGCAAAAGAGATTGGGATACGTCGGATTGTATGCTTTGGCGACTCGGATTTGGTGGTGCAGCAAGTGTCGGGAGTGTGGGACGCCCTTGATCCAAACATGGCACTGTACAGATTTCATGTGCAGAAGATATCTGGTTACTTTGAGGGATGCGAATTTCACCATGTACCCCAGGTGGAAAATGAGGCTGCCGACATGCTATCGAAGCTCGGGTCAACCCGACAAGCAATTCCACCGGGTGTAGCATTAGAGCACCTCAGGAAACCATCCATTAGGCCCTCCCCCGAAACAGACTCAATCTATGTCCCGAAGGACATGGAATCCGGAGCTGTGCCCATGGACATTGACATGGGAAGTGGTGCGCGAAACCCGGGGACTGCCTCGACAAACCTGGGGACTGCTTCGCAAGACCCAGGGACTGCTCAGCATGATCCGGTTGAAGTTATGCCGGTGGATCAGATGGAGATTGATGAGGATGTGTTCCCTATGCGAGCAATACCAGCTTGGGCACTACCTATATTTCAGTTCCTGAAAGATGGAACGTTACCCACTGAGGAAGTGCTGTCCAAGCAAACACAGAGGAGGGCAAAGGCTTACACGACCATCAATTCCGAACTATACAAAAGAAGTGTGACCAATGTCCTCCAGCGATGTGTTGACTCGGAAGAAGGGCTTGACATCCTCCGAGATATACATCAGGGGGAATGCGGGCATCATGCCTCATCTCGAGCCTTGGTAGCAAAAGCTTTCCGGCACGGATTCTACTGGCCAAATGCCTTAGAGCAAGCAGAAGATCTGGTGAGAAAATGTAATGGTTGTCAGAAGTACGCTACCAAGACACATATGCCAATGTCGGAACTCAAGACCATACCAATTACTTGGCCAGCAAGGGGAAATATGACTCACATTCTGGTAATGGTGGATAAGTTTACAAAGTGGATTGAGGTAAAGCCTATAAGAAAATGTGATGGAGCTACGGCCATAACGTTTCTCAAAGATATCCTCTTGAGGTACGGTTATCCTCACAGTATCATAACTGATAATGGCACAAATTTTGCGGAAGGAGCATTTGCGCGTTTCTGCCGGGATAAGAAGATCCGGCTAGACGTAGCCTCGGTAGCCCACCCCGCATCGAACAGACAAGTGGAAATATCCAACGGATTAGTATTATCCGGGATAAAACCCCGGCTCATTGAGCCGCTGCAAAGATCAGCGGGGTGCTGGATAGAAGAACTACCAGCGGTACTGTGGAGTTTAAGAACAACTCCGAATCGATCAACAGGCTATACGCCGTTTTTTCTGGTATATGGGGCAGAAGCTGTATTACCAGCCGACATAGAGCATGATTCGCCTAGGGTCACCCAATACACATAAGCCGAAGTGCAAGAAGCCCGGCAAAATGATGTTGATCTGCTGGAAGAAGCGAGAGAACTGGCACTGTCCAGATCCGCCATATATCAGCAAAATCTCCGATGCTATCATAGCCGGAAAGTGTGCCCCGAGTCTTTCGGGAAGGCGATCAGGTGCTCCGGTTGGTACAACGTACTACTGGCATGCTTAAATTATCCCCCCCATGGGAAGGGCCATTCATCGTAAGCAGGGCATTGCACAATGATTCTTATTATCTTATAGATGCAAAGCCGCAGGAAAAGAACAAGGCGGACAGGTCCGGAGAAGAATCCAAGTGACCATGGAATATAGCTCTACTCCATCCTTTCTACACTTAGCTAAGAAGTGTATGTATCCGAGTCATCCCATATGTCGGTATGTATGTCGGCAATGAGCTTATCAATGAAATGTTGGCACCTCGAGCAGTAACTCGGGGACTGCCTTAATAATGTTTGTGGTTTTTGTGTGTCAGCTGGAATAAGTTATTCTACTTAACTCGGATTAGTAATGTGTGAGCACCAAGAACCCAACTCTTCGACTTGCTGCTGTCCAACAAGAATTGGCTTCATGGCAAGCAAGAGAACAAGTTTGGAATTGCGTAGCACATGAAAAACAACTAAGGAAAAGAATTTATTCGAGCCCACGTTTGTTTTTCAGACTAACCCTGTATTTATTTTCAAGTTATTATGCAGTTTTATTTTTGAGCTAAGTCCGAAAGTTTCCCAGTATTGTTAAGACAATTTTTGAAGCTCGGATTCGTAAGTCATAAAACCGAATCAAGGTAGACAGGAACCGAGCCAAGAGATTGAACGAACAAGAAAAAGAAACTCGGGGACTACGCCCAAGTTAATCCGGCATAAGAACTTAGTCGCAAAATATCACATGTGTTTGGAATACAACTCCACCCGGCATACCGGGGATTTGATAAATTTTCGAGTTTTTTCGCTCAAGGAGCAGCAGGAGGAAGTTCGGCATCATCTTCGCCGCCTTCGATATCCGAGGCGTCATCTTCTTCTTCACCGTCCGAGCTATCCTCATCATTCTCAATCTCTTCGTCCGCAGTGGCTTCCAGGAAGCTCGGCCCCTCAACCCATTCATGAATGGGAGCGTATTCGATGAGGCTATGGGCGCAAGCCTGGCGCCGAGCTACCCACTCCGGGTCATTGGTCCATCTGGATCCTGTGCGCAGACGTGTCAGCAGGTTGAGATCGATCTTCTCATACCACGTGAGTATGTGGTGAAGAATGGTATTAGCTACGGCACGTCCAGCGGACTCCCTCCAAAGGTCAAGCTGAGTCTCGGTTTCCATTAACTTCTCAATGAGAAGTGCGGTGGTCTCCGGGGCTTCTTCGCCGGGCCAGAATGTGTTGAAGATGTGAGGTGCAGCGCCGAGGATGTCCTTGCCGTAATTTTTGATGAGCTCCACACGAGACGACAAGCTGACCAACAGGTCCTCCAGGTCATAAGGAATCCCTTCACCATCGGGAGCGGCCGGAGTACCCCCTTTGTCGACGGAAGTTGGCAACTGCTGCGCTCGCCATGGGAGTGCCCTCTGGAAATTTGCCTGGAAACGAGGCAAAGGGGAGGGTCAAGAAAAGACATATGAAGTAACCTGGAAAAGTAGGTCAGAAAAGGGAAAGGAACTTACACGATATATAACTGAGGATCCGGGTCAACTCCTTGGTGCAGTCATCACGTCTCTTCCGAAGCTGCTCAATCTCAGCGTTCTGCGACCCAAGCTGGATGTCGGACTCCTTGAGAAGATCCTGGTCCTTGGCGATCTGGAGGTTGAGGCGCTCACGCTCTTCTGTGTAATTCTGGCCAGCCTTTTGAAGTTCGGATTGGTGCTAGGCCTTCATCTTCTCCATCTCAGCCTTGAGCCTGGCAATCTCATCATCCTTGGTCCGAAGGAGGGCGAGCTCGTCATCTTTCTTCTTAAGCTCGGCTTGGTGCTGCCCTGCTTGTTCGAGAAAATGCAGCATCATATCAGGCACGGGCACACTATCTTCAAGCGATGCTGAAATAGTGTGTTGACCCGGTAGAGCCGAGGTATGAATGTTTGCCGATCCAAGGAGAAAAGGAAGTGGAAAGCACAGCAAGGTCGGACAGAGATGACTTACCCTTGATCTGCTCCAGATTTTTCCGCATAATAATGTTCTCAGCCTCCACCCCAGTTGCGGAAAACGAAGGACAAGATTAGTTCGGCCAAGGAAGATGAAGAAAAATGAAGAAGTGATAAGGAAGAAATTTACCCCTTTTCTCGTATTCCACGATAAGTGCAGCCTACTTTGCGCGTAGCATCTTGTGGGTATCCAGCAAGCGTTGGAATTCAGCACTCCGGCGATTGGTGGTCACCTAAAAGGGATACAGAAACACAAGTTAGCTCGATGCATATTCGAAGTGTGCTAAAATCCGGGCCAAGTGGAACTTAACCCGGCTCTAGGTGTGTGCATATTCGAAGTGTACTAAAATCCGGGCCAAGTGGAACTTAACCCGGCTCTAGGTGTGTGCATATTCGAAGTGTACTAAAATCCGGGCCAAGTGGAACTTAACCCGGCTCTAGGTGTGTGCATATTCGAAGTGTACTAAAATCTGGGCCAAGTGGAACTTAACTCGGCTCTAGGTGTGTGCATATTCGAAGTGTACTAAAATCCGGGCCAAGTGGAACTTAACCCGGCTCTAGGTGTGTGCATATTCGAAGTGTACTAAAATCCGGGCCAAGTGGAACTTAACCCGGCTCTAGGTGTGTGCATATTCGAAGTTCTCATGGAGCTACGTTAGTTTTCTAAAAGAACATCCGGCCGAGTAACACCCAGAGGCTCGAGGACTAATGGTTATTATCTACAGCATGTAAAGGGGAAGCGACGTACCTCCATCATCCGCCCAGCGAGGTTAATTGCCTTTGCGGTTGTGTTCATCTGAGCGGAAAACTCGGCGGGGCCGAACTTCTCCGGGAGATCAGCGTCTTGAACTACCTCTGCCTTATTCCAATTCATGACAAATTCAATTAGGCTCGGAGGGTACCATTCACCGTGGGCATATGGGGCGCCACCAAGCCCTTCGCGTGCGCTTCCTTCCTTTCAATCAAGGCAAGGGCTGGGCTGGTGTGCCGAACCATCTGCTGTGCATCGGTTGGCTCGGCAGGGGCGTCCTTCGTTGCTGGAGTTTTCTTGGGAAGCATTACAAGGGTACGCTGCCCAGCCTCGACGAATGTCGGCTTGGTAGCGTCCGGAGCCTTCTTGTCCTTGGCTTGCTGGGAAGAGGAAGCCATCGCAGGAGATTTCCCCTTAGGAGCGGCCGGGGTAGTTCCTCGCCGAGGTTGAGAAGACTCGGACGAGGCAGATGAGCTAGGCCCTGGTGCTCTTGTTGCTGGACTTGGTGCCGCTGCTGATGTTTTTGCAGCCGGACTTGGTGCTGATGCCGGAGTTGGTATTGGTGTTGCTCTGGTCGTTGGTACTGCTGTTGGAGCCGAGGTAGCTTTAGTGGCTGCTGGTTGCGGCGATGCCGAGGTGGTGGATGCCGTCGCCTCGGCCGGGCCGGTCTCCCCCGCTCCAAGGTTACCCTCCTCTTGCCGAGGTGGAGCAGAACCCGGAGCGGCCGCAGAACCCTCTGGAATAGGGCTCAGCGGACGTGACTCGTCGTCACGACGGGGAGAAGGGCTAGGTCGGAGAGGTGAAGAGATGCTAGATCCACTTTGAGGGACCTCCACCGGAGCCCTGCAAAATCAAATAATGTCAGAAGAAAAATTACAACGATGTAAGGAAGAGCAAGTTACAGAAGGAAGAATGACTTACGCATCCGAGGTTTGGGCCTCCTTGGGTTTCCGAGCCCTTCGTGCTTGGGCCTTGCCTGCTGGCTTGGAGGCAGTCTTGTCCCCGGACGTCTTTCGCCTTTTGGCGGGCTGAGAAGGTCCGGAGGAAGAACTTGGAGCAGCCCCGCGCTTCTTCTTTGATGCCACCAGAACAGGTTCGCCCGTAGCGAGGGAAGGATCCTTGTGGATGTGACCACCGGGGTGAGCTGATGGCGGAAAAGCAAAAGAAAGGGGGACAGCCTCAACAGGTTCAATCCCCTCGACATCCGAGTCATCTTCATCATCGGGCCAATCTCTAATAGAAGAGGATTTACCCGTGGGTCGTTTCGTGGCGTCGGTCATCGGGAGGAACATCTCCTGGTCCGGCTCTTCCTCATCCGGAGTCTCCCGGTCCGGCGCCCACTTAAGGGTCGGATCGGTGCTGTCCTCGAGGGTCTGCTGAAGAAATTGCTGAGGAAAGGAATGAACAAAAGAGTCAAAAATGCAACAATAACTGACATATAATTAGTTCGGGGTAAGTTTGCAACATGAAGCTTACCGCGGGAGGAAGCCTATCGCGGCAATAATGCTCAATCTCCCAAGTCCACTCGGAGGAGAAGTCCTTGTGGGTGGTGAAGAGAGCCTTAACCCGGCGATATATCTCCGTGTTGCTCAGCTCGAAGGACGAGGTCCGGTTGGGATCGCGGCCAAAGCTCATGTGGCACACCTTGTGGGTGCGCTTCTGGAGGGGGGAGATTCGGTTACGCACGAAAGTGATCATGGCATCCTCGTTGCGTAGCCCGAGCTTCTTCAGCTCCATGAACCTTTTGTTGACCTGGTTAGCCAAGGTCGTGGGCTTCTTGGAAACGGCGTCCCACAGATCCGGGTTAGGTGGACCCGGAGTATATGGGAGCAGCTGGATTAAATCTGCGGTGCCTGTGTTCCGGACGTAAAAGAAAGTCCGGGCCCACCCTTTGCAGGAATCTAACCCGGTGACCCGGGGGAAAACGGAAAACCTCCAGGGTGAAATGGAAGCCGCTCCGAATTGAGTGAGCTGCTTGTCCTCTGGATCGGTGTGGATGTTAGGGATAACGTTGCGACGAAGGCTGAAAAACGGATCCATAGCTCCTTCGTGGGCCACAGTTCGGCATAGCCTTCGATCGTAGATGCAAAGGCAGAAAGAGAAGTGATGGCGTTGGCTGGAAGATGGTACGGCTGGAGCGGGTAGGTACTGAGCCAGTCATGGAAAAAATCACTCACCGGCAAGCCGAAGCCCCGTTGGAAGTGGGACAAGAATACGACGTATTCACCTAGATTGGGTGAGGGGGCCAGTTCGGAGGAGGCGAGGCGAGCCGCAACGCAGGCGGGGATGCGCCTGGTGCGGTAGAGCCAATCCAGGTCGTCTTCGCGGACCCAGGACCCAGCCCACGCACCGCGGTCCACCGCCGCGGCGTCCTCCTCCATCTCCTGCTCAGCGACGATGAGCTCCTCTTCCGTCATCTGGTCTTCGCTGCCCTCGCTGGCGCTAGCGGCGGTGGGGGGCAGAGGCCTGGATTGGCGAGGACCCGTGGCGAGAGAGTTGCGTACCGGTGGCTACGATGCCGAAGTGTGAGGGAAAAGCACGGCGCTGCAATTTGGAGCACTGGCAGCGGCGCGGTCGCGAAGAAGACGAACGAGAAGAGCAACAGGCAGAGGGGCGCGGAGGGGGGGAAATCCTAAGGGATGCGCCCCTCTGCTATTTAACCACTCCCTCAAGCGGTGAGTGGGATCGTGTCCTACGGATCGGCCACACACAGTGGCCGTGTATCACCCGCCCGGACCAATCAGTAGGGAGCCACACGGTGGGCCACAGAGCAGAGATGATCCCATGACGTGACACTGTGATGCGATAAACAAGGAGGCAGGCATGACATGACCCGCGCACAGTGATAACTAACAATTACTGTGGCGGTTACTGTGCAGGCCCTTAAAATAAGACAACATAATGATTACCCTTCATATGGGTTGGCGTACGAGAGAAGGAAACAAGACCCGGATGGAACTGTGGTAACCCGACCGGCAAGTGAAAACTAGGAATGTGTGAAGGGAACGTAAATCCATATAATCCGAGGTAAAGAGGTAACTCGGCAATAACGACCGGGGCTCGAAATGGAACCTGATGTGGCCTTAGCGACCAAGGCATCTAAGACCACACCAGCTTCGGGGACTAATGTTGGGGGGATACACCCGGGTAGGGTCACGCCGGGGTATAAAGGCCGAGTTAGCCGAGGTTCGGCAAGGCCAAAGCAGATGCTGGCCGGGTCACCTCAAGGCAGTCTGAATCATGGGGCAACCCGGACCAGGGGGCGTTCGCCTAACTAAGTCTCAACCGACTTAAGCAGTAAGTCGGAGGTGCATGTTTTACTTATATGCAGGAACAGGTGTGGCCAGATCAACTATGATCCGGGTCACGTCTAGCTTCTAGGAGAAGGAAGGAATCTCGCTAGTCAAAAGAAGCCCCGGTACGCACTACCTGAGCGAAGCAAGCAAGGACAGGACCACCGGGGCGTGGCCGACAAGGGTGATGACACCCATGTCGGCTGACGCGGGCGCCGTAGAGGCTCACGTAGCCAAAGCGTATGTGATGCGGGGGAAAAGCACCCCGGTCGGCTTACTACTTTGGGGGGAAGCATATTCTTAGGAATATGCTTCCACGTATGCCCTAGGCAGAGACCGATCTCCCTCTATAAAAGAGGGGCTAGGGTTTCAGTAGAAGGGGTTGGTTTTTCTGCTATTCCGTTTTGGCTAGGGTTTCAGGTGTGATATGTGGGTGAGAGTAAGAGAGCTCCTTCTTCCTCCTCTCGCTAATACAGCTCAAGGAGCACTTGTAATCTTGGTAACTGAGCTATACAAACAACTATGTGGAGAATCACTTCACTATCCCTCCCTGGATTCCCCTAGCGTGTATTAGTCCCCACCTTTAGCCTATCCATGGCATCTGCCGTGACACCACCACGACACCTTTCCTTAAGCTGACATGAATTTTTCCGGGTTAAATTCTTTTACTTATTTCACTTGTTTTGTTTTCAGGCAAATTCCCAGAGGGCGATACAATTGCATCCACTGCCGTTACCAAGTCCCGCCAGCAGAGAGGTACTCCATCTGGTCCTAGCTCTATTCCTCTTGACCTAGAGGATCTGATAGTCATCCTATCCTCCCGAGTTGAAATAATGAAGAACTATGGTTCGGGGCTCCTGGATTCATCTGTCCGGATCTTCTGTGCCCTTTGGCCTAGTGAGGATGTTCCGGAGGGATCCACAGCTCTGATCAACAAACGGATGGAATGCGAGACCCAACTCGACCTCTGGAGGGAATCCGCCCCTCGCGCTAGAGCTGATACTGTCCTCCACTTCGTTCTCACGTGGTATGAAAAATTAAATTTGAAGCTTCTCGAGCGCTTGCGCACCGGATCAAAGTGGTCAACTGACCTGGATTGGGCAGCTCGGTGTAAGGCTTGTGCCCACAACCTCATCCAGTTTGCCCCCGTCCATCAATGGAACGAGGGACCAAGCTTCCTTGACGTTGTTGACGACGAATATGTCGAAGATGGTTCGGGGGACGATGAAGGGGACGAAGCCTTGGATGTGGAAGAGAATAAAGATCATGAAGCTAAGGCCAGAGTTCCACCTGCTGGCGCCAAGTTACCTCCGCCTGCTGCTGCTCCTTGAGCACCAAAAAACACTTTGAATTTTATCAGATCCCTGGTATGCCGGGTGCAGATGTATTAAGCATACTGATTTTGTTTTGCTACTAAGTTATTCACATCGAATTAACTTGGGCATAGTCCCCGAGTTTCATTTTCTTGTTCCTTCAATTTCATGGCTCGGTTCGTGTCTACCTTTATTCGATTTTGTGACTTACGAGACTGAGTTTCAAAACTTTACTTAACAATACTTGGAAACTTTAGGATTAGCTCAAAATAATCCAGCATGGTAAAGGTAAAATAAACATGGGGTTAGTCCGAACAATAAACGTCGGCTCGATTACGTTCCTTTCCTTAGTCGTTTTTCGTGTGCTACGCATTTCAAAATTTGTTCTCTTGCTTGCCATGAAGCCAATTCTTGTTGGACAGCAGCAAGTCGAAGAGTTGAGTTTTTGGTGCTCACACACTACTAATCTGGCTTAGGTAGAAGCAACTTAAGCCAGCCGACATAAAAATAAATAACTAACATAAAGGACAATAAATATTACTAAGGCAGTCCCCGAGTTACTGCTCGAGGTGCTAAGATTTCATTGATAAACTCATTTCCGGCATACATACCGACATATGAGAAACTCGGATACACACACTTCTTTGTTAAGTGTAGAATGGACGAAGTAGGGCTACATTCCATGGACGCTTAGATTCCTCACCGCACCTGTCCGCCTTGTTCTTCTCCTATGGTTGTGCATCAATGAGATAATAAGTGTCATTGTGCAATGCTTTGCTCACGATGAATGGCCCTTCCCATGGGGGGGATAACTTATGCATGCCAGCAGTACGTTGTACCAGCCGGAGTACCAGATCACCTTCCCGGAAGACTTGGGGATTTACTTTCCGGCTATGATAGCGTCAGAGATTTTGTTGATATATGGCGGATCTGGACAATGCCAATTCTCTCGCTTCTTCCAACAGATCAACAACATTTTGCCGGGCTTCTCGCACTTCGGCTTCTGTGTATTGGGTGACTCTAGGCGAATCATGCTCTATGTCGGCTGGTAATAAAGCTTCTGCCCCATATACCAGAAAAAATGGTGTATAGCCTGTTGATCGATTCGGAGTTGTTCTTAAACTCCAAAGTACCGCTGGTAGTTCTTCTATCCAGCACCCCGCTGATCTTTGCAGCGGCTCAATGATCCGGGGTTTTATCCCGGATAACACTAATCCGTTGGATCTTTCCACTTGTCCGTTTGATGCGGGGTGGGCTACTGAAGCAATGTCTAGCCGGATCTTTTTATCTTGGCAGAATCGCGGAAATGCTCCTTCAGCGAAATTGGTGCCATTATCTGTTATGATACTGTGAGGGTAGCCATACCTCAGGATTATATCCTTGAGGAATGTCACGGCTGTAGCTCCATCATATTTTCTTATCAGCTTTACTTCAATCCATTTTGTAAACTTGTCAACCATAACCAAGATATGGGTCATATTTCCTCTTGCCGGCTTAAACGGGCCAACCATATCCAAACACCATACAGAAAATGGTCAGGTAATTGGTATGGTCTTGAGCTCCGACATTGGCATGTGCGTCTTGGTGGCATACCTCTGACAACCATTGCATTTTCTTACCAGATCCTCTGCTTGTTCCAAGGCACTTGGCCAGTAAAACTCATGTCGGAAAGCTTTTGCTACTAAGGCTCTGGACGAGGCATGATGCCCACATTCCCCTTGATGTATATCTCGGAGGATGTCAAGCCCTTCTTCCGGGTCAACGCATCGTTGGAGGACATTTGTGACACTTCTCTTGTATAGCTCGGAATTGATAATCGTGTATGCCTTTGCCCTCCTCTGAGTTTGCCTTGAAACCACTTCTTCACTGGGCAAAGTTCCATCTTTCAGGAATTGGAATATGGGTAGTGCCCAAGCTGGTATGGCTCGCACTGGGAACACTTCCTCATCGATTTCCATTTGATCCACCGGCATAACCTCAGCCGGATCACGCTGCGCAGTCCTCGGGTCTTGCGAAGCAGTCCCTGGGTTTGCTGAAGCAGTCCCCGGGTTTCGCGAACCACTTCCCACATCAATGTCCATGGGCACAGCTTCCGATTCCGGATTTGCCGGGATATAGATTGACTTGGACTCTGAGGATGGCCTGATAGATGGTTTTCTGAGGTGCTCTAGTGCTACCCCTGGCGGGATCGCTTGTCGGGTTGATCCGAGTTTCGACAGTACGTCGGCAGCCTCATTTTCTAGCCGGGGTACGTGATGAAACTCACATCCCTCAAAGTATCCCGATATCTTCTGCACATGAAATCTGTACAATGCCATATTTGCATCAAACGCATCCCAATGCCCTGAGACCTGCTGGACTACCAGATCAGAGTCACCAAAGCACTGGATCCGGCGTATTCCAATTTCTTTTGCCACTTTTGAGCCCATGCACAAGCGCTTCATATTATGCAACATTGTTTGATGCTGCGAAGTGGATCTGCAGCACATATTTCAGTCGGTCCTTCATGGGCGAGGTAAGCACAACTCCGACGCCTAACCCAGTTTTTGTTTTTGATCCATTGAAATGCATCCTCCAGTAATTCGGATCTGGCAACGGTGACTCATATTGCACCTCGGCCCAATACACAAAAAAGTTGGCCACAGCCTGAGACTTGATCACATCTCTCCTGTCGTATTGTGGATCATAAGGGGCTAGCTCAATTGCCCATTTTGCAATCCGGCCACTTGCATCCTTATTGCTCATTATCTCAGATATGGGGGCTTCACATATTACTTTGATGGGGTGCTCTTCAAAATAGTGCTTTAGCTTCTTAACCGCTATATACACACCATATGCCATCTTCTGATAGTGAGGATAGTTTTTCTTCGAAGCTGATAATACCTTGCTCAGATAATATACTGGCCTTTGCACTGACTTACCCTCCTCGTCGCGCTCTACCACAATTACTGCACTTACAACTCGGTTGGTTGCGGCTATGAAGAGCAACAATGGCTCTTTTGATAGTGGAGAGGCTAACACTGGTGTAGTGGCTAACATTTTCTTTAATTGGATGAAGGCTTCATTGGCCTGCGGCATCCAAATGAACTTGTCCGACTTTTTCATTAGTTGATAGAGAGGCAGTGCCTTTTCTCCCAACTGACATACAAACCGACTTAAGGATGCCTGGCAACCAGTGAACTTTTGGACATTGTTAAGACACTTTAGCAATTCCATTCGCTCTATGGCCCGGATTTTAGTTGGGTTAACTTCGATACCTCGGCTGGAGACAAGAAATCCGAGTAATTTTCCCGTCGGGACACCGAAGGTACATTTCTCCGGGTTAAGCTTCATTCGGAACCTCCTTAAGTTCGTGAACGTTTGCCGAATATCACCAAGGAGCGCTTTGCTTTCCTTGGTTTTTATAACCACATTATCCACATACACTTGCACATTTCGACCAATATGGTCATGTAAACATTTTTGCATACATCTTTGGTACATTGCCCCTGCATTACGTAAACCAAAAGGCTTGGTGTGATAGCAATAAGCCCTGTACGGGGTAATAAACGCAGTCTTTATTTGATCATTTGGGTTCAGAGGTATCTGGTGGAAACCAGAATATGCGTCTATGAATGACAACAGTTCACACCTAGCAGTAGAATCTATGACCTGATCTATCCTTGGCAGTGGGAATGGATCTTTTGGGCACGCCTTATTCAGGTTCGTGTAATCGATGCACATACGCCAAACGACTACCAGATTCGGATCATCTTTCTTCTTTTCCACAAGCACCGGATTAGATAGCCAATCCGGGTAAAGCACTTCCATGATGAACCCAGCTGCAAGGAGCCGAGCTATCTCATCTCCAATGACTTTTCTCCTATCTTCAGCAAAGCGGCGGAGAGGTTGCTTCACTGGCTTTGCTCTGGGTCTCACATTTAAAGAGTGCTCGGCCAACTCCCTCAGAACACCTTGCAAGTCCTACATGGACCAAGCAAAGATATCATGATTCTCACGGAGGAAGTTGACGAGCTCGCTTTCCTATTTCTCAGTTAACCCGGCACCAATTGTTACGGAGCGCTCTGGGAACAGATCA
Organism: Avena eriantha; assembly: GCA_910589775.1. NCBI lineage: Eukaryota > Viridiplantae > Streptophyta > Magnoliopsida > Poales > Poaceae > Avena > Avena eriantha. Next base: position 226,636,709 of record OU342744.1, read on the forward strand.
TCCACAGGTACTTTCTTTGTATCCTTCGTTGCTTGAAATGAGACACTTCCATGCGGGTTACTCAGGGCCGGCATATACTGCTGCGCGGACTGAGCCAATGCCGCTACCCTCCTGGATCTTTCTTTTTTCTTGTGCAATCACAAGTGATTCGGCCAGGTTAGACCCGGCTGACGCACACTCAATGGAACGTCGGAAGTCCCCAGCTATGGTAATTAGCCCATTTGGCCCAGGCAGTTTCATCTTCAAGTAACTAATGTGAGTACTTGCCATGAATTTGTTCAGGGCTGGCCTGCTAAGCAACACGTGATATGCGCTTTCTAAGTTCACAACCTTAAACTCCAGATTCTCAGTCCGGTAGTTATCTCTCGTGCCGAACAGCACATCAACCTGGACCTTGCCAATGGGCTCACAAGATATGCCTGGCACAATGCCATGGAAAGTTGTCCTTGTAGCTTGGAGCATGTTCTCCGAGATACCCAACTTGCACATTGTATCCACATACATCATATTGATGCTGCTGCCATTATCGATCAGTACCTTTGAGAATCTCACATTGATATTTGGCCCAATGAACGTTGGGCCAGCACTAGTGCATACGAACCAGGGCTTGGCATGAGCTTGGGATGGTCTTTGATACTCTAGGTAATTTCCTGATCCGACCAAGGCATATGCCTCCTCACCGCCGGCATAACTGCATTCACTTCCATATGTCGGTGTTGCATGCTCTTTCTATCCATTTCCTCCGTGGTAAACACATAGTAACTCTGGTGATGCTCTCTGTAATCGTTTCTCCCCTCATTGCCAAGATATCTTTGATCTGGCTGATGCTGATTTTCCACCTGATGCACTGCATCCTTCCTCTCATGGTTTTCGTACCTCGGCGGAGGTGGTGGCAACATTAACTATTGCGTGTTCGCTCCGGAGAGCAATTGCTGTCGGGGTAACTCCTGCCGAGGATGATCGTTCCGAGGTGCCTGAGCATTCCTCGAACCACTTTGTTCTATCTTCCTCATCCACTCACATTGCCGAGTCGTATGACCCGCTGGGTTACTCGGATTTGGCGTGTGAAATTTGCATGGTTGATCTAGCATTGCCTCATACGTATACCTTGGCCGGTCTTTCTTTTCTTGCCACTGTCTCTTTTGTTCGGGCGTCCAAGTTTTCTTGCCATCATTTCTCGGAGTCCATTGCTGCCCTCCAGTTTTCTGACGCTGATTACTCCCTGCTCCGGGTTGATCTTGGTTTACCACAGCAACTTGTTGCGAACTGTAACGGTAATCCGGTCTATCATCTCTTCTCTTACCCCGGTAAACATTTCGCCGGGATGATCAGGCTCCATCTCGCTGGTAGTACTCCTCACTTGACTCGTTTGCCATAAGCCGGGGTTTAGTTGGATCACCCAAAGCATACGAATCAGCAATCCGGATCGTTTCTGCCAGTGTAGTGGGCATATCCCTTTGTAACCTTTGCCACAGCATGCTTGTAGATCTACATCCTTGTGCAAACCAAGCTATGGCCTAGGACTCAATCACACCTTCACATGAGTTTCTCACGGTGCACCAATGGGTTAGGAACTCCCGGTCTGTTTCATTCGGTCTCTGCTTGCACATCACTAGGGTCTGTGGCCTATTCGGCCTCTGATACGTGCTCGAGAAGTTACTGACAAACATTTCCTCAAAATCAATCCAGCAGTTCATACTTCCGGGTGGTAAATTGTTTAACCATACCCTCACTGGCCCCTCCAGCATCTGAGGTACATATCTCACTGCCCATCTCAGATTGCCTGTTGCAATTTTCACTACTGTTGCATAATTGATCGACCAATCCTCCAGCTTGGTGCTGTCGTCATATGTTTTCGTGCCTCTGGGTAACTGGAAGTTAGGTACCGGGGGTTCTTTCATGATTCGGGGCCCAAAGCACGCTGGACCCGGAGGATCTTGACACTCAATTTTCTCCGAGCCGATCCAGCTTTAACCTGGCGTCATCAGGCATCAACTTCCTGCTTCCCAATCTTGACCCTATCACATGATAATCCGACCTAGGGTATCCTGTGTTCACCATTTCTGAATCTCCGTCGTTGTATCTATATTGCTCTTGTTGGGTGCAATTTTTCCGCATACCTTGGCCGGCATTCTGCTCTTGCCGAGGTACACTCCGTTGCTGCTGTTGCTGAGGTGGGTTTTGCCCTGCACCCGCCGAGTTACGCTGTCTGGCATTGCCGTTGATGACATTTCTCTGACCGGCATTGCCTTGGTCGCGGTTACCTCGGCCAGCTTCACCTCGGCTGACACTTCGTCGATCCTCATTTCCCTGCACTGCTTTTCCTTTCCCTGCCCTTGTCGGGTCATACGAGACTATTTGCTTGTTTCTCCTTGCCGAGGTTACCACCTCCTCTCTCCTAGGACCATCATGAGGGGATGATGCAGCTCCAGCAGATTTCTCCGGGTTCCCCACTGTGGAATAAACGACCTTGGAAGCCCCAGCTCTTTCCGGGTTAGCCCTGAGCAACTCCTCATTCTGTCTGTTAGCGATCCGAACTAACTCGTTGACCCTCTCCTGCTATCTCTGCCGGGCTTCACCCGTCAAACCCTCCAACTCGGATGCAGCTGCATCTGCTGCTCTGAGGTTCTTTGCCGGGGTGCTGTACTTCGGCAGCCCCATGGACAAAATGTTCTCGGATTCTTCAACCCTAGTATCACCCTTTTTGTTCATTTCACTGATGAGGTTTCTCCCTTTCACCTTTACAGTGTCTACCTTATTTTCTTTTGCGTACTCGCGCAGCGTCATGTTCAACGGCTGCTGAGCCGCGGCTATATTTTTCGCACCTTCTAGGATTTTCTGCCTAGATTCCTCTAACTCGGCCTGTGCCTGAGCCGGATCTACCACAGGTGCTATGGGGCTTGCCAAGCAATCTATTGCCTGCTACAGCACATTTTCTGGCCTCTCTAGTGGAGGACCTCTACTTTTCCTTGGTGCCTTGGGTGTTACCTCCGGATCTGGTGCCGGATCCTTGCTCGCGCCAGCGCCAGGCGCCATCATCATCACCTCGGCACGGTCCGGGGAGCGAGTGATATGCGCCCCGTAAGCCGCGCTAAGGGGTGGCTCGCCCCCTTCGACGACGTGCCGCGGGTGAACGCATGACACATCGACGCCGACGTAGATCTTGTGAGCGCCAAGATTGACGAAGAGGCCGTTGCACGGTGGAGGTCGCTTGCCGAAACAGCCAGCATTGTTGCTGACGTAGTCCAGCACACCGAAGCGCTGAACGAGCCCAGAGACGATGTGCTCGCCGTTGCCGATGATGCTTCCCGTCCGGATCTTCACTCCTGCTAGTGCCGCTAGCCCCACGGTGGGCACCAACTGTCATGGTGGTGTCACGGCAGAGCCATGGATAGGCTAAAGGTGGGGCCAATATGCACTAGAGGAATCTAGGGTGGGATAGTGTGGTGATTCCACACACAGATGCTTTGTATTCACCAAGATCGCAAGGTTACAGATGCTCCTTGAGCTGTATTGGGGAGAGGAGGAGGAAGAAGAAGCTCTCTTACTCTCGCCACTACCTCTCTCCAAGGAAACAACTACTCAAATGCCAACAAACCTCCTCTACAGAGGCCCTAGCAGTCCTTATATAGGGGAAGATAGGGTTCCCATTAGGGCATACGTGGAAGCATATTCCTAGGAATATGCTTCTTCCCAAAATAGCAAACCGACCAGGTCACCTTTTTCCATCGTAAGCCATGCAGAGGCTACGTAAGCCTCTGCGGCGCCAGCATCATCCGACATAGGGCGCGTCACCCTTGTCGGCCATGCCTCGGTGGTCCTTTCCTATGTCCGCTTCGCTCACGCTCCAGCGTACAGTGACCACCTTTTGACCAGTGAGATTCCTTCCTTCTCTTGCAAGCCTGATATAACTTGGATCATGCCTGGTTAATCCGGCCCCACAGGTACCTGTATACAAGTTACAAAATGCCTGCTGGCATAAAACATACGTCAGCCGGGACTTAGTTAGCTAGACACCCTCCGGTCCGGGTTACACCGTAAGTCGGCCTGCCTTGAGGTGACTCGGCTAGCATTCGCTTTGACCTTGTCGTACCTCGGCTAACTCGGCCTCTATACCCCGGCGTGACCATACCCGGGGGTATCCCGCAACACATAGAGTAGCAAATATAAATGCATAGGATACCTTCAAAGTTCATAAGAGTGACTAGATAGAAATAGTTTAAAACAAGCAATATCAAGGTATGCATCAATCAACTAGTCTTGGGACAATGCACATAGAACTAAGAATGGCCACTATGCTCTCAAAGTAGGTAAATAAAGGTAGAAGGTGGAGACTCAATATAATGGTGGAAGAAAGGCCTTCATAAAAGGAAGTAGGGATTCAAGTCTCATAAAGAGCTTCCAAAAATTATGGTACTTATAGCTTTCAGCTCTCATTGCCCCTATCATATGCATCTTGAAGGTGATTAAGGTTAAAGTGATACAACTAAGAGGATATGCTTGACAACTTATAAACCGAAATCTCATGCCCCTTACTTACGAAGACCGAACCTCATGCTACTCAACTTTAGTAACAAGTAAGCTCTTGTCATTGTAAGTACATGTGTATCATAAAGAACCGCCAACGGGGTACCCCTTGCACATGATACAGGAGTTATCCCATAATCAAAATGACAAGGCAAGTAGACAATGAGCATCTCAGCGATCTTTTTATTTGCTATTTGCATAGGTTTTTATTGAGGATGCTTCATTGAGTGCTCATTATGGTTATGCTGCAAGTTTCCACCATGATTAGGCATCGCTTAGGCTAGCAGCCCAGGCGTTTCTCTAACACTCATACAAACTCCATGATCTTACAAGTTCCACTTCTATTTCACACCGCCGGGATCCGTAAGCAAAAGAACATGATGTCAACGGGGTACAAAGTACAAGTGCAATGTTGAAAGTGTTCCCCATGATACAGGGTTCTGCTAATGTCAACTTATAAAGCGCAAGCATATACGCAACAAAGAAGGACCCAATGGTTCAAGTTTATTAAGGGCAAGAAAAGTAAAGTGTGCCATCAAGTTCGTGAGAGCTTTAATCACTAGTTTTCTCATAACAAATTTAATTTGGAAGGTAAACAAAAGCATGAATATACTTGGAATAGCATAAGATAATAGGTAGGTATTGTGGACTCTTTGGAATAACTTGGTTTAGGGAGTTGGATGCATGAGTGGAACTCATACTTGGTTGTGGAGGCTAGCAAAAGACTGGGAGCGACAAACTAAGAGAGCAATAATGGCCATAATCATGCAGAGCGCCAAAACATCATTGATCAAAGCATAAAGTGATACTACAAGTTGAAAACTAAAGGATCATAAAGGCTATGGTGACATGAGATAGTCATAACATGGTGTGAGCATGCGCCAAGCCAACCCAAATAAAGCATCAAAGGAGAATACCACTATACTATGCTTTAATATGCTAAAACAACGCATGATTCATCCAAGGCACATTAAGCAATCTCAATTGTTTATAACAAGTCATGCTACAGCAAAGAATACTAATAATAAAGCCAAAACAATATCAAGCATGGCATAACAAAGCATAGGCCACAGTCAAAAACGAGCTCTTTTACCACATAAGCATGAACTTTCCTACACTTTTCCAAATCAAACCAAACTATTTTCAAACCAATGTCTGAAAGAGGGGGTCCAACCAATTTATTCAGCAAACTAAGCAAACCAAGAAAACAAAAAACCAAAACGAAAACGAAAAAGAAGACGCTCCAAGAACAACACAATTGTGCATGAAACAATAAAAATGAAGCCTTTGGAAGAAACCTGGGATTTTTATTGATGAAGAGGGGGATGCCTTGGGCATCCCCAAGCTTTGACGCTTGTACTTCTTGGATATTTCTTGGGGTGACACGCGTGGCATCCCCAAGATTGAGCTTTAGTCCATCCTTCATCTCATTACTCATTCCTTCCATACACCTGAAATTTTTCCTTGATACAAAACTTCACACAATCTTTATTAGCAACATTAGTGCACTCAAGATAAATAAGTCTTAAGGTTCAGTTCTAGCACAAAATAAACTTCCAGTAGAACACTAGCTGCTGTAGCACTTCCCTCAAAAAGCTCAATTCCCCAAAAGAACTCAAAAGGAACCAACAAGAAGCAAATGCAGAAAATGGTAGAAATCTGTCAAAACAGACTAGCAGGTAAAGACGAATTTTTTCGAAGACCTTCTATTACTCAAATCAAAATGTGTTGAACTAACGAAAGTTAGATAACAACCTGGGGCAGAAGCACAAAACTTCACGCCTCAAAAAAAAGTTCAGAGATTTTACACGAATTTTTACGGTGAATCATAGAAATCTGTTTTGGGACAACAACTTTCCCAATCATTACTTCTCTCTCATTAGAGGTTACTCTTGGCACAAAAAGCAAATAAAAAGGAAAAGGAGCGGTTATTACAGAGGTAATAACTTCCAAGACTCATCTAAAACTTTTGGGTTATCTCCCAATAAGTACTTTTCTTTAACGCCTTTAAGTTAGGCATAAGAAGTAAGAAAGAATCAAGTGTTCTCAAATGAAGAAGCATTAAGACCAATTTTTGTTTTCATAGGAGAGGCAAAAGAAATCTTCTCTCTCTTTTTAGGGAAGTGTTCTATAGCTTTTCTTGAGTGGGAGTTGATATTTAATGGTGCCTTCTTTCATATCAATGATGGCACCAATAGTTCTAAGAAAAGGTCTTCCCAAAATAATAGGACAAGAAGCATTGTATTCAACATCCAAAACATAGAAATCAATGGGGACATAGGCATTGTTAACCATAATAAGAACATCATTAAGACTCCCCATGAGTTTCATTTTAGCATTATCATCAAGTGGGACATTCAAATAACAATCTTCAAGAGGAGGCAAATCAAGCATATCATAAATCCTTCTAGGCATAATGGAAACACTACTATCAAGATCACATAAATCTTTGCAATCAAAGTCATTCACTTTCATATTAATGATGGGTTCCCAACCATATTCTTGTTTTATAGGAATAGAAGCTTTATGTTTCATCTTTTCTTCTTTAATCCTTATTAGAGCATCAGTAATGTGTTTTGTAAAGGCCATGTTCATAGCACTAGCATTAGGACTTTTTGCAAGATTTTGTAGGAACTTAATAACTTCAGAGACATTGCAACCATCAAGATCAAAATCAAATTTATCATCTAAAGTAGTAGCACTATTACTAGCCTCAACACTAGTGGTGGTAATAGTAGAAACACTAATGTTTCTAGCAATTTCATCTTCTCTTTCCCACTTAGCATGTAATTCAGCTAATAGTCTAATATTTTCATCAATTCTTACTTGTATAGCATTAGTAGTTGCAAAGGGATTATCATTAGTTTCAGGTTTACCAGCCATTTTATTAATCAATGAAGATTGAGCTTCAGACAAAGATGATATATTCCTTTCAGCATTAGAGAGTTTCAATTGTAAACTAGGAATTTCCCTATTTAGACTTTCAAGTTGATGGCTAATGTTCTTCAATATGGTAGATTGTTCCTCCATAGTTTTAGTAAATAGTTTATTTTGCTCATATTGCATTTGCATGAAGCTTTTAGTGGCTCTTTCAACTTCTAAAATTCTTCCTTCACTAGGTAATCCAGGTTTAATATAACCATAAGTATTACTAGGAGGGTAAGACCTATAATTGTTATTACCATAAGCATTGTTGCCAAAATTATTATTTCTCATGAAGTTCACATCAACTTGTTCTTCTTGAGCAACCAAAGAAGCTAAAGGAACATTATTTGGATCAATATGGGCTTTCCCATTCACAAACATAGACATAATAATATCAATCTTATCACTCAAGGAGGAGGTTTCCTCAACAGAATTTACCTTCTTACCTTGTGGAGCTCTCTCAGTATGCCATTCAGAATAATTAACCATCATATTGTCCAGAAGTTTTTTTGCGGCACCCAAAGTGACGGTCATAAAGGTACCTCCAGCACCAGAATCCAATAGGTTCCTTGAAGAATAGTTCAATCCTGCATAAAAAGTTTGGATGATCATCCAAGCAATCAGTCCATGAGTGGGACAATTCTTTACCAAAGATTTCATTCTTTCCCAAGCTTGAGCAACATGTTCATTATCAGATTGTTTAAACTTCATTATTTCACTTCTCATAGATATAATCTTAGCAAGAGGATAGTATTTTCCAATGAAAGCATCTTTGCACTTAGTCCAAGAATCAATACTATTCCTAGTTAAGGAATTCAACCATTCTTTAGCTTTTCCTCTCAAAGAGAAAGGAAACAATTTCAGCTTAATAATATCACCATCTATATCTCTATGCTTTTGCATCTCACAAAGTTCAACAAAATTATTTAGATGGGCAGCAGCATCTTAATTACCAACACCAGAAAATTGTTCTCTCATAACAAGATTGAGTAAAGCAGGTTTTATCTCAAAGAAAGTAGCTTTAGGAACATGTGGAGCAAAAGGTGTGCTCATAAAATCATTGTTGTTGGTGCTAGTGAAGTCACACAACTTAGTGTTTTCAAGGGTAGTCATTTTTTTGTTTTCAAATAAGAAAGCAAACTAGTAAAACTAATTTTTTTGTGTTTTTGATAAAGAAACAAAGCAAAACAAAAACACAACAAAGTAAAGAGATTGGTTATGAGGGAATCCCCTTGTGAAGATGTCCTTGACTCCCCGGCAACGGCGCCAGAAAAGTGCTTGATGGCTCGTGTATTAACAAGCCCGTTAGGGAACCGCAAGAGGAAGGTATCATGAGCACAGTAGCAAGTTTCCCTCAGTTATGAAACCAAGGTTTAATCGAACCAGTAGGAGCAAGGAAACAACCCAAAGGTGTTGCTAGTTAAGACTTGGTAGGGCGCACTACCGGTGCTAGTAGCAACGTGGAGACCTGCACAACACAACCACATAACTCTGTCCCCAACTTGCGATGAGGTTGTCAATCTCACTGTGTTTTGCTGAAAACAAAGGATTAAACGTATCGAATGGAAGGAAGTAATAGTTTGTAGAAAGTAAACACAAAATAGTAAATAGTTTATAGATTGTATGTAAAAGAAAAGGACCGGGATCAATAGCTCACTAGAGGTGGCTCTCCTTAAGATAGATACCATGCTGGGTGAACAAATTACAGCGGGGCAATTGACAAACATCAAGAAAGCAATACATGCATATACTAATCATCTTGACTCCTTTGAGACTTGATTGGGAATTATAACATTATACATAGACCGCCATCCAATTGCATCTATGACTAATAATCCACCTTCAGGTTATCATCCGAACCCTCTCCAGTATTAAGTTGCAAGCAACAGATTATTGCTTTACGAATTGCGTGTAATGTAAACAATACAATTGTTCTATGAACAAAGTATTGTTGTTTTCTCCCTAGTAGCAACAACACATTTAGTACCTTAGATATTTCTGTCACTTCCCCAGATTACCAGAGGCATGAACCCACTATCGAGCATAAATACTAACTCTTGGAGTTGCTAGCTTCTACTTGGCCAAGATAGCTACTAATAACGGAAAGCATGCAAGATCACAAATAACAAAGACATGATAGAATCAATAATCAATCTGAAATAGCATCTCAATATCCATTGGATCCCCGCAAACACAACATGTAGAATTACAAATAGATGATCTTGATCATGAACGGAGCTCACAAGATCTAAACATGAAAGCACAAAGGAGGAGAACCAGCCATCTAGCTACTACATGGATCCGTAGTCCAAGGATGAACTACTCACGCATCACACCGGAGGCTTGCACGGTGATGAAGAAGGCCTCTAGGGTGAATTCCCCTCTCCGGCAGGGTGCCGGGAAGAGCTTCAGATCCCTCCCGATCTAGGGATGGAGATGACGGCGGCTACAGACTCTTTCGTAGATTTTTGATCGGGTACTTAGGGTTTTCGTCCTGAGGGCAATATATAGGCGGAAGGAGAGGCCGAGGGGGTGCCTGGGCTGGCCACACCACCCCCTGGCGCGAGCCAAGCCTGGCCGCGCGGCCAGGTGGTGTGGCCGCCCTCTGGCCCTTCTCCGTCTCGTATTCTGGCATCTGATGACTTCCGGAAAAATAGGCACTTTGGCTTTTGTCCCGTCCAATTCCGAGAATATTCATTTTTTGACTTTCCTAGAACCAAAACAACAGAAAATAGGCAGCAGGCACTGTGGCTCTTGTTAATAGGTTAGTCCAAGAAATCATATGAAAAGTACTCCAAAGTGTGGACAAAACACAAGAAAGTGGATAAAACCAAGCATGGAACATCAAAAATTATAGATATTTTGCAATGTATCAGGAGTCCTGGGAGGCCGCGAACTACAAGGTCGCCTTGAAGAAGATCACGGACATGGTGTTTACCGACGGGATGGCCAGGCTCGCTCTGTACATCGCCGTGAAGAATGAAGCCCCCATGGTGAGTTTTTCCTTGTTACTTTGTCTTCAGCCGTGACTCACATGGGTGCAATTTGTGCCCACGAATCGTAATGTTCAATCGTGATTTCTAGCCAGACCGATCCTCCTTGTCCACTCTCAGTTGTTTCAGGTCCTCGAAGGCTGGCTTCCCCCACTCTAAGAGGATATTCCCAAAGAGCATGAATAGGGGACCGAAGAGGAGTCCTCCGAGAGCGAAGAAGAGGCGAGGGAGATTCCCCCGCCAGCGCCCGCGGCCCGCAAGACTCGCATGTAGAAGCAACGCTAGATTGAGGCGAGTCGCAACCTTGAAGAGCATGACGATGACGAGGAGATCCTGCAGAAGCACAGCTCATGGCGAGCGGCCAAGCTGGTGAAGCCCGCACAAAAACTGAAGTCGCCTGCAAAGAAGCCGGCACCAAAGCCAGCGTCATTGCCCAGATCAGTGGTGGCATTTGAGTCGGACAAGGAGTCCAGTGGTGAGGCGTCCGAAGCTTCAACCAAGATCCCTGAGGACACTAATCCGATGAAGGGATTGGAAGCCACGGACATAGTGGTGGAATCAGTGGTTCCACTTGCCATGATCACGCCAACAGTCTTGGCTACCGTGGAGCCAAAGGCTACTGAAATCACGGGGACAAGGTCACCGCCACTAGAGTAAGCGGTCATGTCGCCCGGGACGGAGGTCCCCGCAACCGTGACCTTGACATCGAAGAAGCACGCAGTGTCATGGGCCGCGGGTATCTTTGAGAACGGGCTCTCGTGCAAGTTGGGCCCGGAGCTAGAGAAGCCTGCCCATATTAGTACGAGACTGCGCTTTCTTCTGGTCGCCAAGTAAGTTTGATGTTCTTATTTTCCATGCTTTAATGTTTTCTTACGTAATCGAATCGCTGATCGTGGCGCCTTCACATGTTCGGTGTCAAGAAGATTGGCTGCCCTACAGTGGCCAAGATTCTGCCAGTCGAAGCTTGTTTCGGAGGATGCCACAGGCAAAGGCGCAAAGAAGAAGAAGAAAGGGCACGTCCTTGACGTCGCGGCAAGGGGGAAATGCAGAGGAGGATGACTCTACTACTTGTGCTGAAGAAGTGATGATCGCCCAGTCGGAGCCAATCAAGGAGGCCTCGCCAGCGGAGCCACTAGCCCCGATGACTAGCGCCCCTGTGAGCGTGGCCGCGTCGTTTCCACACATCATGGTGAAGGCTTTCTTGACAGCGGTGGAAGCTCAATCGCTGCAAATTCCAGAGATTGTCGACGAAGACGTTGGGCAGCATCACGGGCGCACATCTTTTGTGGTCCCTTCGACGGATGCTAGTGAACTTCACAGCATGCTTGGTGCTGCCATTCAGGTATGTCCAGTCCCCGAGTGTCTAGTCGTTGAATTTCAGCGGCAAGGCACTTAGAGTTTTAGTCGTCTAGTCCTCGAGGGTCTAGTCGCTGAATTTCAGTGGCTAGGCACTTAGGATTTTTGTCATCCAGTCCCCGAGGGTCTAGTCACTGAATTTTAGTGGCTAGGCACTTAGGATTTTAGTCATCCAGTTTCTTATTGTTGTTCTATCGTTAGGGCCTGCAAAGGGAATCATCTGATCGGCAAGCCATGAAGGAACGCCTGGAGCGCGACCTACGTGCAGCGCATGAGACCAACCGGTGACTCCAAGAAGCTGCTGGTGACTTGGTGTTTCCTTTGGCGAACTCGAGCTATTGTTGTTTATGCAAAACAGACTTGTGATGCTTTTGCCTCATAGATGGACTCCCTGCTATTATTGCCAAGGCCCGCGAGGGGTATATTCTGGCTGCTGAACTGGATATAGCGAAGGAGTGAATCGACTCGTTGGTGAAGGATCTAGAGGCGGTGAAGGCATTGATGATCTCTTTTGAGGAGAGGGCCAAGGCTGCAGTCGCCGCAGCATAGGAGTGGAAGGCCTCCGACTGAGTCATCCTCGGGTTGCAGGGTGACCTTGGTGCGCTTGAGAAACATGTGACGGAGAGTTGCCGCAAGATTCTTGGTGAGTGTCTGCTCTTTCTTTTTGGTATGCGGCGAGTCCCCGAGCGGGTGAGTCCTTAATGGTATTGGATTTCTGACATTGCAGCCCTGATAGGTCAAAGTGACCCGGTGGTGCAAACCTTCGACGCCACGCAGTGCGTGACTGCGGTAGTGAACACGGCCACCGCCTCGGTGTTGTGTGTCTAGACCGTCCTTCAAGGGATGTCCCCCACCAAGGTTATTCCTGGGGGTTGACTGAGGTTTGGCGCTATCTAGAGGAGGCGCCCACCGTCATCGAGTGGATGGCACGATCGTCCTTTAGACACGGGGCCACCACAGCGTTGAGCCTTGGACTCTCTCACTTCCCCGACAACTTCGTCCTTGACGACATCACCAGTGGTTACCCTTCGGTGACTGGCTCGGTGGAGATCTCGGAGGTTCTGAGGTTGACCACCAAGGCTGCTCTGTTCGTGGAGCGAGTATTGGCGATGGGGGATTTGCTGTCATACCAGAAAACAGTGGTGGCACCGGGCGACTCTGAGCCAAAGCACCGTGACCTGAAGTCGGAGCAACCGTTCCGGTCGGCATTGTCGAAGTTGTTGACGGCGTACCCGATGAACACTTGGGAGCCATTCATCCGGTTCAAGGGTAATGGCGGTGCCTCTTCGTCAGAGCCTACAAAATGAGTTGCTGTACTAAGGGGCTTTTGTATGTTATGGCGATTGGCCACTTTTGTAATGTAAACAATATATATGTATGGAAGTAAAAGGAGTCAATCGACTCGCAATGCATGGTGATGTCTGTTCTATGTTGATTTTTAGGTGTGCGAGTCTCCGAGCGCGTCCGCCCTTTATTAGGGTTTACCTCGTGTGTGTGTAACTTTGATTATATTGAGTTTTTATTTTGGTTGGAATTGACTTGTGGAGCCAATCGCTTGGCAACCCCAAGGGAGCTCTATACTTGGTTGTTTTCCTGAGTGCGAGCAGGGTCGACTTAGGCGAGTCCCCGAGCATGGTAGTTAGTCGTTCTAGTCGCATGCCCGAGGTAGGTGAGGATCTAGTGCATTGTTCGTAACGCGTCTCTCCCCCCAGCTCAGAGAGTCAGTCGCGTGGCGAGTTCAAGGCAGGCTCTCTTACTTGGTGTGTTCCCGAGCCGCGTAGGGGTTATTGTAGACAAGTCCCCGTGCGTGGTACTTAACTGTTCGAGTCGTTGTTCGCGAGGATGGGGAGGACGGGTCGCTGTGAGAAGTGTTATCGGTTGTCTTGGTCCGGCGGGCCAATCGAGCGAGGCGACTCCAATGGAGGTTCCAGGGTGGCATGTTCGTGGCCGACACAAGGCCCGAGTGTATTCGGTGCCCTTGGTCTGCACTACTTAGCCATGTCGGCCGCTCGACCAAGGGTTGACTTCCATGGGTAGCATATTGCTAAACGTACGAGTGCGATTGGCACAAGAATATGGCGAGTAGGCACAATTTGTGCGATCCGAATTTTTATTATATATCAGCTGAGTACAAGTTTTAGTTCAATGTGTAGAACTTTCAGAGGAAGTTTACATTCCATGGCCTCCCAACTTCGAGCTGGCCATCGCCTCTTACATTGATCAGTTAGTAGGGGTCGTTGCCGAGGATTCGCCCTATGGCGAATGGCCCCTCCCATGGGGGAGAAATCTTGTGCATGCCCTTCTTTTCCTAGACTAGTCGTAGGACCAGGTTGCCTTCCTGGAAGGTGTGAGTCCGGACTCGGTGGCTATGGTAGCGGTGGAATCCCTGCTGGTAGATGGCGGTGCAGGAGCAAGCTAGGTCGCGTGCTTCGTTGAGCTGGTCGACCCCATCTTGGTGGCGATCTCGTTTGTCGCCTCCACATAATTGACAACCCTAGGCGAGTTGTGTTCCAAGTCGGTTGGCATTACGGCTCCAACGCCGTACACCATGAAGAAGGGTGTGAACCCCGTGGAACGGTTGATAGAGGTGCGGATGCCCCATATCATGGAGGGGAGCTCTTCGACCCAGCATCCAGGGGTTTGCTCGAGGGGCACCTGAAGTCGCGACTTGAGTCTATGGAGGAAGCTTAGGTTGGCGCGCTCTGCCTGGCCGTTCGACTTTGGGTGGGCGACTATGGTGAGGTCGAGCTGTATGTCGTGCTCCTCGCAGAATTCCTCCATGGCACCTTTGGTGAAGTTGGTGATGTTGTTCATTATGATGTTGTGCAGGTAACTGTACCAGTAGATGAGCTCGTGGAGGAACTTGGTGGTGGTCTTGCTATCGCACTTCTTGATCGGCTTGGCCTCGACCCCCTTTGTGAACTTGTCGACTACGACCAGGAGGTGGGTGAAGCCAGATGGGGCCTTATTGAACGGGACGACCATGTCCATGCCCCATACGGCGAACGGCCAGGTGATGGGGATGGTCTTGAGTGCCGAACTAGGGACGTGGGTCTGGTTGGCGTACTTCTGGCACCCGATGCACCGTTGGACGAAGTCGATGGCGTCGGCATGCACGGTGAGCCAGTAGAACCCATGTCGCATGGCCTTGGCAACTAGCAATCTAGCACCACGGCGTGATGTCCGCAGTCGCTGGCGTGGATGTCTTGGAGGATCTGGCGTCCTTCTTCTGGTTGTATGTAGTGCTGGAATACGCCAGTCATGCTGCGTTTGTGAAGCTCGCCATTGATGATGACGAAGAATTTGCAGCGGTGTACGATCATTCGCGCCTTTGTCTCATCGGTAGGAAGGACCTTGTGCTCGAGGTAGGCAACATATGGTGCGGTCCAGTTGCTAGGTTCCATGACCATGGCGACTAGGGCGAGCTCGGGCTGCAGGGGTATCCCGATGTCGATCTCCTTGGGCGGGGAGACTGAGGGCTTGTGGATGATGTCAAGGAAGACGCATGCGGGTGGCGTTTGGCGGGCCGACCCGATGCGGGAGAGAGCGTCGGCCTCCTTGTTCTTGCGCATATCGAGCCACTCGACAGAGTAGCCCGTGAAGTGGCCTCCCAGCTGGTCCACCGCTTGGTGGTATGCTATCATGGTGGGGGAGACGGCGTCACAGATTCTAGATACTTGGCAGATGACTAGGTCAGACTCGCCGTAGCACCGTAATTGATGTTCATCTCCTTCACGGCCCGCGCGTCATGGAGGAGGGCCTCGTATTTGGCCATGTTGTTGGTGCAGGGCGTGAAGTCGAGGTGGAGCATGTAGCAGAGCTTGTCGCCTTTGGGGGAGGTGAGGACGACCCCAGCCCCTGCGCCGTCCGCGTTCTTGGACCCGTCGAAGTGGAGTGACTAGTAATGGAGGTAGGGTAGCTTCTCCGACTGCTATGCCTCTTCCCAATCAGCAAGGAAATCAGCTAGGGCCTGCGATTTGATCGCGTTGCATGGCTCGTACTTGATGTTGTGGACGCCGATTTCTATATCCCACTTAGCGAATCGCCCGGTCGCTTCACGCTTGTGGATGATGTCCTACAGCGACACGGAGGACACGACCGTGATGGGGTGCTCCTGGAAGTAATGTGGGAGTTGCCACTAGCTCTGAAGACCGCATACACCAATTTTTGGTACTGCGGGTAGCGTTGTCTTGAGTCTGTTAGGACCCCACTAATGTAGTAGACGGGCCATTATACGGGGCGCTCCTTGTCCTCTTACGGTCGCCCAACAACCATCACGGTGCTAACGACTCTAGTGGAGGCCGCGACATAGACGAGCGACTCCGATCCCGCGGTCCAGTCGGTGATCTGATCGATACGTGGTAGGACGAACTCCTCCTTCGGGCAGGCGCTATTGAGGCTAGTATAGTCGATACACATTCTCCAGGTATTGTTCTTTTTCAGGACCAGGACTAGGTTTGCCATCCACTTGGAGTACTTGATGGGTCGAATGAAGCCTGCGGCGAGTAGACGCTATACTTCTTCAGCGATTGCTCGGTGGCGCTCTTCATTGAAGGGTCACAGCGACTGTTTCACTGGTCGCACTTTGGGGTCGGTGTTAAGTTTGTGCTCAGCGAGTTCCTTCGGGACACCAGGCATGTCGGATGGTTTCCATGCGAAGATGTCGCGATTCTCACGCAGGAACCCGATGAGCATGCTTTCCTATGCGGGACTCATGTTTGTCCCGATGGTGACCGTGCGGGTGTGCGTGGTCACCTCGAAAGTGGAGCTCCCGGCGGTTGGCTTCTTTAGGATGGTGGGGTTGTCCTTGTCGATGTTGCTAGCGTATTTCGCGAGCTCGTATGCGTGGTTTGTATCCATGGTGGTGATGGCGTCGGCGAGCTCGGCGCCTTTGTCTTCGCACTCCACGGCCATGTCGGGGTCGCCGTGGACAGTGATGATGCCGCTTGACCCCGGGAGCTTCATCATGTTGTAGGCATAGTGCGGGGTCGCCATGAATTTGGCGAATGCCTGGTGCCCCAGGACGCAGTGGTAGGGGCTGTGGAAGTTCACCAACTTGAAGATGATCCGCTCGGTGCGAAAGTTTGCTGGTGTGCCGAAGGTGACTGTCAGCGTCACCTTGCCGATCGGGTACGCCTTCCGACCGGGGACAATGTCGTGGAAGGTGGTGAGTGTCGACTCGATCGCCGACTCTGGGAGGTGGAGCCTCTTGAATGTGTCCAAGTACATGATGTTGATGGAGCTTCCTCCGTCCATTAGCGTCTTGGGTAGCCAGTAGTCTGCCACTTTGGGCCTGACCACCAGGGCGACTCGCCCTGGGTACTCGATCCTGGGTGTGTGATCTTGGCGACTCCAGGTGATGCGTTGCTCGGACCAGTTGACGAAGCGGGGAATATCGACCTGGGTCACCACATTGACAGCGACTGCGCAGGCAAGCACCTTCTTCTCGTGTTTGGTGCCGAGCCTAGTGAAGGGGTGTAGCGAGCCGAAGGCATTGCCGAACCCGCCGATGTTGTCATTGTCCCTTGGTGGGTTGTTGTTGGGGTCCTTCCTTGCTCTCCTTGCCTTTTCGATCTCCTTCAGAGAGTGGCAGTCCGCGGTGGTGTGGGTGGCAGGTTTCCCCTCCCTGCTGTGGTTGACACTGGGCTAGTTGAGTAGGGCGGCAGGGTCGAATTTCGGCTTCGCCGTGTTGTTCGCGCGGTAATTTCCGCTATCATGGTAGTTTCCTCTGTTGTGGCGGAAGTTTTTCGGGTCGGGTTGCCCGTAGCCAGCGTTGGCGACAAAGTCGACTCGCCCGTCACCGCGTCGCTTGCTGGTGAGGTGAGTGTTGCTGTCGCGCATGTCGCGTTGTCTCCCGTTGTCGTGGCTGCTGGTGCGGCGTCTTCTCCGCAACTCATCATCGGAGTCCTGGTTGGGGTCCTCCTCTGCGTACTACTTGGCGATCTCGAGGGGGTCAGGGATGTTGTCGAGCGTCTGGTAGACCCTCTTGATCTTAGCGACCAGAGGGTCATATCGGCATGCGTTCTTCAAGAAGTGGATCGCCGTGTCCGGGTGGATGCTGGAGGCGTTGTTCCACAGTTCCTGCCACCTCTGGATCCAGTGGCAGGTCATCTCGCACTGCCCCTGGATGCATCGCTCCAGGTCCTCGATGGTGGTGGAATGGGTCTAGGAGCCCTCGAAGTGCCTGACGAAGGTGTCGTGCATCTCCTCCCACAAGTTGATGTTGTCCGTGAGGACGGTGTTGATCCATTTCCTAGTCGCTCCCTCCATCATCAAGGGGAGGTAGCGAGTGGCGAGCAGGTCGGTGTGGCCGGCAATTCCCATGGCCATCAGGTATGTATCCAGCCACACCAATGGGTCATACGCTAGATCGTATTTTTCAATATCCTTGGGCGCCTTAAAGTTAGCGGGGTACTTCTCGCCTCGGATCATTGGTCCGAAGCACTTGGGGATGACTCGGCTGAGAGAGCCCCTTGGTTCGGGGTCACCATGGTTGGTAAGGATGTGCCTCAAGTCGTTGGGCTGGCGCGCCTGCCAGGCCTAGTTGTTGATGATGTGCGTATTTGCGTCGATGGGTTGGCCATTGGCGGCGACCGTGTTGTTCGCAGGTCGTGGCTCGTCGGTGGAGATCGCGGGGTTGGCAGCCCGTGGTTGGTGCGGCAGGGGCTCGGGCGGTGGGCGGTTGAGGGTGTTGGCGATAGTCGGACGGCCACTTGAGGCCGCCCTACTTCCTGATGAGCGGGAGTACATTCGCCCCCACGGATCGACTCCCGCGGCTTGCTGCTCAACGACCCGGGCGAGTAGGGACTTGGCGTATTGTATCTGCACCACGCCCTCCCCTTGCATGTCGACGTGGGCGACCACAGCGTATGCCACGATGATGTTGGCCATTGGAGTGGAGTAAAGCGAGAGCCCGTTAGCGTCGCGGGCCTGCGGCTAGATGATGATTCGTGGCTGGTCCGGTGGGGGCATGCGACCAATGGGTGGCGGTGGGGCTCCAGTCACCGGTGGGCCAAGTGGTGGACGGTTGCTACCACCGGGTGGCACGTTCTCGTAGTACTCACGCTCGGCAGCACGCGTGGGGTTACCCTCGTTGTTGAAGTTCAGGACACGGCCCTAGACGTTGGAGTGCAGGCGGGTCCTGATGCAGCGTTGATGGTAGAGCGATAGCTCCTGCGCATTTCCCGCTCGAGGCGGAATTTCTCGCGCTCGGCCTGCTCCCTGTGCGATGCCTCCTCCAGTCGCAGGCGAGCTTCTTCCACCTCCATCGCCATTGCGGTCAGCGGGATCGGCATGGAGAATGTATCTGGTGGGGCGCTCGTGCTTCCCGCCATGTAGATCGCGCTGAACCGATTGGATCTGGCACGGAAGTCCTCAGGTGACTCCGATTCGGAGTCGGAGTCAAAGATGTCGAGGATGGAGGGGTCCTCGAAGTTCTCAGGGTTGGAGACCCGTGTGATGGAGTCCTCCCGCGATGCGGCGGTGATGGATCCGGCAACCGAGGCAGGGGTCGCCGAATTGGTATCTCGTGGAGAGCTGCGTCGTCCGTGGCAGCATCAGTCTCGGCCGCGTTTCTAGCGGCCGAGTCGTTCTCGGTGGCGAGGCGGCTGATGGAGTGGATCTGGTCCTTCGACAGCAGATCGCGGTGTGGTGGCAATCCGCTGATGATCACCGTTCCCACCGGGTCGACTGCGTTGGTGAAGCCAACGAACAGGTTGATGGTGCCGACTAGAATCACCGCGTTGTGCATGATCGGGCGTGACACCGGGATGTAGCTTCTAGGTAGGATCTATAGGATCCCGCCGCTGGCGATCATACGGCCGGTGGGGATCGGCCGATGGATTAGTGAATAGGGTCTCGCCGCAGAACTTAGGCCACACCGGCCATGCCCCATGGTGGGCGCCACTGTCGTGGGAATGACCACGGCAGTCACTACTAGGGGTAGCGATTGATAGTATTAAGGGCAAGAGCCGGTGGCCATCTGCGAAGCCAGATGGGGGCGGAGACACATGAGTTTACCCAGGTTCAGCCCCCGGAGGGTAAAGACCTACTCCTACTAGATTGTATTGGTAGCGAGCAATTTAGAGGGGTGGCGAGCTCGGCGGTTAAGCAGCGAGTCGCTTGTAGGGGTGTATGATGGAATGTGAGTACAAAGGGAACCCTAGGGAGGTTTATATAGGGGTACCTCGCTAGGGTTTACAGATATACAACCGAACTAGTCAAGGATTCGGAGGATTTAACCTAATCCGACTAGGCTTTAGCTACGCTTCTGGGCCTCCAGCTTCCAGTCGCTAGGCTTACTCTTAGTCATGTTCCAGTCGTCGTCCTACAGGCCCACTCGCAAGGCCCTTGGCCTAGTCGAAAACATCCTGCTGGGCATACCACATTCGGCATATCCCCATCATAATGCCTCTACATGTTCCTCAGAATACCTGAATGCAGCTTTATGGTCACCATGTGACCGAGTGATGTTTGATGCTATCTAAGTATCCTCAGGTGACGTGATTGATATGGTCTCACAGTCTAAGAAATACGACACTAGGTATTTTCTAATCATCATAATTTGAACTTTGTGACATGATCGGGTCACGATGCTTAGGTAGGGTATAGCTCATCATCTCATTCTCATAATGAGTTGACTCCATTGTCAACTATCATAAATGCCACATGATCAGGAAACCTTGATCATATGTTGACCAATGAACCAGTGACTATAGATTCACCGAGAACTCCTGGTTGTTTATACATCACACATGTATTGAACGTTTCCTTTAAATATAGTTATAGCATGATATAAAACTTAATCATAAAGTTTATGAAATATGATAATAATCCATATTATTATTTGTCTCTAGGGCATATTTCCAACAAAACATCTATCCTCAATAGAGAACAAACCATTAGGCAAAGGATCTAGAATCAAGTGACCGGCTCTAGGTATATCATGAAAGTATCTACCATTAGATTTAAAAACCATAACATAAGATCTCAGAGTAGAGAAACCGAGATGGCGGTCTCCTGCTAAGGGTTACATATTACCTATGTTGACTTGAAGCACACATGCATGAATGGTGATAACTCTTCCTCTGCATATGGGTCCACGGGATTGAAGAGCTTGATGATTAAGATAGAACAATAGAATGGAGCCCAAATTTGGCATCAAATTATAGTTTGGAATAGTAGCACTTGCGAGGATCATCATATCCTCCTCATTGACTCTAGTAAACTAACCACGTGCCTGCAAGGTGTTAGCAATAACATAGAACAAATAATGAATAACAGGGTGGACAATTTGGTTTCCCTTGGGAATGTTTACACGGATTTTCATTCTACAAAAGTAGTCCAAGGGTGATGGATCAAGAACAAAGGTAGTGGACCGTATGTCAGTGGTGTTGTTGGCAAACCCAAAATAATGAACCCATTGGTCGAGTGTCAAGGAATACTCACTTCTCATAAGGCAGAAGTTGATGCGATCAACTCCTGGCATATGCTCTTCAGAGTAGTAGTGTGAACTCACCGTATGCGTCAAGGTACTAAGGAACTCAAGTGTCAAGCGGGGATATGTGGCAGCGTCCTGGAAAAAAAATTGATACAAACAAACATTGTTATAAAGGAAATCAAAATCATGACGAATACCCAGTTGGTTAAGGATGTAAGGACATGCCCACTTGGTGGAATTGATCTCTCGGTGCTTGATACAGTTGAAACGAGTGAGATGAAACTCCTCAGTGAACTTGATGACAAATGACTCGAGGGTTAGCGTATCAACTAGTGGTGTGTCTTGTTCCGCAACCACTGCATGTGTACGGCTCCACGTATTCATCCAAAACAAAAATAAAGCTAATAAAAATTTATCCAATAAAAACATAGCATAAGTGATCCTCTACACTTCTTACAAAAGAATCTCCTCTAAAGACAAAACTAAGCATGCTCATAAAAATGATTACCTCAAGAACAAGACCTAAGTATAGATTGATAATGGTGAAAGATTGAGGAAGGTTTTGATGCATATATGCTAGGGACCGGAGGAGAAACATACCTTAGATCGATTGGGTGCGAGGAATCAAAGAAATAATAGACATAATTGAAGATCCAATGGAGGTAGTTTGGAGTTAAGAGGAAGAAGAAAGAGAAATTTTTGAATTAGGGATTTTAGGTTTACCACTCCCTAGGGTTCATGTCGTGGCCGAGTACGCGGCACGGGCGGGCGGTACAGTCGGAGCCCGCCCGTACTAAGTGACTTACTGTGGGATCGAAGGATCCCTCCGGTGGTGCACTCGGTATGGGTGCGCGGTATGGTCGCCCGCGCCCATACTACTGGTTGTTAACTCCTCAGTATATTTACCTCAAACTTAATGTTTTGCTCGCGTATACGGTACGGGCGGTACGGTACACTCTGGTCATACCAGTGGTCATTATGGCCTCTGTGTCCATCAGTAAAAATCAAAGTTTGCATTTTCCTGTGCCGCAATGTGGTACGGGCGCGTGGTACGGTTACCTCTTGTTGTACCAGTGCTCGTTAAGTTGATCATAAGCTTCAAAAACTTAGGAAATTAAGTTAATAGCTTCACACGCCTTTGCACATCTTAGCGACAACAAAATGACAGTAAATAAACTTCATAAAAAACAGCAGTACCTTATGGCCATATGTTAGCAAATATAATAGACAGAGGATTACCTTGATTTCTTCTCCTCTCTTCAAAGGACCTTCTTGAACACTCTTTATTAAGAACAAAACAAAAATAAAACTAATACAAGATTAAAAAAATATTTCACATGGGTTGCCTCCCATGAAGCGTTTCTAGTTAAGGTTAATTAGCTTGACGAAGATGGTGATTATTTAGGCTTTGCAAGTGGGACACCCACTCCAAAGTAATTAACTTTTAAAGTGATTATACCATCATCATTATTAGGCTTGGCCTTCTTCCTTGGGAAGTGGATTATAAAAGGAGCTCTAGATGGTAGTCATATTCTCACATTCCCCTCATGTAAACTGATCAAAGCTTTGATAGTTCTTAGGAAAGGCCTATCTTTGGGCATGCCCACTATAACAAGATCACTAAGAGCAGGACATCCTTTAATTTCAACAACTATGTTTTCTTTTATCCCAATAACTTGTTTATAGGTTGAATCAGCAAGATGGAGTCTCATTTCAGTAGTTGTAAATGGCCCTAGGTTCAACACATCAAATAGACTCTTGGAAATTGTTGAGACTCTTGCACCAAGATCACAAAGAGCACCTATCTCATTAACCCCAATTTTAATTTTAATAGTGGGCTCAAAACATCATCTAACTTAGATGGAAGCTTATCAACTAGTTTCTTATACTCCATTTCTAGTTCATGAACCTTTAGGTGCTACTTATTTTATGATTTTTTGATATGTAGCATCATTACCTTGTTCTATACCAGGATTCTTCACGGTGATCATCTTTAACAAATCTTTCATGGTATAATCTGGTGATGGCGCATTGCTATAGTCTAGCTCTTCAGGCTTCTCATCTTTATTTTTTGTCCTCGTCATCTTGAGGTCTTCCACCGGGTTTGGCTCAGGATTTCCAGCGAGTTTTGCAAGTATGAGAGCTTGTCTCTCAGCTACTTTGCCCAACTGTGCCTCCACGGTCTTGTTTCTTTTTTGTAGAGCTTGCACACCATTTCTAATTATGATGGCCTGGTTAGATAATTTTCCAATACTAGTCTCATGGTTCTCCGTGATTTTAATAAGCATATTATTTTTCTCGGTTTGAGATTCCAAGAAATTTCTAATAGTATTTTCAAGAGAGAGATTGCCATGATTTGCTCCACTATGGTTATCATAATTGTTATTATAAGGAGCACCTACAGGATTAGAATATTGCTTTGGAAAGTTTTAGCCAAAGTGTTGACTCTTCCAAGTAGGATTATAAGGATGACGAGCTATAAAATTAACTTCATTAGCATTAGTAGTGATAGCATTAATTTGGGTATCTTCCTTACCCTTCACAATATTAAGTAACTCATCAACCTTTGCAGTAAGCTCTTCATTATGTTCCTTGGTGATGGAATTCCCCCTTTTTGATGATCTTTGTATATCATCAAGTAATTTCTTTGCAACACTCACTTGCTCTCCCATGATGGTTCCTCCTGCAGCGGTATCTAGCATAGACTTAGACATTGGGTTAAGACCATTATAAAATAAATGCAATATAAGTCATTCTTCCATCCCATGACTAGGACAGTTCATTACGGCTTCTTTCATCCTTTCCCAAGCAAGTGTAGTGGCTCGTGGTCTTCTTGTCTAAATCTTGTTATGTTTGACCTTAGCTGCATAGTCTTAGCTAGAGGGAAAAATTTAGTCATAAAAAGATTAGTGCATTCCTCCCAAGATTTAGTAGTGCCTTCAGGAAAAACTAGCAACCAGTCCTTAGCATTTCCTCTTAGAGAGAAAGGAAATAAACGTAATTTAACCACGTTTGGATCGACATCTTTTATGCGCATCATGTCACAAATCTCAGTAAAAGTATTTAGGTGCAAACCCGAGTCCTCAACTGATGAGCCTCCAAATTGATTATGTTGAACCAAACTCAAAAGGTTAGGCTTAATTTCATAAGTTTCCGCATCAACAACGGGCTGAGTAATAGGAGCAAGAATAAATTCATCTGTGGGAGTGGCATACTCCCCAAGTTTCTTTTGAGCCATGGCTCTTTTATTTTTGGTGTTTTTGATATGAGAGAAACAAATAAACAAGTAACTAATTTTTTTGGGTTTTCAATAGATAACAAAAGGTAAACAAGTAACAAGAAATAAACTAGAAACAAAAATAAAACTAAAAACAAGGTATCTAGTGACCTCACCAGGATAGCGAATTGCTTCCTCGGCAACAGCGCCAGAAAAAGGGTTGATACCTTTGATCCGGATTTACGGATGTAGTATAGTAGCTTTTTCCCTAGTAGACCTAGGTTTAATCGAATCCTTGGGAAACAATGCTAAAAGGAAAATAATAAGGCATGTCTACAAGACTTGTTTTTTTGTTTTACCTATGTTCACTGGAACTTTCTAGTTTACTTTGGATCATGGGTTGTTTGAATGGATGGAGATAGGCCAGGGTTGAAGATTCACCTATAGCTGCACATCATATGGGATAAAGATAGTACTACGCATATTCATGTATAATGATTTAACAAAGATAAAATTTGTGGGCATCACATCCCGATATACTAGAGCCCCTGCGAGTCATAGGCATATCAATAGTCTTTGGTCCAACCATTGTAACCGCAAAGCACCGGGCTTACAACAATTATTAAGTGAAACGCAGATCAAAGCCTTAAGAAGTGATGTTGTTGTTCCCAAATGGATCGCTAAATGAAGATCATACTCCCCTTCCTGTCACTGGGTTTCCTACGAGATCACCGCTCACCAAGTATCTCACCTCAAGGCTTTATCAATCTCTGGGATCTTGGGTTCCTACAAGTGAATAGACCGAGACAAGATAAAAAGAAACAAAGATACAAATCTCTATTCAATCAATACATAGTACTCCCATGGATTAGGTGCACATAATCGCTACGAGGTTTCACCCCAACCCGTAGCCCGTGACGACTACTTACTCATAACAATAAGATCAAGGATAGAAAACATTTGCAAAATACTTAGATTGAAATAAAATATTGTTACAGTGGTTGCCGAATCATGAGGAGATATCAAGTACAAGCTAATGGCTATGGCTATGGAGAGGATGAAGGGTGGAGAGGATGAACCATGGTGGTGGATCTCCTTTGTTGGTATTGTGATGCAATCTGAGAATGACGGCCTCCTACGCGGCGGCTGGGACCTTAAAATATATAGGTGCCTTCACAAAAGTCGTAGGGTTTGACGAGACAAATCCGACGCCACATGGTATGGGCGGGTCGTACGCGCAGGCCTTGCCCGTACAAGTGGTGGTTAAAGCCTCCGTCGATTGGTTTTTACTCTAGGGTTGCTTGGCCATGTATACTTCCTCAAAATCTTCATTAATGGCTCCTGATTTTGCCTTAAAAGCGTGATTTTCTGCACAAAACATTCAAAACAATGGATTGCACATCTTTGCAATAATTAGGTCAATTACTTGACTAAAAAAGTTTAAACACGGAGAAAGGTGGCTATTTTCACAGCCATCAGCGGGGTTGGCTCGGGCTCCCATCTTGCAACGCTAACCTTGGTAAGTTGTGGGTTCGACACTCAGGTGGGTAAGCTGTAGGTCCCACTTTGTGTACACTACAGGACCTGGCCCAACAAGACCCACTTTTCAACACGTAACGGTAAGGCTGGCGGACAAACTGTGTGAGTTTCAGATAAGAGGTTGGAAAAAGTGAGAAAAAATTTAGCAGCTGGGGAAACTAAGTACAACTAAGGAACCAGGGGTATGAAAATAGAAATCCCTAATAAGTAAGAGCTCTGTCGAATTATCATGCTATATGGTACATAATTCTCTGGTGAAGGTATCAAGTGGACCGAGCACTCGATTGTTACTCCATCTGACGAGGGGTCACCTCGGTAATGCCCATGGTGATGGACTTGGGGTTTCACGGAAAAGGGAACGTTAGGGATTTCGTCGAATGTCAGGAAAACAATGGAATCAAAGTCGCGTGAATATTGGGAAAATCACACTATTACAAGTTGTCCTCTAGATTTCTGTGTCTATTGTCTAGATCTAAAGTTGGGGGTAACGTCTATCGTACTCTGTGTCCTCCTCGTTGGCCCCTCCTAGCCTTTATATACGAGGAGAATAGGCCTCGGGTACCAATACGAGTAGGTTACAAGCTAGAGTTTGTATCTAATCTAGTCTTGGACTTTCCTTGTCTTGTATCACCAGGAGTCTATGTCCTTGTAGGCTTCGTATCAGCCAAACCATCGTGGGCTTCATGGATATTGACAAATATTCGGGTGAGGCTTCTGTTGGGCCACACCGTATATACCAATGATAGGCACTCAAAGAGTTATGCCCATGTCAGTAGCCCCCGAGGCTATGTTCGGATGCTTGCGTCCGAGCATAGACTCAAAGTCCTTTTTAATATGCTTGGAAGCTGAACTCGAAGATTTCTTCGAATCCGTGAACTTGTCGATGTCTTGTTTGGCTGATGCAATAGATGACATTGTCTTGTTCTTGAAGTGATGTCATAATTTTCATCGGGTGCTCCCGATGGGAGTAACCTTTGAGGCTACACTCGGGCAGACTCAAAGTTATGCTTCTTCATTATAGATATTCTTCCGTCGACTCCTATTTGGAGGGTTTCGGTTTTTTCTATCGGGTGTGTGGCCAGCGCTCCTGATGGGAGTAGACCCCGAGGCTATGTTCGGATGTTTGCACCAGAGCATAGGCTCAGAGATCTTCTTCATCCGAGAATTTCTCCGTGTAGATAAAATAGGGACCCTGGAAAAAGACATGTAGATTATGTAAAGTTTTTGTATGTATCAGCCGAAAGTATAGCTTGTTGTAATTTGTTTCGGATGTGTGAATTTGGAACTTGATATATTTTTGCCGATGACTATTGTGGTTGCGTCCCTCGCGAGACCTTTTTGTTAGCCTGTTTCTCTTTGGGTTGGATCAGCTACTCGGATCAAAGCGTGTTTTGACGTATTTCATGGCGGAGCCGAAGAATTTTTAAGTTTGCGCTAAGTAGCGAAGCCCCCGAGTATCGGAGTATGATCATGTAATCATTTATCGACTGAACCCCCAAGTATCGGGTGTAATAGAGTATTGAAAAGTAGTCTCGGTTAAGAGAACTTAGCTTTATTGATAGCGGGTGAGCAAATATGATCTTCACCCGAGGAATTTCTCGACTCGGGTCTTGATTTTTCTTGGGTGCGCCACCAATTGATGCGAGCGGTGTTTAGTCAATTTCGTGGGAGGACCCGACAAAATACCTCGATGTAGTCGCCATCCTTGCAAAAAACATAGAGAATTATGAAGTACTTGCATCTTGTAAAGAAATATCTCCTTTCAATTTGTCATAACATTTTCTGGTGCCATTGGACCCGACACTTTTGCACCGTAACGCGAGACCTTTTCATTATCTTGACGTCCTTAGTCTCAGTACCTTGCCGACCTATCAGTTGGGCTGCAACTAGGTCGGAGTTCAAGGATTCAACGCTCAGGCAGAGTCAGCTATTCATGAAATCGCATATGAGGTGCTTGAGTGCACAAAGTTGATGACACTTAGGTTACTCGAAGAGGGTCCATCCCCCAATTGTTTCGAGTGTGATTAAAATAAGAAAGAAATCAACTCGAAGTAGAGAACTTAGCTTTGTTGGTAGTCGATGAGTTTGATGTGGTTGGAGGAGTTGGAGCTGATGACGACAACGGGTTGCTACAGTCGAAGATTTATAGCGGAGCCAAAAAAATTGCGGGTCTTCTACTTGGAAGTGAAAGCTTCCGACGATTAGATTGGATCCACCATTGAAATCAGCGGGTACCAATACAGGGGTGGGCGGGCATGGATCTGCTTTTGTCGAGTTGATGCTTGGTGGAGAGCGGTCCACCGAATCCATGGTTCTAGCGTTCAGGTTTCCCACAGATGGCGCCAATTGACGAGGGGTCACCTCGGCAATGCCCATGGTGATGGACTTGGGGTTTCGCGGAAAAGAGAATGTTGGGGATTTCGTCAGATGTCAGGAAAACAATGGAATCAAAGTTGCCTGAATATTGGGAAAATCACACTATTACAAGTTGTCCTCTAGATTTCTATGTCTATTGTCTATATCTAAAGTTGGGGGTAACATCTATCGTACTGTGTGTCCTCCTCGTTGGCCCCTCCTAGCCTTTATATATGAGGAGGCTAGGTCTCGGGTACCAATATGAGTAGGTTACAAGCTAGAGTTTGTATCTAATCTAGTCTTGGACTTTCCTTGTCTTGTATCACAAGGAGTTTGTGTCCTTGTAGGTTTTGTATCAGCCAAACTGTCGTGGGCTTCATGGATCTTGACAAATCTTCGGGTGAGGCTTCTGTTGGACCGCACCGTATATACCAATGATAGGCACCCGAAGGGTTATGCCCATGTCACCATCCGTCCTAACATAATTATATATTTTCTCTTTGTTTTTTCTACTGTTGTGCATTGTGTGGGTAATTTTTGTTCGTATTACACATACCTATACTAATGATCAAAAATAGGACCTAGAAAATTACAATTTTTGCTACGGTAGGCTCCATTGCATTCCTAGGGCCAAAAGTTCTAATGACATGCATTTGACCCGGCGATTGGTTGCCTCCAAACAAGCTCTAATGGCTATGATGATGCAACACACTCTGTTTGGTTTTATGTGGGCTATGATTGCGGTCACCTCTACTCTATTGGTACCTTATCATGCTACACCTCAATAACACAGTGACTAGGAAATGAATAGCGGTTGATCAGTTCATCCGGTGATACTATGGGAATCTAGTTCTAGCTAATACAAATGACAGTTCATCGGTACAGCATAACGACGAATCCAATAGCATATTATCATTATATACCGGTGAAAAAATAGCATGGTTTATCGGTGGTGACCTGTCGGAGATAGAAGTCCTGCGAAGGAACAGGGGTACCAACAAGCTCCAGATTCGCGAGGGGGCTGAGCACACACTTAGATCTCCTCATAGATGATGGAAGCAATGGAACTCCCACACGATAGAGATATGACATGGTGGTTTTTACCCAGGTTCGAGACCCTCGTGAGGAGGTGAAGCCCCTACTCTTACTTGGTTGTATTGCTCGATGTGCTTCGTGAGGGTATAATGGCTGGTGAAAGCCTAGGGTTTTAGATCGTAAAGATCAACCCCTTCTAAGGTTTAGTGGCTCCCCTTTTATAGTGGCATCGGACCTCTTCCGTCAATCCTTTTGGTGGGAAGGGCTACCACATTGAGGCCCAAAGGAAACTGGTTTATAATGCTACTTTACATGGACTATCTAGGATCTCTGGGGGCCGCCGGTCCATCATAAAGTCGTCATTGTCGGTGAAGTCTCTCTGCAGAACGGCGCCGCCGACCACTTCCTTACACCAAAGTAGTAAACAGGGAGCATGGCTGACGCCTATGCCATCGGCCCTTGTTTAACACCGAAGAGGCTAGACGACGTCTCCTCTTTACCGAGGTGGACCACACAGTCCACGCAACAAGGTAGCTGCCCGTTGGGCTTGTCGTCTTCCCTATTGTAGCGGAATTATGAGTGTACCCCTGGGGTACACTAGAAGATAATCTGACGCTCTCATGGAGGGAGGTCACCTTCCCTGGAGTCATGCTCCTGGAGGCAACCGGGGCATGGTCCTCCCTCGCGGAACAAGCCTCGTGAAGGGCTGCATGTCCCGCATCTGGCACCCAACCAGGCATGTCGAGGGAAAGCGGCCTCGCTAGTCCACCACTGTTTCAGCAGTAGGCCTAGCAACCGGTGGGTCTGGGTACCCCGGGTTCTAGTGACCCAATAGTATCCCCGGGCGCCTTCCTCGCATGTGTCCTTCGACGGATGCGAAGGGGCAAGGACCCAAACAGTTGACAGGACTGCTGCCGCCGCATGAGTCAACGCGACGACCGTGAGTAACCTGGCCATGCACACCAAACGGCCACGCGTCACCTGTCGTCGGATCATGAATTTCCACAGAGTCGGTCTCGTCTCGGAAGTTGTTCCCCTTCGGTTGATGGCACGTGGGATAGGCCGGTGGTTAATGCTCGGTAATCGAGGCGTCGATGTGCCCTTCTGCCTCGATTCATAAGAGCGAAGGCTCGATGCTTTTCCCATTCGATGCTGCCCACTCTAATCCTTCTCCCTCCTTCCCAATCTCTCGTTCTGGTGCCTAGCTCCCACCCATGGCCTCGAAACGAGCTTCTGCTGCCGACAAGGGTAAGGTCACGACCGTGGAGATGGAGGGGGTCCGTTGGTGAAGCACGTCCGTGGTGGGTGCCATGGGTGCGGTGCTGGTCGTGGTGGTGTGTCGATTTCCATGGCTGCCATAGCGGTCGCGGGAGAAGAACCAGTAAAGTGTGGCCGTGGTCGCCCTCGCGAGGGTGTATGAGGGCATCGCGAGGGCCACAATGGCGGCCAAAGGTGGCGGCCGGGAGCCAATTCCATCACCACCTCTGATGCCACCGTCTGCGGTGGTAAAGATTGAGGATGAGCCTGAGATGGTCATCAACTTTGTTATCATCCTCCACGAGCTGGACTAGGCTAAGAGAGTGAAGCTCCCTGAGCGCTTTGTGCTTGGGGCCGTGGGCACCATGTCGAGAGGTGCTAGGCTACGGCACTCCGACGGCAGCGATGGCTGGAGCATGAACATCGAGGCCCCGACATCGAGGGACATGTTCTTCACCATCGATTGGGAGCACTTCGTCAGCGAGCACAACATTGGGCACGGGTTCCTTCTACGGTTCCCCTACCACAGCGGCAGGAATTTCTCCGTCTCCATATTCGACACATGGTTGTGCCGCGTGGACTACCCGCGCCATCTCAGGGGCAAATAAGTGATCTCTGCAATGTCCCTATCGACGTGCCCTGGAAGGTGGCGTAAGCCTGCTGCCGCTCCTAGCCTTCCTCGGGCCATGCCGGGGCCTAGTAATTTAGACTCCTTTCGTTCTGGAGTGGCGTTGATTCTGTGGACATGGTCGATATAGTGTGCCTGTAATGAATATATTTTAGTGAATTCCCCCGTTGCTCTATTTTTGAGTTCCTCGCGAAGGCTATTTCTATCACGTGTTATGTCGTGACATGTTGTTAGGGACCAGCCCCGAGCAAAGTGATGCTAAACGCTGGCCTGATCAGAACCATCGAGTGCCATGCCCCAGACAAGGCGGTCGGTATGGCTGCGAGGTTGTTTTTCGAGGCCCCCGTTAGCGTGTTTACCGAGTTCACGAAGGAAGAAACCCCTTGTCGAGAAAAAAAAAAGGAGAGAGCATGAAGAGGGAATGGTACCGAAAACGCTGAAACTTAGCTTTGTGGTGGATATTCTCGCGAAGGAGGTTCATCCATGGCCTCGTGGAGAGGCGGTCCCTCGAGTAGGGGCAACACCCGTCTACTCCTTGAGGGGGTGATTTCAGCGCCCATGCGTATCTGGATTCTGTTATCCTGCTCTTTCCACGCAAGTTTGTGGAAGGGGCGGACGACGTCATGCCGGAGCGGGTGAAGTTGCAGGTGCTTGGCGGGGCGACCATAGCGTGGCTTGTGGGGGTGCGTTATGTCCGATTTGGCAAGTTGTTTCCTACCCACGGATGGAAAGCCTTCGCCGGTACGCACGACGTGTGCGTCCCTCGCCTTTAGATATGATGGGGGTATGGTGTTCACCTTTCATGTCTTCGACGACACCATGTGTCTCTGCCGCTACTTCTCTGACCCGAACCTTGACTCCGACGTGTGACGGGAGCACGCCCGAGGAAGATGGACGGGGGTGGCGGTCACGACGGCACCTTACGGAAGAAGCTGGGCCCTTAGGGCCTTTGCTTATTTTGTTTTTGGCTGTAAGGATGGGAACCTCTGTTGCCTTGAGTTGAGTAGCCTTGATATGACCTGGTGATTTCCATGGGCTTCCCGAGGGGGCGTTGGCAGGTTATAGGTGCCCGGTGGCCTTCATGCGTTAGGCTTCGGAAGGTGCCCATGTAGGTTCCTTCATAGGGAAACCATAGAGCGAACACATTTTCTGTTAGTTCTTTCGAGGAGGAAACCATAGGATTCTAGAGATTTTAGGCTTCTTAATAGGAAGTGCCCTAGAGAGTCGTCCCGTGAGTACCTCGTGGAGAAAACCAGAGGACAAATTCGTTTCAGGTTGGCTCCTCGAGGAGGAAGCCGTAAGCCTTACATGATTTTAGGCTGCTTGAGAGAAAGTGCCCTCGAGAGCTCCCCCATAAGTCTCTCATGGAGGAAACCGTAGGGCAAATGCGTATCATGTTGGATCCTTGAGGAGGAAACCGTATGCCTTACATGATTTTAGGGTGCTTGAGGGGAAGTGTCCTCGAGAGCCGCCATGTAAGTCCGTCGTGAAGGAAACCGTAGAACAAATTCGTATCATGTTGGCTCCTCGAGAAGTAAGCCATAGGCCTTGTATGGTTTTAGGCTGCTTGAGGGGAAGTTTCCTTGTGAGAAGTCCCTCGTGAAGAAAATCGTAGAGCAAATATTTATCTTGTTAGCTCCTCGAGAATGAAGTTGTAGGCCTTGCATGCATTGCTTGCCGTGTATCCATTAATTTTTGTATATGTGTCATATGAGTATTTCAAGCACCGAGCCGTGGGTGAGGAGGAAGCCTGCCGTCGCCACCGAGACGCCGCGGCGAGTGCACCCCTGGGACGTACGCGACCGCCCCTTGTGTGGACGAACGATTCCATTCCACCCCGCGCGGCTGTCTACCGCGCAGCGATCCAACCAGATATGGTTAACTACTACTGCCGCTGCAGGGATGAAACGAATTAGTTACGGTTGGAGGCAGGCCACCGCACTGTGTCGCTGCACAAGTACTGCCCCAAAATTAAATCGGCAGTCAGGTCCTCTACCCTTTACACATCCCGGTCTCCTGCTTTTTGCGTGCCACTGCTGGGAACTAATACGAGCGGTTTTCCTTTGTACGTACGTGCCTTGTTGCGTTGCCGGTTCGTTGTAATTCGGAAGGGGCACGAGATTAGAGAGGGCGCACGCCTGCTAATCCTGCCAGCAAGAGCAGAGAGAAAGACGAGCTGGTAGTAGAAATGTATTGATTGATCCGTATAAATGTAAAGAAACGCGACTAACAGATTGACTAGTCCTTTTCTTCGAGGTTAATTTGTTGCCCTTTCTGTGTGCCAAGAGTCAGTGAATCGATCACCTTCTTTTTCATATAAGATATTACACTCACCTTCTTTTTCATATAAGATATTACACCTATCCTCTTTAACAACGCAGTGCTCCCTTCTATATTGAACAATGAGACGTGTGGAAAGTTTCTTTGGCACATGGGTACCCGTGCTCCCTTCGCTATTAGATTTTTCAAAAATTCAAAACCTCACACTTCTATGTCTCCAAAAATTAAATATATAGACAGATATATACAGGAGTGTACGCAAAAATATAGTAAAAAGTCTTTCTTTTCATCAGAAATTTGTTCTTTTTATATTTCCCAAAAATATAAAATATTTTTATTAGGACTTTTCGTACACGCCTTATGTATATATCTATTTATATATTTAACGCCATCATTTGTAGAGGCATAGAAGTGTGAGGTTTTGAAATTTTCAAAAATCTGAAAGTGAAGACATGCCCAATCTATTGTAAGTTTGTGTTCCCAAGGTTCCTCCTGACAAGGCCCGCTTCTTTTTTCCCCTAGGGAAGCCATGCTCGTGGCCTTTAAAGTAGACAAGCAGTCAAACGAAATAGGCAGCGCGGCGGACCGTGATCACAGAGAGAAAAACAAATGATAAAAGAAGAGGAGTGTTTATTATACTAGTGCAGATCAAGAAAACCCTCAACTCATTTTCTGGGTTTTTCCTTTTCTTTTTTTACCCTCTTATTTTATTCATTTGGATGATCATTCTTGATCATCAAAATGGACAGTTTTTGTCTAACAAAATGCAGTGGAAAAATGAAAAAGAAGTACAACTAGTGCAGGTCAGTGCCTAGTTCTCGTACTTGCCTGCTCATGTCCCATCAGCAACTGCTCTGCGTTGATCATCCGGTCACATTTAGCTTTGTTGGCACAAAGCGTTGCTTTGTTTGGTTTTGCTCTTTCGGGGCACACCAAGGCTGCTGGCTGCCCATACAAAAGCTCACCGATTAGGTGTTGTCAACCTCGCCTCTTTATTCATCAACTTCCTGCCGTCTCGCCATGTCAAAATTCCCTCCTTTTTGGTCCCCTTCTTTTATTTTCGGTTCCTTTTTATACAGTCGTTGCAACCGAAAACATCGGACGTTTCCCCCCCTTTGCTGAGACAAGTGGTGTACTCCACAGCGGAGTGGCTTATCATTGGGCACTTTGACCGGTCAGTCATCTGCTAATGTTTCTCCTCTTGCTGGTAACCGGCGAGCCATCATGGCAGCAGCAGCTTCCATGTGCGGCAATAGTTGTCGCATCATCGCTTTTGCAGCTGAGGCAGCTAGCGTCCAGCTCCAGCACCCCAACAGGGCTCCATGGCGTAGAGGAGGCCATGGCCGACTGACGATGATGCAGCATCATCAGCTGCTCCTGGCACCGCAGCACCCTCTCCTGCAGAGACAGACAAGACAGAGACGGCAGCGCAACACATTTAACTCCCCCGAGCTCATATGGATATGAATGCGCTTCACGCATTTGTACGAGGACTCTCTGCTTAGGAAAGTACGGTACGGGTGATACTAGGCATGAGTAATCAGTGTGTGCTATACAAGTATTTCACAATTAACCTGGATGACGAAATGAATTTTGGACGTACTATACCTTATCTACATGGGTGCAAGCCTTTGCTAGGCGTGCACCCTCGACGTCCCCAGCCACGGCTGCCGCGACGGCGGCGGCGATCTCCGAGGGTCGAAACCCCAAGCATGCGGTTCCTGGCATTGTACATATGTCAGATCAGATGGATTCCAACAAAGAGATATGATTTGATCCACATGGACTTCACGGATCGAAAACCATGATCAGAAATGATATACCTCTGGCTACGCAAAGGATTAGCTCCGCCGATTGGACGAGCCAGCTTCGCGGCGTCGTGTTGCCGCCGTTGAGCTTGTCTAGGAAGTAGTCGATGTAGGAGAAAGGGGGTCACGGCTTGCATCCTCCAGCTGAGGGTGCTCAGAACGAGAAGCTCCATTTCCTGTATCCTCTTAGGCTCGAACACGTACACTTCTTCGCCGATCTGATCGACGCAATGCTTAGAGCCGAGGTACAGATAATAAGATGGATACAATGTGCGTTGCAATGCGGCCTGACGCTGCAATCTCACCTGAAGATCCAGAGATGGCGGGACACAAGTCTCCTCCATCTTGGCAGCCAGAGAGAGGCACGCCACCGAGAGAAGCTTCGTCACCCAAGCCTTGCCTTCCTGCATTTGGAACACAAAATGTGTTAAGCTCAGAGCACTGTGTGTCTACTTCTTCGGATAGTTAGAGATGGAGCATGATCCTTGGATTTTTACCGGCAGCTCGTAGCGCGAGAGGAAACGGTCCAGGTAATTCAGAGCCAGATAGGCAGTGAGAGGTACAAAATTGTAGTATGTGTAAACCTGTCGAGAGATCTGAATCAGTAAGCGATCACATGCATATTTGATCGAAAGAGGGGCCCCAAAAGATTTCGTCGCTACTACAGTAGTACTACTATATAAAGAAGGTTTTACTGCCCATAGATAAGTGAAATGTTCGCAAAAAAAAATTGCTCTGCTACGCGCCATACATATCCACGCATTACGACCGTGGAACAACGAAATATGTCGAAGCAATGTGTTTACATCCAAATACGGTAGACCCATATATTTTTCTAAATGATGAACAGCGTAAATCATGGGAACGCAGCAGAAATGGCAATAACGCGTTAATTTTATTTTCCCTGTCCCCGTGGTGAACGCACCTTCCAAATCCAATCCACGGCCTCCCTGCGGACGCGGGGATCTACGCCGCCGGCGCGCAGCCTCTCGCCGTAGTTCGCCGGGGGCATGTGCTCCGGCTCTCTCTCCACCAAACCGGCCACGCATTCCTCCGTCTGCGGCGGGAACAAATCTGCCCCAAAATCCGCATCCAGCGTCCGGGCTCTCCTCTTCCCCGCCGCCGCCTCCTCCACTTCCTCCTCTTCCGAGCACATGATGTCGATGTTGTCCTCCGCGCAGAGGAGCATGGACGCGGCCACGTCGTAGCAGCTCGTAGCCATTGCTAGCTACCCTACCGCAGGTAGTGCCAAACCAGCAAAGCCTGGGGCTTTTCTTGGCCTCCCCTCCCCCTCCTGCTCTCGATTCAGATTTCTTGATTGTCGAGTGTTTGGGCAACGAAGAACAGAGGCGACTAGTGGGCAGTGGCGGTCAAGGAAAAAAGGAGGACGAAGCGCCCTGTGGTGCTGCTGCCGCCGTGCGCTTTGTACTTGCGGAACGGAGAGGGGAGGGAGCATTTCGGGAAAGCCCACGCAGCGGTACGCAAAATATTGAGACAGACGAAGCGGGAATGGAGGAGGTCCCGGGATGATCGCCGTGGATGTAGTATTTGCGGTGCGATGAGGCGATGACCCTGGATCCGACGTTCCGGCAGAGGCGGGAGTCACAGCGGCGTCTGAACGCGGATGGGCGGTTGAGATTGGAGATGAATGACGACCTGTGCGACCGAAATGTTGCCGCTCACATTATTATTATTTGTGGTACTCGCCGTGTAAACACATTGCAACATGGGTTTTGTACCCTTTTTCTTCATTACGAGACCTGTGAGACGAAAGCAAATATTGACATGAGCTAATTGCATGGGGTAGTGCTAGGCGTCCCGGGGGATCGGGAGTTTCTATCCCCCTGCTCCGCTGATTGACACATGTCCCGTGGACTTTTCCCTCGTGTAAGACCGCAAACTCCTCGACCGAAAAAACGGCCTACGATTCTGACCGCCGCCCACATTGAAGCCCATCGATGAGAACCCATACCAACCACCCCCATCGGTCATCTCCGGCTAGATACCTCGCTGGCCCCAACCACGCTGGTAGCACCGCCGACGGCCGGTCGGAGCATCAGTAGTGTCGTCGCCGGCCAGCACGTAGCACCGCCGCTGGCCTGTGGTACCAAGCGGCCGACGCCGTTGTAGCGAAGCGTCGTCGCGCTTGTAGCAGGTCGCCGTCGCCTCTGTAGCAAAAGCGTCGTCGCTTCTGTAGCAAGTTGCCGCCACAGGCGACGTTGTTGTAGCAAGAGGCCGACGCCATTGTAGCGAAGCGCCACCGCGCGTGTTGCAGGTCGCCGCCGCCTCTGCAGCAAGTCGCCACCACAGCCAACGCTGTTGTAGCAAGCGGTCGACGCCGTTGTAGCGAAGTGCCGTCGCGCTTATAGCAGGTTGCCACCGCCTCTGTAGCAGGTCCCCGGTGCCTCTGTAGCACGTCGCCGCCGAGCAAAACAAGGCGCCGTCGCCTATAGCAGGGCACCGCCGCGCTTGTAGCAAGCGACAACGCTGCTTGTAGCAAGAGCTGCAGCCGCTGTAGCAGAGCGGCGTCGCCACTTGTAGCATCAGAGCCGAGGTGTTTCTCCTCCGCATCCAGAGGCCATCGCGGGGGAGCTCGATTTTTTGATCGCGCCTCTAGCTTTCATGGTCACCGTCGAGTAAAATAGATGCAGGGAAAAAGGACGAGGAGGTGCGTGGGGCTAGCGGTGGGCAAGAGGAGGTGCGCCACGCCGTCGGCGAGGGAGGAGGTGGTTGGGCTCGATGGCATGGCGTGCAACTGCGGGTTGGGAGAGATCACCCCATGGAGTCAATTTGGGGAAGAAAGGAGAAGGGAGGGATAAGACTAGAAAACGTGTGTGGGACCCACCGGGAAGGGGTATGTTTCTCTCCACCTTGAGCGAACGCGGGGCATTGATGAGTGCATATTTACATCATGTTTTACATTATTATTTTGCATTGTAAATGTAGGATCTTGGTATTTTACGGCGCTAGCGCACACATTTTATGTCTGTTTTCAGCAAGATCGTGACAGATGATGGATCCAATGGCTACAATTATTGAAGCAGATGTACTATGGAGAAAAGGAGTCAAAAACAACGTAAATCGCTTATTTGGAAAATATTAATAATACCATAAGAAAACCAGAAGCGAACAAGGGAGGCAGAGAGCCCCACGACCAACTATACGGCAGGAGCAACTCTTCTGCCCGTATAGCTCCGGTCGTATAGTTGGCGCCGCCTCCGCCTCGTCAAATAGTTTCATCCCATGTAATTGGTTCGGAGATACGACATACAGAATGCCCAGAAATCGTAGAAACCTCATCTCCGAAAGGCATCTGGAGGGGGAACTCATCCACAAGGGATCCATTTTCACCCTGCGCGGATCCAGGAGGCTAAGGCATCCATCTTTATCATCCACTGTTGCATCACCACCATCTCCATTCATCCCATCTACATCTTGTCTAGATCTTGTTGTAATTCCTATACTCGTTGTGGATTTATACAAGTACTATTCATCTATGATTGTTTCCATTATCATTACCACGATGTTGATTGCCTCCATGTCTGAGTAGATCATTAGTTCTTAGGGAGATGGAGAAATCCTAGTATGAAATTGAAATAAGATAAAGTCTATTATGATATTCATCGTTGTGACCATGTGTTAGATTCTCTACATCTTGATGTTGAGAGAAGCCGGCCTCTCAATATTTGCCTCTTGCGGCGACTTGATGGAGAGAACTACTTGTTGGTAGACGGAGGCGTGCTAGCACTTACAGTGACTAGAAAGCTGTTGGCACTCCTTATGTATCAACTTGGGAAATCGAGGAAACTCACGGAACACTATCCATGCCATGGTATACGTCCTATGGGATTACGTCCCTTAATAGCGCAGTAATTCGATTGATGTCGATTACTGACAGTTGTGGTTATGAGGATGATGTCAGCAGCGATTGTTGCCTATTCGCCCACATACAGAGTTCCTCCCACATATACATAGTTGAGAATGTTCATGATGATAATCTTTATCTTAAATCTTCACAAATACTAGCGGTGTATCCGCTACTCCCTGAGAACGCCGTTTCCCTACTACAGTTTCAATCTCTCTTACATACGCGATACTTACTTTCTGTATTAAGTTATTTTGCTTTACTTTATTATTGCTCTTATACCCAAAACCCAAAAACACATTTTTACACGATACTCGCATTTTATCTTGTTACTTAGAACTTTATCTAGCATTTCTATCGCAATATTTATTTCAAGAATTATTAGACTTCAGACTCCTGCTCCCTCTGGGATCGATATCTTTATTTTGAAACTAGCTACAAACGATCTATGCACTTGCAGTAATCAAGCTATTTTCTGGCGCTGTTGCCAGGGAGCTAAGCGTTGTAAGTATTTTAGTTTTGTCTTATTTATTTTTGTCTTGCAAAGTTTTGTTCTGAGTTACAGGTTTTCACCAACATGATGGAGTTTGAGCATATGACTAGTACTAACCCACTCAACCACTTTGGAAAACCCTATGATATTTATAAAAGAGACAACTCCAATGAGAAGACAAGGGGGTTTGAAATAAATCCTCTACTACTTAGTATTCTACATAAGAAGCAGTTTACTAGAGATGAAGAAGATCCAGATCCATATGAGCATATTGCATGTTTTAAAGATATATGTCACACTTTTCTATTGACAAGATATACTGCTGATGTGGTAAGGGTTAAACTTTTTAGTCAAACTTTGATAAGTACAACTCTCTCATGGTATAGATCTCTACCCCCTGAAGCTACTACTACTTGGGATAATTTAGCCTGTGAATTTCTATCAAAATATTATCCATTATCAAAATCTTTTGGAATCAGGCGTCTTATAATGACTTGGAAGAATCGTTCTAATGAAGGACTAGTAAGAGATTATATTAGATTTAAAGATTTACTACGACTATGTCCTCATCATGATTTGCCTGAATGGTATTTACTACATATCTTTTATGGCGGTTTAATTGAACCTAATAAAATTGAACTAGACTCTTTCACAGAAGGAGCCTTTATGAATCTTCCTATACCTAAAGCTTGGGCTTTACTTAATAGAATTCATGATCATAGAGTTTCATGGAATTTTGGTCTAGGAAGTGAAGGGGACGTAGAAATAGAGCATGATTGTATTCATGACTATAATAAAAAAGGCCATGTTAAAGAATCATCTAAAGAACTTTATCTAGATTAAGATCTTGTGTTGCAAGTTGTTAAAGATTTTACAAAACATATTAAAGCTCCAAAGGAGGGTCCAGTAAGGTATGATCCACCACTCGAACCAGAAAATAAAAGAGAAGATAAAGCAACACTTGCCTCCGTAGAACCAATATATGAAGTGCCTTTCCCTAATACTGCACAAAAGCATATTTTTGAATATGAATAGGTCAAAGAAGTACAAGAAAAGAGGGAAGAGGAAAGCATGCCAGAAGTTGTGGAACATCTGAAGGAAACCAAAGATGAAGAGGTAACCAAGGAAGCAATTATGGCTATGTACTCACACCGTAATATAGTTGAACTTGATGTAGAGACTTCCATATTGGTTGAAGGTAAAACAAAGGTAAAAGATGTAGGTAAGCCTATTCTTCCCTGCATATTTAAGGAAACCTCTCATTACGGTTTATGTGATCTTGGCACCGAAGTTAATGCTATATCTTATGATTTCTAACTAGAAATAAAAGAAGAAATAGAACCGGCTACAATTGAAAATACTGATATAACAATTATGCTAGCCAATAAAAACCTTAGAATTGCAATGGGAGTAGTTGACAATGCAACTGTCACAATTGGCAACAAAAACTTTCCTATCGATTTTGTAGTTGCTGATATGCCAGCTGACACTTTTTGCCATATTATATTTGGAAGAACCTTTTTGGGTGATATAGGTGCCTATGTTAATTTCAAGAAGGCGATTGTGTCTCTTAAGCTTGGGGAACGGAAAATAAATTCCATTTTTCCAAATTTAAAGACAGACCTCCACAAATACAAGAAGAAGAGGAAGAGAGAACCATGGAGGAAATGGCGGCTCTTTTCTTTGGTAATCAAGAAGAAGAAATAAATGAAGATCCAAATTATGAAGAAATAGTTATGGAGGGCAAGTCCCTAGAAGAACTAGAAGATGGATTCGATTCACTTCCTATTTTGGGACCTCCAACTGATGAGGCTTTTGAAGATCTATAAAAGAGTGGGGACGAGAAATTACCACCAGCAGAGTTGAAGACTCTACCAGATAATCTCAAATACAGGTTTTTAGATGATACCAATAAATTCCCTGCTATTATTAGTGCTAAACTTTCAGGAGAAGAAGAATAATAACTCATGAGGATACTTAAGGAGCATCACCAAGCCTTTCGGTACACAATGGATGACTTGAAGGGCATTAGTCCCATGATAGCCGTCCATCGAATATTCATGGAAGAAGGTGCAAAACCAGTTGTGGAATTTAATAGAAGATTGAAGCCTAGAATGGAAGAAGTAGTAAGAAAAGAAATTGTACGCCTACTGGATGCAAGTATAATCTATCATGTCAAAGAGAGTGATTGGGTAAGTCCTATTCATTGTGTCCCTAAGAAGGGCGGTTTTACTGTTATTCCTAATGAAAACAATAAACTAATACCTACTAAAATTATTGTTGGGCACAGGATGTGCATAGATTTCAGGAAATTAAATAAAGAAACTAGGAAAGATCAGTATCCATTACCGTTCATAGATCAAACTTTAGAAAGGTTAGCAAACCATACTCATTTTTGTTACTTGGGCGGAGACTCTGGTTTCTCTGAAATAGCTGTTCATCCGGATGACCAACTTAAAACAACTTTCATAAGTCCTTACGGTTTACATGCTTACCGACATATGCCTTTTGGTCTATGTAATGCTCCAGCTACTTTTCAACGATGTATGACTGCTATTTTTGCTGA
This sequence comes from Avena eriantha, assembly GCA_910589775.1. Classification (NCBI taxonomy): domain Eukaryota; kingdom Viridiplantae; phylum Streptophyta; class Magnoliopsida; order Poales; family Poaceae; genus Avena; species Avena eriantha. The sequence continues at coordinate 226,678,992 of OU342744.1, forward strand.
TTTTATAGGACTTATAATGGAAGTATTTATGGATGACTTTTCTGTCTATGGAACTTCATTTACTAGTTGCTTGAATAATGTCTCAAGAGAGTTTTGCAACGTTGTGAAGAAACTAATCTTGTCCTAAACTGGGAGAAGTGCCACTTTATGGTCAAAGAAGGTATAGTCCTCGGACACAAGGTATCAGGTAAGGGAATTGAAGTTGATAGAGCTAAGGTTGAAGCAATAGAGATAATGCCACCACCTAGGGATATTAAAGGTATAAGGAGTTTTCTTGGTCATGTGGGTTTTTACAGAAGGTTCATTAGAAATTTCTCTGGGATATCTAAACCTTTGACTAACCTCTTGCAAAAGGGAATGAGATTTAATTTTGATGATAAGGTTCTTGAAGCCTTTGATAAACTAAATAATACTTTAACTCATGCTCCCACCATTAAACCACCTATTTGGGATACAACCTTTGACTTAATATGTGAAGCTAGCGATGATATTGTAGGAGTAACTCTTGGACAACATATTAGTCATAGATTTAATATTATACATCATGCTAGTAGAACTCTCAATGGTGCTCAAAAGAATTACCCTAAGGAAGAAAAGGAACTGTTTGCTGTATTTTTCTCTTGCGATAAATTTCGTTCTTTTATAGTTGATGCAAATGTAAGAGTTCACACGGATCGTGATGGCTTAAAAGAACTCCTTGAGAGGAAAGAACATAAGCCAAGACTAATCCATTGGATTCTTTCACTACAAGAATTTGAGTTGCAGATTATGTAGAGGCAAGAAATAAAAATATTAGATGCAGTGTATATGTTTGCCCAGGAAGACACCAATCTTATTGAGAGGAACTTTAGTCCTAGTGATTTTCATTTACGGGAATTATCTAATGAACTAAAGTCAATTCCTCCAAGAGAGAAGGAGTCCTTGTTGTGGGAGGAACTTTTCATCCCCGATTAAACAAGTGGTAAGTGCAAGGTAAGTGTTCTTACTCAAATAACTGATTTATTTTCACAATTTTTACTCTTGAAAATTCTGTTTTCGAAATCCTTGTGTTTTTCTAAAGTTTTAGAGGGGTTTTACCAACTATACAGACAGAGTTATACGACCGGAGAGGGGGATCCTGCCGTATAGTTGGTCATTAAACTCTCTGTATCATCTTTGTGAAATTGTTTTTGATATCTAAGCCTATACGGTCGCAACTATATGACCGGAGCAAAAATTCTGGCAGTATAGTTGGTCGTTGAACTCTCAGATAGTTTTTCTTTTTAGTGTATGTATCTATACGGTCGCAACTATACGACCGGAGCAAAAATTCAGGCCATATAGTTGGTCATTAAACTCCTAGACACTTTTAATTTTTGGTGTTTGAATCTATACGGTCACAACTATACGACCGGAGCAAAAATTCTAGCCATATAGTTGGTCGTTAAACTCTTAGACACTTTTTCATTCGATCTTTCTTTTATATTCATAAAAAAAAAGAAAAAAAGAAAAAAACTTTATTGTCGGTTCCGAGTCGTGATTTAATTGACCTGGACTCGAGATATTTGGAAATATCTGCCCGAAACCAACTATACGGCCGGACCTATATGGGTCGCGCTCGTATAGTTGGTCGTTACGCGGTAGGACACTTCCAAATCAGTGATTTCTTTCCCTGTTTCATTTGGATTCTTTTCTTGGACGACAATTTGGTGTTTCTCGCGAGTTTTACCGACCTCTGACCCCTCTTATATACTGCCATTGTCTCTGTCAACACCCAGATTTTTAATCCCAGATGCCTATTATGCCATACATCGCAATCCCAGGATTACCATTTTTGCGAGACATAATAGATTGGATATCACAGTACATCATCCATTATAAACCATAATAAGGTTTTACACAAATAAAAGATCTCATGATCCAGTCTTAGTACAAACAAGTAGTGGAATAAATAGCGTAACGGTGGGCTCCATCTTCAGTGTCACATGCATTGCTGACGATGGGAGATGATCCTAGTTGTTGTAGCCGTCCTGCTGTCCTCCTTCAGGGTAGTCCTCCTCATAGTCTGGCCATGGGAATAGCTAGGGACAAAAGCCATGAGTACTCTTTAAGTACTCACCAACTATCAGTAACAAGTAAGGTAGCTCTAGTAGGAAAATGCTAACTCTAAGTTTATTTGTAAAGTTATGTTTGAAACCTAAGCTAAGTTCACAAACAAAGAAAGATAAAATAAAGCTTGAAATCACCTAAGTGGGAACTTAGTTTTCATAGTCACAACCATGTTGTGGTCAAGTCGTGTCACAATTCATTTCCTAAGTCATTTTGAAAATATCTGACAACAGATATGGCCACTCCAACTGTCCATAACTGCGGACGCGGCTATTCGAATAGTTTGACACTCTGCAGAGGTGGTACACTTTCACCACAAAATTCAATACATCTGTCAGGGATAACCATGAATCATCATACTTAGTATGCAGATAATCAAACATAACCTTTCCTTTACACACTCTAGTATAAGCACCTCTCATATGAGCTTGGCCTCCTAGCCATGGCCATTTGCCATCTTGGGCACTGCATAGGTGGACAACATTGAGAGATAGCCTTAGCTCAAACCTCTCCCGCGAGGGAACTCATACTAATGCATATAAACTTCCGGCTAAGCCTTACCCAATTCAGGTATTGTGGTTGTATGGTAAATTTGGAATGGTATCGCATCCGAACCCAACCATCAGTTTTTTTATAAAAGGGCTAAGGTGAAGGGAATATGCCCGAGAGGCAATAATAAAGTGGTTATTATCTTATTCCATGTTTATGATAAATGTTTATTTTGCATGCTATAATTGTGTTAATTGGAAACGTTAATACATGTGTGTTTAATAAACAAAATACAAAGTTCCTAGTAATGCCTCTCATATAAACTAGCCCGTTGATTAACAAGATGATCAAGGTTTCCTGATCATGGACATTGGATGTTGTTAATAACGAGGTCACAACGTTGGTGGAATGATGTGATGAACATTCATCCGAAGTATAGCATTACGATCAAAGTCATTATGTTTATATTGCTACAACATGATACGAAGTAATTTTAGTCATTAGACCATGAGATCATGTTAATTGCTAACACCAGAAGAGTATCTTGCTAACACCAAACGTCACACTATAACAGCGTGACTATAAATGTGGGTTCAGTGCTACGAAGGTGTTATGTTGAGGCTCAGGGATCAAGAGTGGGATTTGTCCATCCCGGTGACGGATAGATATACTCTGGGACCTCTCGGTGATATCACATTAAGATAGCTTGCAAGCAAGTAATGAGATCACTAGAATGTTATATCACGGGAACGAGAAAAGAGTGCATGTCGGTAATGAGATCAAACTAGGTATTTGGATACCGATGATCGAATCTCGGACATGTATTATATCATGAGACAAAGGGATTTAGTTACTAGCGTTAAAGGTTCTCATGATCACAGAAATCATCGTTGAATGTGTAGGAGTCAGTATGGATCTCCAGGTCCTGCTTTTGATTATTGATCTGAGAGGGGTCTCGATCATGTCTGCATTATTCGCGAACTATAGGGTGACACACTTAAGGGATACCGACACCATTTGGAGCAAATATGTTTCAGATAAAGATTTAAGAAAACGCTGGAATTATTTCAATTGACACCGAAACTGTTTCGGGTGAAATTGCTGAAATTGGTTCTGCATGTAATATTGAAATGTTGCAGGGGGTTTTATGTGAATGTTTGTTAATTAAATTAATTAACAAAATTCTGAATAAAAATAATAAAAGAGTTTTATTAAATGAGAGAGCATTAAATTTGGAGAAATTTAATGCATTTAAAGTGGAGACTTTAAAAGAGAATGTGAAGGGGCATTTTAATGTGGAGGGGTTACCACCACATGAATGAGGAGGCGAGGAGTCACCCTCCCATGGGGCGCTGGCCATAGGGGAGGGGTACCCCCTACTCCTATAAAAGTCCCCCCTCACACCCCTTCTTCCTTACACCTCCTCGTGAAGGATCTCTCTCCCCCTCTAGTATTATTACCCCATGGTCTCGGATTAGCGAGATACATGTTCCCGGTGGCTTTATCTGGAAAGGAGTTGCTGCTTCCGCTGCTTTGCTGGAGCGAGGGACGGAGGTTGTCGAGGTACTGGATGTGTGTGATCACGGATGCACCGCTGCTTTGCGGTGCTGGACTTGCTGGAGCTGGATCTAATGGACATGCTGGAGCCGGACCTGCTGGACTTCATCACGATCTTGAGATCGGCAAGTGTACGACTACATCATCCACGAGTTCCAACTCGTTAACAAAGCTTTGTTGTCTTTGAGGGTAAGTTCTCTATGGATGTATATCCACCCGTTGCTTGTATCTAGTAGATAGATCTTGGCGTATAGTTCCCATCGTAGGAATTTTTTTGTCTTCTATGCTGCGAACCCAACAGTGCTATCAGAGCCTGATCTATGCGTAGGTGCTTTGCACGGGTAGTACACATATGTTTATATGTGGGCGATGATGATCATGTTATTGCTTCTTTCATGTATTTTAGATATTGGTGGCATAGTGGGATGAAGCGGCCCGGACCAACCTTACATGTCATCGTACATGACACTGGTTCCACGACTGACATGCAACTAGTTTTGCATAAGTGGATGGCGGGTGTCTGTATCTCCTACTATAGTCAATATCTGATTTACAACGAGTTGCTAATAACTTGGTTATCCTCGTTGTGGTTCCATGTTCGTAGGTGAGAATGGTTCTATCTCCGAAAGCCCTAAGCCACGTAAAACTTGCAATGGATAATTAGAGGCGTCTAGTTTAGATCGTTGCTGGGAAAGTGTCATGATATGGTAATGTTGTAAGTAGATGTATGATAGATACTCTTACAACACACCTAACGTGTAAGTTCCATAGACATTGGCCTTACACACAAAGGAATGATAGAGATCATACCACGATGCATATGATGGTGATGAAATGCATGGACCATATCATCCCACTTTACACATATGATGTTCGCATCTTATATTGCTTGTTTGGCGTTTTAGTAGCATTATAAGATGATCCCTCATTTAGATATCAAGATAAAATGTGTTCCTCCTTAAGTATGCACCATTTTGTGGATCGTGTTTTGAGGCATCACGTGATGATCGAGTGTTCTCGACTCTACGCTTTCATATAACGGGTGTAAGACAGTTTTACACACGCGAATACTAAGGTTCTTACTTGGCGAGCCTAGCATGTATAGACATGGCATCGGAACACAGACCGAAAGGTTAAGCATGAGTCATATAGTTGATATGATGCCCATATTGATGCTCGCCTTTGAAGCTACACCGACTCACGTGATGATCGGACTTGGTGTAGTGGATTTGGTTCATGTAATCACAAAAAAGGCACGAGGGATGTCGTTTTTGAGTGGGAGTTCATTTCTAATTTGGATTAGTCGAACTCAATTTGTCATAAACTAAATCGAAGTAAATTTTCATAATTTGTTGTAGTCATTGGGGTATGTTCACTACCTTATGCTTAGTTTTAATTGAGATAATAGAACTATAGAATTCTGGATATTTACTTTACGAACTGGTATCGTATTGTTTTGAATGTCAATTTAAAGTTTAGAAGTCCTATTGCAAACTTTCAGCAAACTCTATTTACTCCATGAAGTTTAATAAGTAGTATTAAATCAAGAGTAAGAATTCCAATGTTAGTATCTAAAGTATCATGTGTGCCTCCATGATTTTTGATATTCAAAAGTTTTTTTATTATCAAGATTATCTAGGAGCTGAAAAATTGTTTCAGAAACCATCATGTGTGAAATATATTGTGATATATGAATCAATGTTTTTGGTTGCATTATGATAGAGTATAATTTAGCAAAATACATGTTCTCATATTATGAGAATTTGTGAAGGAAGGCATCCAGATATCTCAAAAAGGTTTTTGGGAACTAACATTATACTCGCGATTCTTCCTTACAGGCTATAGTAGTTTGATCATGAAAGTTGTCATGATAAGGATGAATAGAAGATGTAAGTAAAATGTTTACTACACTAATAGATTACTAAAGAATGGATTTTTGAAAGAATACCAAAACATTTGATGATGGTGATCCACTTCAAAGTGCAAGTCCAAAGGTATTAATATTTGACTATATACGCTTTGTACTATGTGTCATGTGAATGACACCACTATTGATGTTGATAGATTCTTTTAAAAGGAAAAGGAATTGCTGAAAGAGAATCTATAAAATATTTAGCAGAAATGAAAAAGTTGGAAATGTCCAGCTTAGGTATATAGAAGATACACATGTTATGGTTGTATTCCTTGCTTGTTAAACAATGTGGTTCTTAGGTATTGGATACCGAATAGGTTGGTATGAAGTGTCATACAGGACAACGCAATTCATGAACTACAATGGCCTAAGTAACTAGCAAGAGAATAAGTGATGATGTTCATCGAAAACAAATAAAGTGTTATTGTGTTTTTCGTTGTCATCAGACCTAGCCTTCAAGATTTGTTTTAATAATTGTTATTTTGTTTCGGTATTACGAGAACAATGGTTGTTCAAATAATTACCGTATTCCATAAAGGATAGATGAACTTTTACAAGTATAGTTGGAGAAATCACATCCATAAACATTATTGCTAAAATGTCGTAAGACAAATGATTGGAAGATCACTTATGAAGTGACATCGCTGTTTGTATTATATTGGAAATAAAACATGAAGAAACTCCATGTTGATGGATTTCTGGAGTCTTTGATTTTGATCAATGACGCTTGTGAAACTTTCCTCGAGATAATTGAAACTTTGTTCATAGGCCAAAGAGGAACAGATGACTAACTTATTGGAAATTGTGCATGCTGATGTGCATAGTCCATTATGTGTAGCTATATGCGATGGATCTTTTTGCTTCATATGCTTTCTCCAGAAATTTGAGTGAATATATCTATATATTTACTTAATAAGGAAGAAGTATGAAACATTTGAAAATTGTTCAAAGACTTTCAAGATGAAGTGGGAAATCATTGTAACAAGAAAATAAAGAGTTTATGATTCGATCATAAAGGAAGATATTTGAGTTACATGTTTAGCAAAAACACCTAAGATTTGAGAAATTGTTCCATGATTTGTGTTTCCCGATAAACCATAGGAGTATGGCATATTCGAGAGATGAAATAAAACCATGTTTGACATGGTAAGATCAAAGGTGTCATTTATAAAACTGCCATTATGTTTTAAGGATAGAAGCTTTAGAGACTACCGCTTTTACACTGAAAAGAGCACCATCGTGATCCGTTGAAATGACACCATATAAGTTATGGTTTGGGATAAAACCCGAATTGTCTTTTCTTAAATTTTGGTATGCCATGCATAAGTAAAATGTTTACAACCAAAGTTGGATAAGCACGTCTTTGTAGGTTATCCCAAATAATTTGTTGGGAATTTCTCCATAACACCGAGGACAAAAGAGTTTGTTACTTAGAACATCAAGTTTCTTGAGAAGGAATTTTTTCGCGAAAAGTTAAGTGGGAGGACAATAGAACTTTGATAAGGTTGTTGAACCTTAGCTATATGTGCTAAGTAGCGTAGCGCCGGAAAGTGTCCCGGTGGTGGCCACAATGCTCATGGCTCCCATGATTACGAAGGTTGTAATCTCGGAGATTAGAGTTCATATTGAACCGTGTGGGTCGGTAAGAATCAAATAGTGATATTTGATAAACAAGTCGTTATTGTTTTGACAATGATGAACCGACTGCATGCAAAGAAGAGATGATGGGCCCTGACTCCATAAAATGAATAGAAGTCATAGAATCCGTGATAGTATCCATGCACGAGAAATCAAGTTTCTGAACTTGGAAGACCCTCCGAAAAGGCGTGAAGCCTATCGGTCGTGTTTGGATTTATAAAGAAATAGACATGGATGCTTAACATCTATGAAATAGTCGACATGCCGGAAAGAAGTTTACAACAATGTTCAAGGAGTTGACTATGACAAGATTTGATCTTTCATACGGATTAATGTAGCAACCACTACATATAATTTGGTATATGGTAGTTGAATAAACAAAACGAGGTTCTTCTAATAGAATGGTTACCTAGGACGTGGTGTACTGATACATTGCAAATGTATCTATAATTTTTGATGTTCCATGCTTGGTTTTATCCACTTTCTTGTGTTTTGTTCCAACTTTGGAGTACTTTTCATATGATTTCTTGGACTAACCTATTAACAAGAGCCACAGTGCCAGCTGCCTATTTTCTGCTGTTTTTGGTTCCAGGAAAGTCAGAAAATGAATATTCTCGGAATTGGACGGGACAAAAGCCAAAGTGCCTATTTTTCTGGAAGTGATCAAGTGCCGGAATACGAGACGGAGAGGGACCAGGGGGCCACAACACCACCTGGCCGCGCGGCCTAGCCTGGCCCGCGCCAGGGGGTGGTGAGGCCAACCCTGGCACCCCCTCGGCCTCTCCTTCCGCCTATATATTGCCCTCGGGACGGAAACCCTAAGTACCCGATCAAAAATCCACGAAAGAGTCTGTAGCCGCCGTCATCTCCATCCCTAGATCGGGAGGGATCTGAAGCTCTTCTCGGCACCCTGCCGGAGAGGGGAATTCACCCTGGAGGCCTTCTTCATCACCATGCAAGCCTCCGGTGTGATGCATGAGTAGTTCATCCTTGGACTACGGATCCATGTAGTAGCTAGATGGCTGGTTCTCCTCCTTTGTGCTTTCATGTTTAGATCTTGTGAGCTCCGTTCATGATCAAGATCATCTATTTGTAATTCATACATGTTGTGTTTGTGGGGATCCAATGGATATTGAGATGCTATTTCAGATTGATTATTGATTCTATCATGTCTTTGTTATTTGAGATCTTGCATGCTTTCCGTTGTTGGTAGCTATCTTGGCCAAGTAGATGCTAGAACCTCCAAGAGTTAGTATTTATGCTCGATAGTGGGTTCATGCCTCTGGTAATATGGGGAAGTGACAGAAATCTCTAAGGTACTAGATGTGTTGTTGCTACTAGGGAGAAAACAACAATCCTTTGTTCATAGAACAATCGTATTGTTTACCTTACACGCAGTTCATAAAGCAATAATCTGTTGCTTGCAACTTAATACTGGAGGGGGTTCGGATGATAACCTGAAGGTGGATCATTAGTCATAGATGCAGTTGGATGGCGGTCTATGTATTATGTTGTAATGCCCAATAAAGTCTCAGAGGAGTCAAGATGATTAGTATATGCATATATTGCTTTCTCGGTGTTTGTCAATTGCCCCGCTGTAATTTGTTCACCCAGCATGTTATCTATCTAAGGAGAGCCACCTCTAGTGAACTATGGATCCCGGTCCTTTTTCTTTACATACAATCTATAAACTGTTTCTTCTTTGTGTTTACTTTTTGCAAACTTTTACTTCTTTCCATTCGATAGGTTTAATCCTTTGTTTTCCGCAAAACATGGTGAGATTGACAACCTCCTCGCAAGTTGGGGACAAAGTTCTGTTGCTACTAGCACCGGTAGTGCGCGCTGCCAAAGCTCAGCTAGTAACACCTTTGGGGTGTTTCCTTGCTCCTACTGGTTCAATTAAACCTTGGTTTCATAACTGAGGGAAAACTTACTGCTGTGCTCATCATACCTTCCTCTTGGGGTTCCCAACGAGCTCTACGTCGAAAGTCGAGCGCATCAAGATCTTTTCTGGCGCCGTTGCTGGGGAGTCAAGGACATCTTCACAAGGGGAGTCCCTCATAACCAATCTCTTTACTTTGTTGTTTTTGTTTTGCTTATTTTTCTTTTTGCTTTGTTTGCTTGTTTTGTTATTCAAAAACACAATAAAATTAGTTTTGCAAGTTTGCTTTCTTATTTGAAAACCCAAAAAAAATGACTACTCTTGAAAACACTAAGTTGTGTGACTTCACTAGCACCAACAACAATGATTTTATGAGCACACCTATTGCTCCACCTGTGGCTGAAAATACTTTCTTTGAGATAAAACCTGCTTTGCTCAATCTTGTTATGAGAGAGTAATTTTCTGGTATTGGTAATGAAGATGCTGCTTCCCATCTAAATAACTTTTTTGAACTTTGTGAGATGCAAAATCATAGGGATATAGATGGTGATATTATTAAGCTGAAATTGTTTCCTTTCTCTTTGAGTGGAAAAGCTAAAGAATGGTTGAATTCCTTAACTAGGAATAGTATTGATTCTTGTACTAAGTGCAAAGATGCTTTTATTGGAAAATACTATCCTCCTGCTAAGATTATATCCATGGGAAGTGAAATAATGAAGTTTAAACAACTTGATAATGAGCATGTTGCTCAAGCTTGGGAAAGAATGAAATCTTTGGTAAATAATTGTCCCACTCATGGACTGACTGCTTGGATGATCATCCAACTTTTTATGCAGGATTGAACTATTCTTCAAGGAACTTATTGGATTCAGCGAGGTACCTTTATGACCATCACTTTGGGTGCTGCAACAAAACTTCTGGACAATATGATGGTTAATTATTCTGAATGGCATACTGAGAGAGACCCACAAGGTAAGAAGGTAAATTCTGTTGAGGAAACCTCCTCCTTGAGTGATAAAATTGATATTATTATGTCCATGCTTGTTAATGGGAAAGCCCATATTGATCCAAATAATGTTCCTTTATCCTCTTTGGTTGCTCAAGAAGAGCAAGTTGATGTGAACTTCATAAGAAATAACAAATTTGGCAACAATGCTTATGGAAATTCTTACAACAATAATAAGAGTGCTCCCTCTGAACTTGAAGTTATGCGTAAAGAGTTTATTAGTAAACAAACTGCTTTCCATAAAACTATTGAGGAAAAACTCTCCAATGCTGAAAGAAATATAACATCTTTGGCTGAAGCTCAATCTACTTTGAATAAAATGGCTGCTAAACCTGAAACTATTGAGAATCCCTTTGCAGCTACTAATGCCATACAAGTAAGAATTGATGAAAATGTTAGACTATTAGCTGAATTACATGCTAAGTGGGAAAGAGAAGATGAAATTGCTAGAAACATTAGTGTTTCTACTATCACCACCACTAGTGTTGAGGCTAGTAATAGTTCTACTACTTTAGATGATAAAGTTGATTTTGATCTTGATGGTTGCAATATCTCTGAAGTTATTAAGTTCCTACAAAAGCTTGCTAAAAGTCCTAATGCTAGTGCTATGAACATGGCTTTTACAAAACACATTACTGATGCTCTCATAAAGATTAAAGAAGAAAAGATGAAACATAAAGCTTCTATTCCTATAAAACAAGAATATGGTTGGGAACCCATCATTAATATGAAAGTGAATGACTTTGATTTCAAAGCTTTGTGTGATCTTGATAGTAGTGTTTCTATTATGCCTAGAAGGATTTATGATATGCTTGATTTGCCTCCTCTTGAAGATTGTTACTTGAATGTCCCACTTGATGCTAATGCTAAAAAGAAACTCACGGGGAGTCTTAATGATGTTCTTATTATGGTTAACAATTCCTATGTCCCCATTGATTTCTATGTTTTGGATGTTGAATACAATGCTTCTTGTCCTATTACTCTGGGAAGACCTTTTCTTAGAACTGTTGGTGCCATCATTGATATGAAAGAAGGCACCATTAAATATCAACTCCCACTCAAAAAAATCTATAGAACACTTCCCTAGAAAGAGAGAAAAGATTTCTTTTGCTTCTCCTATGAAAACAAAATTTGGTCTTAATGCTTCTTCATTTGAGAACACTTGATTCTTTATTTGCTTCTTATGCCTAACTTAAAGGCGTTAAAGAAAAGTACTTATTGGGAGATAACCCAAAAGTTTTAGATGAGTCTTGGAAGCTATTACCTCTGTAATAACCTCTCCTTATCCTTTTTATTTGATTTTTATGCCAAGAGTAACCTCTAATGAGAGAGAAGTAATGATTGGGAAAGTTGCTGTCCCGAAACAGATTTCTGTGCTTCACTGAAAAAATTCGTGAGAGAGCTCTGTATTTCGGATTGAGCTGTAGTTTTTTGTGCTTCGGCCCCAGATTGTTATATAACTTTCGTTAGTTCAACACTTTTTGATTTGAGCAACAGAAGGTCTTCGAAAAAAATCGTCTTTACCTGCTGGTCTGTTTTGACAGTTTTCTGCCATTTTCTACATTTGCTTCTTGTTAGTTCCTTCTTGATTTCTTTTGGGGAATTGAGATTTTTGAGGGAAGTGCTACAGTATCTAGTGTTCTAATGGAAGTTTATTTGGTGTTAGAACTGAACCTTAAGACTTATTTATCTTAAGTGCACTAATGTTGCTAATGAGATTGTGTGAAGTTTTGTATGAAGGAAAATTTTCAGGTGTATGGAAGGAATGAGTAATGAGATGAAGGATGGACTAAAGCTAAAGCTTGGGGATCCCACGCGTGTCACCCCAAGAAATATCCAAGACGTACAAGCGTCAAAGCTTGGGGATGCCCAAGGCATCCCCTTCTTCATCAATAAAAATCTCAGGCTTCTTCCAAACGCTTAATTTTTATTGTTTCATGCACAGTTGTGTTTTTCTTGGAGCGTCTTCTTTTTCGTTTTCATTTTGGTTTTTAGTTTCCTTGGTTTGCTTAGTTTTCTGAATAAATTGGTTGGACCCCCTCTTTCATACATTTGGTTTGCAAATAGTTTGGTTTGGTTTGGTTTTGGAAAATAGTAGGAAAGTTCATGCTTCTGTTGTAAAAAGAGCTTGTTTTTGACTGTGGCCTATGCTTTGTCATGCCATGCTTGATATTGTTTTGGCTTTATGCTTAGTATTATTTTCTGTAGCATGAATTGTTATAAATAATTGAGATTGCTTAATGTGCCTTGGATGAATCATGCGTTGTTTTAGCATATTAAAGCATAGTATAGTGGTATTCTCCTTTGATGCTTTATTTGGGTTGACTTGACGCATGCTCACACCATGTTATGACTATCCAAAGTCACCATATCCTTTATGATTCTTTAGTTTTCAACTTGTAGTATCACTTTATGCTTTGATCAATGCTGTTTTGTCGCTCTGCATGATTATGGCCATTATTGCTCTCTTAGTTTGCCGCTCCCAGTCTTTTGCTAGCCTCCACAATAAAGTATGAGTTTCACTCATGCATCTAACTCCCTAAACCAAGTTATTCCGAGGAGTCCACCATACCTACCTACTAGCTTATGCTATTCCAAGTATATTCATGCTTTTGTTTACCTTCCACTTGTTATGAGAAAACTAGTGATTAAAGCTCTCACGAACTTGATGGCACACTTTACTTTTTTGCCTCTAATAAACTTGAACCATTGGGTCCTTCTTTGTTGCGTATATGCTTGCGCTTTATAAGTTGAAATTAGCAGAACCATGTACCATGGGGAACGCTTTCAACATTGCACTTGTACTTTGTACCCCGTTGATATCATGTTCTTTTGCTTACGGATCCCGGCGATGTGAAATAAAAGTGGAACTTGTAAGACCATGGAGTTTGTATGTGTGTTAGAGAAACGCCTGGGCCGCTAGCCTAAGTCATGTCTAATCATGGTGGAAACTTGTAGCATCACCATAATGAGCACTCTATGAAGCATCCTCAATAAAAACCTATGCAAATAGCAAATAAAAAGATCGCTGAGATGCTCATTGTCTGCGTGCCTTGTCATTTTGATTATGGGAAAGCTCCCGTATCATGTGCAAGGGGTACCCCGTTGGCGGTTCTTAATGATACACATATATTTACAATGACAAGAGCTTACTTTGTTGTTTTTTGTTTTGCTTAGTTTCCTTTTGCTTTGTTTGCTTGTTTTGTTCTTAAAAAACACAAAAAATTAGTTTTACAAGTTTGCTTTCTTATTTGAAAAACACAAAGAAATTAGTTGCTATCCTAAGTTGTCACTATGTCTAGCCTTGCTCCAGTCACTATGTCACCCGAGAATATGATTTTCACTTTTAAACAAGGAATTGAGGAAAGTTTTAAGGAAGCTTGGTCTAGAATCTCTGATCTACATGGAAAAACTGAGCCTAAAATGACTCAAAGCTTGTTCCTTAGTAGTTTTTACCTTGGAATTGCTCTTTTCTATAGATATGCTTTGGATGCTGTTGTGGGAGGAGATTTCCTCCATTGTAATGAGGATGATTCTATTAATTCTATAAAGAAATTGATCCTCACTTACAACTTGCCTAGCCAAACTGATACTTCTTTCGCAAAAATATTGGCTAGGGTGGACACTCTTGAGGCTAGCATTACTAGATTAGAGAGTTGCTATAATACGCTTAGGGAGCATCATGATTATGTTCCAAAAAACTCTGAACCATCAACGTGGTTCCCTACGCTAAAGATTGAGATGAACAATGAAACTTTTCAAGCTCGTTGTGATATCATGTCTGAATTTTGCCTTATGCCCAAAGATATTTATAAATCTCTGAATACTTGGGGGCTCATTGAAGGAGGAAAATAAATATCTCTTACTAATAATACTACCATATTACCTCTTGGGATAGCGGAAGGAGTGTTTACAAAGATCATTGGGAAAACGATTTCTATTGATTATCCTGTTATTGAATGTGCAGGAAAAGGACAAATTACACTTGGAAGGTCCCTATTAGAACTCCTTGGAGCAATAATAGATGTGGGAAAGGGGACCATGCACCTTTCTTCTCCACCAAACAATCATATTTTCCCCAAGGTTAAGAATAAAAGTAAGAGAGGTAAGGGCAAGAAAGTTGGTCTTAATGCTTCTTCATTTGAGAACACTTGATTCTTTCTTTGCATCTTATGCCTAACTTAAAGGCGTTAAAGAAAAGTACTTGTTGGGAGATAACCCAAGAGTTTTAGATGAGTCTTCAAAGTTATTACCTCTGTAATAACCTCTCCTTATCCTTTTTATTTGCTTTTTGTGCCAAGAGTAACCTCTAATGAGAGAGAAGTAATGATTGGGAAAGTTGCTGTCCCGAAACAGATTTTTGTGCTTCACCGTAAAAATTCCTGAGAGAGCTCTATATGTCGGATTGAGCTGTAATTTTGTTATCTAACTTTCGTTAGTTCAACACTTTTTGATTTGAGCAACAGAAGGTCTTCGAAAAAAATCGTCTTTACCTGCTGGTCTGTTTTGACAGTTTCCTGCCATTTTCTACATTTGCTTCTTGTTAGTTCCTTCTTGAGTTCTTTTGGGGAATTGAGATTTTTGAGGGAAGTGCTACAGTATCTAGTGTTCTAATGGAAGTTTATTTGGTGTTAGAACTGAACCTTAAGACTTATTTATCTTAAGTGCACTAATGTTGCTAATGAGATTGTGTGAAGTTTTGTATGAAGGAAAATTTTCAGGTGTATGGAAGGAATGAGTAATGAGATGAAGGATGGACTAAAGCTAAAGCTTGGGGATCCCACGCGTGTCACCCCAAGAAATATCCAAGACGTACAAGCGTCAAAGCTTGGGGATGCCCAAGGCATCCCCTTCTTCATCAATAAAAATCTCAGGCTTCTTCCAAACGCTTAATTTTTATTGTTTCATGCACAGTTGTGTTTTTCTTGGAGCGTCTTCTTTTTCGTTTTCATTTTGGTTTTTAGTTTCCTTGGTTTGCTTAGTTTTCTGAATAAATTGGTTGGACCCCCTCTTTCATACATTTGGTTTGCAAATAGTTTGGTTTGGTTTGGTTTTGGAAAATAGTAGGAAAGTTCATGCTTCTGTTGTAAAAAGAGCTTGTTTTTGACTGTGGCCTATGCTTTGTCATGCCATGCTTGATATTGTTTTGGCTTTATGCTTAGTATTATTTTCTGTAGCATGAATTGTTATAAATAATTGAGATTGCTTAATGTGCCTTGGATGAATCATGCGTTGTTTTAGCATATTAAAGCATAGTATAGTGGTATTCTCCTTTGATGCTTTATTTGGGTTGACTTGACGCATGCTCACACCATGTTATGACTATCCAAAGTCACCATATCCTTTATGATTCTTTAGTTTTCAACTTGTAGCATCACTTTATGCTTTGATCAATGCTGTTTTGTCGCTCTGCATGATTATGGCCATTATTGCTCTCTTAGTTTGCCGCTCCCAGTCTTTTGCTAGCCTCCACAATAAAGTATGAGTTTCACTCATGCATCTAACTCCCTAAACCAAGTTATTCCGAGGAGTCCACCATACCTACCTACTAGCTTATGCTATTCCAAGTATATTCATGCTTTTGTTTACCTTCCACTTGTTATGAGAAAACTAGTGATTAAAGCTCTCACGAACTTGATGGCACACTTTACTTTTTTGCCTCTAATAAACTTGAACCATTGGGTCCTTCTTTGTTGCGTATATGCTTGCGCTTTATAAGTTGAAATTAGCAGAACCATGTACCATGGGGAACGCTTTCAACATTGCACTTGTACTTTGTACCCCGTTGATATCATGTTCTTTTGCTTACGGATCCCGGCGATGTGAAATAAAAGTGGAACTTGTAAGACCATGGAGTTTGTATGTGTGTTAGAGAAACGCCTGGGCCGCTAGCCTAAGTCATGTCTAATCATGGTGGAAACTTGCAGCATCACCATAATGAGCACTCTATGAAGCATCCTCAATAAAAACCTATGCAAATAGCAAATAAAAAGATCGCTGAGATGCTCATTGTCTGCGTGCCTTGTCATTTTGATTATGGGAAAGCTCCCGTATCATGTGCAAGGGGTACCCCGTTGGCGGTTCTTAATGATACACATATATTTACAATGACAAGAGCTTACTCGTGACCAAAGTTGAGTAGTATGAGGATCGGCCTTCGTAAGTAAGGGGCATGAGATTTCGGTTTATAACTTGTCAAGCATATCCTCTTAGTTGTGTCACTTTAACCTTAATCACCTTCAAGATGCTTATGATAGGGGCAATGAGAGCTGAAAACTACAAGTACCATAATTTTTGGAAGCTCTTTATGAGACTTGAATCCCTACTTCCTTTTACAAAAGGCCTTTCTTCCACCATTATATTGAGTCTCCACCTTCTATCTTTATGCACCTACTTTGAGAGCATAGTGGCCATTCTTAGTTCTATGTACATTGTCCCAAGACTAGTTGATTGATGCATAACTTGTTATTGCTTGTTTGAAACTATTTTATCTAGTCACTCTTATGAACTTTGAAGGTGTCCTATGCATTTATATTTGCTAGTCTATTGAGGGACAAGTTGAATACTATTATGCTATGTTTTCTTTATGTAAAACAAACAAACGTCTTGCAAAGCATTGTTATTCATGAATCTTTTGTTTGTGCCTTTTCATGTTGCATCATAGTTTCTTTGCCTATTGCTAGAACTTTGTCTTTCATGTTATGATTGAAGTACTATGATCCCAACTTTGAATATTTTGCAAATACTTTGATCAAGTCTTTGATGGTGCATGTCACCTCAAAAATTATTCTTTCTTTTTATCACTTACCTACTCGAGGACGAGCAGGAGTTTAGCTTGGGGATGTTGATACATTGCAAACGTATCTATAATTTTTGATGTTCCACGCTTGGTTTTATCCACTTTCTTGTGTTTTGTTCCAACTTTGGAGTACTTTTCATATGATTTCTTGGACTAACCTATTAACAAGAGCCACAGTGCCAGCTGCCTGTTTTCTGCTGTTTTTGGTTCCAGGAAAGTCAGAAAATGAATATTATCAGAATTGGACGGGACAAAAGCCAAAGTGCCTATTTTTCCGGAAGTGATCAAGTGCTAGAATACGAGACGGAGAGGGACCAGGGGGCCACTACACCACCTGGCCACGCGGCCCAGCCTGGCCCGCGCCAGGGGGTGGTGAGGCCAGCCCTGGCACCCCCTCGGCCTCTCCTTCGACCTATATATTGTCCTCGGGACGAAAAACCTAAGTACCCGATCAAAAATCTACAAAAGAGTCTGTAGCCG
The DNA here is from genome assembly GCA_910589775.1 of Avena eriantha. NCBI lineage: Eukaryota > Viridiplantae > Streptophyta > Magnoliopsida > Poales > Poaceae > Avena > Avena eriantha. The sequence goes on from OU342744.1 coordinate 226,696,843, forward strand.
CCGTCATCTCCATCCCTAGATCGGGAGGGATCTAAAGCTCTTCCCGGCACCCTGCCGGAGAGGAGAATTCACCCTGGAGGCCTTCTTCATCACCATGCAAGCCTCCGGTGTGATGCATGAGTAGTTCATCCTTGGACTACGGATCCATGTAGTAGCTAGATGGCTGGTTCTCCTCCTTTGTGCTTTCATGTTTAGATCTTGTGAGCTCCATTCATGATCAAGATCATCTATTTGTAATTCATACATGTTGTGTTTGTGGGGATCCGATGGATATTGAGATGCTATTTCAGATTGATTATTGATTCTATCATGTCTTTGTTATTTGAGATCTTTCATGCTTTCCGTTGTTAGTAGCTATCTTGGCCAAGTAGATGCTAGAAACTCCAAGAGTTAGTATTTATGCTCGATAGTGTGTTCATGCCTCTGGTAATCTAGGGAAGTGACAGAAATCTCTAAGGTACTAGATGTGCTGTTACTACTAGGGAGAAAACAACAATCTTTTTTTATAGAACAATCGTATTGTTTACTTTACACGCAGTTCGTAAAGCAATAATCTATTGCTTGCAACTTAATACTGGAGGGGGTTCAGATGATAACCTGAAGGTGGATTATTAGTCATAGATGCAGTTGGATGGTGATACATTGCAAATATATCTATAATTTTTGATGTTCCATGCTTGGTTTTATCCACTTTCTTGTGTTTTGTTCCAACTTTGGAGTACTTTTCATATGATTTCTTGGACTAACCTATTAACAAGACCCACAGTGCCAGCTACCTGTTTTCTGCTGTTTTTGGTTCCCGGAAAGTCAGAAAATGTATATTCTCGGAATTGGACGGGACAAAAGCCAAAGTGCCTATTTTTCGGAAGGGATCAAGTGCCAGAATACGAGACGGAGAAGCGCCAAGGGCCGGCCACACCACCTGGCCACGTGGCCAGGCTGGGCCCGCGCCAGGGGGTGGTGTGGTGTGGTGGCTCCCGGCACCCCCTCGACCTCTCCTTCTGCCTATAAGTTGCCCTCGGGACGAAATCCCTAAGTACCCAATCAAAAATCCACGAAAGAGTCTATAGCCGCCGTTATCTCCATCCCTAGATCGGGAGGGATCTGAAGCTCTTCCCGACACCCTGCCGGAGAGGGGAATTCACCCTGGAGGCCTTCTTCATCACCATGCAAGCCTGCGGTGTGATGCTGTGAGCAGTTCATCCTTGGACTATGGATCCATGTAGTAGCTAGATGGCTGGTTTCTCCTCCTTTGTGCTTTCATGTTTAGATCTTGTGAGCTCTGTTCATGATCAAGATCATCTATTTGTAATTCATACATGTTGTGTTTGCGAGGGATCCGATGGATATTGAGATGCTATTTCAGATTGATTATTGATTCTATCATGTCTTTGTTATTTGAGATCTTGCATGCTTTCCGTTGTTAGTAGCTATCTTGGCCAAGTAGATGCTAGCAACTCCAAGAGTTAGTATTTATGCTCGATAGTGGGTTCATGCCTCTGGTAATCTGGGGAAGTGACAGAAATCTCTAAGGTACTAGATGTGCTGTTGCTACAAGGGAGAAAGCAACAATCCTTTGTTCATAGAACAATCGTATTGTTTACTTTACACGCAGTTCGTAAATCAATAATCTGTTGCTTGCAACTTAATACTGGAGGGGGTTCGGATGATAACCTGAAGGTGGATTATTAGTCATAGATGCAGTTGGATGGCGGTCTATGTATTATGTTGTAATGCCCAATCAAGTATCAGAGGAGTCAAGATGATTAGTATATGCATGTATTGCTTTCTCGGTGTTTGTCAATTGCCCGCCACCTCTAGTGAACTATGGATCCCGGTCCTTTTTCTTTATATACAATCTACAATCTTTTACTGCTTTGCGTTTCCTTTCTGCAAACTTTTACTTCTTTCCATTCGATACATTTAATCCTTTGTTTTCCGCAAAACATGGTGAGATTGACAACCTCATCGCAAGTTGGGGACAAAGTTTTGTGGTTGTGTTGTGCATGTCTCCACGTTGCTACTAGCGCCGGTAGTGCGCCCTGCCAAAGCTCAACTAGTAACACCTTTGGGGTGTTTCCTTGCTCCTACTGGTTCGATTAAACCTTGGTTTCATAACTGAGGGAAAACTTACTACTGTGCTCATCGTACCTTCCTCTTGGGGTTCCCAACGAGCTCTACGTCGAAAGTCGAGCGCATCAAGATTTTCTGGCGCCGTCACCGGGGAGTCAAGGACATCTTCACAAGGGGAGTCCCTCGTAACCAATCTCTTTACTTTGTTGTTTTTTGTTTTGCTTAGTTTCCTTTTGCTTTGTTTGCTTGTTTTGTTCTTAAAAAACACAAAAAATTAGTTTTACAAGTTTGCTTTCTTATTTGAAAAACACAAAGAAATTAGTTGCTATCCTAAGTTGTCACTATGTCTAGCCTTGCTCCAGTCACTATGTCACCCGAGAATATGATTTTCACTTTTAAACAAGGAATTGAGGAAAGTTTTAAGGAAGCTTGGTCTAGAATCTCTGATCTACATGGAAAAACTGAGCCTAAAATGACTCAAAGCTTGTTCCTTAGTAGTTTTTACCTTGGAATTGCTCTTTTCTATAGATATGCTTTGGATGCTGTTGTGGGAGGAGATTTCCTCCATTGTAATGAGGATGATTCTATTAATTCTATAAAGAAATTGATCCTCACTAACAACTTGCCTAGCCAAACTGATACTTCTTTCGCAAAAATATTGGCTAGGGTGGACACTCTTGAGGCTAGCATTACTAGATTAGAGAGTTGCTATAATACGCTTAGGGAGCATCATGATTATGTTCCAAAAAACTCTGAACCATCAACGTGGTTCCCTACGCTAAAGATTGAGATGAACAATGAAACTTTTCAAGCTCGTTGTGATATCATGTCTGAATTTTGCCTTATGCCCAAAGATATTTATAAATCTCTGAATACTTGGGGGCTCATTGAAGGAGGAAAATAAATATCTCTTACTAATAATACTACCATATTACCTCTTGGGATAGCGGAAGGAGTGTTTACAAAGATCATTGGGAAAACGATTTCTATTGATTATCCTGTTATTGAATGTGCAGGAAAAGGACAAATTACACTTGGAAGGTCCCTATTAGAACTCCTTGGAGCAATAATAGATGTGGGAAAGGGGACCATGCACCTTTCTTCTCCACCAAACAATCATATTTTCCCCAAGGTTAAGAATAAAAGTAAGAGAGGTAAGGGCAAGAAAGTTGGTCTTAATGCTTCTTCATTTGAGAACACTTGATTCTTTCTTTGCATCTTATGCCTAACTTAAAGGCGTTAAAGAAAAGTACTTGTTGGGAGATAACCCAAGAGTTTTAGATGAGTCTTCAAAGTTATTACCTCTGTAATAACCTCTCCTTATCCTTTTTATTTGCTTTTTGTGCCAAGAGTAACCTCTAATGAGAGAGAAGTAATGATTGGGAAAGTTGCTGTCCCGAAACAGATTTTTGTGCTTCACCGTAAAAATTCCTGAGAGAGCTCTATATGTCGGATTGAGCTGTAATTTTGTTATCTAACTTTCGTTAGTTCAACACTTTTTGATTTGAGCAACAGAAGGTCTTCGAAAAAAATCGTCTTTACCTGCTGGTCTGTTTTGACAGTTTTCTGCCATTTTCTACATTTGCTTCTTGTTAGTTCCTTCTTGATTTCCTTTGGGGAATTGAGCTTTTTGAGGGAAGTGCTATAGTAGCTAGTGTTCTAATGGAAGTTTATTTGGTGTTAGAACTGAACCTTGAGACTTATTTATCTTAAGTGCACTAATGTTGCTAATGAGATTGTGTGAAGTTTTGTATGAAGGAAAAATTCAGGTGTATGGAAGGAATGAGTAATGAGATGAAGGATGGACTAAAGCTAAAGCTTGGGGATCCCACGCGTGTCACCCCAAGAAATATCCAAGAAGTACAAGCGTCAAAGCTTGGGGATGCGCAAGGCATCCCCTTCTTCATTAATAAAAATCCCAGGCTTCTTCCAAACGCTTAATTTTTATTGTTTCATGCACAGTTGTGTTTTTCTTGGAGCGTCTTCTTTTTCGTTTTCGTTTTGGTTTTTAGTTTGCTTGGTTTGCTTAGTTTTCTGAATAAATTGTTTGGACCCCCTCTTTCATACATTTGGTTTGCAAATAGTTTGGTTTGGTTTGGTTTGGAAAAGAGTAGGAAAGTTCATACTTATGTGGTAAAAAGAGCTTGTTTTTGACTGTGGCCTATGCTTTGTCATGCCATGTTTGATATCGTTTTGGTTTTATGCTTAGTATTCTTTGCTGTAGCATGACTTGTTATAAACAATTGAGATTGCTTAATGTGCCTTGGATGAATCATGAGTTGTTTTAGCGTATTAAAGCATAGTATATTGGTATTCTCCTTTGATGCTTTATTTGGTTTGACTTGGCACATGCTCACACCATGTTATGACTATCTCAAGTCACCATAGCCTTTATGATCCTTTTGTTTTCAACTTGTAGTATCACTTTATGCTTTGATCAATGATGTTTTGTCGCTTTGGATGATTATGGCCATTATTGCTCTCTTAGTTTGCCGCTCCCAGTCTTTTGCTAGCCTCCACAACAAAGTATGAGTTTCACTCATGCATCTAACTCCCTAAACCAAGTTATTCCGAGGAGTCCACCATACCTACCTACTAGCTTATGCTATTCCAAGTATATTCATGCTTTTGTTTACCTTCCACTTGTTATGAGAAAACTAGTGATTAAAGCTCTCACGAACTTGATGGCACACTTTACTTTTTGCCCCTAATGAACTTGAACCATTGGGTCCTTCTTTGTTGCGTATATGCTTGCGCTTTATAAGTTGAAATTAGCAGAACCATGTACCATGGGGAACGCTTTCAACATTGCACTTGTACTTTGTACCCCGTTGATATCATGTTCTTTTGCTTAAGGATCCCGGCGGTGTGAAATAAAAGTGGAACTTGTAAGACCATGGAGTTTGTATGTGTGTTAGAGAAACGCCTGGCCGCTAGCCTAAGCCATGCCTAATCATGGTGGAAATTTGCAGCATCACCATAATGAGCACCCTATGAAGCATCCTCAGTAAAATTCGTCTTTACCTGCTGGTCTGTTTTGACAGATTTCTGCCATTTTCTGCATTTGCTTCTTGTTAGTTCCTTCTTGAGTTCCTTTGGGGAATTGAGATTTCTGAGGGAAGTGCTACAGTAGCTACTGTTCTAATGGAAGTTTATTTGGCGTTAGAACTGAAACTTGAGACTTATTTATCTTAAGTGCACTAATGTTGCTAATGAGATTGTGTGAAGTTTTGTATGAAGGAAAAATTTCAGGTGTATGGAAGGAATGAGTAATGAGATGAAGGATGGACTAAAGCTCAAGATTGGGGATCCCACGCGTGTCACCCCAAGAAATATCCAAGAAGTACAAGCGTCAAAGCTTGGGGATTCCCAAGGCATCCCCTTCTTCATCAATAAAAATCCCAGGTTTCTTCCAAACGCTTCATTTTTATTGTTTCATGCACAGTTGTGTTTTTCTTGGAGCGTGTTCTTTTTCATTTTCGTTTTGGTTTTTAGTTTGCTTGGTTTGCTTAGTTTTTTGAATAAATTGGTTGGACCCCCTCTTTCATACATTTGGTTTGCAAATAGTTTGGTTTGGTTTGGAAAAGAGTAGGAAAGTTCATACTTATGTGGTAAAAAGAGCTTGTTTTTGACTGTGGCCTATGCTTTGTCATGCCATGTTTGATATTGTTTTGGTTTTATGCTTAGTATTCTTTGCTGTAGCATGACTTGTTATAAACAATTGAGATTGCTTAATGTGCCTTGGATGAATCATGCGTTGTTTTAGCATATTAAAGCATAGTATATTGGTATTCTCCTTTGATGCTTTATTTGGGTTGACTTGGCACATGCTCACACCATGTTATGACTATCTCAAGTCACCATAGCCTTTATGATCCTTTAGTTTTCAACTTGTAGTATCACTTTATGCTTTGATCAATGATGTTTTGTCGCTCTGGATGATTATGGCCATTATTGCTCTCTTAGTTTGTCGCTCCCAGTCTTTTGCTAGCCTCCACAACAAAGTATGAGTTCCACTCATGCATCCAACTCCCTAAACCAAGTTATTCCAAAGATTCCACCATACCTACCTACTAGCTTATGCTATTCCAAGTATATTCATGCTTTTATTTACCTTTCACTTGTTATGAGAAAACTAGTGATTAAAGCTCTCACGAACTTGATGGCACACTTTACTTTTTGCCCCTAATGAACTTGAACCATTGGGTCCTTCTTTGTTGCGTATATGCTTGCGCTTTATAAGTTGAAATTAGCAGAACCATGTACCATGGGGAACGCTTTCAACATTGCACTTGTACTTTGTACCCCGTTGATATCATGTTCTTTTGCTTACGAATCCCGGCGGTGTGAAATAAAAGTGGAACTTGTAAGATCATGGAGTTTGTATGTGTGTTAGAGAAACGCCTGGGACGCTAGCCTAAGACATGCCTAATCATGGTGGAAACTTGCAGCATCACCATAATGAGCACTCTATGAAGCATCATGTGCAAGGGGTACCCCGTAATGAGCACTCTATAAAAAGATCGCTGAGATGCTCATTGTCTGCTTGCCTTGTCATTTTGATTATGGGAAAGCTCCCGTATTATGTGCAAGGGGTACCCCGTTGGCGGTTCTTAATGATACACATATACTTACAATGACAAGAGCTTACTCGTGACTGAAGTTGAGTAGCATGAGGATCGGTCTTCGTAAGTAAGGGGCATGACATTTTTATAACTTGTCAAGCATATCCTCTTAGTTGTGTCACTTTAACCTTAATCACCTTCAAGATGCTTATGATAGGGGCAATGAGAGCTGAAAACTACAAGTACCATAATTTTTGGAAGCTCTTTATGAGACTTGAATCCCTACTTCCTTTTACAAAAGGCCTTTCTTCCACCATTATATTGAGTCTCCACCTTCTATCTTTATGCACCTACTTTGAGAGCATAGTGGCCATTCTTAGTTCTATGTACATTGTCCCAAGACTAGTTGATTGATGCATAACTTGTTATTGCTTGTTTGAAACTATTTTATCTAGTCACTCTTATGAACTTTGAAGGTGTCCTATGCATTTATATTTGCTAGTCTATTGAGGGACAAGTTGAATACTATTATGCTATGTTTTCTTTATGTAAAACAAACAAACGTCTTGCAAAGCATTGTTATTCATGAATCTTTTGTTTGTGCCTTTTCATGTTGCATCATAGTTTCTTTGCCTATTGCTAGAACTTTGTCTTTCATGTTATGATTGAAGTACTATGATCCCAGCTTTGAATGTTTTGCAGATACTTTGATCAAGTCTTTGATGCTGCATGTCACCTCAAAAATTATTTTATCACTTACCTACTCGAGGATGAGCAAGAGTTAAGCTTGGGGATGCTGATACATTGCAAATGTATCTATAATTTTTGATGTTCCAGACTTGGTTTTATCCACTTTCTTGTGTTTTGTTCCAACTTTGGAGTACTTTTCATATGATTTCTTGGAATAACCTATTAACAAGAGCCACAGTGCCAGCTGCCTGTTTTCTGCTGTTTTTGGTTCCAGGAAAGTCAGAAAATGAATATTCTCGAAATTGGACGGGACAAAGGCCAAAGTGCCTATTTTTCCGGAAGGGATCAAGTGCCAGAATACGAGACGGAGAAGGGCCAGGGGCCGGCCACACCACCTCGTCGCACGGCCAGGCTGGGCCCGTGCCAAGGGGTGGTGTGGTGGCTCCCGGTAGCCCCTCGGCCTCTCCTTCTGCCTATAAGTTTCCCTCAGGACGAAAACCCTAAGTACCCGATCAAAAATCCATGAAAGAGTCTGTAGCCACCGTCATCTCCATCCCTAGATCGGGAGGGATCTGAAGCTCTTCCCGGCACCCTGCCGGAGAGGGGAATTCACCCTGGAGGCCTTCTTCATCACCATGCAAGCCTCCGGTCTGATGCATGAGTAGTTCATCCTTGGACTACGGATCCATGTAGTATCTAGATGGCTGGTTTCTCCTCCTTTGTGCTTTCATGTTTAGATCTTGTGAGCTCCGTTCATGATCAAGATCATCTATTTGTAATTCATACATGTTGTGTTTGCGGGGATCTGATGGATATTGAGATTCTATTTCAGATTGATTATTGATTCTATCATGTCTTTGTTATTTGAGATCTTGCATGCTTTCCGTTGTTAGTAGCTATCTTGGCCAAGTAGATGCTAGCAACTCCAAGAGTTAGTATTTATGCTCGATAGTGGGTTCATGCCTCTAGTAATCTGGGGAAGTGATAGAAATCTCTAAGGTACTAGATGTGGTGTTGCTACTAGGGAGAAAGCTACAATCCTTTGTTCATAGAACAATCGTATTGTTTACTTTACACGCAGTTCGTAAAGAAATAATCTATTGCTTGCAAATTAGTACTGGAGGGGGTTCGGATGATAACCTGAAGGTGGATTATTAGTCATAGATGCAGTTGGATGGCGGTCTATGTATTATGTTGTAATGCCCAATCAAGTCTCATAGGAGTCAAGATGATTAGTATATGCATGTATTGGTGTCTCGGTGTTTTTCAATTGCCCCGTTGTAATTTGTTCACCCAGCATGTTATCTATCTAAGGAGAGCCACCCCTAGTGAATTATGGATCCCGGTCCTTTTTCTTTACATACAATCTATAAACTGTTTCTTCTTTGTGTTTACTTTCTGCAAACTTTTACTTTTTTCCATTCGATACGTTTAATCCTTTGTTTCCCGCAAAATACGGTGAGATTGACAACCTCATCGCAAGTTGGGGACAAAGTTCTGTGGTTGTGTTGTGCATGTATCCACGTTGCTACTAGCACCGGTAGTGCACCCTGCCAAAGCTCAGCTAGTAACACCTTTGGGGTGTTTCCTTGCTCCTACTGGTTCGATTAAAGCTTGGTTTCATAACTGAGGGAAAACTTACTGCTGTGCTCATCATACCTTCCTCTTGGGGTTTCCAACGAGCTCTATGTCGAAAGTCAAGCGCATCATGTACATGACACGGTCCAAAGGGGTTTTTTTAATTCAAAGGGTGCTAAAAGGGCATGCAAACTTCAATGGTTGAAGTAAGCATATCGGAGTTGGAATCTTCACCATGATGAAACTGTTAAAAGAGTTTAAATTCATAGGGGATGATGAAGATGCTTTCATTTGCAAGAAATTAAGTGGGAGTGCTGAGACATATTTCTAATACATTATGTAGAGGATATATTGTTGATTGGAAATGTTGTATCTTGTATTGACACAAGTTAAGAATTTTATTAAAATAAGATTTCGATGAATGACTGTGGCAAAACCGGAATATTTGGCATCAATGTCTATATGGATAGATTGAGGCGCTAATATGGTTATGCCAGACGTACATATGTGAGATATTGAAAGGGTTCTATATGGAAACAACAAGAAAGGTTCTTGCTGCATGGAAAGGATTGTATCAAGATTCAAGTGTTTCAACACTTGGTGAGTAAAATCACATGAAGGTTTTGATCGATTATACCGTGATATGTATATATCCAAATATGTCCTATGCTCTAAATGTTATGAGCACATACCAGAATGATTCATAAGATGATCATTGGACGATAGTAAAGATATTCTTATGAGCTTTGGAAGAACTAAGAATATATCATGTATAAGTGACAAATTAAATTTATCTCAATTTATACTATGGGTGGCATTGATACTAGTTTTTTCACAAGATACTAGTTCATTGTAAAGTGTTACATTGATACTAGTTTTGTCACAAGATACAAATTAAATTTATCTCAATTTATACTATGGGTGGCACAATGTAATGGAAAGTATGTTCCATGATGGATTTGGATGAGTTCCAAAGTTGAGACATTGTGACGGATACTACAACAAAAGGCTATGTATATAACTGCTATAGTAGCAGCAAAGGAGGGCATTTGTGTTAAGTAGTTTGTTATCAAACTAGGTGTGGTTCAAAGTGGGCTAATACTATGAAGATATATTGTATGAAAATAATATCAACATATTTTAAACCAAACGAACTAAATGTCTCACCAAAGGACAAAATTTATACAATGCCATCTCATTTGAGAATGAGTGATGCGTAGAGACCCAAAGACATACAAATACACATGGACTTGCAACTGTCAGATCCGGAGATTATGTTAACCACTAGCAATCGCGTATATGCATCACCAAAAATCCATAGGTGTTCAATACGCAAAATTTTTCAAACTAGATTATTGACTATAGTGCAAGTGGGAGACTGAAGGGAATATGCCTGAGAGGCAATAATAAAGTGGTTATTATCTTATTCCATGTTTATGATAAATGTTTATTTTGCATGCTATAATTGTGTTAATTGGAAACGTTAATACATGTGTGTTTAATAAACAAATTACAAAGTTCCTAGTAATGCCTCTCATATAAACTAGCTCGTTGATTAGCAAGATGATCAAGGTTTCCTGATCATGGACATTGGATGTTGTTAATAACGAGGTCACAACATTGGTGGAATGATGTGATGAACATTCATCCGAAGTATAGCATTACGATCAAAGTCATTATGTTTATATTGCTATAACATCATACGAAGTAATCTTAGTCCTTAGACCATGAGATCATGTTAATTGCTAACACCAGAAGAGTATTTTGATAACACCGAACATCACACTATAACATGGTGACTATAAAGGTGGGTTCAGTGCTATGAAGGTGTTATGTTGAGGCTCATGGATCAAGAGTGGGATTTGTCCATCCCGATGACGGATAGATATACTCTGGGCCCTCTCGGTGATATCACATTAAGATAGCTTGCAAGCAAGTGATGAGATCACTAGAATGTTATATCACGGGAACGAGAAAAGAGTGCATGTCGGTAACAAGATCAAACTAGTTATTTGGATACCGATGATTGAATCTCAGACATGTATTATATCATGAGACAAAGGGATTTAGTTACTAGCGTTAAAGGTTCTTAGGATCATAGAAATCATCGTTGAATGTGTAGGAGTCAGTATGGATCTCCAGGTCCCGCTTCTGATTATTGATCTAAGAGGGGTCTCGATCATGTCTGCATTATTCGTGAACTGTAGGGTGACACACTTAAGGGATACCGACACCATTTGGAGCAAATATGTTTCCGATAAAGATTTAGAAAGCGCTAGAATTATTTCAATAAACACCGAAACTATTTTGGGTGAAATTGTTGAAATTGGTTATGCATGTAATATTGAAATGTTGTAGGGGGTTTTATGTGAATGTTTGTTAATTAAAGTAATTAAGAAAATTCTGAATAAAAATAATAAAAGAGTTTTATTAAATGAGAGAGCATTAAATTGGGAGAAATTTAATGCATTTAAAGTGGAGACTTTAAAAGAGAATGTGAAGGGGCATTTTAATGTGGAGGGGTTACCACCACATGAATGAGGAGGTGAGGAGTCACCCTCCCATGGGGCGCCGGCCATGGGGGAGGGGTACCCCCTCCTCCTATAAAAGGCCCCCCTCACACCCCTTCTTCCTTACACCTCCTCGTGAAGGATCTCTCTCCCCCTCTAGTATTATTCCCCCATGGTCTCGGATTAGCAAGATACATGTTCCCGGTGGCTTTATCTGGAAAGGAGTTGCTGCTTCTACTGCTTTGCTAGAGCGAGGGATGGAGGTTGTCGGGGTACCGGATGTGTGTGCGATCATGGATGCACCGCTGCTTTGCGGTGCTGGACTTGGTGGTGTTGGACTTGCTGGAGCTGGATCTGATGGACGTGCTCGGGCCGGACCTGCGGGACTTCATCACGATCTTGAGATCGGCAAGTGTACGACTACATCATCCACGAGTTCCAACTCGTTAACAAAGCTTTGTTGTCTTCGAGTGTAAGTTCTCTATGGATGTATATCCACCCGTTGCTTGTATCTAGTAGATAGATCTTGGCGTATAGTTCCCATCGTAGGAATTTTTTGTTTTCTATGCTGCGAACCCAACATGAGGCTCATGCCATTTTCGTCATCATAAACCATTTGTGTTTCTCAACACATGTCAAATCATCTCAATATAATGACTCATCATTCCAAGGTTTCCACAAGTCATTTTCACCAAGTACTCCCATCTAAAGTGATCATGTTTTTGGTTTAACTCTAACTACTAAGTTAAGAGTGTTCACTAAGGTGGGATACTAATATCAATCTCATGCCATATAATTACATCTAAACCTAACTAGATAGGTCAAGTTTTATACTCTTTATGCTATCTATAAACAAGGTAAAACACTTTGGTAAAGTAAAAGAAAGTAAAGCTTGTAAGTAAAACTTGGGGTAGGTATAAGTCAACATGTATAACCAAGCATGCCTAATGCATCTTGCTTGAGTCAACTTTCATCTAGCGATGGCTTGCTAAGTATAATACTTGCAAGTGTTAGCTTGCCAATAATAGCTTTCCTTGTTGGGTGAAGTGGTTGAAATTCTCTTCCTCCTCTTCTTGGTAGAACTCCTCCTCCTCGAAGACTTGTTCGGTACTATCGCCTATAAATACATACGGGATACACAATCACCAAACAATACTTAACTAGTCTCTTTAGCACACCAGGCACACATTTTATGATCTAGTATCATCACATACATCACAAGGTTTAATGAACTAGTTTCATTGATTTTATTTGAGAAAAGTAATTTCTACTCATTGAAATTAATTAAGATTTAATAATCTCCATTTAAAATATGGGATCATGTGGATACATGTCATCACCACATATTATAATACATGGGAATGCGATTTAAATGTTGGATCACATTTTAATAAGTTTAAGTTTAATATTTAATGATTTAAAGTGACTAGAAATGCCTATATAACATTATTTTGGTACTAGTCCAAAGTCACTACATGAAAACCTCGATATTATTACATATTCAGATAGGTATATTCAAATGTGATTTTTGAGAGTTGGAATCAACTCAATAGCTAATATGGTTGATTTTAGAAAAATGTTTAAATGTGAAAAAGTCTCTGTCTTGTTATTTTTCCTAGGAGAGATCTCTAACTCGAATTAATTTAATTCCAACGGTCTTGTATAGATATTTTTATTATCTTTCCAACAAAATTGGAATCACTCAATTTGGATCTGTAAAACTCCCTAAATTAATTTTTGAACTAAAGGACATAAACTAGTTTACTTCTAAAAATAAAAAGATTCATTAGAATTTATTGGGTTACGCGGGATCTAAATGGGCACGCCCACTGCGATCCGTGCAGCGCCCGGGCTGGCTTAAGTGATGGACCCACCTGTCAGTGGGACAGGGGCTGCCGAATCGGTATGGGAGGATGGTGGCCGTTGGATTAGATCCTAGATCAACGACTCACAACCATCGTCCACACCGAAATAGTGCACGACGGGGACGAACCCTAACATGGTCGGTGAGGGTCTGGGGCGGCTTATCGGAGCTCCGATGAGGGTCGGCGAGGCGGGCAACTGGGCGAGTCGATGATGGCGGTTCTCCTGGTACCGGTGGCGTCCCGGGAGATGGCCTAGATCAGTGGCGCCCTTCTCCTCCTTCAACGGCTGTCTCCGGCAAATTTGGGGCGCTACGAGCAATGGCTTGCTCCGGTGGGGCTCTGGGAGGTCTCTGAGGGGGAGTGGATGGGGATGGTGTGAAGAAATGGTGCCATGGGGCCTTCCTTATATAGGCTCGGCGAGGCGGTAGAGAGGCATGGGCAGAGCTCGACGGAGGCAGCGACACAGCGAGCTAGAGACTTGGGCGGTGGGCTAGGATGGTGGGCGGTTCCCTGGCGGTCGTCACGGAGGTGCGCGTGCAGTGCCAGGTGGTCGGGAGAAGCGAGTGTTGCTGCGTGCACGCTGCCTCTGTCGATGACGAGTCTCGCGGCTGCCGGCGGTTACGGGTCACGGTCGAGGAAACGGGTGTGTCCGTTAGACTCCTGGGACACTAGTGGTCATGTGGGTAGGCTGCGAGAGCAAGGCGAGGTCTGGTTGAGCAGGGGACCGTGCGTGAACTGCGAGCAGCGTCGACATGGCAGACACGGTCCGGGCGTGGCGGTTCCTGGCCTCTCCTCTCTCTGTCTTCGAGCTGGGGCTAGTCTAGAGGGGGAGTGGTGCACGGGCGACACGCTAGGCAAGGTGGGCGAGGCTAGTGGCGCTAGGGGCGTGCTGTCGACGGTGGGGGTGCTCAAATGGGCTCGGCACTAGTGGCCATGACCATTTGGTCGTGTGCACAGTGGTTGGCCGGGCTAGCAAAGGGTAGGGGGTGCACTGGGGGCCTATTCGTCTGCAGTACAAAGTTCGCAGGCCAGCACATGGCGATACCTAAGTTGTGTTAAATTATCGCGTTTCGAAAAGTTGGGCCGCCAACTACTGAGAGGGGCCATTTCGAGGCAAACTCATCTCACCCCTGCTAAATTCAAACATTCTGTTAAACCGCCCCGTGAAGTAGACGGTCGGGACCCTCATGTCGGTCATCTGTCCGTGACGCGGGCGCCAACGCGGCAACCTCTTAGGCAAATCGAGCAGCTAAGTGGATTGGATGCGTTGACCAATTTCACAAATCCATTCCCAGCTTTCCCCTAGCACCGGCGGCGTCAGAATCCACCCTCTAGGCAGGACGATCCCTTCGTACATTTGACTTCTAGGGCCAAGTTGTTGCGCCCAGTCACTGATACTGAGCTCCAATGGCGCATGCCATAGCCGCCGTTGCGAGGCTCTAGCCCGCCTCCGCCGCTGACGAGCCGAGCAGTTCGGAGGATGGCAGATCCTACTATCAAGGAAGAAGAAGTTCTGGCTACAAGCGGGTGAGCTACCCTTCTCTTTGCTATTCGCACTAATTATAACTGCTAGTTGGCTACTGAACCTCAAATTGTCTGTTAGCCCAAAGCTGACAAACATATTTTGTCCACAGTTTTCTATCAAGTGGGATCTGCGCGGACCCCCTTACCTAGTTACGGTAGTCCTCTACAGGTACGACTCTAAGGGCGAGTGGTATGGACACCATTGTTTCACGATGGAAGAAGCTCCTGCGCATATCTGCACTATATCTGGTATGGTTGCTGCTCTGCGTAATCATGATGAATTATGGCCGAAGCAGACAACAAAGTTCAACTACATGGATGAACGTGGCATCATGGTTCTTATAACGTGTGACAGTCAGGTAATTGGGTTGATGAAAAGGTATGCTTCGGCTACCATGTTTGAGCTGAAATGTGATGTACTGGATGTGGAAGCTGCTGCAACTAGGAGTCGCCCTTCTATTCTTGGATAGGGTGGTTGCTCGAACCCAATTAGCTCCTGGTAAACAAAGATCACTTGGGGTTCGCATGTTTGTGCTGAATTTTAATTTTTATTTTATTTACTCTGTAGATATTGGGCAGTTTTGTTTCTTTGACAGGAAGCACCGCAAGGTTAGAAACATGACTGCCGAGTCAGTCATTTTGCTGCCCGAAGATATTAAAAACGAGTGGAAAGATGATGCTGGACACGATTCTGGTGCCCATTGTCCCGGCGATGCAGAGTACGTGAAGCTAAGAAAATTGGCACCGAGGAAGAGGAAGAAGGTAGGAAATGAAGAAGACAGTGGACGTGAAGGCTTGGCACCCAGGCTGCTAAAGAAGGCTGCTGGCAATGAAGATGCATAGTAATGTGTTGAACTTGAACCTATATATGTAATTCTGTTAAATTCTGGAGCTCTGTGTGTGGCACGTTGCTGGGCGAAACAATCTACCCACGTTTTCTGAGTAAAATGTACCGCGACTTAGGGTTTGGAAACGCCCGAGTCAGTAGTTGATTCCGAAATTGTGATTGTGCCACTGCTATCTGAAAACAAGGATCCACCGGTTCCATGATTGCTGAGGGGCAGGACGTCTCCAAATACAACAGAATATAAGTGGCACCGAAATAAATTATTTAAGCTGCCACACTCCACGAAGCAGCAACTTATTTCAGATGCTGCACAACGACGTGGCAATATAAACAGTAATGTTCTCACTGATAATGCCTAGATGAGGAGGAAATCGGTACCACTTTCTGGCCTAATCTTAAGCCCGTCTATCTCACCGCCTCTCTACTCCTGCATCCCCTGCATCTGGCGAAGCTCCCGGATTTCTAGTAACCGGGTGTACGTGCTTCCACTTTATAAATTGTGGTTGTGCTATTTGCATGCGGCCAAATCCACGTAGATTACGTTTAAACAAACCACCAATGTCAGAATACACTAGTAGAAAAGGGGTCTTTGGTCCACGGTCATGTTCCCAATCTAGGACAGAGATGTAAATCGAGGCAGAAATTGATCTAAATCACAAATTCTTACACAAATTAATCGAGACAGAGATCTAAATCAAGGCATTTCATTAATTCAACCACAAATTCTTCTAAACAAAGGTGTGATTTCACATCCTATATTAATTCAACCACTAGCCAACAATTTCACTTCCGCTGCCGCTATCCTCCGAGCCGCCGACTTCCTCGTTATTGTCGGACGGAACCTCCACGATTTCTGCATTGTTCACGAGACGGAGCACCTCTTCACGGCGAGCGGTGGCGATGACGGTGTACTTGGTCCATCCAGGGACGGACCAGAACCTCTCCCGCCCTTCTCGGTTGCGGAGATCCCGGTGCACCACGCCCCCGTAAACGATTCGGTTGCCAATCTTGGCCTTCTGCTCCTTCTTGAATAGCGCCGGCTAGTACGGGCTGGCCGCCGCAGAACAGACTACTCGCGGATCGATCTCATTAAAACCATCCCAATCGTCCAAGCGCCCCGATTGAATGGTATGTAACAATCGTCAAGCAGAACAACTGTGTTAGGGCGTGCCTTCTAGAAGACTCGGTCTAACGCTAAGGTTAGGGCTCTCCTAAGGTTAATTATGATCCATATGTGGTTTATGAAAAGAACACGCATCCAATGACACTAGTGGATCCATATGTGGTTTGTGAGAAGAACACACATGCAATGACACTGGTGGATCCATATGTGGTTTATGAGAGGAACAAACATGCAATGACACTGGTGATCGGTGGTTTGTGAAAAGAACAGACATGCAATGACACTAGGTGTGGTTCATGGGAAGAACACACATGCAATGACACTGGTGGATCCATGTGTGGTTAATGAGAAGAACACACATGCAATGGCACTAGGTGTGGTTCATGATATGGTTTGTGAGAAGAACACACATGCAATGACTAGCTGTGGATCATGAGAAGAACACACATGCAATGACACCGGTGTATCCTTATGTGGTTTGTGAGAAAAACACACATGCAATGACACTAGTGATATGTGGTCTGTGAAAAGAACATACATGTAATGACTCTAATTGTGGTTAATGAAAAGAGCAGACATGCAATGACACTGTGGATCCATGTGTGGTTAATGAGAAGAACACACATGCAATGACACTGAGTGTGGTTCATGATATGGTTTGTGAGAAGAACACGCATGCAATGACTCTAGCTGTGGTTCATGAAAAGAGCAGACATGCAAGGACTCTAGCTGTGGTTCATGGAAAGAAAACACATCCAATGACTCTAGCTGTGGTTCATGAGAAGAACACACATCCAATGACACTGGTGGATCCATGTGTGGTATGTGAGAGGATCACACATGCAATGAATCTAACTGTGGTTCATGAAAAGAGCAGACATGCAGTGACACTGGTGGATCCATGTGTGGTCTATGGGAGGAACACACATCCAATGACACTGGTGGATCCATATGTGGTTTGTGAGAAGAACACACATGGAATGACACTTGTGGATCCATGTCTGGTCTATGGCAAGAACACACATGCAATGACTCTAGATGTGGTTCATGAAAAGAGTAGACATGCGATGACACCGGTGGATCCATGTGTGGTCTATGAGAGGAACACACATCAAATGACACCGGTGTATCCTTACATGGTTTGTGAGAAGAACACACATGCAATGACACTGGTGATATGTGGTCTGTGAAAAGAACACACATGCAATGACACTGGTGGATCCATATGTGGTTTGTGAGAAGGACACACATGCAATGACACTGGTGGATCCATGTGTGGTTCATGGGAAGAACACACATGCAAAGACACTGCTATTAGTGGTTTGTGAAAAGAACATACATGCAATGACTCTAACCATGGTTCATGAAAAGAGCAGACATGCAATGACACTAGTGGATCCATGTGTGGTTAATGAGAAGAACACACATGCAATGACACTTGGTGTGGTTCATGATATGGTTTGTGAGAAGAACACACATGCAATGACTCTAGCCGTGGTTCATGGGAAGAACACACATGCAATGAGTCTGGTGTATCCTTATGTGGTTCATGAGAAGAGCAGACATGCATGGACTCTAGTTGTGGTTCATGGAAAGAACACACAACCAATGACTCTAGCTGTGGTTCATGAGAAGAACACACATCCAATGACACTGGTGGATCCATGTGTGGTCTGGGAGAGGATCACACATGCAATGAATCTAACTGTGGTTCATGAAAAGCGCAGACATGCAGTGACACCGGTGGATCCATGTGTGGTCTGTGGGAGGAACATACATGCAATGACACTGGTGGATCCATATGTGGTTTCTGAGAAGAACACACATGCAATGACACTTGTGGATCCATGTCTGGTCTGTGGCAAGAACACACATGCAATGACTCTAGATGTGGTTCATGAAAAGAGCAGACATGCGATGACACCGGTGGATCCATGTGTGGTCTATGAGAGGAACACACATCAAATGACACCGGTGGATCCTTACGTGGTTTGTGAGAAGAACACACATGCAATGACACTGGTGATATGTGGTCTGTGAAAAAAACACACATGCAATGACACTGGTGGATCCATATGTGGTTTGTGAGAAGGACACACATGCAATGACACTGGTGGATCCATGTGTGGTTCATGGGAAGAACACACATGCAATGCCACTGGTGATATGTGGTTTGTGAAAAGAACAGACATGCAATGACTCTAACCGTGGTTCATGAAAAGAGCAGACATGCAATGACACTGGTGGATCCATGTGTGGTTAATGAGAAGAAAACACATGCAATGACACTGGGTGTGGTTGATGATATGGTCTGTGAGAAGAACACACATGCAATGACTCTAGCTGTGGTTCATGGGAAGAACACACATGCAATGAGTCTGGTGTATCCTTATGTGAATCATGAGAAGAGCAGACCTGCAAGGACTATAGCTGTGGTTCATGGAAAGAACACACATCCAATGACTCTAGATGTGGTTCATGAGGAGAACACACATCCAATGACACTGGTGGATCCATGTGTGGTCTGTGAGAGGATCACACATGCAATGAATCTAACCGTGGTTCATGAAAAGAGCAGACATGTAGTGACACCGGTGGATACATGTGTGGTCTGTGGGAGGAACACATATGCAATGACGCTTGTGGATCCATGTCTGGTCTGTGGCAAGAAGACACATGCAATGACTCTAGATGTGGTTCATGAAAAGAGCAGACATGCGATGACACCGGTGGATCCATGTGTGGTCTATGAGAGGAACACACATCAAATGACACCGGTGGATCCTTACGTGGTTTGTGAGAAGAACACACATGCAATGACACTGGTGATATGTGGTCTATGAAAAAAACACACATGCAATGACACTGGTGGATCCATATGTGGTTTGTGAGAAGGACACACATGCAATGACACTGGTGGATCCATGTGTGGTTCATGGGAAGAACACACATGCAATGCCACTGGTGATATGTGGTTTGTGAAAAGAACAGACATGCAATGACTCTAACCGTGGTTCATGAAAAGAGCAGACATGCAATGACACTGGTGGATCCATGTGTGGTTAATGAGAAGAAAACACATGCAATGACACTGGGTGTGGTTGATGATATGGTCTGTGAGAAGAACACACATGCAATGACTCTAGCTGTGGTTCATGGGAAGAACACACATGCAATGAGTCTGGTGTATCCTTATGTGAATCATGAGAAGAGCAGACCTGCAAGGACTATAGCTGTGGTTCATGGAAAGAACACACATCCAATGACTCTAGATGTGGTTCATGAGGAGAACACACATCCAATGACACTGGTGGATCCATGTGTGGTCTGTGAGAGGATCACACATGCAATGAATCTAACCGTGGTTCATGAAAAGAGCAGACATGTAGTGACACCGGTGGATACATGTGTGGTCTGTGGGAGGAACACATATGCAATGACGCTTGTGGATCCATGTCTGGTCTATGGCAAGAAGACACATGCAATGACTCTAGATGTGGTTCATGAAAAGAGCAGACATGCGATGACACCGGTGGATCCATGTGTGGTCTATGAGAGGAACACACATCAAATGACACCGGTGGATCCTTACGTGGTTTGTGAGAAGAACACACATGCAATGACACTGGTGATATGTGGTCTGTGAAAAAAAAACACATGCAATGACACTGGTGGATCCATATGTGGTTTGTGAGAAGGACACACATGCAATGACACTGGTGGATCCATGTGTGGTTCATGGGAAGAACACACATGCAATGCCACTGGTGATATGTGGTTTGTGAAAAGAACAGACATGCAATGACTCTAACCGTGGTTCATGAAAAGAGCAGACATGCAATGACACTGGTGGATCCATGTGTGGTTAATGAGAAGAAAACACATGCAATGACACTGGGTGTGGTTGATGATATGGTCTGTGAGAAGAACACACATGCAATGACTCTAGCTGTGGTTCATGGGAAGAACACACATGCAATGAGTCTGGTGTATCCTTATGTGAATCATGAGAAGAGCAGACCTGCAAGGACTATAGCTGTGGTTCATGGAAAGAACACACATCCAATGACTCTAGATGTGGTTCATGAGGAGAACACACATCCAATGACACTGGTGGATCCATGTGTGGTCTGTGAGAGGATCACACATGCAATGAATCTAACCGTGGTTCATGAAAAGAGCAGACATGTAGTGACACCGGTGGATACATGTGTGGTCTGTGGGAGGAACACATATGCAATGACGCTTGTGGATCCATGTCTGGTCTATGGCAAGAAGACACATGCAATGACTCTAGATGTGGTTCATGAAAAGAGCAGACATGCGATGACACCGGTGGATCCATGTGTGGTCTATGAGAGGAACACACATCAAATGACACCGGTGGATCCTTACGTGGTTTGTGAGAAGAACACACATGCAATGACACTGGTGATATGTGGTCTGTGAAAAAAAAAACACATGCAATGACACTGGTGGATCCATATGTGGTTTGTGAGAAGGACACACATGCAATGACACTGGTGGATCCATGTGTGGTTCATGGGAAGAACACACATGCAATGCCACTGGTGATATGTGGTTTGTGAAAAGAACAGACATGCAATGACTCTAACCGTGGTTCATGAAAATAGCAGACATGCAATGACACTGGTAGATCCATGTGTGGTTAATGAGAAGAACACACATGCAATGACACTGGATGTGGTTGATGATTTGGTCTGTGAGAAGAACACACATGCAATGACTCTAGGTGTGGTTCATGGGAAGAACACACATGCAATGAGACTGGTGTATCCTTATGTGGTTCATGAGAAGAGCAGACCTGCGAGGACTATAGCTGTGGTTCATGGAAAGAACACACATCCAATGACTCTAGCTGTGGTTCATGAGGAGAACACACATCTAATGACACTGGTGGATCCATGTGTGGTCTGTGAGAGGATCATACATGCTATGAATCTAACCGTGGTTCATGAAAAGAGCAGACATGCAGTGACACCGGTGGATCCATGTGTGGTCTGTGGGCAGAACACACATGCAATGACTCTAGATGTGGTCCATGAAAAGAGCGGACATGCGATGACACCGGTGGTTTGTGAAAAGAACAGACATGCAATGACTCTAACTATGGTTCATGAAAAGAGCAGACATGCAATGACACAGGTGGATCCATTTGTGGTTAATGAGAAGAACACACATGCAATGACACTAGGTGTGGTTCATAATATGGTTTGTGAGAAGAACACACATGCAATGACTCTAGTTGTAGTTCATCGGAAGAACACACATGCAATGAGTCTGGTGTATCCTTATGTGGTTCATGAGAAGAGGAGACCTGCAAGGACTCTAGCTGTGGTTCAAGGAAAGAACACACATCCAATGACTCTAGTTGTGGTTCATGAGAAGAACACACATCCAATGACACTGGTGGATCCATGTGTGGTCTGTGAGAGGATCACACATGCAATGAATCTAACTGTGGTTCTTGAAAAGAGCAGGCATGCAGTGACACCGGTGGATCCATGTGTGGTCTGTGCGAGGAACACACATGCAATGACACTGGTGGATCCATATGTTGTTTGTGAGAAGAACACACATGCAATGACACTTGTGGATCCATGTCTGGTCTGTGGCAAGAACACACATGCAATGACTCTAGATGTGGTTCATGAAAAGAGCAGACATGCGATGACACCAGTGGATCCATGTGTGGTCTATGAGAGGAACACACATCAAATGACACCGGTGGATCCTTACGTGGTTTGTGAGAAGAACACACATGCAATGACACTGGTGATATGTGGTCTGTGAAAAGAACACACATGCAATGACACTGCTGGATCCATATGTGGTTTGTGAGAAGGACACACATGCAATGACACTGGTAGATCCATGTGTGGTTCATGGGAAGAACACACATGCAATGAAACTGGTGATATGTGGTTTGTGAAAAGAACAGATATGCAATGGCTCTAACTGTGGTTCATGAAAAGAGAAGACATGCAATGGCACTGGTGGATCCATGTGTGGTTAATGAGAAGAACACACATGCAATGAACTCTAGTGGGTCCATGTGGTTTATGAGAAGAACACACATCCAATGAACTCTAGTGGATCTATCTTGGCATAAATTTGATGTATGCCATGATTTATTTCATTGTACAAGACACTCATTTTCCATTTTTATACTACTCAATTTTGCCCCTGGTTTTATGTGGTACTACTCAGTTTTGCCCCCTCTCTCTCTATCTTTCATAGAAGCACAAACCTGTGCTCACCCTGTCTGCTACTCCCTGATTGGTTGTCACAGTTGTCACGCGAATCGTGCACACCAACCATTGATTCTGTGCGATCCAACGATGATCGTTGCACATGCCGTGCCCTTCACTGTACAGCGTGAGACAGCACGGACGTCTCCCTCAGCGAGACTTCTACAAGAAGGAACACGATGCCGTCAATGGAAAAAGTTGTTGAGCGGTCATGTCATGTTTAATCAAGTCTAAAAAGCCTACTACTGCTACTACTATGCCACAACACATGTGTCATCGAGTGCACGGTCGTCGATGGACATTTGCAATTTATTGCCACTTGATTTTAGTAAGACATATCCCATTTTTTACGCAGCGGCTCTCAATCGCCAATTTTAGGGCCGTGTCAAACTTCGTACATAGAAATTGGGTATGCGCCCTTTGCATGCGGCTCAATACAGAACTGCCATGCATGGCCCGGGAAAAAGACGTGACGTACCGTGTGCGTGTCGCGGTGCACGGTGTAGTAGACTGCGCGGTGCGTTGCACGATGGTGCAACAAAACGTGCCTTGCTTCCATCCACCTTAACTATAGAGCCCCTCTCCGCACACCCAATCCCACTCTCGCTCACTGTCCCCACGCAACCCTCTCCACTATCCTACCAGCATCCGCAAACTCCCGAGAATACCTCGTCTACACCAGCGATGGCCGAGGAGGATAAGGTGGCCATCGTCGCCTCCGTGGCCTCTGGCGAGGAGGCCCCCGTCTCCTCGCCGGTCCCCCTCGACACGTTGAAAGCAGCCACCGTCCCTGTCCAGGTCCCAGTCGAGGCATCGATGGTAGCCACCGTTCCCGTCCAGGCCCCCGTCCCCGCTACCGACAGAGTCGCCAAAGAGGAGCCCCCCACCGGCGAGGAGGCCCCCACCGGTCACAAGCAGATCACACACTTCTTGGGCACCTACGATCCCGATAAGTACATCGCTCTACTGAACCCCTATGACACCGGCATCGACGACCCATGGTTAGAGGTAACTAGGGTTTTCTCCCCTCCCCTGGTTCTTCTACCGTTCCCATCGTTGGATGCTAGATATTGGTTTATTAGGATTCGCTTGTTCGCATTTCGATTGCTCGGTCTTCTTATATCATCTACTCCCCCATTTTCCTTTTCTTCCAATAGGTTTCCGACAACGACGTCTGCAGCGATGACGAGTCCATTCACACCAAGGATCGTCAGGTGTTGAGGAGGCTGCGGGCCGGCCAGTACGACGACTTCCTCAGGCGCGGCGAGTACAGATGCCCCTTCCGCATGGGGATCGCCTACTGCTGGGTGAGTCATGCCGGTGGCACCGACTTCAACACCTTACTGAAGCATGCAGAGGCCGCGGGCTCCGGCATCCACAAAGGCGGCAAGCGCGAGATCATGAACATCAACGCCTACATCGCTGAACACCGGGCTCTCGGCATTCACCTCCCAAACCTCCAGCGGGTGGCCATCAAAGATGGTCACATGCCTCCAATCAGGCCCAAGGCCCCCAAGATCAAGGGACTGGGCAGCAAGAAGTGGCGGAGGCGCGAGAGGGAGGTGGAGGTGCTGGCGAATGAACCGGTTGGATGTCAACTTGGATGTATCTGCATCTGCGGCTGCTGCTGCTAAGCAGATTCTTTTGATTTTCTATATTTTGCTTGCATCCTATTTCTGGCTGAATGCATCGAACCTCGTTAAGCAACCTAGTACTTTCTATCGCTATATCCTATTTAGCTGCGCACAGCTATATCTACATTTGTTTGTTTTCTGAATGAATGTATTCTGCCTAGTGTGATTTGCTGCTGTAGATTTGCTACCTGATCGGAGGCAAAAAGAGGTCCAAAAGGGAACGAATTATCGAAGAGAGAATCTTCTCTAGATTTGCTATCAATTTGGGCAAAATGAAACATATCTGTTTAGCGAGAGAGGAAAAGGGTACTCTTTCAAACTACCAGTTAACGAGCTACCATCTTGACGAGGCCCCATCTTGACGTCTCCCTCTACAAGAGGGAACACGGTGCCGTCCATGGAAAAAGTCGTCGAGCAGTCATGTCACGTTTAATCATCTGAAAAGCCTACTATTTCTACTACTACGCCACAACACATGCGTCATCGAGTGCACGGTCGTCGATGAATAGCTGCAATTTATTGCCACTTGATTTTAATAAGACACATCCCATTTTTTACGCACCGGCTCTCAATCTCACTTCCAACTGGGGCCCACCGTAAGAAGCTTGCACGCTCTAGCCGAAGTCCGAACAACTGAGCTCGACGAGACTTAACGTCTCCGGCTTCATCGAGTCACTCGTAGCCATCAACACACCCCTTTACGGAATCTATCACAACCCCACAAATCTCGCCGTACAGCCACCTACCTTCCCCTCTACATTTCCACTTTTAACTATCGGCAATTTTAGGGCCGTGTCAAACTTTGTACATAGAAATTGTGTGTGCGCCCTTTGCATGCGGCTCAATACAGAACTGCCATGAATGGCCCGGGAAAAAGACGTGACGTACTGTGCGTGTGTCGCGGTGCACGGTGCAGTAGACTGCGGCGCGTTGCACGGTGGTGCAACGAAACGTGCCTTGCTTCCATCCACCTTAACTATAGAGCCCCTCTCCGCACACCCACTCTCACTCTCGCTCACTGTCCTCATGCAACCCTCTCCACTGTCCTACCAACACCCGCAAACTCCCGAGAATACCCTGTCCGCAGCTGCGATGGCCAAGGAGGATAAGGTGGCCATCGTCGCCTCCATGGCCGCCGGCGAGGAGGCCCCCATCTCCTCGCCAGTCCCCCTCGATGCGTTGAAAGCAGCCGTCGTCCCTGTCCAGGCCCTAGTCGAGCCATCGATGGCAGCCGCCGCTCCTGTCCAGGCCCCCGTCCTCGCTACCGACAGAGTCGCCGAAGAGGAGCCCCCACCGGCGAGGAGGCCCCCGCTGGTCACAAGCAGATCATGCACTTCTTGGGCACCTACGATCCAGATAAGTACATCGCTCCGCTGAACCCCTACGACACTGGCATCGAGGAACCATGGTCGGAGGTAACTAGGGTTTGCTCCCCTCCCCTGGTTCTTCTACCATTCCCATTGTTGGATGCTAGATCTTGGTTTATTAGGATTCTCTTGTTCGCATTTCGATTGCTCGATCTTCTTACATCATCTACTCCCCCATTTTCCTTTTCTTCCTATAGGTTTCTGGCAGTGATGTCTGCAGCGATGACGAGTCCATTCACACCAAGGCTCGTTAGGTGCTGAGGAGGCTGCGGGCCGGCCAGTACGACGCCTTCTTCAGGGGCCCCTTCTACAACTGCCCCTTCTGCAAGGGGATCGCCTACTGTTTGACGAGTCACGCCGGCGGCATCGACTTGAACACCTTACTGAAGCATGCAGAGGCCACGGGCTCCAGCATCTACAAAGGTGGCAAGCGCGAGACCGTGAACATCAACGCCTACATCGTTGAACACCGGGCTCTCTGCATTCACCTCCGAAACCTCCAGCGGGTGGCCATCAAAGAGGGTTGCATGCCTCCAATCAGGCCCAAGGCCCCCAAGAGCAAGCGACTGGGCAGCAAGAAGTGGAGGAAGAGCCGGAGGGAGGAGGCGCGGGTGCTTGCAGGATGTGCCTGCAGCTACGGCGGCTGTTGCTGCTAAGTAGCTTCTTTCTAGCTATATCCTATTTCTAGCTGAATGCATCGAACCTCGCTAAGCAACCTACTTTCTATCGCTATATCCTATTTAGCTACGCACATCTATATCTACATTTGTTTTGTTTTCTGAATGAATGTATTCTGCCTGGTGTGATTTGCTGCTCTAGATTTGCTACCTGACCGGAGACGAAAAGAGGTCCAAAAGGGAACGAATTATCAAAGTGAGAATCTTCTCTAGATTTGCTACCAATTTGGGCAAAATGAAACATATTTGTTTAGCAAGAGAGGAAAAGGGCACTCTTTCAAACTTCCAGTTAACAAGCTACCATCTTGACAAGCTACAAGACACATACATAAACATAACACAACGAGGGTTAAATTTATTTTACTAGTATCACTTGGGGCACTAGACATCTTGACAAGCTAACTGAGTTCCACAAAACAGAAACATAACACTGACAAGTAAAATTTAATTCACTTCTCATCAGACCACTTGAGGTGCTTGCCATCGTTCCTAGGCGACAAACTGCAACCATTCCAAGTACTCCACAGCTCACGAAATGCTTCGTCCCACCTGGGATCTGACTTGGCTTCCCTATCTTCAGCGTCCTGTGGCACAATTAGCGGTGCATCACATGCCTGATTATTGCCGCTAGAAGATGTTGCCTCTCTGTTTGCTGCTTCAGCTGCAGCCTCTCTATCAGCTGCTTCTACTTCAGCTGCAAGCTCTCTTTCAGCTGCATCTGCAGCCTCTCTGTCAGCTGCTTCAGATCCAGCCATTTTCTTTGCATATGCAGCTTCAAACTCAGCTATTCTGCATTTTCTACAAAGGGCTCCCCTAAGCTCGTCTTCCCTCTTGCAAATAGGGCAAAACACGAGGTAACATAGAAAAAATGGATCTTCTTGTATAGCTGGTAGGTCACGTAAGCATCTATGGCTGCATACTTCAGGTTTATATCAGACAACGGGCACTCGTCCCAGAAACCGTGCCTATCCGTAGGGAAATCTTCCTTCATTTTGTCGTACGACTCATCGAGGATTCTAGTTGTGAGTGATGCCATTCCATCCTTCGTCGAGCCCCCTAGGATCTTGACAAGACTCTAAATATCGATCTAGTTGTGCACAGGAATTATAGTTTCCTCTTGATAAAATTTCGAAAAATCTGTTGTTGTGTCGACAGTGTAGAAAACAATTCCCTTTTCTACAAGGAACTGGCGTAGCGCTAGACTTTTCCTGTTAGTCCTGAAAGTATGTAGTTTGTCATCACCAAAATTTGTAACTACAAATATTTTGTCAATGCAAGATCATCATCTCAATATAATTTTGAAAAGTTTAGTAAATGCAAGATCAATACTCTCAACATTGTATTGTCATAATTTATTCGGTTTTGCTATTTCTTAGTCGACTGAACGAGTTGCACATTTATTTTAACTACGGTTGCACTTTTCTTAGGGGATTGAGACTAAAGAAAATCTCAATCGATTGAGACATAGGCAAACCCTAATTTATTTGGTCCTAAATAAAATCCAGTAGTTGCAAGATGAGCAAGTGGATAAAGAGCAAGAGGAGAAAACCCTAAAAGCGGTTAGCTACAGAGAGCAGATCTACAAACCGGGAGAGGTGGTAGACGAGGACGTGTTTCTGTTGGGGATATACTTTCTGGGTATCCTCACAGTTCCTCGCTGACCAGTGTGGCCCACTTCAGGTTAGAGCTTTGCTTCACGGGCGACCCAGTCAGGGAGAGAAGACGGAGTTCAGTCCAGCTACGGGAAGGCCCAGAAGACTTACCGAATTAGGCCCATAATGTTACTTGTAGTTCAAGATGTACTCTGTAACCGGCTCTTAGTCATAGCCGGATATATCTCTCTTGTAAACCCTAGGCCGGATATCTATATAAGCCGTCCTGGGGAGAGCCTTTAGGGAAACACTTTAGACCCTCAATAGTCTACAATCTCAACTCGCACAGGCAAACCCTTGTAACCCATATTTCGGCTCTGTTGTATTACTGGATTGCTAGCAGGAGTAGGATCCGTCCAAAGCCGGCGGATTCGAACCTGGGTAAACTTGTGTGCTCACCGTCCCGGAACACCGTACGTCTCACACCCCTCTCTTCCGCACGCCTCGAGGATCCCCTCATGGCGTACTTGTCCTCAATCCGACGACAGTTGGCGCCCACCGTGGGGCAAGTGAGCTTCGGATCTGTGTTCCGAGCGGAATCTGCAAGAATCGGAATCGGCGAGACTATCGCCGTCGGTCGCATCCTCTACGCCAGCGACGTCCCTCTCATCGTTCTCGACGAGACTTGGATTCCGGCTAGGGAGGCCGTGCCTGCCTACAAAATCATGTCTTTTGGCGAGATCGATGTTTACATCGGTTTCGCTGAACCTGCCCCACCCACCCCAGTGGTGATGATAGAGGCAGAAGAATCTTATGGGTCCCCTTTGTCCGCGGAGGCGGCAGAGTTCTGGATCTCAGAAAACCCTAATCCCACCCAGCCCGCACCAGTTGCGGAGATAGTGGAGAAATCCGAGCCGGAAGAAGACCTAGTGGTCCAAATCGAATCTAGAGTGGATTTCCCTGGAGAACACGGATCCCAGATCGACCCACCCGTGGAAGTCGAAATTCAGGAGGAACATATCAACGACACTGATTCCGGCTCTGATGACGCCGAGATAGACATGCCTTTCCTGAAGTACACACTACGATGTATGATACTGCAAGGCGAAAGCGTAGATGCAATTCTCGAGACCATCAAAAGTTTCGACATGGCTGCTCGCGAAAGCCGCAGGTACCTCAGGAAGCACACGTCACACTTCGTTGGATACGTGGGATCTGGATCCGGCTCTGCCGATGCTGGAGAAAACACCGACTCTGTGCTGGAGGCAATTGGAACAAACGACGACGTACCCGCATCCTCGGATGAATCGATGACGTCAGCAGATTTCCGAAAGTTCTCCGAAGAATATGAAGAGGAGTATAACTCCAAAGCTGTAGAAGAAGGAGAAGCCATGGATGTAGGATCCGAGGAACACTCTCCCAAAGCGCAGGATGACATGGACGTCAGAGATAATCCTGATGTCCAGACGTCCGAAAGTACCGATCAGAGCTTGACTCTGGGAAATGGACCCAAGCCGTCTTTGCTACCGGCGCTGCCAAGAGGGCAAAGAAGAAGAACAAGAAGAACAAGACCCCAGCAAAAGACCCTCTGGCAGAAGAGGTGATTGCCGAGGAATACGAAGAAGACTCAGATGGGTCACTTATCCCAGAAGAGTCGAAAAAAGAAGAATCGGTGGATGGACACGTGATAACCGAAGGTGCGCGTAAACTCATCGATGCTGCCTTAACCACACCTATCTCTACAGCTGCAGAACTTACTGCTGAAGAGCTGGATGAAAGGGCCCAAGCCCTAGAAGCGTGTTGTCAACAACTCCTGGATGAAGCCAAAAACATCGAGGAGGAGAAGAAACGCATGGCAACTAAGGATTACATGTCTCGGTTGCATCAGAAGACACGGAAGCGTCACACCAATGATGACCAATTTCCACATGTCCGTGCCGTCCTTTTCGGAGATGAGATGGGGAAGCCACGGAAACATAGCAAAGGAGATTGGGTATATCCAACCCTAGTACAGAATACCGTGGCGGCCCGAGAAATTTTATCAGCTAATCCAGTACCAGAGGAGATCCGTTTGGGTATCAAACTACTCAACAAGGGACTAGAGCAGCAAAAGGTCGCCCAGTCGAGAAGTCAAAAACTGGTCTCGGATTCCTACCAGTGTCGCACAGATCCGGCATGGGCTAACGTAAGACCCCATTACGTCCCGGAGCAGTATCATCGCCCCGAACGCCGGGAAGACAATTATTCAAGAATCGGATCGTCAGGACAACATCACAGAACTGCGCGTGACTAGAGCAACGTCACCCCAGCAGCCGAAAAAGAGGCCATTGCTACACTGAATCCGAGAAACCCTCCCCGACGAGAGTCTAACGATCGAATGGGAGAAGATAAAGAGAGTCTAACGATCGAAGGGGAGAAGACCCTCCGCGGAACTGGAATAATGATGCTCCGGATGGAGGCCGGCGATCAGCCGGAAACAATTCAGCTACCACACCCTCTCCACCAAGCAGTCATCACAACGGCTCCCAAGGGGGACAAGGAGGATGACATGTCGGAGGAGGTGGTGGTAGAAGCCAAAGTCTAGCTCCAAGGCACCGCAGCCACAGCCGACATTCGGGACAATCTCTATCCCCGAACGACGCAAGGCACATGATCAACTCCAATATAGAGGCGCGGCGCTATGAAAACAATGATATCTATGTGGGCCCAAAATGCTTCGGACCACGCATCAGAGCTACAAGATTCCCGGAAGGATTTGCCATCTCAAGACATATCCAAGCCTACGACGGCATTGCTCGGCCAGATACCTGCCTACAGGATTTTTTTCCAAGCTTGCTGCATCGCCAAAGGCAGAAACAGCCTAGTCGCAACCCGATATCTCCCACTTATGTTGCGGAAGACGGCACGATCATGGCTCAATGAACTTCCGGAGAACACCATCCATAACTGGTATGACATACAAAGTGCGTTCTTTCGGAATTTCGAAGGCACATATGGAGGCACTGTACGGTCGGAGACCTACAACGTTGCACCCAGAAAGCCGGAGAAACTTGCCGGGATTACCTCGGACGATGGATCGACACCAAGAACTCCTGTGAAGGAGTAAACGATCAAACCGCGATTGAAGCTTTCATCGCAGGACTCCCAATTGGTCTACTACGTCATCGCTTGAAGTGTGATAAGGTCACTGACTTGGGAGAGATGATAGAAACAGCGAGCAAGTATGCAGATGCTGACGACGATGTAGAGGGATTACTCAATGCCCTAGTTGTGCCTCAGTCGGCAAAACAACCAAAGCAACAAGCTCAGAAGCGCAAAAATACCTCGGAAGAGAAACCCAACGTGGAAACAGCGGTGGTTACTGCTACTTCCAGGTCTGGAGGATGAGGAGGAAGTGGCGGAGGCCGCAGGCGTGGCCGTGGGACATCAAGGGTCCAAGGTAGAGGAGACCAGCAACCAGGCAAAACATACTCTTGGGCCGACATTGCCAATAACCCATGTGTGCATCACCTAGACGCCAATGGGGGCTCGTCCCACACCAACACTGAGTGTCATTTCAATGACGACATCAAAAGAGATGACACCACTGGCTACAAAGCTAAGCGGAAGAAGGAAAGAAAAATCCCGAAAAAGACAAAGAGACCAAGGAAGATTCTGACATGGAGGAAGCTGATGCTTCAACGCAACAGTTCCGGCTGTCCCCCAATACTTGGACTGGTCAGAAGTGGCAATCAAATTTGACCGCGCTGATCATCCGCCTAAGTTGCACAGGCGAGGAAAATACGCCTTAATCGTCAACCCACTTATTGATGGTTATGGTTCTCCAAGACCCTCATGGACGGTGGTAGCAGCATCAATATTCTCTATGTTGAAACGCTACGCCGGATGAAGATCTCGGAAACCCAACTGAACCATAGCTCTGTGATCTTTCACGGACTTGTCCCAGGAAGACAAGCTAATTCCCTGGGAGAGATTACTTTGGATGTCACCTTTGGAACACCAAAGAATTATCGGATGAAGGCACTTTGTTTTGAAGTGGTCCCGTTCAAGAGCGCGTACCACGCTATATTCGGACGTTCGGCTTACTGGGCTTTTATGGCTCGTCCGTGTTACATTTACAATATGATGAAAATTCTAGGTCCCAACGGCGTAATCACTATCAGGGGAGACCTGAAGAAAGCGCGAGAGTGCGAGGATGGAAATGTCGCCTTTGTTGAAGTCGTGCTGCACACCCAGGAGTACCAGGAGATCAAGAAGAGCATAGATCCGTCCGAGATGCCCGCAATGAAGAAGGAGGTGACAAAGCCAAATCCGGAGTTCAAGGCATCAGAAGAGACAAAGAAGACGCCATTGAAGGATGATGACCCCTCCAAGGTGACCCAGAGAGGCGTAGGCCTAGGTAGCGCATTTCAAAGCGCGCTCGTCAAGTTCCTCCAAGCAAATCAAGATATCTTCGCATGGCAGCCATCTGACATGACTGGAATACCTAGGGAACTTGCCGAGCACTTTTTAAATGTAAACCCGAACGGTAAACCCGTCAAACAGTCCCTACGACGTTTTGGCGATGAAAAGCGTAAGGCAATAGCTAAGGAACTAGCACGGCTCGAGTTAGCCGGATTCATAGAAGAGGTTATCCACACTGAGTGGTCGGCCAATCCTGTAATGGTCCCTAAAAAGGACACCACTGATTTAAGGATGTGTGTTGATTATACTGCCTTGAACAAGGCTTGTCCAAAAGATCTGTTCACTCTGCCTAGAATTGATCAAGTTATCGATTCTACGGCAGGCTCGGAACTCCTCTGTTTTCTCGACGCATATTCCGGTTATCACCAAATCCTGATGAAGGAATCTGACAAAGTCAAAACTTCATTCATAACCCCTTTTGGAACCTTCTGTTTTGTTACGGTGCCCTTTGGGCTGAAGAACGCAGGAGCTACGTACCAGCGCACGATGTAGTGTTGCCTCCACGACCAACTCGGACGCAACGTACATGCATACGTGGATGATATTGCGGTGATGTCCAAAAAGAAGGAAACGCTGATTTCCGACTTGGAGGAAACGTTCGCCAATCTACGAAAATAGAACATCATGCTTAACCCGAAGAAGTGCTTCTTTGGAATACCAGCCGGAAAATTGTTAGGTTTCATCATGTCTCAAAGAG
Source organism: Avena eriantha (assembly GCA_910589775.1). Lineage (NCBI taxonomy): Eukaryota > Viridiplantae > Streptophyta > Magnoliopsida > Poales > Poaceae > Avena > Avena eriantha. Next base: position 226,730,321 of record OU342744.1, read on the forward strand.
GCATAGAGGTGAACCGGGACAAAATCAATCCTGAAGTACGTACAAAGATTAACTGGTTGCATCGCTGCGGTCAGTCGATTTGTAAGCCGGCTTGGTGAAAGAGCCGCACCATTATACAAACTCCTGAAAACGACCAAGGATTTTGTTTGGACTGACGAAGCTGAAGCTGCACTACAAGACCTGAAGAAAGTACTCTCATCTGCTCATATCCTTGCAACGCCGGAACCTTAGCAACCGATGTTGCTCTATCTTGCTGCGACAAATAAGGTTGTTAGTATCATCATGGTGGTGGAGAGACCAGAGGAAAATCAGGAACACCTGGTGCAGCGTCTGACTTACTTTGTCAGCGAGGTCCTGACGGAATCAAAACAACGGTATCCGCACTATCAAAAGTTGGCTTACGATGTTTTTCTAGCATCTCGTAAGTTACGACACTACTTTTGGGAGCATCCAATTACCATGGTGAGCACAACTCCCATGAGAGATATAATCAACAACAGTCACGCCACAGGACGCGTCGCCAAATGGGGCATAGAGCTTTCAACTTTCGATATTGAGTATAAACCCCGGACAACAATCAAATCCCAAATCCTTGCTAACTTTGTCGCTGATTGGACAGATACGAAGGAAAATATGATCCTCCCTGAGTCGGAATATTGGACCCTCTACTTTGATAGGTCTAAGGCTCGTGGGGGCTCGGGGGCTAGCGTGGTGCTCAAATCACCCCAAGGAGATAAACTTCTATACGTGTTGCAGATCCACTTCACAGCGACAAACAACATTGCCGAGTATGAAGCACTGCTGCATGCAATCCGGATTGCTAAGGACATTGGCATCCGACGTTTGATGTGTTACGGAAATTCAGATCTTGTTGCCCAACAAGTATCAGATATTTGTAATGCAAATAAACATATGGCAGCATATAAAGCTGCCGTGGATGATCTATCTAAATCGTTCGAAGGGTTTGAGGACACATCCCTCGAGCAGAAAACAAGGAAGCAGATGCACTATCTCGGATAGGCTCTACGCGGAAAGAAGTCCCGGATGGCGCTTTTTTAGAGCACCTCAAAGTTTCCTCAATAAAGGGAGTAGATGAGGAATATCCGACCAAATCCGACTCACCTCTAATAGCAGTTCTGGCTATAATTCCCAGCTGGACTCAACCCTACCTAGATTATCTGGTAGATGGCAAGTTACCCGAATACGAGGTTCTGAGCCGGCAGATTATCTGACGAGCAAAAGCCTATACTATTGTTAAAGGTGAGCTCCATAAACGGAGTGTCTCTGGGGGTTTTCAGTGCTGCGTGTCTCCGGAAGAAGGAGTGGAAATCTTAAGAGAAATCCACGAAGGCGAGTGTGGTCACCATGCTGCAACCAAATCTTTAGTGGCAAAAGCTTTTAGACACGGATTTTTCTGGCTTACAGCTCAGGCAGATGCCGAACGATTAGTCAAGATGTGCAAAGGCTGCCAAAAGTACGCCAAGCAAGCTCATGTTCTGGCTGATCAGCTGCGAACAATACCTATAACATGGCCCTTTGCGGTCTGGGGGCTTGATACGGTAGGACCATTTAAACGAGCTCCAAGTGGATTTACTCACCTCTTAGTGATGGTGGATAAATTCACAAAATGGATTGAGGCTAAACCTGTCACTAGTTGTGATGGAGCAACAGCTAAAAGATTTTTCGAGGATGTTATAATCCGGTATGGTTATCCACATAGCATTATCACGAACAACGGGAGTAACTTCTCTATGGGAGAATTGGCTGAATTCTACAACGAGCAAAATATCCGGCTTGACATTGCGTCAGTCGCACATCCACAAGCTAACGGACAAGTCGAAAGAGCAAATGGTTTAATCCTACAAGGCCTAAAACCGAGACTCGAAGCACCACTATGACTTGCTGCGGGGGCTTGGGCTGAGGAATTACCCTCTGTGATATGGAGTTTACGAACAACTCCAAACATGTCAACAGGATACACACCTTTCTTCTTGGTCTATGGCGCAGAAGCAGTTCTTCCTAGTGATTTAATTCATACTTCTCCTAGAGTGGCCGTGTATATTCAAGAGGATGCCGAGATTTCTCGACAAAATGATCTCGACTTAGTCGAAGAAGTTTGCGTCGTTGCTGAAATGAGATCTATAGCCTATCAGCACAAGTTACGCAAGTATCATAGCCAGAGAGTCCGAAATAGATCTTTCAACAAAGGTGATTTGGTTCTCCGGCTTGTGCAACAAAGAAAGCACAAACTTTCCCTAGTATGGGAAGGGCCCTTTTTAGTTAGTCGAGTATTGCACAACGGATCGTACTACTTAAGTGACATGAGGCCAGTCAAAGAAACACCTGCTACTAAGAAGAGAAAGAGAGCTGGAGGCAGTACAAATCCGGATGAATTAGACAGACCTTGGAATATTGCTCAGCTACATCCCTTTTATTCTTAATTTATCCTTCGTTGTAATCATACATATGTACATGTTCTGTGAGAAATAAAAGTTTTGGTTGCCTCAAGTTTTTCTAAGATGTTTTTACCATCTTATTTCCGAATGATCATGTCATAGTCGAAAATCCCAGGATGCTTGAAAGTACTTTATGCTCATGTTCGTTCTGGTTTAGATTTCCGATTCTAAAACTACTACCCTCGGGTATAACTCTAAAGTTTCTAGTCTTTGCTTTGGTTACTTGTCTGATTGCTGGATGCGGGCATTTTCCGAGTAGTGAATTGTTGGTACTAGAAGCCGGCTTTGTTTTCGAGTTTAAACTGGTTTAGCAATTGAGCTCCGTTGCTCGGCAAAGTTTCCGGCAGAAGGTTTAGCCGGCTCACGAAAGGGACGAGGCGGAAAGCTAGATAAACGATAAGCATAGACGAAAAAGTACAAGTGCTTATGTAAACATTTCAGGCACACAAAAATTTAAAGCAAAAAGTGCTAAATAGATCAAAAGCTTAGCACTAGCAAAATTATAGTACTTCATATTTACAGACACATCATGTTTTTTCAGATAATACAAATGTTTCTGGCAATCTATGATGCAGGAGGAGATGAAGGAGCTGCCGGCTCGCTAGATACGTCGCCTTGATATCGTTCCGAGATGTCCACATCCGAGGTGGTGCATTCATCGTCGGAAACTTCTGCTGTTTCTTCTAGAGGCAGAGGCGGAGTGTCCACGCGGTTGAAGAATGGAGTATCGTAGCTGGTCAAGTCAGCTACATGACACCCATATCCAGCACAGGAGTCCATAATGGCCTTGATGTCCTGCTCCTGGCCATCTTCATCCACTGTAGAGTACCCTCTGGTCACTTGCCATATCTCCATGCTTCCATGGTGGCTCATGACCATGGTGAGAGCGTTCTGCGCTGCTGATCGCGCGTAGGACATGTTCCAATCCTGGACGAGCTGCGGCATCTCCTTTGCCTTGTCCCGCACTTGAAAATCCGACATGCTATGCATATCCGGAATCATGAGAGCTTCGCCAATATCCTCAAGGGATTGGCGGAAGTCATGAAGAAGGTCACCGACTTGAGTAAGGCGGTGGGTGCGGGGCTCAGCAGAGGTGGAGTCCGTCAAGTTCAGAGGACCTATAAACAAAGACAGTTAAATAAAATCTGACATCGAAATAAGTCGAAGAAAATAGACAAGTCAGACAGATGGAGTGTACCGAAAATGACGTCGTCAATTTTGGTCTTCTCTTGCCGAAGACTCTGGAGTTCAGCCCAGAGCGCCTCGGAAATGTCCCTCTCTTTGCAAAGCTCACTATTGAGGTCCGAGATTTTTTGATCTTGAGCAACAATCATACGATCACGCTCATCAGTAGCCATGGAGCAGGACTCAAGGATTTGAGCAATGCTCTTTTCATGATCTGCCTTGAGCTGGTCCAGCTCTTGGCGAAGCTCCTTGTTCTCCATCACCAAAGTCTTGAGATTCTCGGCCTCTACAATCATGGCACAAGATTGTTTCACCAGTGCTATAAGTTAAAAAGAACAACAGTTCAACAAAAAATTCGACTATGAAAACATGAAAGGCAAGGTTTGAGTCTCAGAATGTTTACCTTCGGCCTCATCCTTAGCAACTTTTAGCTCAGCATTTTTAAGCCAGAGAGCTTTGATCTCTCTCCGCTTATCATAGACATTCTTCAACAAATCCTGGTTATAGGAATATACTTTCTGTAAGTCAGAATACCCAAAGTCAGAAAGCTACTAAAGACTCGCGCTAATATTTTTACTAATATCAGCACGAGCCTTGGGGGCAACACTAGTTCGTTCTTTGGCATCCTAAGGAAGCATAAACCCGGATTATTTATCCTACTTCATGCTTGGGGGCTAGAGGATATGATATGAAATAAAGGAAAAACAGGAGTTGGAATTCCGACTTACATATTGTTCGCGAGTAAGTTTGTCCAAACTCGCATTCACTTCAACGGCAACCTTCTCAACGAGAGTCAGAGGGGTCACAGGAGCAGTTGGAAGCTCCCCGGACCTAATCCTCTCATTGCGAAGAAGCACTTGTTCAAGAAGATTAGTGTGCTTGACGTCCTCTGCTTGTTGCGCTTCTTCTTCAGAAGATATGGTCCTTTTCTCCAGGCATTGCCTGGCTAGCCGCCGGATCTCTTCAGCAGATTTCCGAGACAGGCCAAACTTGGCAAGTCCCGGATTGTTGAGAAGGTTTTCGGTGAAGGTTTCTGCCGAGGGATCATTACCCAAAGAGGGTTCACCCTTATCTAAACCTGACTCACCCATGGTGACGTCAGTTTGCGATTCAAGGATCGCAGGCTCCGTGGAAGGAGCCGGATCTTCTACGACAACTAGAGAAGGAATTATCACCGGCGTTGCGGAAGGCTGAGGAGCAGGAGTCGGAGGAGCCACGGCAGGAGAAGCTATTGTAAGCTTCATCTGTCGCAGGGGCTTCGAAGAAATCCCCTTCCCCTTGCCCTTGATGAGCTGTTTAGCTCTGAGAATGTGATAAAGCCGGAAACATTACATCTTGGAAGGAAATTCGAGTAAAGTACAAAGGCGGAAGTTGTGATTGAAAGTTACCTCTTCACGACGGGCACCTCCTTTGTACCAACGACCACTGTCGAAGCTTTGCGCTTCTTGAGCGCAGCATCCGGCAATTGCACCACTTCTATCTCCTAAGAAAACTCAGGAGGATATCCTTTGAACAGAGCAAATTCCGACTCGGGGAGGTCAGTAAGCTGAAAAGAAGAAAACATATCAGTATTGCAATGTAACTTAAAAGATCAAAACATATAAGTCTTACTGTTAGAAGCTTACCGGCACTACGGGGTTTTCCGCCATATGCATATCCAGAGAAATCTCCGGGATCCTCCTCTCGATCCGCTCCCTTATCAACCATTTTATCTGGCTTATGTAGCCTTGCGTGGTATACGCTCTAGGGCTGATGCGGAGGGAGTCTTTCTTGGACGACGTGATGGAGTGCATCAGTCGGTCTCCGTGGTACTGAAGGGGCTGGATCCAGCGTGAGACCCAGCATTGGACCAAGTCGGATCCCTTCAGTCCCTTGTGTTTGATCAAGTATTCGATCCGCCTCTTGGCAAGGATCAGATCGTCAGTGAGATCCGGAGCAGCCTCGTCCCAAGACGGTTGGGCCGTGGCGGCTCCGTCGATAAAATTCGGCAAAGCAGTAGCTTTGCCGGGAGCCAGAATATCCTTATGATAAAAGAACGTGGTTGTCCATTGTTTGACCGAGTCACTAGCTAGGATTTTGGGATATGCGCGCTCGCGTCTAAGTGAAAAACTAATAGTACCGGTGATGTAAGGAACACTGGTAGTGATAGAATTTCTCCGGACATGGAAATAGTACCGGAATAAGGTCAAACTCGGCCTAATCCGAGAAATGCCTCACACAAAGAAGCATAAGCGCTCATCTCTAAGAGAGAGTTGGGAGGAAGATGGTGGAGTTGAACACCAAAATGATCAATCACCTCGGAGAAGAACTCCGAGGGAGGGAATGACAAACCTCTGTCGAGGTGGGTGCCAAAGTGGACCCGCTCGTCGGCGTGCGGGTTGGGGATGGTCTCGCCGAAGCCGCTCCGCCAATCGCCATTGCGGAGGAGCCCTTCTGTCTCCACACCGTGGAGCTTCTCGTCATCTAACACGCAGGGGATCCAGACCCCGCGGAAGCTTTCCTTCTCCTCCGCCGCTTCCGTCGCCGCCGTCACCGCCACTGCCGCCGAGCCGGAAGAGGAAGAAGAAGCCATTTCTCCGGTGAGCAGTTGGCCTAAGATGGGCGGCGCTGGGAGTTTTTGGGAGGAAAGCAGAGGAGCTATGTGCACGCGGGGGAGATTTGGAGGAGAGGAAAAGGCAAAGGACAGGTGAAGAAAGGAGGAGGAGATCCTCACCCCTTATATCCACCTAACCGCGCCAAGATTCGTGCAAATGCTACAGTGTAACCGCCACGCATCGTGGAAGGAACTGGAAAGGACCCACGCAATGATTACGTCGCCTCGATCTCCGCGTACGCATTGAAACGACGCCTCGGTTTCGCTAACCACGGACCCACCAACGGTCGTGCTGGCAGGATGTCTGTCAGATGACGTGACTTGACCATGACTTGTGTCAGGTGGCGTTAGAGACCAAGTTCCAGCTTAGTTTCAAATCAAGCTGGAAAATCCGAGTAACCTGTTGATAGGTCTGACTTATTCTTAAGACCCGGATCATATTTTTTGTTGTGAAGTTTTAGGAACCCTTCAAGATTCTGCAAGCCGAAGATCAAACTAGACGAAGATAAATCCGACTATGGATCTTGGAGGCCTCCCGGGGCTGCTGTTGGGGATATAGTTTCCGGGTATCCTCACAGTTCCTCACTGACCTTCGGGTTAGAGCTTTGCTTCACGGGCGGCCTAGTCAGGGAGAGAAGACGGAGTTTAGTCCGGCTACGGGAAGGCCCAGAAGACGTACCGACTTAGGCCCATAATGTTACTTGTAGTTCAAGATGTACTCTGTAACAAACTCTTAGTCATAGACGAATAGATCTCTCTTGTAAACCCTAGGCCGGATATCTATATAAGCCGTCCTAGGGAGAGCCTTTAGGGCAACACTTTAGACCCTCAATAGTCTACAATCTCAACTCGCACAGGCGAACCCTTGTAACCCATATTCTGGCTCTGCCGTATTACTGGATTGCTAGCATGAGTAGTATCCGTCCAAAGCCGGCGGATTCAAACCTAGGTAAGCTTGTGTGCTCACCATCCCGGAACACCGTACGTCTCACACCCCTCTCTTCTGCATGCCTCGAGGACCCCCTCAGGGCGTACTTGTCCTCAATCCGATGATAGTTTCCGCATGGCCAGTTGAACGACAGCGACTTCACTCCCTTCATATGGGTGCTCCGGGGTGTACTTGAGGTCCAATCCCACAAACTTGTCCTCGTATATCCCAAGCCAACCCTCGTACATCCTCAGGACACACACCATTGTCTCCTCCTCATTGGTGTAGACAACGTCTATCTTCTTATTGTCATGGGTAGTGAAGCTTGTCTCTAGAGTGCGTAGATCTTCCATGGTGGCAAGGAGAAGACGGGAAGAAGATAGATGACAGGAAGAAGAAGAGTGGTTTCTGCGATGTAGGGGAACAGTGGAACCGTCAATGCGCTTTTAAGGTAGTGGTTAACAATTGGGACGGAAGTCCAAGGAGAGACGCGTGGCGGTGACCGTTCCAGCTTCTGAGTAAACAAAAAATAATTATAACGCCGATACATGTGCCCTATTTTGTCACGTCAATACACTAGGTAGGGGTGAGCAGGGGGTGTTGTCCTATCCACTATGCCAACGCTGCAAGCCTACGTGACAGCCACCCCGCCTAAGCGACGGGAGCGACATAACGACGAGAACTGCCAGGGGCCCCAACTCGACGGTCGTTAGCCTGAATTTTTGTATTGAAACGTAAAGTTGAATTCGTGTCGAAAAACACCCTCTGAGTATTTGGCACACCAGCTGTAGTCATCCCGACTGATTTCAGGGAACTTGGGTAACACCCCAACTTTCGGGCCGCAAAATGATATTCTCGTGCACTGGGGGTGTTATGGTTGCAAGATGGGAGACCACATTGGCCAAAACACAGCTCACAATAGTGTTTGTGATTTTTGTCTGATTTGTGCACACAAGGTGTTTGAAAAAATGGCCGAAAGAAACAAAGTTTTGAATTTTGAAATGAATTTTTTCTAGTGATCTCCACCGTTGCTTGGTAGTGTGTGGTTGTTGGGAATTTTCAAATGGAATTCATTTGCATGGTTTTGAAAAATTGGGATCTAGACATATGAAATAGATTCCATTTTCAATTGCCATTTTAAATTAGAGTTTAAATGTTTCTGTAAGAATTCAAAGTGGGCCTTGGTACATTTTTACTTGTACTATCAAGGGGTGTAAAGATCCATAGTTGTTTCTATTTGCAATTGAGTTCTAGGAACACCCAAAGTGGGCTAGTTGATTAAAATGGCCAAAGTGACCATTTCCATTTATTAATTCTATTTGATTTCTTTTTCTTTGGATTTTGCTTGGGAATGATCTAGATGATGTGGCATTAATCTTAGAATCATTTTACAACCATTAGAACAAACAAACATGGCAATTAAAAACAATTCCATATTAATGCAACACACATATGCATTCTTATTTCTTTTAATGGGAATTTTTTTTTGTTAATCCTAAATTGGGTGCTTTGGGTCTTGATTAACCTTGATTAAAGATTTGGGATGTTACAGTCTCTCTCTCTACACATAATCTACAGAAACCAATCTAGCAATGCGCTATCCTGCCCTAGGCCGTGGGAAACCCATGGGGCTCATTGCGCCTTCCAGGGACAGCTCTAGCAACCTATCCATGGAGGATGATGACGAGGAGGTGGAGAGGTTTAGCCCGAAGTACAAGGAGTACGTCGAGCCAAGCTACTTCAAAAATGATTCCGATGGTGATGATGAGTTAGTTGACGTCTACATCCATCGTGACATCTATGATCCACCGAAGATCAATTGGGCAACGATGAAGAAAGTTCAACAAGAGAGAGAAGATCGCAAGCCACATGGAAAAGGGCGTGTGGAGACGGTCAAGTTCATCACTACAGATCCAAGGCCACACAAGCGTAAGGAATTATCTAATATTGGTGCAGGTGCTAGCAAGGAAGGGGAGGTTCCACTCTTGAAGCCAACCATTGGTGCTCGTATGAAGGTTAAGCCTCAAGAAGAGTGGAGGTATGGTTTCCACTTCCCCCATCCATCAATTATGGATGAGGAAGAAGAAGTTGTCCCCAGGACCAAGGATCGCGTGCGGGCACTAGAGATATATCATAAGAAAGAGCTACTCCATCGCGTCAAAGTCCGTCACCGTCTCAATGAGATGGAGAAGAAGGACGACCTCTTTCCATTGGTAACCAAGCTCGTAGATAGAGTGGACACTCTGCAATCTGATCTGTGCATGTACTACATCCGCATAACTACTCTGGAGGAGACCAACAATAAGCTATGCACCGCGGTGTTATATGCCATGTCACCCTAGTGATCTACAACAATCACGATATCAAATAATCGCAAGGGATTATTAGATCCCGCCTGGCTTGATTTCAAGCTTGGGGAGATCTTTAAGACCTTGAATCTATCTTATAAGTTTTTATTATTATTCTTGCATTAGTTCAAACTAGAAATAAAGTTTGCATCATTAGAATTCCTTCAGGAATAGTCGATCCCTTTTATGAAATTCTGATTTTATTATTGTATATGGAGCAATATTGAGTTTGTGTTTGCTTTATTGATATATGAAAGGCTTGAGTATGATTTTACTTGCACTTGATGATATCAATAGGAGTCTTCCACACCATTGGTATTAATAGAACACATAAAGATAATTTAGTCAATATGCTGTAAGTTTACGGTTTAATTCACAAAGAAAATTTATCTATACAATTAAGTTGAAAAAAACCTTGAACAAAGGAAAATGAAAGTGTTATCCAAATAGAGTGAGAACAGGTCAAGTCGTAAGAATGCTTCATATACAGTTGAAATTTGATAATTGATATCGTTGAACTTTTAATACCTACATAAGATGGAATATATGGCTAGCTCCTTTGCACAACACTTAAAACAAAAGTGTGAGCATATATGCAAAATAAAAGAAAAAGAAAGAAGAAAAAGAGCAAATGTGCAAAGAGCAAATAGGCATATACCACTTCATTGTAGTATGCCAAAGAGACACTTTTGAGATTTTGAATCCCACGTGAATACGTTGATCCTAAAACACTTGGGACTACCTCGTTAACTCATTCGGTTGAACCAGATTCTTTAACATTATGTTGAGATTCATCCTTTATGAACTATTGATAACAAAGGTGTGGAAGCCTTCCAATACTATTCAGATGGTTCGAGTAAGGTACTATTCATGAAGTTATTCCACTGTATCGTACATGATAAACACATGCTGTAATTGCCTCATTTACTTTATCGACTCAGCTTCATGAATATGAGGATCACATCCATTAAGCTAAAAACTTGCTCGGGACGAGCAAGAGTCTAAGCTTGGGGAAGTTGATGAGTGCATATTTGCATCATGTTTTACATTATTATTTTGCATTGTAGATGTAGGATGTTGGTATTTTACGGCGCTCGCGTGCACATTTTATGTCTGTTTTCACCAGGATCAGGACAGATGATGGATCCAATGCATACAAATATTGAAGCAGTTGTACTGTGGAGAAAAAGGAGTCAAAAACAACGTAAATCGCTTATTTGGGAAATATTAATAATACCAGAAAAAAACTAGAAGTGAACAAAGTAGGCAGAGAGCCCAACGACCAACTATACAGCGGGAGCAACTCTTCTGCCCATATAGCTCTAGCCATATAGTTGGTGCCACCTCCGCCTCGTCAAATAGTTTCACCCCGTGCAATTGGTTCGGAGAGACGACATACAGAACACCCAGAAATCAGAGAAACCTCACCTCCGAAAGGCATCTGGAGGGGGAACTCATCCACAAGGGATCCTTTGCCCTGCGCAGATCCAGGAGGCTAAGATATCGATCTTCATCATCCACCGCTGCATCACCACCATCTCCATCCATCCCATCTACATCTTGTCTAGATCTTGTTGTAATTCCTATACTCGTTGTGGATTTATACAAGTACTATTCATCTATGATTGTTTCCATTATCATTACCATGATGTTGATTGCCTCCATGTCTAAGTAGATCATTAGTTCTTAGGGAGATGGAGAAACCCTAGTATGAGATTAAAATAAGATAAAGTCTATTATGATATTCATCGCTGTGACCATGTGTTAGATTCTCTACATCTTGATGTTGAGAGAAGTCGACCTCTCAAGATTTGCCTCTTGTGGCGACTTGATGGAGGGAACTACTTGTTGGTAGACGGAAGCGTGCTAGCACTTACAGTGACTACAAAGTTGTTGGCACTCCTTACGTATCAACTTGGGAAATCAAGGAACCTCATGGAACACTATCCATGCCATGGTATACGTCCTACGGGATTACGTCCCTTAATAGCACAGTAATTCAATTGATGTCGATTGCTGACTGTTGTGGTTATGAGGATGATGTCAGCAATGATTGTTGCCTATTCACCCACATACGGAGTTCCTCCCACATATACATAGTTGAGAATGTTCATGATGATAATCTTTATCTTAAATCTTCACAAATACTAGCGGTGTATCCGCTACTCCCTGAGAACGCCTTTTCCCTACTGCAGTTCCAGTCTCTCTTACATACGCGATACTTACTTTCTGTATTAAGTTATTTTGATTTACTTTATTATTGCTCTTATACCCAAAACCCCAAAACACCTTTTTACACGATACTCGCATTTTATCTTGTTACTTATAACTTTATCTAGCATTTCTATCGCAATATTTATTTTAAGAATTATTAGACTTCAGACTCCTGCACCCTGTGGGATCGATATCTTTATTTCGAAACTAGCTACAAACGATATGTGCACTTGCAGTCATCAAGCTATTTCCTGGCGCCGTTGCCGCGGAGCTAAGCGCTGTAAGTCTTTTAGTTTTTGCTTATTTATTTTTCTCTTGCTAAATTTTGTTTTGAGCTACAGGTTTCCACCAACATGATGGAGTTTGAGCATATGACTAGCGCCAACCCACTCAACCACTTTGGAAAGCCCTATGATATTTATAAAAGAGACAACTCGAATGAGAAGACAAGGGGGTTTGAAATAAATCCTCTACTACTTAGTATTCTACATAAGAAGCAATTTACTAGAGATGAAGAAGATCCTGATCCATATGAGATATTGCATATTTTAAAGATATATGTGGTACTTTTCTATTGATGGGATATACTGCTGATGAGGTAAGGGTTAAAATTTTTAGTCAAACTTTGACAAGTACATCTCTCTCATGGTATAGATCTCTACCCCCTAAAGCCACTACTACTTGGGAGAATTTAGCGTGTGAATTTCTATCAAAATATTATCCATTATCAAAATCTTTTGGAATCAGGCGTCATATAATGACTTGGAAGAATCGTTATAATGAAGGACTAGTAAGAGCTTATATTAGATTTAAAGATTTACTACGACTATGTCCTCATTATGATTTGCCTGAATGGAGATTACTACATATCTTTTATGGCGGTTTAATTGAACCTAATAAAATTGAACTAGACTCTTTCGCAGAAGGAGCCTTTATGAATCTTCCTATACCTAAAGCTTGGGATTTACTTAATAGAATTCATGATCATAGAGTTCCATGGAATTTTGGTCTAGGAAGTGAAGGAGGCGTAGAAATAGAGCATGATTGTATTCATGACTATAATAAAAAGGCCATGTTAAAGAATTATCTAAAGAACTTTATCTAGATTAAGATCTTGTGTTGCAAGTTGTTAAAGATTTTACAAAACATATTAAAGCTCCAAAGGAGGGTCCAGTAAGGTATGATCCACCACTCGAACCAGAAAATAAAAGAGAAGATAAAGCAACACTTGCCTCCATAGAACCAATATATGTACTGCCTTTCCCTAACACTGCACAAAAGCATATTTTTGAATATGAACAGGTCAAAGCAGTACAAGAAAAGAGGGAAGAGGAAAGCATGCCAGAAGTTGTGGAACATCTGAAGGAAACCAAAGATGAAGAGGTAACCAAGGAAGCAATTATGGCTATGTACTCACACTTTAACATAGTTGAACTTGATGTAGAGACTTCCATATTGGTTGAAGGTAAAACAAAGGTAAAGATGTGGGTAAGCCTATTCTTCCCTGCATATTTAAAGAAACCTCTCATTACGGTTTATGTGATCTTGGCACCGAAGTTATTGCTATATCTTATGATTTCTAACTTGAAATAAAAGTAGAAATAGAACCGACTACAATTGAAAATTCTGATATAACAATTATGCTAGCCAATAAAAACCTCAGAATTTCAATGGGAGTAGTTGACAGTGCAACTGTCATAATTGGCAACAAAAACTTTCCTATCGAGTTTGTAGTTGTTGATATGCCAGCTGACACTTTTTGTCGTATTATATTTGGAAGAACCTTTTTGGGTGATATAGGTGCCTATATTAATTTCAAGAAGGCGGTTGTGTCTCTTAAGCTTGGGGGAACGAAAAATAAATTCCATTTTTCCAAATTTAAAGACAGACATCCACAAATACAAGAAGAAGAGGAAGAGAGAACCATTGAGGAAATGGCGGCTCTTTTCTTTGGTAATCAAGAAGAAGAAATAAATGATGATCCAAATTATGAAGAAATAGTTATGAAGGACAAGTCCCTAGAAGAACTAGAAGATGAATTCGATTCACTTCCTATTTTGGGATCTCCAACTGATGAGGCTTTTGAGGAGTTATAAAAGAGTGGGGACGAGGAATTACCACCCCCTGAGTTGAAGACTCTACCAGATAATCTCAAATACAGGTTTTTAGATGATACCAATAAATTCACTTTATTATTAGTGCTAAACTTTCAGGAGAAGAAGAAGAAGAACTCATGCGGATACTTAAGGAGCTTCGCCAAGCCTTTGGGTACTCAATGGATGACTTGAAGGGCATTAGTCCCATGATAGTCATCCATCGAATATTCATGGAAGAAGGTGCAAAAGCAATTGCGGAATTTAATAGAAGACTGAAGCCTGAAATGAAAGAAGTAGTAAGAAAAGAAATTGTACGCCTACTAGACGCAGGTATAATATATCATGTCAAAGAGAGTGATTTGGTAATACCTATTCATTGTGTCCCTAAGAAGGGCAGTTTTACTGTTGTTCCTAATGAAAACAATGAACTAATACCTACTAGAACTATTGTTGGGCACAAGATGCGCATAGATTTCAGGAAATTAAATAAAGAAACTAGGAAAGATCAGTATCCATTATCGTTCATAGATCAAACTTTAGAAAGGTTAGCAAACCATACTCATTTTTGTTACTTGGATGGATACTCTGGTTTCTCTCAAATAGCTGTTCATCCGGATGACCAACTTAAAAAAACTTTCATAAGTCCTTACGGTTTACATGCTTACCGACGTATGCCTTTTGGTCTATGTAATGCTCCAGCTACTTTTAACCGATGTATGACTACTATTTTTGCTGATTTTATAGAACTTAGTATGGAAGTATTTATGGGTGACTTTTCTGTCTATGGAACTTCATTTACTAGTTGCTTGAATAATCTCTCAAGAGAGTTTTGCAGCGTTGTGAAGAAAATAATCTTGTTCTAAACTTGGAAAAGTGCCACTTTATGGTCAAAGAAGGTATAGTCCTCGGACACAAGGTATCAAGTAGGGGAATTGAAGCTGATAGAGCTAAGGTTGAAGCAATAAAGAGAATGCCACCACCTAGGGATATGAAAGGTATAAGGAGTTTTCTTGGTCATGTAGGTTTTTATAGAAGGGTCATTAGAAATTTCTCTAGGATATCTAAACCTTTGACTAACCTCTTGCAAAAGGGAATGAGATTTAATTTTGATGATAAGGTTCTTGAAGCCTTTGATAAACTAAAAAATGCTTTAACTCGTGCTCCCACCATTAAACCACCTATCTGGGACACAACCTTTGACTTAATATGTGATGCTAGGGATGATGTTGTAGGAGTAACTCTTGGACAACATATTGGTCGTAGATTTAATATTATACATCATGCTAGTAGAACTCTCAATGGTGCTCAAAAGAATTACCCTAAGGAAGAAAATGAACTGTTTGCTGTATTTTTCTCTTGCGATAAATTTCGTTCTTATATAGTTGATGCAAAGGTAAGAGTTCACACGGATCATGACGGCTTAAAAGAACTCCTTGAGAGGAAAGAACATAAGCCAAGACTGATCTGTTGGATTCTTTCACTACAAGAATTTGAGTTGCAGATTATGTAGAGGCAAGAAATAAAAATGTTAGATGCAGTGTCCATGTTTGCCCAGGAAGACACCCATCTTATTGAGAGGAATTTTAGTCCTAGTGATTTTTGTTTACGGGAATTATCTAATGAACTAAAGTCAATTCCTCCAAGAGAGAAGGAGTCCTTGTTGTGGGAGGAACTTTTCATCCCTGACTAAACAAGTGGTAAGTGCAAGGTAAGTGTTCTTACTCAAATAAGTGATTTATTTTCACAATTTTTACTCTTGAAACTTCTGTTTTCGAATTCCTTGTGTTTTTCTGAAGTTTTAGAGGGGTTTACCAACTATACGGGTGGAGCTATACAACCGTAGAGGAGGCTCCCGCCATATAGTTGGTCGTTAAACTCTCTGTATCATCTTTGTGAAATTGTTTTCGATATCTGAGCCTATACGGTCGCAACTATACGACCAGAGCAAAAATTCTGGCCGTATAGTTGGTCATTGAACTCTCAGATAGTTTTGATTTTTAGTGTATGTATCTATACGGTCGCAACTATACGACTAGAGCAAAAATTCAGGTCGTACAGTTGGTCATTAAACTCCCAGTCACTTTTGATTTTTGGTTTTTGAATCTATATGGTCACAACTATGCGACCGGAACAAAAATTCTGGCCGTATAGTTGGTCGTTAAACTCCTAGACACTTTTTCATTCGATCTTTATTTTATATTCATAAAAAAAGAGAAAAAAGAAAAGAAAAACGTTATTCTCGGTTCCGAGTCGTGATTTATTGACCTGGACTCGAGATATTTGGAAATATCTACGCGGAACCAACTATACGGCCGGACCTATACGGGCCGCGCCCGTATAGTTGGTCGTTACGCGGCAGGACACTTCCAAATCCATGATTTCTTTCCCTGTTTCGTTTGGATTCTTTTCTTGGACGACAATTTGGTGTTTCTCGCGAGTTTTACCGACCTATGACCCCTCTTATATACTGTCATTGTCTCTATCTCTACTCATAATCTACAGAAACCAATCTAGCAATGAATTATCCCGCCCCAGGCTATGGGAAACTCATGGGGCTCATTGCTCCTTCCAGGGACCGCTCTAGCAGCCCGTCCATGGAGGATGATGATGAGGACGTGGAGAGGTTTAGCCCAAAGTATAAGGAGTACGTCGAGCTAAGCTACTTCAACAATGATTCCCACGGCGATCATGACTTAGTTGACGTCTACATCCGTCGTGACATCTATGGTCCACCGAAGATCAATTGGGCGGCGATGAAGAAAGTTCAACAAGAGAGAGAATATCGCAAGCCATATGGAAAAGGGCATGTGGAGAAGGTCAAGTTCATCACTACAGATCCAAGGCCACACAAGCATAAGGAATTATCTAATATTGGTGCAGGTGCTAGCAAGGAAGGGGAGGTTCAACTCTTGAAGCCAACCATTGGTGCTCATATGAAGGTTAAGCCTCAAGAAACGGTTCGGTCCACAAAATAGAAAAACAGACTGGACCATGCCGAATATTTCGTCGGAGACCTCGCCGGCGACCATGTAGCAAAAATGTTGTGCTAACGTAGCATATCCTCCCTCGCCAGAGACTTTCACCGGTAGACCTCACCGGAGACCCATGTAGAAAAAACTTTACACTATTGTAGCAAAATAAAAAAACATATGTAGCCAATAAAATATACTATTGTAGCAAATCCGATCTTGCCGAAGACCTCGCTGGAGATCTCTCGCCGGATAGCAAAATCATACATCGGTTGTAGAAAAAAATATGGGAAAGTAGCAAAATGAAAATAAATATGTAGCACAAAAATTATGCTAAGATAGCAAATTCTCGTAGCACCGACAAACAACATATGTAGCAAGACCTGCCAATATAAGTAGCTAACACTGGAGACAGTCATAACAGCTCGTATGCCTTAGGTAGCATAGCTGTCACCGGAGGCCATGGCTACAGAATCCGGTCTCGTAGTTGCAGAAGCCATGGCCGCTCCTCCTAGAGAAGCACGTCCACCGTAGACCACCGTTCACCGTTGAGGACTTCACACCGCCATCATGGGTAGAATCACCATCCATAGGCTGGTCTTCGATGGGAGGGCGGAGCAGCTAGGCGTCGTGGGTGTGTAGACTCTCCTACGACAGCAAGGTGAGCTGCAGCGGTGCGGCAAAGCCAGGCCGCAGCCGCGAGGTGAGCTGTAGCAGCGAGTCAGCAGCAGCGCATCGAAGTGAGACCACGACGGCGTGGAGGCGCGGCGTGGCCAAGCAGCGGCGGCCCGTGGCGCGTAGGGCGAGCGGCGTCTGCATGGACCAAGCAGCAGCGACAGGGCGCTTTAGGGAGAGAGACGAGATAAGGCTAAGTGGGGCCCGCTAGGAAAGCTGCGGTTGGTTGCACACGACGCGACGTGACCCGGGGGATCATTGCGTGATATCCCCTAGAGAAAGCCTATCCTTTTCCAAAAAGTGCAATGCTGCAAGTTTAATCCCAAACACGGCCCTTCTTTGTACAAGGAAAGAAATCACGCCCACATGTGCAATTCCATGTAGGAGTTCCAAGCATGATGCAACCCGAACGCAACCAGTTTGGCTTAGACTTTGTACCGCCGCGTCCGTCTGCAAATTCAATCATGCTCCTACCAAAGGATAACTCAAAACATGTGACCCGCAACTACAGCTTTGCACCTATGGGTCAAGGGTGCTACTGTTGAGGGAATAGAACTGGACCACCCCAAAGGGATCCCCCTCTCCTAGACGCAATCATCCACCGGACATCGACAGTACAAAGCCGCCCCCGAAAAAACTATCAGCAAAAAAATAAAAAGGAAAAGTAGCATAAAATATGAGAAGAAAAAGGAAAGGCCAAGAGAAGAAAGGCAACTCACTAAGCCCATTAGTGCTCCCCACATGACCCAACGCATGGGCACATAAGACAAAAGAGCCCTTGCTTTTTCCTCCCACTTAGGGCCTTCTTAGACTTTTCCTAGAGTGTACTAGGTTACTCTTCATTTCGCTCTCCACCAAGGGTATCGATGGTTATTTGTACAAAGCCTTGAGCCTATACAAGGAACATCATGATTCATTTGTAACTCATCTCTCATATGAAGTAAGAGCTCTTTATCTCTCTCTCTTTCTCTCAAGGTGAGACCTTCTTGTTTAGTTGGTCCTTTTGGACTTTGAGTCCAAGGTTAATTTATCCAATGGAATCCCTCCGAATTTCTAATCCTTGAGAGTAATCATGTTAGAAGAGTTATACTCCTAGCTGTATTGCCAGGTTGTCCTCTTTGAACGCCCAAGGTTCGCTCAATGGTACTATACCTCTCTCGCATGTGAGTCAAGGTTGAACCCGGTCAATAAAATATTTTGTCCCTCGTGTTAGTGTTTGATGCCCAGCAATATGGCCACTCAGACGCAACCTTTACGTTACAAGCATCGTCGCTATTCCACTTTATGTTGTCTTTCACTAGAACAACATGTCCAAATTGAGAACTTGGCTTTTGGCACCGGTCCCTTGCATTGTGGAGGTAGTGCCAAATAAAAGAAAAGAGGAAACATGGGCAACTAGTTGTTGTGATGCCAAATTCAACAACCAAATATAAATTTTGCAGGTCAACCGCATTATCTTCTCTCTTTCTCCATGCTTCAAAACTGGGATTGCTTCTGCTGAACGCCATCGTCGAACTAGTGACCTAAAGTGCACCACAAGGCTACAAGGTTAGGCCCTCATCGATGTCTCCATTCATGTCTATAGTGATAAAAAGATCCCCAATCCCTGCACCCATCTTAAATATATGGAGCCCTGCCTCATCATCGGCAAACCTTCATGCCTTGGAATGTGCAGGGGGTCTTGAGAGACGGTAGAGACATATAAAGTCCCCAATTACAAAGTGTTGTCCCTTGAAGTTGGACAACCGCGTGGCCTACTATGTGAACCCTGACTTTTTATAGAACTTGTCCAAACTTGAAGTATGTTGCAGTAAGAAGGTGCACAAGACCAACTCAAGCTTTCGTGGGAGGTGGAGGGAGAATATAAGAAGAAGGAGGATAAATTTTGTTTGACACACTTGAAAGAAGACGATATGGAGAAGGATATTTGCTCCGCAGCTTGCCTTTTTTCGTATTGCGTACAAGACTTCCGCTATAGAGAAGAAAGAGGAATAATTGAAAAGGTAAAGTTTTTTCGTAGATTTGTACGAAAACCGGGGCCCAATGGTAGGTAATGTAGAAATGGCTATGCTAAAGATAATTACTCCTCCCATCCCGTAATATAAGAGGCCTTGGAGAGTCAAGAAATCCTAGATAGCTACCAGGGGTAACAACCACCAGGCCCTAGGGTGGTCGGGATGTTACAAGTGATATCAGTGTTAATCCTAGCAGTTACATGGGTGTGTGCAGATCGGAGGCGTGGACATGTGGCACATGGCACATATGGCTCGTCGCGGCACATGGCATGACACATATGCGGATATTAGCCACACAGATATGTGTCAAGAGGGTATGTTCCTGGCCTGGGTTATTGATCGATGAGGACGTCGATCTTCTAAGGGTGGGTGTATGTGAGATCCTAACACATGGCTTAATAGGTTTGATAGGATACTTATACCAACAAGTTGCAACTTCTTTTTCGGGGCTCATCTTTAAAAGAACTCCGGGTGAAGCATGCTTGTCCTAGAGCAATTTGAGGATGAGTGACCAACCTGAGAAGTTGTTCCCGGGTGTACATGAGTAAGTATAAAGTGTGTAAAAAAGACAGGTGTTGATAGGTGGAACTAGTTTAGAAATCCTGGATAGCTACCAGGGGTAATAGATGCCGTGCCCGGAGTGGCCGGGTGTTACAACGTATTTGGTAGGTTGTGGATGAACTTAATTTTTTTTCTTAGAATTACTCGATATTAGGGAGATGAGTTGCATTATACTTAAAATTTAGAGGACACCATCCAATTTCATATACAACCATATGCCAACCAATTTTTTTGTCTACAATTACAACCCCATGTGCAATTTTCACGTGCACAAATCATGATGCAATCTAATAATTCTAGAGTCGGTCGAGCTTTAACTTAATTATGAGGCAATCAAGAATTAGCGAAACCATATAAATAATTTTAAAACCAAACGATTTACAAATAACACAGAAGTTGTAGCAGGGTCAAAAGAAAGTTTACAATGTCCAATCAGCTAATTGCACGTGACATACAAATAGTTGTCCACTAGGAGCAAAAACACCCAAAAACTTGTACATTGCGGTTAGGTGGTAAATAGTTATCTTACCTCCACAACCAATCGGGAGACGCCATGTGGCAACATGAGTGTATGCCCACCGCTGATCCACCTCACGAACTAACCCACATGTATGTTTGCTATATGGTAATGAAATCAGGTTGGAAACTTCCCAATTATCGTGCATCCTTATCGCCAGGTTCAAACCACCTCCATGTCGCCACTACTGGCCATGTCGCTGGCGCTCAATTGGAAGGCGTCGCCGTGTTTGCTGCGATGCCATCAGACCCTCACCTCCGCCCATTCCTGGACGACCCCCCAGACTATGGTATGGCACGCCATTTCACTCACTATGTTCTGTCTTCAATCTCCGTCCACGCTGTTGCAGTTTGTAGTCAGAGGTGGGTTAGGTTTCATCATCGGTGTAGTAGCAAATAAGGAGCTGCAGATGGTGTTAACGGTCCGAGTTGGCATGGATTATTTCAGCGCTTGTACATATATAGAAAGTTATGCGGATTCCGCTAGTTCATACCACTGTTCGTGGATTCGAGAGGAGTGCTGAAATTTGTGAAATCATTGAATCCAGCTATTAGTTTTAGTTCGTGTACATCAAGTGTTGCATATAGTTCTGTATTTGCGTTTGTAGGTCACCATCTTTGATGAAAATGAAGGTGTCCTATTTCTTACCTGAATGTGTGACCTAAAGTGATAGTTTAGTAAGACATTTGATGAAAACTGATAGGTTTTCCAAAAATAAGCGTCATGTTTAATTGAATGTAATTGTGTGTATCAAAATTTATATTTAATTGTGGAAGAAATATAGGACAAAGTAGTAATATGTAATATCATACTATATTTGTGTTTATGAATTTGAAGGTGTGATGGCAGACTATAATTTTAGGACAAAACACAAATTTGATAATGCTTATTTTCCCGCCGATGCAGGTTGTAATGAAACCATGCATGTTTACTATTGAACGAGAGCACAACTATTGAACGAGAGCACAACGGATTTTTCTACGGTTTCCTAAAGGACAATCTATGTTACATACAACCTACAAATGAGTATTGGGATCACTTCTACACAAAAACTTTGTCTATTCATTGGATTGACTAGTTGTTGAATTAGATGGTAGATCATAGAGATGAGAAGCTCAGTGTGTAATGGATTTAGCCTGGACATTCTCTTAGTGATGGTACTATTTGCATACATGAAGACAAAGATATCCTAGCAATGTGCAATGTTGTCGATGAACACAAGGTACTTGTTGTGATGGTTGATCACACAGGTTATCTCTAGGGTTTGAGGAGTGATGCAATTCTCAATAGAAGTCCACCACAGTAAATGCCAACACATGATGAATTGAAAGTTATTATGAATGGGAGTGAAGATACAACTGAGCCAATTATTCTCAATGCAGCAAGGAGATATGAAGTGGACAATGAATTTGTTAGTGTAGAAGATGAAGGAGATGACATCACTTATTTTAGACTTTGTGGACAATGACTATGAAGTTGTAGAGGGCGATGATGATTTATTCACCGATAATGTGTACAAGGATGTTAATGATCATAATGAGTTTCAAGATGTTGAGCATTTAGAGGATGATTCAGCCTTGGTGGATAGTGGTGATTTGCACTTCACAACTAAGGTGGAAGTGCATTTGCAGAACAAGTTCAAAGTGTTCAATGCATCTATGGACACAAACAATCCCAAGTTTAGAAGAGAAATGGTGTTCAGTGATGTGAAGAAATAAAGGAAGGCATTACAAGCATATAGAATAAGGAATAGAGTGACTGTTAATAAGATAAGGGATGCACCAACTAGGCCTGAAGCAATATGCACTGAAGATTTCACTTAGCATATCAAAGAATCTACTAACAATAGACATGGTTCTTTCACAATTAAATAGTACACAAAAGGGAACACTTGTCAAGAAAACTATGAGGTGAAGGCATAGACTTCACATTAAATGTGTAACACATTTATCAATGAATTCATATATAACAGGAAGTTGGAGTTAAAGACTTTTCTTGCTAAGGTGCAAAGGGAATTTAATATCTAGCCCAACATATGGAAACTTGGTAGTGCAAGGAAGGAAGCATTGTTGTAAATTCATGGAGAAGAGAGCGCACAATTTAAAGGTCAGGTGCTTAGATCCAAGTTTTTATTGTCAATAAACAAAGAAAAAGAGAGTGTTGATGCAGTGCCAAAAGAATACCTCGCTACTGTTTGTTGGACATATGATGCCTGCAAAAGGGGATTCTTGGAAAGTGTCATGCCACCAATATCTATAGATGGTTGCCACGTGAAAACCAAATTCAAAGGTCAACTACTTACTATTGTGGGAATTGATCCTAATCATTGTATTTACCCAATTGGTATGGGATTAGTCGAAGTAGAATGTACATACTCTCGGGAGTGATTCTAGACAACTCTTAGGGTGTTAGGAATGATGCCCTAGAGGCTCACATTATGCCTTGTATTTGTAACCCAGTATACATCTTAGAGCTAGTTGTATGTGTCACTACAATTATTGTAGGTGTGGCACCACATGTATCTTGCTCTAGCCAGTTTGTCCTTGGTCATTTGAGGTTGGAAGGGAAACCCACTGCCGAGACTAATTTGTAAGTCGGAATATGACAATGTTTCACATGTCATGAGCATGGAGATGTTATCCGCCTTGCATTGGCTAGTCAGAAGAGGTACGATAGCCATACCGATCCAAAGTTTAGTAGGACGTGAGTACACCATCATATGCTCTGACTAACACAATGGAATCCTTAGACCTGAGGGGATCACATGATCTGAGTTGTGGAAAAGATGGCTTTGACTCCATCTAACGCTCACCGTAACTAGGAGTCATAAGGGTGATCTTGGGCCGACTTTGAAGCAAGCTACGTGACGTGGATCAACCACGACGGAATTTTCCCCTTGATGGCAAAAAATCCGTGTGTACCAACTCGTTAGGACTCCAAGTGCAGAGTGTTGTAGCAAGCGTCTTTTCCCCACATTGGTGACTCAAGGGTTAATATCGAACTTTCGGGGAATTGGCTCAAAAGTTAATTCTTATTCTCTTATCAAGCAACCTATAAAGCAAAGTTCCTGTCTTGTGTCCCCAACTCCACCGTGTGGTTGTCAAGCACAAGGGTCATATTAGTAATATGTAATAAAAATAAAAATAAAGTGCAGTAAAGTAATCTAAGCAAACAAGACACTGATGGTGATAGTTTGGTTGTTTTTGGGTTTTGTTGTGTGATTGCAAATGAAGAAAGAATTTTTGTATTTTAGGATTAAAATATTGTAGCAAATGTAAAGTGTGATAAAAATGTTGGAAAGGTGTTTCTTATGATTTAAAATGAACCGGGGTTCATGGGTTCACTTGTCTACTATCCTTGGACATAAACAATTCATTAGATACATAGTATTAATGGAGCTTAAACATGTGTTTGATAAACATTCATATGGGCATCACGTCCTAACATAAAGATGATGCAATACATCTCTCTTATACTCTACAAGATAGGGAAAAGTCGAAGCAAATCTTGAATTAAGCATTACACAGAGTATAGCCTTAAGCAATATGACATGATGTTGGAATTACAAATATGCTACCTTGAACACACAAGATTATCTAGCTGTCACAAGATAATTATAGCACATGAATTACTTAATCCCTAGTGAAGCAGCAAAAGAAAGGTAAAAACATAGTAGATCATAGATTTTGTTGTCACTATCCAATCACTACCACCATGCTACTCCATCTAATACACACTTCTCCCTGCATGGGCTCTTGCATACAAGTTGGATCAAAACAAGTACTTAAGAACGGGGTACATGATATGCATCTATCAATATATCTTACACAAAATGGGCTCCAAACTCTTATATCAAATCATGAAATCAAGATCCACCACATAGGAATTACATATATGACCATAATCATGTTGGACAGCTCATATGGTAGTAAGATCTATGAAGAACAATAGATAAATAGATCAAGCTACTGCCACAAACCCATAGTCCAGAGGTGGAATAGTCCCTCTTCATCATGATGATGATGGTGGAGATCCTTCGATGGCGGATCCGGTGGAGTTTACCCCTCCAATCTTCGCTGGTTCTGACTCCTTTTGGGTGTTTCTCTATTGTGCGGCTCTCTGTGCGATGTCTCCTCTAGGGGACCTTTTATAGAGGTTTTTATGTCAAGCCAAGTCCATGGGCGAAAGAATCAAGGGCCACTGATGGTCGAGTACGAAGAGAGGGGGTGGCGCACCACCAGGTGCCTTTTGGCCCTCCTGCCCCTTCTGGTGAGATCCAAGCGCTCCATATGCTTCCCTTGGTGAAATATGTATGCTCCAGAAATCCCTGGTCTATTTGACTTTGTTTAGTTCCGTGAAAGCTAAAAAATACACAAAATGGGATTTTCCTGTCCTACAGGGTTATAACCAAAATAAAGGGGCTCACTAGTAAGTCCCCAAAAATCAATATAAAACATGGATATAACATTAAATATGTTGCAAATATGTGGGAATACATGTCAATAAACTACAAAGTTCATGTATGCTTTTTACATGCATCACCCTCCATCTCGAAGAGATATTCTCTAGGCCCTCTCATGTGATATGATTCAGAAGCATGGCCATGCGCTACTCGATCAAGTGTTGATCGAGGTAGTCCAACTTAGTGAAGCCAGAGGGAATCAGTTATCACTGCAACGAGAAGAGAGTTAAACCGGCACTAGGATGACGGAATCTCCCCTGTGGTTTATCACCAATATTGTGAGGCAAAGGGACTCGGACAGATCATTCATGGCCCAAAATATATCGAGCTCGTTGGGGAACCCCAAGAGGAAGGTATGATGAGCACAGCAACAAGTTTCCCCTCAGTACGAAACCAAGGTTATCAATCCAGTAGGAGCAAGGAAACACCCCAAAGGTGTAGCTAGTTGAACGTTGGCAGGGCGCACTACCGGTGGCAGCAGCAACGTGGAGACCTACACAACACAACCAGAGAACTCTGTCCCCAACTTGCGATGAGGTTGTCAATCTCACCGGTTGCTGAAAACAAAGGATTAAACGTATTGAATGGAAGGAAGTAATAGTTTGCAGAAAGTAAACACAAAGCAGTAAACAATTTATAGATTGTATGTAAAAGAAAGGACCGGGATCCATAATTCACTAGAGGTGGCTCTCCTTAAGATAGATAACATGCTGGGTGAACAAATTACAGTGGGGCAATTGAAAAACATCGAGAAAGCAATACATGCATATACTAATCATCTTGACTCCTTTGGAACTTGATTGGGCATTACAACATTATACATAGACCACCATCCAACTGCATCTATGACTAATAATCCACCTTCAGGTTATCATCCGAACCCCCTCCAGTATTAAGTTGCAAGCAATAGATTATTGCTTTACAAATTGCATGTAATGTAAACAATACAATTGTTCTATGAACAAAGGATTGTTGTTTTCTCCCTAGTAGCAACAGCACATCTAGTACCTTAGAGATTTCTTTCACTTCCCAGATTACTAGAGGCATGAACCCACTATCGAGCATAAATACTAACTCTTGGAGTTGCTAGCATCTACTTTGCCAAGATAGCTACTAACAACGGAAAGCATGCAAGATCACAAATAACAAAGACATGATAGAATCAATACTCAATCTAAAATAGCATCTCAATATCCATCGGATCCCCGCAAACACAACATGTAAGATTACAAATTAGATGATCTTGACCATGAACGGAGCTCACAAGATCTAAACATGAAAGCACAAAGGAGGAGAACCAACCATCTAGCTACTACATGGATCCGTAGTCCAAGGATGAACTACTCACGCATCACACCGAAGGCTTGCATGATGATGAAGAAGGGCTCCAGAGTGAATTCCCCTCTCCGGCAGGGTGCCGGGAAGAGCTACAGATTTCTCCCGATCTAGGGATGGAGATGACGGCGACTACAGACTCTTTCGTGGATTTTTGATCGGGTACTTAGGGTTTTCGTCCCGAGGGCATCTTATAGGCGGAAGGAGAGGCCGAGGGGGTTCTGGGTCGGCTAGACCACCCCCTGGCGCGGGTCAGGCCTGGCTGCACGGCCAGGTGGTGTGGCCGACCCTCAGCCCTTCTCCGTCTCGTATTCTGGCATCTGATGACTTTCGGAAAAATAGGCACTTTGGCTTTTGTCCCGTCCAATTCCGAGAATATTCATTTTCTGACTTTCCTGGAACCAAAAACAGCAGAAAACAGGCAGCTAGCACTGTGGCTCTTGTTAATAGGTTAGTCCAAGAAATCATATGAAAAGTACTCCAAAGTGTGGACAAAACACAAGAAAGTGGATAAAACCAAGCATGGAACATCAAAAATTATAGATACATTTGGAATGTATCAGCATCCCCAAGCTTAACTCCTGCTCGTCCTCGAGTAGGTAAGTGATAACAAAGAAAGAATAATTTTTAAGGTGACATGCACCATCAAAGACTTGATCAAAGTATTTGTAAAACATTCAAAGTTGGGATCATAGTACTTCAATCATAACATGAAAGACAAAGTTCTAGCAATAAGCAAAGAAACTATGATGGAACATGAAAAGGCACAAACAAAAGATTCATGAATAACAATGCTTTGCAAGACGTTTGTTTGTTTCACATAAAGAAAACATAGCATAATAGTATCCAGCTTGTCCCTCATAGAGTAGCAAAGATAAATGCATAGGACACCTTCAAAGTTCATAAGAGTGACTAGATACAAATAGTTTAAAACAAGAAATATCAAGTTATGCATCAATCAACTAGTCTTGGGACAATGCACATAGAACTAAGAATGGCCACTATGCTCTCAAAGTAGGTGCATAAAGGTAGAAGGTGGAGACTCAATATAATGGTGGAAGAAAGGGCCTTCATAGAAGGAAGTAGGGATTCAAGTCTCATAAAGAGCTTCCAAAAATTATGGAACTTATAGCTTTCAGCTCTCATTGACCCTAGCATAAGCATATTTAAGGTGATTAAGGTTAAAGTGACACAACTAAGAGGATATGCTTGACAAGTTATAAACCAAAATCTCATGCCCCTTACTTACGAAGACCGAACCTCATGCTACTCAACTTTAGTCACGAGTAAGCTCTTGTCATTGTAAGTACATGTGTATCATAAAGAACCACCAATGGGGTACCCCTTTCACATGATGCAGGAGCTATCCCATAATCAAAATGACAAGGCAAGCAGACAATGAGCATCTCAGCGATCTTTTTATTTGCTATTTTCATAGGTTTTTATTGAGGATGCTTCATAGAGTGCTCATTATGGTGATGCTGCAAGTTTTCACCATGATTAGGCATGGCTTAGGCTAGCGGCCCAGGCATTTCTCTAACACACATACAAACTCCATGATCTTACAAGTTCCACTTTTATTTCACACCGCCGAGATCCATAAGCAAAACAACATGATATCAACGGGGTAAAAATTACAAGTGCAATGTTGAAAGCGTTCCCCATGATACATGGTTATGCTAATTTCAACTTATAAAGTGCAAGCATATACGCAACAAAGAAGGACCCAATGGTTCAAGTTTATTAGATGCAAAAAAGTAAAGTGTGCCATCAAGTTCGTGAGAGCTTTAATCACTAGTTTTCTCATAATAAGTTTAATTTGGAAGGTAAACAAAAGCATGAATATACTTGGAATAGCATAATCTAGTAGGTAGGTATGGTGGAATCTTTGGAATAACTTGGTTTAGGGAGTTGGATGCATTAGTGGAACTTATACTTGGTTGTGGAGGCTAGCAAAAGACTGGGAGCGACAAACTAAGAGAGCCATAATGGCCATAATCATCCAGAGCGACAAAACATCATTGATCAAAGCATAAAGTGATACTACAAGTTGAAAACTAAAGGATCATAAAGGCTATGGTGAGTTTGGATAGTCATAAAATGGTGTGAGGATGCACCAAGTCAACCCAAATATATCATCAAAAGAGAATACCACTATACTATGCTTTAATATGCTAAAACAAGTCATGATTCATCCAAGGCACATTATGCAATCTCAATTGTTTATAACAAGTCATGCTACAACAAAGAATACTAAGCATAAAGCCAAAACAGTATCAAGCATGGCATGACAAAGCATAGGCCATAGTCAAAAACAAGCTCTTTTTACCACATAAGTATGAACTTTCCTACTCTTTTCCAATCCAAACCAAACTATTTGCAAACCAATGTATGAAGAGGGGGTACAACCAATTTATTCAGAAAACTAAACAAACAAAAGCAAACAAAAAACCAAAACGAAAACGAAAAAGAAGATGCTCCAAGAACAACTCAACTGTGCATGAAACAATAAAAATGAAGCGTTTGGAAGAAACCTGAGATTTTTATTGATAAAGAAGGGGATGACTTGGGCATCCCCAAGCTTTGACGCTTGTACTTCTTGGATATTTCTTGGGGTGACACGCGTGGCATCCCCAAGCTTGAGCTTTAGTCCATCCTTCATCTCATTACTCATTCCTTCCATACACCTGAAATATTTCCTTCATACAAAACTTCACACAATCTTTATTAGCAACATTAGTGCACTCAAGATAATAAGTCTTAAGGTTAAGTTCTAGCACCAAATAAACTTCCATTAGAACACTAGCTACTGTAGCACTTCCCTAAAAAAGCTCAATTCCCCAAAAGAACTCAAAAAGGAACCAACAAGAAGCAAATGCAGAAAATGGCAGAAATCTGTCAAAACAGACTAGCAGGTAAAGAAGAAATTTTTCGAAGAACTTATGTTGCTCAAATCAAAACATGTTGAACTAAAGAAAGTTAGATAACAACCTGGGGCAGAACGATAAAAATTCACTCCTCAAAAAGACGTTCAGATATTTTAAACAAATTTTTACGGTGAAGCACATAAATCTATTTCGGGACAGCAACTTTCCCAATCATTACTTCTCTCTCATTAGAGGTTACTCTTGGCACAAAAAGCAAATAAAAAGGATAAGTAGAGGTTATTACTAAAGTAATAACTTCCAAGACTCATCTAAAACTTTTGGGTTATCTCCCAATAAGTACTTTTCTTTAACGCCTTTATGTTAGGCATAAGAAGCAAGAAAGAATCAAGTGTTCTCAAATGAAGAAGCATTAAGACCAATTTTGTTTTCATAGGAGAAGCAAAAGAAATCTTCTCTCTCTTCTTAGGGAAGTGTTCTATACCTTTCTTGAGTGGGATTTGATATTTAATGGTGCCTTCTTTCATATCAATAATGGCACCAACAGTTCTAAGAAAAGGTCTTCCCAAAGCAATAGGACAAGAAGCATTGCATTCAACATCCAAAACATAGAAATCAACAGGAACATAGCCATTCTTAACCATAATAAGCATATCATTAAGACTCTCCATGAGTTCCTTTTTAGCATTATCATCAAGTGGGACATTCAAATAACAATCTTCAAGTGGAGGCAAATCAAGCATATCATAAATCCTTCTAGGCATAATAGAAACACTACTATCAAGATCACATAAAGCTTTGAAATCAAAGTCATTCACTTTCATATTAATGATGGGTTCCCAACCATCTTTTTTTTATAGGAATAGAAGCTTTTTGTTTCATATTTTCTTCTTTAATCTTTATGAGAGCATCAGTAATGTGTTTTGTAAAGGCCATGTTCATAACACTAGCATTAGGACTTTTAGCAAGCTTTTGTAGGAACTTAATAACTTCAGAGATATTGCAACCATGAAGATCAAAATCAACTTTATCATCTAAAGTAGTAGAACTATTACTAGCCTAAACACTAGTGGTGGTAATAGTAGAAACACTAATGTTTCTAGCAATTTCATCTTCTCTTTCCCACTTAGCATGTAATTCAGCTAATAGTCTAACATTTTCATCAATTCTTACTTGTATAGCATTAGTGGCTGCAAAGGGATTGTCATTAGTTTCAGGTTTAGCAGCCATTTTACTCAAAGAAGATTGAGCTTCAGCCAAAGATGCTATATTTCTTCTAGCATTAGAGAGTTTTTCCTCAATAGTTTTATTGAAAGCAGTTTGTTTGCTAATAAACTCTTTAAGCATAACTTCAAGTTCGAAGGGAGCACTCCTATTATTGTTGTAGGAACTTCCATAACAATTACCATTGTTGGGAGGATATGCCTTATAATTGTTGTTACCAAAATTACTCCTATAAGCATTATTGCCAAAATTGTTATTTCTTATGAAGTTCACATCAACTTGCTCTTCTTGAGCAACCAAAGAAGCTAAAGGAACATTATTTGTATCAATATGGGCTTTCCCATTAACAAGCATAGACATAATACTATCAATCTTATCACTCAAGGAGGAAGTTTCCTCAACAGAATTCACCTTCCTACCTTGTGGAGCTCTCTCAGTATGCCATTCAGAATAATTAACCATCATATTGTCCAGAAGTTTTGTTGCAGCACCCAAAGTGATGGTCATAAAGGTACCTCCAGCAGCAAAATCCAATAGGTTCCTTGAAGAGTAGTTCAATCCTGCATAAAAAGTTTGGATGATCATCCAAGCAGTCAGTCCATGAGTGGGACAATTCTTTACCAAAGATTTCATTCTTTCCCAAGCTTGAGCAACATGCTCATTATCAGATTGTTTAAACTTCATTATTTCACTTCTCATAGATATAATCTTAGCAGGAGGATAGTATTTTCCAATGTAAGTATCTTTGCACCTAGTCCAACAATCAATACTATTCCTAGTTAAGGAATTCAACCATTCTTTAGCTTTTCCTCTCAAAGAGAAAGGAAACAATTTCAGCTTAATAATATCACCATCTACATCCCTATGCTTTTGCATCTCACAAAGTTCAACAAAGTTATTTACATGGGAAGCATCATCTTCATTATCAATACCAGAAAATTGTTCTCTCGTAACAAGATTTAGCAAAGAAGGTTTTATCTCAAAGAAAGTATCTTCAGGCATAGGTGGATCAATAGGTGTGCTCATAAAATCATTGTTGTTGGTGCTAGTGAAGTTACACAACTTAGTGTTTTCAAGAGTAGTCATTTTTTGTGTTTTTGAATAAGAAAGCAAACTTGTAAAACTAATTTTTGTGTGTTTTTGAATAACAAAACAAGCAAACAAAGCAAAACAAAAATAACAAAGTAAAGAGATTGGTTATGAGGGACTCCCCTTGTGAAGATGTCCTTGATTCCCTGGCAACGGCACCAGAAAATATGCTTGATGGCCCAAAATATATCGAGCTCGTGGGGAACCCCAAGAGGAAGGTATGATGATCACAACAACAATTTTCCCTTAGTACGAAACCAAGGTTATCAATCCAGTAGGAGGAAAGAAACACCCCAAAGCTGTAGCTAGCTGAACGTTGGTAGAGCGCACTACCGGTGCCGGCAGCAACGTGGAGACCTGCACAACACAACCACAGAACTTTGTACCCAACTTGCGATGATGTTGTCAATCTCACCGGTTTTGCTGAAAACAAAGGATTGAACGTATCGAATGGAAGGAAGTAATAGTTTGCATAAAGTAAACACAAAGCAGTAAACAGTTTATAGATTGTATGTAAAAGAAAGGACCGGGATCCATAGTTCACTAGAGGTGGCTCTCCTTAAGATAGATAACATGCTGGGTGAACAAATTACAGCGGGGCAATTGACAAACATCGAGAAAGCAATACATGCATATACTAATCATCTTGACTCCTTTGGAACTTGATTGGGCATTACAACATTATACATACACCGCCATCCAACTACATCTATGACTAATAATCCACCTTCAAGTTATCATCCGAACCCCCTCCAGTATTAAGTTGCAAGCAATAGATTATTGCTTTACGAATTGCCTGTAATGTAAACAATATGATTGTTCTATGAATAAAGGATTGTTGTTTTCTCCCTAGTAGCAACAACACATCTAGTACCTTAGAGATTTAAGTCACTTCCCCAGATTACCAGAGGCATGAACCCACTATCGAGCATAAATACTAACTCTTGGAGTTGCTAGCATCTACTTGGCCAAGATAGCTACTAACAACAGAAAGCATGCAAGATCACAAATAACTAAGACATGATAGAATCAATAATCAATCTGAAATAACATCTCAATATCCATCGGATCCCCGCAAACACAACATGTAGAATTACAAATAGATGATCTTGATCATGAACAGAGCTCACAAGATCTAAACATGAAAGCACAAAGGAGGAGAACCAGCCATCTAGCTACTACATGGATCCGTAGTCCAAGGATGAACTACTCACACATCACACCGGAGGCTTGCATGATGATGAAGAAGGCCTCCAGGGTGAATTCCCCTCTCCGGCATGGTGCCGGGAAGAGCTTCCGATCCCTCCCGATCTACGGATGGAGATGACGGCGGCTATAGACTCTTTCATGGATTTTTTATCGGGTACTTAGGGTTTTCGTCCCGAGGGCATCTTATAGGCAGAAGGAGAGGCCGAGGGGGTGCTGGGGTTGGCCAGACCACCCCCTAGCGCGGGTCAGGCCTGGTCGCGCGGCCAGGTGGTGTGGCCAGCCCCCAGCCCTTCTCTGTCTCGTATTCTAGCATCTAATGACTTCCGGAAAAATAGGCACTTTGGCTTTTGTCCTGTCCAATTCCGAGAATATTCATTTTCTGACTTTCCTGGAACCAAAAACTGCAGAAAATAGGCAGCTGGCACTCTGGCTCTTGTTAATAGGTTAGTTCAAGAAATCATATGAAAAGTACTCCAAAGTGTGGAAAAAACACAAGAAAGTGGATAAAACCAAGCATGGAACATCAAAAATTATAGATACATTTGCAATGTATCAATCATCACATTGAGGGCACTTGTGGGGCCCCGGATTAATCCTCTGAGAATCCCTGTCATGCATACACCACGATCCCATGATCAGTTAGTCGTGGCACATAACCGACAAGTATCAAAGTAAACATCCATTATTTAAGCGGATACATGTCATACCTTACATGCCATTATGGCTACATCAATAATCATCAGCGGAACTTCATCAAGCATAGAGCCCGTGCCATGCGTTACCCTACAAGAAACTGACTCGGAGAACATCCTAGCTCACATAGCCGTCAACTTCAACCTCTTCTTGATATCTAACGAAGTTAATAGCTAGGGACAATGCCAGTGAGTCCTTGGAATGTACTCGCAAACCACCTTAAGAGAATAATAATAATAACAAGAGGATATGCGAATAGGGTTGTGGTAGTAGGAGGGATCCAAGAGAGGTTATTTTGTCAATTAGTTTCTCTTGTAGATATAGCATCTACATATCTTTGTTGATAACATTTGTAAAACATTTTTATAAACCTTTGTGAAAAGTTTTCGAAAATCACTAGGATTGGGTCACCCATTTGTTTCGTCCTTCCGGTCAGCCCATGAACAAACTCATTTCCATCCTTTCGACCATCCCATGGTCAAA
Organism: Avena eriantha; assembly: GCA_910589775.1. Lineage (NCBI taxonomy): Eukaryota > Viridiplantae > Streptophyta > Magnoliopsida > Poales > Poaceae > Avena > Avena eriantha. The sequence goes on from OU342744.1 coordinate 226,764,258, forward strand.
ACAGGTATCCTTTCCGACCATCCCATGGTCAAAACATTTCCAAAGCCATTGCTTTTCCAAAAATCCATTTTGAAATCAGAACCAGCACCACTCTATAGTAGTTTGTCCAACCTGTCCATAACTATGGACATGGCTATTCGTATAGATTTACACTCTGTAGAGGTTGTACACTTTACCCACACCATCCGAGTACCCTACTTTGATCTACACCGATCGTAGGTCGAGTAACCGATAAAGACTCTCTGGATGCCCACTCCAATATAAGTGCCTACCCTATGAGTGTTGTTCCCCTCAACACCGGGACACCCTATATAGTTTCCAAGCCAATCGGAGCGCTTTTTACACTTCACAAAGCATGCGCTTTCAGTGAGGGGCTCATAGTACCGCGTGAAGGCCTGTAGACCCTTCGTTCCTTCTCCAGGTCGATGTCCCACATGGACCTTTACAGGAGAAGGTCCACCCTCCAGGGATTTTTATCCCGTGTAGACGTTGAGAGGCAGCGTATACCAGAATAAGCAAACATCAAATCCAGCCCTATCCCATTCCAGAGTAATGTGGTTGCACGGGTTAAGTTGTTATAGCTAAAGCTGCAAAGAACCGGGTGCGTTTTCATAAACATTTTACCTCCTCTTTCCTTCAGGATCTTTTGTAAAATGAAAACCTTTTTCTTTCTCAAACTTCTCTTAGTAGGTCAAACCTTACCAAGGTTTTATCATAAAACTCTTTATAAAACTTTTCCGGGGTCTTCCCATCCTATAGCTTTGCTTTGGCTAAAACATGGTCTCCAAAGGGTTATGGTGATATGCACCATCTATTCTACTAGGGGCTAGTAGGTGTCATCAAGGGGTTTGTACTTAATAGTACAAAAGTGTAATAGTTCGGAAGAGCCAAACCACTACCATATATACATCAACATATAGTAAAACAGTGCAATTTTCATAAATAGGAGATAAAACATGCATAAGTAAAACAGTAGGACAAGTTTGATGAGCAAGAAGGTGGCTTGCTTGTGATCAGCAATATGGCAATATATGTCCTTGGACTTCTTCTGAGAAAACCATAATAATCCAATAATAACCACTTCTTCTAGTCTCCTATATAATCATAACTATCGTTGTTAAGATAGCACATGCAAGCAAACAAAGAGCACAATCAACCCAGGGAATACAATCACCAATACCATACAGCAAACAAACATACCATACATAATTCAGTAGGTTTTGATAGATTGAGATCATAGCCTTAGGAAGGACTTTACTTGCCTTTGTGGTTTTACCTTTGTGATTTATTTGTCAAATACCACCTAATGATGGGGTTTTGACTAAGGCTTGGGTTTTGGTACTATCGATGTGCAACAATGATATGATCATATAGGTATTGGAATAACAAGGCCAACAAAAGTGGTTTCATGATTTTATCAATTTCCTATAGTTAGTTATGATTTTTCTAGTGAAAAGCCTCTAGTTTAGGTGAATGAATCACCAGAAAAGATCTGGAGTTCAAATAAATTTTTCCTCAGAGGTTTTGGTAGACTTTGGTGTTTAAGATTTTTGAGAGATGGATTCATCTCGAAATAATTACCAGAATGCCCTTGGGAAATCCCAAAGTCAGTTCTGTAGTTATTTTGTCTTTTTCACCAAATTAAATCTACAGAAGTTATTGATATGATGCCAAGGTCACATGGTAGGTGTTTTGAACACCTTTCTTTAGAAATTGTAATTATCCAAATTGGAGTTGTAAGATTTCTGTAATGATTTTTCTACTGAAACTACCCTAGGCAGAGAGGATTAATTCACCAAAATTAAAGAGAGCCTCAATAAAATTTGATCTCCTAGATTTTGATAGACTTTAGTGTACCATATCCCAGAGAGTTGGAATCAACTCAAAACATGTTATAGTTTGTCTTGAGGAATTTTATAAAGTCAATATATAATTGTTTTTGTTATTTTTACTGAGGTAAAACTAGGTTTCACCTTGACATGATACAAAGTCTAATGGGTAGGTACAGAAAATACCTTTCATAGAAACTTTGATCCATCCCACCTGGATAAGGGTAGCTCATAGCGAAAATTTATTTAGTGTAAAATATACATTTTAGTGGATATAATGCCAGTAAATAATAAAAATTATTTTTGGAATATGACCAGTTCTGCATGTTGCATAAAACATATAGAAACTCTAATAATTTTTGTTCTAGTCAATTTCGGTTGGTTTCCATTTTCAAACGGATTTAAACGAATCAGTGGATTTACAGGTTTGTAAAACAAGGTTTTAAAAAGAAAAGGAAACTGATGATGTTGGGCCAACATCAACCATCTCGAGCAACACAGTCATAGGTCGACCCATTAAGCGCCACGGCGCGGGCGGGAGACGAGTTCAAACTCCCCGGGGTGGAGCCCACTGGTCAGTGGCCCGGGGAGGCCGAACCGGTAACTCGCGATGTGAGTCGTTCGATCCGGGTGGGATCGACGGTGTCCGCTCTTCTTCTTCCCCTGTCCACGGAACAAAAGGAGGGAACCCTAGGGGTGGCGCGGCAGGCGTAGGGGGCTTACCAGAGGCCTTTCTGGTGGCGGAGGAGGGAAAGTGAGACGCGGTTCATGGCGGCGACTCCGGTGATGGGCGGCAAGGGGGTGGTTCGGAGCAGATCTGCGAGGTCCCGCGTCGGGCAGAGGCTTCAGCTCTGAGCTGGTCCACAACGGCGCCGGGGAGGGGTCTAAGCAGAGAAAAATGGCGTGGTTAGAAGCAGGGGGAAGATAGGAACTCGACAGGGTAGCATGCATGGGGAGGAGGGCGTGAGGGAGTGAGCTATTGTCAACACCCGGATTTTTAATCCCAGATGCCCGTTATGCCATACGTCACAATCCTAGGATTTGTGAGACATAACGGACTGCATATCACAGTACATCATCCATTACAAACCATACATAAGGTCTTACACAAATAAGGATCTCATGATCCAGTCTTAGTACAATAAGTAGCGGAAATAAAAGGTAAACATAGCGACGGGGTCCATCTTCAGGGGCACAGGCAATATTGACGAAGGCAGATAGTCCTAGTTATCATAGCCGTCCTGCTGGCCATCATCTTGATATTCTCCTTCATAGTCTGGCCATGATAATAGTCAGGGACAAAAGCCATGAGTACTCTTTAAGTACTCACAAACTACCACTAACAAGTAGGATAGTTCTAAAGTTAAAGTGCTAAATCTAAGTTTAACTATAAAGCTAAGTTTGAAACCTAAGCTGAGTTCAGAAGCAAAGAAAGATAAAGTCAAGTTCTAGAATCACTTAAGTTTGGAAGCTATTGTCATAAACACAACCCTGTTGTGGTCAAGTCAAGATTCATCATTCATTTCAAGTTCTTTAGAAAACATCTGACAACACAACAGTATGGCCATTCCAACCGTCACTAACCATGGACGCAGCTATTCGAATAGTTTGACACTCTGTAGAGGTGGTACACTTTCACCACAAGATTCGATACATCTGTCAGGGATAGCCCTGAATCATCATACTTAGTATGCAGATAATCAAACATAACCTTCCCTTTACACACCCTAGTATAAGCACCTCTCCTATGAGCATGGCCTCCCAACCATGACCATCTGTCATCTTGGGCACTGCATAGGTGGACAACATTGAGAGGTAGCCTCAGCTCAAACCTCTCCCGCGAGGGAACTAATACTAGCTAAGCCTTACCCAATTCAGGTAGTGTGGTTGTACGGTAAATTTGGAATGGTATCACATCCGAATCCAACCATCAATTTTATAAAAGGGTTAAGGCTCATGCCTCAACATTTTCAACATCATAAACCATTTGTGTTTCTCAACACATGTCAAAACATCTCAATAGAATGACTCATCATTCCAAGGTTTTCATAATTCATTTTCACCAAGTGTTCCCATCAAAAGTGACTCAAGTTTTTGATCTACTCTAAACTACTAAGTTAAGAGTGTTCACTAAGGTGGAAAAGATGGGTTCAATCTCATGCCATAGAATGACACCTAAAGTGTTTCTAAATAGGTCAAATTTTATACTCTTTATGCTACCTTCAAAACAAGTAAAGAAATTTGTGTAAACCAAGGGAGGTAAAACTTGTAAATAAGACTTGGGGCAACTAATAGTCAAAGGGGTGTGATCAAAGCATGCCTCAAGCATCTTTGCTAAACCATCTAGTTTGATCCTAGCTTGCTAAACAATCACCCTGCAAGTGTTAACTTGCATTGTTAATGGTGGCTAGCAAGTACAACTTGCAAGGGTTATCTTGGATAGTCCTAGCTTGCTAATAGTAGCTTGCCTTGGTTGGTGCAGTGGTTGAAGTTCTCTTCTTCTTCTTCTTCTTCTTGGTAGAACTCCTCCTCCTCGAAAGCTTGGTCGGTACTATCGTCTATAAAGACATACAGAGTACACAATCACCAAACAATACTTAACTAGGCTAAATAGCATTCTAAGACACACATTTGATGATATATTATCATCACAAGCATCACAAGTTTAAATCACTAGTTTCATCTTTTTAATTTAGAAAAGTAATTTCTACTCTTTGAAAAATTAACTAAGATTTAATATTCACCACTTAAAATATGGGATCATGTTGACACATGTCATCACCACATATTCTAACATGTGGGAATGAGATTTAAAGGTTGGATCATAATTACTTTGGTTTAAGTTCATTATTTAATGATTTAAAGTGACTAGAAATGCCTATATAGCATTATTTTGGTACTAGTCCAAAGTCACTATATGCAAACCTTGATATTATTACATGTTCAGATAGATATGATGAAATGTGATTTTTGAGAGTTGGAAACAACTCAAAACCTATCTTAGTTGATTTTATAAAAATGTTGCAAGGTGCAAAAGCTTCTGTATTGTTATTTTTACAAGGAGAGATCTATAACTCTAATTGGATTAAATCCAACGGGCTTGGATAGATCATTTCAATACCTTTCAGGCAAAATTGGTTTCATGCAATCTGGATTTGTAAAACTCCCAGAATTGAATTTTAAACTACTGGACAGAAACTAGATTTAACTTAAAAAGAAAAAATCCAATTTTGAATGGTTGGGCTAGCGCGGGAACGAACATGGGCCGGCCTAGTGGCGCTCCGCGGCGTGGGGCTCAGCTGACAGGAGGGTCCTGCTGGTCAGCGGCACTTAACACACGAAACGGTACGCACGCTGTGGACCGTATGATTAGAAGGGGGATCTACGGCTGAGGTTCGTCGTCGACGACGAGACGAGCTCGAACCGTAGCGGCTCGGTGGGGGTCTACCGGGGACGTACTAGGGCTCCAGCGATGACGGCGAGGCAGGCAAACAAACTGGAAGATGACGGCGAGGCGAGGCGTGGTTGCGGCAGAGCTTGGGGTGCCCTAAATCACAGGCGCCCTTCTCCTCCTGCTGCGGCGGCTCCGGCTCCAATTCTGGTGAGGCTGAGATCGAGCGACGTCGGCGAGAGGTGGGTGAGGTTCAGTGAGAGGTGGGGAGTGAGTGAGTGTGGAGAAAAGAGGCTGGGGAGGCCGGCTGATATAGGCCCAACGGTGAGACCGAGCGGTGTGGGCAGGCGACTCTAGCGAGGGTGGCACAGGGGGCTAGCAGCGTGGCTCAAGGTAGGAGACGGCTGGGACGGTCGCCTGTCTCCTGGCGGTGCACTGAGGCTTAAAGGCGCGGCAAGGCGGGTTCTGTGCTGGTCAGGCGCGTCACGCGCTCTAGGCGGTAGAGGCGGCGGGTCCAACGGCGAGCGGTGGCTGGGGTGCGTTGGGCGGCCAGCGGGGGTGTCTGGGGTGTTCCCTAGGTCATGGCGGAGCGGTAGGCGTGGGCTGCGGCCGAGGGGCGGTCTGTGCATGCGGGGACAGAGCGTGCTCTGCGGGCGGTGTCGGCATGGTCGACCAGCTCCGGGCGCAGCGGTTCCTGGCCGTTCTGCTCTCTGTCTCCGGGCTGGGGCTGGTTGGACGGTGGCGGTGGGCCACTGGCGAGCATGCAGACATGGCGAGAGAGGGGGAAGCGGTCTGCTGCTGCGAGGGCCAAGTTGGCCGGCAAGGTGCTCTCGGCATGGCATGGCAGTGCAACTAGGAGGTAGGGGAGGTGTTGGTCTGGTTAGACTTAGAGGAGACAAGGTGATCAAAGCAGTTCAATTTGCTAGACAAGATCAACCCTAAAACAGTAATAGTTAGGCCACTTTGATCTTGCCCACAAGGTGTTTGATAGAATGGCCAAAAGAGAAAAACTTTTGAATTTTGAGTTCAAATTTTTTGGGTGATCTACACTAGTACTAGGTAATCTCTGGTTGCAAGGGTTTTGAAAGGGAAGCTCATTTTGATGGTTTTTCAAATAGGGGTGATCTATGCATATGCACTGAATTCAATTTTCACATGCCATTTAAAATAAGCAAACGAATATTTTTAGCAGATCAAAAGGTGGGACTTGGTACCTCATTATGTGTACTAGCAAGGGGCGCAAAGATCATAAATTGTTTCTGTTAAGAAATGAGTGCTAGGAACACTCAAAGTAGTGTAGTGGATTAAAATGGCCAAAATGACCATTCCTCCTTTTTAATTCTTTTTTATTTGATTTTCTTTAGTAAAAGTTTGGGAATGACGTAGATGATGTTTAAATCACCTAAGAAACATTTTACAGCCAAAGAATCACAGAACCATGGCAATTCAAGTCAATTCCTAATTTAAATGCACATACACATGAATGCTTTTATTTTTAATTTGGAAAAGTTTTTGTTAACCCTAAATTTGATGATTTAGATCTTGATAAGCTTGGATTAAAGTTTTGGGATGTTACAAACCTTCCTCCCTTAAACAAAATCTCGTCCCGAGATTTGCAAAGAAAACTAGGAACTAAAGAGATCTGGGAACTCTATCTTGATGTAATCTTCTCGCTCCCAAGTGGCTTCCTCTTCAGTATGGTTGCTCCACTGAATCTTGAGAAACTTGATACTCCTGGTCCTGGTGGTTCTGTAGGCTTCTTCTAAGATACGGATGGGCACTTCTCTATAGGTCAAGTCATTGTTGATTTCCACAGCTCTATGATCGATGTTCTTGAAAACTTCAGTCTTATCGGGCACTTCCAAACATTTGCGAAGTAACGAGATATGGAACACATTGTGGATGGCTGACATCTCTTCCGGCAGTTCCAGTTGGTACGATACTTCTCCTCGACGGTTCAGAATTTTGAAGGGTCCGATATATCCAGGGGCTAACTTTCCCTTCATACTAAAGCGTTGAGTTCCCTTCAATGGCGAAACTTTGAGATACACAAAATCTCTGACATTGAAAGTCAGGTATCTCCTTCTCTTGTCAGCATAATTCTTCTGTCTGGATTTGGCGGTCTTGAGGTGCTCACGGACTTTGTGAACTTTCTCTTCTGCTTCTCGGAGAATGTCGGGTCCAAAGATCTGACTCTCTCCTACTTGTGACCAATTCAAAGGGGTACGACACTTTCTTCCATATAGGAATTCAAATGGTGCCATCTGCAAACTAGCTTGATAACTGTTGTTATATGAGAATTCTGCGAAAGGCAGGCAGTCTTCCCATTTTTATCCGTATTCCAACACACAAGCTCTAAGCATATCCTCTAGGATCTGGTTGACTCTCTCAGTCTGTCCATCAGTTTGCGGATGATATGCAGTGCTAAAGTTCAACTTGGTTCCCAATCCTTCTTGGACTTTCTGCCAAAATCTTGAGGTAAACTGAGTTCCTCGATCTGATACGATGATCTTGGGGGTTCCATGCAGACTAACAATCCTAGCAATGTATAGCTCGGCTAGCTTTGCACTCTGGTAGGTAGTCTTGACAGGTATAAAGTGGGCTACCTTGGACAGTCTATCAACTATGACCCAAATTGAATTTCCCCTACTAGAAGTAGGCAAACCGGTGATAAAGTCCATTCCGACAGAATCCCATTTCCATTCCGGAATCTGCAATGGTTGTAACAGTCCTGCAGGTCTCTGATGCTCTGCTTTGACACTTTGTCAGATGTCACATTTGGCGATGTAGCTTCCGATTTCTCTCTTCATCTTGTGCCACCAAAATTGCTCTTTCAAATCCTGATACATCTTTGTTCCTCCAGGGTGGATAGAATAAAGAGTATCATGAGCTTCCTTCATAATAACTTCCTTCAGCTCCGAATCTGCTGGTACACAGATACGTCCTTTGTACCACAGTACTCCTTCTTCGTCTTCCGTGAATCCAGGTACCTTTCCTGTACCAATACGACGGGTGATTCCGTCGATACTTTCATTCCCCTTCTGGGCTTCCTTGATTTGGCTAATCAAAGTGGGTTGAAGTTCAATGCTAGCTAAGAATCCTTTGCTAACTAATTCAGTCCTGAACTGCTCCAACTCTTCATACAAACTTGGTTGATTCTCCTTGATCATGGTATTTAGTCTACACGGCTATCTGCTAAGAGCATCCACTACCACATTGGCTTTACCGGGGTGATAGTGAATGTCAAGGTCATAATCCTTGATTAACTCTATCCATCTCCTTTGTCTCATATTCAGCTCCTTCTGAGTGAAAATATACTTCGAGCTCTTGTGATCTGAGTAAATCTCACAGCGATTACCCATCAGATAATGACGTCATGTCTTCAATGCTAGAACCACAGCTGCTAGCTCAAGATCATGGGTCAGATAGTTTTGCTCATGCTGCTTCAGTTGTCGAGACAGATACGCGATGACTTTGCCTTCTTGCATCAATACACATCCGAGACCAATCTTGGATGCGTCACAATACACGTCAAATGGCTTCTTGATGTCTGGCATGACCAATATTGGGGCTGATATCAATCTCTTCTTCAGCTCCTGAAAACTGGCTTCACATTTGTCCGTCCATTCAAACTTCTTGTCCTTTTTCAACAATTGGGTCATGGGTCGGGTGATGCTCGAGAATCCTTCTACGAACTTGCGGTAATATCCCGCTAATCCGATAAATGCACGGACTTGGGTTTGAGTGGTTGGGGCTTCCCATTCTTCGACATCTTTGATCTTGGTGGGATCAACAGAGACTCCTCCGGCAGACACAATATGTCCTAGGAATCCTACTTCTTTCAGCCAAAACTCACACTTGCTGAACTTGGCATATAACTGATGCTCTCTCAGGGTTTCTAGGATAACGCTCAGATGTTGCTCATGCTCTTCTTCTGACTTGGAGTAGATAAGAATGTCGTCGATAAACACAACTACAAACTTATCTAGGAAATTCATAAAGATCTTATTCATGAGATTCATGAAATAAGCAGGGGCATTGGTTAATCCAAAAGACATAACCATATACTCGTATAAACCATAGCGAGTAGTAAAGGCGGTCTTCGGAATATCCGTTGCACGAATCTTAAGTTGGTGATAACCAGTCCTAAGATCAATCTTTGAGAATACATGGGCTCTAGTCAACTGATCAAATAGATCCTCGATCTTTGGCAAGGGGTACTTGTTCTTGATGGTGATATCATTCAACTTTCTGTAATCTGTGCACAAACGGTTGCCTCCATCTTTCTTGTCGATGAATAACACTGGTGATCTCCATGGCGAAGCGCTTGGTTGAATCAAGCCTTTCTCTAACATGGCATCCAACTGCTTTTTCCGTTCAACTAACTCTGATGGGTTCATGATATAGGGTCTCTGGGCTATGGGTCCGGTTCCGGGGATTAGTTCGATAATGAACTCAATATCCCTATCCGGGGGCATACCTGGCAATTCATCTGGGAATACGTCAGGGTATTCACAGACTACTCAGACTTGGTCAATGGTAGGCAAGGCTACACTCTTGTTGCACTTGAATTGACGGGGTAAGGTTTCAAAGATATGCTCTACTATGACTCCAGAACTACTGGTCATGGTGATGGCTTCTTAGAACAGTCTATCAGTCCTTTATGCCTTGACATCCAGTCCATACCTAGTACTACTTCCAATCCTTTGGTTCCAAGTACAATTAGGTTGGCATAAAATTCTATCCCATGAATTCTGATAGGTACAGCTTTGCAAATTTTTCTAGCTTTGGTTGTTGAACCGGGGATTTGAACTATCATGACATGCTTCAGGTTGGTTGGGCGAATCTTACTAGTGCATGCAAATTCTTCGGTGACAAATGAATGCGATGCTCCAGAATCAAACAATACTCTTGCTAAAACTGAGTTGACAGAAAACATACCCAGCACTACATCTGGCGCTTCCTGGGCTTCTTCTGCGTTCATGTGGAAGAGACGGCCATTGCGGTTGTGAGGGTTCCCTAGGGCAAATCTCCTTCCTGGTTGAACACGACGCTGCTGCTGAGCTGGGGCATTCACATTGGCATTGGCTGCAGTCTTCTTAGGACACTCATTGGAGTAGTGACCCTTCACTCCACACTCGAAACAAGTGATCTGGAACTTATCCTTGACTGCGACAGGCACAACATTGCTGCCAGTTTTGGGTGCAGTGTTGTTGTTGTTGTTGTTGTGGTTCTTGGGAGGGGCACGGTTGAAATTGTTGGCATTACCGGAGTTGTGATTGTTTCCTCCATACTTCACATTGCCTCTGCTATGGTTGGGGTAGCTTGGGCGAGAATTTGGGGGTCGGTTGTTCCTTGGTGCATATCCTGGTGAAGGGTTGGGACGGTACTTCTGGTGACTACTGGATCCAGACTGCTGCATCATACGACGCTTGTGGTTGTTGTTTGCCTGGTTAATCTTCCCTTCCATCTGAATGGCGGAGTCGACTAGCTCTTCGAGATCCTGGAAATGGATGTTGACTAGGACAGTCTGCATCTCATCATGCAGTCCGTTCAGGAATCTCTCCTTCTTCTTGGCCTCCGTGTTGATCTCATCAGGTGCATATCTGGCTAGTGACAGGAATCTGTCACAGTACTCCACCACAGTCATTCTTCCTTGCTTCAATTTGCGGAACTCATCTCTCATTCTGTTGACTAGTCCTTGTGGCACGTGGGTGCAGCTGAACTTGACTTTGAATGCTTCCCATGTCATCACTTGACCATGGTTCATATTGCGGATGCTATTCCACCAAGCTCTGGCATCTCCCGCCAGATAGTGGGTGACGAAGAGAACTTTCTCATTTTCATCAACTCCTGCAACTTTGAGGTTGTTTTCCATGGTCTGTAACCAGTCATTAGCATCTAATGGGTTTTCAGAGGTGCTAAAGATTGGGGGATTAGTATTCTAAAAGTTTTGGAGTTTGGATCCCTGGTGATCCTGATTTCCATGCCCTTGGTTGTTGATGGCCATCTAGGCGATCTGCTGCAATGTTGCTAAGTTGGCTTGGCGCTCCGCCCTGCTTGCTTCACGGTCTGCGATGAGATTCTGCAAGATCTGCATCATTGGGTCTTGCGATGAGCTGCTCCCTCCTCGGTTCCCACGAGTCATCTGAAGATTGAGATGGATATAGGGGTAAGAGGGAAATTCTAAGGTTCAGTGTTTTGGGTTTTCAAAGCTAAAACTTTGAGTTAGACTCAGGTTTTTCAACTAACTTCATTTCATTCATGCAAGCAAGCACACGATACAACACACACCACAACAATCAAAGGGAAAATAGATGGTTTGAAGAACCATTATGCAAGCTACGATACAATGAGACCGATACGTCTCATGCTACGACGGTGCTCTAGTGCATCTACTCATCATCGATGAAGTCGGAGTCCTCATCATCAGTGTAGAAGTCCACAACATCCTCCTCCAGAAAGTCATCATCTTTGCTGAGGTAAGAATCCATGTCTCCTTGGATGTCTTCACCCTCATCTTCTTCTTCCTTGGCTGCAAGCTGAGCTTCGTGCTCCTTGATGGTGTTCTCGAGGTCGGCCACCTTCTTGCGAAGACGGGCGATGGTGCGATCCTTCTTGGCACGCTGGCGGCGAAGAGACTGGCGGTCTTGGTCAAGCAGTGCGAAAGTCTGGGCCTTCTGGTCGGCAATGGCACGGTTCTGGTTGGCTAACTCTCTGGCATTGTCCAGTTCCTGCTGTCTGTCATGCAGCAAGAAGTCAAGATTCTCCACTTGACGCCTCAACTCTAGGTGACTTGGCATCTCCATCGGCATCCCCATGAAGTCACGTCTTGCATAGTGGGCAAAACGAGTTCCTTGGATCTTGTTGACGCTGAGGGCACATAGACGTGCGAGAGCTTCATGCATTGCCCTGGCTAATCCATCTAGCCAGTTGTTCTCTCTCACGGAGAACTGAATTCTCCTAGAAGTTGGTGCTTCAATGCTTCCTCTAAGATCTGCGGTGACTAGCCACTGTAGGTCTCCTCCTGGTGATCCTGGAAGTTGAGCTCCAAGAAACTCTGGATGGGGGCGTCCCAGTAACTCTAACAGTGAGTCCAGATCCCTCTCAAAGATCAGCTGACCTCCATTTCCCAACTGGTAAAACTTGCTGAACTGAGTCTCCATCTACAAGAATTAAGGATGAGGAAGTTAGTGAAGTGATCAAGTGTGTCAAATTTTAAGTAGTAATGTAAGAATTTTGAGGAACATAAATTTTTGAGAAGGAAAGAATTCCCAAGGGTAAGAGAGGAGATAGTTTTTCGTAAATACTCACTTTGGTTTTGAAACTAAGTTTTTGTTTGAACGTCCATTCTAACTAGGGTCTCCTATGGTCAGGATGGCTCCGATACCAACTTGTCAACACCCGGATTTTTAATCCCAGATGCCTGTTATGCCATACCTCGCAATCCCAGGATTACCATTTTTGCGAGACATAACGGATTGGATATCACAGTACATCATCCATTACAAACCATACATAAGGTCTTACACAAATAAGGATCTCATGATCCAGTCCTAATACAACAAGTAGCGGAAATAAAAGGTAAACATAGCGACGGGGTCCATCTTCAGGGGCACAGGCAATGCTGACGAAGGCAGATAGTCCTAGTTATCATAGCCTTCCTGCTGGCCATCATCTTGATATTCTCCTTCATAGTCTATCCATGATAATAGCCAATGACAAAAGCCATGAGTACTCTTTAAGTACTCGCAAAGTACCACTAACAAGTAGGATAAAAGTTAAAGAGCTAAATCTAAGTTTAACTATAAAGTTAAGTTTGAAACCTAAGCTGAGTTCAGAAGCAAATAAAGATAAAGTCAAGTTCTAGAATCACTTAAGTTGGGAAGCTATTGTCATAAACACAACCCTGTTGTGGTCAAGTCAAGATTCATCATTCATTTCAAGTTCTTTAGAAAATATCTAACAACGAAACAGTATGGCCATTCCAACTGTCCCTAACCGCGGACGCGGCTATTCGAATAGTTTGACACTCTGTAGAGGTGGTACACTTTCACCACAAGATTTGATACATCTGTCAGGGATAGCCCTGAATCATCATACTTAGTATGCAGATAATCAAACATAACCTTCCCTTTACACACCCTAGTATAAGCACCTCTCCTATGAGCATGGCCTCCCAACCATGACCATCTGTCATCTTGGGCACTGCATAGGTGGGCAACATTGAGAGGTAGCCTCAGCTCAAACCTCTCCCGCGAGGGAGCTAATACTAATGCATATAAATTTCCAGCTAGGCCTTACCCAATTCAGGTAGTGTGGTTGTACGGTAAATTTGGAATGGTATCGCATCCGAATCCAACCATTAGTTTTATAAAAGGGTTAAGGCTCATGCCTCAACATTTTCAACATCATAAACCATTTGTGTGTCTCAACACATGTCAAATCATCTCAATAGAATGACTCATCATTCCAAGGTTTTCATAATTCATTTTCACCAAGTGTTCCCATCTAAAGTGACTCAAGTTTTTGATCTACTCTAAACTACTAAGTTAAGAGTGTTCACTAAGGTGGAAAAGATGGGTTCAATCTCATGCCATAGAATGACATCTAAAGTGTTTCTAAATAGGTCAAGTTTTATACTCTTTATGCTACCTTCAAAACAAGTAAAGAACTTTGTGTAAACCAAGGGAGGTAAAACTTGTAAATAAGACTTGGGGTAACTAATAGTCAAAGGGGTGTGATCAAAGAATGCCTAAAGCATCTTTGCTAAACCATTTAGTTTGATCCTAGCTTTCTAAACAGTCACCCTGCAAGTGTTAACTTGCATTGTTATGGTGGCTGGCAAGTACAACTTACAAGGGATATCTTAGATAGTGCTAGCTTGCTAATCGTAGCTTGCCTTGGTTGGTGCAGTGGTTGAAGTTCTCTTCTTCTTCTTCTTGGTAGAACTCGTCCTCCTCGAAAGCTTGGTCGGTACTATCGTCTATAAAGACATACGGAGTACACAATAACCAAACAATACTTAACTAGGCTAAATAGCATTCTAAGACACACATTTGATGATCTATTATCATCACAAGCATCACAAGTTTAAATCACTAGTTTCATATTTTTAATTTAGAAAAGTAATTTCTACTCATTGAAGAATTAACTAAGATTTAATATTCACCACTTAAAATATGGGATCATGTTGACACATGTCATCACCACATATTCTAACATGTGGGAATGAGATTTAAAGGTTGGATCATAATTACTTTGGTTTAAGTTCATTATTTAATGATTTAAAGTGACTAGAAATGCCTATATAGCATTATTTTGGTACTAGTCCAAAGTCACTGTATGGAAACCTTGATATTATTACATATTCAGATAGATATGATGAAATGTGATTTTTGAGAGTTGGAAACAACTCAAAACCTATCTTAGTTGATTTTATAAAAATGTTGCAAGGTGCAAAAGCTTCTGTTTTGTTATTTTTACAAGGAGATATCTATAACTCTAATTGGATTAAATCCAACGGGCTTGGATAGATCATTTCAATACCTTTCAGGCAAAATTGGTTTCATGCAATCTGGATTTGTAAAACTCCCAGAATTGAATTTTAAACTATTGGACAGAAACTAGATTTAACTTAAAAAGAAAAAATCCAATTTTGAATGGTTGGGCTAGCGCGGGAACGAACATGGGCCGGCCTAGTGGCGCTCCGTGGCGTGGGGCTCAGCTGACAGGAGCAATGGCCGAAAGGCCATTTTCTCCTTCCTCTAGGCAGAGCAGGGCAGGGGAGGAGGCGTGGCTCTCTAGGGAGTGTAGGTGGGGGTGAGGGAGCAAATGAGCCACGTGAGAGGCGATGTGCTGGCCTGTGGCCTTATAAACCAAAGGGGAGAGGTCCATGGTGGACATAGTGTAGGAGGGGCTTGTGGGGAGGGAGGTGGCCATCTATTGGGCAGTAGGGATGGTGGAGAGGGGAGTGTGGGGCCTGTTGTACGACCAGAGAGAGGCAGGGAGGTGGCTGCTGGTGTTGGGGTCTTTATTGCCCAAGATAGTTTGCTAAGAATGCCTCTCTCCCTCTCTTACAAACATATAGGGGAAAAGGAGAAGGAGGTTCTACGGTGTAGCACGACCATAGGGGGTACGGGTTTCTATGGAGGAGTGTTGGTGAGCTTTGGTGATGATTTGATTCTGGTTTAGTTCAATAATTGCTTAGTTTGCCCAATTTGGTCAAAAAGATGCTTATGAAGGAAGTTTAGTATTTTTCATTGGGCAAGGCTGGAATATGGTACTGGTGGGTGGATGAGGTCAAGGTACCTCCCTATGCATTATTTCAGGTTTTTCTAAGTATTTAAAGTCCACTTAACACTATTTATTCAAAGAGTGCTGAAATGGTTTATGGAAGCTATTTTGATACTTTTATGTTGGGTAAGGATGGTTTTTGATGTTAGATGGTCTTAGATGTGAATTCACACTTTTGGGAATTTTCCCAGGATTTATTGATGAATAAAAGTATTTATTATATTTAATTTCTCGTTTCTGTCATTTAAGAAAATGGGCAAAAAGAATTATTAAGACTCTTCAAAAATAATTCTTTTTTAAGTGGGAGAATAGGGTAGGGTTTATAGGTATCTGATGTGCATTAATTTGGGATAGTGTTTTGGAGAAAAACAAACTTTCCTTAATAGAAGGAGTTTTAGGTGTTTGTCAACTAAAGGAATTTAATTGGATCTTGGGCATTATTATTTTTATACCCTCAAAGGTTTGTTGGATCTTGGAGCTCAAAGCTCCCCTTGGGTCATTGAATATATGGATGGATAGAACAAGTGATGTACATCTTCATGGTACATGAAGTTGAGCTTGATCATGCTTGAGTTCTCCAAGAATTGATTTCAAACTTTGAATAAAATAAGGGTGCCAAAGAAGATTATCAAGTAGCCTTCAAAACCTTGTGGGTTTTTGAAGCACAAGGATCTATTTGGAACAAGTGAAGTAGTTATTGCTAGAACTTTATTAGTAGAACACAATCATGTAAATATTTGGTCCAAAGAAGGTAGGATGAAGGTGTGAGCTTCTGCTGAAGTAGGCATGTTGATAAGATTTGCAGGAATTGTTATTTTCTTGCCTGTGAAACCATCAAAAACTAGTGGTTTACTGGATGGTCTAACCAGAGGCAAGGTTGGGCCTTGGTAGTACCTATGATGGTCTACAATATGGTTCAAGTGCATTACCAAAAAGGCACAAGGGTTGAGAAAGAGGGGAACGCAAGGAAGTGATGTTTTTGATGGGTTGCAAGGTATCAAAGTATCATCAAGTGGATGATGTTGAAGTATATATTGAGTAGAATAGATCCATGCTTGATATTGGTCTTCATTGACTTGGAAACTTCTAGAATGGATCACTTTAGAATTGGTCTGGTTAAGGGTTTTAGATGATCACCTAGTGGCTATAGATCAGTTACAGCTTGGTTAACTTGCTTAGGGTTGATACAATTGGATTATCTAAGTGTTATATGATGAGCTCCTAGTGTAGCTCATAATACTTCTAAGAAATCAAGTCAAGCAATAGATCAAGGCAATCCATCTTAGCAGATCTAGCAAGTCATCTTACAAACAAAACAAATCTACTACCATGGGAACCTCCAAGTTTAGCTTGAGGTAAGGATGGGTATTTTGAAAGGTTGGAGTTTGAATAAGGTGAGAGTCCTGGTATTTCTACCAATAGTAGAATTCAAAAGCTTTATAAAAAGTTGTTAGAAAAACCTAGAGGTAAGAGTAGTTGAAAGCTCTGTCTAGAAGGCATAAGGAGATAATATCATATAGATCTCCATAATTTTGTCAATAGAAGCTACTAAAATAGTTAGGGTTGCAAAAGCACCTTGGCTCAGGTTTTTGAAATGCCAGAACATTTGAGAATATGTAGAATGAGCCAAGATAGTTTTGTTAACTAGCTTTTGTCAATTAATTGTGAGGTAGGGAGTATATCATATGTTATACATTTAGATGCATAAGCACAAACAAACAACAAGCAAACACTTCAACACTTAACAAGAAAAAGTTTTTGTTCCCCTGATTTTTGCATTCTGGACAACTAATCAGGTTTGCTGAAAAAGAATCTCGTCCGGAGATTCAAGAGAGTAAGGTTAGGGGATTTTCTATTGGAGTTAGTGCTATGTATTTTTCGCATACTAACTTGTCGTGTTTGTCTTGGAAGAGGGCCACTACGACGGTGAGGTTGAACTTCAATCGTCTTGGATGCACGAGTGTTGAGCAGGCTTCAATCGGGATTGTGAGGGGTGATCTTCCTTCTATAAGGATTTACGGCGTCTCTCTTAAGGGATTATCGTATCCTTCTTCACGATTTTGGGTCTAACTCCAGAGGTTGCTTCTGACAGATGGTTAGTCTATTTTTGTGGGAAAGACGCAGGTCTTTCCCCTCAGGGTTAAACTAGGGTAGCTCGAGAATACGTCAGTATTTCCACCTTAGAGCTTCACTAAGGTCCTTCGGAGGTGGTGCATATCTTCTGTCTTGAAGTGTTGGCGTGGTGATAAAGAAGGTTGTATATCCTAGGGTCTTGAGTTGAGTTCCTCGAGTGTCATTCTATTGCGAGAACCTTGTCGGGGTGGTTCTCTTGTGAAGCCTTAAGGAGTTAGCTCAAGGAAAATTAGCTGTTAACGTCTCTTCTTGCTAGCCTTCCGTCAAGGTAGAGGCCTCTAGCTTCAAAGGAGATGTCTTTAGTGGAATCCCTGATGTTGCTTCTGCTCGATGGAGGAGTAGACTCGTTGTCTTCATGCAGTCTTGTCTTCGGGATTTTGGAGTATTCTGGCTTCTAGGGAGAAACTTCCTGTTGATTTGGGTGGGGTCGACTAAAATAGTTTGTCTCTTGAGGGGGTCGGAAGCTCTAATATACCGAAGGTTGGTGGAGTTAGCTCTTTACTTCTTGTCTTAGTTAGTTGGTCTTGTGGTTTCTTGTGGGTCGTGAGGATCCTCTGGTGGTAGACTTCCGGCTTCACGGGATTCTTGCTATTGTCCATAGGTGAGTACTTAGCATGCAGGGGTGGTGACGAGTCTTGAGAGTTGAGATTGACGAAGTAGGCCATCCTGCTGAGGAGGAATCTTCGAGTTGTTCTAACTTGACGATGTCGAACTTGGGTTTCTAGCGATGCTTTTCCTCTCATATCTCTCGAGGTTAGTATGGGTTCTGGTTATTGATGACTAACCTAGGGGGTTTTCCTGCATTACTAGGTGGGTTATCGATCCTCGAGTCACATTTGACTAAGGTCAAAACAGGCCAGAACACACATACACAGTGAACAGAGCGAGGGGGGTCGCAATGTCCTTCGCAAACAACACACATCAAGCAACACGTTAAGTACTTAGGCAAGCAAACATGGCCTACTATGGGAACCAAGGAGTTAACTACTCATGATGTAGGGGAATCCTATCTTAGGACTATTAATCCTAGACATCATCGCTCTTAGGGTCTGAGTCACTATCTTGCGAATGAAGCCTTTGTCTTATTGGATGCTTCTTAATGGTGTAGCACTTGATGTCTTTTGATCATGAGGATTCCGCTGGTAGGATGATCTTATAGTCTCCTTGTGTTTACTGGTAGTTACCTCTCTTCATCATGTTATCATCGTCTTCCTCGGGTTCCGGGTCCTAGTTGTTTGAAGTCATTTAATAGAGGATAAGAAGTAGAATCTTTCGAAAGGTTTTGAGGAATTAGTTTTCGAAACTCGGTGTTTCCAAAATAGTTTTCCTATCTAATGATCATGCTAACTAAGGTTCTCCTATAGTCAGGATGGCTCTGATACCAAGTATGTGGGGCCCCCGGATTAATCCTCCGAGAATCCCTGTCATGCATACACCATGATCCCATGATCAGTTAGTCGTGGCACATAACCAACAAGTATCAAAGTAAACATCCATTATTTAAGCGGATACATGTCATACCTTACATGCCATTATGGCTACATCAATAATCATCAGCTGAACTTCATCAAGCGTAGAGCCTGAGCCATGCCTTAACCTACAGGCAACTGACTGGGAGAACGTCCTAGCTCACATAGCCGTCAACTTCAACCTCTTCTTGATATCTGACCAAGTTAATAGCCAGGGACAATGCCAGTGAGTACTTTGAATGTACTCGCAAACCACCTTAAGGGAATAATAATAATAACAAGAGGATATGCAATATGGCTGTGGTAGTAGGAGAGATCCAAGAGAGGTTCTTTTCTAAATTAGTTTCTCTTGTAGATATAGCATCTACATATCTTTGTTGATAACCTTTGTAAAACATTTTTGGAAACCTTTCTAAAAAGTTTTAGAAAATCACTAGGATTGGGTCACCCATTTGATTCGTCCTTCCGGTCATCCCATGACCAAACTCCTTTCCTTCCTTTCGACCATCCCATGGTCAAAACAGGTATCCTTTCCGACCATCCCATGGTCAAAACATTTCCAAAGCCATTGCTTTTCCGAAAATCCATTTTGAAATCAAAACCAGCACCGCTCTACAGTAGTTTGTCCAACCCGTTCATAACCGCGGATACGACTATTCGAATAGATTTACACTCTGCAGAGGTTGTACCCTTTACCCACACCATCCGAGTACCCTACCCCGATGTACATCGATCGTGGGTCGAGTAACCGATCAAGACTCTCTAGATGCCCACTCCAATATAAGTGCCTACCCTATGAGTGTTGTTCCCCTCAACACCGGGACGCCCTATATAGTTCCCAAGCCAACTGAAGCGCTTTTTACACTGTGCAAAGCATGCGCTTTCAATGAGGGGTTCATAATAACGTGTGGAGGCCTGTTGAACCTTCGTTCCTTCTCCAGGTCGATGTCCCACATAGACATTTACAGGAGAAGGCCCACCCTCCAGGGATTTTTATCCCCTGTAGTCATTGCAAGGTAGCTTATACCAGAATAAACAAACATCAAATCCAGCCCTGTCCCATTCCAAAGTAATGTGGTTGCACGGGTTAAGTTGTTATAGCTAATGCTACAAAGAAACGAGTGCGTTTTCGTAAACATTTTACCTCCCCCTGTAGTCATTGCAAGGCAGCTTATACCAGAATAAACAAACATCAAATCCAGCCCTGTCCCATTCCAAAGTAATGTGGTTGCACGGGTTAAGTTGTTATAGCTAAAGCTGCAAAGAACCAGGTGCGTTTTCGTAAACATTTTACCTCCTCTTTCCTTCAGCATCTTTTGTAAAACAAAAACCTTTTTCTTTCTCAAACTTCTCTTAGTTGGTCAAACCTTACCAAGGTTTTATCATAAAACTCTTTATAAAACTTTTCCGGGGTCTTCCCATCCTATAGCTTTGCTTCGGCTAAAACAGGGTCTCCAAAGGGTTATGGTGATATGCACCATCTATTCTACTAGGGGCCAGTAGGTGTCATCAAGGGGTTTGTACTTAATAGTACAAAAGTGTAATAGTTCGGAAGAGCCAAACCACTACCATATATACATCAACATATAGTAAAATAGTGCAATTTTCAAAAATAGTAGATAAAACATGCATAAGTAAAACAGTAGGACAAGGCTTATGAGCAAAAAGGTGGCTTGCCTGTGATCAGCAATATGGCAATATATGTCCCTGGACTTCTACTGAGAAAACCATAATAATCCAATAATAACCACTTCTTCTGGTCTCTGATATAATCGTAACTATCATCATCAAGACAGCACATGCAAGCAAACAATGAGCACAATCAACCCAGGGCATACAATCACCAATACCATACAGCAAACAAGCATACCATACATTATTCAATTCAGTAGGTTTTGATAGATTGAGATCATAGCCTTAGGAAGGACTTTACTTGCCTTTGTGGTTTTACCTTTGTGATTTATTTTTCAAATACCACCTAATGATGGGGTTTTGACTAAGGCTTGGGTTTGGTAATATCTGTTGGGGGGATACCCCCGGGTAGGGCAACGCCGGGGTATAAGGGCCGGGTTAGGCGGGGTACGGCACGGTGAAAGCAAAGTGCTGACCGGGTCACCTCAAGGCAGGCCGAATCACGGTGTGGCCCGGCCCATGGGGCATTTCCTTGACAATGGTCCGGCCGGCATAAGATCTATGCCGACCATGCCTATCTGTTTTGTAGGTAATAGGGTAGACCGAATTAGCTATATGCTATCCGGACTATCTTAGCTTCAAAGAGAAGGAATCTCCCGCTGGTCAAAAGGTGGCTTTATTAGCTGAAGCACGAGCAAAGTAAAGTAAAGGAGAGGACCAGCGGGTCAGTGGTGACCAATGATGCAGGCAAAGGCGGATGACGTCGCCCGTGACGCCAAAAGACAAGGATGATGCTGTGGGTTACGTGCAAAGCCCGGACGAGCCGTTAAAGAAGAATAAAGAAGCATCTGCTTTAGGAAAGGAGCATATTCATAGAATATGCTGCCACCTGTGCCCTAGAATTGTAACCTGGGCTCCCCTATATAAGGAGCACCAGGGACTCCATAGAGAGGAGGACGGCAAATAGAGGAATTGTTCTCTGTCTAAGGGAGAGCTCTAGGGCTAGTTAGCAGGGGGTAAGAGACATTGTATCCTTCTCGCTAGGGGCCTTAAGAGAACTTGTAAGTAACATTGATATAGAGAATACAAGAACTTCTGTGTGTGGAATCACCATGCTCTCCCTCCCTGGATTCCCCTAGCACTCATTGGCCCCATCTTTAGCCTATCCATGGCATCTGCCGTGCCACCACCATGACAGTTTGCGCCCACCGTGGGGCTAGCGGTGCTAGCAGGGGTGAAAATCTAGACATGAAACTTCTCGAGCACTGGCGAGCGTATCGTCTCAGGCTTGGTTCAGCGCTTTGGAGCGCTGGACTACGTCAGTGACAATGCGGGAAGCTTCGGCAGGAACCCTCCGTCGCGCAACGGTGTCTTCGTCAAGCTTGGCGCGCACAAGATCTACGTCGGCGTGGACGAATCCTGCGTCCATCCACGACACATTGTCGAGGGAGGCGAGCCTCCTCTCAGCGCCGCTCGTGGAGTGCATATCGCTCGCCCCACTAGCAGCGTTGAAGTCCTAATGACCGCGCCATATGCAGGACCAAGCAAAGATCCGGCGCTAGAGCCACAGGTAACGCCCAAACAAACCAGGTCTAGGTTTCCTCGGCTAGAGAAGCCAGAGAATGTGCTCAGCAAGCAATATATAGCTTAGCAACACAAATAGCACCTGTGGTAGATCCGGCTTAGGCATAAGTTGAGCTAAAGGAAACTAGGCAGAAGATGTTAGCTGGAGCAAGGAAGGTAGCAGAGCTGCATCAGTCGCTGAACATCACCTTGAGAGAGTATGCTAAGGCGAACCGTATCGATGGAGTGAAAATCCGAGGCAGAAACCTGATCACTGAGATTGACAAGGAGTACGAGCCTAGGCCGGGTCAGATATCTACTATAGTGATAAGAGGGTTGGATCGGTACAGTACCCGACAAAGAACCTCAGAGCAGCGAACGCAGCCGCATCCGAGTTTGAAGGCTTGACCGGTGAGGCTCGGCAAAAGCAACAAGGGAGAGTGAATCACTTGTTGAGGGTCGCGTGCCAACAAAATGAAGAAATAAACAAAGCTAACCCGACACCACCAGGGGCCTCATAGGTGGTACATTCAGCTAGAAATAACCCAACAAGATCCAGATGAGTCGCATCGTCTCCTGGTCATGATCCTAGGAGAGAAGAGGTAGTAGACTCTAGGAGAAGAAACAAGCAAATGGTCCCTTATGACCCGGTAAGAGCTGGAAAAGGAAAAGTAGTGCAAGTTGAGGAGGATCGCCATAGTACCAGCTGGGTGTGGCTGCCCGGGGTAACCATGACAAAGGCAATGCCGGTCAAAGAAATGCTGCCAACGGCAATGCCGGACAGCGTAATCCTATGGGAGCGGGGCAAAATGTGCCTCATACACAACAACGCGAACCTCAACAAGGAGGAAGTGCAGGACAAGCAGCACAACAACGCCCTGCATATCCGGATCAAGAAAGATACAACGATGGTTGTTCGGTGATGGTTAACGATGGATACCCCAGACCTGATCACCATGTAATTGGATCACGGTTGGGAAGCAGGAACTTGCAGCCAGATGATGCAAGGTTGAAGTTGGATAGGATTTATAGGTCGGAACAAATCGTGTTACAAGGTCCACCGGGTCCAGTATGTTTTGGGCCCCGGATCATGAATGAGCCACCAGTGCCGAACTTCCAGTTGGCCAGGGGAACCCGAACTTATGATGGAAGTACTAGTCCAGAGGATTGGTTGATTGATTATGCCACAACCGTCAAGATCGTGACAGGAAATTTGAGATGGGCAGTGTGATATGTACCACAGATGCTAGAAGGACTAGCACGAGTTTGGCTGAACAATTTTCCACCAGGGAGTGTCAACTGTTGGTTGGATTTCCAGGAACTGTTTGTTAGTAACTTTTCAAGAACTTATAAGAGACCCAACAGACTACAGACCCTTGCATTATGCTGACAGAGACCGAATGAGCCAGATAGAGATTTCCTGACTCGGTGGTGCAATGTGCAAAACTCGTGTGAAGGGGTGATTGAATCACAAGCAATTGCATGGTTCGCTTAGGGATGCAGATATGGAAGTATGGTGTGGCAAAGGTTACAACGAGATATGCCAACCACCCTGTCCGAGACAATCCGGATTGCAGATTGATATGCCTTGGGAGATCCAACTCAACCCCGGCTAATGTCTAGCGAAGCAAATGAGGAATATTACAACCGAGATATCTCCGGGTCATCAAGGAGGAATGATTTCCGAGGAAAAAGAAGGGACGAGTGTCCAGATTATCGGTATAACTCGTAGCAGGTTGCAGCAGTAGACCGGGATCAGCCCAGTGCCGGAGCAAGCCAAGGACAGAAAACTGGAGGGCAAAACTGGCAGCAGAAAAGCGAAGGGAGAAAGCCTTGGACCCCGGATCAGAAAAAGCAATGGCAGGAACGAAAGGACAGGCCGAGGTATACATTCGAGTCGATGCTAGATCAACCTTGCAAGTTTCATACGCCCAGTCCGAACAGTCCAACGAATCATACGACCCGGCAGTGTGAATGGATGAGGAAATTGGAACAGGTGGGTTCGGGGAATGCTTAGGCACCTCGGAACGAAGCACCTAGAAATGAAACACCCCAGCCACCGTTACTAACAGGGGGAAATGGACAGCAACTGATGCTGCCACCACCCCCGCTGAGGTAGGAAAATCTGGAAAGAAGGGAAGCTGTACATCAAGTGGGCAATAACCAGCAACAAGGCCAAGGCTACAACGAGAATGAGGGACGAAATGAGTACAGAGAGCATCATTAGAGCTATTGCGTGTTCACCACAGAAGAGAATGACCAGAAAAGCTTATATCGCCGGCATATGGAGGTAAACGCAGTAATGCCGGCTATGCCGAGATATATGCCTTGGGTGGATCAAGAGATCACATGGAATGTCAAGGATCACCCAAAGATCATGCCAAGCCCAGGAACCTACGCTCTAGTCTTGGATCCGACGTTCATCGGACCGAATCTCAACGTGAGGTCTTCCAAGGTATTGATTGACAATGGCAGCAGTATCAACATTATGTGCAAGGATACTATAGACAAGTTGGGGATAACAGAGAATATGCTGCAAGCAACAAGGACCACTTTTCACGGTATTGTGCCGGGAATCTCTTGTGAACCATTTGGTAAGGTCTAGGTTGACGTGTTATTCGGCACAAGAGACAATTTCCGCACTGAGAACTTGGAATTCGAAGTAGTGAATCTGGCAAGTGCTTATCACGTGTTACTCGGCAGGCCAGCATTGAACAAATTCATGGCAACAACCCTCATCAACTACCTTAAGATGAAATTGCCCGGACCAAGGGGTGTGATAACTATATCAGGGGACTTCCGGCATTCGATCGAGTGCGCATCAGCCATATCTAATTTAGTCGAGTCACTCGTGATAGCTCAAGAGAAAAGGAAGATACTAGAGGTAGCGACATTGGCTCAATCCGCGCAACAACATATGCCGGCCTTGACCAACCCGCACGGAAGCGTATTGTTCCAAGCGATTAAGGATACGAATAAAATGCCAATTGATGATCTGTTCCTAGAGCGCACCGTCACCATAGGTGTCGGGTTAAGAAGCAAATAGGAAAGCGAGCTCGTCAACTCCTCCGTGAGAATCGAGATATCTTTGCTTGGTCTACGCTAGATCTACAAGGTGCACCATGGGAGTTTACTGAGCACTCAGTGAATGTAAGACCCGGGGCTAAGCCGGTAAAGCAGCCTCTCAGGCGTTTCGCAGAAGATAGAAGAAAAGTAATTGGAGATGAAATAACAAGATTACTGGCGGCAGGATTTATGATGGAGGTACTCTATCTGGATTGGCTCTCTAATCCGGTGCTGGTGGATTAAAAGAAAGATGATCCGAACATGGTAGTGGTATGGCGCATGTGTATTGACTACACGAACCTGAATAAGGCGTGTCCAAAAGATCCATTTCCACTCCCTAGAATAGATCAGGTCATAGACTCAACTGCCGGATGTGAGCTACTGTCAATCATTGACGCGTATCCTAGTTTCCATCAGATACCCCTGAACCCGGATGATCAAATAAAGACTACGTTTATTACCCCATATGGGGCTTATTGCTATCGAACTATGCCATTTGGATTACATAATGCAGGAGCAACGTACCAACGATGTATGCAAAAATGCTTGCATGACCAAATAGGTCAAAATGTGCAGGTGTATGTGGATGATGTGGTGATAAAAACCAAGGAAAGCAATATGCTCCTTGAGGATATCCGGAAGATGTTCGTGAATCTAAGAAGGTTCCGAATGAAACTGAATCCGGAGAAATGCACCTTCGGCGTACCAGCCAGAAAGTTACTCGGTTTCTTGGTATCTAGCCGCGGCATTGAAGCTAACCCAATGAAAATTCGGGCCATAGAAAGAATGGAACTGCCAAAGTGTCTTAACGATGTCCAGAAGTTCACTGGTTGCCTGGCATCATTAAGTCGGTTCGTATGTCAGCTGGGAGAGAAGGCTTTGCCCCTCTATCAGCTAATGAAAAAGGCAGACAAGTTCACATGGGCACCACAGGCGGATCTTGCATTTCGAGAATTGAAAAAGATTTTATCTACCGCGCCAATCCTAGCTGCACCACTACCAAAGGAACCAATGTTGCTTTACGTAGCCACGACCAACCGAGTCGTAAGTGCAGTAATCATAGTGGAGCGCGAGGAAGAAGGAAAGTCGGTGCAAAGGCCGGTGTATTATCTGAGCAAAGTATTGTCAGCATCAAAACAGAACTATCCTCATTATTAGAAGATGGCGTACGGCGTATATATGTCGGCCAAGAAGCTCAAGCCCTATTTCGAGGAACACCCCATCAAGGTAATATGTGAGGTGCCTATCTCAGAGATCATGAGTAACAAGGACGCAAGCGGCAGAATAGCAAAGTGGGCTATCGAATTAGCTCCATACGTGCCACAGTTTGACAGAAGAGATGCGATCAAATCACAAGTTGTGGTGGATTTCTTTTTGGACTGGGCTGAAATGCTATACGAGCCACCCCTGCCAGACTCCAATTACTGGCAAATGCACTTCGACAGATCCAAAATGAAAGATGGATTAGGCACGGGGGTAGTGCTTACCTCGCCCAAGAAGGATCAACTAAAGTATGTCCTACAGATCCATTTCAGTGTCTCGAATAATGTGGTGGAGTATGAAGCATTGGTACATGGTCTCAAAGTGGCAAAGGAAGTGGGGATACGTCGGATACAGTGCTTTGGAGATCCGGATTTGGTGGTACAACAAGTGTCTGGAAATTGGGATGCCCTGGATGCAAACATGACCTTGTATAGGTTCCATGTCTAGAAGATAAGCGGGTTTTTCGAAGGGTGTGAGTTCCATCATGTACCTCAGAGCAAAAACAAGGCAGCAGATACACTGTCCAAGCTGGGCTCATCCTGGCAACCCATTCCGCCAAATGTGGCTTTGGAGCACTTGAGAAAACTGTCTATCACACCGTCACCCGAATCAGATTCAATTTATATCTCGGCGCTCACTGGATCAGGAGCTACACCTATGGAGATAGAATGGGGAAGCACCTTAGCAAACCCGGGGACTGCTTTAGCAAACCCGGGGACTGCTTCAGCAGACCCAGGGACTGTGTAGTTTGATCCGGCGGGAGTTATGTCGGTGGCCACCATGCATCCTCAAGGGCCTTACTAGCAAAAGCTTTCCGGCACGGATTTTATTGGCCCGGTGCTTTGGAGCAAGCAGAGGACTTGTTGAGAAAATGTAACAGTTGTCAAAGATACGCCGCGAAAACTCACCTGCCAATGCCGAAGCTGAAAACTATCCCAATTACATGGCCATTTGCTGTATGGTGCCTAGATATGGTAGGACCATTTAAGCCGGCCAAAGGAGGGATGACCCACATACTGGTCATGGTTGACAAGTTCACCAAATGGATTGAAGTGAAACCAATTCGGAAATGTGATGGGGCAACAACAGTAAGATTCCTCAAGGATATATCTTAAGGTACGGCTACCCCCCATAGCATCATAACTGATAATGGGACAAGTTTTGCCGAAGGATAATTTGCGAGGTTCTGCCAGGAAAATAAGATCCGGTCAGATGTCGCCTCAGTCGCCCACCCCGCGTTGAACGGGCAAGTGGAAAGATCCAACAGACTGTTATTGTCCGGGATAAAACCCCGGCTCATAGAGCCGCTGCAAAGATCAGCGGGGTGCTGGATAGAAGAATTACCAGCGGTGCTATGGAATTTAAGAACAACTCCGAATCGATCAACAGGCTATACGCCGTTCTTTCTAGTATATAGCGTAGAAGCTGTATTACCAGCCGACATAGAGCATGATTCGCCTAGGGTCACCCAATACACAGAAGCCAAAGTGCGCGAAGCTCAGAAAAATTATGTTGATCTGCTGGAAGAAGCGAGAGAACTGGCATTGTCCCGATCCGCCATATATCAACAAAATCTTCGACGCTATCATAGCCGGAAAGTAAACCCCCGAGTTTTTTGGGAAGGTGATTTGGTGCTAAGGCTAATACAGCGCACCGCTGGCATGCATAAGTTATCCCCCCATGGGAAGGGCCCTTCATTGTGAGCAAAGCTTTGCGCAATGATTCCTACTATCTTATTGATGCACAGCCCCAGCAAAAGAACAAGGCGGATAGGTCAGGAGAGGAATCCAAAAGACCATGGAACGTAGCACTGCTGCGTCCTTTCTACACCTAAGAGGTGAATGTATCCGAACTACTCGTATGTCGGTATGTATGTCGGCAATGAGCTTATCAATAAAAACTTTGTCACCCCGAGCAGAGACTCGGGGACTGTTATAACACTTGTCTTGTTTTCGTATTTTTTGTGTCGGCTGGGTTAAGTCGCTTATGTCTTAGTTGGTTTAGTAATTTGTTAGCACCAAAAACCTAACTCTTTGACTTTGCTGTTGTCTAACAAGAATTGGCTTCATGGCAAGCAAGAGAACAAGTTTGGAATGGCTAAGCACATGAAAAACAACTAAGGAAAAAGAGCTTAAGCGGGCCGACATTGGTTTTTTGGCTAACCCTTAGTTTATTTTATTCACTAAGGTGCCGAATCATTTTGAGCTATTCTCAAGGTTTCAAGTATTGTTAAGTCAATTTTTTGAACCTCGGAGTCGTAAGTCAAGAAACCAAATCAAGGTAGACGCGAGCCGAGTCAAAAATTGGTGGAACAAGAAAATGATACTCGGGGACTTCGCCCACGATAATCCGGAAATAAAAACTTAGTTTGAAACATAAAATTGTAGCTCAAACAAACCAAAGTGTTTAATTACATATGCGCCCGGCATTCCGGGGATCTGATAAATATGATTAGTGTTTTTCAAGGGGTAGAAGCAGCAATAGAATCATCTGTTGAGGGAGGTACTCGGGAGCGTGCGGGAGGAGCGCTAGCTTCGGCTTCGTCCTCCGGATCAACTTCGTTGTTCTCCGGGTCTTCAGCCTCATCGCCTAACTCAGAGCCCTCGCTCTCACTCCCTTCTTCTTCAAATCCAGAGACAATCTCGTCATCAGCAACATCAAGGAAGCTTGGCCCCTCATTCTAGGCATGGCAGAAGGAATACTGGATAAGATTGTTCACACAGGCCTGGCAACGCGCGATCCACTCCGGATCCTAGCACCACTTAGACCCGGTGCGCATATGCTTGAGCAATGCCAAGTCAATCCCTACATACCATGAAAGCACAAACTTCAGAGCAATGTCGGCTCCAGCCCGTGCCGTAGATTCGCGCCACAGGTGCAGTTGCGTGTCACATTCCATGAGCTTGGCTATGAAGTCTGAGGTTTTCTTGGGAATGGTCTCACCGGGATAGAAGAAGCCAAACATCCGTGTTGCCGCTAGGACAATGTCCGTGCCGAAATTCTTTACTATCTCAAGATGAGCGGTGAGACTCGCCAGGAGATCCTCTTTGGTATAGGGAATTGGCTCGGTGTCAGGGCTAGCAGGAACTCCATGCTGCTCACAGGATTCGCGTACGGCGGAGGCGGCAAATGTGTAGCTCTCTGGAAATTTTCCTAAGGATAAGAGGCGCAATGTTGAGCGGCTGGACCAAATCCGAATTGTAATAGATCAAGCAAGAGCGGAGAACTTACGCGCTATCTGGAAGAGAAGTCGCTGAAGCTCGGAATCCGTGTTGGTGTTGTGGACCCGGAGTTTTTCGTACTCAGTGATTGTCGATGTAAGTTTGACGTCGGCTTCCTCCATTAGTCTCTTGTCCTTAGAGATTTGCGTAACTAAACGCTCCTTCTCTTCGGCAAATTCCTGATTGGCCTTCTCCAGCGCGGACTAATGAGAGCTCTTGAGCCTCTAGATTTCGGCATTCAGCCGAGTAATCTCCAAGTCCTGCTGCTGGAGCCGAGCTATCTCAGCGTCCTTCTTCTTCAGTTTAGCTTCATACTTCCCTGATTGTTCCAGGCAGTGGGTCATCAGTTCAGGCATAGGGACATTGTCCTCAAGAGCAACTCCAACATGATCCAGAGGACCCAAAATATGAGTGTCCACCGGATAAGGCACGAAGGGTACAATGATCATGTAAAGGGGATGAAGTTACCTTTGATCTCCGCAAGATTCTTCCTCATGATTATATTCTCAGCCTCAACCTCGGCTGCGTAATCCAGGCAAAACATTCATATAAGTTCTAAGATGTTTGAATGAACAAGGAAGGGAGAGAAATGGAAACTAACCCCTCTTCTGGTACTCCACCAGGAGTTTACCATGACGCCCGTGCATGTCTTTGTAGGAGTCCAGCAGGCGCAGGAACTCGGCGGTTAGTGGTAATCTGAAACAAGAAAAGAGACAAAATTTCAGAGGCAAAGTAGAAATTATTCGAAGTCTACAAGATCTGGGCCAAGTGGAACTTAACCTGGCTCTAGGTGTGTGGATATTCGAAGTCTACAAGATCCGGGCCAAGTGGAACTTAACCCGGCTCTAGGTGTGTGGATATTCGAAGTCTACAAGATCCGAGCCAAGTGGAACTTAACCCGGCTCTAGGTGTGTGGATATTCGAAGTCTACAAGATCCGGGCCAAGTGGAACTTAACCCGGCTCTAGGTGTGTGGATATTCGAAGTCTACATGATCCGGGCCAAGTGGAACTTAACCCGGCTCTAGGTGTGTGGATATTCGAAGTCTACAAGATCCAGGCCAAGTGGAACTTAACCTGGCTCTAGTGTGTGGATATTCGAAGTCTACAAGATCCGGGCCAAGTGGAACTTAACCCGCCTCTAGGTGTGTGGATATTCGAAGTCTACAAGATCTGGGCCAAGTGGAACTTAAACCGGCTCTAGGTGTGTGGACATTTGAAGACTACATGATCCGGGCCAAGGGAACTAGAGCCGGCCCAAAATTTATTGCAAATTAATGGTGATATGAAAAAAAACTAGGGAGCATCCGACCGAATAACAAGTTATCCCCTCGGAGGCTCGGGGACTGTGATATACCTACAAATGCTAAGTTATGAAAAACATCAACAGCATAGAAAAAGGATTACCTCCATCATCCGGCCAGCTAGGGAGATAACCTGAGTAGCGGAGTTCATCTGCGCGCTGAACTCGGCAGGGCCGACTTTTCTGGGAGATCGCCCTGAGGGTCGACAAATTCGGCGTTGTTCCAATTCTTCACGTACTCAAGGAGTAGTGGACTACAACTCTCGCCGCTCGCAGAATGGCTCGTCACTAGGCCCTTCACATGGGCCTCGCGCCTGGCGGATTGAGCCGCGGCGGGGCTGGTGTGCAAAACCAGCTGTTTGCTGCCCTCTAATCCGGAAGCTGGCCCGGACGAAGCTAACCCGGAAGTCTCCTTAGCTTTGTCGGATGAGGGTTGAGAAGAGTGTTGAAAGAAATCAGTGATTGAAGGGCAGACCCGGTGGGGGCCAAAGGAGTTTTCCACTTAGGAGGCTTGGAGGCTCTTGCTGCGGCTATTGTTACTGTTGCTGTTGGTGCTGCTGGCGCTGGTGCTACTATTGCTGGTGGTGGTGCTGGTGCTGGTGTTGCTCCTGGTGTTTTTGGTGCTGTTGCTGGTACTGGGGATACTGGGGGTGGCGCCGATGAAGCTGGCGCCTCAACGTTGGGCATAGAGGCCGAGGAGCTGGGCAGATCCAGCCCACTACCCCCTGCGTCGACGTTGCCCTCCTCTTGACGAGGTGGACTCTGGTCAGGCACGGCCGCAGAACCCTCAGGAATAGCGCTAAGCGGACGATGATCATCGTTGCGGGGGGGGGGGGAGGAATCGCTCCGGAGTGGGGAGGCTATGCCGGAACCGCTTTGGGTGATGTCCATAGGAGCTCTATAAAAAAGGAAGGACAGCCAGTCAAAAAGAAAGAACCAACCAGAGGCTAAGGCAAGCAATGGAAGAATCTGAAGTAGCAATGCTACGAAGACTTACTCGTCAACGGTTGGAGGAGCCTGAGGTTTGGGTGCCCTCCGGATTGTGCTCTTGGCGGCAGGCTTGGCCGAGGGTTTAACCCCGGACTTCTTTTGCCTCTTCTTGGGCGGCGGCGCCTCCGAAGCTGCGGTCGGGATAGCTGTGCGCTTCTGGGAAGGGGCCGGGCCAACGGTGGCAAGCGGACGAACCTCATGGACCTGAGCGTCGTGTTAGATGAACATTCGAACATAAGCCAGATGCAAATAAGAAATAAGAACCGGATCAAGTACCTCAAGGACCTCAATGTCCGAATCATCATCGTCTGGCCAATCCCTTAGAGAAGAGGCCTTACCAGCGCTGCGTTTGACGACGTCCGGGGCAGGCAAGAAGGCCTCCGGGTCAGTCTCCACCTCGTCTCCCTCAGGGCGGTCCTCCAACCACTTGCTTGCCAGAACCTCGCCATCCTCCAGCGGTTGCTGGAGAAATTTCTGAAAGAATAATCGCCAAGTTACAAAGGGAAATCAACATACAAAGAAACCCGGATAAGCAAAAAAATGCCTAGCCAATGAGGAATAACCCGGAAAGAGCGAAAGGATCGCAAGAAAAGAAACTCCGAGCTACGAGATAACTCGGCCCAAGGAATAAAAGATTCATATATGGGAACCTATTGTGGCCTTAACAACTAAAAAAGTTGCTAAGACCGCACCAGCTTCAGGAACTAATGTTGGGGGGATACCCCTGGGTAGGGCAATGGCGGGGTATAAGGGCCGAGTTAGCTGGGGTACGGTGCGGTGAAAGGAAAGTGCTGACCGGGTCACCTCAAGGCAGGCCGAATCACGGTGTGGCCCGGCCCATGGGGCATTTCCTTGACAATGGTCTGGCCGGCATAAGATCTATGCCGGTCATGCCTATCTGTTTTGCAGGTAATAGAGTAGACCGAATTAGCTATATGCTATGCGGACTATATTAGCTATATGTTTTGCAGGCACTTTCGTGCGGGTGGAAAATGAAGTAATACCATTACACATCAGTTCTCGATGGGACCCACAGACAGATTTATATACATCAATGACTCCATGAGTCAAGAATACAGATATACAATACAAAGATCCAAATCACCTTGAAACGATAGAGCGTCCGACTACGGACAAGATGCAAATGGGGCTAAGAGCCCTGAAGAATAACCAATGGCGTCCATAACCCTGCCCAGGCCAAGCCGGAAGGGTAACCCTCCTAACGACGTCAATCTCAAACCTGCTAAAACAAAAGGGGTGCCGACAGAGGGCAAAGGAAAAAAGAGGAGCGTCAGTACTGAGGCCAGTACACGGCGAGGCTAGAATTCGGCGGCTCTCGCCTACATAGGTATGGTGGGCTGGAGCGGCAGCGCGGCGGCACTAAACAACCTATAGAGACTCGATACAAGTGGCGGTTATCAGAGAGGGATAAGAAAGACCTATTCGGATCCAACCTAAAGCTAACACCAAACAAACCCATCATGGTATTCCCCCTCGAGACCAATCGAGGAAGTCAAACCGAGGAACTCACACAGTTTGCAGTGGGAAAAAAGAATTATTAAGACTCTTCAAAAATAATTAAGACTCTTCAAAAATAATTATTTTTGAAGTGGGAATATAGGGTAGGGTTTATAGGTATCATATGTGCATTAATTTGGGAAAGTTTTTTGGAGAAAAACAAACTTTCCTTAATAGGAGTTTTTAGGTGTTTGTCAACTAAAGGAATTTAATTGCTTTTGGGACACAATAATTGTGGAAAATATTTGGTAAATATTTATTTACATGGAAGATGATATCCACATGATGTTTCCATCATTTGAAGCATGGGGTCTTGAGAAAACAACTTGATTTGGAAGAAAGGCAAGGGATCAAGGATCTTGGGCATTATTATTTTTATACCCTCAAAGGTTTGTTGGATCTTGGAGCTCAGAGCTCCCCTTGGGTCATTGAATATATGGATGGATATACCAAGTGATGTAGATCTCCATGGTACAATAATTTGAACTTGATCAAGCTTGAGTTCTCCAAGAATTGATTTCAAACTTTGAATAAAATAAGGGTGCCAAAGCAGATTGTTAAGTAGCCTTCAAAACCTTGTGGGTTTTTGAAGCACAAGGATCTATTTGGAACAAGTGAAGTAGGTACTGCTATACCTTTATTAGTAGGACACAATAATGTCAATATTTGGTCCAAAGAAGGTAGGATGAAGGTGTGAGCTTCTGCTGAAGTAGGCATGTTGATAAGATTTGCAAGAATTGTTATTTTCTTGCCTGTGAAACCATCAAGAACAAGTGGTTTAAAGGATGGGCTAACCAGGGGCAAGAGTTGGCCTTTGTAGTACTTATGATGGTCTACAATATGGTTCAAGTGCATTACCAAAAAGGCACAAGGGTTTAGAAAGATAGGCACGCAAGTAAGTGATGTTGAGATAGTTTCCAGACTTGGTCAAAATTTAGCAGATTTAGGGTTTTTGACTAGAATATGAGTGGGAATGTTTTTGATGGGTTGCAAGGTATCAAAGTATCATCAAGTATATGATGTTGAAGTATATATTGAGTAGAATAGATCCATGCTTGATATTGGTCTTCATTGCCTTGGAAACTTCTAGAATGGATCACTTTAGAATTGGTCTAGTTAAGGGTTTTAGATGATCACCTAGTGGCTATAGATCAGATACAGCTTGGTTAACTTGCTTAGGGTTGATACATTGGATTAGCTAAGTGTTATATGATGAGCTCCTAGGGTAGCTCATACTACTTCTAACAAAACAAATCTACTACGATGGGAACCTCCAAGCCTAGCTTGAGGTAAGGATGGGTATTTTGAAAGGGTGGAGTTTGGATAAGGTGAGAGTCCTTGGTATTTCTACCAAGAGTAGAATTCAAAGGCTTTATAAAAAGTTGTTAGAAAAACCTAGAGGTAAGAGTTGTTGAAAGCTCTGTCTAGAAGGCATAAGGAGATTATATCATATAGATCACCATAGTTTTGTCAATAGAAGCTACAAAAATAGTTAGGCTTGAAAAGCCACCTTGGCTTAGGTTTTTGAAATGCCAGAACATTTGAGAATATGTAGAATGAGCCAAGACAGTTTTGTTAACTAGTTTTTGTCAATTAATGGTGAGGTAGGGAGTATATCATATGTTATACATTTAGATGCATAAGCACAAACAAACAACAAGCAAACACTGCAACACTTAACAAGAAAAAGTTTTTGTTCCCACTGATTTTTGCATTCTGGACAACTAATCAGGATTGCTGAAATTGGGATGTTACAGCACTTGCGTAAACTGGGAGTCGGCAAGTCTTGCTAGAGGCCGCTACCGATTACCATCTCTAGTCAAAAAGTTACTCAGCTACTGCTCTGGCTGAATGATTACTGTGTTGTGCCTGGCTTATCGTAAGCCTGCGGGATCGCACACTTCAAAGAGTGGGACTAGGCGGATGTTGATCCGACTATCACAAGCCAGCAAGTTGGACTTCTTCGGACAAGGACACGTGTCAATGGGTTGGACCCACTTTTACTAGGGTTAGGGACTAGGACCGAGGGACACAAGTGTTGTGTGCCCTCACCTACTCGCGTATATAAAGGAAGGTGGGTGGCGGCAGACAAATCAATCCAATCCAGTTTTGCTTCCTAGGGTTACACTAGACTTGGCAATTCTTCCTTCATGTCCCGTGGCAGCAAGACCGAGAGTAGCATCTCACTTGTTGTTGTTCCACCTTGCACGTGTGTAAGACATCAAAGGCACCGTGACGTGCTTCCTCAGCTTCCACACCTGCACGTCAAGAGGTACGAGATATTGCCTTTAACCTTGGCCAGATCTTGGGGTGGCTCGTCAGTGACATTGCTAGAGCAGAACAGTTTTTGTTTTCGGCCTAGCTCTTCTTGTTGCCCAACAGTGGTGTCAGAGCATAGGCTATAGGTTTTTGGCCTAGTTCTTGCACATGAGATGCGCTAGTGCGAAAGATTGGATCTCTTTCGTTGTTTTTGTTTTTCCTTTTTGATCTGTTTTGATCTAGGGAAGTGGCTAGATCTGATTTGTCTTGGCCAAGAAGTTGGTCAAAATTGGTCCATATCTGAGTGGGAGGTCATGTGACTAACGGCCACGATCAACAACTAAAGTTACTTTTCTTGTTGGACAAGAAAAAGACAACTGTACCCTGTCAAAAGTTACAACTAAAAGTTAGCTAGTGTGAGTCGGAAAGGTTTCAACTTGTAGTTTCATTTTCTTATTTTTTCCTCAAAGAAAGACTAGTCGGATTACCCCGTCATTTGCTGCAACACTACAAGTCGGACAATTTTGATTAGTGCGCTCATATTGTTGGGGCATTGCCAATTATCTTCGATAAAGTGTGAGAGATTCAAACTCTCTCTACAGGGCACTTGGTAGCTAGACAGAGCTATCACAATAGTTGTGGGCTTTGGGGTAAGGAGGGTTGTTGGACAACCCAAATCGAATCAGATAGAGATCTGATTGGCAAGGTGTTGCCTACTCGGAAGGTTCTCCGACTAGCAGTGACACAAAGGCTCACTAGTTGGATAACTGACCAGGATCCTGAATCACTATCGATTATCGGAGGGATATCAGTCTTAGTGGGAATGTGCATGATTAAAGATTTTAATCCGCCTTCTCCTATTACAGATGCATTGTCTTAAGTGTTTTGCATCTTTCATTTGTAGATGGCACCACCTAGCACCGTTCAGATTTCCAGTTTTGTGTTGTGTACGATCCTTGAGAAGGACAAGCTGAATGGAGCAAACTTTAACAACTGGTATCGTAACTTGAGAATCGTTCTCAAGCAAGAAAAGAAGGAACATGTCCTGGAAAATCCGACTCCGGATGAGCCAGACAGTGATGAGCCTAATGTTGTAAGAACCGCCTTTCGTTGGGCTCAAGATGAGTCGACAGAAGTCAGCTGCCTCATGCTCGCTCACATGGAGCCAGAACTGTAGCAGTAGTTCGAGAATGTTGAGGCGTATGATATGATCGTTGCCCTCAAGAGCATGTTTGAGATCCGTGCTAGGATGAAGAGGTACAATGTCTTCAGAGCGTTGCTTGGGTGCAAGATAAAAGATGGAGATCCACTGGGACCGCACATGGTCAAGATGGTCGGATATGTGTAGTCCTTGGATTGTCTGGGTTTTCCCTTAAGTGAAGAGTTCACTACCGACATTCTCCTGAATTCTCTTCCTAGTGCTTATGGTTCGTTCATTTCAAACTACCATATGTATGGTATGGATAAGAAGTTGGCAGAACTCCAAGGGATGTTCAAGACAATAGAGGCCGACATCAAGAGAGGCGGCACCAGTCAAGTGTTAAGGGTACAAAACGCTTCCATAATCAAGAAGAAACCTTATTCTAAGAAAGCCAAGCCAAATGGAGACGACATGCTGGATCCAATTCCTAGTGCCAGCTCAGTGACTAGCAAGCCGACAAAACCTCTGCGTGCAATATGCTTTTACTATAAGGCGGAGGGTCACTAGAAGAGGAACTATGACTAGTACAAGGCAGATAAAGCCAGGAGTGCAAGTATGACTTCCGACTCAGGTACACTTATTGTGAATGTTATAGACGTTTATCTTGCCGACACTCCTAGCAACACCTAGGTATACGATACAGGATCGGTTGTTCATGGCATAGGAGCGTAGCAAGAGGGGAGATTGACATCAGAGTCGAAAACAAGGCAAGATTTGCTACGTTAGTCGTAAGGACGATGCAACTCCAGTTACCTTCAGCATTTGTACTAGAACTAAATAAGTGTTATTATGTTCCTGTATTAAGATGAAATATCATTTCTGCCTCATGTTTGATGGATCAGGGTTATGAATCGAGTATTAAGAATAATGGTTGTTCCTTTTATTTGAACAATGTGTTTCATGGCTATGCATCTGTCCAATCTAGACTTTTTGTGCTTAATCTTAAATGTAAGTCAGTCTATAACTTGAATGCTAAAAGGTTTAAGCCGAATGATCTTACCTCTACTTATCTATGGCATTGTCTCGTTGGTCATATCAGCTGGAAACGCATGCAAAAGCTCTATGGTGATGGACTCCTGGATTCGTATGGCTTGGAGCCATTTGAAACATGCGAATCATGTTTGCTAGAAAATATGACCAAGACACCTTTCCCAAAGAGTTGCGAGAGGGCTTCCGACTTGCTGGAACTGATACGTAGTGATGTATGTGGTCCAATGAGCACGACAACCAGAGGTAGTTATGAGTATTTTGTCATGTTCATGGATGATCTCAGTAGATATGGCTATGTCTACTTGATGTAATCCAAGTCAGAAACCTTTGAAAAGTTCAAAGAGTTTTAGAGTGAAGTTCAAAACCAACTCGGCAAGAATATTAAGTTTTGGCGATTAGATCATGGAGGCAAATATATGAGCCATGAGTTTGATGACCATCTCAAGAGTTGTGGAATAGTTCTACAGCTCACCCCGCCGAGAACACCTCAGAGGAATATTGTGTCAAAAAGGCGGAACCGAACCTTGTTAGACATGGTAAGGTCGATGATGAGTAAGACGAATCTACCTTTATCATTCTGGGGTTTTTGTCTATAGACAACAGCGATAACACTAAACAATGTACCATCTAAGTCAGTAGAAAAGACACCACATGAGATGTGGATGGGCAAGAATCCATCCTTTGCTTTTCTTAATATTTTGGGATGCGAAGCTTTTTTCAAGAGATTACAATCCGACAAGCTCAGCCCCAAGTCAGATAAGGTAGTTTTCATAGGATACCCTAAGGAAACTTTGGGTTACTATTTATACAGCCGAGAAGAGGGCAAAGAGTTTGTCGCTTGAAACGGTGTCTTTCTGGAGAAAGAGTTTCTAAGCCGGAAAGATAGTGGGATATGTAGGGGTTCCGCGTATGAAAACAATGAAATTTTACCCTACGCCCCTGAACCCCTGATGCTGCCAGGACCTATCTATTAGTAATACAGTAACGGGTGGGGATTTTCAAGAACTTGCCCTTGAAGATCAAAAAGCGTTGCCAATGCTCAGGAGAGCGTGGTTGATGTAGACGAGTCGAAGCTGACCTCAACGTCGTGATGAAGTCCTCACGCTCCTGGGGCTCAACGACTTGAGTGCCTCAAATGTGACACCTCGCGGGGAGTTACACACGTCCGATGCCTGACGATGACTCCCGCTTCCCCGATCCAGCAGCAGTTGCGGAAGTAGAGCTCCTGGATTCGAATCTTGCAGTGCGACGGTGCTCCGCGGTGAAGATGTCTCTCGATCGCGCAGTCCGAACTTGGGACCACGGTCACGATAGAGAGAGAGATAAATATCAATTGGAGGTCTTCCCGAAAGTGAGAAGACCTTTATTGAATATTATGTGTATTTATCTCGCCAAATACCCCCACTATATATAGGGGAGGGGAGGTACTACCTCCCTCAATGTCCCGGGGTGGGACTAAAGGAGAGGAGAGGAGAGGGGGAGGGGTGGCACCGCCGGCCACCCCCATGGGCCCCGCGCGGGGGCTAGCCCACTAGGGCGCCGGCCACCCCCTCTGGCCCTTCTCCCTCTCACCTTTCCCTAATGGGCCCTCTCCCCTCCGGGCATTGGCCCATTAAGCCTTTGACCTTTTAAATTGATTTTTCTCTTTATTAAATAATTATGAATAAATGATTGAATTAATATTCAAAATTCATTCACATATTATTCAACCTTCGTGGCTATGGAACACCTTCCACCTCCACTCCGAACATCCTCCGGACTTACCGAAACCCTTCCGGTTTTCTCTCAACAATTCTTCGATGATTCTTCCGATCCTATAAACACTATCTAAGCATCATCAAGCCCTTAAGCGTGATACCCCAAGGTTCGGGAACACTCCAGACATGGTCGGGACACTCCCGCACCAATGATCGACAGAGGGACCTGGATGGCCATGTCACCCCTATGCGTTCCACGAAGATCTTTTGTCGTTTGAACCGGGACAGTCGTGTCTTATTCCCTTTGTCTCTCGATACTTGAATTGTCCGAGATATGATCAATGAAATCACCATGTCGTGTTCAATCTTGTTACCGAACAATGCTACTTGACTCGTTCCGACAAGTATTATCCTTGTGATCAAATCACACGTTGCGCAGCTATTGGATATAGCATCTTCGAGTGGGCCCTTAAGTATCTTCCCGTCACATGGATGGACAAATCCCGCTCTTGACATATATTGCATCTACGGTTTCCTCCGAGTACCTGAACACACCTTTATAACCACTGTATTACCAAGTAGCGCTTGATGCTATCTAAGCACTCTTAGGAGACAGTGATTGATATAGCCTCACGGTCTAAGGAATAGTCTACTAGGATCCATTTCTAATCATCGTAACTTGAACTTCGTGACATGATCGGGTCACGATGTTTAGGTTGGGTATTGGTTCATCATTTAATTCTTAGAATGAGTTGACTCCATTTCCAACTGGCATAAATGCCACATGATCAGGAAACATGATCATATGTTGACTAATGAACCAGTGACTAGAGTTTCACTAGGAACCCCTAGTTGTTTATATATCACACGTGTATTGATGTTTCCACTCAATACAGTTATATCACGATATGAAACTTAATCATAAACTATATGAAATATGATAATAGTCCTTATTACTATTTGTCTCTAGGGCATATTTCCAACCGTCTCCCACTTGCACTAGAGTACAAATACACTAGCTGCATTTGTTCTTAATCGTTGGCACCATATCCGGTACCCTGAACATGCTTGCTCGTGGAAGAGGTTGAGTCTTGGGTCTGTACTTTACAGTCCCAAATCCTTTGCAACTTACTAATGTCACCTTGATTGACATTAATACTTTACCATCACATGATAACATATGTGTGTATGCATCGTCGCTATGGCAGCAGAACAAGGCCTGATTCCAGGAGCCTACAGTGACTTTAGATCAACCTCGAGGGATTTCTCATGGCCACTGTGACATGGGACACATCATTCTATGTTAAAAGCGAACTAGCCCCGCCATAACATATACAACACTTTAGATGGTACCCTTATCTATTATTATAAATGTAACCATCGAAACACTAGTGCACTCTGTGTAACTTTCGATGTTTTGTTCACCTCGCTTCCTACTTGACTTTAATCAGTATTTACAGGAGTTTCCAACATATTCCCTTATAACATAACCCTTTATGCTTTAAGATATGTCATCCTTTACGAATTTGGAAAATATGTCTACAGTTCTCTATTAGATACTACGGACAAACTTAGCTCAACGTTCCGTGATTCAGACTTAATCACTTTCAAACGTTTCATATTGGATCACATATTATGTTAAGTTATCATCATGGTTTTCTAAGATAGAACCTATGTCTCAACATAGTGGATGATGATCATCCTTTTCTTTCTTTATACCATTGATGTTTAAACTTAACACTATTCCTAATTTGAGTTATTAAGGACAAGTTCCTTAATTAACTTCTATTCCAAAACCCTTTTCAGAATCCCTTAAGGAATAATACATAATATCATAATACACTTATTATCAACTTCTACACCTTATAAATCATTATTTATAAGTACTTGCGCTTTTATTCTTAACACCCTTAAGAATCACTGTATAAGCTCCCACTCATAAATATGTTACCAACATATTGTTTTAGGAAGACTTTTATAGCTCCCACTCAATTTCGTGCAAATTGCACATCCACTCACTATTTTGAACAACTTCAAATTCTTTGATCGAATATCAAACTTGGAGTTTTATTATCAGATACTAGTACCTTTGCTAGTTTTAAATCCACTAGACATTCAAGCACACATGAATCAAATTCATTTGAATTCGTCCAATACTTGACAAATTGTGCTTTGTGCATTCACC
Organism: Avena eriantha; assembly: GCA_910589775.1. Classification (NCBI taxonomy): domain Eukaryota; kingdom Viridiplantae; phylum Streptophyta; class Magnoliopsida; order Poales; family Poaceae; genus Avena; species Avena eriantha. Next base: position 226,806,262 of record OU342744.1, read on the forward strand.
CCATTTTCCACTATGGCTTTGCAGTCATTTGGGAAATTTCCAAGTAACCCCTTTTACTTGTGATATTCAGCAAGAAATTGCTTTCTAATCTCAAGTGAATTTTACTATGGGATTTCTCATAATTCTAGTTTACCATTATTTTCTTAGTAGTTCATAGGTATGTCATATTCCGATAATCATGACAAATGATTCACAAATGTCTCCATACAAGATATGGGTTACATTTTGAATCCTACTTCATGTAGTGAAAACACCAGTGGGGAAAACACAATGATCATTATCATTGATTCTTTCCTTTGTAAAGAGAATCATTCAGGAATGTTTTCCGTTGCACTTCTCAACACTCTGATGCAAGGATTTGAATCCTCATCGCGTTTTTCACTATCTTCCATTTGCTCCATATTGAGAAGTATCACTGAATGTGAACTTCCTCAAAATGTACCAAAATCCAAGCAATACAAGTTTTTCTTCCCTTTTGGTTCAGCTATGGATTTTGTATTCAAAGTTTCCAATGAATACTCTACAAGGACTTATTCGCGTTTGTTTTGGTTATATCGAATAACCCCAAAACTTTTACGAATCCAGATGGTTCACTATATTTTCTAATTGAGTGCTTACTATTTCTAACTAATGGTCTCTACATCTACAAAACAATGATTTATTTGGTTCCATCTATTTACCCATTTTGGTATCTAATATCACATTGTGATGCTTTGCATTTTGACATTTCAAAACACTTTGCATTACACAATTTCTTTATGCCACTCTTATAAAGTCGAATTTCATTACTATTGATCAAATCATAGTAATTAGATTCTATTTCATACTTATACCCTTTGTTGATGAAATAATTTGATCATATCAAATAATTTCATATTCATGTTTCCTTTGGTAAACTTCTTTACACATTTAAACAATCATATAATGGTAATTGCCATTTCCGTTAAAACACAATACATCGAATATGTATTTACTTTTAACAATTCATTAAAACCCTTTGTATTCAAGTAATACACGGTGTTCAAGTTATTTTTCCAAACTTTGGCATGATTTATATGTGACAAGAAATTGAATGACTTTCTGACACATTGCAAATGTATCTATAATTTTGATGCTCCATGCTTGGTTTTATCCACTTTCTTTTGTTTTGTCCACACTTTGGAATACTTTTCATATGATTTCTTGGACTAACCTATTAACAAGAGCCATAGTGCCAGCTGCTTGTTTTCTGCTGTTTTTGGTTCCAGGAAAGTCAGAAAATGAATATTCTCGGAATTGGACGGGACAAAAGCCAAAGTGCCTATTTTTCCAGAGGACTCATGGAGCCAGAATACGAGACGGAGGAGGGCCAGGGGCTGGCCACACATCCCCCCAGGCACGGGCTGGGCCTGGCCACGCCAGGGCATGGTGTGGTGGCCCCAGGCACCCCCTCGGTCTCCCTCTTCGCCTATAAGGAGCCTTCTGACCTAAAAATTTCGGGGGGTTCGACATTTTTCCAGAAAGAGTTCCGCTCCGCCGCCACCACCAGATTCCACGAAACAGCACCAGAAACTCCGTTCTGGCACCCTGCCGGGACGGGGAATTAGAGGAGATCATCGCCATCATCATCACCATCGCTTCTCCATCGACCATCCATGTTTCCCTCATCTATGAGTGAGTAATCCCCCGCTGTAGGCTATGGGGATGGTAGGGATTGGATGAGATCCGTCATGTAATGGCATCAGATTGTTAGGGCATGGTGCCTAGTATCTTTTATTAGTGCTTTATGACTTTGTTGCGACTTGTTGTGCTTAATGCTTGTCACTAGGGCCCGAGTGCCATGATTTCAGATCTGAACTTATTATTGATTCATTATGATAGTATTGTTCTTGGTCTTATCTACAAGTTGTATACACACGTTATTGTCTGGACCATATGACCCCGAAGTGACAGAAATCGGGATAAACGGAAGGGAATGGATTTGATGTGAGGATCACATGTGTTCACGAAGTGTTAATGCTTTGCTCCGGTGCTCTATTAAAAGGAGCACCTTAATTGCCAGTAGTTCCCTAGAGGCCTCGCAGCAAACAGGCTGGCAGGACAAAACATGTTGTGCAAGTTCTCATTGCGAGCACGTATGACTATATATGGAACACATGCCTAGGATTGTCTAGTACTTGGGTGCTTTATCTTATTTATCTGCAATTGCCCTATGTTCTAATTGCTATGTGAATTGTCTTGTCCATGCAACGCCCGTCCATCCATCCCTATGCCTACCGCACTCGAATCCCACTGTTACTGCTTTTGTTACTACTGTCTTTGCTTTGCTACTACTGTTACTTTACTATTCCTACTACAAAACTATTGCTACTGATAAACTGCTGTGAGCAAGATTGTTTCCAGGTGCAGCTGAATTGACAACTCAGTTGTTAAGGCTTATAAATATTCTTTGGCCCCCCTTGTATAAAATCAATAAATTGGGTTTCACTTCCCTCAAAAATACTGTGATACACCCCCTATACTTGTGGGTCATCACTTTCACATATTATTACATAACTCTGAATTTAAACAATGGTTTTCATTCCATAATGAAATATCATTTAAGCTTGGTATTTTAAGGCATTTCAATATTTTAGAAATGTTCATGCATTATCAATTAGTTTCAGACAACAAGCATAATGTATATAAAATCAAACAAGATATGAACGCGAATAGAAATCATTCATAAAAGTTGAACAACTGTTTGTCACAAACTGATATGAATAACCTTTTCACAAAGTGTGAGACAAACTAAAGAAGTTCACAATCTTTTGATTACAATAATCATCCTAGAACATAAACTAAGTGATAAATGTTGAGGGAGAGTGTCGTTGGCCATCATCATGTTTGCCATCAACACGCAACGTCACCTCCTCTCCAGCAAGCACCTCTCATGCAGAAGGACATGTTTTTAGTAAAACAGAACAAGTATCAAATATACTTAACACTGCAAATGTGTTTGCAAGATCATAACATTTATAAAATTGTATATCAAATATATACCTTTGTCATTGATGACCTCGGCGACATCAGGTTCAAACGCCACATCTCTGAATTGTGATATGAACTCGTGGAAATCTTGTGTTTCTGCGTCGCCTCTCATAATGCAAATCTTGACTTGTGCTTGGAAGCTTAGTGGCAGCGATCGCAGCACAACGCCTATTGCAAAAGAGCTTGCGAACCAGTTTTCTAGGTAGTATGCCAGACTCATGTATGCATCATATATGCTCAACAAGTGATCGTCTAGTGGGGAGCCCTCCTCCATCTTTATGGAGAGGAAGTCCCCCATCAGCTCATACTCCCATATGCACACTTGTTCCACGAAATGCGATCTCAGGCGTGCCATAAGCATTTGGGGATTAAGACTTCCCACCATCGGCCATAGCCCATCTTCCATCCCGAGGCGCATCGTTACTGATATGAATGTGGCCATCACACGACGACGGCAGCAGAGATCCCGCTGCTCCTGGGTCTCGTGAGAATAGGGTGGCTCCAAGTACATCTCGCAGATCATGTAGTCAGCCACGTTGTTCTCGCTAAGGAGATCATAAATGCGCATGACCCATGCAGAAAAGTTGGATCCATCTAACTTGACCTTTTCTCCTTTTAACCAATTTTCAATAGGGAAGGTAATCTCGGGGAGAACCATTTCTACATTTATAATTGCATAAGGAATTTAGACTAAGTTTATAATTAAATGATTTAATAATAACTCCACTCAGAAACACCCATCCCCAGAAGGGTTCCTAGTGATAACACGACCCCTATCAGCCACATCTCCCCCGATTAACACGGCCATCAATGTGGGTTCAAGGGTGGATGCTAAACATTGGTCACATCATTTATGCGACTTGTGCTCGACCTTTCGACCATCCGCATTCCGAGGCCATGCTTCTATGGCGTGCTAGGCTCACCAACTCAACCTTAGTGTATTCACTATCCAACATGGCTTACACCCACTGTATGTGAACATAGATATGTTTGATACCCAGTCACCCTGGGTCGCGTCATACCGAAGAACTTTCTTGGTGGTGCACACTAAGGGGGAACATAATCATTGGTAATTTTAAGAGGGATCATCTTATTAGGCTATCGTCGGGTATCTAATAGTAGCACACAATAAGATATACAAACACTAACATTGAATGTAAATGCGATGTGATATGTTTCTTCACGTCGTGATCTTCATCCGTCGTCACCGGATTCCGGCGCCAGGGTTCCGGCGCCGTAGACACCAGGGTACCGGTGTTTTTCCAGCGTGGTAGTCCGTCACCTCCGTGACTATATACTACTACGTAACATAAGGTAATCACTTTACCTTTGCCACAACCATATCACAAAGCAACGCCCCCTGCAAAACAAAGTTAGACGCCTCTACTTTATCTTTGCATGTTTTACGTGGCTGAATGGGCTTTCGCACAAGAACCGTTCTTACCTACGAACTTTCAACACAACGCTGATCAAGTAGTTATCTCTACAACACCCGTTTCGGGGCCCTCTGTTGCAAATGGCATACCAACTAATGCGAGAGAGACAGACACCCCCATAAGCCACTTTATACGGTACAATCTGTATGTCAAGCGTGGACCAGTCTCACGAATGAACGCGTAAAGTCGACTGGGGGCCACTTCATCAAGCATTACTGCGGTATACATAAGTACACGTGGGAGGGTAACAACTAAAAGATCAACGCCCACACGCTACTGATGGGATCGTAGCATGGAAAACAAAAAATTTCTACCGCAAGAACGAACAAAACCCAGATCTAATCTAGATAAAAGCCAAGATCTAATCTATTAGACATGAGCAATGAGATAGATAGGAACTAACCCTCGTAGATCCGAAAGCGTTAACAAGATTAGATCTCGTGGTTGATGTAGTCGATCACTTGCCGATCTCAAGATCGTGTGGACGATCCTTCCGGCGTCGCGTTCCAGCAGCGCTTTCGCAGTCGGTCAAGTGGACGATCCTTCCGGCGCCGCGTTTCGGCAGCGCTTCCGCAGTCGGTCACACGTGCGGAGTCGAAGCAGACCTTCCTCTCCTCGTTCCAGCGAGCAGCGGAGGTAGTAGATCTTCTCCACGGAATCCCAGCAGCACGACGGCGTGGTGGTGGTGGTGGAGTAGAGAATTCTGCAGGGCTTCGCCTATGCCTGTGCAGAAGAAAGGAGGAGGAGAGAGGCGGCAGAGATTGGAGTTATGGGAGAGGGCTTGGAGGGGGCGCCCCTGCCCTTCTATTTAAGGGGGGGCGCCTTGGGGAGGGGGAGTCCTTGTAGGACTCCCCTCCTCAAGGGCCGGCGGATTGGGGAGGGGGGAGGAGTCATCCTCCCCCACGACTCCTAGTCTTGACCCACCAGGACTCCTATGATCCCTTCCTTCGTTTTCAAGCAAACTCCAAGAAACCTTCCAGAACCTTCCGGAACATTCCGAAACCTTCTAGAACCCTCATACAAATACTCCGGAACATTTCCTAACTCAGAAAATGATCCCCAATATATGAATATTATTCTCCGGACAATTCCGGATCTCCTCATGATGTCCCGGATCCATTCCGAGACTCTGAACAACATTCGGTCTCCAACGCACATTCCATATCTACTTAAAACAACTTCGAACCTTAAGTGTGTCACCCTACGGTTTGTGAATATGTAGACATGACAAAGACACATCTCCTATCAATAACCATCAGCGGGACCTGGAGATCCATAATGGCTCCTACATAGTCAACGATGACTTCGTGATCGATTGAACCATTTACATACAAAACCAATTCCCTTTGTCACGCGATACTATACTTATCCGAGGTTTGATCGTTAGCATCTCCATACCTAGTTCTACCTCGTTACTGATAAGTACTCTTTACTCGTTCCGTGATATGTCATCCCTTGTGACCTAGTCACATGCTTGCAAGCTAACTAGATGACATTCCACCGAGAGGGCCCAGAGCATATCTATCTGTCATATGGATGGACAAATCCCAATCTTGCTCCATGCGCTTCTACACATACTTTCAGAATACCCAATGACACCTTTATGACCACCCAGTTACGAAGCGGTGTTTGATGTCATCAAAGTACCCATCCGGTGATGGTGATTAACACAACCTCATGGTTGAAGGATTAGGTTACTATGCATTTAAAAGCTTACAGCAATACGAACTTAATGACTTGATCTTATGCTACGCTTACTATGGGTGTGTGTCCATCACATCATTCTCCTAATGATATAACCTTGTTATTAATCACATCCTTATGTCCATGATCAGGAAACCATGATCATCAATCAATCAACAAGATAGTTCAACAAGAGGCTTACTCGGGACTCTTTTACGTTTACAAAACACACATGTATTAGTGTTTCCTAATAATACAATTATAGCATGGGATGTAAACATTCATCATAAACACAAAGATATAATAATAACCACTTTTATTATTGCCTCTTGGGCATATCTCCAACAGTCTCCCACTTGCACTAGAGTCAATAATCTAGATTACATGGTAATATACCTAACACCCATGGCGTTCTGGTGCTGGTCATGCTTTGCTCTAGGGAGAGGTTTAGTCAACGGATCTGCCACATTCAGATCAGTGTGTACTTTGCAAATCTTTATGTCACCATCTCGGACATACTCACGAATAGCGTGGAAACGTAGCTTGATGTGCTTCAGCTTGCTATGTGACCTTGGCTCCTGGGCATTAGCTATGGCACCTGTGTTGTCACAGTAGATGGCCATCGGGTCCAACGCACTAGGAACCACGCCAAGTTCAGTAATGAATTCCTTCATCCAAACGGCTTCTTGTGCAGCCTCCGAAGTAGCTATGTATTCCGATTCAGTTGAAGATTTCGCCACAACGTTTTGCTTCGCACTCCTCCAGCTCACTGCAGCACCATTCAAAATAAATACATATCCTGACTGTGACTTCGAGTCATCCGGATCGGTGTTCCAACTAGCATCGGTGTAACCGTTTACAACAAGATGTTCATCACCTCCATAAGAAAGAACCATATCCTTAGTCCTCTTTAGGTACTTTAGGATATTCTTGACCGCTGTCCAGTGTTCCATTCCAGGATCACTTTGATATCTGCTAGTCAAACTCACAGCATGTGCTATATCCGGTCTTGTACACAGCATGGCATACATGATAGAACCTATGGCCGAGGCATAGGGAATATTATTCATTTTCTCTCTATCTTCTGCCGTAGCTGGACTTTGAGTTTTACTCAAGGTCTTACCTGACAACATGGGCACGAACCCTTTCTTGCTATCTTCCATTCTAAACTTCTTTAGAACTTTGTCTAAGTATGTACTTTGTGAAAGCGCTATTAGGCGTCTTGATCTATCTCTATAAATCTTGATGCCTAGAATGTATGCCGCTTCGCCAAGATCCTTCATTGAAAAACTATTATTCAAATAGGTTTTGACGCTATTAAGAAGTTCTATATCATTCCCAATCAACAATATGTCATCTACATATAGTACTAGGAATGCTACAGAGCTCCCACTCACTTTCTTGTAAATACAAGCTTCTCCATAAGTTTGTACAAATCCAAAGTTTTTGATTACTTTATCAAAACTTTGATTCCAACTCCGGGATGCTTGCTTCAGTCCATAAATGGAGCGCTGAAGCTTGCATACCTTGTCAACATCTTTAGGATCGACAAAGCCCTTGGGTTTTACCATATACAACTCTTCCTCAATGTCACCATTAAGGAACGCCGTTTTGACATCCATCTGCCAAATCTCATAATCGAAATATGCAGCAATTGCTAACAAAATCCTCACAGACTTTAGCTTCGCTACTGGTGAGAATTTCTCATCATAGTCAACTCCTTGAATTTGACAGAACCCTTTCGCGACAAGTCGAGCTTTATAGACAGTAACATTACCATCAGCATTTGTTTTTCTCTTGAAAATCCATTTGTTCTCGACAGCCTTACGGCCATCCGGTAAGTCCACCAAAGTCCACACTTGGTTTTCGTACATGGATCCCATTTCGGATTTCATGGCTTCTAGCCATTTGTCGGAATCTGGGCTCACCATAGCTTCTTCATACGTCACAGGGGCATCAGCGTTGTCCACCAACATGACGTTCAAGGCAGAGTCATACCAATCAGGAGTGGTACGAACCCTCGTTGACCTGTGAGGTTCAGTAGTAACTTCGTTTGAAGTTCATGACCATTATCATTAGCTTCCTCTTCAATTGGTGCAGGCGACACAAAAACATCTTCCGGTGCTGCGCTACTCTCAAATCCGAGAGAAGGTTCAATAACCTCATCGAGTTCTACTTTCCTTCCAGTCACCTCCTTCGAGAGAAACTCCTTCTCAAGAAAGGATCCATTCTTTGCAACGAAAACTTTGCCTTCGGATCTATGATAGAAGGTATACCCAATTGTTTCTTTAGGGTATCCTATGAAGACGCATTTCTCTGCTTTGGGTTCTAGCTTATCAGGTTGTAACTTCTTTACATATGCTTTGCAACCCCAAACTTTAAGGAACGACAACTTAGGTTTCCTACCAAACCACAATTCATACGGTGTCGTTTCAACGGATTTAGATGGTTCCCTATTTAAAGTGAATGCGGCTGTCTCTAATGCATAGCCCCAAAATGATAATGGTAAATCTGTAAGAGACATCATAGACCGAACCATATCTAAGAGAGTTCAATTACGACGTTCGGACACACCATTACGCTGTGGTGTTCCCGGCGGTGTCAACTGTGAAAGTATTCCACATTTCTTTAAATGCATGCCAAACTCATAACTCAGATATTCACTTCCGCGGTCAGAACGCAGAAACTTAATCTTCTTGTTACGATGATTTTCCACTTCACTTTGAAATTCCTTAAACTTCTCGAAAGTTTTGGACTTATGTTTCATAAAGTAGACATACCCATATCTACTCAAGTCATCCGTGAAAGTGAGAACATAACGATATCCACCACGCGATGCTACACTCATTGGACCGCACACATCGGTACGTATTATTTCCAATAAGTCTGTAGCTCGCTCCATTATTCCAGAGAATGGAGTCTTAGTCATTTTTCCCATTACACATGCTTCGCATCTTTCAAGTGATTCAAAATCAAGTGATTCAAGAAGTCCATCAGAATGGAGTTTCTTCATACGCTTCACTCCAATGTGACCAAGACGACAGTGCCACATGTATGTAGAATTATCATTCAATTTTATTCGTTTAGCATCTATGTTGTGAACATGTGTATCACTACTATCGAGATTCAGTAAGAATAAACCATTCATCTCAGGTGCATTACCATTAAAGATATTACTCATATAAATCGAACAACCTTTATTCTCGGACTTAAAAGAGTAACCGTCTCGCAATAAACAAGATCCAGATATAATGTTCATGCTTAACGCAGGCACCAAATAACAATTATTCAAATTTAAAACTAATCCCGAAGGTAGATGTAGAGGGAGCGTGCCGACGGCAATCACATCAACCTTGGAGCCATTTCCAACGCGCATCGTCACCTCGTCTCTCCCCAGTCTTCGTTTATTCCGCAGCTCCTGTTTCGAGTTACAAATATGAGCAACCGGACCAGTATCAAATACCCAGGCACTACTATGATTACTAGTAAGATACACATCAATAACATATATATCAAATATACCTTTCTTCTTGATGTTGCCATTCTTCAGATCCGCCAGGTACTTGGGGCAGTTACGCTTCCACTGACCAGCACCCTTGCAGTAGAAGCACTCAGTTTCAGGCTTAGGACCAGCCTTGGGCTTCTTAGCAGGTGCGGCAGCTTTCTTGCCGTCCTTCTTGAAGTTGCCCTTGTTCCTAGGCTTGCCCTTTCTCTTGAAATTGGTGATCTTATTGACCATCAACACTTGGTGCTCCTTCTTGATCTCCACTTCAGCAGTTTTCAGCATGGACGATAGTTCAAGCAATGTCTTGTTCATGCAGTGCATGTTGTAGTTCATCACAAAGTTCTTGTAACTTGGTGGCAGTGATTGAAGGAGACGGTGAATCCCCAATTCATTAGGAATCGATATTCCCAACTCTTGGAGCTTCTTTGCGTACCTAGACATGGTGAGCACGTGCTCGCTAACGGAGCTTCCCTCTTCCATCTTACAGTTAAAGAACTTTTCGGAGGCCTCATAGCTCTCCATGGCCGCGCGAGTCTCAAAAATTAGCCTGAGCTCCTTAATGATCTCGAACGGGTCGTGGTGCTCAAAACGCTGTTGGAGCTCCGCTTCTAAACCGTACATGATGGCACACTGAACTGTGGAGTAATGATTTTTCCGAGTGGTGAAAACATTCTTTTCGTCATCGATGGCATTATCTGCAGGTGGGTCACCTAGCGGTGCATCGAGCACATAGGTCAACTGACCAGCCCTGAGGACGATCTTCAGTCCACGGATCCAGTCCGTGAAATTGCTTACATTGTTCTTAAGTTTTTCTTTCTCTAGGAACGCATTGAACTTGATGGAGGGGGTCGCCATAATCTACAACAATTTGCAAGTAGTTTAGACTAAGTTTATGATAAATTGAGTTCAAATTTAATTCTTAAACTAACTAGGTGAACTCCCACTCAAAACAACATCCCTCACATTGTCTTAGTGATTACACGAACCAAGTCCACTACACCAAGTCCGATCTTCACGAGAGAAGATGTAGTTTCATCGGCGAACAATATTCATGTTCATCATATCATTTATATGACTCATGCTCTACCTTTCGGTATTCCGTGTTCCGAGACCATGTCTGTACATGCTAGGCTCGTCAAGATAACCTTAGTTTCCGCATGTGCAAATCTGGCTTGCACCCATTGTATGCACACGTAGAATCTATCACATCCGATCATCACGAGATGCTTCGAAACGACGAGTCTTAGCAACGGTGCCAACTAAGGGTGAACACTTTATTACTTGATATTTAGTGAGAGGGATCATCTTATAATGCTACCGTCGCGATCTAAGCAATACAAGATGCATAAAGGATTAACATCACAGGCAATTCATAATTAGTGTGATATGATATGGCCTTTTCTTCTTGCGCCTTTGATCTCCATCTCCAAAGCACGAACATGATCTCCATCATCACCAGCATTGCGTCAAGGTCAGTGGCGCCGCTTCATGGTTGTCCATCATCACTAGCAACTATTACAACTACTTGGAATAAAGCTATTACAAGATGAATAGACACGCAGGTCTTAACAGAATTAAAGACAACCATTAGGCTCCTGCCGGTTGCCATATTACAACAAGGATCATTGCATACATCAAATACAATCACAATCACATGATGGCCATATCACATCACAAAACCCCTGCAAAAACAAGTTAGACGCCTCTAATTTTCTTTGCAAGTTTTACGTGGTTTGGGGCTTTCGCATAAGACCGATCTTACCTACGAACTAGAACCACAACGTTGATACAAGTGTTGTCAAGATGCTCATTGTAAATTGAATCTTAACTATGGTGGGAGAGACAGACACCCGCAAAGCCACTTGTGCAAAGCAAGTTGCATGTCAAGTGTGGAGCAAGTCTCATGTGCGATGACATGTAATGTTAGCCCGAGCCGCTTCATCCCACCATGTCGCAAGATGCAAAGTACACGCTAAGACACCGACAACAAAAGCATCAACGCCCACAAAAACATTGTGTTCTACTCGTGCAACAGATCTACGCATAGATACGGCTCTGATACCATTGATGGGTTCGTAGCATGGAAAACAAAAAATTTCTACCGCAAGAACGAACAAAACCCAGATCTAATCTAGATAAAAGCCAAGATCTAATCTATTAGACATGAGCAACGAGATAGATAGGAACTAACCCTCGTAGATCCGAAAGCGTTAACGAGATTAGATCTCGTGGTTGATGTAGTCGATCACTTGCCGATCTCAAGATCGTGTGGACGATCCTTCCGGCGTCGCGTTCCAGCAGCGCTTCCGCAGTCGGTCAAGTGGACGATCCTTCCGGTACCGTGTTTCGGCAGCGCTTCCGCAGTCGGTCACACGTGCGGAGTCGAAGCAGACCTTCCTCTCCTCGTTCCAGCGAGTACGGAGGTAGTAGATCTTCTCCACGGAATCCCAGCAGCACGACGGCGTGGTGGTGGTGGTGGAGTAGAGAATTCTGCAGGGCTTCGCCTATGCCTGTGCAGAAGAAAGGAGGAGGAGAGAGGCGGCAGAGATTGGAGTTATGGGAGAGGGCTTGGAGGGAGCGCCCCTGCCCTTCTATTTAAGGGGGGAGGGCTCCTTGGGGAGGGGGAGTCCTTGTAGGACTCCCCTCCTCTAGGGCCGGCGGATTGGGGAGGGGGGAGGAGTCCTCCTCCCCCACGACTCCTAGTCTTGACCCACCAGGACTCCTTTGATCCCTTCCTTGGTTTTCAAGCAAACTCCAAGAAACCTTCCAGAACCTTCCGGAACATTCCGAAACCTTCTAGAACCCTCATACAAATACTCCAGAACATTTCCAAACTCAGAAAATGATCCCCAATATATGAATCTTATTCTCCGGACAATTTCGGATCTCCTCGTGATGTCCCGGATCCATTCCGAGACTCCGAACAACATTCGGTCTCCAACGCACATTCCATATCTACTTAAAACAACTTCGAACCTTAAGTGTGTCACCCTACGGTACGTGAATATGTAGACATGACAGAGACACATCTCCTATCAATAACCATCTGTGGGACCTGGAGATCCATAATGGCTCCTACATACTCAACGATGACTTCGTGATCGATTGAACCATTTACATACGAAACCAATTCCCTTTGTCACGCGATACTATACTTATCCGAGGTTTGATCGTCAGCATCTCCATACCTAGTTCTACCTCGTTACTGATAAGTACTCTTTACTCGTTCCGTGATATGTCATCCCTTGTGACCTAGTCACATGCTTGCAAGCTAACTAGATGACATTCCACCGAGAGGGCCTAGAGCATATCTATCCGTCATATGGATGGACAAATCCCAATCTTGGTCCATGCGCTTCAACACATACTTTCAGAATACCCAATGACACCTTTATGACCACCTAGTTGCGAAGCGGTATTTGATGTCATCAAAGTACCCATCCGGTGATGGTGATTAACACAACCTCATGGTCGAAAGATTAGGTTACTATGCATTTAAAAGCTTACAGCAATACGAACTTAATGACTTGATCTTATGCTACGCTTACTATGGGTGTGTGTCCATCACATCATTCTCCTAATGATATAACCTTGTTATTAATCACATCCTTATGTCCATGATCAGGAAACCATGATCATCAATCAATCAACAAGCTAGTTCAACAAGAGGCTTACTAGGGACTCTTTTACGTTTACAAAACACACATGTATTAGTGTTTCCTAATAATACAATTATAGCATGGGATGTAAACATTCATCATAAACATAAAGATATAATAATAACCACTTTTATTATTGCCTCTTGGGCATATCTCCAACAGCTACATCTCATGTGTTCTACCCGTACTAGCATTACTACACATAGATCTAGCTCTAATACCACTTTAGGGGTTCCGCGTATGAAAACAATAAATTTTTACCCTACGCCCCTGAACCCCTGATGCTACCAGGAACTATCTATTAGTAATACAATAACAGGAGGGGCTTTTCGCGAACTTACCCTTGAAGACCGAAAAGCGTTGTCAACGCTCAGGAGAACGTTGTTGATGTAGACGAGCCGAAGCCGACCTCAAAGTCGTGATGAAGTCCTCACGCTCCTGTGGCTCAACGACTTGAGTGCCTCAAGTGTGACACCTCGCGGGGAGTTACACACATCCAGTGCCTGACGATGTCTCCCGCTTCCCCGATCCAGCAGCAGTTGTGGAAGTAGAGCTCCTGGATCCGAATCCCGCAGCGCGACGGCGCTCCGTAGTGAAGATGTCTCTCGATCGTGTAATCCGAACTTGGGACCACGGTCACGAGAGAGAGTGAGAGACAGAGACAGAGACAGAGACAGAGAGAGAGAGGATCAATTGGAGGTCTTCCCAAAGGTGAGAAGATCTTTATTCAATATTGTGTGTATTTATCTGGCCAAATACCCCCACTATATATAGGGGAAGGGGAGGTACTACCTCCCTCAAAGTCCCGGGGTGGGACTAAAGGAGAGGAGAGGAGAGGGGTGGCACTGCCGGCCACCCCCATGGGCTCTGCGTGGGGGGCTGGCCCACTAGGGCGTCGGCCACCCTCTTTGGCCCTTCTCCCTCTCACCTTTCCCTAATGGGCCCTCTCCCCTCCGGGAATTGGCCCATTAAGCCTTTGACCTTTTATATTGATTTTTCTCTTTATTAAATAATTATGAATAAATGATTAAATCAATATTTAACATTCATTCACATATTATTCAACCTTCGTGGCTATGGAACACCTTCCACCTCCACTCCGGACATCCTCCACACTTACCGAAACCCTTCCGGTTTTCTCTCTACTATTCTTCGGCGATTCTTTCGATCCTATAAACACTCTCCAAGCATCATCAAGCCCTTAAGCGTGATACCCCATGGTTCGGGAACACTCCAGACATGGTCGGGACACTCCTGCACCAATGATCGATAGAGGGACCTGGATGGCCATGTGACCCCTATGCGTTCCACGAAGATCTTCCGTCGTTTGAACTTGGACAGTCGTGTCTTATTCCCTTTGTCTCTCGATACTTGCATTGTCCGAGATCTGATCAATGACATCACCATGTCATGTTCAATCTCGTTATCGAACAATGCTACTTGACTCGTTCCGACAAGTATTATCCTTGTGATCAAATCACACGCTGCGTAGCTATTGGATATAACCTCTTCGAGTGGGCCCTTGAGTATCTTCCTATCACATGGACGGACAAATCCTGCTCCTGACATATATTGCCTCTACGGTTTCCTCCGAGTACCTGAACACACCTTTCTATCCACTGTATTACCAAGTGGCGCTTGATGCTATCTAAGCACTCTCGGGAGACAGTGATTGATATAGCCTCACTGTCTAAGGAATAGTCTACGAGGATCCATTTCTAATCATCGTAACTTGATGTCGTGGTGGTGTCACGGCAGATGCCATGTATAGGTAGAAGGTGGGGACTAATATGCGCTAGGGGCATCCAGGGAGGGATAGCGAAGTGATTCTCCACACCAAAACTCGTATTGATTTTCTTCCAAGGTTATAAGTGCTCCTAGAGCTATATTGGCGAGAGGAGGAAGAAGAAGCTCTCTTACTCTCACCCACAGACCTCACCTCAAACCTTAGACCTTAACAGAATTGTCCAGAGAAATCAAATCCAACCCCCTCTACTGAAGCCCTAGCCCTCCTTTTATAGGGGAGGCTCGGTCTCAACCTAGGGCATACGTGGAGGCATATTCCTAAGAATATGCCCCCTCCCAAAGTGGCAAACCGACCGGGGTGATTTTTCCCCCTCGTCAGCTATGCTTTAGCTACGTGAGCCATGACGGCGCCCTCGTCAGCTGACACGGGAGTCGTCACGCTTGTCGGCCACGCCCCGGTGGTCCAGTCCTTGCTCGCTTCGCTCAGGCAGTGCGTACCGGGGCTCCTTTTGACCAGCGAGATTCCTTCCTTCTCCTAGAAGGTTACTGCGACCCGGACGATGGTTCATCCGGCCACACCCTTTTCCTGCATACAGGTTAGACATACGCTTCCGACTTACCGCTTAAGTCGGATTAGGGCTAATTAGGCGAACGCCCCCAGGTCCGGGTTACCCCGTGACTTGGCCTGCCTTGAGGTGACCCGGCCAGTACTTGCTTTGATCTTGCCGGACCTCGGCTAACTCGGCCTTTCATACCATGGCGTGACCCTACCTGGGGGTATCCCCCCAACATTAGTCCCCGAAGCTGGCGCGGTCTTAGCCGCCTTGGCCGCTAAGGCCACACCAGGTTCCATCTCGTGCTCCTGTCGCTATTTGCCGAGTTACCTCTATACCTCGGACGGCTTGGATTTACGTTCCCTTCGCACGTTGCAAGTTTTCACTTGCCGGCCGGGTTACCACAGCTCTATCCGGGTCTTACTTCCTTCTTTCGTACGCTAGCACATGTGAAGGGTAATCATTGTGTTGTCTTATTTTAAGGGACGGTACAGTAATCGCCGCAGTAACTGTCAGTCTTCACTGTGCGCGTGTCTCGTCACGCCTGCCCCCTCGTTTACCGCATCAGTGTGTCACGTCCCAGGATCCTTTCCGCCCTGAGGCCTTCCGTGTGGCTCCTTACTGATTGGTCCGGACGGGTAATATACGGCCACAGCTCGTGGCCGGTCCACAGGGCGCGATCCCACTCACCGCTTACGTGGGTGGTTAAATAGCGGAGGGGTGCGTTCCTTAGGATTTTTCCCCTCCGCACGCCTCTGCCTGCTGCTACTCTCCTTCGTCTTCCTCGCGACTGCGCCGCCGCTAGTACTGCCAAAAAATAGCGTCGCCGCCGCACTTCTCCGTTTCACCTCTACGTCTTCATCACTACGACGTCAATCTCCCGCTACGGGTCCTCGCCAATCCAAGCCGCTATCCCCCACCGCCTCCAGCGCCAGTGAGGGCTTCGAGGAGCAGATGACTGAAGAAGAGCTCGCCATTGCTGAGCAAGAGATGGAGGAGGACGCCACCGCTGGGGACCGCGGCGCATGGGCCGGCTCCTGGGTCTGCCAGGACGATCTGGATTGGCTCTACCGGACCAGACGCCTCCCTGCCGGCGTCGCCGCTCGCGTCGCCTCCGCCGAGCTAGCTCCTTCGCCCAACCCCGGGGAGTTCGTTGTGTTCCCGTCTCATTTTCAGCGGGGCTTCGGACTCCCGGTGAGTGATTTCTTCCATGATTGGCTCAGCACCTACCATCTCTAGCCGCACCATCTTCCGGCCAATGCCATTACTTCCCTCTCTGCTTTCGCCTCTACGATTGAAGGCTACGCCGGATTATGGCCCACAAAGGAGCTGTGGATCCGGTTTTTTCGCCCTTCGCCGCAACGTTATCCCCGACATTCACACTGACCCGGAGGACAAGCGGCTCACGCAGTTCGGAGCAGCCTCCATCTCACCCCGGAGGTTTTCTGTTTTCCCTCGGGTCACAGGGCTAGAATCCTGCAAAGGTTGGGCCCGGACGTTCTTTTATGTCTGGAACACAGGCACCAAAGATTTGATCCGGTTGCTTCCTTATACCCTGGGTCCGCCGAACCCGGATCTGTGGGACGCCGTTCCGAAGAAACCTACGGCCCTAGCCAACCAAGTGAGTAAGAGGTTCGCGGAGCTGAAGGAGCTCGGTTTGCGCAACGAGGATGCGATGATCACTTTCGTGCGCAACCGAATCTCCCCTCTCTGGAAGCGCACCCACAAGGTGTGCCATATGAGCTACGGCCACGATCCCAACCGGACTTCATCTTTCGACCTGAACAATACGGAGATCTTCCGCCGGGTTAAGGCTCTTTTCACCACTCAGAAGGATTTCTCCTCTGACTGGACTTGGGGGATTGAGCATTTCTGCCGTGACCGGCTTCCTCCCATGGTAAGTTTCATGTAGCAAACTTACCCCAGACCAGTTACTTGTCTATTATTGTTGCATTTTTGATTCGTCCGTTTACTCTTTTCCCCAGCTATTCCTTCAGCAAACGCTCGCGGACGACACTGATCCGACCCTTAAGTGGGCACCGGACCGGGAGACTTCGGGCGTGGAGGAGCCGGACCAAGAGATGTTTCTCCCCATGACTGACGCCACGAAACGACCCACGGGTAACTTCTCTTCTTCCAGAGATTGGCCCGATGATGAAGATTACTCGGATATCGAGATAATTGAACCGTTTGAGGCTGTCCCCCTTTCTTTTGCTTTTCCGCCATCAGCTCACGCCGGTGGCCATATCCACGAGGATCCTCCTCTCGCCACAGGCGAGCCAGTTCCGGTGGCGCTGAAGAAAAAGCGTGCGGCCTCCGCAAGCTCTTCCTCCGGACCTTCCGAGCTCATTAAAAGGCAAAAGAAGGCCCCAGCACGAAGGGCTCGGAAACCCAGAGCAGCCGAAACCTCGGATGCGTAAGTCCTTCTTTCTTCTGTAACTCGTTCTTCCTTACTTCGTCGTAACTTTCCTTCTGACGTTACCTAATCTCACAGGGCTCCGGTGGAGGTCCCTCAGAGTGGGTCCAGTATCTCATCGCCTCTCCAGGCCAGCCCCTCGCCTCGTCGTGACGACGAGTCACGTCCGCTGAGCCCCATTCTGGAAAGCTTTGCGGCCGCTCCGGATCATCCTGGGGCGGGGGAAACTGGCCCAACCAGAACAACGGCAGCTACTACCTCGGCGACGCCACAACCAGCAGCCACTAAAGCTACTTCGACTCTAGCATCTGTTCCAGTACCAGCAGCCAAAACAGCACCAACTCCAGCCTCGTCAGCAGCACCAACCCCGGCAACGAAAACGTCAGCGCCGGCACCAAGTCCAGCAACGAAAGTAGCAGCACCCAGTTCCTCTGCATCTTCCGAGTCCTCCCTACCTCGGCAGGGGAAAACCGCTGCTACGGCTTCTTCTTCCCAGCAAGCCAAGGGTAAGAAGACTCAAGATGTTACCAAGCCCAGCACTACCGAGCCTGGGCAACGTACCCTTGAGTCCATGCTCCCCAAGAAGACACCAGTGGCAAAGGACGCGTTTGCCGAGCCAACTGAGTCTCAGCAATTGGTTCTGCATACCAGCCCCGCCTTTGCCTTGGTGGAGAGGAAGGAAGCACACGCTAAGGGTTTGGTGACGCCACATATGCCCTCAGGCGAACGGTACCCCCCAAGCCTGATGGAGTTCGTCATGAACTGGAACAAGGCCGAGGTAATCCACGAATCTGATCAAGTGAATACCGCCGCCAAGGCCATTAACCTCGCTTGAAGGATGATGGAGGTACGCCATTTCTCCTTCGTAAATTGTAGATAATAACCAATAGTCCCCGAGCCTCCGGGGGAGTAACTTGTTACTCGGTCGGATGCTTTTTTATAAAATTAACGTAGCTCCATAATAATTTCGAACATGCACGCACCTAGAGCCGGGTTAAGTTCCACTTGGTCCGGATCTTAGTACACTTCGAACATGCACACACCTAGAGCCGGGTTAAGTTCCACTTGGCCCGGATCTTAGTACACTTCGAACATGCACACACCTAGAGCCGGGTTAAGTTCCACTTGGCCCGGATCTTAGTACACTTCGAACATGCACACACCTAGAGCCGGGTTAAGTTCCACTTGGCCTGGATCTTAGTACACTTCGAACATGCACTCACCTAGATCCGGGTTAAGTTCCACTTGGCCCGAATCTTAGTACACTTCAAACATGCACACACCTAGAGCCGGGTTAAGTTCCACTTGGCCCGGATCTTAGTACACTTCGAACATGCACACACCTAGAGCCGGGTTAAGTTCCACTTGGCCCGGATATTAGTACACTTCGAACATGCACACAGCTGACTTAAGTTTCTGTATCTTTTTCAGGTGACCACCAACTGCCGAAGTGCCGAATTCCAGCGCTTGTTGGATACACATAAAAATCTTCGCACGAAACAGGCTGCACTCATCGCTGAGTATGAGAAAAGGGGTAAATTTCTTTCTCACTCCTTTCCTCATTTTTCTTCCACTTTACTTGCCGAATGAATCGGATTGTTCGGTTTCCGCAGCTGGGGTGGAAGCTGAAAACAAAATAATGCGAAAGAACTTGGAGCACATCAAGGGTACGTCCTTCTTATCTGTTCTTATCATACTTCTCATCATTTTACCTCCTTGGCTCGGCAAACATTCATACCTCGGCTCTGCCGGGCCAACACACGGTTTCAGCATTGCTTGAAGAAAGTGTGCATGTGCCTGACATGATGTTGCATTTTCTCGAACAAGCAGGACAGCATCAAGCCGAGTTGAAGAAAAAAGATGATGAGCTCGCCCTCCTCCGGACCAAAGATGACGACATAGCCAAGCTCAAAGCTGAAATGGCTAAGATGAAGGCGCAGCACCAAACCGAGCTGAAAAGGGTTGGCCAGGACTTCACCGAGGAACGCGAGCGCCTCAAACTCCAAAGTGCTAAGGATCGCGAGCTCCTACAGGAAGCCGAGGTCAAACTTGGGTCAGCAAATGCTGAGCTCGAGCAGCTTCGGAAAAGGCGTGATGCTTGCATCAAGGAGCTGACCCGGATTCACAGTCACATCTCTCGTAACTTCTTTTCCTTTATCCGCCTTACTTCTCCGGGTTATGTCTCGTGTCTTATTTTCTCAACTTTGTCCTTTGCCTTGTTTCCCAGGCCACTTTCCAGAGGGTACTGCCATTGCAAGTGCTGCTGTTGCCAATTTCCACCGAGAGAGAGGTACTCCGGTCACTGCTGAGAGTGACCGCATTCCCTTTGACATGGAGGACCTGTTAGTCAGCCTGTCATCTCGTGTGGAAATTATCAAGAACTATGGCCGGGACCTCCTCGATGTTTCAGTCCAGATCTTCCACGCCTTCTGGCCCGCCGATGACGCCCCGGGGAGAGTCACGCAACTCGCTAAAAAGCTTTCAGAAGTTGAGAGCTAGCTCGACCTCTGGCGAGAATCCGCTGGCCGCGCTGCTGCCAATACCGTCCTTCACCATGTTTTGACATGGTACGAAAAGATAGATCTCAGCCTCCTCACACGACTACGCACCGGGTCTAAATGGACAGATGACCCGAAGTGGGTAGCTCGGCGCCAGGCTTGCGCCCACAGCCTCATTGAATATGCCCCCATTCATGAATGGACTGAGGGTCCGAGCTTCCTGGAAGCCGCAGGCGAAGAGGAAGTTGAGAACATTGAAGATGACTCGGGTGAATCGGAGGAGGACACTGCCTTGGATATCGAAGAGGGCGATGATGATGCCGAACTCCGTCCTGCTGCTCCTAAGTAAAAACACTTGAAAATTCATGAGATCCCCGGTATGCCGGGTGGAATTGTATTCCAAATACATGTGATATTTTGCTACTGAGTACTTATGCCGGATTAACGTGGGCGTAGTCCCCAAGTTTCTTTTTCTTGTTTGTCCAATCTTTTGGCTCGGGTCGTGTCTACCTTGATTCGGTTTTACAACTTACGAATCCGAGCCTAAAAATTGTCTTAACAATACTGGGAAACTTTTAGACTTAGCTCAAAAATAAATACGGGATTAGTCCGGAAAATAAACGTCGGCTCGAATAAATTCTTTTCCTTAGTCGTTTTTCATGTGCTACGCAATTCCAAACTTGTTCTCTTGCTTGCCATGAAGCCAATTCTTGTTGGACAGCAGCAAGTCGAAGAGTTGGGTTTTTGGTGCTCACACACTACTAATCCGAGCTAAGTAGAATAACCTATTCCAGCCGACGCACAAATAACAAAAGACAACAAATATTATTAAGGCAGTCCCCGAGTTACTGCTCGAGGTGCCAACATTTCATTGATAAACTCATTGCCGACATACATACCGACATATGAGATAACCCGGATACATTCACTTCTTAGCTAGGTGTAGAAAGGCCGAAGTAGAGCTACATTCCTTGGACGCTTGGATTCCTCACCAGATATGTCTGCCTTGTTCTTTTCCTATGGCTTTGCATCTATAAGATAATAAGAATCATTGTGCAATGCTTTGCTCAGAATGAATGGCCCTTCCCATGGGGGGGATAATTTATGCATACTAGTAGTATGTTGTACCAACCGAAGCACCAGATCGCCTTCCCGAAAGACTCGGGGGCACACTTTCCGGCTATGATAGCGTCAGAGATTTTGCTGATATATGGCGGATCTGGACAGTGCCAGTTCTCTCGCTTCTTCGAGCAGATCAACATCATTTTGCCGGGCTTCTTCCACTTCGGCTTTTGTGTATTGGGTGACTCTGGGCGAATCGTGCTCTATGTCGGCTGGTAATACAACTTCTGCCCCATATAACAGAAAAAACGGCGTATAGCCTGTTGATCGATTCGGAGTTGTTCTTAAACTCCACAGTACCGCTGGTAGTTCTTCTATCCAGCACCCCGCTGATCTTTGCAGCGGCTCAATGAGCCCGGGTTTTATCCCGGATAACACTAATCCGTTGGATCTTTCCACCTGCCCGTTTGATGCGGGGTGGGCTACCGAAGCTAAGGCAAGTCGGATCCTTTTATCCCGGCAGAAACGAGCAAATGCTCCTTCCGCAAAATTTGTGCCATTATCAGTTATGATACTATGTGGATAACCGTACCTCAAGATGATATCTTTGAGAAAAGTTACGGCCGTAGCTCCATCACATTTTCTTATAGGCTTTACCTCGATCCACTTCGTAAACTTGTCCACCATTACCAAAATGTGAGTCATGTTTCCTCTTGCTGGTTTGAACGGGCCCACCATATCTAGGCACCATACGGCAAATGGCCAAGTGATTGGGATGGTCTTGAGTTCCGACATTGGCATATGCGTCTTTGTGGCGTACCTTTGATAACCATTACATTTTCGCACCAGATCTTCTGCTTGCTCTAAGGCGTTTGGCCAGTAGAATCCGTGTCGGAAAGCTTTCGCTACCAAGGCTCGGGATGAGGCGTGATGCCCGCACTCCCCCTGATGTATATCTCGGATGATTTCAAGCCCTTCACCCGGGTCTACACACCGCTGGAGGACATTGGTCACACTTCTTTTGTATAACTCGAAATTGATGATCGTATAAGCCTTTGCCCTCCTCTGTGTTTGCCTGGACAACACCTCCTAAGTGGGTAACGTTCCATCTTTCAGGAATTGAAATATAGGTAGTGCCCAAGCCGGTATTTGCCGCACGGGGAACACGTCCTCGTCTATCTCCATATGATCCACCGGCATAACTTCAACCGGACTACGCTGAGCAGTCCCCGGGTTTTGTGAAGCAGTCCCCGTGTTTGCCGAAACAGTCCCCGGGTTTTGCGCACCACTCCCCGTGTCAACGTCCATGGGCGTTGCTCCGGATCTGTGTCCTCCAGGACATAGATGGACTCGGATTCCGGGGATGGCCTGATGGATGGTTTATTGAGGTGCTCTAATGCTACACCCGGTGGAATTGCTTGTCTGGTTGACCCGAGCTTCGACAGCATGTCGGCAGCCTCATTTTCTACCCGGGGTACGTGATGAAATTCGCATCCCTCAAAGTAACCAGAAATCTTCTGCACGTGAAATCTGTATAGTGCCATGTTTGGATCAAGAGCGTCCCATACTCCGGACACTTGCTGCACCACTAAATCCGAGTCGCCAAAGCATATAATCCAACGTATACCAATTTCCTTTGCTACCTTGAGCCCATGCACAAGTGCTTCGTACTCAGCGACATTATTTGATGCGGTGAAGTGGATCTGCAACACGTATTTCAACTGATCCTTCTTTGGCGACATGAGTACGACTCCGGCACCTAGCCCGGTTTTGGTTTTTGATCCGTCGAAATGCATCCGCCAATAGTTCGGATCTAAAAGTGGTGGTTCGTACTGTACCTCGGCCCAGTCCACGAAAAAGCCTGCCACAGCCTGAGACTTTATGGCTTCTCTCTGGTCATACTTAGGGGCGTAAGGAGCTAGCTCAATTGCCCATTTTGCAATCATGCCACTTGCATCCTTGTTACTCATTATCTCGGATC
Organism: Avena eriantha; assembly: GCA_910589775.1. Lineage (NCBI taxonomy): Eukaryota > Viridiplantae > Streptophyta > Magnoliopsida > Poales > Poaceae > Avena > Avena eriantha. The sequence goes on from OU342744.1 coordinate 226,829,811, forward strand.
TAGGGGCCTTACATATGACCCGGATGGGATGTTCTTCAAAGTAATGCTTCAATTTCTTGGCGGCCATGTACACGCCATATGCCACTTTTTGATAGTGTGGGTAGTTCTGCTTTGAGGTTGACAACACTTCACTCAGATAATACACCGTCCTTTGCACTGACTTACCTTCCTCATCACGCTCCACCACTATCACTGCACTTACAACTCGGTTGGTTGCGGCTATATAGAGCAACATTGGCTCTTTTAATAGTGGGGAGGCTAGCACTGGCACCGTGGCTAACATTCTTTAGGTGGGTAAAGGCCTCATCCGCCTGCGGCGTCCAAATGAACTTATCCGACTTTTTCATGAGTTGATAGAGAGGCAATGCCTTTTCTCCTAACCGACATACAAACTGACTTAACGAGGCCAGGCAACCTGTAAACTTCTGGACATCGTTAAGACACTTCGGCAGTTCCATTCGTTCGATGGCTCGGATCTTGGTTGGATTAACTTCAATACCTCGGCTGGAAACTAGAAAGCCGAGCAATTTTCCAGCTGGGACACCGAAGGTGCATTTTTCTGGGTTAAGTTTCATCCGCAACCTCCTTAGGTTTGCGAATGTTTGCCTGATATCGTCAAGGAGCGTTTTGCTTTCCTTGGTCTTGATAACCACATCATCCACATATACCTGTACATTTTGACCTATTTGGTCATGCAAACATTTTTGCATACATCTCTGGTACGTTGCCCCTGCATTACGTAAACCAAACGGCATGGTGCGATAGCAATAAGCCCCATACGGGGTAATAAACGCAGTCTTTATTTGATCATCCGGATTCAAAGGTATCTGGTGGAAACCGGAGTAAGCATCGATGAATGACAACAGTTCACATCCCGCAGTTGAGTCTATGACCTGATCTATTCTTGGCAGCAGGAATGGATCTTTCGGACACGCCTTGTTCAGGTTCGTCTAGTCTATACACATGCGCCAAACCACTGCCACGTTCGGGTCATCTTTCTTCTTTTCCACCAGCACCAGATTAGACAGCCAATCCGGGTAAAGAACTTCCATGATAAATCCTGCAGCTAGCAACCGAGCTATCTCATCCCCAATGACTTTTCTCCTATCTTCGGCGAAGCGGCGAAGAGGTTGCTTCACTGGCTTGGCTCCGGGTCTCACATTTAAAGAGTGCTCGGCCAACTCCCTTGGAACACCTTGCAAGTCCTGTGTGGACCAAGCAAAAATGTCCCGATTCTCACGGAGGAAGCTGACGAGCTTGCTTTCCTATTTATCACTTAGCCCGGCACCAATTGTTACGGTGCGCTCTGGGAACATGTCATCAACAGGAACCTTCTTGGTATCTTTCGTGGCCTGGAAAGAGACAGTTCCATGGGGGTTACTCAGCGCCGGCATACACTGTTGCGCGGACTGAGCCAACGCAGCCACCTCTTGAATTTTCCTTTTTTCCTATGCGATCACAAGTGACTCGGCTAAGTTTGATCCGGCCGACGCACACTCCATCGAACGCCGGAAGTCCCCAGCAATTGTAATTACTCCGTTTGGTCCGGGCAATTTCATTTTCAAATAGCTTATATGACAACTTGCCATGAACTTGTTCAGCGCTGGCCTTCCGAGCAATGCGTGATACGCGCTTTCCAAGTTCACTACTTCGAACTCCAGATTTTCAGTTCGGCAATTGTCCCTCGTGCCGAACAAGACGTCGACCCAGACCTTGCCTATGGGCTCGCAAGAAATGCCAGGCACAATGCCATGGAAAGTTGTCCTCGTGGCCTGGAGCATGTTCTCTGAAATACCCAACTTGCGCATTGTGTCCGCGTACATGATATTTATGCTACTGCCGTTGTCGATCCAGCACCAACGCATACGAGCCAGGGCTCGGCATGAGCTTGGGGTGATCCCTAATGCTCCAAGTGATTTCCTGATTGGACCAAGGCATGTACCTCGTCACTGCCAGCATTACCGCATTCACCTCCATATGCCTATGCTGCAAGCTTTTTCTATCAGTTTCTTCTGTGGTAAATACACAGTAGCTCTGGTGATGCTCCCTGTACTCGTTTCTCCCCTCATTTCCGGGGTGCCTCTAATCCGGCTGCTGCTGATTTTCTACTTGGTGCACTGCATCCCTTCTTTCATTGTTATCATACCTCGGCGGAGGGGGAGGCAACATCAGCTGTTGCGTGTTTGCCCCGGAGAGCAATTGCTGCCGGGGTAACTCCTGCCGAGGCTGATCATTACGGGGTGCCTGAGCATTCCCCGAACCACCTTGCTCGATCTTGCGCATCCTCTCGCATTGCCTCATCGTATGACCCGCTGGGTTGTTCGGATTTGGCGTGTGAAACTTACACGGCTGGTCCAACATCGACTCATAAGTATACCTCGGACGGTCTTTCCTTTCTTGCCATTGCTTCTTTTGCTCCGGTATCCAAGTTTTCTTCCCATCGTTCCTTGGGGTCCACTGACCTCCAGTTTTCTGGCGCTGACTACCCCCTGCTCCGGGTTGATCTAGACTCACGGCCGCTACTTGGTGCGAACCGTACCGATGGTCCGGTCGATCATCTCTCCTTTTTCCTCTGTAATCATTTCTCCGGGATGATCCGGATCCATCCCTCTGATAGTACTCATCGCTTGACTCGTTCGATGCGAGCCTTGGTTGGGTCGGGTCACCCAATGCATACGAATCTGCGATCCGGATCATCTCTGACAACGTTGCTGGCATTTTCCGTTGCAACTTCATCCATAACTCGCTTCCATACCTGCACCCCTGTGCAAACCATGCTATAGCCTGCGATTCTATCACGCCCTCACACGAGTTTCTCACGGTACACCACCGGGTCAAGAACTCCCGGTCCGTCTCATTTGGTCGCTGTTTGCACATAGCTAGGGTATGTGGCCTATTTGGCCTTTGATACGTACTCGAAAAATTGCTGATGAACATCTCCTCGAAATCAATCCAGCAGTTGATGCGTCCTGGCGGCAAATTGTTCAACCACACCCTTGCCGAGCCTTCCAACATCTGGGGTACATATCGTACGGCCCATCTCAGGTTGCCTGTGGCAATTTTTACAGCAGTAGCATAGTTTATCAGCCAATCCTCTGGCTTGGTACTTCCTTCATAGGTCTTGGTCCCCCTGGGCAATTGAAAGTTCGGGACTAGTGGCTCTTTCATGATCCGGGGTCCAAAACATGCTGGACCCGGTGGACCCTAACATTCTATCTGTTCCGACCTATATAGTCGATCCAGTTTCAACCTTGCATCGTCCGGCATCAAATCCCTGCTTCCTAGTCTCGAACCTATCACATGATAGTCCGGTCTCGGATATCCCGCAATCGCCATCTCCGAATCACCGTCATTATACCGGTTTTGCTCGTGCAGTGCGCCTTTCTGTTGGATACCTCGGCCGGCACTATGCTCTTGCCTTGGCATGTTCCGCTGCTGCCCGGCATTGCCGTTGACAACGTTCCTCCGACCGGCATTGCCTTGGTCACGGTTACCTCGGCCAGCTTCGCCTCGGCTCACACTCCGTCGATCATCATTTTTCTGCGCTTCTTTTTCTTTCCCCGCCTGTGTCGGGTCGTACGGGACAATCTGTTTGTTCCGTCTGGCCGAGGTTACCACCTCTTCTCTCCTTGGATCGCCATGAGGGGACGACGCAGCTCCAGCGGATTTCTTCGGGTTACCCATCGCCGAATAGACGATCTTGGAGGCTCCATCTCTCTCCGGGTTCGCCCTGAGCAGTTCCTCGTTTTGCCTGTTCGCAATCCGAACCAGCTCGTTAACTCGGTTTGCTGCCTTTGCCGGGCTTCACCCGTAAGTCCTTCTAACTCGGATGCAGCTGCATGCGCCGCTCTGAGGTTCTTGGCCAGGGTACTATACCTCGGCAGCCCCACAGAAAGATAGTTCTCTGATTCCTCGATTTCGACATCACCTTCTCTGTTCATCTCGCTCATGAGATTCCTCCCTTTAACTTTTACAGCATCAACTGTGTTCGCCTTTGCGTACTCACGCAGCGTCATGTTCAACGACCGTTGGGCCGCGGCTATTTTCTTTGTGCCCTCAAGTATTTTCTGCCGAGTTTCTTCCAGCTCGGCCTGTGCGCGAGCCGGATCTACCGCTGCTACTACAGGGTTTGCCAAGCTATCTATTGCCTCTCTCAGCACGTTCTCCGGCCTCTCTAGCGGAGGACCCCTACCTTTCCTTGGTGCCTTGGGTGTCACCTCCGGATCTGGCGCCGGATCCTTGCTCGTAACCGCTCCCGGCGATGTCATCATTACCTCTGCATGGTCCAGGGAACGAGCGATACGTCCCCCGCGAGCCACAGTGAGGGGCGGTTCGCCTGCTTCGACAACGTGGCGCGGATGAACGCCTGACACGTCCACCGCGACGTAGACCTTGTGTGCGCCGAGCTTGAGGAAGACGCCGTTGCGCGGGAGAGGGCGCATGCCGAAGTAGCCTGCGTTGTCGCTGATGAAGTCCCGCGCTTCAAAGCGCTGGACGAGCCCGGAGACGATGCGCTCTCCAGTGGCGATGAAGTTTCCCGTCTGGATCTTGACCCCTGCTAGTAGCCCCACGGTGGGCGCCAACTGTCGTGGTGGTGTCACGGCAGATGCCATGTATAGGCAGAAGGTGGGGACTAATATGCGCTAGGGGAATCCAGCGAGGGATAGCGAAGTGATTCTCCACACTAAAACTCGTATTGATTTTCTTCCAAGGTTACAAGTGCTCCTAGAGCTATATTGGCGAGAGGAGGAAGAAGAAGCTCTCTTACTCTCACCCACAGACCTCACCTCAAACCCTAGACCTTAACATAATTGTCCAGAGAAATCAAATCCAACCCCCTCTACTGAAGCCCTAGCCCTCCTTCAGGCTCGGTCTCAACCTAGGGCATACGTGGAGGCATATTCCTAAGAATATGCCCCCTCCCAAAGTGGCAAACCGACCGGGGTACTTTTTCCCCCTCGTCAGCTATGCTTTAGCTACGTGAGCCATGACGGCGCCCTCGTCAGCTGACACGGGCGTCGTCACGCTTGTCGGCCATGCCTCGGTGGTCCAGTCCTTGCTCGCTTCGCTCAGGAAGTGCGTACCGGGGCTCCTTTTGACCAGCGAGATTCCTTCCTTCTCCTAGAAGGTTACTGCGACCCGGACGATGGTTCATCCAGCCACACCCTTTTCCTGCATACAGGTTAGACATACGCTTCCGACTTACCACTTAAGTCGGATTAGGGCTAATTAGGCGAACGCCCCCAGGTCCGGGTTACCCCGTGACTCGGCCTGCCTTGAGGTGACCCGGCCAGTACTTTCTTTGATCTTGCCGGACCTCGGCTAACTCGGCCTTTCATACCACGGCGTGACCCTACCCGGGGGTATCCCCCCAACACTTGAACTTCATGATATGATCGGGTCATGATGTTTAGGTTGGGTATTGGTTCATCATCTCATTCTCAAAATGAGTTGACTCCATTTCCAACTGGCATAAATGCCACATGATCAGGAAACATGATCATATGTTGACCAATGAACCAGTGACTAGAGTTTCACTGGGAACCCCTGGTTGTTTATATATCACACGTATATTGATGTTTCCACTCAATACAGTTATAGCATGATATAAAACTTAATCATAAACTATATGAAATATGATAATAGTCCTTATTACTATTTGTCTCTAGGGCATATTTCCAACAGAAATAGGGTGCACCTAAAAGAAATTTGGGATTCACCGACTCAGGAAAAGTTGGCAACCTTGGAGGTTGAGCCAGATGTTGTGCCTAAGTCGGCAAATGCTTTAGAGCCATGAAGATCAACAAGACTACATGGAGACGTACTTATGTTGGACGGCGATGAGCCGACTACTTATCAGGATGTGATGGGAAGCTCTAATTCCAAGTCATGGCTTGGAGCCATGAGATCCAAGTTAAAGTCCATGGACGACAATCAAGTTTGAAACATGGTTGATTTCTAGATGGTGCAAGATCCATTGACAGCAAATGGGTCTTTAAGAAGAAAACTGACAAAGGCAGAAATATTTTTGGCTATAAAGCACGGCTTGTCTTGAAAGGGTTCCGACAAGTTCAAGGAGTTGACTATTATGAGACTTTATCGCCAGTAGCAATGCTTAAGTCGGTGAAGATCATGTTAGCACTAGATGCATATTTCCATTGGGAGATATGGAAGATGGATGTCAAAACGGCTTTCCTTAATGGAAATTTAACTGAGGACATGTATATGATACAACCTGAGGGTTTTGTCGATCCAGCTAGTCCTAACAAAGTTTCCAAGCTTCGGAAATCCATCTATGGATACAAGAAAGCAAGTCGGAGTTGGAACATTCATTTTGATGAAGTGGTCAAATTGTTTGGCTTCATCAAAAGTGAACAAGATTCTTGTGTATACATGAAGTTTAGTGAAAGATCAATTGTTTTTCTGCTACCGTATGTAGATGACATATTGATAGTCGGAAACAACGTTCCAATGTTGCAACAAACCAAGGACTCTTTGGAAAGATGTTTCCAATTGTAGGACTTAGGTGAGGTGACATTTATACTAGGAATTAAGATCTATGGAGATAGATCCTAGAGACTCATAGGCTTGAGTCAGAGTACATATCTGGATAAGATTTTAAAGAAGATCAATATGGATTCGGCTAAGAAGGGGTTCTTACCAACAGTGCATGGAATCCGACTTAGTAAGATTCAATGCCTAGCGTCGGCTGATGAGCAAAGTCGGATAGAGAGCATCCCTTATGCTTTGGCAGTAGGATCAAACATGTATGCGATGATATGTACTAGGAAGGATATTTCCTATGCTCTAGGTAGTAAAGAATATCTTTAAGTACTTGAGATGTACTAAAGATGAGTTTCTAGTCTATGGTGGTGAGGAAGAGCAAGGTGTAAAGGGTTACACGGATGCTAGCTTTCCAACCGCCCTGGATGACTCACGCTCGCAATCCAGCTATGTGTTCATAGTAAATGGAGGTGGAGTGAGCTAGAAAAGTTCCAAGCAAGAATCGGTAGCCGATTCTACTACGGAAGCTAAGTATGTTGTTGCCTTAGAGGTGGCAAAAGAAGGGGTTTGGATTAGAAATTTTCAAAATGTTGAGAAAGAAAAAGGTTTTGCTTTACAAAATGCTGAAGGAAAGATGGAGGAAAAAGGTTTACAAAAATGCACCCGGTTCTTTGCAGTTTTGCTAGAACAATTAACCCTGTGCAACCACATTACTCTAGAATGGGACAGGGCTGGATTTGATGTTTGTCTATTCTGGTATAAGCTGCCTCGCAACTACTACAGGGGATCACGATCCCCGGAGGCTGGGGATTCTCCCTTAAAGGTCCATGTGGGACATTGACCTGGAGAAGGAATGAACTGTTTGCGGACAGCCAGGCGTTACTATGAGCCCCTCATTGAAAGCGCACACTCGAGAAGTGGAAAAAGCGCTCCGGTTGGTCCTCGGTACCCGACATCCCGGTTTTGAGGGCAATAACACTCATAGGGTAGGCACTCATACTAGAGTGGGCATCCGGAGAGTCTTGATCGGTTACTCGGCCCACGATCGGTGTAGATCAGGGTAGTGTACCCGGATGGTGTGGGTATAGTGTACAACCTCTGCATAGTGTAAATCTATTCGAATAGCCATGTTCACGGTCATGGACGGTGGGGAAGGTTGCTGTAGAGCGGTGCTGGTTTTGTTTTCAAAAAGGACTTCGGAAAAGAAATGGCTTTGGAAATGTTTTGACCATGGGATGGTCGGAAAGGAGAAAGGTTTTGACCATGGGATGGTCGGAAGAAGGAGAAAGTAGTTTGGTCGTGGGATGACCTGAAGATGGGAATAAATGGGTACCCCAATCCTATTGTTTACCAAACTTTTCAAAAGGTTTCCAAAAGGGTTTACAAAAGTTTTCAACAAATATATGTAGATGCTATATCTAAAGGAGAAACTATTTGAGAAAATACCTCTCTTGAAGGCCTCCTACCACCACAGCTATACTGCATATCCTCTTGCTATTATTATTCTCTTAAGGTTGTTTGTGAGTACATTCAAAGTACTCACTGGCATTGTCCCTGGCTATTAACTTGGTCAGATATCAATAAGAGGATGAAGTTGACGGCTATGCAAGCTAGGACGTCCTCCCAGTCAGTTGCCTGTAGGTTGAGGCATGATTGGGCTCTATGCGTGATGATGTTCTGCTGCTAAAGATGGTATAGCCATAACGGCATTTATGTAAGTCTTGTAATTCGATATATCTTGGATGTTGTAATGATACTTGTCAGTTATGTTCCACGGCTCACTGATCATGGCAACGTGGATATATACATAATCTGGGGGCCCCACAGACTTGGTATCAGAGCCATCCTGACTGTAGGAGAACCTTAGTTAGCATGGTCGCTAGACAGGAACCTTATTTTGAAAACCCCGGCTTTCGAAAACTAGTTTCTCAATGAGTTTCAGAAAGTTCTGCGTCTTCTCTTACTCTAAGTAAATGCTTTCGAAAATGGTTTCATATAACTCTCGTCCAAAATTCAAACCTATGGATTTTAAATAACTAGGATCTAGAACCCGTTGAAGACAATGAGAATAGATGAAGACAAGCAACTACCAGCAAACACAAGGAGACTACAATATCGCTCTACCAGCGAAATCCTCAAAATCCTAAGACATCGGGTGTTGCACTATAAAGAAGCATCCAACAGACGACGAAAGCTTTATCGGCAAGATAGTGACTCCGACCTGAAGAAAGACGATATATAGGGTCAATATTCCTAAGAATAGGATTCCCCAGGATCGCGAGTAGTTAACTCCTTGGTCCCTAGCGTTGACCGTGTTTGCTTGCCCAAGTGTGTAGTGTGTTGCTTGATGTGTGTTGTCTGCCGAGGACATTGCGAATTCTCTCGCTCTGTTCGCCTTGTTTGCATGTTCTGGTTTACTTTGACCTCCGTAATATGTGACTCGAGGAGCGATAACCCACCTAGTAACTCAGGAAACCCCTGTGTTAGCTGTCGGTAATGAGATCCAGACTAACCTCGAGAGTATATGAGAGGAAAAGCATCGGAAAAATCAGGAGTTCGATCGCGTCAAGTCAGAACCACTAGAAGACTTCCCCTTAGCAGGATGGAATACCCCGTCCAACTCACCTCTCAAAGACTCGTCAATAGTGTAACACTCCTTTGTTCGTTAGTCTACTACAGCAAGAATCCCGTTGAAGCCAAAAGTCGATCACCGAAGGATCCTCAATATCCACAAGAAACCACCCGATAAGTCAACCAAGACAAGAAGTGAAGACCTAACTACGGTGAACTCCGGTATATTAGACCTTCTAACCACCTCACGGGACTAACTATTCTAGTCGACCCTACCCAACCCAACGGGAAGTTCCTCACTAGAAGGACAAAATAATCCATAAACCCGAAGACGAGGATGTATGAAGACAACGAGTCCACTCCGCCCTCAAGCAGAAGCAACGCAAGAGATTCGAGTGAAGACCTCTTCTCTGACGCTGACCGCTTCAACCCGGACTAACTACTAGCAAGAAGAGACGTAAACCGCTAACTTGTGCTGACCTAACTCCTTAAAGCTTCATTAAGAAACCACCCCCGATAATGCTTAAGCGATAAGACGTCACTCGAAGACCCTAGCTCAAGACTTCGGGAAGATACAACCTTCCTGTAACATCAGGTCAGCACCCCCAGACAAAAGATCTGCACCACTCCTAAAGCACCTTAGTGAAGCTCTAAGGTGCGTCTTTCCACTCAATCTTCAACAGACTATCTACACGAGGATACTTCAGAAAGACCGCCAGATTTGACGCCTTCTCACCAAACAACCCATGGGATATCCGATGAGAAACTAACTAAAGAATCCTATGAAGTCCCCCTGCTACTTCAGCTAAAACCTATCCGAAGGACCACAGGACCGCCAACCGTTCAGTTCAAATCGTTTAGAGGACGTGAGACTCCAGAAACTCCAAAAGGCTAAGAACGAATAATAATAGTATATAAGCCCCGTAAAGCATAGCTTCATGGACGTCATCGGAAGATTCCAACTCTAAGAGAAAGAGTGACGATAGTCTTCAAAATTTCAATCTACGACTCCAAGAAGGAAGGACTTTGTCAACTCTCTGATCTACCCCAAGTTAATCCTAAGGGGGAAAGACTACGTGTTTCCCACCAAAATAGAGTAACCCTTCACTAGAAGCAAACCCAGGAGTATCGACCGTAAAATCTTTAATTAGGATATGCTACGCCCCTAAAGAAGAGCCGTGGACCCTCAAAAAAAGGTACACCAAGCTGTAGATTCTATCCTCTAACGAGTACTCCATGAAGTTCAGAATCGAGGTGGTCTGCCTAGCCTAAGCCCTCGAGGTATCGAGCCCCGAAGGAATATAAGATCATTCATCACAATCAAGACGGGACTCTGCTCCACTCTCCGTGCGTACCAGAAGACTGAAGCTCAACTTCGTCGATGTAGTCACCACTTCCAAAGACGGAGTCTGTAATATAGTACGTTCGAAACCAGTAGCCCTACCCTTGACTCGAAAATCCCCTAACCCTACTCTCCTGAATCTCGGGACGAGATTCTTTTAAGGGGGAAAGGTCTGTAACATCCCAATTTCAAAAACTCTGATTAGTTGTCCAGAATGCAAAAATCAGGGGGAACAAAAACTTTTTCTGGTCTAGTGATGAAGTGTTTGCCTATTGTTTGACTATGTTTATGCTTGTGATTGTGTATTAGAAGATATACTCCTTACCTCAACATCAGTTGTCAAAAAGCTATTTAACAAAACTATCATGGCTCATTTTATATATTCACAAATATTCTGGAATTTCAAAACATGAGCCAAGATGCTTATGTAACCAAAAAAAATTTGATAGCTTCTATTGACAAAACTATGGAGAGATATATAATCTCCTTATGTTTTCAAGACAGAACCTTCAACTACTCCTACCTCTAGGATTCTCAAAACCTTGTATAAATTTTTTGAATTCTACTCTTGGTAGGGATACCAAGGGGTCTTACCTTACTCAAACTCCAACCTTTCAAAATTGCCCATCCTTACCTCAAGTTAAGCTTAACGGTTACCTAGTAGTAGTTTTGCTTAGTTTATAAGATGAGTTGCCTTGATCTGCTGTTTGATTTGATTGCTTAGAAGTAGTATGAGCCACTCTAGGAGCTCATCACTGGGATCAATATACTTAAACTAACCAAACCCTAAGCAATAATACAACTTGGATCTGATCTCTAGATACTAGGTGATCATCTAAAACCCTTAACCAGATCCATTCTGCAGTGATCCATTCTAGAAGCTTCCAAGTCAATGAAGACCAATATCAAGCATGGATCTTTTATACTCCCTCTACACTCCAACATCATCCACTTGATGATGCCTTGGTACCTTGCATCCCATCAAAATCATCGCCACCCACATTCTAGTCAAAAAAAAACCCTAAATCTGCCAAATTTGGCTAAGTCTAGAAAACTATTTCCAACATCACCTTTTTGAGTGCCTCCATTTCTCAACCCTTGTGCATTTTTGGTAATGAACTTGAACCATATTGTTAACCATCCTAAAGACTACCAAGGACCACTATTTCCCTTGGTTAGATCATCCTCCAACCAACTTGTTCTTGATGGTTTTGCAGGCAAGAAATTAACTATTCCTGCAAATCTAGTCAACATGCCTTCTTTGATAGAAGCTCACACCATCATCCAACCTTCTATGGACCAACTCTTTGCATGGTTGTGTGCTACGCATATAGTTATATCAATATATACTCCACTTGTTCAAAGTGGATCTTTGTGCTTCTTAAACCCACATGGTTTATAAGGCATCATGACTCATCAGGTGTGGCAGCCTTATTTTCAACAAAGTTTGCCATCACTTCCAAACCACCTCAAATGTAACCAATCCAAACTCCTTCTGCCATGATCATATATATGACTTGGTCTAACTATCCACCTATCCCTTTCATCAAGGAGACCTCTGAGCTCCAAGATCCAGCAAGGTTTTGGTGGCATGAAAACAATCTTACCCAAGATCCTTAAATCTCTAGATTTCACCAAAATCAACTTGGATTCTCCAATACCAAGGTTTAAAATGCTTGTTACACATTGTCTACATCATATACCTTGATCATCAAGATTTATCAAATTTTATCCATATTTATTATGGACCAAATCTATTTAATTCCCTTAATAGACAAAATCTCCCAAAATTTCTTTCATAAGGGAAAGTTTGGTTTTTGCCAAAGCACCTCCCCAACCTTTGGCTCAATTGAGATCCATATATCATACTCTATCTTCCCACCTCAAAAATAAATATTTTCAAAGACTTTTATTATTTCTTTTGCCTACGTTATTAAATGGCGGAAACAAGAAATAATTCCTTAAAAATACTTTCCCATCTCAATAAATACCAATAAAATTCCCCCAAGGTGTAATATGGTACCTAGGACTATTTCACACCAAAATCCCACCTTGTCTAATGTAAAAATATCAAATGAGCTTCTAGAAACCCCTTCTGCACTATTTGAATATGTGATATAAAGTGGACCAAACTTCATCCAATAATTCCCAAATAATTCATGGAGATGTATCTTGACCTCCTTTATCTTCCAGTACCATTTACCCATCTTGTCCAATGCAAGTTTTTAGACTCTCTTCAGAGCCACCTATTTGATCATATTTGCCAAGTTAGCAAACCCTCAAACCAAAACCCACCAAACCTACACCAACCTGGTCAAACAAACTTGCACAGCACACATCTCATCCCTCTAGTCGAAATACACTGTAGCCCCCCCCCCCCTTGTCTCTTGTGCTTGGCAAGGTAGTAAAGAGAGTGAGAAAGGAGAGACAAGCCACTTGTGGCCAACCAACAGCAGCACTACCTCATCCTCTCTGTCCCTGCTGACCAAATGACTCACACCACCCCTCCACCGCCCTCCTTAACTAATCCCAAGCTAGCTCCACCCCTCCTCCATGTCCAAAATGGGCATTCCCCTCTTGAGCTCCCACCTCAATTTAAATAGGCCAGAAGCTACCCAGCCTGCCTCTGCCCCCTCATTCTCCTCTCCTCCCCTCCACTTACCTCCCCAGAGCCCCCTCTCCTCCTCCCTTGCTATGTTCTGCTCGAGAGAAGGAGAAAGAGGAGCCTCGGCCCATTTCCAAAAATCGAGCAAAGCTCCTTCCACCATGCCTCTCCCCCTATGCATGTCACACTGCTGGACTCCCCTTGCTCCCCCGCATCTAATCTGCCCTTATTTTCGGTAGGGAGCAGGTCCTCAGTGCTGCTGCGACGAGCTCCGATGAGCCCCTCTCGGCCGCTGTCGCGCGAGGTCTCCCTCGTCGCAGAACCTGCCGCTTCCGCCCCTCCTTGGGATCACCGTTGTCAACCGTGTCGCCCTATTGCTTCCCCGACCTCCCCTGAGCCCCTGGTGAGCCACCCCGCCCCTCCTCTACCCGCTCTAGGGTTTCAGCCCATCGCCGCCGCGCCCTGGAAGCCGACGGCCGTGAGGCGTCGATTCCCCGCCTAATCGAACGGCCCACCACGGTTGGTACCCCTTCGCCCCATCTCGCTTGCTGACGACCGGGCCCCGCCAGTCAGCTTCAAAAAGGCCTCCCGCGCGCTCTGGTGCGAGATGGGCTGGCTGTTGCCGACGCGTCCCAGTACCCCCATGGATCTGGCCCAGCAACCCCAGCCCTCCCCTATATTTAATCATTATTTCTAGGATTGATTTCTGACTGTTTGGTTTAAATCGAAATAAAAATGGAAAATGCTTCCAAATGCCTAGATATAAAATTCCTAATGTTTACGAAGGTTTTCTTAAACATGCAGTACCTCTGTTTTTCCCAAAAGATTTTTTTGTTATTTTCTGATAATTAAATACCACATGATGTCCTTTTCACTAAATAAATCTTTCAGGGAGTTTGGTAAACCCAAAATGGGTAAATCCTTGTATCAGGTAGGTGTTGCATGTACCTATCCCGTGGATTTGGCCTCATACCAAGTGGAGCATTTGTTTTCCTGTAGTAAAAATAACAAAAACAGTCCTTTTCTGCCTTTAGGAATTTCCCTAGGCCAAACTATAAATGGTTGTGACCTGATTCCAATTCCAAGGGAAGTGGTACATCAGGATATGTCAAAATCCAAGAGCTCCAGAATTATTCAGTTTCTGAGGATTTTTAGTGAATTAAACATTTCTGTGTGTAGTGCTTTCACTAGATGAATTATCACAGTAGATCTGCAACTCCGAAAAGGTTGATTCCAATTTCTTCGGAAAGGTATTATAAATACCTACCATGTGCCCTTGGAATTAACTCAAAAGCTTCTGTATATTTAATTTGGTGAAAAATACAAAACAGCTCCAAAACTGCCTTTGGGAATTTACTGAAGGCATTATGGTAATTATTTTGACATGATTCCAACTCTCAGTGAATCAGTACATAAAACCCTACTGAACCACCCAAGGAATTAATTTTTGGAGCTCCAGAACTTTTCTGGTGAATTATTTCCAAAAAACTAGAGATTTTATCACTAGAATATTCATAAGAAATTAAAGAAAAGTGATAAAATGGTGAAACCACTTTTGTTGGTTTCATCTTATCAATACCTATCTGTTGGTATCATGTTTTGACAATGGTATCTTATATAATAAGTCCTTGGTCCAAAACCCTCTCATCCCTAGTTTCTAGACTATGAAACCCATATGGTCTCCTTCAAATGTTCCAAGACATGCTCCCAATCCTTCTAATCCATTTTCTCAACACCACTACTGAATTGTAAACTTGTATTGTCATTGGCTTGCTGTATGGTTTTGATGCTTGAATGCCTTGTTTGATTGTGGTCTTGCTTTCTTGCATGTATACTCGGTGACGACGATAGTTGCGCTTGCTTTGACACCGAGAAGAAGAGATCTTGTTATTATTGCTATTGGTATTCTTGGTTCTAAAGAAGAAGTTGTCAACACCCGGATTTTTAATCCTAGATGCCTGTTATGTCATACATCGCAATCCTAGGATTACCATTTTTGCAAGACATAACAGATTGGATATCATAGTACATCATCCATTACAAACCATAATAAGGTCTTACACGAATAAAGGATCTCATGATCCAGTCTTAATACAACAAGCAGCGGATTAAATAATAAGCGTAGCGGTGGGGTCCATCTTCAGTGGCACAGGCACTGCTGACGATGGAAGATAGTCCTAGTTATCATAGCCGTCATGTTGTCCTTCATCTTGGTAGTCTCCTTCATAGTCTGGCCATAGGAATAGCCGGCGACAAAAGCCATGAGTACTCTTTAAGTACTCGCAAACTATCACTAACAAGTAAGGTAGGGCTAGTGGGAAATGCTAACTCTATGTTTATTTGTAAAGTTAAGTTTGAAACCTAAGCTGAGTTCAGAAACAAATAAAGATAAAATAAAGTCTAGAATCACTTAAGTTGGGAAGCTAGTGTCATAGTCACAACCCTGTTGTGGTCAAGTCAAGATTCATCATTTATTTCATAAGTCATTTTTAAAACATCTGACAACAGAACAGTATGGCCACTCCAACTGTCCATAACCACGGACGCGGCTATTCGAATAGTTTGACACTCTGTAGAGGTGGTACACTTTCACCACAAGATTCGATACATCTGTCAGGGATAACCCGGAATCATAACACTTAGTATGCAGATAATCAAACATAACCTTTCCTTTACACACCCAGGTATAAGCACCTCTCCTATGAGCATGGCCTCCCAACCATGACCATCTGTCATCTTGGGCACTGCATAGGTGGACAACATTGAGAGGTAGCCTCAGCTCAAACCTCTCCCGCGAGGGAACTAATACTAATACATATAAACTTCCGGCTAAGCCTTACCCAATTCAGGTTTTGTGGTTGTACGGTAAAATTGTTATGGTATCGCATCCGAACCCAACCATCAGTTTTGTAAAAGGGTCAAGGCTCATGCCTCAACGTTTTCATCATCATAAACCATTTGTGTTTCTCAATACATGTCAAATCATCTCAATAGAATGACTCATCATTCCAAGGTTTTCACAATTCATTTTCACCAAGTACTCCCATCTAAAGTGACTCAAGGTTTAGTTTAGCTCTAAACTACTAAGTTCAGAGTGTTCACTAATAGGGGATGCTAAGATCAATCTCATGCCATAGAATGACATCTAAGGTTATCTAGATAGGTCAAGTTTTATACTTGTTATGCTACCTTCAAACAAGTAAAGGACTTTAATAAAGTAAAGAAAGTAAAAGCTTGGAAATAAAACTTGGGGTAGGTACTAGTCAAAGTGGTATAACCAAAGCATGCCCAATGCATCTTGCTTAGGTTATCTAGCTTAATTCTAGCTTGCTAACAATAGCTTGCCTTGGTTGGTGCAGTGGTTGAAGTTTTCTTCCTCCTCTTCTTGATAGAACTCCGCCTCCTCGAAAGCTTGGTCGGTACTATCGTCTATAAATACATACAGGATACACAATCACCAAACAATACTTAACTAGTCTACTTAGCACACTAAGGCACACATTTGATGATCTATTATCATCACAAGCATCACAAGGTTTTATTAACTAGCTTCATTCTTTTTATTTGAGAAAAGTAATTTCTACTCATTGAAATTAACTAAGATTTAATATTCTCTAATTAAAATATGGGATCATATGGACACATGTCATCACCACATATTCTAACATATGGGAATGTGATTTAAAGGTTGGATCACATTTTAATAAGTTTAAGTTTAATATTTAATGATTTAAAGTGACTAGAAATGCCTATATAGCACTAATTTGGTACTAGTCCAAAGTCACTGCATGTAAACCTTAATATTATTACATATTCAGATAGGTATGGTTAAATGTGATTTTTTAAGAGTTGGAATCAACTCAAAAGCTATTTTGGTTGAATTTAGAAAAATGTTTGAATGTGCAAATGCTTATGTCTTGTTATTTTTACTAGGAGAGATCTCTAACTCTAAAAGATTTAAATCCAACGGGCTTTAATAGATCTTTTCGGAAGCTTTCCAACAAAATTGGAATCACTCAATTTGGTTCATTAAATCTTCCAGAGTTGATTTTTAAACTAAGGGACAGAATTGAGTTTAAACCTAAATAGAAAAAACCTAATTTGAATTGATGGGTGATGTCTACGCACTTCTATTCTTGTAGAGAGTTGTTGGGCCTCCAAGTGCAGAGGTTTGTAGAACAGCAGCAAGTTTTCCCTTAAGTGGATCACCCAAGGTTTATCGAACTTAGGGAGAAAGTGGTCAAAGGTATCCCTCTCAAGCAACCCGGCAATCAAGATACAAGAAGTCTCTTGTGTCCCCAACACACCCAATACACTTGTCAGGTGTATAGGTGCACTAGTTCGGCGAAGAGATAGTAAAATACAAGTGGTATGGATAATTATAAGTGCTAACGGTGATAGAAAATAGCTTGATGGCGTGGAAGAGACTAAAGGAAAACTGAAATAAAGATGGAAGCAAGCAAACATGTAACAGATCTAGTTGCAAACGAAGTTTCAATGCTTAGAAATAAGGCCTAGGGATCATACTTTCACTAGTGAACACTCTCATATAAATATCTTCTCTTTATGATACTACTCTTAACTACTCTCCGGTTGGACACTCTAATCGATGGTAGGGATATAACAGCACACCTCAAAGTAAGCCTTTCCCATCTAGATAACCTCACACTGTCACCTTGATCTCTAGATGGTTCCAACAAACACCCCAATTTCATAGAAACATCCAACTCCAAATATAACTCATAACAAGTATTTGTAATCTCTAGCCTAAGTGCCACCATGGTGTGCACGCTGTCACTTTCACATACATGGGGAGAGCAGAGATCTATTAAAGCACTTGAGTAGCAAGGTAGATCTATAGATTACAAGCTCATGATCTCAATAAGATCATGCATAGAGAGAGAAAGATGAACACATAGGTACCGGTAGAACCCTTAGCCTCGAGAGAGAACTACTCCCTCCTCATCATGGGAATCAGCACTGGTGATGGATATGGCGGTGGAGATCGATGGAGATGGCTCTAGGGACACTTCCCCGTCCCGGCAGGGTGCCTTAACAGAGACTTTGTGTCCCCCGAATCTCCCCTTCGGTGGCGGCGGCGCAGCGGAACTTTTCCTGGATTTCTGATTGATTATCTAGGGTTTATGCATCGGGAGGCTCTTATAGGCGAGAGGGGAGACCGAGGGGGTGCCGGAGGGGCCCACAGCACCCCCTAGCGTGGCCTGGCCTGGCCCGCGCCACCAGGTGGTGTGGCCAGCCCCTGGCCCCTCTCCGTCTCGTCTTCTGGCTCTATGAGTCTTCCAGTAAAATATCGACTTTGGCTTTTGTCCCGTCCAATTCCGAAAATATTCATTTTCTGACTTTCCTGGAACCAAAAACAGCAGAAAACAGGCAGCTGGCACTGTGGCTCTTGTTTATAGGTTAGTCCAAGAAATCATATGAAAAGTACTCCAAAGTGTGGACAAAACACAAGAAAGTAGATAAAACCAAGCATGGAACATCAAAAATTATAGATACATTTGCAATGTATCAACATCCCCAAGCTTAACTCTTGCTCATCCTCGAGTAGGTAAGTGATAAAAAGAAAGAATAATTTTTGAGGTGACATGCACCATCATAAACTTGATCAAAGTATTTGTAAAACATTAATAGCTGGGATCATAGTACTTCAATCATAACATGAAAGACAAAGGTATAGCAATAAGACGAAGAAACTATGATGCAACATGAAAAGGCACAAACAAAAGATTCATGAATAACAATGCTTTGCAAGACGTTTGTTTGTTTCACATAAATAAAACATAGCATAATGGAATTCAACTTGTCCCTCATAGAGTAGCAAATATAAATGCATAGGACACTTTCAAAGTTTATAAGAGTGACTAGATACAAATAGTTTAAAACCAGCAATATCAAGTTATGCATCAATCAACAAGTCTTGGGACAATGCACATAGAACTAAGAATGGCCACTATGCTCTCAAAGTAGGTGCATAAACATAGAAGGTGGAGACTCAATATATAAGTGGAAGAAAGTCCTTCATAAAAGGAAGTAGGGATTCAAGTCTCATAAAGAGCTTCCAAAAATTATGGTACTTATAGCTTTCAGCTCTCATTGCCCCTATCATACGCATCTTGAAGTGATTAAGGTTAAAGTGAACAAACTATGGTGTACATGCTTGACGAAGTATAAGTTAGAAATCTCATATCCCTTGTATACGAGGGCCACTCCTCATGCTACTCAAGTTTAGTCACCGGTAAGTTCTTGTCATCGTAAGTACATGTGTATCATAGAGAACCGCCAACGGGGTACCCCTTGCCCGATGATACGGAAGAATCCCCATATCAAAATGACAAGGCAAGCAGACAATGAGCATCTCAGCAATCTTCTTATTTACCATGGGAATATGGTGATTTTTTTCTCTCTTTCCTCTTTTCATAATCTCTTTTTTTCTCTTTTTTCTCAATATAGGACTCTTTTTTATAAGAATAATGATTCATAGACAGCTCATTATGGTTACGCTGCAGGTTTCCACCATGTCAGCATGGATTAGACCAGCGGCCCAGGCGTTTCTCTAACACATATACATAACTCCATGGACTTACAAGCTCCCCTTTCATTTCACACCGACGACATCCATAGACAAAAGAGCATGATATCAACTAGGTACAAAGTACAAGTGCAATGTTGAAAGCGTTCCCCATGACAGCATGGTTCTGCTAATCCCCAACAAATAAGTGCAAGCATATACAACATAGACGACACAATGGTACAAGTTTATTAAGGGCAAGAAAAGTAAAGTGTGCCATCAAGTTCTTGAGAGCTTTAATCACTAGTTTTATCATAACAAGTTTAATTCGGAAGGTAGATAAAAACATGAATATACTTGGAATAGCATATGCTAATAGGTAGGTATGGTGGACTCTTTGGAATAACTTGGTTTAAGGAGTTGGATGCATGAGTGTAACTCATACTTGGTTGTGGAGGCTAGCAAAAGACTAGGAGCGACAAACTAAGAGAGCAATAATGGCCATAATCATGTCGAGCGACAAAACATCATTGATCAAAGCATAAAGTGATACTACAAGTTGAAAACTAAAGGATCATAAAGGCTATGGTGACTTGAGATAGTCATAACATGGTGTGAGCATGCGCCAAGTCAACCCAAATAAAGCATCAAAGGAGAATACCACTATAATATGCTTTTAATATGCTAAAAATGCATGATTCATCCAAGGCACATTAAGGAATCTCAATTGTTTATAACAAGTCAGGCTACAACAAAGAATACTAAGAATAAATCCAAAACAATATCAAGCACGGCATGACAAAGCATAGGCCACAGTCAAAAACAAGCTCCTTTACCACTTAAGCATAAACTTTTCCTACTCTTTATCAATCCAAACCAAACTATTTGAAAACCAATGTATGAAAGAGGGGGTCAAACCAATTTATTCAGAAAACTAAGCAAACCAAGCAAACGAAAAACCAAAATGAAAAAGAAAAACAAGATGCTCCAAGAACAACACAATTGTGCATGAAACAATAAAAATGAAGCGTTTGGAACAAACCTGGGATTTTTATTGATGAAGAAGGGGATGCCTTGGGCATCCCCAATCTTTGACTCTTGTACTTCTTGGATAATTCTTGGGGTGACATGTGTGGCATCCCCAAGCTTGAGCTTTAGTCCATCCTCCATCTCATTACTTGTTCCTTCCATACACCTGAAATTTTTCCTTCATACAAAACTTCACACAATCTTTATTAGCAACATTAGTGTACTCAAGATAATAAGTCTTAAGGTTCAGTTCCAACACCAAATAAAATTCCATTAGAACACTAGCTACTGTATTACTTAAATCAAAAAGCTCAATTCCCCAAAAGAACTCAAAAAGGAACCAACAAGAAGCAAATGCAGAAAATGGCAGAAATCTGTTAAAACAGACCAGCAGGTAAAGACGAATTTTTTGAAGACCTTATGTTGTTCAAATCAAAAAGTGTTAAACTAACAAAAGTTATATAACACCCTGGGGCATAAGCACAAAAATTCATGCCTCAAAAGGACGTACATACATTTTACACGAATTTTTACGGTGAAGAACAGAAATCTGTTTCGGGATAGCAACTTTCCCAAGCATTACTTCTCTCTCATTAGAGGTTACTCTTGGCACAAAAAGCAAATAAAAAGGATAAGGAGCGGTTATTACAGAGGTAATAACTTCCAAGACTCATCTAAAACTTTTGGGTTATCTCCCAATAAGTACTTTTATTTAACGCCTTTAAGTTAGGCACGATAGTTTGAGAAGATGCTCACATAAGAAATATGAATTCAAGTAAAAGAGAGCATCAAGAAGCAAATTCAAAGCATATTTAAGTCTAACCCACTTCCTATGAAAAATATCTTGTAAAGAAACAAGTCATGAAAGTACAAAGCAACAAGCATAGGAAAGCAAAACAAGTGCAACTTCAAAAATTTCAACATAAAGAGGGGAAACTTAATATTGTTGAGATACATAAAACCATGTTTCCCTCTCTCATAATAACCTTCAGTAGCATCATGAATAAAATTAACAATATAACTATCACATAAAACATTCTTATCATGAGCCACATGCATAAAAGAATTATTACTCTCCCTATAAGAATAGTCATTCTTATTAATCATAGTGGGAGCAAATTCAACAAAATAGCTATCATTATTATTGTCATCACCATAATCATCAAATATAGGAGGCATATTGTAATCATAATTAATATTCTCCTCAATAGTAGGTGGACTGAAAATATCATACTCATCATTGTAATCATCATATATTTGAGGTTTGGTATCATCATAAGCAATAGAATAGCTATCTTCCAAAGCCGGGGAACTAAAAAGATCATTTTCATAAAAACTAGCTTCCCCAAGCTTAGACTTTTCCATAGCATTAGCAATAATGGTGTTCAAAGAATTCATACTAATAACATTGCTATTAGCACGCAAATAAAGTTCCATAGGTTTTTAAATTTTCTCTTCAAACACTTCATGTCCTAACTCAAGTTAAATACTATAAAGCTCTCTAATTTTTTTTTGTTTTCCATTAAGCCTAACTAGTGAAAACAAGAAACAAAAAGACAAAATTGCAGAATCTAAAGGAAATAACTTCGAGCACTCACACCGGAGGATGTGAGTACCTTTTACCTTACCTCCCCGGCAACGGCGCCAGAAAATAGCTTGATGTCTACGCACTTCTATTCTTGTAGACAGTTGTTGGGCCTCCAAGTGCAGAGGTTTGTAGAATAGCAGCAAGTTTTCCCTTAATTGGATATCCCAAGGTTTATCGAACTCAGGGAGGAAGTGTTCAAAGGTATCCCTCTCAAGCAACCCTGCAATCAAGATACAAGAAGTCTCTTGTGTCCCCAACACACCCAATACACTTGTCAGGTGTATAGGTGCACTAGTTCGGCGAAGAGATAGTAAAATACAAGTGGTATGGATAATTATATGTGGTAATGGTGATATAAAATAGCTTGATGGCGTGGAAGAGACTAAAGGAAAACTGAAATAAAGATGGAAGCAAGCAAACATGTAACGGATCTAGTTGCAAACGAAGTTTCAATTCTTAGAAACAAGGCCTAGGGATCATACTTTCACTAGTGAACACTCTCATATAAATATCTTCTCTTTATGATACTACTCTTAACTACTCTCCGGTTGGACACTCTAATCGATGGTAGGGCTATAACAGCACACCTCAAAGTAAGCCTTTCCCATCTAGATAACCCCACACTGTCACCTTGAGCTCTAGATGGTTCCAAAAAACACCACAATTTCATAGAAACATCCAACTCCAAATATAACTCATAACAAGTATTTGTAATCTCTAGCCTAAGTGCCACCATGGTGTGCACGCTGTCACTTTCACACACATGGGGAGACCAGAGATCTATTAAAGCACTTGTGTAGCAAGGTAGATCTATAGATTATAAGCTCATGATATCAATAAGATCATGCATAGAGAGAGAGTTGAACACATAGCTATCGGTAGAACCCTTAGCCTCGAGAGAGAACTACTCCCTCCTCATCATGGGAATCAGCAATGGTGATGGATATGGCGGTGGAGATCGATGGAGATGGCTTCGGGGGCACTTCCCCGTCCCGGCATGGCGCCAGAACAGAGACTTTCTGTCCCCCGAATCTCCCCTTCGATGGCGGTGGCACAGCAGAAATTTTCGTGGATTTCTGATTGATTATCTAGGGTTTATGCGTCGGGAGGCTCTTATAGGCGAGAGGGGAGACCGAGGGGGTGCCGGAGGGGCCCACACCACCCCCTGGCGCGGCCTGGCCTGGCCCGCGCCACCAGCTGGTGTGGCCAGCCCCTAGCCCCTCTCCGTCTCGTCTTCTGGCTCCGTGAGGCTTCCGGTAAAATATCGACTTTGGCTTTTGTCCCGTCCAATTCCGATTATATTCATATTCTGACTTTCCTGGAACCAAAAATAGCAGAAAATAGGCAGGTGGCACTATGTCTCTTGTTAATAGGTTAGTCCAAGAAATCATATGAAAAGTACTTCAAAGTGTGGACAAAACATAAGAAAGTAGATAAAACCAAGCATGGAACATCAAAAATTATAGATACATTTGCAATGTATCACTAGGTCAGCGCGGGAAATGAAATGGGCCGGCCCAGTGATGCTCAGTGGCACAGAGGGCGGCTGACAGGTTGGTCCTGCTTGTCAGCGATATTTAAAACCCGAAACGGTATCGAGCGATCTGGGCCACCGATTAGAACATGGATCAACGGATCATGGTTGTCGTCGACGACGGACTCGTCGCCAGCGAGACTAAACCCTAAACGGACAGTGGGGGTCTACTGGGGACGTACCAGGGCTCCAGCTAGTGCGGCGAGGCGGGCAATCGAACTGGACGGCGACGGCGGGCTCAGGTGAGGTCGCGGCAGGGGCTGAGGTGGATGAAATCGACGGGGACTTATCCTCCTCTACAGCGGCTACCTCCGGTGCAATTGTGACGAACGGCGGCTCGAGCGGCTCCGGCGAGAGGTGGGGAAGGACTGGGAGTGAGAGGGGAGTCGAATGGTGTGGTGATTGAGGCTGGGGAAGGCCTCCTTATATAGGCTCGAGGAGGAGACCGAGGGGACGACGACGAGCTCGTCGGTGACGACGGCACAGTGGGCTATCGGCGTGGGTGAGGTAGGCGGACGGTGGGTGGTTCCCTGGCGGTCAGCTATGGCACAATGGCGTGGCTAGGGGCGGTGGCATTTGGTCGGGAGCGTCACGCGCTCTGGGAGACAGAGGCGGTGCTCGATGGTGATCACGGCGATTGTGGGTCACGCGACGGTGCACGCTCGTGTCTGGTGGGTTGCTGGGGTCGAGACGGAGCAGCGTGCGCGGTATGGGGTCAAGGCGCGGTCTGCTGCATGCTGGTGGCAATCGCGCTCTGGCGTGCTCTAGCTTGCTCGCAGAGGAAAAGGGCGACGCTGCTGGGGAGTGGTCCAGGGGCTGGGTTTGATCGAGGGGTGGACCGTGGGCGGCGGTACGGTTGGGCGGAGCTACTGGGCATGCTGGTTTAGCGCGGCGCGGTCCCTAGCATGCTGCCCGCGTCTGGCCGGCGATGACCTCATTTGGGTGGCGCACCACTGCTGCAACGGCTAAGGGGGAAGCCGGTTGGGGATTTGGTTGGACTCAGGGGGGACAGAGGAGAGTAGAGAGGGTGCAATGGGGGACAAAGGTTTAACTTAGCAACAGTAATAGTTAGGGAGATGATCTGCGCCTGCCACCTGTTCGACACAATGGCCGCAAGAACAAAATGTTTGAATTTTGAGCTGATTTTTGGTGGAGTGTTGTAACTTATGCTTAAGCATCTAGTTGTTCTTGGGTTTTTGAAATGGAGTTCATTTGAGTGATCTTTGAATTAATGGGATCTATACATATGAACTACATTCAATTTTCAAATGTCATTTAAATTTAGTGTTTGAAAGTTTTTGGGATGAAACAAAGTGGGCCTTGGTACATCACTACTTGTACTAGCAAGGGGTGCAAAGATCCACAATTGTCTCTGTTAGGATTTGAGTGCTAGGAATGCCCAAGGTAGGCTAGGTGATTAAAATGGCAAAAGTGACCATTTGCTTTATTTTATTCTTTTTGATTTCTTATTCTTTGGGATTTGTTTGGGGATGATCTAGATGATGTTTAATTCACCTTAGAATCATTTTACAACCAATGGATCACTCAAACATGGCAATTCAAAACAACTCCTAATTTAAATGCACACACATATGAATGCTTAGTTATTTTAAATGGAAAAGTTTTTGTTAACCCTAAATTGGGTAGATTTGATCTTGATCACTTGGATTAAGTTTTGGGATGTTACAAACCTTCCCCCCTTAAAAAAAATCTCGTCCCGAGATTTATGAAAGAAAACTAGGAACTAAAGAGATCAGGAAACTCTGTCCTAATGTAATCTTCTCGCTCCCAAGTGACTTGTTCTTCGATATGGTTGCTCCATTGAATCTTGAGAAATTTGATACTCCGGGTCCTGGTGGTTCTATAAGCTTCTTCAAAGATACGGATGGGCACCTCACGATACATCAGATCCTTGTTGATATCAATGGCTCGGTGATCGATGTTCTTGAAAACTTCGGTCTTCTCCGGCACTTCTAGGCATTTGAGAAGTAACGAGATATGGAACACATTGTGGATGGCTGACATCTCTTCTGGCAGTTCTAGTTGATACGATACTTCTCCTCGGCGATTTATAATCTTGAAGGGTCCGATATATCTGGGGCCTAACTTTCCTTTCAGACTAAAGCGTTGCGTTCCCTTCAATGGCGAAACCTTGAGATACACAAAATCTCTGACATCGAAAGTCAGGTCTCTCCTTCTCTTGTCAGCATAACTCTTTTGTCTGGATTGGGCGGTCTTGAGGTGCTCACAGACTTTGTCAACCTTTTCTTCGGCTTCTCGGAGAATGTCAGGTCCAAAAATCTGGCTCTCTCCTACTTGTGACCAATTCAAAGGGGTGCGACACTTTCTTCCGTATAGGAACTCAAATGGTGCCATTTGCAGACTGACTTGATAACTATTGTTTTATGAGAATTCTGCGAAAGGCAAGCAGTCTTCCCATTTTGATCCATACTCTAACATACAGGATCTCAACATATCCTCTAGGATTTGGTTGACTCTTTCAGTCTGTCCATCAGTTTGCGGGTGATAAGCGGTGCTGAAATTCAACTTGGTTCCTAATCCCTCTTGGACTTTCTGCCAAAATCTCGAGGTAAATTGGGTTCCCGATCTAATACTATGGTCTTGGGAGTTCCATGCAGACTAAAAATTCTAGCAATGTATAACTCTACTAGCTTCGAACTCTGGTATGTAGTCTTGATAGGTATAAAATGAGCTACCTTGGACAGTCTATCAACGATGACCCAGATTGAGTCATTTCCCCTACTAGAAGTAGGCAAACCGGTGATAAAGTCCATTCCAACGGAATCCCATTTCCATTCTGGAATCTGCAATGGTTGCAACAAACCTACGGGTCTCTGATGCTCTGATTTGACTCTTTGACAGATGTCACACTTGGCGATGTAGCTTCCGATTTATCTCTTCATCTTGTGCCACCAAAATTTCTCATTCAAATCTTGATACATCTTCGTTCCTCTGGGGTGGATAGAATAAAGAGTATCATGACCTTCCTGCATGATAACTTGCTTTACCTCCGAATCTGTTGGCACACAGATACGTCCTTTGTACCATAGAACTCCTTCTTCGTCTTCGATGAATCCAGGTACCTTTCCTGTACCAATACGACGTTTGATTCCATCAATACTTTCATTTCCCTTTTGGGCTTCCTTGATTTGGCTAATCAAAGTGGCTTGAAGTTCAATGCTAGCTAAAAATACTTTGCTAACTATCTCAGTTCTAAACTGCTCCAACTCCTCATACAAACTGGGTTGCTTCTCCTTGGTCATGGTGTTTAGCCTGCAGGACAATCTACTAAGAGCATTTGCTACCACATTGGCTTTGCCTGGGTGATAGTGAATGTCAAGGTCATAATCCTTGATTAACTCTATCCATCTCCTTTGCCTCATATTCAGCTCCTTCTGAGTGAAAATATACTTCAAGCTCTTGTGATCTGAGTAAATCTCACAGCAATTACCCATAAGATAATGACGCCACGTCTTCAATGCCAAAACTACGGCTGCTAATTCCAGATCATGGGTCGGATAGTTCTGCTCATGCTGCTTCAGTTGTCGAGACAGATACGCGGTAACTTTGCCTTCTTGCATCAATACACATCCGAGACCAATCTTGGATGCATCACAATACACGTCAAACAGCTTCTTGATATCTGGCATGATTAATATTGGGGCTGAAATCAATCTCTTCTTCAGTTCTTGGAAACTGGCTTCGCATTTGTTGGTCCATTCAAACTTCTTGTCCTTCTTCAACAATTGGGTCATGGGTCTGGCGATGCTCGAAAATCCTTCTACGAACTTGCGGTAATATCCCGCCAATCCGAGAAATGCACGGACTTGGGTTTGAGTGCTTGGGGCTTCCCATTCTTCGACATCTTTAATTTTGGCAGGATCAACAGAGACTCCTCTGGCAGACACAATATGTCCTAGGAATCCTACTTCTTTCAGCCAAAACTCACATTTTCTGAACTTGGCATATAACCGATGCTCTCTCAGGGTTTCTAGGATGATTCTCAGATGTTGCTCATGCTCTTCTTCTGACTTGGAGTAGATAAGGATATCGTCGATAAACACAATGACAAACTTATCTAGGAAATTCATAAAGATCTTATTCATGAGATTCATGAAATAAGTAGGGGCATTGGTTAATCCAAAAGACATAACTGTATACTCGTATAAACCATAACGAGTAGTAAAGGCAGTCTTCGGAATATCCGTTGCACGAATCTTAAGTTGGTGATAACCAGTCCTAAGATCAATCTTTGAGAATACCTGGGCACTAGTGAACTGATCAAATAGATCCTCTATCTTTGGCAAAGGGTACTTGTTTTTGATGGTGACGCCATTCAGCTTCCTGTAATCTATGCACAAACGGTTGCCTCCATCTTTCTTGTCGACGAATAACACTGGTGATCTCCATGGCGATGCGCTTGGTTGAATCAAGCATGTTGCTAACATAGCATCCAACTGCTTCTTCAACTCTACTAACTCTGAGGGGTTCATGCTATAGGGTCTCTAGGCTATGGGTTCGGTTCCGGGGATTAGTTCAATAATGAACTCAATATCCCTATCCGGGGGCATACTTGGCAATTCATCTGGGAATACGTCGGGGTATTCACAGACTACTCTGACTTGGTCTATGGTGGGTAGGGCTAGACTCTTGTTGCATTTGAATTGACGGGGTAAGGTTTCAGATACATGCTCTACTGTTACTCCAGAGCTACTGGTCATGGTGATGGCTTTCTTAGCACAGTCTATCAGTCCTTTATGCTTTGACATCCAATCCATACGTAGTACTACTTCCAATCCTTTGGTTCCAAGTACTATTAGATTAGCATAAAAATCTATCCCATGTATTCTAATAGGCACAACTTTGCAAATTTTTCTAGCTTTTGTAGTGGAACCGGGAATTTGAACTATCATGACATGCTTCAAGTTGGTTGGGTGGATCTTACTAGTGCATGCAAATTCTTCGGTGACAAATGAGTGTGATGCTCCAGAATCAAACAACACTCTTGCTAAAACTGAGTTAACAGAAAACATACCCAGCACTACATCTGGTGCTTCTTGGGCTTCTTTGGCGTTCATGTGGAAGAGACGGCCGTTGCAGTTGTGAGGGTTCCCTGGGGCGAATCTTCTTCCTGGTTGAACACGACGCTGATGTTGAGCTGGGGCATTCACATTGGTAGTGGCGGCAGTCTTCTTGGGGCATTCACATTGGCAGTGGTGGCAGTCTTCTTGGGGCACTCATTGGAATAGTGACCCTTCACTCTACACTCGAAACAAGTGATCTGAGACTTGTCTTTAGCTGCGATGGGCATAGAATTGCTTCCAGTTCTAGGTGCATTCCCTGTAGACAGGTTGGGACGATACTTATGGTGACTGGTGGATCCAGCTTGGTGCATCATACGACGTTTGCGGTTGTCATTTGCCTAGTTAATCTTCCCTTCCATCTGAATGGCAGAGTCGACTAGCTCTTTGATATCCTCGAAGAAGATGTTGATGAGGACAGTCTGCGTCTCATCATGCAGTGCGTTCAGGAATCTCTGCTTCTTCTTGGCCTCCGTGTTGATCTCATCAGGTGCATACCTTGCTAAGGACAGGAATCTATCACGATACTCCACTACAGTCATTCTGCCTTGCTGATACGTCCATTTTGCATCACTATTCTATGTCCTAATTCACTGTTATTCATTGATATATTTCGTATTGAGAGGTGATACTTATGTTATTTCATCGGTTTTTGCATGGTTGATGACTTTTGGAGCATGGACTACTGCAGTCAGGATTCTAGTGGAAAAGTTGCTGTTTGGAGGCAAAATTCGCGAAGATCAGAAAATCCGGGAAAATATACGGAAAATCCTATTTTTCCAGAAGACGAAGGAAGCCAGAAGGGGGGCTGGAGATGGGCCACAGGGGGCCCACACCACCCCCTGGCGCGGGCCAGCCCAGGCCACGCCACCAGGTGGTGTGGCTGCCCTAGTCCACCCCTGGCACTCCCCTCTGGTGTATATTATCCTCCCGAAACCCTAAGACTCGGGGAGCAACCACAGAAAGATTCCGCCGCTTCTGCGGGGCGGAAAACACCGAGAGAGAAAGATCTCTCCAGCAGACAGATTTCTGCCGGGGGAATTCCTTCCCGGAGAGGGGAGATCATCGCCATCAACACCACCATCAAGCTGGACTTCATCGGGATCATCATCATCATCACCACCATCATCACCATCAGCACCCTCATCACCATCTCCATATTACTGTAACAATTGCGTTGAATCTTGCATAGTTCATAGGGAAAACTTTCCCGGTGTTGATTACTCTTTGTAGTTGATGCTATTGACTGAACCATTGAATTATTGTTTATGTTCAGATTGTTATACATCATTATTCCATCTCTGATCATGATCCATATGATGTCTTGTGAGTAGTTCGTTTTGTTCTTGAGGACAAGGGAGAAGTCATGTTGTTAGTAGTGGAGTTGTGTTGAGAAAGATTCAATAGTTTGATATTTAAGTTGTGGTGTACTTCTTCTAGTGGTGTCATGTGAACGTCGACTACATGAAACTTCACCTATATGGGCCTAGGGGAATGCATTGTGTATTTGGCTACTAATCATAGGGGTTGCCGGAGTGACAGAAACCTGAACCCCCGTTAGGAAACCATTGCACAAGGGACGTAAGGGTCTTAGAGTTTAAAGTTGTGGTTAGGTTTCTACCTTAATTACTTTCTTTTACTTACGGGTGTTTGCAAGGGGTATAATCACAAGTATGTATTAGTCCTAGGAAGGTTGGTACATTAGCACAGGTTCACCCACACAACACTTAGCAAGCTAAAGAAGATTAATCAACTATACGAAGCGAAAGCACTTGACAGTCTTCCCATGTGTCCTCGAGAACGTTTGGTCATCTCAAGTAATACAACTGGCTTGTCCTTTGCTTCATAAAGGATTGGGCCACTTGCTGCATTTATTCCTACTGTCATTTATTTACTCGTACTTTGTTTACTTGCTTTATCAAAAAAACCCTAAAAATCCGTTTGCCAAGTATTTGTAGAGAATTCCTGATCCATACCACTAGCCAGCACCTTCTGCTTCTCGTTGGGTTCGACACTCTTACTTATCGAAAATATTGCGATACACCCCCTATACTTGTGGGTCATCACTTGCTTTAACTCTCTGAATTCATCCCTCATTCTGGTGACTAGGCTCTGCGGCACGTGGGTGCGGCTGAACTTGATTTTGAAGGCTTCCCATGTCATCAGTTGACCATGGTTCATCAGGTGGATGCTATTCCACCAGGCTCTTGCGTCTCCTGCCAAGTAGTGGGTGGCAAAGAGAACTTTCACGTTGTCATCAACTCTGGCTACTTCCAAATTGTTCTCCATTGTTTGTAACTAGTCATCAGAATCTAATGGGTTCTCCGAAGTGCTAAAGATTAGGGGATTGGTATTCTAGAAGTTTTTCAGCTTGGATCCTTGATGATCCTGATTTCCATGCCCTTGGTTGTTTTGGGACATTTGAGCTATCTGTTGCAGTGTTGCTAAGTTGGCCTGGTGCTCTGCCCTGCTTGCTTCACGGTCTGCAACTAACATTTGCATAATCTACAGCATTGGGTCCTGCGATGAGCTGCTCCCTCCGGGGTTCCCACGAGTCATCTGAAGATTGAGATAGATAAAGGGGTAAGAGGGAAAGTTCTAAGGTTCGTGCTTTTTGTTTCAAAGCTAAAACTTTGAGCTTGACTCAGATTTTGCAATTAACTTCATTTCATTCATTCAAACAAGCACATGATACAAACACACACCACACATCAAAGGAAAACAGATGGTTTTAAGAACCATTCTGCAAGCTACGATACAATGGGACGGATACTCCTCATGCTATGATACTGCTCTAGTGCATCTACTCATCATCGATGAAGTCGGAGTCTTCATCGTCGGTGTAGAAGTCCACGGCATCTTCCTCCAGAAAGTCATCATCATTGCTGAGGTAAGTGTCCAGATCTCCCTGGATATCTTCACCTTCCTCTTCTTATTCCTTTGCTGCAAGCTGAGCTTCTTGCTCCTTGATGGTCTTCTCGAGGTCGGCCACCTTCTTGTGAAGACGGTCGATGGTGCGATCCTTCTTTTCGCGATAGCGGCGAAGAGACTGACGGTCCTTAACAAGCAGTGAGAAAGTTTGGGCCTTCTGGGCGGCAATGGTAAGGTTGTGGTTGGCGAACTCCCTAGCATTGTCCAATTCCTTCTGGCGGTCGTACAGCAGGAAGTCAAGGTTCTCCACTTGACGCTTCAACTCCGGTGACTTGGCATCTCCATTGGCATTCCCATGAAGTCACGCCTTGCATAGTGAACAAAGCGGGTTCCTTGGATTTGGTTGACACTCAGGGCACACAGACGTGCGAGGGCTTCATGCATTGCCCTGGCTAATCCATCTAGCTAGTTGTTCTCTCTTACGGAGAACTGGATTCTCCCGGACGTTGGTGCTTCTATACTTCCTCGAAGATCACCGGTGACTAGCCATTGTAAATCACCTCCTGGGGGTCCAGGAAGTTGAGGTCCAAGAAACTCCGGATGTGGGCGTCCGAATAGCTCAGACAGTGAATCTAGATACCTCTCGAAGATCAGTTGGCCTCCGTTGCCCAACTGGTAGAACTTGATGAACTGGGTCTCCATCTACAAGAATTAAGGATGAGGAAGTTAGTGAAGTGATCAAGTGTGTCAAATTTTATGTAGTACTGTAAGAATTTGAGGAACATGAATTTTGAGAAAGAATGAATTCCCAAGGGTAAGAGAGGAAATAGTTTTTCATAAATACTCACTTTGGTTTTGAAATTAAGTTTTTGTTCGGATGTCCATTCTAACTAGGGTCTCCTATGGTCAGGATGGTTCTGATACCAACTTGTCAACACCCGGATTTTTAATTCCAGATGCATGTTATGTCATACATCGCAATCCCAGGATTGCCATTTTTGCGAGACATAACAGATTGGATATCACAGTACTTCATCCATTACAAACCATAATAAGGTCTTACACGAATA
Organism: Avena eriantha; assembly: GCA_910589775.1. Taxonomy (NCBI): domain Eukaryota; kingdom Viridiplantae; phylum Streptophyta; class Magnoliopsida; order Poales; family Poaceae; genus Avena; species Avena eriantha. Next base: position 226,862,556 of record OU342744.1, read on the forward strand.
AAGGATCTCATGATCCAGTCTTAATACAATAAGCAGCGGAATAAATAATAAGCATAGCGGTGGGGTCCATCTTCATTGGCACAGGCAATGCTGATGATGGAAGATAGTCCTAGTTATCATAGCCGTCCTGTTGTCCTTCATCTTGGTAGTCTCCTTCATAGTCTGGCCATAGGAATAGCCAGGGACAAAAGCCAAGAGTACTCTTCAAGTACTCGCAAACTATCACTAACAAGTAAGGTAGAGCTAGTGGGAAAAGCTAACTCCATGTTTATTTGTAAAGTTAAGTTTGAAACCTAAGCTGAGTTCAGAAACAAAGAAAGATAAAATAAAATTCTAGAATCACTTAAGTTGGGAAGCTAGTGTCATTGTCACAACCCTGTTGTGGTCAAGTCAAGATTCATCGTTTATTTCATAAGTCATTTTTAAAACATCTGACAACGGAACAGTATGGCCACTCCAACTGTCCATAACCACGGACGCGGCTATTCGAATAGTTTGACACTCTGCAGAGGTGGTACACTTTCACCACAAGATTCGATACATCTGTCAGGGATAACCCGGAATCATAACACTTAGTATGCAGATAATCAAACATAACCTTTCCTTTACACACCCAGGTATAAGCACCTCTCCTATGAGCATGGCCTCCCAACCATGACCATCTGTCATCTTGGGCACTGCATAGGTGGACAACATTGAGAGGTAGCCTCAGCTCAAACCTCTCCCGCGAGGGAACTAATACTAATACATATAAACTTCCGGCTAAGCCTTACCCAATTCAGGTTTTGTGGTTGTACGGTAAAATCGTTATGGTATCGCATCCGAACCCAACCATCAGTTTTGTAAAAGGGTCAACGCTCTTGCCTCAACGTTTTCATCATCATAAACCATTTGTGTTTCTCAATACATGTCAAATCATCTCAATAGAATGACTCATCATTCCAAGGTTTTCACAATTCATTTTCACCAAGTACTCCCATCTAAAGTGACTCAAGTTTTAGTTTAGCTCTAAACTACTAAGTTCAGAGTGTTCACTAATAGGGGATGCTAAGATCAATCTCATGCCATAGAATGACATCTAAGGTTATCTAGATAGGTCAAGTTTTATACTTTTTATGCTACCTTCAAACAAGTAAAGGACTTTAATAAAGTAAAGAAAGTAAAAGCTTGGAAATAAAACTTGGGGTAGGTACTAGTCAAAGTGGTATAACCAAAGCATGCCTAATGCATCTTGCTTAGGTTATCTAGCTTAATTCTAGCTTGCTAACAATATCTTGCCTTGGTTGGTGTAGTGGTTGAAGTTTTCTTCCTCCTCTTCTTGATAGAACTCCTCCTCCGCGAAAGCTTGGTCAGTACTATCGTCTATAAATACATACGGGATACACAATCACCAAACAGTACTTAACTAGTCTACTTAGCACACTAAGGCACACATTTGATGATCTATTATCATCACAAGCATCACAAGGTTTTATTAACTAGCTTCATTCTTTTTATTTGAGAAAAGTAATTTCTACTCATTGAAATTAACTAAGATTTAATATTCTCTAATTAAAATATGGGATCATATGGACACATGTCATCACCACATATTCTAACATATGGGAATGTGATTTAAAGGTTGGATCATATTTTAATAAGTTTAAGTTTAATATTTAATGATTTAAAGTGACTAGAAATTCCTATATAGCACTAATTTGGTACTAGTCCAACATCACTGCATGTATACCTTAATATTATTACATATTCAGATAGTGATTTTTGAGAGTTGGAATCAACTCAAAAGCTATTTTGGTTGAATTCAAGAAAATGTTTGAATGTGCAAATGCTTCTGTCTTGTTATTTTTACTAGGAGAGATCTCTAACTCTAAAAGATTTAAATCCAACGGGCTTGGATAGATCTTTTTAGAAGCTTTCCAACAAAATTGGAATCACTCAATTTGGTTCAGTAAATCTTCCTGAGTTGATTTTTAAACTAAGGGACAGAATTGAGTTTAAACCTAAATAGAAAAATCCTAATTTGAATTGCTGGGTCATCGCGGGAAATGAAATGGGCCGGCCCAGTGATGCTCAGTGGCGTAGAGGGCGGCTGACAGGTTGGTCCCGCTTGTAAGCGACATTTCAAACCCGAAATGGTATCGAGCGATCTGAGCAACACGATTAGAACGTGGATCAACGGCTCACAGTCATCGTCGACGACGGACTCGTCGCCGGCGAGACCGAACCCTAAACGGACGGTGGGGGTCTACTGGGGAGGTACCAGGGCTCCAGCTAGTGCGGCGAGGCGGGTGATCGAACTGGACAGCAACGGCGGGCTCAGGCGAGGTCGCAGCAGGGGCTGAGGTGGACGAAATCGACGGGGACTTCTCCTCCTCTGCAGCGGCTACCTCCAGTGCAATTCCGGCGAACGGCGGCTCGAGCGGCTCCGACGAGAGGTGGGGAAGGAGTGAGAGGGGAGTCCAATGGTTTGGTGATTGAGGCTGGGGAAGTCCTCCTAATATAGGCTCGAGGAGGGGACCGAGGGGACGACGACGAGCTCGTAGGTGACGATAGCACAGGGGGCTATCGGTGTGGGTGAGGTAGGCAGACGGTGGGCGGTTCCCTGGCGGTCAGCTACAACGCAATGGCGTGGCTAGGGGCGGTGGCATTTGGTCGGGAGCGTCGCACGCTCTGGGAGACAAAGGCGGTGCTCGATGGTGATCACTGCACGGCCGTGTCTGGTGGGTTGCTGGGGTCGAGGTGGAGCGGCATGCATGGTATGGGGTCAAGGCGCGGTCTACTGCGTGCTGGCGGCAATCGTGCTCTGGCGCGCTCTGGCTTGCTCACAGAGGAAAAGGGCCGCGCTGTTGGGGAGTGGTCCAGGGGCTGGGGTTGATCGAGGGGTGGACCGTGGGCGGCGGTAGGGTTGGGCGGAGCTAGTGGGCACGCTGGTTTGGCGCGGCGCGGTCCCTGGCGTGCTGCCCGCGTCTGGCCGGGGATGACCTCATTTGGGCAGCGCGCCACTGCTGCAACAGCTAAGGGGGAAGCTGGTTGGAAACTTGGTTGGACTCAGGGAGACAGAGGAGAGTAGAGAGGGTGCAATGGGGGACAAAGGTTTAACTTAGGAACAGTAATAGTTAGGCAGATGATCTCTGTCTGCCACCTGTTCGACACAATGGCTGCAAGAACAAAATGTTTGAATTTTGAGCTGATTTTTGGTGGAGTGTTGTAACTTATGCTTAAGCTTCTAGGTGTGATTGGGTTTTTGAAATGGAGTTCATTTGAGTGGTTTTTGAATTATTGGGATCTATACATATGAACTACATTCAATTTTCAAATGTCATTTAAATTTAGTGTTTGAAAGTTTTTGGGATGAAACAAAGTGGGCCTTGGTACATCACTACTTGTACTAGCAAGGGGGCAAAGATCCACAATTGTCTCTGTTAGGATTTGAGTGCTAGGAATGCCCAAAGTAGGCTAGGTGATTAAAATGGCAAAAGTGACCATTTGCTTTATTTTATTCTTTTTGATTTCTTTTTCTTTGGGATTTGTTTGGGGATGATCTAGATGATGTTTAATTCACCATAGAATCATTTTAGAACCAATGGATCACTCAAACATGGCAATTCAAAACAACTAATTTAAATGCACACACATATTTTAAATGGAAAAGTTTTTGTTAACCCTAAATTGGGTAGATTTGATCTTGATCACTTGGATTAAGTTTTGGAATGTTACAGAAGTCCAAGGACATATTGCCATATTGCTGATCATCAGGCAAGCCACCTTCTTGCTCATAAGCCTTGTCCTACTATTTTACTTATGCAAGCTTTATCTTCTGTTTATTAAAACTGCACTCTTTTACTATATGTTGATGTATATATGGTAGTGGTTTGGCTCCTCCGAACTATTACACTTTTGTACTATCAAGTACAACCCCCTTGATGATACCTACTTGTCCGTACTGGAATAGATGGTGTAATACGCCATACCCCTTTTTGGAGACCCTGTTTTAGCCAAAGAAAAGCTAGAGGATGGGAAGACCCTCGGAAAAGTTTTACCAAATGTTTTATGATAAAACCTTGGTGAGGTGGGACCTCCCAAGATATGTTGAGAAAGAAAAAGGTTTTGCTTTACAAAATGCTGAAGGAAAGATGGAGGAAAAAGGTTAACAAAAATGCACCTGGTTCTTTGCAGTTTTGCTAGAACAATTAACCTTGTGCAACCACATTACTCTGGAATGGGATAGGGCTGGATTTGATGTTTGTCTATTCTGGTATAAGTTGCCTCACAACTACTAAAGGGGATCGCGATCCCCGGAGGTTGGGCCTTCTCCCTTAAAGGTTCCTGTAAAAGTCAGGAGTTCGATCGCGTCAAGTCAGGAGTTCGATCGCGTCAAGTCAGAACCTTTGTTCATCAGTCTACTATAGCAAGAATCCCGTTGAAACCAAAAGTCGATCACCGAAGGATCCTCAATATCCACAAGAAACCACCCGATAAGTCAACCAAGACAAGAAGTGAAGACCTAACTACGCTGACCTCCGGTATATTAGACCTTCTAACCACCTTAGCAGACTAACTATTCTAGTCGACCCTACCCAACCCAATGGGAAGTTCCTCACCAGAAGGACAAAATAATCCATAAACCCGAAGACGAGGATGCATGAAGACAACGAGTCCACTCCACCCTCAAGCAGAAGCAACGCAAGAGATTCGAGTGAAGACCTCTTCTCCGACGCTGACCGCTTCAACCCGGACTAACTACTAGCAAGAAGAGACATAAACCGCTAACTTGTGCTGAGCTAACTCCTTAAAGCTTCATTAAGAAACCACCCCCGATAATGCTTAAGCGATAAGACGTCACTCGAAGACCCTAGCTCAAGACTCTGGGAAGATACAGCCTTCCGCTAACTTCAGGTCAGCACCCCCAGACAAAAGATCTGCACCACTCCTAAAGCACCTTATTGAAGCTCTAAGGTGGAAAGACTGCGTCCGAATAGCTCACCAGACTATCTACATGAGGACACTTCAGAAAGACCACCAGATTTGATGCCTTCTCACCAAACAACCTGTGGGATATCCGATGAGAAACTAACTGTAGAATCCTACGAATCCCCCTCCTACTTTAGCTAAAACCTATCCGAAGGACCACATGACCGCCAACCGTTCAGTTCCAATCGTTTAGAGGACGTGAGACTCCAGAGACTCCAAAAGGCTAAGAACAAATAATAATAGTATATAAGCCCCATAAAGCATAGCTTCACGGACGTCATCAGAAGATTCCAACTCTAAGAGAAAGAGGGACGAAATTCTTCAAAACATCAATCTACGACTCCAAGAAGGAAGGACTTTGTCAACTCTCCGATCTACCCCAAGTTAATCCTAAGGGGGAAACACTACGTCTTTCCCACCAAAATAGAGTAACCCTTCACTAGAAGCAAACCCAGGAGTATCGACCGTAAAATCTTTAATTAGGATATGCTACGCCCCTAAAGAAGAGCCGTGGACCCTCAGAAAAAGGTACACCAAGCCGTAGATTCTATCCTCCGATGAGTACTCGGTGAAGTTCAGAATCGAGGTGGTCTGCCTAGCCTAAGCCCTCGAGGTATCGAGTCCTGAAGGAATATAAGATCATTCATCGCAATCAAGACAAGACTCTGCTCCACTCTCCATGCGTACCAGAAGACTGAAGCTCAACTTCATCGATGTAGTCACCACTTCCAAAGACAGAGTCTGTAATATAGTACGCTCGAAACCAGTAGCGCTACCCTTGACTCGAAAATCCCATAACCCTACTCTCCTGAATCTCGGGATGAGATTCTTTTAAGGGGGAAAGGTCTGTAACATCCCAATTTCAGCAACCCTGATTAGTTGTCTAGAATGCAAAAATCAGGGGGAACAAAAAAAAATTCTGGTCTAGTGATGAAGTGTTTGTCTATTGTTTGACTGTGTTTATGCTTATGATTGTGTATTAGAAGATATACTCCTTAACTCAACATCAGTTTTCAAAAAGCTATTTAACAAAACTATCCTAGCTCATTTTATATATTCTCAAATGTTCTGGCATTTCAAAACATGAGCCAAGATGCTTAAGTAACCAAAACTATTTTTGTAGCTTCTATTGACAAAACTATGGAGAGATATATAATATAATCTCCTTATGTTTTCAAGACAGAACCTTCAACTACTCCTACCTCTAGGATTCTCAAAACGTTGTATAAAACTTTTGAATTCTACTCTTAGTAGGGATACCAAAGACTCTTACCTTACTCAAACTCCAACCTTTCAAAATTTCCCATCCTTACCTCAAGTTAAGCTTGATGGCAACCCTAGTAGTAGGTGTAGGGGATCGGTGCGGAAAACAAAAAAATTCCTACGTTGAACCCCAGAAACTTGCCTAGGATCTATCTATGTAGTAATGCGGTAACGGCCAGAGCGTAGAGAATACATACCCTTGTAGACCGTACGCGGTTAACGTTCCACGGGGAACGTGGTTGATGTAGTCGTACTCGAAGCCGACCTCAAGGTCGCGAAGCTCCTCGCAGGTCACCCCTTGCTCCTTCTTGATCTTCATCGTGCAATAGCTCCGGCTCACGACATTTAAGCGCCCCAAGTGTTGCGCCTCGTGTCTTCGTACACATCCGGTGCACGATGAGACCTCCGGCTCCCCGATCCCGCCGGGAGTGCAGAAGTTGATATCCGGCTAGGAATCCCTACAGCGCAACGGCATACTGCAGGTGTGCCTTGATCGCACAGTCCAGACTTGGGGCCATGGTCATGAGGTATAGAGAGGGAGAGAGAAGGAGAAAGTCAACCAAAGGACTTCTCCAATTGTTGGTGTGTTTAATCCCACCCATGGGCACCCCTTTATATAGGGGGAGGGGGTGTGCCCTCCCCTTTGGGTTTCCCATGTGGGACTATTCAAGGGAGAGAGGGGGAGGCGCATGGGCCTTCATGGGCCGCCGGCCAGGAGTGGCCCCACCCCGCGCATAGCCCTAGGCTGGCCAGGTGGGCCCCCTTGAGTCGCCTGGGCCTTGCCCCTTGGCCCTTCCCTCCTCTGGTTTTCCCTCATGGGCCCTATTTCCCTAGGAAGTTTGGCCCATTAGTGGAATAACCCTTCAAATTAGATTTTAATATTATATTTAATATTAATAACACTAATTAATATGTAAATACATATTACAAAACCTGATTCAACCCGAAACACCTTTCGGTTCCCTTTCGATTTCCTCCGAACGACTTTGGATCTTTCCCGGAATGATTCTGGTCCTTTATTCTTTCTCCGAACAACTTCGGATCTCTCTGCGGAACAATTCCGGCTTACTCTCTTTCTCTACTTTGATTCCGTCTTACGAATGATCGCTCTCATCGTACCCTTAAGTGTATCCTCTCACGGCTCGGGAATGCTCTAGACATGATCTGTATCAATGATCAACAGAGGGACCAGGGATATCCATGTGACCCCTATGCATTCTTGATGACAATGTCGTTTGAACCGTCTTGTTGGGGATATACTTTTCGGGTATCCTCACAGTTCCTCACTGACCAGGGTGGCCCACTTCGGGTTAGAGCTTTGCTTCACGGGCGGCCCAGTCAGGGAGAAAGACGGAGTCCAATCTGGCTACGGGAAGGCCCAGAAGACTTACCGACTTAGGCCTGTAATGTTACATGTAGTTCAAGTTGTACTCTGTAACCAACGCTTAGTCGTAGCCGGATTGATCTCTCTTGTAAACCCTAGGCCGGATATCTATATAAGCCGTCCTAGGGAGAGCCTTTAGGGCACACCTCAATAGTCTACAATCTCAACTTGCACAAGCGATACCATTGTAACCCATATTCCGGCTCTGTCATATTACTGGATTGCTAGCAGGAGTAGGATCCGTCCAAAGCCGGCGGATTCGAACATGGGTACACTTGTGTGCTCACCATCCCAGAATACCGTACGTCTCACACCCCTCTCTTCCGCACGCCTCGAGGACCCCCTCCTAGCGTACTTGTCCTCAATCCGACGACAGTTGGCGCCCACCGTGGGGCAAGTGAGCTTCGGATCTGGGTTCCGAGCGGGATCAGCAAAAATCGGAATCGGCAAGACCATCACCGTCGGTCGCATCCTCTACGCCAGTGACATCCCTCTCATCGTTCTCGATGAGACTTGTATTCCGGCTAAAGAGGTCGTGACTCCCTACACAATCATGTCTTTTGGTGAGATCGATGTTTACATCGGTTTTGTTGAACCTGCCCAACCCACCCCAGCGGTGATGATAGAGGCATAAGAATTTTCTGGGTCCCCTTTGTCCGCGGAGGCGGCAGAGTTCCGGATCTCAGAAAACCCTAATCCCACCCAGCCCGCACCAGTTGCGGAGATAGTGGAGAAATCCGAGCCTGAAGAAGACCTAGCGGACCAAGTCGAATCTGGAGTGGATCTCCCTGGAGAAGCCGGATCCCAGATCGACCCACCCGTGGAAGTCAAAATTCAGGAGGAACATATCAATGACACTGATTCCGGCTCTGATGACACTGGGATAGACAGGCCTTTTCTGAGGTACACACTGAGACATATGATACTACAAGGCGAAAGCGCAGATGCCATCCTCGAGACCATCAAAAGTTTTGACATGGCTGATCGCGAAAGCCGTAGGTACCTAGGAGGCACGCGTCGCACTTCATCGGATACGTAGGATCCGGATCCGGCTCTGCCGATGCCAGAGAAAACACCGACTCTGTGCTGGAGGCGATTGGAACAAACGCCGACGTACCCGCATCCTCGGATGAATCGATGACGTCAGCGGATTTCCAAAAGTTCTCCGTGGAATATGAAGAGGAGTATAACTCCAAAGCTGCAGAAGAAGGAGAAGCCATGGATGAAGGATCCGGGGAACACTCTCCCAAAGCGCAGGATGACATGGACGTCGGAGTTAATCCCGAAGTCCAGATGTCCGAAAGTACCGATCAGAGCTTGACTTCGGGAAACAGACCCAAAGCCGTCTTTGCTACCGGCGCTGCCAAGAAGGCAAAGAAGAGGAACAAGAAGAACAAGACCCCGGCAAAAGACCCTCTGACAGAGGAGGTGATTGCCGAGGAATACGAGGAAGACTCAGATGGAGCACTTATCCCAGAAGAGCCGAAAAAAGAAGCATCGGTGGATGGACACGTGATCACCGACGGTGCGCGTAAACTCATCGATGCTGCATTAACCACACCTATCCCTACAGCCGCAGAACTTACTGCGAATGAGCTGGACGAAAGGGCGCAGGCCCTAGAAGCGCGTCGTCAACAACTCCTCGATGAAGCCAAGAACATTGAGGTGGAGAAGAAATGCATGTCAAACAAGGACTACATGTCTAGGTTACATCAGAAGACGCGGAAGTGTCACACAGATGACGACCAATTCCCACGTGTCTGTGTCGTCCTTTTTGGAGATGAGATAGGGAAGCCACGGAAAGATAGCAATAGAGATTGGGTTTACCCAACCCCAGTATAGAATACCGTGGCAGCCCGAGAAATCATATCGGCTAATCCAGGACTGGAGGAGATCCGTTTGGGTATCAAACTACTCAACAAGGGACTGGAGCAGCAAAAGGTCGCCCTGTCCGGAAGTCAAAAACTGGTCTCGGATTCTGACCAATGTGGCACAGATCCGGCATGGGCTGGCGTAAGATCCCATTACGTTCCAGAGGCCGAGAAAGATGCCGTTGCTGCACTGAATCCGAAGAACCCTCCCCGACGAGAGTCTAACGATCGAATGGGAAGATAAAGAGAAACGTCGGGAGGATGATCGCCAAAAAATGCCACCTCCTAGACATGCAAGTCGTCCGGCTGAGCCTCACCGTGGTGGGAACGACGGACGAAGGAACGACGGAAACCATGCTGGTACAAGTGGGCAGGGGGCTCGTCATAGTCAAGATCTTCCCCGGAACCAGCATAATAACGCTCCAGACGGAGGCCGACGATCAGCCAGAAACAATTCAGCTGCCCCACCCTCTCCACCAATCAGCCATCACAACGGCTCCCAAGGGGGACAAGGAGGACGACGTGGCGGAGAAGGTGGTGGCAGAAGCCGAAGTCCGGCTCCAAGGCACCGCAGCCACATCCGACATTCGGGACGATCTCTATCCCCGAGCAACACAAGGCATAGGATCAATTCCAACATAGAGGCGCGACGCTATGAAAACGATGACATGTACGTGGGCCCAAAGTGCTTTGGACCACGCATCAGAGCTACAAGATTCCCGGAAGGATTTGCTATCTCAAGGCATATCCAAGCCTACGATGGCATCGCTTGGCCAGATACCTGGCTACAGGATTTTTCCAAGCTTGCTGCATCGCCAAAGGCAGAAACAGCCTGGTCGCAACCCGATATCTCCCGCTTATGCTGTGGAAGACAGCGCGATCATGGCTCAATGAACTTCCGGAGAACACCATCCATAACTGGTATGACATGCAAAGTGCGTTCTTTCGGAATTTCGAAGGCACATATCGGAGGCCATGTTCGGTCGGAGACCTACAGCGTTGCACCCAGAAAGCCGGAGAAACTTGCTGGGATTACCTCGGACGATGGATCGACACTAAGAACTCCTGTGAAGGAGTAAACGATCAAACCGCGATTGAAGCTTTCATCACAGGACTCCCAATTGGTCTATTACGTCATCGCTTGAAGTGTGACAAGGTCACTGATTTGGGAGAGATGATAGAAACAGCGAGCAAGTATGCAGATGCTGACGACGATGCAGAGGGATTACTCAATGTCTTGGTTGTACCTTAGTCAGCAAAGACAAAGAAAGAAGCTCAGAAGCGCAAAAATACCTCGAAAGAAAAACCCAACACGGAAATAGAGTGGTTACTACTGTTTCTGGGTCTGGAGGACGAGGAGGACGCGGCGGAGGCCGCGGGCATGGCCGTGGGACTTCAAGGGTCCAAGGTAGAGGAGAACAACAACCAGGCAAAACCTACTCTTGGGCCGACATTGCCAATAACCCATGTGTGTATCACTTGGACGCCAATGGGGGCTCATCCCACACCAACGCTGAATGTCGTTTTAACGACGACATCAAGAGAGATGATACCGCGGGCTACAAAGCTAAGCGGAAGAAGGGAAACAAGAATGCCGAAAAAGACAAAGAGACCAAGGAAGATTCCGACATGGAGGAAGCTGATGTTTCAAATCCCAAGCCGGAAGGGAAGAAAACTTTTCCCACCAAGAAAAACACTTATGTCACCTTCCTCGGATCTCAACCAGCAAAGGTCAAGAAAGCAGTTCTCCACGAGCTCAATGCGACAATGCCGGCTGTTCCTCAATATCTGGATTGGTCGGAAGTGGCAATCACATTTGACCGCGCTGATCATCCGCCTAAGTTGCATAGGCGAGGAAAATACGCCTTAATCGTTAATCCACTTATTGACGGTTATGGTTTCTCCAAGACCCTCATGGATGGTGGTAGCAGCATCAATATTCTCTATGTCGAAACGCTATGCCGGATGAAGATCTCGGAAACCCAGCTGAACCATAGCTCTGTGATTTTTCACGGAGTTGTCCCAGGAAGACAAGCTAATTCCCTGGGAGAGATTACTTTGGATGTTACCTTTGGAACTCCAAAGAATTATCGGACGGAGGCACTTTCCTTCAAAGTGGTCCCGTTCAAGAGCGCATACCACGCTATATTCGGACGTCCGGCTTACTGGGATTTTATGGCTCGTCCGTGTTACATTTACAATATGATGAAAATTCCAGGTCACAACGGCGTGATCACCATCAGGGGAGACCCGAAGAAAGCGCGAGAGTGCGAGGATGGAAATGGCGCCTTTGCAGAAGCCGTGCTGCACGCCCAGGAGTACCAGGAGATCAAGAAGAGCATAGATCCGTCCGAGATGCCCGCAACGAAGAAGGACATGACAAAGCCAAATCCGGAGTTCAAGGCATCGGAAGAGACGAAGAAAGCACCGTTGAAGGAAGATGACCCCTCCAAGGTGACCCAGATAGGCGTAGGCCTAAGTAGCGCATAGGAAAGCGCGCTCGTCAAGTTCCTCCAAGCAAATCAAGATATCTTCGCATGGCAGCCATCTGACATGATAGGAGTACCTAGGGAACTTGCCGAGTACTCTCTAAATGTAAACCCGAACGCTAAACCCGTCAAACAGTCCCTACGACAGTTTGGCGATGAAAAGCGTAAGGCAATAGCTAAGAAACTAGCACGGCTGGAGTTAGCCGGATTCATAGAAGAGGTCATCCACACTGAGTGGTCGGCCAATCCTGTAATGGTCCCTAAAAAGGACACCACTGATTTAAGGATGTGTGTTGATTATACTACCTTGAACAAGGCTTGTCCAAAAGATCTGTTCGCTCTGCCTAGAATTGATCAAGTCATCGATTCTACGGCAGGCTCGGAACTCCTCTGTTTTCTCGATGCTTATTCTGGTTATCACCAAATCCGGATGAAGGAATCTGACAAAATCAAAACTTCATTCATAACCCCCTTTAGAACCTTCTGTTTTGTTACGATGCCTTTTGGGCTGAAGAACGCAGGAGCTACGTACCAGCGCACGATGCAGCGTTGCCTCCACGACCAACTCGGACGCAATGTACATGCATACGTGGATGATATTGCGGTGATATCCAAAGAGAAGGAAACACTGATTTCCGACTTGGGCGAGACGTTCGCCAATCTACGAAAATACAACATCATGCTTAACCCGAAGAAATGTTTCTTTGGAATACCAGCCAGAAAATTGTTAGGTTTCATCGTGTCTCAAAGAGGCATAGAGGTGAACCGAGACAAAATCAAGGTTATACTCAATATTTCTAGGCCAACTCGCCTGAAGGACGTACAAAGATTAACTGGTTGCATTGCGGCGGTCAGTCGATTTGTAAGCCGGCTAGGTGAAAGAGCCGCACCATTATATAAACTCCTGAAAAAGACCAAGGATTTTGTATGGACTGACGAAGCTGAAGCTGCACTACAAGATCTGAAGAGAGTACTCTCATCTGCTCCTATCCTCGCAGCGCCGGAACCTCGGGAACAGATGTTACTTTACATTGCTGCGACAAATAAAGTCGTCAGTATCGTCATGGTGGTGGAGAGACCAGAGGAAAATCAGGAAGACCTGGTGCAGCGTCCGACTTACTTTGTCAGCGAGGTTCTGACAGAGTCCAAATAGCGGTATCCGCATTATCAAAAGTTGGCTTACGGTGTTTTTTCTAGCATCTCGTAAGCTACGACATTATTTTCAGGAGCATCCAATTACCGTGGTGAGCAAAGCTCCCATGAGAGATATAATCAACAATAATGACACCACAGGACGTGTCGCCAAATGGGGCATAGAGCTTTCAGCTTTCGATATTGAGTATAAACCCCGGACAGCAATCAAATCCTAGATCCTTGTTGACTTTGTCGCTGATTGGACAGAGACGAAGGAGAACATGACCCTCCCTGAGTCGGAATATTGGACCCTCTTTTTCGATGGGTCTAAGGCTCGAGGGGGCTCAGGGGCTGGCGTGGTGCTCAAATCATCCCAAGGAGATAAACTTTTATACGTGTTGCAGATCCACTTCACAGCGACAAACAACATTGCCGAGTATGAAGCACTGCTGCATGGAATCCGGATTGCTAAGGATATTGGCATCCGATGTTTGATGTGTTACGGAGATTCGGATCTTTTTGCTCAGCAAGTGTCGGATATTTGTAATGCAAATAAACACATGGCAGCATATAAAGCTGTCGTAGATGATCTATCTAAATCGTTCGAAGGGTTTGAAGTTCAACACATCCCTCGAGCAGAAAATGACGAAGCAGATGCACTATCTCGGATAGGTTCTTCGCGGAAAGAGGTCCCAGATGGCGCTTTTCTAGAGCACCTCAAAGTTCCCTCAATAAAGAGAGTAGATGAGGAATATCCGACCAAATCTGACTCACCTTTGATAGCAGTTCTGGCTGTAATTCCTAGCTGGACTCAACCCTACCTCGATTATTTGGTAGATGGCAAATTACCCGAAGACGAGGTGCTGAGCCGGCAGATTATCCGACGAGCAAAAGCCTATACTATTGTTAAAGGTGAGCTCCATAAACAGAGTGTTTCTGGGGGTTTTCAACGTTGCATATCTCCGGAAGAAGGAGTGGAAATCTTAAGGGAAATCCATGAAGCCGAGTGTGGTCACCACGCTGCAGCCAAAATTTTAGTGGCAAAAGCTTTTAGACACGGATTTTTCTGGCTTACAGCCCAAGCAGATGTCGAACGATTAGTCAAGACGTGCAAAGGCTGCCAAAAGTACACCAAGCAAGCTCATGTTCCGGCTGATCAGCTGCGAACAATACCTATAACATGGCCCTTTGCGGTCTGGGGGCTTGATATGGTAGGACCATTTAAACGAGCTCCAAGTGGATTTACTCACCTCTTAGTGATGGTGGATAAATTCACCAAATGGATTGAGGCTAAACCTGTCACTAGTTGTGATGGAGCAACAGCCAAAAGATTTGTCGAGGATGTTATAATCCGGTATGGTTATCCGCATAGCATTATCACGGACAACGGGAGTAACTTTTCTATGGGAGAACTGGCTGAATTCTGCAACGAGCAAAATATCCGGCTTGACATTGCGTTGGTCGCACATCCACAGGCTAACGGACAAGTCGAAAGGACAAATGGTTTAATTCTACAAGGTCTAAAACCGAGACTCGAAGCACCACTACGACGTGCTGCGGGGGCTTGGGCAGAGGAACTACCCTCTGTAATTTGGAGTTTACGAACAACTCCGAACAGGTCAACAGGATACACACCTTTCTTCTTGGTCTATGGCGTAGAAGCAGTTCTTCCTAGTGATTTGATTCATACTTCTCCTAGAGTGGCCGCGTATATCGAAGAGGATGCCGAGATTTCTCGACAAAATGATCTCGACTTAGTCGAAGAAGTTCGCGTCGTTGCTGAAATGAGATCTACAGCCTATCAGCAGAAGTTACGCAAGTATCATAGCCAGAGAGTCCGAAATAGATCTTTCAATAAAGATGATTTGGTTCTCCGACTTGTGCAACAAACAAAGCACAAACTTTTCCCAGTATGGGAAGGGCCCTTTTTTGTTAGTCGAGTATTGCACAATGGGTCGTACTACTTACCTGACATGAGGCCAGTCAAAGAAAGACCTGCTACTAAGAAGAGAAAGAGAGCTGGAGGCAGTACAAATCCGGATGAGTTAGACAGACCATGGAATATTACTCAGCTACGTCCCTTTTATTCTTAGTTTATCCTTCTTTGTAATCAAACATATGTACATGCTCTGAGAGAAATAAAAGTTTTGGTTGCCTCAAGTTTTTCTGAGAAGTTTTTACCATCTTATTTCCGAATGATCATGTCATAGTCGAAAATCCCAGAATTCTTGAAAGTACTTTATGCTCATGTTCGTTCTGGTTTAGATTTCCGATTCTAAAATTGCTACCTTTGGGTATAACTCTAAAATTTCTAGTCTTTACTTTGGTTATTTGTCTGATTGCTGGATGCGGGTATTTTCCGAGTAGTGAATTGTTCGTACTGGAAGCCAGCTTTGTTTCCGAGTTTAAACTGGTTTAGCAATTGAGCTCCGTTGCTCGGCAAAGTTTCCGGCGGAAGGTTTAGCCGGCTCACGAAAGGGACTAGGCGGAAAGCCAGATAAACGATAAGTAGAGACGAAAAAGTACAAGTGCTTGTGTAAACATTTCAGGCACACAAAAAAAATCAAAGCCAGAAGTGCTGAATAGATTAAAAGCTTAGCACTAGCAAAATAAATAGTACTTAATATTTACAAACGCATCATGTTTTTTCCGGAATAATACATAAGTTTCTGGTCTATGATGCAGGAGGAGATGAAGGAGCTGCCGGCTCGCTGGTTACTCCGCCTTGATATCGTTCCGAGATATCTGCATCTGAGGTGGTGCGTTCATCGTCGGAAACTTCTTTGGTTTCTTCTGGAGAAGGAGGCGGAGTAGCTACGCGGGTGAAGAAGGGGATCTCGTAGCTGGTCAGATCAGCCACGTGACACCCATATCCGGCGCAGGAGTGCATGATGGCTTGAAGGTCCTGCTCCTAGCCGTCTTCGTCTACCTTGCAGTACCCTCTGGTCACTTGCCATATCTCCATGTTTCCATGGTGGCTCATGACCATGGTGAGAGCGTTCTGCACAGCAGTCCGCGTGTAGGATATATTCCAGTCCCGAACAAGCTGCGGCATCTCCTTGGCCTTGTCCCGCACCTGAAAATCCGACATGCTTGGCATGTCCGGAATCTTTAGAGCTTCGCCAATGTCCTCAAGGGACTGGCGGAAGTCATGAAGAAGGTCACCGACTTGGGTAAGCCGGTGGGTGCGGGGCTCGGAGGAGGAAGAGTCCGTCAAGTTTAGAGGACCTATACACAAAACAAGTTAAGAAAAATCCGACATTGATAGAAGTTGAAGAAAAAAGATAAGTCAGACAGATGGAACGTACCAAGAATGACATCGTCAATCTTGGTCTTCTCCTCCCGGAGACTCTGGAGTTCAGCCCGGAGCGCCTGGGAGATGTCCTTCTCTCTGCCAAGCTCATTCTTGAGGTCCGAGATTATTTTATCTTGAGCAGCGATCTTGCGATCACGCTCTTCGGTGGCCATGGAGGAGGATTCAAGGACTTGAGCTATGCTCCTTTCATGATCTGCCTTGAGCTTATCCAGCTCTTGGCGAAGTCCCTTGTTCTCCACCACTAGGGTCTTGAGGTTCTCGGCCTCTTCAATCATAGCGATGGATTGTTTCACCAGCGCTATAAGTCAAAAAGAACAACAGTTTAGAAAAATTCGACATTGAAAAGGAAAAAAGACAAGGTTTGAATCTCGGAATGTTTACCTTCGGCTTCATCCTTGGCTACTTTAAGTTCAGCATTTTTAAGCCGGAGAGCTTTGATGTCTCTCCGCTTATCACAAACATTAGTCACTAATTCCTGGTTATAGGAACATACTTACTGTAAGTCAGAATACCCAAAGTCAGAAAGCTACTTAAGACTCGGGCTAATATTTTTGCTAAATATCAGCACGAGCCTTGGGGCTACACTAGTTCGTTCTTTGGCATCCTAATTAAGCATAAACCCGGATTATATATCCTACTTCATGCTTGGGGGCTAGAGGATATGATATAACATAATGTAAAAACAAGAGTTGGAATTCCGACTTACATATTGCTCGCGGGTGAGTTTATCCAAACCCGCGTTCACTTCAGCGGCCACCTTCTCGGCAAGAGTAAGAGGGATCACGGGGGCTGTTGGAAGCTTGCCAGTCCTAATCCTCTCGTCGCGAAGGCGGACTTGGGCAAGAAGGTCAGAGAACTTGACGTCCTCTGCTTCTTGCGCTTCTTCTTTGGGAGATAAATGGCTTTTCTCCAGGACTTGCCTGGCTAGCCGCTGGATTTCTTCTGCAGATTTCCGGGACAGGCCAAACTTGGCAAGTCCCGGATTGCTGATGAGGTTTTCACCGAAGATTTCTGCCGAGGGATCATTACCCGAAGAGGGTTCACCCTTATCTTGACCTGACGCACCCATGGTGACGTCAGTTTGCGACCCAAGGATCGCTGGCTCCGTTGAAGGAGCCGGATCTTCTGCGACGACTGGAGAAGGAGTGATCACCGGCGTTGCGGAAGGTTGAGGGGCAGGAGTCGCAGGAGCCACGGCAGGAGAAGCTATGGTAAGCTTCGTCTGCCGTAGCGGCTTCGAAGGAATCCCTTTCCCTTTGCCCTTGACGAGCTGTTTTGCTCTGAGAATGTAATAAAGTCGGAAAAATTACATCTCGAAAAGAAATTCGAGAAAGGTACAAAAGGCGGAAATTGTGATTAAAAGTTACCTCTTCACAACAGGCACCTCCTTTGTGCCAACAGCCACTGTCGGAGCTTTGCGCTTCTTGAGCGCAAGGTCCGGCAATGGGACCACTTCTGTCTCCTGAGAAAACTCAGGAGGATATCCTTCGAGCGGAGCAAGTTCTGACTCAGGGAGGTCAGCAAGCTGAAAACAAGAAACCATATCAGTATTGCGGTATAACTTAAAGATTGAAACACATAAAAAGGTGTACTGATGGAAACTTACCGGCACTACGGGGTTTTCCGCCGTGTGCATATCCAGAGAAACCTCCGGAATTCTCCTCTCGATCTGCTCCTTGATCAGCCACTTGATCTGGCTTATGTAGCCTTGAGTGGTGTAGGCTTTGGGGCTGATGCGGAGGGAGTATTTTTTGGATGACGTGATGGAGTGCATCAGTCGATCCCCGTGGTACTGAAGGGGCTGGATCCGACGAGAGACCCAGCACTGGACCAAGTCGGATCCCTTCAGACCCTTGTGTTTGATTAAATATTCGATCCGCCTCTTAGCGAGGATCAGATCATCGGTGAGAGCCGGAGCAGCCCCGTCCCAAGAAGGTTGGGCCGTGGCGGCTCCGTCGACAAAAGCCGGCAAAGCACTAGAATATCCCTATGATAGAAAAATGTGGCTGGCCATTGTTTGACCGAGTCACTAGCTGAAATTTTGGGATAAGCCTGGTCGCGTCTAAGTGAAAAGCTGATAGTGCCGGTGATGTAAGGAACACCGGCGGTAATGGAATTTCTCCGAACATGGAAATAATACCGGAAGAGAGTCAAACTCGGCCTAATGCCGAGAAAGCCCTCGCAAAACGAAGCATACACACTTATCTCTAAGAGAGAGTTGGGAGGAAGGTTATGGAGTTGAACTCCGAAATGATCTATCACGTCGGAGAAGAACTCCGAGGGAGGAAAAGATAGACCTCTATCGAGGTGAGTGCCGAAGTGGACCCGCTCGCCGTCACGCGGGTTGGGGACGGTTTCCCCGGAGCCGCTCCGCCAGTCACCGGCGACGAGAAGCGCCTCCTTCTCCACGTTCTTGAGGCCCTCCTCGTTGAGAGCGCAGGGAATCCAGATCCCGCGGAAGCTCTCTTTCTCCGCTGCTGCTTCCGCCGTTGCCGCCAAGCCGAAGGAAGAAGATGAAGCCATTTCTCCAGTGAGAGATTGACCTAAACGGGGCAGCGCTGGGAGTTCTGTGGAGGAAGAACGAGGAAGCTCTGTGCGCGCAGGGGGATTGGGAAGAAAGGAAACGGCTAAGGACTGGTGGAAAGGAGAAGGAAAAATCCTAATCCCGTATATTCATCTACCTACGCCAAGATTCATGCAAATGCTACAGTATAAACGCCACGCATCGAGGAAAGAACTGGGAAGGACCCACGCGATGATTGTGTCGCCTTGATCTCCACGCACGCATTGAAACGGCACCTCGGTTCCGCAAACTGCGGACCCACCAACGGTAGTGCTGACGGCACGCCTGTCAGATGACGTGACTTGACCATGACTTGTGTCAGGTGGCGTTAGAAACCAAGTTCCGGCTTAGTTTGAAATCGAGCTGGAAAATCCGAGTAACCTGTTGATAGGTCCGACTTATTTTTAAGAACCGGATCATATATTTTGTTGTGAAGTTTCAGGAACCCTTCAAGATTCTGCAAGACGAAGATCAAGCTAGACGATGATAAATCCGACTTCGGATCTTGGAGGCCTCCGGGGGCTGCTGTTGGGGATATACTTTCCGGGTATCCTCACAGTTCCTCACTAACCAGGGTGGCCCACTTTGGGTTAGAGCTTTGCTTCACGGGCGGCCCTGTCAGGGAGAAAGACGGAGTCCAATCCGTCTACGGCAAGGCCTAGAAGACTTACCGACTTAGGCCCGTAATGTTACTTGTAGTTCAAGATGTACTCTGTAACCAACTCTTAGTCGTAGCCGGATTGATCTCTCCTGTAAACCCTAGGCCGGATATCTATATAAGCCGTCCTAGGGAGAGCCTTTAGGGCACACCTCAATAGTCTACAATCTCAACTCGCACAAGCGATACCACTGTAACCCATATTCCGGCTCTGCTGTATTACTGGATTGCTAGCAGGAGTAGGATCCGTCCAAAGCCGGCGGATTCGAACCTGGGTAAACTTGTGTGCTCACCGTCCTGGAATACCGTACGTCTCACACCCCTCTCTTCCGCACGCCTCGAGGACCCCCTCATGGCGTACTTGTCCTCAAGCCGACGACACGTCTAAATGTAGCATCCTCTTCCTTTTGTTTCTCGATACAACTTGTCCGAGATCTGATCACTGGTATCCCATACCATTGTTCAATCTCGTTCACAACAAGTTTTGTTTTCTTGTTACCGTGATATTACATCCCCGTGACCTAGTCACATGTTGCAACATTTATAGATGTAATCTCACCAAGTCGGTCGTATGTGTCTTTACCTGTCATGTGGGTGAACAAATCCCGGTCTTGCAGTCACATGTCATCTACTATTCCTTCGGAATACCCAACGTACACCTTTATGGCCACCGCATTACCAGATGACGGTTGATGCAGTCTAAGCAGCCTAGGGAAACAGTGAGTA
Organism: Avena eriantha; assembly: GCA_910589775.1. Classification (NCBI taxonomy): domain Eukaryota; kingdom Viridiplantae; phylum Streptophyta; class Magnoliopsida; order Poales; family Poaceae; genus Avena; species Avena eriantha. The sequence continues at coordinate 226,882,931 of OU342744.1, forward strand.
ATATGAGCTCACGGTCTAAGGAGAAGGAGTCTAGGTATAGCTGTTGCAACAATGAACTATATGACTTGATTGTGTTGCAATCTTTCGAGGAATGTCCAACCACATCATTCTCCAATGATATGATCTCTTTGTCAGTCGGCGTAAATGCCCATGATCTTGAAACCTAGATCATCTTCGTGACCAACGAACTAGTATGAATAGAGGCTACTAGGGACTTGGTTGTTTCATACCACACATGTACCAATGTTTCTACTTGGCATAGTTATAGCACAATATGAAACTATTATAAACTAATTGAGATATGACAATAAAAACCTATTTCTTATTTGCCTCTAGGGCATATCTCCTTCAATCTTCCACTTGCACTAGAGTACAAATAAACTAGCTCGCATTTCACTCATATAAACCATATGCCATATGCGTTTATAGATCATGCATGCTCATGGGAAACGTAATGTCCATGTTCTGTTTTACCAGATCATTATGTCTTTTGCAAATCGTTAATGTCTTCCTAATTTTGACATTCACACAATTATCTTGTAATGGGTCTAGGTATTTGTTTGGCAACAAAGTGAGCTTTTGTTTCTAGTGTTTATGATGACGGTCGTTTTCACCATTTTCATCTAAACTTCGAAACACACTTTGCTATCCTTTGCGTATATACTATAGTCATGGCAGTAGAATGAGGCTGGATTCCAGGAGCTTACAGTGACTTTAGATCAACCTCGAGGGCTTTCTCATGGGCACTGGGCCCTGGGACACATCATTTTATGTTAAAAGCGAACTAGCCCCGCCATAACATTATACATCACATCAGATGTAGCCTTTATACTTCTATATCTATGTAGACCCTAGTGCATGAAATGCATCTATGCCACTTACATTGCTTTTTGCCATTCAAGTACAAACTTAATTCTGGTTTAGTGATCAACTCAGGAATCACTTAAAGACATGTTCTTACAGTTAAGAGCTAGTCCTTCCAACCAGAACCTTGGGTCACATTATGTCGAGTATACAACATGGTTATATGGAAGAACCTATGACTGAGGCATAGGAGATGCAACGCATCTCTTTCTTTCAACCATAGTTGCAATACTCAATGCTTCATACAGTAAGAACTTCTTTCTTACCTTGTTCCATTCTGAACTTCTTCAGAATCTTGTCTTAGGACTTTCTGAACATCTTTCAGAATCAAGTCCAGGAAGCATTTGACATTCAGTGTTTATTAAACTCACCGATCTATCTCGATAGATCTTATTGTTTAATAACTTCAACTTCATCCTAACTTAAATACTATTAACACCAATCACATCATTCACATATGTCGTCCACATATCACATAATGATTTCACGCTCCCACTCAAATATGACATTCATGTTTGAGATCCAGGGATTTCACTTAGCTCCCACTCAAAATATGTCAGCTGCATATTATGAATTAGCCAAGATGATTTGCTCCCACTCAAATCTAGGTCCTCTCAATAATCTTGGACATTCCAAAATTCTTTGATCATCATCAATTTGGGAATTCCAATTGCGAGACTTGAATATCCATATATTTCTAGTGTAAATCCAAAAGACTTAAGCATCACTACTTTTGTAGTCAACTCCTTGAATTTGTCCAAACTTGTGCAAATCGAGCTTTTGTCATTCATTAAGTTTCATTTCCTTCTTATGACTTTGCAGTCAATCAGAAATATCAAGTAAACTTATTTACTTTAATAAGATCAAGTAACATGTTACTTTGCAATCTTAAATGTAACTTAATATAGGATTTTATGACTCCTAGTCATTTCTCGCACTCAGGTCCATCACGGTTCTTTGTAATTTGTAGGTATGTCTTGTTCAAAACATGACAAGTGAATCAATAATATAATTCCACAAACTTGTAGAATATATAGTTGAATCCTACTTTCTTTAGTAAAAGTATTCACTGGAAATTTATGATCATTATCATTAGTTTCTCCTCTATTTGTAGAGTTTGGTTTCACGAAATAAACTCCGTTGCGCCACTCAACAATCCGGAGGTAAGGTCAAATACCTTGTTTTGATCTTTTACTTTCTTCCACTTGTATCTTCATCAAGACACATCAACTTAGGACAATAGCAAGTTTGCCCCTTGTGGAAGATGCATTCATAGCTTCCTAAGAATGCTCTACAAAGACTTGTTTATTCGCCACGACTTCGACTTGTCGAAATCTCCAGAAACTCGAACATGACATAACATTTATGGTGTTGTTTCCATGAATCTTTAGAGTGTTTGCTTGTTTTGATCTCTGACTCTAAACGACAACTATAACCCCGATAAGAGATAATATTATACCATATGTATCTAATACATAATGATTATGATGTTTAGACATTTCAACATAGTTTGAATTTGTCCAATTATCATAATTTGTGAAACATCTTTCACAAGTTCCTCTTATGCTAAACTTAACTCGAATACCTTAGTCATGTCGATCAAATCGAAGAGACTTGTTGATTCAGTTAATTCAATATCCCATTTAGTTATGAACTCATTGAACAATTCAAATCATTTCAAACTTCATATTTCATTAAGTAAATACTTTATTCACTTAAGTCCACAATAAATGGTTTCCACTACTTGTTGAAAATATGATACATCATTATGTATAAGTTTCAACATTTCTTCGCATATTACCATTTTACCAGAATGCGGAGTTTTAGTCACTGCCCAAGAGGCATGGTTTTGCAAAGTCTCTAGATTAAGCATCTAGTACCCCGATCTTTCATAAAGAACATTCAATAACCAAAATGACGTAAACTGTAGTGTCTTTTCATTATTAAGCTTTGTATATCTTTTAGCATTCTAATCCTTTATAAATGTTTAAAATATTATCATTAACATAGTGATGAGAATAACTTGTTTGTAATCGTAATGTGACCATAAGGTATTGTTCATAAGAATAGTACAAACTGGCTTGTAACTTGTTCATATGAATAATCGTCTCGCCATAAGCAAGACACACAGACAAGGATTAGAAATCTATATTCAAGTCCACTAATCCAAATGACAAACTTTGAGGAAAGAGGTGATGTCGGCCATCAACTGTTTTGCTTGCCGTCATCAAGTCACGTTGCCTCAGATTCAGCAACTCTCAAGCAGATCCTCCTGTTTTCATAAAACGGGACAAGTATCAAATACTTTGCAAACTGCAACGAGTTTTGCAAGAACCACATTTATAATTTGTATATCTTACATATAACTTTTCATCCATGACCTCCTTTTGCAATCAGCCCTTCTAAGAGTTCTCAAACTCTAATGCAAGATCGCCAAGCGATTTTTCCAAACAATCTATTTCATCCATGGTGGAGGAAAACTCATCCAACGGCTCATACTCTATGTGCCTTATTTTGTAGAATACAAAATGTAGCCCAACTCCATCGAATGGAGAATGCTTATTGGATGATTATGGAGAAAACACAAGCATTCCGGAGTCATCGGATTATCTCCTAATGGTTATTGTATCAAGAAGAGAAGATCATATTTTACGAGGATATCCCTCAGGTGTGGGTATTAATATATGAAGTTGGACCCTTTTGCTAAGTTCCAAATTAAGCAATATATTCCCATGGTCGCAAAGGACCTCAATGGGATAGGCTAAGATCTACTAAGATATTTGCAAACAGACATCTAGACTAAGTTTATAATAAGAGATCAATTTATAATTGGTCTCCACTAAAATTGTCATCCCCTGGACGATTTTAGTGATCGCATGATCCCTATCCTCTGCACCTCCCCTGATCATCACGGCCATCAGTGCATTATCAAAGGTAGACATTCACTAATGTCAATCACATCATCCATGTGACTCATGCTCGATCTTTCGATCTCTTGTGTTCCGAGGCCATGTCTGTACATGCTAGGCTCGCCAAATCTAACTTGTGTGTATTCGTTGTGCAACATGACTTACACTCACTGTATGTGAACGTAGATATGTATGACCCCCAATCATAACGGCCGGCCTCATACCGAAGAACTTTCTTGGTGGTGCACACACAAGGGGAACACGGAACATTGGAATTAAATAGGGATTATCTTATTTGCTACCGTTGGGTATCTAAATACTAGCACACAATAAGATGTAAAACAGGTATCAACATCATATGTATAATGTGATATGATATGGTCTTTCTTGCGCCTTGATCTTCATTGAGCGCTCCGGCATGATCTCCATCCTACCCTTGGTTTGACGCCAAGTCCACGACGCCTCCACCAGGTCGTTCATCGGAACGATGACTATTACTATACTACTTAGTAACATAAAAGTAAACTACTTTACCTTCGCAACGACCAATGCCATATCATAATCACATCCCCCCTACAAAATAAAGTTAGACGCCTCTACTTTATCTATTGCAAGTTTTACGTGGTTGTTAGGGCTTTCGCAATAGAACCGTTTCTAAAGTACGAACTTTCCAACCACAACATGGATGCGACAGTTGTCTCTACTATACCCCTTTCGGGGCCCTCCATTGTAAATGCTATATCAACTATTGAATGAGAGACAGACACCCGCTAGCCACTTATACGGTACAAGCCGTATGTTGAGCGTGGAACCAGTCTCGCGTACGAATACGTGTAAGGTCGGTCTCGCGTACTATTGAATACCGCGATATAAACAAGTACACGTTAGAGGGTAACAACTAAGGGATCAATGCCCGCACAATACATGTGCGTACTGGCCATACAACACTCCTACGCATAGATCGGCTCTGATACCACTTTAGGGGATCGGTGTAGAAAACAAAAAAATTCCTACGTTGAACCCCAGAAACTTGCCTAGGATCTATCTATGTAGTAATGCGGTAATGGCCGGAGTGTAGACAATACATACCCTTGTAGACCGTACACGGTTAACGTTTCGCGGGGAACGTGGTTGATGTAGTCGTACTCGAAGCCGACCTCAAGGTCGCGAAGCTCCTCCCAGGTCACCCCTTGCTCCTTCTTGATCTTCATCGTGCAACAGCTCCGGCTCACGACATTTAAGCGCCCCAAGTGTTGCGCCTCGTGTCTTCGTACACATCCGGTGCATGATGATACCTTCGGCTCCCCGATCCTGCCAGGAGTGCGGAAGTTGATATCCGGCTAGGAATCCCTACAGCGCAATGGCATACTGCAGGTGTGCCTCGATCGCACAGCCCAGACTTGGGGCCATGGTCAGGAGGTATAGAGAGGGAGAGAGAAGGAGAAACTCAACCAAAGGACTTCTCCAATTGTTGGTGTGTTTAATCCCACCCATGGGCACACCTTTACATAGGGGGAGGGGGTGTGCCCTCCCCTTTGGGTTTCCCATGTGGGACTATTCAAGGGAGGGAGGGGGGAGGCGCATGAGCCTTCATGGGCCACCGGCCAGGGGTGGGCCCCACCCTGCGCACAGCCCTAGGCTAGCTGGGTGGGCCCCCTTGAGGCGCCTGGGCCTTGGCCCCTTGGCCCTTGGCCCTTCCCTCCTCCGGTTTTCCCTCATGGGCCCTATTTCCCTAGGAAGTTTGGCCCATTAGTGGAATAACCCTTCAAATTAGATTTTAATATTATATTTAATATTAATAACACTAATTAATATGTAAATACATATTACAAAACCTGATTCAACCCGAAACACCTTTCGGTTCCCTTTCGATTTCCTCCGAACGACTTCGGATCTTTCCCAGAATGATTCCGGTCCTTTATTCTTTCTCCGAACAACTTCGGATCTCTCTGCGGAACAATTCCGGCTTACTCTCTTTCTCTACTTTGATTATGTCTTATGAATGATCGCTCTCATCGTACCCTTAAGTGTATCCTCTCATGTCTCGGGAATGCTCTAGACATGATTTGTATCAATGATCAACAGAGGGACCAGGGATATCCATGTGACCCCTATGCATTCCTGATGACAATGTCGTTTGAACCGTTTAAATGTAGCATACTCTTCCTTTTGTTTCTCGATACAACTTGTCTGAGATCCGGTCACTGGTATCCCATACCTTTGTTCAATCTCGTTCACAACAAGTTCTGTTTTCTTGTTACCGTGATATTACATCCCCGTGACCTAGTCACATGTTGCAACATTTATAGATGTAATCTCACCAAGTTGGCCGTATGTATCTTTACCCGTCATGTGGGTGAAAAAATCCCGGTCTTGCAGTCACATGTCATCTACTGTTCCTTCGGAATACCCAACGTACACCTTTATGGCCACTGCATTACCAGATCACGGTTGATGCAGTCTAAGCAGCCTAGGGAAACAGTGAGTAATATGAGCTCACGGTCTAAGGAGAAGGAGTCTAGGTATAGCTGTTGCAACAATGAACTATATGACTTGATCGTGTTGCAATCCTTCGAGAAATGTCCAACCACATCATTATCCAATGATATGATCTCGTTGTTAGTCGGCATAAATGCCCATGATCTTGAAACCCAGATCATCTTCGTGACCAACAAACTAGTATGAATAGAGGCTACTAGGGACTTGGTTGTTTCATATCACACATGTACCAATGTTTCTACTTGGCATAGTTATAGCACAATATGAAACTATTATAAACTAATTGAGATATGACAATAAAAACCTATTTCTTATTTGCCTCTAGGGCATATCTCCTTCAGTAGGTTTGCTTAGTTTAGAAGATGAGTTGCCTTGATCTGCTGTTTGACTTGATTGCTTAGAAGTAGTATGAGCCACTCTAGGAGCTCATCATTGGGATCAATATACTTAAACTCACCAAACCCTAAGCAAGAATACAACTTGGATCTGATCTCTAGATACTAGGTGATCATCTAAAACCCTTAACCAGATCCATTCTGCAATGATCCATTCTAGAAGCTTCCAAGTCAATGAAGACCAATATCAAGCATGGATCTTTTCTACTCCCTCTACACTCCAACATCATCCACTTGATGATGCCTTGGTACCTTGCATCCCATCAAAATCATCACCACCCACATTCTAGTCAGAAAAACCCTAAATCTGCCAAATTTGGCTAAGTCTCGAAAACTATTTCCAACATCACCTTTTTGAGTGCCTCCTTTTCTCAACCCTTGTGCATTTTTGGTAATGCACTTGAACCATATTGTTAACCATCCTAAAGACTACCAAGTCCCAATCTTGCCCTTGGTTATATCATCCTCCAACCAACTTGTTCTTGATGATTTTGCAGGAAAGAAAATTAACTATTCCTGTAAATCTAGTCAACATGCCTTCTTTGATAGAAGCTCACACCATCATCCAACCTTCTATTATTATTTCTTTTGCCTACTTTCTTAAATGGCAGAAACAAGAAATAATTCCTTAAAAATACTTTCCCATCTCAATAAATAGAAATAAAATTCTCCAAGGTGTAATATGGTACCTAGGACCATTTAACACCAAAATCCCACCTTGTCTAATGTAAAAATATCAAATGAGCTTCTAGAAACCCCTTCTGCACTATTTGAATATGTGATATAAAGTGGACCAAACTTCATCCAATAATTCCCAAATAATTCATGGAGATGTATCTTGATCTCCTTTATCTTCCAGTACCATTTACCCATCTTGTCCAATGCAAGTTTTTAGACTCTCTTCAGAGCCACCTATTTGATCATATTTGCCAAGTTAGCAAACCCTCAAACCAAAACCCACCAAACCGACACCAACCTGGTCAAACAAACTTGCACAACACACATCTCATCCCTCTAGTCGAAATACACTGTAGCCCCCCCCCCCTTGTCTCTTGTGCTTGGCAAGGTAGTAAAGAGAGTGAGAAAGGAGAGACAAGCCACTTGTGGCCAACCAACAGCAGCACTACCTCATCCTCTCTGTCCTTGCTGACCAAATGACTCACACCACCCCTCCACCGCCCTCCTTGACCAATCCCAAGCTAGCTCCACCCCTCCTCCATGTCCAAAATGGGCATTCCCCTCTTGAGCTCCCACCTCAATTTAAATAGGCCAGAAGCTACCCAGCCTGCCTCTGCCCCCTCATTCTCCTCTCCTCCCCTCCACTTACCTCCCCAGAGCCCCCTCTCCTCCTCCCTTGCTATGTTCTGCTCGAGAGAAGGAGAAAGAGGAGCCTCGGCCCATTTCCAAAAATCGAGCAAAGCTCCTTCCACCATGCCTCTCCCCCTATGCATGTCACACTGCTGGACTCCCCTTGCTCCCCCGCATCTAATCCTGCCCTTATTTTTGGTAGGGAGTAGGTCCTCAGTGCTGCTGCGTCGAGCTCCGACGAGCCCCTCTCGGCCGCTGTCGCGCGAGGTCTCCCTCGTCGCGGAACCTGCCGCTTCTGCCCCTCCCTGGGATCAACGTCGTCAACCGTGTCGCCCTATTGCTTCCCTGACCTCCCCCGAGCCCCTGGTGAGCCACCCCACCCCTCCTCTACCCGCTCTAGGGTTTCAGCCCATCGCCGCTGCGCCCTGGAAGACGACGGCCGTGAGGCGCCGATTCCCCGCCTAATCGAACGGCCCACCACGGTTGGTACCCCTTCGCCCCCTCTCGCTTGCTGACGACCGGGCCCCGCCAGTCGGCTTCAAAAAGGCCTCCCGCACGCTCTGGTGCGAGATGGGCTGGCTGTTGCCGACGCGTCCCAGTACCCCCATGGATCTGGCCCAGCAACCCCAGCCCTCCCCTATATTTAATCATTATTTCCAGGATTGATTTCTGACTGTTTGGTTTAAATCGAAATAAAAATGGAAAATGCTTCCAAATGCCTAGATATAAAATTCCTAATGTTTACGAAGGTTTTCTTAAACATGCAGTACCTCTGTTTTTCCCAAAAGATTTTTTTGTTCTTTTCTAATAATTAAAATACCACATGATGTCCTTTTCACTAAATAAATCTTTCTGGGAGTTTGGTAAACCCAAATTGGGTAAATCCAATTGTATCTGGTAGGTGTTGCATGTACCTATACCATGGATTTGGCCTCATGCTAAGTGGACCATTTTTTCCTATAGTAAAAATAACAAAAACAATCATTTTCTGCCTTTAGGAATTTCCCTAGGCCAAACTATAAATTGTTTTGACCTGATTCCAATTCCTAGGGAAGTGGTACATCAGGATATGTCAAAATCCAGGAGCTCCAGAATTATTGAGTTTCTGAGTATTTCTAGTGAATTAAACATTTCTGTGTGTAGTGATTTAACTAGATGAATCAGCACAGTATCTCTGCAACACCAAAAAGGTTGATTCCAATTTCTTAGGAAAGGTATTCTAAATACCTACCATGTGCCCTTAGAATCAACTCAAAATCTTCTGTAGATTTAATTTGGTGAAAAATACAAAACAGCTCCAAAACTGCCTTTGGGAATTTAATGAGGGCATTCTTGTAATTATTTTGACATGATTCCAACTCTCAGTGAATCAGTACATAACACCCTACAGAACCACCCAAGGAATTAATTTATGGAGCTCCGGAACTTTTCTGGTGAATTATTTCCTAAAACTAGAGATTTTATCACTAGAATATTCATAAGAAAGTAAAGAAAAGTGATAAAATAGTGAAACCACTTTTGTTGGTTTCATCTTATAAATACCTATCTGTTGGTATAATTTTTTTACAATGGTATCTTATAGAATAAGTCCTTGGTCCAAAACCCTCTCATCCCTAGTTTCTAGACTATGAAACCCATATGGTCTTCTTCAAATGTTCCAAGACATGCTCCCAATCCTTCTAATCCATTTTCTCAACACCACTACTGAATTGTAAACTTGTATTATTATTGGATTTCTGTATGGTTTTAATGCTTGAATGCCTTGTTTGATTGTGGTCTTGCTTGCTTGCATGTATACTCGGTGACGACGATAGTTGCGCTTGCTTTGACGCCGTGAAGAAGATACTTATTGGTATTGGTATTGGTATTCTTGGTTATTGGTATTAAACATTTCTAGTGAATTAAACATTTATTGGTATTGGTATTCTTGGTTATCTAAAGAAGAAGTACAGGGACATATTTCCATATTGATGATCATCAGGCAACCCACCTTCTTGCTCATAAGCCTTGTCCTACTGTTTTACTTATACATGCTTTATCTTCTGTTTATTAAAACTGCAATGTTTTACTATATGTTGATGTATATATGGTAGTGGTTTGGCTCCTCCGAACTATTACACTTTTTTACTATCAAGTACAACCCCCTTGATGATACCTACTTGTCTGTAGTGGAATAGATGGTGTAATACGCCATACCCCTTTTTGGAGACCCTGTTTTAGCCAAAGCAAAGCTAGAGGATGGGAAGACCGTCGGAAAAGTTTTACCAAATGTTTTATGATAAACCTTGGTGAGGTGGGACCTCCCAAGAGATGTTGAGAAAGAAAAAGTTTTTGCTTTACAAAATGCTGAAGGAAATATGGAGGAAAAAGGTTTATAAAAACGTACCTGGTTCTTTGAAGTTTTGCTAGAACAATTAACCATGTGCAACCACATTACTCTAGAATGGGATAGGGCTAGATTTGATGTTTGTCTATTCTAGTATAAGCTGCCTCACAACTACTACAGGGGATCGCGATCCCCGGAGGCTGGGCCTTCTCCCTTAAAGGTCCATGTGGGGCATCGACCTGGAGAAGGAACGAACTGTTTGCGGACAGCCAGGCGTTACTATGAGCCCCTCACCAAAAGCGCACACTCGAGAAGTGGAAAAAGCGCTCTAGTTAGTCCTCGTTACCCGACGTCCCGCTTTTGAGGGGAATAACACTCATAGGGTACGCACTTATACTAGAGTGGGCATCCGGAGAGTCTTGATCGGTTACTCGACCCACGATCGGTGTAGATCAGGGTAGTGTACCCGGATGGTGTGGGTAAAGTGTACAACCTCTACAGAGTGTAAATCTATTCGAATAATCGTGTCCGCGGTCATGGGCGGTTGGGAAGGTTACTGTAGAGCGGTGCTGGTTTTGTTTTCAAAAAGGACTTCGGAAAAGAAATGGCTTTGGAAATGTTTTGACCATGGGATGGTCGGAGAGGAGAAAGGTTTTGACCATGGGATGGTCGGAAGAAGGAGAAAGTAGTTAGGTCGTGGGACGACCTGAAGACGGGAAAAAATGGGTACCCCAATCCTATTGTTTACCAAACTTTTCAAAAGGTTTCCAAAAGGGTTTACAAAAGTTTTCAACAAAGATATGTAGATGCTATATCTAGGTGGTTTGCGAGTACATTCAAAGTACTCACTGGCATTGTCCCTGGCTATTAACTTGGTCAGATATCTTGAAAAGGATGAAGTTGACGACTATGCGAGCTAGGACGTCCTCTTAGTCAGTTGCCTGTAGGTTGAGGCATGATTGGGCTCTGCGCGTGATGATGTTCCGCTGCTGAAGGTGGTATAGCCATAACGGCATTTATGTAAGTGTTGTAATTCGATATATCTCGGATGTTGTAATGAGACTTGTCGGTTATGTTCCACGGCTCACTGATCATGGAAACATGGATATATACATAACAGGGATTTCTCGGATGATTAATCCGGGGGGGCACAACGCAGGGTTGTTCTGGGCTCGTCCATTCCGTTAGACGTGTACTGTGACAATACTGGTGCTATAGCACAAGCTAAGGACCCACGGGCACACCAGAATAACAACACATACTCAGGAAATTTCACCTGATTTGACAGTTCGTCGATCACGGAGAAATTAAGATATGCAAGGTACACATGGATGCAAATGTTGCAGACCCGTTGACCAAGCCACTTCCACAACCTAAGTTTGAGGCTCATGTTAGAGCTATGGGCATGCGATGCCAGAGTGTTCGACTCTAGTGCAAGTGGGAGACTGTTAGGAATAATTCCCTAGAGGCTCACATTCTGCCTTATATTGTAAGCCAGTATCTGGCTTAGATAGTTGTACATGTCACTGCAATTGGTGCAGGTGTGGAACCACATACTTGTATCTATATCTAGCCAGTTTGTCCTTAGTCGTTAGAGGTTGGGAGGGAAACCCATTGCTGAGACTAATTTGTAAGTCGGAAGATGACAATGTTTCATGTGTCATGAGCATGGACATGTTATCCGCTTTGCATTAGCTAGTCGGAAGAAGTACGATAGCTGGACCGATCTAAAGGTTAGTAGGACGTGAGCACACCGTCATATGCTTCAAATAACACAATGGAATCCTTAGGCATGAGGGGATCGCACGACCGAGTTGTGGAAAAGCCGGATTTGACTCCATCTAATACCCACTGTAATTGGGAATCATAAGGGTGGTCTCAAGCCGACTACAAAGCAAGTTGCGTGACGTGGATCAGCCAAGACGGAATTTGGCCCTCCATATCGGAGAGATATTCTATAGGTCCTCTCATGTGATATGATTCAGAAGCATGGCCATGCGCTACTCGATCAAGTGTTAATCGAGGTAGTCCGACTTAGTGAAGCCAGAGGGAATCATTTATCACTGCAACAAGAAGAGAGTTAAACTGACACTGGGATGACAAAATCTCCCCTGCGGTTTATCACCAATATCGTGAGGCAAAGGGACTCGGGCAGATCATCACATTGAGGGCACTTGCGTAAACCAGGAGTCGGCAAGTCTTGCTAGAGGCTGCTACTGATTATCGGCTCTAGTCAAAAAGTCACTCATCTACTGCTCTGGCTGAATGATTACAGAGTTGTGCCTGGCTTATCGTAAGCCTATGGGTTCGCACACTTCAGAGAGTGGGACTAGGCGAATGTTGATCCGACTATCACAAGCCAGCAAGTTCGACTTGTTTGGACAGGGACACGTGTCAATGGGTTGGACCCACTTTGACTAGGGTTAGGGACTAGGACCGAGGGACACAAGTGTTGTGTTTCCTCACCTACTCGCCTATATAAAGGAAGGTGGGTGGTGGCAGACAAATCAATCCAATCTATTGTTGCTCCCTAGGGTTTTGCTGGACTTGGCAATTCTACCTTCCTGTCCCGCAGCAGCAAGACCGAGACTAGCATCTCACTTGCCGTTATTCCACCTTGTATGTGTGTGAGACAGCAGAGGCACCACACTTGTGGTGCTCGTCGGCGGTTGGGCGGCGAGGTCAGAGGCGTAAGGAGGAGGAGAAAGTGAGCGACGAGGTGGTCCCAAGATCGAGAAGTTTGCTGGAGCTGGATGAGACAAGGGGAACGCACGGCACCACCGCAACGCGCTTCCTTAGCTTCCACACCTGTGCATCGAGAGGTATGAGTTATTGCCTTTTACCTTTGCCGGATCTTGGGGTGGCTCGCCAGAGACCTCGTCGGAGCAGAAAAGTTTTTGTTTTTGGCCTATCTCTACGCGTTACCCAACATAGGGATGATCTAAACATCACCAATATAGCTCCCTGGGCAATCATGAGTGACAAGTAAAAGCTAAATAAACAATCTGTATTTATTGTTATTTATAGTTCTTTCTCTCACATGAATTTGTTGTAGTCTTTTTCCTTATTTTCTTAATTTTTAGAGGCTAATAAATGCAGTTAGAAATTTTTTCCCTGATGCAGAACACAAGTATTGTGTTAGGCATTTGCATCAGAATTATCATAAGGCAGGACACAAAGGAGAGGTGTTGAAGAACCACTTGTAGGCCATAGCAAGGTCTACTATAGTTGTGAAGTGGAAGCATAACATGGATAAGCTCAAAGTTTATAGTCTTCCTTCTTATGCTTTGGTATAAGAACTTGCACCCAACACATGGACCGAGGCATTGTTCAGTGATTTCTGCAAGTGTGTTATGCTTCTAAATAACCACTCTGAAGTGTTCAATAGGTAATGAATCCTATCCATTTATTTGATTGCATATTTCTTCTCAGTTACATAGGTTAATGTTGTTCCTCATATGATTCCCCTCTATTTGATTGCAGCTATATATTGTAATCAAGAGAACTACCCATGCTATCTATGTTGTAGAGTGTGTTCTATCAATTAATGTATATGAATGTGAGCAAAAAAAGTTGGAGACACCTCGACAGGAACAATTTGTCCAAACATTAGGAAGTAACTAGAAAATTACATTGAGTGGAGCAAGAATTGCATGATAACTGTATGTGGTGGATGAGAATTCAAAGTTACATCTCATGAGATGAAGAAGGACTATGCATTTGATTTGGGGTCTAGAACAAGTGAATGTAAGAGGTGGCAACTCTCTAGTATCCCATGCCACCGTGCCTTTGCTTGTGCCAGAAATGATAGAATTGACTTTCAGACCCTTGTACATTGTTGTTACAACATTGACACCTACAATTTGCATCCATTGAGATAAAGTGCATTCTGGGGAAATTTAATGCAATGCAAGTACATTCTCCTTTTGTTCACAAAAGTAATGGGCATTCCCAAGAGTAATAGGAAAAAGGCTCCACAAGAGAAAATTAAGCAAGTTGTATCAACTCTTAGAAGGCATGGACTGACAATGGATTTCTCAGTTTGTCAGAAACCAGGTCACAATAGGAAATTACATGATAATTACATCCTAAATCACCTAGCGGAGCAAGAATAAAGAAGAGTTGCTGGTCAACATCGATTTGAAGAAGAAGATGGAGATGATCCTACTATTCTTTAGGTATGTGAAATTTTATGGTTTGTCCATAAGCTATGGTTTTCTGCAGGAACTGAATATTTCTAATCAAAATGAGAATGTGCAGCATATAGTGGCTTAGAATCCACAACCCGAGATGGATCCAACACATCAAGAGAGTAGCATGATCAGAGCAGCATGATCTTCAGAATGGAGAAGAGGGAATGAAGTAATTCTTGAATTTATTTGAATTTCCTTGCATTTATATCATTTCCATGCATTTATACCATTTTCTCCTGAATTTATATGAATTTCACTAAATTTTGGGATTTGTAGCAAAGAATCCATGATATACCACCAAGATCAGTTGAGCCTTTAACTGAAAGTGCATTTGTTGGTAATGCTAGAGAGTCAATTCCACAAGCAGATAGTAGAGTTACTACAACCACCAAAAGAGGAAGAGGAAGGGGAAATTCAAGAGGAAGACGTAGAGCTACAACTACAGTTGCTGCAAGAACATCTGGTACAACCACCAACATAGGAAGCAGAAGATCTATGACCAAGAAAAGATCATCAACAGATGTTGCAAGCACATCTGCTTCAGCAGCTAATGTTGCAGGCACAATAAGAAGTACAAGCAAGGCAAGAGGAAGTGCAACTAAGAGGGGCAGATAAAAAACAAGAGGGTATAACACAACACCAGGTAGTGCATACCACCTACTGTTTTGAGCTGATAAGAAAGGTCCTAGAAGAGAAATTCCCGATCTAAATGAACCAACTGAAGAGGAAGAGCAAGTAACTTAAAATGCACCATGTTGTGATTTTGAATGCACAAGCTACAGTGATACATGTATGTTTGAATGAAGCATCCTGTGATAGTTCTATCAATTCATAAGTTACAGTAATGTAGAAGGTACTCAAATTTTATAGGAGCATAAGTTACATCCAAAAATGTTCATGTCGCTTCTTGTAAATTCACTCTATGAAATGTACTGTCATTTTACTCTGAATATTGTTGCCATTTAATCATCTGAACATGCAAGGAATTGTTTTCAAGTTGTTGTCATTTGTACGAATTGCACTAGTGCAAGTTTATTATCATTCCTATTGATACCTTCGATCCGGATTCACGGATGAAGTATAATAGCTATTTCCCTAGAAGACCTAGGTTTAATAGAACCTCGAAAAGCACTGCTAAAAGGTAATAAAAAGGACATGTCTACAAGACATTGTTTGTTCGTTTTACCTTAGTTGACCAGACCAATCTAGTTTACTTTATAACGGGTTTGAATCCATGGATGGAGATAGGCCAGGGTTGAAGATCCACCTACAGCTGCACATCAAATGGGTGAAAAAATAATAATAAGCATATTCATGTATAATGTTTGTATTGAGATAATCTTTTTTGGGCAACACATCCTAATATTCTAGAGCCCCCGTGATGCAGCGGGCATAGAAATAGAATTTTAATCCAATCGAGAGTACACCGAAGCCACGGGTTACAAATGATTCTTAAGTGTAAACATAGATTAAAGCTTTAAGAGGTGATGTTGTTGTTGATCCCAAATGGGGCGTTAAGCGAAGACCGTACTTCCCTTTATGTCACTAAGTTTCCTATGAGATCACCACTAGCCAAGTATCTCACCTCAAGCCTTTATCAATCTATGGGATCTTGGGTACCTACAAGTCCACAGATCGAGACGAGAGATGAAGAAACAAAAGATACAAATCACGAATCCAAACAAAATACAATTCTCCCATGATCTAGATGCACATAATTGCTACGAGGTTTCTCTCCAACCCACAGCCCGTGCGGGCTACTCACTCATAACAAATAGACCAGAGATAGAAAACATCATGCAAATACTTAGATTAAAATCAAATATTCTTAGAATGGTCACCAAATCACAAGGAAATCTAAAAGTATAAAGCAATGGCTATGGCTAGTGGAGGGATGGATGGTGGAAGTGATGAACAATGGATGAACTATGGACGAACAATGGTGTGGATCTCCTTTGGGGGTGTTGTGATGCAATCTGAGAATGGTGGCTCTCTGGCTGGTGGCTAGAGCCTCGAAATATATAGGCGTCTTCATGAAAGTTGTAGGGTTTAATGAGACGAAGCCATCGCCACCTGGTACGGGTGGGCGGTACGAGCAGACTGCGCCCGTACCAATGGTCATTAAGCGCGCTGACGCCCTGTTTGGCTTCTCCAATTACTTGGTCGTGTGTACTTCCTCAAAATCCTTCATTATGACTCCTTATTTTGCCTTAAAAGCAGTGATTTCCTGCACAACAAAAATCAAAGAAGGGATTTGCATATCTTTGCAATTATTAGTCATTAGTGGCAAAAGTTGAGAGTTTCTTTGGCAATTGCTTGACCAAAAACAACATTTAAACGCAGTGGAAAGATGGAAAAAATTGGACACTTCATTCATTTGTAAAGCTTATCAAAGTTAGAGATATGACAAGAATACTATAAAAGCTTTGGTAATTCAAGATAATCAAAGTAAAGTTTAATATAAGTATAAATAACTAGAAGTGTAGCAATCAATCCAATTTCTCTAATTAACTCTTAGCTTTACAAGGAACACTAGGATGTTTAAATAACATAGTTGAGTATGAGAGTTTCATGTCCCAAGTAGTATAACAATGAAGTGTCTTATTTACGCCCACATCAATAAATCAAGTCAATCTAAAACACTTCTAATCCAATCATTGTCTTTTAAGAAAAAATCATAAAGTAGTAATGAGACCATGCCAAGGGCTTGTTATGTGGATCCTCATAGATATCTTTTTTCTTTCTTTCTTTTTCATCTCATTTTTTCAAGGATCATTGTTTGTTTGTTTCTGCTAGTATTTGCACAACCTTCGAGAGTACCAATACTTTTGCCCATACATTGACACGGATGCCAATCATGGCATCAACTCATAGCCAAAATTCGGGGTTATACCATAGATCGTTCAAAAGCTAGTGGAGTTGTTGGCATCCCAAAGGTGTGCATTAGAGACATAAAACAAAGTTGTCTCGCATCTTTCTCTTTTTTTGAGCTAGAACCACGATTTGATCCACAAGGTTAGCTTTGGCATGCATCACAATTACCACTAGACTTTATTTCAATCAAACAATTCCTTTCATGAGTGTCGCCGAGACTGTCAAAATATCTATAGGGTTAAGTATAATCAAGGGTATACTCTCAAGATAATAATTCATCAAACAACTTGTAAATTTCAGACTTTTTCTTATTGTACTTGTTTGCCATTATTATTTCCAAGGCAAGACTCGGTTAACTAAAAGAACTCGAGTAAGAGCTTCAACAACTAATCATCATACCAATAAAAAGACTTACTCTAACCATATTAAATTACTTCCCACTAGCATGGCATCTTATCAAATCAACCAACTAAGATAAATAACTCAAACTTCATAAGTGTAAGACATAGGACATACCTATCATAAGTAACTTCATGATCCTCTTCCTTATAGGGATGTGTTCCTTCAAAACTCAAACATGATTACTCTCGAAATGATATTAAAGCAAAGAGGCAAAGTATGAATCCACGTTTACGAAAAAGGATAAACAGAAAAATCTTTTTGTATTTTTTAGGATAGGGATTAAAGAATAGTAAAGAACTTGCGACAAAGCAAGGGTTTAAGAAAATAAAAACAAAGGAAAACAAATAAACTAAAACGAAAGCAAATTAAAAATCAAAGGAAAAAAGCGAAGTGTTGGAACAGGCCAACACAAGTGTTTCAAAGCTCTCAAGGAGCTGGAGTACAACCTCGTTATAACAGAAATAAATATGCTAGGGGAACACATCCCCAAATTCAGGCTTTTTCAAGCCCTTTTGTTGCTCATTGTGGTGGTGGTGAATAATCTCCCACGTTCCATTGGCTGCTCCAATCATGGAACTGGGTGGCGAGGCTTGTAGTGGCATCTCGAAGGTTGATGGAGAGGTTGTTCATGTTTTGAATATTTCCTTCGAGTGCATAGATATCTTCATAGGTGGTGTA
Organism: Avena eriantha; assembly: GCA_910589775.1. Lineage (NCBI taxonomy): Eukaryota > Viridiplantae > Streptophyta > Magnoliopsida > Poales > Poaceae > Avena > Avena eriantha. The sequence continues at coordinate 226,901,379 of OU342744.1, forward strand.
GTAGTTTGGTGGTTGCACATCGTGTTCAAGTCCTTCTTGGTCTACTTCTTCATCTTGTCCTCCTCCCACGGGTACTTCTTGTTAGGGTAGATTAGCATCGACCTGTGTGTCATAACACAAACGTCCATTTTCGATAGAGAAAAAATCGTTAGGCAAAGGAGCGGGGATTAAGTGATCTGCTCCAGGTATATTGAAGAAATATCTACCATGATTTTTAGAAATCATACCACATGCTCTTTAGACGGACCGAGACGGTTACCTCCAGACAATAGTTGGATGTTACCTAGGTTGATGTGAAGTGCACGTGCAAGAACGGTCACAATTCCTCCTCCACATATGGGTCCTCGAGATTGAAGAACTTTATGCTTAAGATAAAGCACAAGTAAAGAGCCCAAATTTGACGTTAAGTTACAATTAATAAGTGCAGCTTTTGCACGTGCCTGCAATGTGATAGCAATAACATAGAACAAATATCGAATAGCAGGATGATCAATTTGGTTCCCCTTGGGTGTTTATCCACGAATTCTCATCAAGTTAAAATATTGTGAAGGGGAAGGATCTAAAACAAAGGTAGTTATGCGTACATCGGTGGTGTTGTGGTAAACCCAAAGCATTGAGCCCATTGGCTGAGTGTCAAAGTATCCTCACAGTTCATAAGGCAGAATTTAATTCGATCAACTCCGGGCCTTTGTTCCTCGGAATAACCATAAGGATCCACCGTGTGTGTCAATGTGCTGAAGAACTCAAGCGTCAAGAGGCAGTACGTCGCAACATCCTGAAATACAAAATTGTATAAACCAATATTGTTGCAAAGTAAATCGAAATCAGCACGAATGGCAAGTTGGTTCAGGATATAAGGACACGCCCACTTGGTGGACTTGATCTCTCGAATCTTGAGACGATAGAAACAGGTAAGATGGAACTCCTCGATGAACTCGATACCAAGTGACTCAGGGGTTAACGTATCAACGGGTGGTGCGGAGGACTCCACAGCCATCTCATGTGTATGACTCCTCGTGTTCATCTAATAAATAAAATAATACAAAGTAAATAAAGCTTGCTAATATTTTTTTGGTCCAATAGAAACATAGCATAAGTGATTCTCTACACTAACTACAAATGAAACTCCTCTAAAAACAATGCTAAGCATACTTAGTGCCAAGATTGAATCAAGAACAAGAACCATGTCTAGATTGGCAATGATGAATGATTAAGCCAAGCTTTTGCACAAATAAGTTGGCGATCAGAGGAGAATCATACCTTAGATCGAGTGAGTGCGAAGAATCGAAGAAGATTAAGTAAATTTGAAGATCCAATGGAGGTGGTTTGAATTTTGGAGGAAGAAGAAAGAGAAAATAGATGATTTGGGATTTTTAGGTTACCTCCTCGGGGTGCTTATGGCATCCGCGTACTCGGTATGGGCGGGCAGTACGGCCGGAGCCCTCCTGTACCGGGTGACTTACCTTGGGGGCGACGGCTGCTCCCAAGCGGTGCACTTTACGGTCGCGCGCGCCCATACTGCTGGTCATTAATGCTGTGGTGACTTTTCTTGAAATCTAATGTTTGCTCGGGGCTATGGTACGGGCGCACGGTACGAGCGTGTCCGGCCTTACTAGTGGCCATTATCGACACTGATTCTTTCGGCAATCATCGAAACTTCTATCCCATTTTCCTTGAGGTGGTACGGACGTATGGTATAGGCCATTCCGGCCGTACCAGTTATCGTTATCGACACTGTGAACTACAAAAACTCAAGGAATTTGATTAGTAGATCCGTGCGCCTTTGCACATCTTATCAAAAGGTTAGATAGCAGCAAAATACTTAAGTAATGATCCAGCAATACCTCTTAGGCCATGTGTTAGAGAAATAAAATATAGAGGATTACCTTATTTCTTCTCCTCTTTCCATAGGTCTTCTTGAACACTCTTTATTAAAAACAAAAACTAAAACTAAAACTAAAACTAACACGAAATAAAACATAATAAATAAAAACTTTAGAGAAACTTTGTTTCACATGGATTGCCACACATGAAGCGCTTCTAGTTAAGGTCAATTAGCTTGACCTTGATGGCAATCACTTAGGTTTGGGGAGTGGAATGCCCACTCCAAAATAGTTTGCTTTTAAAGTAATTACACCATCAACATCATTAGGCTTTGCCTTCTTTTTCCTAGGAAAGTGGACTACAAAAGGATCTCTATATGGTAGCCTTATCCTTACATTCCCTTCAGGTAAATTAATCAAAGCTTTAATAGTTCTTAGGAATGGTCTACCTAGAATTATAGGTGCTATGGGATCTTCAGGCATATCCACAATAACAAGATCAATAAGAGCGGGACTACCTTTAATTTCAACAACTATATTTTCTTTGATCCCAACAGCTTGTTTATAAGTTGAATCAGCTAGATGGAGTCTTAATTCAGATGTAACAAATGTCCCTAAGTTTAACTTATCAAATAGGCTTTTGGAAATCGTTGAGACGCTTGCACCAAGATCACAAAGTGCAGATATCTCATTAGCTCACAACTTAATTTTAATAGTGGGCTCAAATATATCATCTAGCTTAGCTGGAAGCTTATCAGCTAGTCTTTTATACTCCATCTCTAAATCACGAACCTTACATGCTACTTGTTGCATAAATTGTTGGTACATAGCATCATTACCTTGTTCTATACCTGAATTCTTAACGGTGGTCATCTTCAATAAATCTTCCACGGTATATTCTGGTGTTGGCGCGTCGCTATATTCCAGCTCTTTAGGATTTTCATCATTGGTTACCACCCTCATCATTTTGAGGTCTTCTACCAGATTTGGCTCAGGTTTGTCGGCAAACTTTGCTAGTATGAGAGCTTGGCTCTTGGCCACTTTACCCAGTCGAGCTTCCACGGTCTTTGTTCTTTTCTATAGAGACTGCACATCATTTCTAATTGCAACGGCCTGGTTAGATAATCTTCTTAAACTACTTTCATGGTTCTCCGTAATCTTAATAAGCATATTGTTTTGTTCATCTTGAGCATGCATAAATGTTCTAACGGTTTTCTCAAACCGTTGATTGCCATGATTTGCTCCATTAGTACTATCATAATTATTATAAGGAGCTCCTACAGGATTAGTATGATATTTTTGAACATTAGAAGTATAATTATTTTTCCATGCAGGATTAAAAGGAGTGCGAGCTATAAAATTAACATCATTAACATCGGTAGTGATAGCATTAACTTGGGTATCTTCCTTACCCTTTACTAAGCTAAGAAACTCATCTACCTTAGATGTAAGCTCCTCAATGTTTACCTCGGTAATTGAACTTACTCTCTTCGAGGTTCTTTCCACATGCCATTGAGCATGGTTATTTTGCATATCATCGAGTAACTTCTTTGCAACACTCACATGCTTTCCCATGATCGTTCCTCCTGCTGTAGTATCTAGTATAGACTTAGACATTGGGTTAAGACCATTATAAAATAAATGTAATATAAGTCATTCTTCCATCCCATGATTAGGACAGTTCATTACAGCCTCTTTCATTCTTTCCCATTCAAGCGCTAGTGGCTCACGGTCTTCTTGTCTAAAGCTTGTAATGTTGGATCTTAGCTGCATAGTCTTAGTTGGGGAATAAATTTAGTCATAAACAAATTAGTGCATTCCTTCCAAGATTTAATAGTGCACTTTGGTAGAGCTAGCAACCAATCCTTAGCCTTTCCTCTAAGAGAGAAAGGGAATAATCTTAGCTTAATAGCATTTGGATCTACATCTTTAATACGCATCATGTCACAAATTTCAGTAAAAGTATTTAAGTGCAATCCCGAATCCTTAGAAGATGAACCCCCAAATTGATTTTGTTGAACCAAACTTAAAAGGTTAGGTTTTATCTCATATGTTTCTGCATCAACTGCGGGTTGAGTGAGGGGTGCATGAATAAAATCATCAGTGGGAGTAGCATACTCCCTTAATCTCTTTTGAGCCATGGCTCTTATCTTTTTTTGGTAATTTTTGAATAATGAAAATGAATAACAAGTAACTATTTTTTGGGTTTTCAAATAGATAACAAGAAAGTAAACTAATAACAAGAATTAAACTACAACTAATAATAAAACTAAAAACAAGGTATCTAATGACCTCACCAGGATAGCGAAATTGCTTCTCCGACAACGACGCCAGAAAAAGGGTAGATACCTTCGATCTGGATTCACGGATGTAGTATAATATCTTTTTCCCTAGAAGACCTAGGTTTAATCGAACCTCGGAAAGCACTGCTAAAAGGTAATAAAAAGGACATGTCTACAAGACTTTGTTTGTTCGTTTTACCTTAGTTGATTGGACCAATCTAGTTTACTTTATAACGGATTTGAATCAACAGATGGAGATAGGCTAGGGTTGAAGATCCATCTGCAGCTGCACATCAAATGGGATGAAAGATAATAATAAGCATAGCCATGTATAGTGTTTGTATTGAGATAATCTTTTGTAGGCAACACATTCTAATATTCTAGAGCCACCGTGATGCAACAGGCATAGCAATAGACTTTTAATCCAATCGAGAGTACACCGAAGCCATGGGTTACAAATGATTATTAAGTGTATACACAGATTAAAGCTTTAACTGGTGATGTTGTTGTTGATCCTGAATGGGGCGCTAAGCGAAGACCGTACTTCCTGTTCTGTCACTGAGTTTCCTATGAGATTGCTTCTATCCAAGTATCTCACCTCAAGCCTTTATCAATCTATGGGATCTTGGGTACCTACAAGTCCACATATCGAGACGAGAGACAAAGAAACAAAAGATACAAATCATGAATCCAAGCAAAATACAATTCTCCCATGATCTAGATGCACATAATTGCGGTGAGGTTTCTCTCCAACCCACAGCCTGTGAGGACTACTCACTCATAACAAATAGATCAAAGATATAAAACATCGTGCAAATACTTAGATTGAAATCAAATATTCTTACAATGATCGCCAAATCACAAGGAGATCTAAAAGTACAAAGCAATGGCTATGACTAGTGGAGGGATGGATGGTAGAAGTGATGAACAATGGATGAACAATGGTGTGGATCTCCTTTAGGGGTGTTGTGATGCAATCTGAGAATGGCGGCTCTCTGGCCGATGGCTGGAGCCTCGAAATATATAGGCGTCTTCATGAAAGTTGTAGGGTTTGACGAGAGAAAGTCGTCGCCACCTGTACGGGCAGACGGTACGGGTAGACCGCGCCGGTACCAGTGGTCGTTAAGCATGCTGACGCCCTAGTTGGCTTCTCCAATTACTTGGCCATGTGTACTTCCTCAAAATTCTTCATTATGACTCCTTATTTCGCCTTAAAAGCAGTGATTTCCTGCACAATATAAATCAAAGAAGGGATTTGCATATCTTTGCAATTATTAGTCATTAGTGTCAAAAGTTGAGAGTTTCTTTGGCAACTACTTGACCAAAAACAACGTTTAAACGCTGTGGAAGATGGCAAAAATCGGAGCCATCATCTGTCATGTTTCGTCTCATTCCCCTCATATATCCATGCTTGTGTTCTTATTTGTATGAGTCGACCAACGTAGAGGCTATGAAATTATATGCATTATTTATGGCATGCTTTCTTGACAATCTGATGTGTTCTCTACCAAACATGCTTGCTTGGAAATCTCAAATAGCTGATGTGTTACCTAAAAAGAACTGTTATCACGTACCAATGTACATCATAGATACAAAGGATTTTGTTTGACATTTGACAGTAATTCTTCTCAGAACACATTTGACAAACTCACAACACAAGTATAATGCCAGGAATAGGAGATAAATAAGATTATTTTATTCAAATTCACAACACCTTTTACAAACTCATAACACATTTGATAGACTAAAACTACTGACATCTTCTTTTATTCAAATTCAGAACACATTTGGCAAACACAAACTACTGAAATCTAATCAAACTACTTCTTTTCCTTCTTCTATGCTTCTTCTTATTCATTCTTGATGCTTCTTATTCTTCTACTTATACTTCTTATTCTATTTCTTCTCTTCTTCTTCGTCTCTACAAATGATCAACAGTTCAAGCAATTTAGTAAATATTCAGTTAAATTTCATCAAACCTTCATGCAAACTATCAAATAGGTTCAGTGAAACAACCACCTTGCATTACTGTGGCGGTGACAGAGGCGCACAAGGATTTGGCGATGTGGATGACGACGACCGCATGTTCCTCGCGTCGAGCTTGCTCTGGAGAATGTGTGCTTGCATCTCCAGGATCATCATGTAGGTGGGGAGGTTAGGCGGCCAGCCCGTCGGCTCCACCATCCGCATCCTTTCCTCCTCTGACACGAGCAAGAAATGGAGCCGGATCACCTTGTCATAGAGCAGGTGATGTGGGATCCACTTCTCCCTGTTCTCCTCCTCCTAGGCTACGTGCCTCTGTCTCCCCTCTTCCTTTATCGCAACACGCACCACGGCCCCGATGCAGGAGCAGGGGGCATGGGCCCGCCCCTCTACCGCGATTTTTTGCGAGCAGGAGCAGGGGACCCCCTGGTGCTCTCCATCAGACACTCTCCGGACTTTGACATCACCTCCTTCCCCTCCTTCTGTCGCCACCGCCGCGAAACCCCAAGTCACTGTGATGTGGAGCATAGGTGGGTAGGTAGAGAGCGTTCGTGGTGTGGATCGTGAGGTGGCCGAGCGGTGGGCATCCATGCATTATTCGTCGCCTCTCTAGGGAGTTATCAGAAAAATCTAGCGTTGGCCCCTACCAGCACTCACGTTGCCACATGGCCTCTCCTGCTTGGCTGTGGGGTACCTGCAACTATATTTTTTAAATAATACATTTTTTATTCATTTCGGAATATAATATGTGATATTAAAATTTATCAAATCTAGCACATAGACGATGTTGGCAACACCGATTGAGCCATTCGGTGTATGCCACCCCGTGTGGTTGTTGGTGATGGGGCCCACCAGCTGACAGGCCCACAACGATCGGTGCACATGCCTGCAAATGGTGTCGGCCACACTGTCTGGGTCAGTCATGGCAGGTGACATAGACTGACCCAATCGCGGTCAACCACCCCATCTGGCCCTTGAATAAAGGTAGACACGCGATGCTCCCTTCCACCTGTCGATGCACTCGTTCGTGTCCTCCGTTTCCTCTTCCCTGCCGCAGCTCTCTCCCTCACTTGCTCCAATTTATTCTGTTTACTTAGTGTGCCTCGAGATCTTTAGCCAATACTTAGCACAACTGTAGTTTAAGCTTCGATCTACTGATTGGTTAGCTTGGGAGGCAATTTGGTGGTGTATTTTGGTTGTGCTGTTGGTGGTGAGATTAATGGCAATGGTGGTGGTGAAAAGCTGACTGAGCTACGTGGTGGTGTCGACCCGGTGACTGAAGATCAAGGGCTTCACACGCTTCAAGACCACTTATAGGACAGCAACACCAGCAACATCAGTCCTTTTTCCGGTGCATGGAGGAGAAGCTACGCGGTATCTATGCAGCTATCACATGCATCCACGTTTCAGACATTGCTCACCACCGTGTAGCACAACGCCCCCTCGTACCTTCATGACGCAACGGCAACCGCCGCGTACACAGGTACCCCTGCCACAATGATAGCAACCGCAGCCATGTCTTACATAGGAGGCTCCGCCTAGACCACCCCATCCTGATCAGGTTGGAGGTTTCTCGTGGTAGCAGTAGCAGTAGAGCTCTTTTCAGGCTGGAGGTTCGTCGTGGCAATAACGGTCGAGCTCTTTTCAGGCTAGAGGTTCATCGTGGAGCACCAACAGCAACCTCCCATGTGGAACTTCTATCTTCATCCACCATCCTAGCAACAGGGGATGTGTGTTCATAACTATCGCCCACAGTTCACAATCACTGGTTACTTACTGTTTCTTCTACATGCAGGACCCTATGGATATCAACCCTCCTTGTCCGGATCCACATGGGGGAGTGATCTAGAAGATGCATAGCACACAGAGGATCTACAGGACCAGTGGACGAGTATGTTTAATACTCCTCCACCATACCCACACGGGATACATAGTACAACGACGACGGGTCACATATTCCTGCTCGTAACGTTATGCCACGCCATAGGTATGGATGGAACCTCGATATTGTGCTAGGCATCGAGACTGATACCTCTCTCATCCAGCTATGTATGAGTCTCCTATCTATCTATGTATGAGACATATGTCTATCTACTTCAAAGACATGAACCAATATATGTGTGAGACATGAACTTATCTATGTGTGAGACATATTACTATTATTTCGCATTGTTATTCATTTCACTAACAAACAACTATAACAGATAATTAAGATACAAACACGAACTGCAAGGGAGCATTAAGATACAAACACGAACTGCAAGGGAGCATTAAGATACAACCACAACCTGATTTAAATTAAAACAATCTAACTATGATGATGCCTCGCCCTTTCCCTTGCTTGTCGATGATGAAGCGCCCTTGTTCTTCTTTGCTCTTTCCTTCTCTACTCTTGCCTTCTCACAGGCAGCTCTTTGGCTCTTGCCGCTCGGTGGCATGAAGATGTCATCTTCATCCTCGCTCTCTTATACACAGTAATAATGGTCATTTTACAAAACCTACAACGGTTTTTTGCTCTTAAGCTTTGCCTTCTCCCACCTTGCATTGATCCTGAGAAGTTCTTGGCGTATTTCCTTAGGCATCCTCCGGGGCCGCCACCCTGACCTATATAATTTCTCACCCAACTCATGGAGTAGGATGTCACTACTAATGAGAGCCTCCCATGTAACTGGAGTATTGTCTATCCTAAACTCTCTAGCTAAATCTAAAAGGCGAATGTACATATATTTATTAAAGCTATAATCGAAAGGAAAATTTTACATCTTAATGAGGAAACACTTGTCTACTTACACAACACAACGAGGATGGTTTTTTATAGAGCCATAAGAGAAGAAATGGTGGGAACTAACCGGCGGGAGAATGTGGCGAGAACATTCTGGCGGGAGAAATTAGGCGGGAATTTTTTTGGTGGGAACTCGTTGGCGGGGAGAAAAAGGGCGGGAAGACTTTTGCAACAACAATTTTTATCACGACTTGAACTAAAGATGCACTAAAAACTGGAATTAAGATACATTGTGATACTCATGATGAAATTAAGAAACATCATGACACTACAACTGAAATGAAGATACATCACTTCAGAGGCATACATCTACTTGTTCTACATCTAATGCGAGTACTTTTCGGTCTTGTCTCCATGTTGTTCTGCTACCTGCGCCTCAATAACCCTTTCTCTTAATCTCTGCCATTCCGCCGCATGGGCCTCTTTGCGCACCTCTTCCATGCGCTCCTCTCCCTCCCTCCTCCCCCTATTCTCTCACGGTACCGAGCTTGTTCTGCTCTTATTTTTTCAATTATCTCTCTTGCTCCTTCTTCTTCTGCGCGGCAATCTTTTCAACACATTCCTCAGCATGAAAGCTAGTCCATGCACGCCAGTTCTGATTCGCAATCTCCTGCACGGCCCAAGATGGTTGCTCCATGTCAATCCAATGGTACCACTTGCAAAGAGGAGAAGGAGACTGCAACCACATTAATGGCATGAATAAAAGAACAAAAAACGTCAAATAGGCATATTCATCATTCTTTCAGAACAAACTGGAGGCCTCTGGAACGACGAACTAGCTTGACGGGGCCGGTTTTGGTCATAGTTGGCACACATGAAAAACTTCATGCCCATCTTATCAGAGAAATCCTCGATCTTCTTCATCTTGGCAAGATGGCCACACCAACACCGCTCCGCTCTCACCCCGGTGGCAACCTTGCATCTTTCATCTTCCTCGACCTGTAGTCAGGGTCCAAACGAGGCACACTCATGGTGGAATCGAGGGGAGAGAGAAAGAGGAGGAATAAATGAACTAGTAAATGAAAATATATTGGTGCCTATATTTTTATAGAACCAGTCAAGGGCCACACTAACTAGACGAGACGCTGCAGTCGGGGTGTACTAGTGTAGGCTACCCCTAATGGCCCAGTCGGTTTGGCATACACCGACTGCCTCACTCTATGTGTCCGGCCCCGCTTATGTGCTACTTCTGAAAGTTCCTAGAATCACATATCATAATTCGAAATGAATAAAAAATGTATTATTAAAAAAATAGCTCTGTACATGAGGGACAACTATTTTGTACCACTTGATCCCAATCTACGCTCACGTTGCCACATGGCCCCTCCTACTTGGTTGTGGGTGTATCTGACATAGGGACAACTATTTGTACCAGTTGATCCCAATCTGCACGTTTTTGTTTCTAGTGGACAACTATTTCTATGTCCCATGCAATTGGAAAACGATACTACTCCCCCGGGGATAACGTATCGCGATCCCCCGTGTAGCTCGCACGCCCCACGTTCGCTCGAGGTGGAGAGAAACAGACCCCTCCCCGGCGGGTCCCACACATGTTCTCTAGTCTTATCCCTTCCCTCTCCTTTCTTCCTTAAATTGACTCCACGGGGAAATCCCTCCCAGCCCATAGCTACACGCCATGCCGCCGAGCCCAAGCACGTCCTCCCTCGCCGACGGCGCCGCGCACCTCCTCTCGCCCACCGCTAGCCTAACGCACCTCCTCGTACTTTTTCCCTGCATCTATTTACTCGACGGCAACCATGAGAGCCAAAGGCGCGACCGAAAAATCGAGCTCCCCTGCGATGGCATGTGGATGCGGGAGGAGCAACACCTCGGCTCTGATGCTACAAGTGGCGGCGCCGCTCTGCTACAGCGATTGCAGCTCTTGCTATAAGCGGCGTCATCGCTTGCTACAAGCGCAACGGAGCTGCTACAGAGGCGGCGACAACCTGCTACAAGCGCGGTGGCGCTTCACTACAACGGCGTCGGCCGCTTGCTACAACAGCGTCGGCTATGGCGTCGACTTGCTACAGAGGCGGCGGCAATCTGCTACACGCGTGGTGGCGCTTCGCTACAATGGCATCGGCCGCTTGCTAAAACAGCGTCGGCTATGGCGGCGACTTGCTCCAGAGGCGGCGGCGCTTTTGCTACAGAGGCGACGGCGACCTGCTACAAGCGCGGCGGCGCTTCGCTACAACTGCGTCGCCACAGGCCAGCGGCGGTGCTATGTGCTGGCCGGCGACGACACTACCGATGCTCCGACCGGCCGTCGGCGGTGCTACCAGCGTGGTCGGGGCCGGCGAGGTATCTAGCCGGAGATGACTAATGGGAGCGGTTGGTATGGGTTCGGGCTTCAATGTGGACGGGGGTCGGAATCGTATGCAGTTTTTCCGATCAAGGAGTTTGCGGTCGTACACGAGGGAAAAGTCCACGGGACACGTGTCGAGCAGCGGGGATTAAAACTCCGGATTCCTCGGGAGACGCCTAGCACCGCCCTTATGTAATCCTACTCGTCGTGGTTCTTCACATGGTACCACTGATTTATAGCCACGACCCAGAGCTTGGAACGATGTTTTTTCATTTTCATAGGCCGAACTGGAGATTTTAGGCCCCCACACAGAGTTGAGACAGGCCGCTGCGCAGCTTGCTAGATCTCTGGACCCTAGGTGGGCCGTTACCAGGCCAAGACAGACGAACCAATCCACTCGAGCAAAGTGGTACGTACCCGTAGGCACACAAGCAACGTGTCGAGTTTTTTTGTTTTTCGAGAGAGCAACGTGTCGAGTTATGCAACGATGAGACCGCGCATGGTCACTGAATGCGATCAGGATTTTTTTTCTTCTACTGAGCTGGTTCGATGTACTTTGATGGAGAAGTATATAAATGATTTAAAGACTCCCATCAGGTTCAGCGTTCGGCGAACCGATCAGACCTGATAAATACACCACATATATCAATTCGTGTGTGTCTTTTTGGCTCGCCTAAAGGCATGGACTTTGCCTTGCCCATATGGGCCAAAAGCCAAGGATGACTGCTTCCAGTTTCAGCTCATGAGCCTTATCTGTTTCTCTAAGCTACTGCAATGCAAGGGTGATGTGTGCCTCTGTCTGAAAGTCGCTTATCTGCAACTCCGAAAATGTTAAACTTGGGAATGAATAACATATCAATCTGTCCCCTAACATCAAAACAAGTCTAAAAAGAGAGACTCTTAGACACCTCTCTGTGCAACGAACCTTTCCTCTCGACCACCGGCCTACCAGAAGTCAGCCTGCCGACGGCCAGAGCCCCCGCAGCGGTGGGACTACTGCGCGGACCATGCCCGACGGCAGTTCCGCGGATGCGCGCTGCCTAGGACTTCGAGGAGCAGCACTGCAGTACGTGCCTAGATCCTGCATCGACCTTACCGGCGGCGTGTATATCCTGGGTTTCCAACTTTCCCATTCATGTCTACGTCTTATATTTTGAAACGGAGGAAGTATTAGAGTATTTATGGAGAATGAATTTCACTTTTTACCCCATATGTTCAACTTTGTGACATCTTTTATCCAATTTAGTAGAAATTTCTCAATATTACCTCATTTAACATACTTTCTTCCACTTTTTACCCCTTCTATATATTTCTATGTTCTGACAGTTGGGTTGTAGTGTCAGTCTGATGTTGCAATGCCAGAGCATATATGCGTTTGTGCTCGGCATGTCCTACTCAGCGTAGAGTTGTACCCAAGCCAGTTTAGCTACGGTCGGTCACTACTAGGACCGGTCACTGTCAAGCCAGACCACTCTCTCGCTCTTTCCTCTTTCCCTCTCCCCGAGCTAGGAATTTCGCAGCAATGGCGAGACCTGGCAACGTGCGAAGCTTTGGTGGTGAAGGCCGGTGCTGAGCAGGTGCTCTGCAGCAGCGTCATCATGTTCTTGGTGGACATAGATGCTGAAGTGGGTCCTCTGTAGATCCTGGCGATAACGCTAGCACCGGATCACATGTACGTACCACAGAGAAGTTTGCCCGTACGTGTGGAGTGAATATACTAGAGTCTCGAGAAATGGGATAAACTCAAGGCTGCTAGCGTGCAATATGCCAATCTCCCTGCATAATCGTAAAGACATGGACGTATTATTATCGAAACATGACAAACGGGAAGCTTCTGCCGCCTAGCGAGGACCTAATAACCTACCGGTGAACAACGCTTTCTCTGGCCATAGCCGCCTGGCGATAGTGGCTGATCACACTGGCCGTGCCGTGACATTTTTTTTAAGGAAAGCCCCTTGTCAGATGCCGAAATATATATAGGGGTAAAAGGTGGAAGAAAACATGTAAAATGGGGTAGTCTTGAGGAATTTCTATTAAATTGGGTAAAATGTGTCACAAAGTTAATCTTGGAGGGTAAAAAGTGGAATTCACTCTATTTATGGGGCTTAGAGGCATAATCCCACGAAACATCAAATACTCACTTAATTCAAATACTTTCTCCGATCCAAATTATTGTTCTTAGATTTATATAAATCCGATTGTATCTAGTCATGTTTTAGTGCTAGATACGTCCGAATCTAGACAAATCTTAGAACAATAATTTAAATCGGGGAGAATAATATGTTTGATTTTAGAGTATTACTGATTCAATCTCCACCTTTCCCCAAGTTCTAACGTATTTTTTCTCATATCCAATAGACTACCCATACCCAGTGGATTGGTAGGATTAGGATTTTGTGGGGATTAAAGAGGTTTGGGTATATGTGGGGGGTTTCACCCAATCCTCTTGGGCATTATCCCTCTAATCCTCACTAAAACACTAGTACCAAACAAGATCTAAGTGGTTGTAGCTGAAACGTGCGCTCAAGGAGTTAGACCGAAGCGTGCCCATTGTCAGAGCCTCTTCGGCCGGGTGTGGTGTGGTGTCCCTCAAACTAGCCTCCGAAAATAAATTTTGCAAGCAAAACATGATGTTGGGATCAAAACAGCTATGCAGCGAGTTGCCGGTGTACTAGGGCGACAACCTTGAGAGCGGCGTCGAGAAAGCTCCTCCCGAAACAGTGTGTGGTTGTGGCGCTCCCTTGGCTCCCGCCGGCGCCGGGAGAGACGGTGTCTGAGCTGAGCACGGCAAGGTGCACCACCGCAACGGTTGTTTGTCTTCTTCATGTCAGCCTTCCCGCGTCGTCCTTGCGCTCCGATCCGTCGTCGCGTACTTTCGCTGCATCATGTCTCTCTCCAAATCCTCTTCCGTCATCTAACTCGGTTCGTTTTCGACGCACGACGTGGCTGCTGGAAGGGTGCCTTCAGGCCGCTTGCCTTCGTCTCCTTCCCCTTTGGAGCTTTCGGCGCCATGGTTGCGACGGTGCTGCGACGACGGGCGGGAGATGGTGGCGGCGGGTGGGAGAATGAGAGGGCAAAGGGAAATGATGAGTCACTTATTTCCTTGTTGATCCGGGTTTGGTCCAGGAAAACCTTCGAGAAAACCTGCTCGTTTGAAAGCATCGATAGACCCTATGCTACCTCTGTGGGCGGGCCAGCTATGGTAAGGTATTTTTCTTTCTTCTTGATCCATTACTACTGGATTTTCATTTACTAGCTTCAATGAGGGGGATAGCACTGGTAGAATTACTGGTAGTGACTCTCTAGAAGAATAGAGAATAGCAGTAGTAGCAAGAGCTCAAAGCTCTGCCTCCATACCAGAAGCAGAAGGAGACACGCTATGAAGAGATCGCTCTTCGGATGCAACACTATTTGTATAAATATTTTATACTTTTAAACTGAAGATAGGCAAAAAAATTCATGTCTCGTGCCTGACCCAAACCCATCCTAAAACCCAGCCCGACTGAGCTTTTGACCAGGCGTACTCTAGAAAACAACTATAGGAGGAGTGAGCGAAAACTACTTTATACAAGCATCGGTATGTGCCGGTGTGAAATCCACCATACATCTGCTTTTAGATTTGCGCGAACGTTTGTTGTCTCCTGCTCTCCGTTGCTTTTCCGCATTTATTGCCACGACCCCACAACTCTGACAACACGTACACAGGTTCGTACTTCAATCAGGTAACCTGCACAGGGCCTCCAATTGATTAGGACCTTAAACGTTCTCATGATACGGTTTAGCAGCATTAATTAAGACAATATATTACCCTTTGTCCTAAAAAAGATGTCACAGATTTGTATAAATTTAAATGTATCTAGAAATTATTTAGTATATAGATTTAATTTAAAAAAAAATTATGACATCATTATTGGGACGGAGCTATATATGCCGCTCGCTCTCCTAGGAAATTACAGCAGCCAGCCGTGAGCGATCGTAGAAATACATACATTTAAATAAATCTTGTATCATGTCAAAACTAATTAATTTTTTGTTATATTTGAAATTACGGTAATTTGCTCTAAAATGGATATCGAAATCCCCAAATCTTGTTGAAATATGAATTTCTAAATCCAACTATGAAATCAATACCACATTTACGGGTATGCATGATAGATGGATCCGTTTGTACACTTAGATTTTCTACACGGCCAAATATAACGGCTCTAAATTAATTTTCCGGTATGGTCCTGTATCGCGAGGTGACTGTGCGTCATGCAGGCCGCCGCGAGCGACGATAGGGAGCTCCGGCCGGCCACCATGTCGCGGTACGTTCAGATGATGTGTCACCGTTAACTCGACAAGTTCCTCCCCTCGCAAGGTCGATGGTGGCGTGCGCCACTAAATGCCCCTCTGGCCCCTCCAGATCTGACGATGTGGACGGTATGGAGCGCATCATCGTCTAGTCAACCGCCCGGTTCCTCGTGCAGCAGCTGTCGGAGCGCGCGGTGGCAGTGGGAGAGCGAGCGGCCGGAGCGCGGGTGAGCTCGCGGATGGAGTGCGGTAGGCGGCCGAAGCGGGCGACGCGAACACATGCGTGACGCTGGTTGTGGCCGGAACAGGCGGCACGAGCGGAGGCCGCGACAGATTGAAATCACATAAACATATTTGAAACAATTCAAACCATCAAAATATATTTCAAACAACCAAAACCACTCCAGCACGTTTCGAACAATTCGGACCATAAAAAGATGTTTCAAACAAAGCAAAACCTTGCAAGAATGTTTCAAAACAATTAATACTACAGTACCATGTTTCAATAAACTAAACCTGCACAAGCATATTTAAAACAATTAGAACCACAAGAAATTGTTTGAAACAAACGAAACCACACAAACTTGTCTGAGACAATTCAAATCACAAGAAGATGTTTGAAACAATTAAAACCACCAACCAAAAACAAATAAAACCATAGACCTATGTTTCACTAAATTGAAACCACACAAACATGTATGAGACAATTGAAACCATAAAAATATTTTCGTAAAAATCAAAATCGTCACAGAAACTCTTATGAACATCTTTGGCAACCGAAACTACAACTGTTATCTTTTAATCAATTGAAACCACCTGGCAAGTTTGTATGAAATTTTGAAACCGAATTGAACCTTATTTTAAACCACTGAAACCATATCGACCCAGGTTGAAACCTATTCGAATATAGCGAAACATCATAAAGTTGTTTCAAAGCAATTGAAACCACAAAACTTTTAAATTTTTTTGAAACCACACAAGCATGGCTGAAACAATTGAAACCGTAAAAACATATTTAAAACAATAAAAACCACCAACCAAGAAGATATGAAACCACATAAGCTATGTTTCATTAAAGCAAAACCATAAATAACATCTTCTAATAATTTAAAATTACCTGGCAACTATTTATCAGCTTTTTGAAACCGAATTGACCCTTACTGAAAACACTGTAACCATATTGAACCATGCTAAAACTTATTTGAATCAATCGAAACCTCACAAGAACGTTTCAAAGCAACTGGAACCACACACAAATAAAACCATAAAACCAAGTTTTAATAAATTGAAACCATAAAATCAAGTTTGAAATAATCGAAACCACAAAAAAATATAAAACAACTGATACCACCACCCAAGAACATATGAAACCATACAACCACGTTTCATTACATTGAAACACACGAAACCCTATTACAAAACAACTGAAACAATCAAAACACGATTGAAACAATTGAAATCACCACCAAACAACAAATGAAACCACAGAACCATGTTCCAATAGATTGAAATCACACAAGAAGGTTTCAAATAATTCAAACCACCAAAAGATGTTTCAAACAACCAAAATGACACTAACACGTTTCAAACAATTCGAATCACAAAAAGATGTTTTAACCAAACTGAAACCTCGCAAACATGTTTCAGAACAACTGAAACCATCACCCAAGAAAAACGAAACTACATACCCATGTTTTAATAAATTGAACCCGCATCAGCATATTTGAAACAATTGAAACCATAAGAAGATGTCTGAAACAACCAAAACCACACAAGTATGTCTGAAACAATTGGAACCACATAAAGATATTTGAAACAATTGAAACCACCAATCAAGAACAAATGTAACCATAGATCCATGTTTCACTAATTTGAAACCATACAGAATTGTTTGAAACAATTAAAACCATAAAAAGATTTTTGTAACAATCAAAACTGCCACACAATTTTTTATGAACATCTTTAGCAACCCAAGGAACCTGGTTGAAACAATTGAAACCACAAATGTTATCTTTTAATCAATTAAAACCACTTGGCAACTTTTTATGAAAAATTTGATACCGAATTATACCTTATTTAAAACCACCGAAACCATATCGACCTAGGTTGAAACCTATTCGAATATAGAAAAACCTCACAAGATTTTTTCAAAGCAATTGAAACCACAAATCTATTTTTCAAAACTTTGAAACCACACAAGTATGGCTGAAACAATTTAAACCATAAAAGATTGTTTAAAACATTTGAAACAATCAACCAAGAAGATATGAAACCACATAAGCAATGTTTCATTAAAGAGAAACCATAAATAACATCTTCTAATAATAATTGAAACCACCTGGCAACTATTTATCAACTTTATGAAACAGAATTGACCGTTACTAAAAACATTATAACCATATCGAACCATGTTGAATCTTATTTGAACCAATCAAAACCTCACAAGAACGTTTCAAAACAATTGGAACCACACACAAATGAAACCATAAAACCATTTTTTAATAATTAAAACCACAAAAGCAAGTTTGAAATAATCGAAACCACAAAAAAATATGAAACAATTGATACCACCACCCAAGAACATATGAAACCATACAACCATGTTTCGTTACATTGAAAACATGAAACCCTGTTTCAAAACAACTGAAACAATCAAAACACGATTGAAACATTTAAAACCACCAAATAACAAATAAAACCACAGAACTATGTTTCAATTGATTGAAACCATACAAGCATGTTTCAAATAATTCAAACCACCAAAAAATGTTTCAAACAAGCGAAACGACACCAGCACGTTTCAAACAATTCGAACCACAAAAAGATGTTTCAACCAAACTGAAATCTCGCAAGCATGTTTCAGAACAACTGAAACCACCACCCAAGAACAAACGAAACCACATACCCATGTTTTAATAAATTGAACCCGCACCAGCATATTTGAAACAATTGAAACCATAAGAAGATGTTTGAAACAACCGAAACCATACAAGCATGTCTGAAACAATTGAAATCACAGAAAAATATTTGAAATAATTAAAACCATCAATCAAGAACAAATGTAACCACAGATCCATGTTGCATTAATTTGAAACCATAGAGACATTTTTGAAACAATTGAAATCACAAAATAATTTTTGTAACAATCGAAACCGCCACACAAACTCTTATGAACATCTTTGGCAACCCAAGGAACATGTTTGAAACAATCAAAACCACAAATGTTATCTTTTAATCAATTGAAACCACCTACATTTTTTTATGAAAAAATTGAAACCGAATTAAAACTTATTTAAAACCACTGAAACCATATAAACCATTCGAATATAGTGAAACCTCACAAGGTTGTTTTAAAGCAATTGAAACCGCAAAAACATTTAAAAAAAATATGAAACCATACAAGCATGGCTGAAACAATTGAAACCATAAAAACATGTTGAAAACAATTGAAACCACCAACCAATAACATATGAAACCACATAAAAAACGTTTCATTAAAGTGAAACTATAAATAACATCTTCTAATAATTTTAAACCACATGGCAGCTATTTATCAATTTTTTGAAACTGAATTGACCGTTACTAAAAACAATGTAACCATATTGAACCTTGCTAAAACTTATTTAAACCAATCGAAACTTCACAAGCATGTTTTAAAATAATCAAAATCACATAGAAATGAAACCACAAAACCATATTTAAATAAATTGAAACCAAAAAAGCATGTTTAAAATAATCGAAACCACAAAAATATGAGCAATTTAAACCACCACCCAAGAACAAATGAAACCATATAATCATGTTTCATTACATTGA
Organism: Avena eriantha; assembly: GCA_910589775.1. Lineage (NCBI taxonomy): Eukaryota > Viridiplantae > Streptophyta > Magnoliopsida > Poales > Poaceae > Avena > Avena eriantha. Next base: position 226,920,663 of record OU342744.1, read on the forward strand.
AACCAAGAAACCCCGTTTCAAAACAATTGAAATAACCATAATGTGATTGAAATAATTGAAACCACAACCAAACAACAAATGAAACCACAGAATCCTGTTTCAACAGATTGAAACCACATAAGCATGTTTAAAACAATTCAAACCACCAAAAGATGTTTCAAACAACCAATAGCACACCAACATGTTTCAAACAATTCAAATCATAAAAGGATGTTTCAAACAAAGTGAAACCTCATAAGCATGTTTCAGAACAATTAAAACCACCACCCAAGTACAAATGAAACCACAGAACCATGTTTTAATAAATTAAACCCGCACAAGCATCTCTGAAACAATTGAAACCATAATAAGGTGTTTAAAACAACCGACACCTCCACACAAGGTTTTATGAACATTCTTGGGACCCCAAGGAACCTTTTTGAAATATTTGAAACCACAAATGTTATCTTATAATCATTTGAAACCACCTGCCAAGTTCTTACCAATATTTCAAAACCGAATTGAACCTTTTCCAAAACTATTCAAACCATATCGAACTTTGCTAAAACCTATTCAAACAAAACGCAACCACACAAGCATTTCTCAAAACAATTGAAACCGCAAACAAATAAAACAATAGCTCCTCGTTTCATTAAATTAAAACCACATAAGTTTGTTTGAAACATTTGAAACCACCAAAACTAGTTTGAATTAATTGAAACCACCACTATATTTTTGAAATAATTGAAACTACAAATAATATCTTATAATAATTCGAAACAACATTGAAACTATTTATCAATTTTTTGAAACCAAATTGAACCTTATTAAAAACACTGTATCCATATCGTACCATGTTGAAACATATATGAACCAATCGATACCGCATATACATATTTCAAAACAATTGAAACCACGCATAAATAAAATCACAAAACCATATTTTAATAAATTGAAACCACAATATCATGTTTGAAATTATTGAAACCACCGCGTGTTACGGCCAAAATCGCGCCTCGTCCACCACTCGTCCACCGGGTCACCGGGGCCCCGTGCACGGCGATATCATCTAGGCCACGCTAAGGATGACTAGCCGACGAGGTCGACATCGTGGACAACGGGACGCCAGAGGAGCAGCCCAGGGCAGTCGTCGCCGCGTCGACAGGTCAACGCGGCATCGTGCATGGTGCCTCCGTCTCGTGCTCTGGCTGTTCCGCTCTAGATCGGATGGGAGAGAACAGATGTTGGACAGCTCGCGCTCTGGCCGCCGCCCTGCCACACAGCGAAACGACAAGATGAATCATGGACCTCGTGCGGTGGATCAATTATCGGGACATACCATTTAATTTTTAGAAAGAAGTTTTCGTAGATTAATAATAGTTATTTGATCATAAACTAAAAATAGTTTTATAGATTAATACTACTGTTAACTTGGCTTTATAAATTAGTAATCCCTCCGTCCCAGATCTTAGGACGTAGTTTTATTTTTCATTTTTTTCTTGATGCTTGAGCTGCAGGATGCATTTTTATTCATATCTCCTCTAATTATCCTCCTCGACTGTTCACTGAGAAATTAATACGCCGTATGTTTTGCATGCAAGAATAAAATACTATCCGGCCGGATTCGATTCTCCTTGATTCTCCCTTAATCTCCTTAATTTTATTCCGCCGTACCTTTTGTATGTTACTGGTTATACATGCGCGTGACTCTCTTTAATCTCCGTGGTCATTAACCGCACTCTTTTTATACCAGGCGCTTAATATCCCACGCTACTAAATTAAAGAATAGATTAATTAATTAGGAAAGTGTACTAGTTTAGAAAAAGTTGGTGCGTACGACAGGACAATAGCATGGCTTTCGTTTTATGCAGGTGGGGTTCACTCAAAAAGTAAGGATGGAAAAGGCTAACGGCAAGTTAACTGAGACATTATGCACGTATCTCAAAATTAGGATTGTGTGGACGATTCGACACCGGCATGTACCGGCACCGGTAGAATCGCTGGGTTCGAGGGGTGAGCAAATGAGCAACAGACGCGAGAGCTTGTAACTTTAGCAACCGTTGGGTGGTCTTATTTTTTTAAAATATTAATATCACGAAGATACTAATTACACTTAGTCTCTGCAATAACGCATGTTTTAGCGGTCTTACGAATGCTCACGGCTCAGAAAAAGAAGAAGAATTACAAAAAAGAAAAGTCTCGCAACAGAGAAAGATGACTCGAAGCAACGACCCTAACACCACCAGAACAACACCAGTAGTTCAACCACTCCAATAGCCACGCCTTCAAGAAGTACACAGTGCATAAGCGTCAGCGTTGCCCGATTAAAAATCATAGGTTTTCACCCTGAAGATAGCCCTGGCCGCCGCGCGCAGCCGAAGCACCAGCACCGACAACAGCTGCCACCAGCGAACTGCTGCCGCGATCTGCACTCCCCGGCCCCTTCGGCGCCGGTGGGAGCGGTGGAGGGTGGTAGATCAGGGAGGGGTGTGGTTGGCAGCGGATCAGGAGGCCCCCGGCGGCGCCCTGGGTGCGTCACGGGAGGGGTCAAATTGTGCAGGTACGTACGTGGATCTTACTGAGATTAGCCCTCAATTAACTTCATAATTAAAATTCGATAGAGACAAGGAAAGAGAAAACTGAAAGAAGCAAAAGGAGAGCACCCTCCGTTCCCACGGCCCAAGTGCAAGTTCCATCGCTGCTTGTGGTCTTCATCGTTCTCCACTACCCTTGGAGGTTGGGTTAATTACATAGAAAGGCAACGTCTCATCGACCCTACTTTTTAATTTGGTGTCGCAATCCCTGAAGGACACTCAGCAGCTCCGCTTAATTGCTTAATTAAAGTAGTCGCACTGTCACACTACTACTCCAAAATCGAGCTCAGATTGGACTAACAAAGCGTGCCCGACTTTGAGAATAAAGCCAATGTTCAATGCACGGGGTAAGTAGTAGTTCACCACTGGTGGGCGTCATTGTGTCATGTTAGGTAGAGTGGAGATCGGAGGGGTGGTCGGCAACAGCGCCCACACTGAATTCGGGAGGACTGCTCAAGCTGTCGACGCTTTTGGGAGATCTGCCCACATCGATCAATGGCCAAAACCAACATCAACTTTTAAATTTGTAAATTTACATATTTTGAACGAATTTTTTTCTAAATAAACATAATAAAATAATTATGTTGCCATCGGAGGTGAGGTCGATCCACACCGGCCTCAGCCTCGGGAATGTCTAGGGTTGCTGGTGCTGGTCGGGCGGAGGAGGAGGATTCCCCTTTGCCAACACGGACTCGCGTAGGGCATCGAACGTGCCCGCCCAGAGCGCCTCCTCATCAAGGCGCGCCTACTCCTAGGACTGCGTGATGGTGAGGCGAAGAGCCTCCTCATCGAGGTCCAGCGGCATGAGGGGCACCTCCTTCTCTGCCATGTAGGCGAGGAGGGCCTTGTTGTCGGCGGTGTCGTCCCGCACCTCCTAGCCGGGGATATCTTCACCGATGAATAGCTCCCGCTCCTCCTGCTTGACCTCCTGGCGCATGACGACGACGCGCGCCCGGCGTGGCGGCTGCAACCGTGGCTACGACGAACGAACAAGGCCACGCTCCGCGGTGGAAACTACGGCTGCAAGGGCGCACCGAAGAACGCTTGTTGCCGCGGTACCACACGACGGGACCTCGAACCGTATCCGCGCTTGATGAGGATGGTGTCGATATCGACATCGTACAAGTAGGCATGACGTCCATCGTGGTTCCATGGCCCGCCATATGGGACGGTGTGTCGGGTCACCGCTTCAATGCGCTCCGGATTGAGGACCGCCATCCACCAGCCCTCGTTGGCCCAGGTTGGGTCTGCATGTTGCTCCAACGGCATCAACGAGATGTGGTACTGGATCACCTCATCGAGGTCGTCTTCCGCGACAGGGGCGAGAGGCGCCAGTCCAGCGGCACGTGATGATTGTTCTCGGCTAGGACCGTCGCCCCATCCACGGTGAGGTTGTGTGGCCGCACGGCTCACTTGCTTCTGTCGCTCCTGCTACCGCCCGCCTCGTGATCGTTGCGGCCCGCGGAGAAAAGGTACTGGCACCGGTGAGGTGAGAAAAGATGGGAGGAGGGAAAGAGTGAGTGGGCCGGTGAGATATGGATGCTCCCCTTTTTATTAGAGCCATGGGAAGTATGTCGAGCAGCCACCGTGGCCATTAACCCTAGCTTGTCGGCCGTCGCGCGTCGGCGTCTGAAATGGCGAAGGGCGCGTGTCGCTGAGAGCTCCATCTTGGCTCATGTGTGCCTGAGACTTGCAAGGAGATGTTAGTTCTTGGAGCGTCTAATGTGCCGACAGCGGTTAGGTCTGCCGGTACAGGCCGTTTTTAGCCTCGCACCGTAGAGATCTTTGGGGACCGGACGCCGGTGGGGTGCTCTTTACCTGTCCGATCTCCGATCCAGACCTCCAGTCCAGCCCGCACCAGCTGCAACCTGGCCAGCTTGTGTGGAACAGTTGGAGCGGGACGACCCGCGTAGCCGGCAGCGACCATGACGCATTCGTGCCAGCCCCACCACCCTAGCGAAGAGTCCACGCGCCGCGACCACGAGGGACGGAAGCGCGCGCGGGCAAAGCAGGAAAAGTCAGCCATTCACGGGACGCCCGTTCATTTCCCACACAGACGTCGCGACACGCGCGCCGCGCGTTTTGGCGGGGTCCAACAGACGCGGCGACGCGAGGGCTTGAATCGGGTCCCGCCCGCAACGTTCCACGAACCGAATGGAACGAGTAGTGGCCGTTGGGCGAGTGGGTGGCTGGAGCGGTGCCTGCTTCCTCTGGACGAGGGAACGGAGCGCTCAGATTTATGGCAGGGAAGGCGACGGACTCGACGGCCGGTAGCAAGTGGCGACGGCGGGTCGGCGGCGCCTGCGTGTCCGCGAGGATGCAATCAGGAGCAAATCGCACGGAACGAGTCAGCACACAAAATAGGAGAACGGTTCTAGTACTCCACCAGGGGTGGTAGCCAGGTCAAGATTTGTCATTAACACTGACTGATGCAGCGAGGCGATGTCCTGGTGTGGAACGGCTATTATGCTGTGAATGAATGACGACACTTTGTTCCTACTAGTCGTGTACGATGCGACTTGCCATGATGATCTTTGTACTCCCAGCTTTGTAAATAAAGTGTATCTAATCCTCTTTTAGTGTCTAGGTTTATCTAGGTTTGGAGTGAATCTAGACACTAAAATAGCTCTAGATACACTCATTTTAAAAGCTAAAACATCTTATATTTTGAAAATCAATTGGTGAGTAATTTTCAGATCTGGACAGGGCACCGTGTTTACTAATACTCCAGGGAAGTAATCCAGTGCGACGGAATTCACGTAACCAGCGTGTTAAATGCTCCATTCGGGATTAGGCGTCCAATGGCTTCAAGCAACAGGACTGCTGGTTGTGGTTAAAACCACCACGGCTTCAAGCAACAGGAAACGGATGAGCGATCAATAAGGCCACGTACTATATGAAAAAAAATATACCATGTATTTGGCTTCATGAAAATCATAGAAATAATATGGCTCTAAGTAGGCATTAAAATACCAGGCTGAATGGAACTCGGGGTCCATTTAAAAGTTTTCGAAGTTGTCAAGCACGTCGATATGCCCGTCGCTGCCAAGAAGGACTCGGGCGGTACCTACCCATCACGCCTAGTGGCGTGCGGCGAAGCTCTTGGCGGCCTTGGCCCCACTGTTCAACGGCGGCACACTGCGCTCGTGAGAGGGTGACCGTGTCCCTTAGATCATCGTCGGCGCGCCACACCCTCTGGATGGATTCTTCGAGCACTCATGGGTCAACGACCGCCTCGGTCTGCACGTAGTAATCAGCGAAGTCGAAATCGTCGGCGTAGGCTACGCCTCCCTCCACTATCACGATGGATGTCGGTGAGGATAGCCCGCTAACCCACGGGCTCCTCGATCCAATCGAGGCCGTCGTCGTCCTCCTCATCCGCCGACTACGGTTGACACAGGTATACCCTACGGGTACCTGCCATTGACCTATCTGGTTTGTCCCAGCGGGAAGTCCACGTGATAATCTGCCTAGGACGGTGAAGCCCATGATGATTCGGGTGAGGCAGAGCTAACGAAGGACATGACTCCTTGACAGACACGATAGGATTAGATAGGAACACTTAGGGTTCTACCCTCGATCTGTAACCCACTCAGACGTATCCCGAGACTTGGCTCCTCCATATAAGGACCAGGAGGGAGCAACGAGAAGGGTAATCAACACTCTCGCCATATACCTGCCAAATCTCATCTACGCACCATCGCCATCTCGGCACCCCTGTAATCTTTCGGATCTCCATTAATCAAGAGCAGACAAGCAGGAATAGGGTTTTCCATCTCGGCATCCCTGTAATGCTTGTTTGTTAGCCGACAAAGTCTTCAACGTGCGCTCTTCCTTAAAATCCAAGTCCATTAACCATGGGCATTAACGTGATCACCCCAGTCGTCTGTGGGAAGCTCACGCGCTGATGTTGTGACTTCGGCGGCTCTATCTCCGGCAACCTACGATTCGTCGGCCTTGGCGAGCCAGATCTGCTTCGTATCTTTGACTTCACCATCCACGCGCCAGCCTCGCGTCAATCCTTTGATTCCCTCTCCGACGGAGCCAAGATGTCGATTGATGGTCTGAACTTTCAGTTCAACAAGATTGGCATGCTACACCTTTCGGACCAGATCTGTTCGGTCCCGGAGCAGTCGATGCCACCATCAATTGCACCTACCTCGTGGATCCTACCACCACTAGGGACCCTCAGCGAGCTCAATACCTCCTCTTTGGCCCACGCCTAGATAGCAACAACAGTTGTGATTCCAATCTGAGCAACCCGCTCAAAGGTGACAAGGACATCAGATCTGATCTGAAAAGCGCCGGAAGCAATGACTACATCGACCACTACTATTGTGCCATCATCAAAGCCAACACTGGCGGTGTTTTTGGCAACAGCATCGGCACCAGTGTTGAGCCCGAGGCTAGGAATGGAGCCAATCACAACAACAACAACGATCGTCCACAGATCCACCTCACGAATGGCAAGTGGGAAAGGGTCAAGCAGGCCCTAAAGGGTGACACCCATTTGCTTCTCGATTCGTCACGAGAGGTACTAATGGCATATCATTAGTACCAGGACAAGGAGTTCCGCTACCAACAAGCGCTCAACGCCCATCTCAAAGTACGGTGGTGACTCGCCCATGAATTAAGTGCCTGATGGGCAGTACTCTCGTCGATCGACGGATTCTCTTGGAAGGGAAACCATCACGCAGGAGCACACAAGAGGCGCTCTCGAACGCATCTGATGGACGAGGAGGCTAGGCGTGCCACCAGTCAAAACCTCGACTTCTCATTCATGCCGACGGATTCGCAGGGCAACATGGTGCCCAAAACCGCAGGCCGCTATCATCGCGACCACCACTTACCTGCTGTCCAACCCACCCCAGGCGGGGGATCCGTGATCTACCATACATAGATATGTTGTCGTCGGGATCGTCCTGGTTGAGGTAGCACTCACGGGAGAATCCACCAAGAACCAACAAAAGCACCTGCGGTGCAAAAAAGCAGCTACTCACCATCACGAGACGAAGACCCCCCACAGCAACGTCACAGCCCGCAGAGGAAAGATCGCAAGTACAACGCTTGATGACGAGATCACGCAGCGGAAGGTCAACAAGTCGCGCGCCAAGCGCACCTATTCAACCGAGTCCAATGATGAAGACACCGAACTATGTGGTGCTAGATGCTTAAGTTGTGCTATACGGCAAACTCCGATGCCGAAGGGCTTCAAGCTGCCTTTGGACAACCCGATGTTTGACAGCCTCCAGGAGCTAAAAACCTAGCTAGATGATCATCTCCAATCCATCATGTGCCATGGCAGACCCAATAACATAGCCATGCAGTGCCTCCAGAGCGCTAGTCGTGTCCATATGCTTCTTCTCTTCAAAGTAGTTTTCGACTAGCAAGACGAAGGAGAGCCGTATTTCTTAGCTCGCTTGATGAAAGTACAAACCTCCTTGCCCATAGCTGCTGGAGGAAGAGATGAAGAGACCTTGTCAAAGTTAGCCTTCACACCATGCATCGCGGTAACCCCAAATGCCATGGACACGCCAGTCGCCTTCTGGATGCGCTTGAACTCCTTCACTGGATCCCCTAGTGTGTGAAGATCATCTGCGAGCCCATCGATGTTCTCGATGACAACAGCCTTCGTAAGGATTTCTTGGTGAAAGCGACCCAACACACCATTTGCCTTTACAAGCGCGTCCTTGAAAAGGACGCCACGATCTTCAAATTTCGAAACAGCGACAATTAGAGGATCCGCACCGGCTTGGGCAGAGCAGTCAAGAGGAATACCGGCAACATCTATGGACAAAAGCATCAACACATTCAACAGATTGAAAAACCAAGATAGAAAAAAGCTCGAAAGAACCACTCACCTGACAAAGTCTGAGCGACAGACATAAGGCGATCACCCAACTTCTCTTCATGCTCCTTTGATGCAACTAGAAGATCCATCGTGTGGCGCTCGGCCTCAGCCTTATGCGTGTCAAGAGCCTCTTTAGCACGTTTCTTCATATTTTCTGCGCGGCCGATGCTCTTCCCAAGCTCCTCCATGTGGTGCAAGGCATCATCCCTCTCAACTTCCTCAAGAAGATCAAGGTTAGCACAAGAGCAATGGCACTGATCAAGGTCAAAATGAAAAATAGCAACACTTACGCTTCATGTGGTTCCACTCTCCCTCCATTTGAACATACTTTTGTCCTGCCTCCACCATGCTATGTAGGAAGGGCTACAAAAACACTCGAGTCAGTACAAACATACTCGGGGACGACACAAGTGCAGTTAGAAAAATAGGGTAGTAAGGCAACTCAGATGATTATCCGCAGATTTTGAAGGACCCTGTAGAGTGACCTACATGGTCAACCTCTTCCGCTTCTGAATCTTGGCAAAGCTATAAGAATTGTCGTTGTCATGGCCATCCGCTGGATTATCGACCTCCATGATCTCGTCAGACACCGTGGCCTTTGAGTCCACGACTCTTTCCTCAATTTCATCACTAGCATCCACAGGGAGTGCATAGTGAGTGTTGTCAAAAACATTGACCTCAGATACAAAACACCAACCAAAACACTCAGAAGCAGAATGATAGAAAAGAAGAGATTTATAAGCTCAAGTTATCGATATCCCAACCAAGCTTTCACTTTTTGGCAGCTCGTGCTAGCGGCGCGGCTTGTATTGGCACTACAACGAGCGGATGAGAGGCAGATGGCGAGGCATCAGCATCCGGATCTTTTGGCATCGAAGCATCCGAATCCTTGCTATGGCTACGCTTCTAAGAGCCTCCCACACTATCCTCCTCAACGGTCTTGATGGGAGGAATGACTGATTCAGAATCATTCGGCTCGTCATCCTATGCTAATTCTCCCTCCTCTTGTAGAGGACGCATCGAGGCCTTAACCTTCAAACCATGCATTCGAAGAAAACAAAGATGAAACCATGTCACAAAGCAATAACAATATTTGTGAATGAAGAGCAATAAGATTCACAACTTACCCGAGGAACCAGTTTTTCTGAACTGAACAGGGCAACCGAAGTCTCCTTCGGCAGCTTATCATACTTCGTAAAACTCTCCAACGCGTGTGGTGCAGTTCGTCCGTGATGGAAGACCATATCACGAAGTACCACACGACGCGGGTTCTACCACCGGAGACGGAGGTGATGGTGCGGCTTGCGCCGCCGAAAGAGGAGTCACCACACCCCCAGGAGGGGGAGCGGGTGATATTCCTCTCCCATCTCGCTCGGGGCCTTGCTCTGCCGGTGAACCCCTTCATCTTGACCTTCCTTGCCTTCTTCGATCTCTGCCTCCACCACCTTGGTGCCAATGCCATTGGTATCCTTGCGCATTTCGCAGCCTTCTACGAGTGCTACCTCGGGATCCAGCCGGATCTTGGACTTTTCTATTGGTTGTTCCGCACCCGCGTGCATGTCCAGTTCTACCAGAGCCCGCTGGTCCCCTGCGGTGGCGCCTCCATCTACTCCCGCACGCAGACCGGCTACCCGAAGTTCCGGCTTTAGGACACGGTCCGGCTGTGGAAGCACTCGTATTTCTATTTCCGCAATGCCACCAACATCGACCGGATCAACTTGTCAGCCTTCCAAGACGCGGAGTCCTCCCTGGAGCACTGGGATCTGATGATCCACGGCTCCAAGGTGGAGTCGGTTGAGATGCTGAAGCGGATGCGGGCACTCGTCATCGCCGGACTAACCGGCTTGGACATCACGCTCGCCTGGATGTCCTGGCTGATGATGCCACTTCAGCGACGAGCGCACAAGATGTGCTTCTACTCTAGCCGGCTGGACCCCACCCGGTTTTCCCGCTGCGATCGCCGCTACCCCAACCTAAAGGAGTGGGTGTGGACGATCACGAAGGAGAAGCTCGTGGAGGGCTGGAAGTTCAGGCTGGCCCCGTACACACGCGAGAACGACGCGCCCCGGGTAAGTTTCTTAGGTCTCATGCCTTTCGTTTCTCCGGGTGTTGGTTTCTTCCTTTTTCCGTCTAGGCTACCTTATTCGGCTGATGTTTTTGTCATCTTCCTTGGTGTAGATCTTTGCCTGCATCATCCGAGAGGAGGGCGAGACTCCCCTCCAGAACTTTGCGGCTGATCTTCCAGAGCCACGCTCGCGCCGGTCCGACGAGGAATCCGACAATGATGCCGACGTCTTCCCCAACCGGAACGATGAGCTGGTGAATGACCCCCACGCGTCGGTTGTCGAGGAGGAGGAGGAGGCCACCTCGGCTCCGAAACCGACCCATCGCCGGACGATGGATGGTGACTCCAGCCACTCCGACGCGGGAGGGAGCAGGTCCAGCCAGCCCCCGGTGGAGGAGCCGGCTGCCAAGAGGAGCCGGACAGGTGTCCTGCCGCCAAGCCGTCTCGGCCGCAAGAAAGCGCCACCCCCAATGGTGCAGGGGTAAGACTTCTTCCCCTATCCTTAACCTTTTGTCTTGCCGCTTCTTTCCTTTCTCACTATCTTTGCTCTTTTTCTCTTTTTAGCTCGCTTATTTCCTTTGGCGCCGCCAGCACTACGCGCGCGCCGACCAGTTTGCCGCCTCACGTGCCGCCTACTAGTCTGACTCATGCCGCCACCGTCACTCCTTCTCCAATGCTCGGGACTCCGCCGCCGTCTCATGCGGATCCGGCTACGGGAGCGAGGGCTAGAGATGCTCTGCTAACTACGGTGGTCTAGCCGGACACCACCACGTCGAGCCCGCAGAGCGGAGGTGGCTCCTCCGCGGGGGCGAGGGGGTCGCGACCGGCAAGGAGCTAGTGGTGGTCACCGCCGACAACTCCGATGGCGAGCTGGGGGAATGGAGCGTGGCGGTCTGCAAGGCGAAGGAGTCCCTGACCCTCAACATTGCCGCCGACTCCTCCTCCACCGCGTCTCTGGTAGATCTGGCCGCCACCTTGGAGTTGGCGGTGAAGGAGATCTGGTTGCTCGAGGCTTCGGCTGGGAGCAATCGGACGTTGGAGAAGAAGCTTGCCGCGGCGAATGGCACTTCCCAGAGTGAGTCTTTTTACTCGGCCTTCTCCCTTTTTTTGCTGATAGCCGGTTTCCTGTAGCCATCATGGTCTGCGCCCAGCGGGAGATCGACCGGCTGACCAACGCGAACGACCGCCTCACCCGGTCCAACTCCTCCCTTCGCCTCCAAAACAAGGAGTGGCACTCCAAGACGGACAAGCTGGAGGCCGTCATGAAGGAGCGTGACTCCGCCCTTGCCAGCCAGGCCTAGGCCTTCGATCTCTTTGATTCCTAGTGCAAAGACCAAGAGAAGGAGGTCAAACGGCTGGGGTCAGGAGAAGGCCCTTCTGTACGAGCTGATGCAGATTGGCCACACCGCCAAAGGTAAATCCTCTTGTCGACTTGCTTTTCTCTTTCAGGATCCCGTGGTCGGACCTGAGTTGTTTTTCTAACAGCTTTTTATCCGGGTGTAGACCTATTGGCCTACAACCGGCTCCAGGAGAACTGGTCGGGCGAGTATCCCACCTCCCAAGAGCTCGTCGCCCTCCTTGGTGAGGAGGCTGCGGAAGGCTGCTCACGCCATCTTTGACTTCCTGTGGCCAGATGCGGCTGTGTCGGAGACCATTGCCTAGCTGGTGGCAAAGGTTGCAGAGGTGTCGGCTGTCGTTGATCGGCTGAGGGACTTGGGAGCACGAGCCGGAGCAGAGATGGCGTTGGCACTGATGATGTCCTGGTACAAGGACGCGCGTGTCGAGAAGATCGACGGAGGCTTCCACGCTAGCGCGGACCTTGCCGCAATCCGCCAGGCTCACCCCAAACTCCACGCCTCCGCCATAAAAACCGCTGGCTACGCCGATGTCGATGAAGTCCTCACCGACTCGGAGTCCGTCGGGACGTTGGAGACGGAGTCCGCACCGATGCTGTAGCCGGAGGGTGGAGATGTTGGAGCCGGAACGTCTAGCGTGCCTCCTCCGCCTCCCGAAGCCACGGCCAGCCACGATCAGCCGCACGGCAAGGGCCCCGCCGCCTAGACTTGATCCCCGGAATGCCAGGTGAATTTGCAATGATTTCTTTTGTTGAACCTTGTTGTCTGTACTTGTGCACTTGTGGGAGCTTCGACTCCCTCTGTTTTTATGCACTGCATGTTTCCGTTTTTTTCCATGTGATCTTCTGTGCTTTGAAGCTTTTCTCTTTTGCCAGTTATATTCATCCGATTATCTTTGTCCGGCTAAACTCCTTTAGCTGGATGACTACCAACTCTAGTGGGGGCGCATCAGAGCACCCACTGGGTGTAGCCCCCCCGAGATTCAGAGTACTTGGCGCAGACAAGGACTTCGAATCTTCCCTTCTTGGTTTCCTTTAAACTCTTAGTTTCTTCCGGCTAGGTGCCTTTAGCCAGTTAGCATGGCCTTGCTTGGACCAGCCGGACAACCACGAACAATAGTGGGGGCGCGCTAGCACACCCACTAGGTGTAGCCCCCAAGATTCGGAGTAGTTGGTGAAGCCAAGTGCTTCGAATCTTCCCTCTTTTCCTGCCCTTGCCCTCACCTGGGCCTAAATATCCGGCTAAGCTCCTTTAGCCGGTCGGAACTACATGATTCCACTAGGGGCGCGCAAGCGCACCTAGTGGGTGTTGCCCCCGAGATTCGGAGCGCTTGATGAAGACAAGGAATTCGAATCTTCTCTCCTTTTGATGATCGACTCGTTGTAGTCGTGCAAAACAAACACATATATATGTTCGTTGTTAATGTGTTAGTCGGTTAAGGTGTTACTTATTAATCAGAAAATATCTTCGTTTTTTTAAAACTAGCTTGCGCTTCTCAAGTTACTTAGTCGTTTTCCCGTGCGCTCTGCTATTTACGCCGTATCCTTGATGAGCAGCCGGGTTGCAGTCTGCAGCCAGAATCGAAGGGAGCTGACAATACATTGCGCATGGTACTAGAGGCTCAGTAGCCGGACAATTCCAAACTAGGCACAAGGCTAGACCGTTCGATCTGTCGCATCTTTTTGCCGTTTTTCATGTGGGGTGCCTCGGGATTTTGCTCTTGATAGCCAGATAGACAGGTTGTAGTCTGTAGCTGAGACAAAGAGTGGGCCTCTGACACCATGCACACTACTCAGCTGGTTTATAGAATTAGCAGGCCGAGACAACCGGCGAGCCCCCGAGTAGGGGTTGCTGGAGCCGAAAAAAACTGAATCGGAAAAGAACATATGCAAATTTCTAGCAAGGAGCCCCCAAGTGTCTCTCGAGGTTCCACATCTTTCATTCATAGGGTTCACGGGATACATACACTGTCAGATGACTAGGTGTAAAATGGACGGAGCAGGGCCACGTTCCAGGGGCGCTCTGTCTCCTCGTCCGACTTGTCCATCTTGTTCTTACACGGCTGCTGCGCATCAATGAGGTAGTAGGAATTGTTGTGCAGCGCCCGACTGATGATGAAGGGGCCCTCCCAAGGTGGCGATAGTTTGTGCATGTCCTTCGTGTACTGCACCAGCTGGAGAACCAGATCGCCCTCATGGCATGCGATGGGTCGGATCTGGCTCGAATGGTAGCGATACAGGCGTTGCTGGTACAACACCAATCTGGACAACGCCAACTCGCGGGCCTCCTCGAGGAGGTCCATGCCGGCCTCCCTTGCCTCTCGGTTGGCCTTATCGTTGTAGAGGAGCTTGCAGGGTGAGTCGAACTCGATGTCCATGGAGAGGATGGCTTCCGAGCCGTAGACGAGGAAGAATGGGGTGAAGCCGGTTGACCGATTCGGTGTGGTGTGGAGGCTCCACATTACAGCCAGAAGTTCTTCGATCTAGCATCTGGGTGACTGCTCCAAAGGCTCGATGAGGCGTGGCTTGATGCCGGCCAGCACTAGGCTGTTTGACCTTTCGACTTGCCCATTAGATTGCGGGTGTGCGATGGATGCCAAGTCCAGCTAGATACCCTTGTTGCTGCAGAACTAGCAAAGGCCCCCTTGGCAAAGTTCGTGTCGTTATCCGTGATGATGCTGTTGGGGTAGCCGAACCGGTTGATGATGTATGTGAAGAAGGTGATGACTATCGCCCCGTCCAGCTTCTGGATCGGCTTCGCCTCGATCCACTTCGTGAACTTGTCCACCGCCACCAGCAGATGGGTCATGCCCATGTGTGCTCTCTTGAAGGGGCCGACCATGTCGAATCCCCAGACGGCGAAGGCCACGTAGTCGGTATGGTCTTGAGTACTAGGTCGGCATGTGCCTTAGCTGGCCGAAACATTAGCACCTGTTTCATGCGCGGACCAGATGCTCCGCATCCTTGAGGGCAGTGGGCCAATAGAAGCCTTGGCGACTATTGCCCTAGATGAAGCGTGGTGTCCGCACTCACCCTGGTGGATGTCCTTTAGTAGCCGGTAACCTATGTCCACATCAATAGACCGCTGGAATATGCCGGATACGTTGCGCTTGTAAAACTCTTTGTTGATGATGGTGTACATGTGTGCGCGTCGCTAGATTTGCCTGGCATCCACCTCGTCATCCGGAAGCTCCCCATTGGCGATGTAGTTCATGAAGGGTTGTGCCCAGGATGGTATCTCCCGGATGGCAAGGGCGCTCCCGTGCTCCAGCTGAGGGATGTCAGGGGGTTGTCCGGGTGGGGTACCCAGGACGGCAGTCCCCGAGCCGCTTGAAGAGCCAGCAGCCCCCGGTCTTTCGAGCCGGAGGGTGCGGGCGTGTCGGAGTTGGTGCGAGCTTTCTTCTTTGCTGGCTCTGACGGATCCAAGTCCGCCGAGCCGGTTGCCCCCTGGTTTCCAGCCAAGATGATGGAGTCCAACTTGGGAGACAGGATGATGGAGGGCTTGCGCCGATGCTCCAAGGAGACCCCTGGCGGGATCGCTTGCTTTGTTTACCTGATCCAGGCGAGCAAGTCGGTTGCCTGGTTGTTTAGGCGAGGGACGTGATGGAACTCACACTCGTCGAAATAGGCACTGAGCTTTTGTACATGGAAGCGGTAGAGGGCCATGTTCTTGTCGTGGGCGTCCCATTCTCCGGATACTTTCTGCACCACCAGAACCGAATTGTCGAAGCAAAGGATTTGGCTGATGCTGATTTCCCTGGCTAGCCAGAGGCCGTGCACCAGTGCCTCGTACTCGGCGATGTTGTTGGAGGCCTTGAAGTGGATCTGGAGAATGTACTCCAGCAGGTCTCCCTTGTGTGAGGTGAGGACGATGCCAGCTCCCAAGCCCCCGAGCATCTTCGAGCCATCAAAGTGCATCTTCTAGTGATCCGAGTTGGGACCTGGTGGCAGGTACTGGGTTTCTGCCCAGTCGACCAGGAAGTCTGCCAGAGCCTGTGACTTGATCGTGAGCCTTGGATTGTACTGGATGGAGTAGGCGGCGAGCTCGATTGCCCACTTGGCGACTTGACCGGTGGCGTCCTTGTTGCCGATGATCTCTGAAAGGGGTGCGATGCACACCACCTTAACCGGATGCTCCTGGAAGTAGTGCTTGTGCATCTTTCACGCCATGTACACATCGTAGCACATCTTTTGGTAGTGGGGGTAGTTCTTCTTGGAGAGGGAGAGAACCTCATTGAGGTAGTAGACGTGCCTCTGTAACGGCTGAGCCTTGCCTTTCTCGGGGCACTCCACCACCAGGATGATGCTGACGACCCGGCTGATGACTACTATATAAAGCAAGATCGGCTCCTTGGTAGCTGGCGTGGACAGAATCGGTGTTGTGGATAGCATGCGCTTGAAGTTGTGGAATGCAGCGTCGAATTGCGAGGTCTAGGAGAACTTGTCCATCTTCTTCATCATCTGGTATAGTGGGAGTTCCTTCTCCCCTAGCTAGCTAACGAAACAACTGAGGGAGGCCAGGCATCCGGTGAACTTCTGGACTCCGAGCAAGATCTTGGGCGGCTGCATCCTCTCGATGGCTGCTATCTTCTCCGAGTTTGCCTTGATCCCCTGTTGTGAAACGAGAAAACCGAGTAGCTGGCCAGATGGGATGTCGAAGACACACTTTTCCGGGTTCATCTTCATCTGGTACCGGCGGAGGTTGCTGAACGTCTCCCCCAAGTCCTCGAGGAGGGTGCGCTTCTCCTTCGTCTTGATGATGATGTCGTCACATAAGCATGCATGTTCCGGCCGATCTGTGAGTGCAATCATTTCTGAAAGCAGCGCTGATAAGTAGTCCCTGCATTTTTCAGACCGAAAGACATGGTTACGTAACAGAAAGCCCCATACAGGGTGATAAATGACGTCTTTATCTAGTCAGCTGGATTCAACCGGATCTGATTGTAACCGGAATAATAGTCCAAGAAGGACAACAAGTCGTAGCCGGCGGTGGAATCGATAACTTGATTGATACGGGGCAAAGCGAAGGAGTCTTTCAGGCACGCCTTGTTTAGGATGGTGTAGTCATACACATGCGCTAGGTCGTGTTTTTCTTCAACACCAGGACTGGGTTGGCCAGCCAGTCCGGGTGGTACACTTCCATGATGAATCCGGATGCGAGGAGTCGAGTGATCTCGTCACCGATGATCTTCCTTTTCTCTTACGTGAACCGACGGAGGGTTTGCTTGACCGGCTTGGCATCCATCCACACGTGGAGTGAGTGCTCGGTGAACTCCCTCGGAACACCTGGCATGTCCTTGGGTGACCATGCGAAGATGTCCCGATTCTCACGGAGGAAGTCGACGAGCGCGCCTTCCTATTTGATGTCCAAGTCGGCACCGATGGTGATGAAGTTGATCGGGCCGATGGGGTCGAGCATGATCTTCTTTGTCTCCTTGGCTGGTTAGAAAGCCGCGTCACCAGTCGGCTTCCTGTTAGCCGGCACTTCTTGCTGAGCCAATGCCACGTTGCACATGATCTCACGCTTCTCCTCAGCGATGATGAGGGCTTCGACCATCTTTGAGCCTGCCAACATGCACTCCATCAACCGCCTGAAGCATCCGACGACGGTGATCACGCCATTAGACCCCGCCATCTTCGTCTTGAGGTATGTGTAGTGGGAGACGGCCATGAACTTGGCGAGGGCGGGACGCCTGAGGAGAGTGTGGTAGGAGCTTGTCAGGTTCACCACCTCGAACCATAATGGCTTGTGGCGGAAGTTCTCCTCGGTTCCAAATATGACATCGAGCCGTTTTTTTCTAGTGGAGCGCAAGATGGCCCTGGCAGTATGCCATGGAATGTTGTGGTAGTCGGGCACAGGTCACACTCGCAGATGCCCAGCTTCTCCAGGGAGGACCGGTAGAGCAGGTTGAGACTGCTGCCTCTGTCGATGAGGACGCGCGAGAAGTGGCAGGTGCGCTCGTTGGAGATGATGAGGGGGTCTAGCACCATTGCGTAGCCCCCAGGATTCGGTAGGCGATCCGGATGGTCCTCCCGGCTCCAGATTATGGGGGTCTTCGACCAGTTTAGGTACTAGGGGACTGGGGAGACGATGGCGTTGACCTCCTTGGAGCGCTGCTTGCATTTGTGCTTGTCGTCCGACTCAGTTTCGAAGATGTGGTAGGCGGGGTGCGGCTGAGGGTAGCCGTTGTTGTTGTTGCTGTTGTTGACGGGTCCCTTAGCTGGTGGTGGTCCGCCAGGAGGGGCGGTGGCGGATGGGGTAGGCCGCCTTTTTCTTTCATCTAGCGGGTCCAGCTGCAGTTCCGGGTAGTATGAGTAGCCGGATTGAAGGGTTCGCTATGCCACTTGCACGGGCCGTCGAACATTTGTTCGAAGGTGAACTACATCTTCTGTCGCCTTCTGTCGCCAGCCGGCGTATCAGGTGCACCCGCCACAGCATTGACTTGCCTCGCATGGTAGCGAGGCTTCTGCTATCCGGCTTGGCGGTCCCCTGGAAGCGGTTGTCGTTGCGGTGCCGCCTAGAGGATCCGGTTTCGCTGCTCGGGTTACTCGGTCGGTCGCGACCCGACTCGGTGGGAGTCGGTTGGCCGTTAGCATTCACCCGAAGGGGCTTCTTCATCATGGAGTCAGCCATGGCGTACTAGTCCATGACCGTCATGAGCTCCGCCATGGTTTTCAGCTTGTCACACAGTAGCCGGTGGCAAAGCATGGTGCGTTCTCGACACCCCTCCACGAAGAACCTGATTCCCTGGCTCTGCAGGATGCCCTCGCAAGTGTTGCATAGCTCGGTCCATCTGCTAGGTACTCGCGGTCCGACTCGCGGTCTCCTTGGATGCATAGGGCCAGATCCCGAGGGCGACTCAGACGCTTGTACGTGACATTGAAGTTGCGGATGAATACTTTCTCAAAGTCTAGCCAGGCGCTGATGCTTTTGGGCACAAGGTTGTTGAGCCATGTCCTCGCCGACCCGGTTAGCATGAGGGGGAGGTAGCGCACCGCTACACGCTTGTTCCCATGAGCGATACCGACTGCCATGGCATAGTTAGTCAGCCAGTCTTTCGGCTTCATGCTGCTGCCATACTTGGGGTGTCCCGTGGCAGGGTAAACTTACCCGGAAATGATTCGTTCTGGATGCAGGGTCCAAAACAAACCGGCCCGATAGAATCTTCCTCCTCCGTGATGCGCGCTTGAGCTAGGAGCTCGATGCGGTCACAGGCGTCTAGGTGGTCCGGATTGGGCGCTCCTACCTGGCCGAGAGACGGGAGCCAACAGGTCGTGGCGCTCTGGTTGGTGGAGGGGGCGGTGGTGGGTTGCTTTTCACTGTTTGCCCTTGACACAGCTGGCCCATGTGGCCGGAGTCGCGACGCTTGCTGCAGGATTTCCCTATCGGAGGAAAGGATACCTACTGGGTCTCGCGGGGTGCGCCCTTGCTATTGTCGGGCGGCTTGCTTCCCTTAGAGTCACTGGGGTCCTCGTGCATCTGTCGAATGGCGTCAGCCTTGTCGTCCATGATCCGGAGGAGCTCCTGCACCCGAGCGTGTTGCCGATCTCGCTCCTCGCTCTCCAGGTTGGGCAGCTCATCCACCGCGGCTCGTGCTGCGCGCAGGTTCTTGATGGGCGTGTTGTAGGTGGGGCATACAAGGAGAGGCGGTGGATCTGAATCGCTGTCCCTCTCCATCCTTCCGCCTAGCTCTCTGCCCTAGTGTCGCACTTGTCCGCGTCGGCTTGGCTCCTTGGTAGCCAGAGTGTGGCCGTGAGTGTGGTCATACTTGCGCATGGTGATGTCAACTTGCTTCTTGGTGGCGTCTAGGTTGATGGCCTCCCGCAGGAGGAGCTCTCTCTCCATGGCGAAGTTCGCCACAGCCTCCTCTGGGTTGTCCCCGAGGGTAACCGGACTGAGGAGTCGGTCGATGGCTTCTTCCACTTGGTCCTTCGGCCATGGAGGGGCTGAAGTTCTGGCCTCATCACTGCCCTGCTCCCGAGGATGGCGAGGCTGGGTGCTAGAGCTGGCCATCACGACCTCCACGCTGTGCGGAGCAATGGGAACGCCGCTGCTAGGGAACAACTACTCTGAGATGGAGACGATCTCCCTGGGGAAATGCTCCGGCACGGTGGCAACATAGACGGGAAGGTGGCCGAACAGCAGGATGGATCCATTTGCCGGGAAGGTGGATCCGGCGAAACATGATGCATTATCAATGACACAGTCAAACTTGCCTAGCGTAAGCACGAGGCCGGAGGCCATGCGCTCACTGGATGAATTACGGGGTCCCGTGTGGAACATGACTCCGGTCGAAGCCATGTTTGCCCCATGGTGGGCGCCAACTATCGTTTTATTGGAAACGGCAGTGCCTAAGAAGGCTAGATAGACGTGAGGGGACTAGCAGGAAAGCTCTCGATGATGTTGATGGCTCTGAAATATAGCCATCTACGTCCACATTTAAATTGGATATTATTCATATTTTTGATGAAATATCTCTCTAAACCCTGCCACTAATGCCTAATATTCAAAGGGGTATGCAATCCTTTCTTTCTATTTTTTCCTGCGCAGATAATGATGATTGATGATGGGAATAACTACATTAAAGTCAAAGATACGAGATTTCAAACAACCAGAAGAAACCAGGAGTTGTTGGTCGGAGGCAGACGCTTTAACGACCAACTATACGACCGGAACAAAATTCTAGCCGTATAGTTCCGGTCATATAGTTGCCATCGTCGCCGTTAGGTCAAACAGAACAACTTTTGTGAAGGGGCCCCTATATAAAGAAGCCTCGGGCGACGAGAAAAGGGCGCTCAAGAAAACCATCAGCCACCTCCAGATCTCCATCCACAACACCGACGAGCCGCCGGAGAAATAGACTTAGATCTAATCTCTCCACCACCATAGCCATATTCCACCACTTGTAATAGTAGTCTCTTCTTCGATTAGCGACATTGTAAGACTATTTGCTATCAATCTCATGATTTCCACTACCATGTTTATGATCTTTGATCTCATCTCTATGTGTGAGTAATTCTCCTTGGGCTAAGGGCTTCGGCCTAGCCATGTAGCATTTGTGCATGTTATTTATCATAGATGGGATCATGTATTAGTTTGTATGACATGATGATTATTGTATCCTCTCTTTCCTAAATCCAAGGACTTGTCAGGTACCCAATACCCCGAGGATTGAGCCAGGTATACGGAGTATGAGTAATGACTAATCTGTAGGTTGGGAACCCCAGTGACAGAAGGGGTAGTACAGGTATGTGAGGGATTTACTTGGGATTAACGGTGACATCACTATGCATATCATTAGTTCTCTTTCTTCTATGGATGAGACTAGTAGGTTATTGCTATAAGCGGTTGCGGAGGCAATAGCAATTATGGATACACTGCCCACATATAATTTATCTTGCTCTAACAATTACATGTATACTTTATTTTTATCTTTTATTCCCATCAGATGTTTTCCACAACTACAGGTGAAACCGAATGCCCTAGGCCCTCTCTCTCCATCATCGACAACAACAAAAAGATGCAAATCTTGGTCCGATAAAAACACAAAAGGAATTCTAAAACTCCCGAAGGTCCGTTAAAGTAACTTCACTATGAATCTGCTTCCTGAGGATTCAATAAACCTAGGTCTACTAGGGAAAAAGAAGCTATACTACATCCGTAATCTGGATCGAAGGTATCAACCTTTTTTCTGGCGCCGTTGCCAGGGAAGCAATAGCTACCCTGGTGAGGTTAGTAGGAACCTTGCTAGTTTTAATTCTTGTTTTTATTTTTTAGTTTGCTTTCAGTCTTTATTTGAAAAACCAAAAAAATTAGTTAGTCTTTAAATTATTTATTTTACTATTATAAGTCTTTGTTTAAGAAAACCCAAAAACATAGGAACTATGGCTGAAAAGAAGCTTGGGAGTTTGCTACTCCCAATAATGATTATTTGCGTACTCCTATTACTTAGCCAACAATTGTTGTTGATGACTATGAAATTAAGCCCCATTATTTAAGTTTCGTTCAACAGAATCAATTTGGAGGCTCTACTGTTGAGGACGCAGGTATGCACTTGAATACTTTTACTGAAATATGTGATATGATGCGCATAAAAGATGTTGACCCCGATGCGGTCAAATTGCATTTATTTCCTTTCTCTCTTAGAGGAAGAGCAAAAGAATGGTTGCTAGCTTTGCCTAAAAATACTATTACATCATTGGTGGGATGTACTACTTTATTTATGACAAAAAAAATCCCACCTGCAAAGACTATGCAACTAAGATCTAATATTACTGGTTTTAGACAGGAAGAGCGTGAGCCACTAGCTCTTGCATGGGAGAGGATGAAAGAATTCTTAAGAAACTATCCCAGCCATGGGATGGAAGATTGGTTAATTGTCCATTTATTTTATAATGCCCTTAATTCTGTGTCTAAGTCTATGCTTGATACTGCAGCTGGAGGAACATTCATTGGTAAATAGATTACCAAAGCAAAGTAGCTGCTAGACAATATGCAAGACAACCATGCCCAATGGCATGTGGAAAGATCAAACACGAAGAAGGTGAACTCTGTCTCACCACAAAAAAATGAAGAACTCCATGCTAATTTGGATGAGCTCATATTAGCCATAAAAGGTAAGGAAACCCAGGTAAGAGCTATCCTAGAAACAAATATTGAAGAAATATACTACATAGCTCGTAATGATTATAACCCTGTTTAGAAGAAGAATTATAATCCAAATTTTCAGAAGCACTATTCTAATCCCGCAAGTAACTCTAATAATAATATGGGAACTAGTAATGGTAGTCTCCAAGAAACACTTAAGTCTTTTATAGACTCACAAAATGAACAAAACAATATTCTTGTTAAACTAATGGAGAACCATGATGCTATGCTTGGTAAATTATCTAACCAAGATGTAAGTTTGAGAAATGATTTGTAGGCCCTCCAAAAAAGAACGAGGATTGTTGAGGCACAACTAGGTAAGATAACCGAGAGTCAAACTCTCATTCTAGCTAAATTTGCAGGTAAAGCTGAGCCAAATCCTGGATAAGACCTAAAGATGATGAGGATCCAAAGAGAGGATCTTGAAGAACTTGATTATAGTAATGCTCCTTCACCAAGTTAGACCATTGAAGATATTGTAAAAAGGATCAACGTTAAGATTCTGATAAGTGAAGGAAGTGAGGAAGCTATGTACCAACACTTCGTTAATCAAGTAGCAATAAAGGTACGTGATCTTGAGGAAGAATATAATCAAATTGATGAAAAATTACCTGTGAAGCTTGATGACATATTTGAGCCTACTATTAAGATTAAAATTGGGACCAATGAGATAGCTGCACTTTGTGATGTGGGTTCAAGCGTCTCAACAATTCCAAAGAGTCTTTTTAACAAGTTAAATCTTGGCTCTTTTGAGATCACCGAGTTAAAATCGCATCTAGCAGATTCTACCTACAAACAAGCTGTAGGAATTAAGGAGAATACTTTAGTATACATTAAAGGTTGTCCTGCTCTTATTGATTTTGTTATTGTTGACATGCCTGAAGATGCTACTGCTCCTATTATACTAGGTTGTACTTTCTTAAGAACTATTAAGGCTTTGATTAATATACATGAAGGGAATGTGAAGCTTCAATTGCCTTCGTGGGATCCTTTTGTTATTCATTTCCCCAGGAAGAAGAAAGCCAAGCATGATGAAAAGGAGTCCATTACTTGGAAGGCCAACTACTTTGGAGTGGGTGTTTCACTCATCTGGCCTAAGTGAGCAACATTAAGGTCAAGCTATTGACCATAAAAGAGCGCTCCATGGGAGGTAACTCATGTGAAATAAAGGTTTGAGTTAAGTTTTTAGTTTTAGTTTATGTTTAATAAAGAGTGCTAGAAAACTCCATTGGAGGAGAAGAAGTTCGGTAGTACTAAAAATCCTGCCTTATACATGTTGTTGGTCGACAATATTTACTATTAATTTTCTATCAAAAACAAGGTATATCACTAAGTTACAGGATAAGAAATAATTTTCGAAGAAACAATTTTTTTTGATGCATCCAGAGGGTTTAACAACCAACTATACGGTGGGAATAAAAATTCCGGCCGTATAGTTCTGGTCGTATAGATATCTTTGTCATCGACAATTTTTCTTTCATATATACCGACAGTTTAACGACCAACTATACGACGGGAATAAAAATTTCGGTCGTATAGATATCGATGCTTTCGTATAAATTCTTTTCCACGTACTGACGGTTTAACGACCAACTATACCGCGGGAATAAAATTTCTAGCTGTATAGTTCCGGTCGTATAGATAGCGATGCCTTTGTATAAATTATTTTCCTAGGTACAGACGGTTTGATGACCAACTATACGGCGGGAAAATATTGTTCCGGCCGTATAGTTCTGGCAGTATAGCTGCGCCGCCAGGTGGAAACCCTAAAATTCTGATAAAAGGCCAACTATACGGCGGGAACACAATGTTTCGTCCGTATAGTTCCGCCCGTATAGTTGCATCCGACCACAAAATCGCACGGGAAGGTACATCCAACCCCAAAACTTCAATCATTTTTCTCTCTTCTACCTCCAAACTCTCTCAAAACCTCAAGAGATCTTCACCTCTACTCAATTTTGTTTGATTTCCTCGGACGCAAGTGATCTATGATATGTTTCTCCTCCGATCCTCCAATTAATTTTTGCAAATTCATTTTTAATCTATTGTCATTTTTAATATATTGTCATTATCAATCTAGGGTGAGACCTACTATGAACTAATTGCCATGATTCTCTTGCCTAGATTATTATTTTGAGAGGATACTTTAGTGTGCTATGATCAGGAATATGTTATACTTATTATTGTTGGATCAATTTATTTACTTTGTCTTCCTTTATTGTTTTAGATGATGAACACAAGGAGCCAAACTCGTGCTCGTGCCGCTGCTAGCGCTTCTCGGGCTGTCACTCAAGAACGCACGGGGATACAATTCAGGAATAAGCTCCAACATGATCGCTTCAATAGGATCAAGAACCATGAAGTGAAGGCAACCAAGTGGGCTTGCCCCATTATATTGAACCAACTCGGTATTTCTGATGACTTCAATTTACTTTGCAATAGAGCTGCCTGCAAAACTTTGTGTACAATAATGTGCCTACTTATCGTTGCTTAACTATTGAATTCCTAAGTTCATTGCAAAGCACTGTTAAACTATGGCAAGGAGAGGACACAATTTGTTTCCGACTTAGGAACACCTACACTTTAACACTAGATGAATGGTGCACATGTTTTAATTTCCCAAACAATGATGTTAATGCCTTACGCGCATCCTTTACTGGCTTAAATCCTTCCCCTACACAATATTATAATGGAATGAGTTTCACTACTAGAGTGAGCAAGGGGAAGAATATTCAACATCCTGCAATTCGCTATTTGTTCTATGTTATTGCTAACACCTTGTAGGCACGTAATGAGTCCACGAGACTCAACGAGGAGGACATCTTAGTCCTTGCAAAGGCTGCTTACAACAACTGCGTTTTTTCACTCAACTTGGGTGCAATCCTTGTGCGCTACCTCGAGCACCAATCTTCCCAAAGCCAAGGACCGATCACAGGTGGAGGCGTCATCACCATGCTTGCCACTGCCCTAAGCATCGACCTAGGTGAGTTGCAACCTGTGCTAGGTGAGCAATGATGACCCACAAGTATAGGGGGTGTATCGCAATATTTTTGATAAGTAAGAGTGTCGAACCCAACGAGGAGCAGAAGGTGCTGGCTAGTGGTATGGATCAGGAATTCTCTGCAAATACTTAGCAAACGGATTTTTAGGGGTTTTTGATATAGCAAGTAAATAAAGTATAAGTAAATAAAAGACAGTAGGAATAAATGCAGCAAGTGGCCCAATCCTTTATGCAGCAAAGGACAAGCCGGTTGTATTACTTAAGATGACCAAACATTCTCGAGGACACATGGGAAGACTATCAAGTGCTTTCGCTTCATATAGCTGATTAATCTTCTCTAGCTTGCTAAGTGTTGTGTGGGTGAACCTGTGCTAATGTACCGCCCCATCCAAGACTAATACATACTTTTGATTATACCCCTTGCAAACATCCGTAAGTACAAGAAAGTAATTAAGGTAGAAACCTAACCATAGCTTTAAACTCTAAGACCCTTACGTCCCTTGTGCAATGGTTTCCTAACGGGGGTTCAGGTTTCTGTCACTCCGGCAACCCCTACGATTAGTAGCCAAATACACAATGCATTCCCCTAGGCCCATATAGGTGAAGTGTCATGTAGTCGACGTTCACATGACACCACTAGAAGAAGTACACCACACCTTAAATAACAATCTATTGAATCTTTCTCAACGCAACTCCACTACTAACAACGAGACTTCTCCCATGTCCTCAAGAACAAAACGAACTACTCACAAGACATCATATGGATCATGATCAGAGATGGAATAATGATGTATAACAATCTAAACATAAACAATAATTCAATGGTTCACTCAATAGCATCAACTACAAAGAGTAATCAACACCGGGCAAGTTTCCCCTATGAACTATGCAAGATTCAACGCAATTGTTATAGCAATATGGAGATGGTGATGAGGGTGCTGATGGTGATGATGGTGGTGGTGATGATGATGATGATCCCGATGAAGTCCAGCTTGATGGTGGGGTTGATGGCGACGATATACCCTCTCCGGGAAGGAATTCCCTCGGCAGAAATCTGTCTGCCGGAGAGATCTTTCTCTCTCGGTGTTTTCCGCCCCGCAGAGGCGGCATAATCTTTCTGTGGTCACTCCCCGAGTATTAGGGTTTCGGGAGGATAATATACGCCAGAGGGGAGAGGCTGGACTGGGCTAGGGTGGCCACACCACCTCCTGGTGCGGCCTAGGGTTGCCCGCGCCATGGGGTGGTGTGGGCCCCCTGTCGCCCATCTCCACTCCATCTTCTGGCATCCTTAGTCTTCTAGAAAAATACGATTTTCCGTATATTTTCCCGGATTTTCTGATCTTCGCGAATTTTGCCTCCAAATAGCACATTTTCCATCAGAATCCTGACTGCAGCTAGGGGTGGGCATAAAAACCGATGACCGAAAACCGAAACCGAGAAGATCGACACCGAAACCGAACTGACCGAGATCGAAAAGACCGATCGAAAAATTGTGTAGGAATTATTTTAAGACCGAATTAGTACTAGAAATTTGGGCATCACCACACAATAGACCGGACAACTGAATAGACCGACTTATAGTGCGCGAGAAAGCCCACTAAAAAATACGGTAGATCTTCCCCAAATCCCACGATCATCTCCCACTTCTGCGATGGATAAGCAACTTCCCCACCCCGAATCACTCCTAGTTCCCCCCCCCCCCCGCCCTAGTCGTAACACGCCCAACCCTAGAAGATCGCATCTCAAAATAGCACCGCCGCCCACTACCTTCCACCGCCACATCTGTTGCCTGCCCGCCTAGGAGCCTTCAGCTGCCGTTCGAAGTCAGACGTGCAGAACCAGTAGCTGCAGGCCAGTAGCTACACACTGGAGTACGACAGACTTCATCGGCACAACTACACAAAGCGTCCATGGCTCTAGGGACTACGCAACAGTTCACATCAAGCAACTCCTACAACGTGAGGTCGCTTGTTTCTGTAATCTAGTTCAAATTCTTTGTAGTCTAGTTCAGACCCAATAGCTAGCAAGCCAAGCAATTTGCTGCATGATCCGCGAGTAGCCTTTTTTTGTTGTGGATTTGTGGTCGTGACTTGTGATGGTCATTTGAGACTTGTGCTTATACCAAACGTGAATGTATGCATTGCAATTCTGTCAAAATTATAGGTGAAGTGCTGGCAAAAATAGCTGTTTTTAGGAGGTATCAGCCTCTCACGCACAATACGGTCATGACCGAAGTAAAGACCGAATTTCCGGGTACCCGAAACCGTCGGTCAGTAAAAGTTATCAGCTAAATTCGGTTTCTCAAATCTGGGTGATGGAATTCAAAAGAGACTGAAACGCAAAAACCGAATTTTCGGTCTAGACCGAACGCCCACCCCTAACTGCAGCGATCCATGCTCCAAAAGTCATCAACCATGCAAAAATAGATGAAATAAGATAAGTATCACCTCTCAATATGAAATATATCAATGAATAATAGTGAATTAAGACATAGAATAGTGATGCAAAATGGACGTATCAACTCCCCCAAGCTTAGACTTCGCTTGTCCCCAAGCGAAACTGAGCTCAATAAACATGGCCTCAGGTTTATGGAGTGAAGAGTCGATAAAAGAATACAGACAAGAAGCATCACATTCATCAAATACATAGATCATAATATAAGACAACTCACTATTATATAACTCAACTTGTAATAAGTAAAGGAAACACAATAAAGATACATAAAGTGAATCATAATTGGTAATGGCAAACTTAGCTCTTGGTCGAAGAATAGTTGATAATTTGCTGGAGTTCACAAATAGCTGGTTTTTCAATGATAGCTTTCAAAGTAGTAAACATTAAGATAAGAGCAATGTGCAAAACAAGGAACATAAGAAACATGATTGAATAAATCAACATATGAATGAATGAAACAAAACAACTCAAAATACTTGTTGAGATAGAAGGGAGTAGGTTTACTGACTCAACTGCAAAGTAAAAGAAAGGCCCTTCGCAGAGGGAAGCAGGGATTGCAAGTCTCATAAAGAGCTCCCTAAAATTATGATACTTACTAGCTTTCAGCTCTCATTGCCCCTATCATAGGCATCTTTTGGTGGTTAAGGTAAAAGTGACACAACTAAGAGGATATGCTTGACAAGTTATAAGTTGAAATCTCATGCCCCTTACTTATGAGTACCGATCCTCATGCTACTCAACTTCAGTCAAGAGCAAGCTCTTGTCATTGTAAATACATGCATATCATTGAGAACCGCCAATGGGGTACCCCTTGCACATGACACAAGATCTATCCCATAATCAAAATGACAAGGCAAGCAGACAGTGAGCATCTTAGCGATATTTTTATTTGCTATTTGCATAGGTTTTTATTGAGGATGCTTCATAGAATGCTCACTATAGTTATGCTGCAAGTTTCCACCATGATTAGGCATGGCTTAGGCTAGCGGCCCAGGCGTTTCTCTAACACACATATAAACTCCATGATCTTACAAGTTCCACTTTTATTTCACACCGTCGGGATCCATAAGCAAAAGAACATGATATCAACTAGGTACAAAGTACCAAATGAAGTGTTGAAAGCGGTCCCCATGGTACATGGTTTGGCTAACTTCAACTCATAAAGCGCAAGCATATACGCATCAAAGAAGGACCCAATGGTTCAAGTTTATTAAATGCAAGAAAGTAAAGTGTGCCATCAAGTTCGTGAGAGCTTTAATCACTAATTTTCACATAACAAGTTTAATTTGGGAGGTAGATAAAACAAGAATTTACTTGGAATAGCAATAATGCTACTAGGTAGGTATGGTGGACACAAATGGAAAAGGTTTTGGTTTAAAGGAGGTGGATGCACGAGAAGAATACCCTCTCAGTACAGGTTTTTCGCTAGCAAGGCTGGGTAGCAAGTATAAGAGTTGAAGGAAACAAACAAACATACAAGTGATAAAGACAAACATGCAATCTTCCTTGGAAGCACAAAAGATCTTAACTAGAGAATACTAGACTTATGAGCAAATCAAGAAAGAAAAATGATGAAATAATTTTCCTTTAGAGTACTTTTGTCTTTTTTTTATTCAACTCTAAAAAATAGTGTTGCTACTGACCGAGCCAGGTTTGCCAAAACCAACTAAATTAACTCAATGATCCCAAAGTGATACCAATACTAACAACAATATCAATCATATAACCACGAATTGAAAACTAACATAAGCTATGCAAAAGAGTAAATGATAGAACTTCTCATTAATATTCCATAACGGCAACTCACACCGAGGGATACATATCTAACGAGAGAGGGGACACTTCCATAATGCAAACCATACTACATAATAACTCCTCTATTCATGATATGACTCTACTAATAAGGTAAAAAGATAGAAGATAGTGATGTGATACCGCGACACTTCCCCCAAGCTTGGAAAAAACCAAGTGGATGCCAAACCTAATGACAAATTACTCCTTTGGTGGTGGTGGTAATATTTTCTTAGTTGACGTTGGGTAATCTTCCAGCTTCTTGCGAAGCCTATTATTCTCCCATTGAAGCATGTCCACCTTCCTCCTCAAGTCTCAGTACTTTTCGCAGAACTCCTTAGTGACTCGTAGGGCTTCCGTTGATGCAGGGCAAGAGACTAAAGGTACTAGCCCCTGCTTGGGGTCTTGGAGATCTTCCTCCATAGGCTCCTTCCCTTTATCCTTGGAGGACACCATTGTGCTTCTAA
Source organism: Avena eriantha (assembly GCA_910589775.1). Lineage (NCBI taxonomy): Eukaryota > Viridiplantae > Streptophyta > Magnoliopsida > Poales > Poaceae > Avena > Avena eriantha. The sequence continues at coordinate 226,950,867 of OU342744.1, forward strand.
GCTTTCCAAGAGTATGTCCTGACAGAAACAGATCGAAACAAAAACACGACAAAAACACGATATACTTACCTCGGGGGATCCGGGGGGTTATATATTACGAAGTTTCATATCAAAAGGAAGGTACTGGGAGAAAACGAGTCGGAGGCGGAGTCTGGGGTGACCTCACCACCTGGTGGCGCGACCAGGGGTGGGCCCGCGCCACAGGGTGGTGTGGGCTACCCCGGCTCCGGTTCCGTCCCTTTTTCGCTTCGTAACTTTCCTTATCAACTGAAAACTGCAAAAATATAGTTGTATTGTATTTTCATGGAACTTTTCTTACCAGAACTGTTACCTATTTGAAAATAGACTCTGCAGGTCTCTGAATTTGGTCCTCGATGAATTTCTCCGGAGTTATAACTTGAAAGGCATCAACATCTTCATTGTAAGAATCTCCAGCAATATAGTGTTTGAGTCGTTGTCCATTCACTACTTGTGTAGTATTATCTTTTAGAGAAGAAATTTTTATTGCTCCTGAACGGTATACTTATTCAATGATGAAAGGTCCTTCCCATTTTGATAGTAGCTTACCTGCAAAAAAACTGAGATGAGACTGATACAATAGAACTTTCTCACCAACATGAAATTCTCTCTTAAGTATTCGCTTATCATGCCATCTTTTAACTTTTTCCTTAAAGAGCCTAGCATTCTCATAGGCTTCACTCCTCCATTCATCTAAAGAACTTAAGTCAAATAATCTTTTCTCACCAGCGAGCTTACAATCTCTTTTTAGTTCTTTCACTGCCCAGTAAGCTTTGTGTTCTAATTCTAAGGGTAGGTGGAAAGCTTTCCCATAAACCATTTTATAAGGAGACATTCCCATAGGATTTTTGTAAGCAGTTCTATAAGCCCATAAAGCATCATTCAACTTCTTAGCCTAGTTTTTTCTAGACCTATTAACAGTCTTTTGCAAGATAGATTTAATTTCTCTATTTGATAACTCTACTTGCCCGCTAGTTTGGGGGTGATAAGCATCATATTTAGCAAGGGTCTTCCTAAAACCACCATGAATGAAATGAGAACCCCTATCAGTCATGAGATACCTAGGCACCCCAAACCTAGGAAAGATAATATCCTTAAGCATTTTTAGAGAAGTCTCCCCGTCAGCACTCTTTGTAGGAATGGCTTCTACCCACTTAGTAACATAATCAATGGCAACAAGAATATGAGTGTAGCCTTTCGAAAGAGGGAAAGGATCCATAAAGTCAAATCCCCAATAATCAAAAGGTTCAATAACTAGAAAGTAGTTCATAGGTATTTCATTGCGTCTAGAAATATTACCAACACGCTGACATTCATCACAAGATAAAACAAATTTTCTTGCATCTTTAAAAAGGGTAGGCCAGTAGAAACCTGATTGTAGTACCTTTTGTGCAGTTCTATCTCCTGCATGATGTCCTCCATAGGCACTGCCATGACATTTACGCAATATATCCTTTTGTTCATACTCTGGAACACATCTTCGCATAATACCATCCACTCCTTCTTTGTATAAGTGTGGGTCATCCCAAAAATAATGCCTCAAATCATAGAAGAACTTTCTTCTTTGCTAAGCTATAAAAGTTGGAGGCAAATACTTGGAGAAAATAAAGTTAGCATAATCAGCATACCAAGGGCTTCCTCGCGAGCTCACCCCTACTGCAGCTAACTGTTCATTTGGGAAACTATCATTAACAGGCATTGGGTCAAAAGAGATGTTTTCCAAATGAGATAAATTATCAGCTACAGGGTTTTCAGCACCCTTCCTATCTACTATATGTAGATCAAACTCTTGTAAAAGCAGTACCCATCTAATAAGCCTAGGCTTAGCGTCCTTCTTCATCATAAGATATTTAATAACAGCATGATCAGTATGACTGGTTACTTTTGAGTCCACAATATAGGGCCTAAACTTATCACAGGCAAAAACAACAGCTAGAAATTCCTTTTCAGTAGTGGCATAATTCCTTTGAGCAGCATCTAGAGTCTTACTAGCATAATGGATAATGTTTAAATTTTTATCAATACGTTGCCCAAGGACAGCCCCGACAGCAAAATCACTAGCATCACACATTATTTCAAAGGGTAAACTCCAATCAGGTGGTTGAACAATAGGGACTGTAGTTAAAGCCTTCTTAAGAGTTTCAAAAGCTTCCCTACAATCATCATCAAAAACAAAGGGTACATCTTTTTGAAGAAGATTAGTGAGAGGTTTTGATATCCTAGAGAAGTCTTTAATAAACCTCCTATAGAAACCAGCATGACCAAGGATACTACGAATACCTTTGATGTCTCTTGGACATGGCATCTTCTCAATTGCCTCAACCTTAGCTCTATCAACTTCTATGCCTCTTTCAGAAACTTTATGCCCAAGAACAATCCCTTCATTAACCATGAAGTGGCATTTCTCCCAATTAAGAACAAGATTAGTTTCTTCACATCTCTGCAAAACTTTATCAAGGTTGTGCAGACAATTATCAAAAGAAGTTCCATAGACAGAAAAGTCATCCATGAACACTTCTACAATTTCCTCACAAAAACCATGAAAGATAGCATACTTGCACCTTTGGAAAGTAGCAGGAGCATTACATAAACCAAAAGGCATACGTCTATAAGCATAAGTTCCATAAGGGGAAGTAGAAGTAGTTTTTTCTTGATCTTGTTGTTTAACAGCAATTTGAGAGAAACCACAATAACCATCAAGAAAACAAAAATGGGTCTTTTTAGACAACCTTTCCAACATTTGATCAATAAAAGGAAGCGGGTAGTGATCTTTCTTAGTAACTTTATTGACTTTCCTAAAATCGATGCACATCCTATAGCCTACCACTATTCTTTGAGGAATAAGCTCATCATTATCATTAGGGACAATGGTAATACCTCCCTTTATAGGAACACAATGAACAGGACTAACCCATTCACTATCAGCAATAGGGTAAATAATACCAGCATCAAGGAGTTTCAGTACCTCATTCCTTACCACTTCCTTCATCCTAGGATTTAAACATCGTTGGTGCTCCACTACTGGCTTCGCATCTGGTTCTATGTTGATAGAATGTTGACATATAGTAGGTGAAATCCCTTTTAAATCATCCAGAGTATAACCCATAGCTCCTCGATGTTTCCTCAAAACTTCCAATAACCTTTCTTCTTCCTTCCCTGAAAGTTTAGCGCTAACAATAACAGGATATATCTTTTTATCATCAATATAAGCATATTTAAGATCATCAGGGAGAGGTTTTAGATCGAAAATCGGATCCTTTTTAGGTGGCATCGTGGTACCCAAGTCTTCTACAGGCAAGTCGTGCTTAAGCATCATAGGTTGATCACGGAGAATCCTGTCAATCTCATTCCTTTCTTCCATGAAGATTTCACTTTCATGATCTTCCATAAATTGCTGCAAAGCATTGTTCGGAGCAAGAGAAATAGAAGCAAGTTGTTCAACCCTAAAATCCTCATTATGGGTTTCCTCTTCGCAAGGTTCTTTAGCAAATTTCAAAAAATTAAACTCATAAGATTCCCCATCAAACTTAGTCAAGATTTTCTCCCTCTTGCAATCAATAATAGCTCCACAAGTACTCAAGAAAGGTCTACCAAAAATGATAGGGTAGGTTTTACTAGCAGCCGAACCAAGTACTAGAAAATCAGCAGGGTACTTAATCTTACCACAAAGAACTTCCACGTCTCGTACAATACCAATTGGAGAGATGGTCTCTCTATTAGCAAGGTGAATAACCACATCAATCTCTTCCAACTCGCAAGGACTGATTTCATGCATAATTTCTCTATAAAGCTCATAAGGAATAGCACTGGAAATTGCACTAATATCACATAAACCATAATAGCAATGATCACCAATTCTAACATAAAGCACAGGAACACTAGCCTTTTTAGTTCTATTGGGATGTGAAACAATATTAGAAGCATCCTCACAAAAGACTATGTGCCCATCTTCTACGCTTTTAGTGACAAGGTCTTTCACAATTGCTACCACGGGTTCAATGTTTATTTGTTCATCAGGTTTTACAGTTCTTTTTTCACTTTTGGTGATTACATTAGTTATCATAGGATGGTCCTTTACCTTTTCGGGGAAGGGAATCTTCTTGATATAAGGTTCGGGTAAGATGGGGTCAATAATGCAATACTCAGCACTTCCAATAGGAGCATAGTTAACAATACCTTTGTAAGGTGCATGGTATTTGTTCCATCCCCTTTTTGGAATTTCGATATAGGAAGCAAAAGCTCTAAAGCAATTCGTAATAACTTGCAAATCAAGACCATAAATATTACTAATATTTTGAAAGTCATTAGTTCCCATAAAATATTCAATGCATTCATAATCATAATTTATACCTGACTTTCTACCTTTGTCATTCTCCCAAGCTTCAGCATTGTCTTGAATACGGTCTAGAAGGTCCCATTTAGCTTCTTCTTCCATACGAGTGAATGATCCAGCACAAGAGGCATCCAATAAATCCTTGTCATGTAGAGGGAGCCTTGCATAAAAGTTATTGATAATAATATTGTTGGGGAGCTCATGAATGGGACATTTGAGCATTAGTAACTTCAATCTCCCGCAAGCTTGAGCTGTACTCTCTCCATCAAGAGGCCAAAAGTTGTATATTTGATTCCAATCTTTATGAATCTCACTAGGAGAATAAAACTTTGAATAAAAGAGAGGCACTATTTCCTCCCATTCCAGAGCTTGACCATTCTTCAGCAGCTTATACCATTCCTCAGCTCTTCCTTTCAATGATAATGAGAATAACTTCTTCTTAACTTGATCTGTAGTAATACCTGCACACTTGAACAACCCGCATAATTCGTGTATAAAAAGTAAATGATCACCGGGATGGACAGTTCCATCCCCAACATAGTAGTTATCCATAACACGGTCAATAATTCTTGTAGGTATTTTGAAAACATCATTCTCAGCAGGTGGTGGCTTATCTACTACCTTAGAAGTGGTAGTAGCATTACCAAATAAGAAACTCAGCGAATTATCCATATTGAAATAAAGTAACTAACAGAAGTAAACAATACTCACAGTAGAAGTTTCCTTTACCAGTTCCACTCTCCAATAGCGCTTCACTCCCCGGCAACGACGCCAGAAAATAGTCGTGATGACCCACAAGTATAGGGGGTGTATCACAGTATTTTCGATAAGCAAGAGTGTCGAACCCAACGACGAGCAGAAGGAGCTGGCTAGCGGTAAGGATCACGAATTCTCTGCAAATACTTAGCAAACGGATTTTTAGGGTTTTTTGATATAGCAAGTAAACAAAGTACAAGTAAATAAAAGACACTAGGAATAAATACAGGAAGCGGCCAATCCTTTATGCAGCAAAGGACAAGCCGGTTGTATTACTTAAGATGACCAAATGTTCTTGAGGACACATGGGAAGACTATCAAGTGCTTTCGCTTCATATAGCTGATTAATCTTCTCTAGCTTGCTAAGTGTTGTGTGGGTGAACCTATGCTAATGTACCGCCCCATCCAAGACTAATACATACTTGTGATTATACCCCTTGCAAACATCCGTAAGTACAAGAAAGTAATTAAGGTAGAAACCTAACCACAACTTTAAACTCTAAGACCCTTACGTCCCTTGTGCAATGGTTTCCTAACGGGGGTTCAGGTTTCTGTCACTCTGACAACCCCTACGATTAGTAGCCAAATACACAATGCATTCCCCTAGGCCCATATAGGTGAAGTGTCATGTAGTCGACGTTCACATGACACCACTAGAAGAAGTACACCACACCTTAAATAACAATCTATTGAATCTTTCTCAACGCAACTCCACTACTAACAACGAGACTTCTCCCATGTCCTCAAGAACAAAACAAACTACTCACAAGACATCATATGGATCATGATTAGAGATGGAATAATGATGTATAACAATCAGAACATAAACAATAATTCAATGGTTCACTCAATAGCATCAACTACAAAGAGTAATCAACACCGGGCAAGTTTCCCCTATGAACTATGCAAGATTCAACGCAATTGTTACAGCAATATGGAGATGGTGATGAGGGTGCTGATGGTGATGATGGTGGTGATGATGATGATGATCCCGATGAAGTCCAGCTTGATGGTGGTGTTGATGGCGATGATCTCCCCTCTCCGGGAAGGAATTCCCTCGGCAGAAATCTGTCTGCCGGAGAGATCTTTCTCTCTCGGTGTTTTCTGCCCCGCAGAGGTGGCGGAATCTTTCTGTGGTCGCTCCCCAAGTCTTAGGGTTTTGGGAGGATAATATACGCCAGAGGGGAGAGGCTGGAGTGGGCCAGGGTGGCCACACCGCCTCTTGGTGCGGCCTAGGGCTGCCCGCGCCATGGGGTGGTGTGGGCCCCCTGTGGCCCATCTCCACTCCATCTTCTGGTATCCTTAGTCTTCTGGAAAAATAGGATTTTCCGTATATTTTCCCGGATTTTCTGATCTTCGCGAATTTTGCCTCCAAACAACACATTTTCCATCAGAATCCTGACTGCAGCGGTCAATGCTCCAAAAGTCATCAACCATGCAAAAATAGATGAAATAACATAAGTATCACCTCTCAGTATGAAATATATCAATGAATAATAGTGAATTAAGACATAGAATAGTGATGCAAAATGGACGTATCAAGCAACGTGTTGGTTTATCTACTTTAAAGGCTTGTGGAATGCTCACTAGGAGAGGTGGTGTTTATTACCTATATATTGTTGGAGCTGGGCGTATCTACCCTGCTCCTATGCTTAATGGTCTTTTCTCTATCGAGGAAGGATGTTTGCTATATGACTTGCAGGTTGAGCAACACCAACCCGAGGAGGATATTCCGGAGGAGTATGAGGACCAAGAAGAGGAGCAAGAAGTTCCTTATCAAGAGAAGCAGCCACAAACCCGGTGCGCTACATACCAAGACTTCCAAGAACTTGTAGGGACTGTGGAGAGGATGCATAGACTCTCATTGAACCTCCGAGGAACAACTAGTAACCTCTCAACTCAATTTGCACACTGGAGTAATGACTTTTTCCCGCCACCACAATGATTTGAAGGGTTTGCAAAAGCCTAAGCTTGGGGAAGTTTCCTCATGTATCTTTATTTGGCGTTCATTTGCTTTTATTTATTTCGAGGTTATATTTCTATGTCGAGTTTAGACGCACTCGTGTTGGTTTCCCCAACACTTTATTTTTAGTTCTTTCTATTTGCTTTCAAGATTTTCTAGCCGAGTTTTGCCGCCAATTTTCTATTCTTTAAATTCCCTCTCTTAAAACAACAAAAAGATTTCTCCATTTCTCTTTATTTTCCCTCTTTCTTTTCTTTCTGCCTCGAGGTTCTCGTGTATTTGCAGGAGAGTGATCGACTTCGAGTTTCCAAGAAGCAAATAAAAAAGGAAGAGAGAAGTGGAACCAACATGAGAGGTATGCCTTATGACTCCCCACTTTTGAAATTTGAGAAACCCATGCTAGTAAGTAGTAAATGTTGAGATGCTATATTGGTGGTGTGAGTCTTTGTATCATAGTAAGACTTTTGTTTGCATGGGTATTTAGTTGGGTACGTTTTGTTCCAGCTCTTGTAGTTAACCAAGTATTGCCTAAAAATTTGCTAAATAATTGTAATAAGAAAAAGTCTCACAATTGAAGGCTTGGGTGTTGTAGTGTTTAGTCTTGAAGGCTTATTTCTAGAGACACTCAACACCACTGAAAATGTTGATTGACTTGATAGCTCTCTTTTAAAAGGGTTTGTTCGACTGAATTAATGTTTAGCGGTTTTTGTGAGCATGCCAAAGTTTGACTTGTTAATCATAAGAATGATATAGCTTTACGTGTGTCAAACTTCATGGGATGCCAACAACTCCACTAGCCTACGAACGATCTTCATGGAGGAAACTCCTAGATTTCGGCTATGAGTTGATTAAACACATGTAGCAGCAATGCTATAGTGGGTAAGATTCTTCGCACTCCCGGGTAGCTGTGTTCATGATGGACTCACTCATCTAGCTATTATGAGTAATCATTATGCAAAAGGAACAAAAATCTTAGTGATGCCACGAGTGTCCATCACAGCCCAATAAACTAATATATTTTTTGGCATGCTCTCAATTACTCAAGAACTGAAATTCTTGAAGGACAATGAATAGAAAAGTAGTGCCTGAAAAGTATTGATTTATTGATGTGAGAGAATTGAGATACTCTAGTGTATATGATTTTCATGACAACTCTCACACTCTCAATTTACATGATTATACTTTATTGTTCAAAGGCAAGCCTATGAGTTGATTACATGACATGGAATAAAGTTTACTCATTTGAATCATCCATGCTAACAATAATTTTGCTGCGCTATAAGGATGCATAAAACCCGTTTGATATGCTTGCCATTACTCAACATATGCTGAAGTTTTTCAGATTTATGAAGTGGAGGAAATATTAGACTACCAATCATCAGTAAGATCATCATCTCGTTATTTCAGTTTAAATGCTTAGTTCCTTTTTATTTTGGTTTTCTTGCTCGGGGATAATCAAGTTTAAGGTTGGGGAGGTTGATGGATCTGAAATATAGCCATCTACGTCCATATTTAAAGTAGATATTATTCATATTTTTTATGAAATATCTCTTTAAACCCTGCCACTAATGCCTAATATTCAAAGGGGTATGCAATCCTTTCTTTCTATTTTTTCCTGCACAGATAATGATAATTGATGATGGGAATCACTACATTAAAGTCAAAGATACGAGATTTCCAACAACCAGAAGAAACCAGGAGTCGTTGGTCGGAGGCAGACGCCTTAACGACCAACTATACGACCGGAACAAAATTCTGGCCGTATAGTTCTGGTCATATAGTTGCCATTGTCGCTGTTAGGTCAAACAGAACAACTTTCATGAAGGGACCCCTATATAAAGAAGCCTCGGGTGATGAGAAAAGGGCGCTCAAGAAAACCATCAGCAACCTCCAGATCTCCATCCACAACACCGACGAGCCACCGGAGGAATAAACTTAGATCTAATCTCTCCACCACCATAGCCATATTCCACCACTTGTAATAGTAGATCTCTTCTTCGATTAGCGACATTGTAAGACTATTTTCTATCAATCTCATGATTTCCACTACAATGTTTATGATCTTTGATCTCATCATTGTGTGTGAGTAATTATCCTTGGGCTAAGGGCTTCGGCCTAGCCATGTAGCGTTTGTACATGTTATTTATCATAGATTGGATCATGTATTAGTTTGTATGACATGATGATTATTGTATCCTCTCTTGCCTCAATCCAAGGACTTGTCAGGTATCCAAGACCTCGAGGATTGAGCTAGGTATAGGGAGTATGAGTAATGACTAATCTGCAAGTTGAGAACCCAGTGACAGAAGGGGTAATACGGCTGTATGTGAGGGATTTACTTGGGATTAACGGTGACATCACTATGCATATAATTAGTTCTCTTTCTTCTATGGATGATACTAGTAGGTTATTTCTATAAGCGGTTGCGGAGGCAATAGAAATTATGGATGCACTACCCACATATAATTTATATTGCTCTAACAATTACATGCATACTTTATTTTTGTCTTTTATTCCCATCAGATGTTTTGCATAGCCACAGGTGAAACTGAATGCCCTAGGATCTCTCTCTCCATCATCGACAACAACAAAAAGACGCAAACTCTTGGTCCGATAAAAATACAAAAGGAATTCTAAAACTCCCGAAGGTCCGTTAAAGTAACTTCACTACGCATCTGCTTCCTGAGGATTCGATAAACCTAGGTCTACTAGGAAAAAAGAAGCTATACTACATCTGTAATCCGGATCGAAGGTACCAGGCGTCCGCAGGCGGGATTGGGTACGAGTGAGTGTCGCAAGACACAGAAAGTACCTAGGTTCGGAGCCCTCGTGGTGAGGTAAAACTCCTACTCCTGTAGATCTGACTATGGGTAGAGTACATAGTACACTTGCTCCTCGAGCTGTATGAACTAGCTACCTCTTAAATTCTCAGCCCTTGCTATGAGAGCATTGCCCCTCCTTATATAGGCAAAGGGGAAATGGTCTCACTAGCCAGGCCGGCTGGCGGGTCCCACAGGAGGGCCCTAGCTGGTTGGTCATCTATAGTATCTGGTAGTATCTGTCATGTCGAAGGTACACGCCGTGCGAGTCGTCGTGGGTATAGTGAACATCGTGCGATCCTGCCGTCAGCAATCGGCCACTATGCCCGCGTCACCCGAAAAGTCTTTGGCATGGCCTCGTAGTGGTGACTCTTATCGCTGTACCAGGGCGTATTGTGCACTGTGCAGCACATCGTCCTGTCCTCCTGATTGCGTCCGGCTATGCCCGTGTAGCCGGATCTGTGTCTTGCCGTCCGTCCTTGTTCCGGCTACCGGATGGTAGCCGGGACAAGGTGCCTGCATCCAACTATGATCTACTAGCCGGGCGCGAGCCGTCTGTCCTTGTTCTTGTCTGTTCAGGGTACCCGGGGGTTATCCCCCCGACATTTTGTGTGTGGAATTAATTATAACAAGCTATCTAACTTTTGCTTTTTAGAAACTTCGATTGAGGATGGTTTCTTCTCTTGGAATTCTTGGAGAAGGCTCGGTTGGAGTACACGTTGGAACATGTGGCGTTAGCATAGTTCCGTACAAGACGGATATAGATGGCCGCATCGCTTTCAACAAGGATGCATGGAAGAACTTCATTCAAGACGCAAATCTACAAGTTGGACAAGCCATACTCCTTACTGGCAGGAACACTTCGCGTAGGAACCTTGAGATGATGTTCATCATCAAGCTACTCATTTAATATATATGCCAGAAATTTCCTCGCGGGTGTGTCAGACGACGACGGAGTCATCATATATTACTGCAAGTGATAAAACTTGTTTCTAAATGTTTGTTGAGAACATGCATGCATGCGGTCCCTGAAGCTATTGATTTTCTAGTTTCTAAAATTTTTCAAACGTACAAGCTGTCTCTATTGATTTGCTAGTTTAAATATATGTTATGAAGTAATATGGTTGTAGAATTACCCAAATGTGAATATTCCATCCATTCAAGTTGCCATATTACCCAAAACCAACTTAGTTTTGTTGTCAATAGAAGTGCCTCGAAAACATGTGGGAGATGGTCAAAAATTAAAACCATCTCCAATAGTACTATATCCGCACCCTCCGGGACAAAACTCATACACTCCAGATATGGCCAAAACTCAAGAAATGCATTTTTTCCAAAACAAAAGGGTAGACAATGGTTCTTATAGTCTCAGCATTGCTAAATGAAGTCCTACAACTAATATAAGGTCCTTATGTTGAAGAAAATATATCACGTGGCATAAACCTTGGATTCTACCCTGAAAGGTAAGATGATTCCTACCCAGATGTACTTGTTGAAACTCAACACTGGTGAAATTTTTCTAAAAATTTCTAATATATTTACCACACTATATAGGTACCTTTAAATGGACACTTGGCAAGTTTCATATTTTTTTACATTTTTTGGATATTATAAAAATTCAAAATCACTATAACTACTTATGTAGCTACAAACTTAGTCAAGGTGTCTAGTGATTTCTATTGTAAGCTTATGAATTGAGCTAATGTGGTTATAGAGGTACCCAAATATGATTTTTCCATCCTTTTAAAACCTTTTTTATGCATGCTTACTTCAAATATCAATTTAAATCCGCTAAATAGCCAAATATTCCTTTAATTCGAAACAATGCCCAATAATATTTTAAAATATTCTATAAAATCACATTTGAAACATTAAGTTGTAATTCAATCAAAAAATGCAACTACAAAGTATAGACTAATATTTCTCCAAGGAATGCTCATAGGGTGTGTTTCAGAGGGAAGGATTTTTATGGACCTTCGGGAAACTATTTATTTCAAAGTTTTTTGCCTTCAAATCCTAAAATTATACTTTATTTGTTTAGTATTTACTGGTATATATGTAATATATAAAATGCTTGTATAATATTAACCCTTTTATGGTACTAATATTTACAAGCCGTCTCTATTGATTTGCTAGTTTAAATTTATGTTATGAAGTAATGTGATTATAGAATTACCCAAATGTAAATATTCCATCCATTCAAGTGGCCATATTGCCCAAAACCAACTTAGTTTTGCTGCCAATAGAAGTGCCTGGAAAATAGGTGGGAGACGGTCAAAAATTAAACCGTCTCTAATAGTACTATATTCGGACCCATGCTCCGACCCGACCCAGTCATTCCAAGCAAGTCGTTCCCCTCCGTTGCCCCCTTACCCAAAATCGGAGACGCCACCGCAGGTGAGAAAGCATTGCGTCCGTAGGAACGGAGCTGCCTCCGTAGTGACCACCGTCGACCTAGGGCTGCTTAGCCATGTCTAGTGCGAGTTCAACCCGTTGTGCGCTCCGCTGCTCAGGTCCTACCTTGCCGCTCATCGGTTGCCCCGATTGTAGGAGGAAGGTGAAGCGGGGCCTCTCGGGGACGTCAGACCACCCAGTATGGATCTAGTACAAGTGTATAAACCATGGGGTAAGTTTCTACTCTTAGGATTTAGCTAGATTTTGTCAGTTGTCCAGTGAGCTCGATTTTTCCAATTTTTGATTTGGTTTTTGTTTTTCTATAGTCTGGGTGCAACTTTTGGCACTAGGAGCTGGACTATGTCAGTTATCTGCTCAGGAAGAATCACATTCGATGGGATGACTGCGTTGAAGCTTATGGGTGGGCAGAAGAGAGAAGAGAAGAATTGGAGTTGAGGAAGCAGGAGGCTAAAGTGACCTGTGTGTAGGGACATGAGCAGCAACTGATCATGATTTTGGAGGAACTCAGTCAAATGAAGGTTGTTCTGAAGATTGTTGTAGGGTTGATGTGTGTGTTGTGTCCTATAGTTGTTGTTCTTCTGCTGAAGAAGTGATGTCTGAGGGTGATGTGTGCTCTGTGACTGTATTGAACTTGCTAAGCAAGTACATGTTATGTTGAATCCTTTTGCCTTTTGTTTTCTACACAAACTTTATGTTGAATCAGTTTGTTATGCAACTTTTGTATATATGGCTATATTGAACACTGCTCTGATTTTATATATATGGCTATATTGTGCAACTCCTATATTTTTTCCTGTGGTTTTTTGTGTGGTTACTATATATGATGTTACCAGGTTTAATTGTCAATGTTCACTCAAACTTCTGGCGGGACCGCTCTGTCTGGCATCTACTGGCAAGAATAAGAGCACAGCCAATTAATAATTTCCACCGTCTCTGATACTTACCTTACGCAGCCGGTCGTGATAACCAGCCGTTTTAGTTTCCCTCCTCGACAGTATTTCCAAACATGTAGCCGGCCACAAAACCTTCTCTATCAAAATCTGGAGTGCAACTCCGGAATTATCCAGACCACCTAAATTTGAACAGAAACAATTATATGTTCATACAAATGTGCTTAGTGGATAAATTCATACAATTATTAAATATATTAGTAACTCAAACAAATGTTCTCCATAAATGCTTACAAAGTCATACAAATATTATAACATATTACGATTGTCCTAGAATATACATTATCACGTGCTTTCATGCTTCAGGATCTTCATCTTGAATGTACGGCTCTTCTGGAATAACCTCGTCGTGATCTCTTTCCTTTAACGAGGATGAAGATCCAAGAAACTCATCGATCTTGTTATACTCTTCCTTGGAGATCACGCCGTCCACACCCACGATGCTCCTTTTGGATGGCATAACTACATGTCTACTCTTATTCTTCGGGTCAACTATGTAGAAGACCTGATGAACCAGGTTAGCTGGTATGAATGGCTCGTTGTTGTAAGTTGTACGATCAAGGTTCACTGTAGTATGCCCATTGTCATTTGTAGTCACTTGACTCATAGTAATCCAACGACAATGGAACAATGCAAATTTGAAATCAACATAGTCTAGCTCCCAAATCTCTTCTATGTATCTGTAGTATAGATCTTTCTTGTCATCTTCTAAGCAGACACCACTATTTTGCATCGTTATTGTGTTATCTTTCTTCCTCATAGCAAATGTGTACCCATTGATCTTGTACACCTAAAATTGTCTGACCTCCCATGTTGGGCCTCTCGCTAGAGAAGCAATGGTGGGGTCTTTATTTTCGACATTACGTAGTCGCTTAGTGAACCATGTGTTGAACTAGGCAATGTGGAGTTTCTCGACGAAAATTCTAGTGGGATGCATTGCTTTTAGAAGGGCAGTGTGTTCTTCCATGTATGGAGTTATTTGGTACATGTGCTTTAGCGCACAAAAATGAGCCCGGGAATATAAAATGGCACTCAGAGTGATCTTGATATTTCCACTCATTCTGAAACTAGTAAGAATTCCCTCATGGATGGACCTAGGCACGCCTATCGGGTCAAGGCGCGCCATGTAATCAATGCAGAACTCAACGACCTCTTCGGTTACATAGCCCTCGACGATGCTTCCCTCCGGACGTGCTCGATTCCTTACATAGTTCTTAAGAATTCCCATGAAGTGTTCAAAGGGGTACATGCTTCGCAGATAAACGGGACCGCACATCTTTATCTCGTGCACAAGGTGAACAATGAGATGCACCATGATATCGAAGAATGACGGAGGGAAAATCCTCTCTAAATTGCATAGAGTCTCCACCACACTTCTCTATAGCTCATCCAGTGTATTAGGATCAATCACCTTCCGAGAAGTTATGTTGAAAAAATCACACAGCTTCGTTAGAGTATCTCGAACATGTGGTGTCAAGACACCCCTTATCGCAACAGGGAGTGTCTGTGTCATCATGATATGACAATCATGAGACTTCATGCCCATTACTTTGTGTTCTTTCCTTGAAACAATCCTTTGCATGTTGGCAGCATAGCCCACTGGAAAAGTCATGCCATATAGAGATTCACATACTTCTTGTGCCTCATCTTTGTCGTAGACATAACTCACCTTGGGTGGCGCCCTTTTCTTTGATTTATCCAGCTTATTAGATGGTGTTTCCCCTCTGATTTTCAGAGCTTCAAGCCGTGCGTTTGCACTATCTTTTATTTTGCCCTCTATGTTAAGCAATGTCCCTATTATGCTTTCACACACATTCTTCTCAACATGCATCACATCTATGGAATGCCAAACACTTAGATGCTCCCAGTAAGGCAAGTCCCAAAGTATCGATCTCCTCTTCCAGACAGGTTTTTTCTTGGGATGCTGATCTTCTATAACTATTTCCATTTCTTTCTCCTTGCCTTTGGCTTTGGCTTTTCCCTTCCGTTTGAACTTTCCTGGCTCAACTTTCAAGTGTCTAAGCTGAGCATAGATCTCGGAACCTTTTAAAATTGGAGGAGCCAAACCTTTCTCGACGGTGTTATCGAACTCTCTATTCAACTTCTGATATCGATGATTCTTTAGCGAAAACCTCCGATGCCTCATGTACACCATCTTATTACACTCATGCAAATACAAACTTGTTGTATTGTCTAGGAATTGGACACATGCATTTGTCCCTTTTATAGCCTAGCCAGACGAGTTTCCATAAGCCACATAATCATTGATGGTTATGAACAATATGCATCTCAGGGTAAAGTTTTCCTTCAAATGTGCATCATAAATTTTCACACCTTCCACCCAAAGAATTTCAAATCTTCCACCAAAGGTGCAAGGTAGACATCTATGTCGTCACTAGGTTGTTTTGGTCCCTGGATTAGTACCGCGAGCAAGATATGCTTCCGCTTCATGCACAACAGTGGAGGAAGGTTATAAATGCAGAGATTCACATGCCTGGTGTTGTGGGTGGTACTCATGTTGCCGAACGGGTTCAGTCCATCAGTGCTCAGCACAAACCTCACATTCCTAGGATCCAAGCCAAAAGGATCACCACCATCGCCCAAAGATACAAGTCTATCAATGTTTCTCCATTGCAGAGAGTCAGCACGGTGTCTTAGCATTCTGTCCTAATATCGCTCATCTGTGTGCCAACACATCAGTTTTGCCGTATCTAGGTTTGCAAATAAACATCTCAAACGAGCTATAACAGGAAGGTACCAACAAATTTTGTTGGGTATGTTGACCTTCCTATTTTTCTTCTTCTTGTTGTTGCTAGCCTCATCCATGTCATCATCATCATCACTATCATCGGCCATGTCACCATCCTTCGGAACCTTGAACCTAGGAAATTTGCACTTCGGGCATTCACGCATTTTGCTATATTTATCACCACGGTACAAAATGCAATCATTCTTACATGCATATATTCTCTGGACTTCCATTCCCAACGAACACACAATCCGCTTAGCTATGTATGTACTCTCTGGCATGTGGTTTCCATCCGGTAGAAAGTCATGTAAGAATATTAACAGCATGGTTACACTCTTACCCGACCATCCAAACTTTTCTTTCATCTGCAACAGTTCAAGCACAATAGCTAACTTTGTGTAGTGCGGCTAACACCTAGGGTACATTGGTGTCTCTGAGTCTTTGACCATACGAACATACTTATTGTACATTTTCTCATCTTTATAGTTTTCTTCAACATCCCGCAGCATTTGACCCAGAGAGTCTTGTTCGTGTGTCATGTTCCCTTACGATGATGTGTCCATGTCCACGTGGTTTGTTTGATAAACCTCGCGAGTTGATGAAAATGTGTTGGTATTCTCATGAACATCAATCATTACTACATCATCTTCCATGATTGCATGGCACTCCCCTTCACTCTGATCATCATCATCATCATCGTGTGTACTTTCGTGTTTGTTGTGTTCAGTCCAACATTCATGCCCAGCCATGAATCCCCTTTTGATCAAATGTGTTTGTATTTGTGTAAGGTTTGTAAAACTCTTGATGTTTTTGCAGTCACAACATGGGCGAGGTACCCACGGGTCATTTGTGTCAACCACAAGATTTTCGGCCACATTCAAGAACTCCATGACATCATCGAGGTACACATCGCTCACATGATTCGTGAGGTACATCCACTCATGTGTCATCTGCAAAATTAGACACATTAATACTCATAATGTAAGAATGTTAAACAAACCCAAAATATAATGGGTTAATGTGCCCGACTAAATCCCCAAAAAAAAAAGTCTGGACAACTCCGGTAAAATTTGGAGGGTTCGAACTCCTCTATTTATCCCTAAATCCCCAAATCCCTATCTTTGTCGGCCTCATCTCTCCTCTCCCGAGCCGCCACGGCCACCTCCCCCCGCCCACCATGCGTTGCCCCCGCCCGCCACCTACTGCCCCCGCATGTTATGTTGTAGACCAATGAGAGAAACCATGTGTTACATTTGAACTAATTGTGGGCATGACATTGTGGCCAATGAGACCAATTTAGTATGCAAATATATGCTATGTCTCCATTACAAATAGGGATAGTACAAAATAATAGCCATGGACAAGAGATTTCATACCTTTTAACACAGTCCGGATTAATTTGGACCCTCCGGGTTTCAAAAAAACCTCAGCACTTCGTGCTCCATCTGGCATCTACTGGCAAGAACACAGGTGGGGCTTGTGAAATCAGTGACCCATGCAAAATAAGAGCGTAGCCGGTTAATATTTACAACCATCTCTGTCAACTTCTACTCGCAGCCGGTGAAAATAAACAGCCGTCTCTAATACACATGTTCTTAGAGATGGTCATAATACAAAACCGGTTGCGTGCCTGTTCTTAGAGATGGTCGTAATAAAAAACCGGCTGCGCGCTTGTACGGATAAGTGAAGGAGACACCAAGAGGCATCGAGAAACCGGAGCGACGTAGTTCTTCACAAAGCGGCGCAATTCTTCACACCGGAGATGCGGAGATCACCGGAGAGGTTCGTTCAATCTTCTCAAGGCCATCTCAAGATCCCCTTCTCGATTTCCCTCTCCGTCCATCTTTTGAGCAGCAGTTCTTCAGAGCAGAAGTGAATCAGGTTAGTAACATTCTTCTTTCGATCCCTTGTTCCCTTTTGAATACATGAAGTAAATCATAATGTTTTACTGTTCATTTTAGGGTTTTTTATCTCTCATAAATCCTAGGTCTCTTTTATTCCATAATATTTGTCTGCGCATGTCCAATATACTTATTAATCTCTGATAATTTTTCTTAGCCTTTTGCTAATTCAATAGCTTATATAACTTGCACATGTGTACCATAAGTCAATTAGATGTCATTGGAAGTTTTGTTCATATTTAACAAGTTAATTAGATGTCATTGAAATCTGTCTTGTAATACAAAAGATTAGATGATATTTGCATGAGACAAGATATCAAAATCTGACTTGGTCAGATTAGATGATACAAAATAAAATGACAACTAAGAATGGTGTACTGTTAAATCCAATGCCTAGACAAGACAACAAGTTTGTATTTTCATGAGACAAGATATCATAATTTGAAATGAACTAGTAAACTAAGTAAAGTATTTGCTACCTAAATAAACTCTTAAATCTGAAGATATTTATCAAATACTTTTTTCATAGTTTTGTTCATATTTTCATAGTTTTTTCTATCTTAGGGGACTAGGGAAGACAGCATGTCAGGTACATTACCTGAAGAGATGAGGCCTCAGGTTTCTAGGGTAATTATGAAGCTTTTAGGTGCAGCTCCTGGTCCAACTGATGACATGTTTCTAGTGAAAATAGTCTGTTGTTTTGACGTGGATGGACTTTTCAAAAGCCTTTATGTTATTCAGAAGCTCATTGGCAACAACTTCGAGTTTGTTGTGAACCACAGCATTGAATGCTAGCTTCTTGTTAGGCCAACTAATTCTCATGCTACTGAGAAACTTGAGGAGGCACTGCAGTACACTTTCAAATTTGATGAGGAGCATGTGAAGATATACAAGCTAGTACGCCTCAATCTTCTTCCACAGATTGAAGACATCTTTTTTAAGGAGCCTCAAACTTTTCCAAGATGGAGGGCAGCAAGATATCCAGAGGGTTATTCTGATTTATTCATTGACCTGGAGACAACTCAGAACCCAATAATGTCAGAGACAACCATGAGTATATTAGGTGTTGTGGAGGGTCAGCACAACCAAGGACTGTTGGCTGTGAAAATTCAGTTTGTTTATTCTCCTCACCACATCACTCATGCTTATCATGTGGTTCATGCTTGGCCTAAGAAGTACAAGTTTTTAGTTGATCAGAATCACAGGGTGTACATGAAGTTTGACAATCCTTATGACTTTAACTATCTAGCAAACCACCATTTCTTATCTGGAAAGTTCATGATCAAGTTATTTTTAGTTCAGAGTGTGACCAAGGCTAGTGAGACAAGCGACATTGGCAAGAGGTGCCCTATTTACAGTGTTGTTGATGATGTAAACTACTCTGAGCATCAGTTTCAGTAGATCATCATGAGATAGTTATGTTGAATCCTTTTGCCTTTTGGTTTCTGCACAAACTTTATGTTGAATCAATTTGTTATGCAACTTTTGTATATATGGCTATGTTGAACACTGCTCTGCTTTTATATATATGGCTATGTTGTGCAACCCCTATATTTTTTCTTGTGGTTTTCTGTGTGGTTACTATATATGATGTTACCAGGTTTAATTCTCAATGTTCACTCAAACTTCTAGCGGGACCGCTCCGTCTGGCATCTACTGGCAAAAATAAGAGCGCAACCGGTTAATAATTTCCACCGTCTCTGATACTTACCTTACGCAGCCGGTCGTGATAACCACCCGTCTCTACCATCTCAGGGACGGTGAAAATAAATACCCGTCTCCAATACAAAATATCTTAGAGACGGTTGCAATAACAAACTGGCTACGTAGGTGAGGCAGACGGGTGTTACTTTCGTCCGCCTCGAGTACCATAGGCGGTTATTATTTCTAACCAACTCTAAAACTCTTAGAGATGGTTATGAAATTTGAACCGGCTACGATCAGGGCGGGCGATGGCTTAAATTATGTTGGTGCCAGACCGGCTCAGATCACAGTCTCTAATGCTATGTATTGTACTAGTGTTAGTTTGAAAATAATTTATCATGTAACCATGTTGAAGAATCCAAAAGAAAAACAAATGTAGGAATAGGGAAGGCCTCATGCATGGGCCATGCAAGCTCTATGCTTGGATCTAGTTTGGTGAACAAACTATCTCCATGTGGTATTGTTCCAAAAAAACATGATTCCATTAATAATGGGGCTAATTGAATTCAAAGGCCAATATAGTGTGTATTGGTCCACTATGGTTTAATGGGACCATATGAATTCAACTAGACTCAAAATTGAATAAAAACCATGTGTTTGAATTGGAGTTTCTTATAATTCTACATAGCATGCAAATGACCATGTAGAATTTCCATAGCCCATATTGTGAAAACAATATGAGTCCCTGTATAGAAGTAGGTGGAATAGAATTGGATCCATCCCAACACATATGAGCTAGATTTAAATATCAAAGAAACATGCAATTTCTCATGAAATTTGGGATGGTGAAATTTAGATGGAACCAAAAGAAAGGTGGTGGAGGAATAAAAGAAATGCCCACAAACCAACTTCAACATCAAGCAATATATCAAGAACCAACTACAATTTATCAAGAGGTAAATACAATTAATAAGACAAATGCATGTGAGGGAAGAAACAAATTAAAAGGGGTTTTATATGATGCTCAAATGCAATGTGGCATGGTGATATGAGAATAGTATTATGCAACGCAAGAATGAGATGTAGGAAGTAGCAATATATAATAACTATGTAGCATTACAACTATATACAATTGGGGTGCTACACCAATATACTTCCACATTGGTTGCGCCCTAGCCTGAAGAGGTTGAACACAACGCTGAAGGAAGGTTCAGATGATATCCACACCATCAACCTCTTGACCAGGGACAATCTACATCTGCCTCACACGATCATATATAGTACTTCAGCATCTTCCCCTAGGATCACTTTGTTCCACCATGAGCGAATCCTCTTAACCTTGGCACTCGCGTCAAAGGGAGCCAGCCCGTACTTCCGACTGCCAACCTTCTGATCATGGATGTAGAACCATTTGGCTCTCCATCCCTGAGTGGAGTCGACTATCTTGAAGGAGAAATACTGCTGGTTGGGGCGAATGGAGACGTCATAGCTGCCAACTTCATACACGTGACTACCAGAGCCCGACTGCCTCCTCAAGCTATACAACTTCTTGAATAACCAAAAGTATGGCACAATGCCGATCCAACACTCACCGATGGTGATGAATCAGGCTATATGCAGAATGGAGTTTGGCGACAATTGATGCTGTTGAATTACATAGAAGAAAAGTAGGCCGCGCAGAAAATCGTGGGTTGGAAGAGATAGCCCACGAAGAACAAAGGCCAAAAAAATGACCCGAAACCCACTTGGAGGATTTGGGATTACCTTCAGTCTAGGGATGACGTAGTTCGCCTCAGCCGGAATCAGGCCAGAAATGCGAAGATTGTGCAGCTCCAACTACTTCACCATCGACCGCTGCCAACTGCCATCGGTAACCCTAGAGCCGCTAGCAGCCTTCTTCTTCGAGGCAGCAACGGTGCTGGAACCAGCACCCCCAGTGGTGTTGCCTTTTCTCTTCCCCATGGCAACACTTATTCTCTTCCAGGAGACGCAGATGAATGCGCTCGAAAAAACACACAACACTTCTAGCGCAGAACAAAGAGGAACAATGGCGGGGCGCAATAACACGAGGATGCTGAGGAAGAAGACGAAGTGAGATTGTTACTGTGGTATTTTCCTCTAGATATACTACAGCCTAGACAATCCTCATCGCCGGTTCTCGATCACGAGTGCATGATACCCATCCAACAAAGACACATGCAACCAAGAAACCAAACCATCGCAGCACTTCCCCCACTGTGCGCGTAAATCTAGGAGGCGCAGTTAATCCCATTTTATGCGTCATGCGATCAAGTCTGGCCAGCCTTCTGCCAGGGCCCACTATGCTATGTCCCATCGGTCTTTTCTTACTTACGGTTGAGCTCACCAATCGTCACTCTTGACGTCATCATCAATTCAAACTCAACACAACTCCTCGAGAAAGACAATGGAACATTCAACTGCATTCTACGAATTGAACCACTCTTTAGATGCAGTTGCACCATCAAGACTGAGTTTCCGCTCAAGTCTACAACTCTAACAAACACTCGGGGGATACTCCTAATAGGAGCACTAATCGCGCACGCGATGTACTTCTAGGTCCAGTATAAGCCATCAAGCATACGCACTCAAGTCTCTGCCTGAGTCCACGACTCGATCAGATACTTGGGGGCTACTCCAAACTAGAGCGCTGAACGTGCAGTTCTATGACTCGAACAAACACTAAGAGGGTGCCCCTAACAGGAGCATTATTCGCGCACCCGATTACTTCCGGGTCTAGTGTACAACCCATCAGTTGAAACCATCGAATGGTATACCTCAAATCCTCACTCGAATCAACAATTCGACTATGGACTCGGGGCTACTCCTATAGGGAGATCTATTTATGCATTCGAAATAATGCGGGCACCAATGACGTTCATCCGAAGCAAGCGACGATTATAAGTCTCTACTCGAGTCTACGACTCGAACAGACACGCGGGGGCTACTCCCGTAGGGAGCGCTGGTCGCACACCCTATAGAAAACACAAAATTCATACAACTATTCATTATGTCGATTACGTCCATAATGATGATTCACCTATGGCAATTGATACTATTGGTGACTTCGCCTACGCACATTCAAATGCCAAGTTCAGACATCGTCTCCTTGGCCACCCAAAACACCTCCACGGTGAGAAACTTCGTATGTTGTATCTATGACGCAAATATAAGACCTACCAGACACAGTCTGATGGTCTAGAAATCGCACCTACTGTGCTCTACTAGTTAAATACCGCACCAACAGGCGTGATAAAAAATCTCGACGGACATGTTGGGTACATAAACACTAAAATTGGAGTTTGGCTCAGTAAGGACTCCGCGGCATGAGTCGAATTACACTAGCAATTTCCCAATTCGACTCCGAGGACTCGAGTTTGAGTAGGTCATGTTTGGTTTTGCCCAAGCGCAATTAACTGGTCTCGATCTGTCAGATGAACCAGGCACATGTTCCACAATCCCTGTGAGCTATATGAACATTTCATACAAGTCTGATAAATCTTTGAGTGAATGTCTTCCAAAGTGTCCACCCGAATCTTCGAGTTGACTGGACACTCGGGGGCTACTGACATAGGTATACCATACGACTACGTGCCATTGACATATCTGGTTTGGCCCAACATGAATTCCACATGATAATCTTCCTAGGACAGTGAAGCCGATGATGATGCAGGTGAGGCAGAGCCCACGAAGGACATGATTCCTTGACGAACACGACATGATTAGATATGAATGCTTAGGGTTCTACCCTCAATCTGTAACTGACTCAGACGTATCCCGATACCTGGCTCCGCCATATGAGAACCATGATGGAGCAACGAGAAGGGTAATCAACACTCTTGTCATACACATGCTTGATCTCATATGCACACCGTCGCCATCTCTGCACCCCTGTAATCCTTTAAATCTCCATTAATCAAGAGCAGACAAGCAGGAGTAGGGTTTTCCCTCTAGGGGCTTGAACCTAGGTAAACACTGTGTCCCGACATGCTTGTTTGTTAGCCTATGAAGCCTCCAGCGTGCGCTCTTCCTCAAAACCCAAGTCCATTAACCATGGTCATTGGTATGATCACCCCACGTCAATGGGTGTGCAGCCGCCGGTTGCGCTGGCCACTTTGGTGCCGGGTATCTTGCCCGAGCGACCGTCGTGAGCATCGCCCACGTGTTTGGATCACGACCAAACATGGTGGGTTTTTGAGGGGGGGGGTGTGTAATACCTCGAACCGTTCTACGCATAAGCCTGGATGAACCCAAAAGTGGATAAGGGATTCTATCGCTAAGACCCAAGCCCACCCACGTGTAGCCCCGTAGAAGCGGAGCAGGGCATGGTACCGGCCAACCACCCTACCCACTTTCAAGAACATCGGGACAACAGCGAGCGGCGTAGTCGACAGGTAAAGCGATCAAAAACATACACAAATGAGTATATATGTTAGCGACATACAATAGACATCAGAGCCACACCATCTAAAAACAATAGAAACATAAATATTCAATGCCATACGACAAGATCCAAATATCCAAGATAGAGATAATAGTTTAGGATACATCCTCATACATCACGCATCAGTATCAAGCGGAACCGGAAAACAAGATCTGAGTACGTACAAGAAGCAAATTGGCATAAGATGCCCTGAAAATAAGTTCATCCCGCCCACAGATCTCATAGCTCTCCATCCCCGGAATCTCTACACCTGATAGTCGTTGCCACCATCATTAGTCTCTTCGACCCAGTAACCTTCGTGAGAGTATACCTATCCATGTAAACCAAATATTTTATCGTGTGAGACTCTAGGGGTACTCAGCAAGTCTTAATGCATATAAAGGGAATAACCTAGTGTGACACAATTGCAGCGAAACATAATAGCTAAACAGTTCTATAGAGACACGCTACACATCCGCCCAACCAGAGATGGCGAATGCTCGTTAATTAGTAACAACAGTTGTATAAGCAACATAAATAAGCATCTCTCGCTCTCCTTCTCGCTTACCAACGAGAAGGTGGAAGAACATCCCATGCGTTTGCAATTTTATTAACCATTCCATGAGTGTTGCACTATTTACTAATCATGTCTTAGTCAAATTAAAGGCGGTACTTTAGTTATGCTTGTCTATGATTGAGAAACTATGCTCCAAGTCATCTATAATCACGGACATGGCTTTTAGAAAGATTTACCCTGCATGGGTGCACAAATAGCAACACACATACAATCAACCTCGGGAAAAAAAACAGCAACGAGGCCTCATGCACAGGATTCATAAATTATTTCAAGGGGCCACCCCACTAATATACCCGCATGAAGTTGCCCGGCTCCGAGACAGGCCCAGGGTTTGTGTCGATGGCTATAAATGACTGGGAATCCAAAAGTGTGACTAGGCTTGTCGATACCGCGGAAACATGTGATACATTGCAAATGTATCTATAATTTTTCATGTTCCATGCTTGCTTTTATTTACTTTCTTATGTTTTGTTCCAACTTTGGAGTACTTTTCATAGACTTTCTTGGACTAACCTATTAACAAGACGCCACAGTGCTAGTTGCATGTTTTCTACTGTTTTTGGTTCCAGAAAGTCAGAAAATGAATATTCTCGAAATTGGACAGGACAAAAGCCAAAGTCGATATTTTACCGGAAGAATCACGGAGCCAGAAGACGAGACGGAGAGGGGCCACAGGGTGGCCACACCACCCCTAGGCGCGGGTCCCCCTGGTCATGCCAGGGCATGGTGTGGGCCCCCTGGCCAGCCACCAACCTTGCCTCCTTCGCCTATAAGAAGCCCCCGATGCAAAAACCCTAAATCGTCAAGCCTCCAGCCACGAAAAGTTCCGCAACGCCGCCGCCACCGAAGGGGAGATTCGGGGGATAGAAAGTCTCTGTTCCGGCACCCTTCCGGGACGGGGAAGTGCCCCCGGAGCCATCTCCATCGATCTCCACCACCATCTCCATCGTCGTTGCTGATTCCCATGATGAGGAGGGAGTAGTTCTCTCTCGAGGCTAAGGGTTCTACCGGTAGCTATGTGTTCATCTCTCTCTATGCATGATCATAATGTGATCATGAGCTTTGTAATCAAGTAGATCTACCTTACTACTCAAGTGCTTAAATAGATCTTTGGCTCTCCCCATGTGTGTGACAGTGACAGCGTGCATACCATGGTGAAACTTAGGCTAGAGATTACAAATACTTGTTATGAGTTATATTTGGAGTTGGATGTCTCTATGAAATTGTGGTGTTTGTTGGAACCATCTAGAGCTCAAGGTGACAGTGTGGGGTTATCTAGATGGGGAAAGCGAACTTTGAGGAGTGTTGTTATAGCCCTACCATCGATTAGAGTGTTCAACCGGAGAGTAGTTCAGAGTAGTATCATAAAGAGAAGATATTTATATGAGAGTGTTCACTAGTGAAAGTATGATCCCTAGGCCTTGTTTCTAAGCATTGAAACACCATTTTCTACTAGATCTGTTACATGTTTGCTTGCTTCCATCTTTATTTTAGTTTGCCATTAGTCTCCTCCATGCCATCAAGCTATTTTCTAGCACCATTATCTTATATCCATACCACTTGTATTTCACTATCCCTTCTCCGAACTAGTGCACCTATACACCTGACAAGTGTAGTGGGGACACAAGAGACTTCTTGTATCTTGATTGCAGGGTTGCTTGAGAGGGGATACCTTTGACCACTTCCTCCCTAAGTTCGATAAACCTTAGGTGATCCACTTAAGAGAAAACTTGCTGCTGTTCTACAAACCTCTGCACTTGGAGGCCCAACAACTGTCTACAAGAATAGAAGTGCGTAGACATCAACGTGTCACAAGCCCTAAACAGTATAGGTACTCCACGCGCAATCGTAAATAAAGCAGTAAAGCATGATATAAGTACATGGTAGTAATAAAGCCCCAAACTACCGTGTGGCCCCAAGAAATAAAGTGCGAATCTAGCTCAAGCGAAGGGGGTTCATGGTCCCACATGCGGATATTGCGATATTCAAGGAACATGAATCAAGTACTCGGGGTCCTACGAGAGACAAGTGAGCGTGGAAAAACCAAATAACAACTATTGCCCACCGGTGCCTCTTTCTTTAGTTATCCCATTACTACACAATGTAAGTTGTTTAAGTACCTCATTATCCAAAGACTCGCACAAACCCTATACATGCAATTCTACGACTCGCACGGCTCAAACAACTCATGTAGTAATGGCTCATATGATTGAGGATACACGATTCACTGGGATTTAAAAGTAAAGGCTATGCAATACTTGGGATTCAATTTAATGCAATCATGACTCCATGATGCAAGAATAAGATAGAAGCATAGGTATCATATGTATGCAAGCATGGAGAATTTCTTGCTTGTTGAATAGTACTCTTGGTTCTCCTGATAATTCCCTTACTCGGCGTCTGTCTCGATAAAAATCAAACACACAAAGGGCCATGATAAATAAAGTACGCAATCATAGGAATATATGCAACAAGAAAACAAGGTATGACATGATGGAATGATGCACAATTTCATGGTATAACATAGCATGGAATGGGTGAGGTGTGGAAACAAGAAATAAACATGTTTAGTATTTATTTAGTCGCATTTTAGTTGCATAAACCTTGTGGTTTTATAGTATTTATATGATGCATAGTGCAATTCATATCATGGAATCCATAATTAGAACGGGCTCGTCGTGCTGATCGATTTAGACATATCATTTGTCGAATTTGGAAATACGGAAGTAAAGTATTTCGAAATTTTAAATTGCTCAAAAATTATTTTGGAGGGCATGTTTGAATTCCTGGCATTTTTCTGATCAAAAAACATATATCATATGTATTATTTGAATTTATGAATATAAATTTATTATTTAATGTAAAATAATTAAAATAGGGTCAAAAGTCACATGTTTGACTAGTTAGAGTCAAATCTGAGCAAATTTGAAAATAGGTTGAATTCATATTTAAATTTGAATCATCTTTCATTTTGAATTTTTTGTCAAATTCAAATTATATAAAAAGATATGAATTTATTTAGATTAAATCATTTTCTAGAATTTTTATTAATTAGAAAAATGTTCTGAAAACTTTCTTACCTAGGGGAAGCTACCCATGGACAATGACATGTGGGGCCGCGAGCAGCGCGGGGCCACAGGGCGCGCGGGTGAGCTGGCACAAACACGTGGCCGGGCTGGGGCTGGGGTTTGCTGTTTTCGAAAAGGATAGGGGGCTATTAGCGAAACCATCTGAGAACTGTGACGAAGCTGAATTCTCGCTGTGCTAAAACGAGGCTCACTTCAGAGGTAGATTTTGAGAGCTGTGGTGCTTGGATTTTGGTGAGGTTTGAAGCCATGGCTAGATCGTACAACCAGCTACAAGATGCTAGGCTCAAATACACAGAGGTGAGATGGTGGCGAGCCCTAGGTTACAGGGAATAGAGGCCATCTGTAGTAGCAGCAGCTGCTATCGCGGATAGGGAACGACGCGCGAGTATCGCGAGCGGTGGAGTGGCTGCTACTACAAGACAGCTACGACGCGGATGGAGTCGTGGCCAGGGGAATGAATAGGGGACCGACAAGGGGAGGTGTTTCTCACCGAGATGGGGCTGGGGAATGCTGGATCGGTCAGAGACGGTGAGGATGTAGGCGACGGCGCTCTCGGGCTCCAACAGGAAGAAGGGGAAGTAGATCCTACATCGGCTCTGGATCCCTCATGTTGTTGTGGTTCGATGCGGACGAGGATGACAAACCTTTCCCGCTACTCCACGGTCTTGGATGACCACGGGAGTGCCGATGCAAAGCTGCACAGGACTTCGGCCATGGCGGCAGTGGTGGATAAACGAGGGGGAGAAAAAGGAGAGCAAGCTAGGGTTTGTTGCGGTTCGTGCAGGGAATAAAAGAGGGGAAGGAGCCGCTGGTAGCCGTCCGGGCGGTGACGAGGCTGACGGGGCGGAGACAGCTACCTGCTCCTCGCCTTTTCCTGCAGAGACAAAAGAAGGACGAGGGAGACGCACAGTAAATGGTAAGAAGGGGTCAAAGGGTATGTGGGCATCGGTGGGCTGGTCTAGCTGGACCCCGGGTGGGCTGCTGTCTCGCGCTGGCTGCCGGCTGGGTGCTACTGAAAGAACATGTGTGCCCCATGTGTGGTTTTGGTAATTAATGACAATCTTTATGGACTTATGTTTGCATTGAGTTTTACTTGTAGGATTTGTCCATAGGCAATGCTTGAACCATATGTTGGCTTTAAGGTTGGAAGAAGAAGAAAGTGAAGAAGATCAAGTGTTGATCAAGGTTTCAAGGAATGATCCGGAGATTGGTCAAGTAGAAGTTGAGCCTATGAAAAGTGTGTCTTGAATAATAAGATGATCTCAAGTGTAGCTTTCCATCCTTATGGTGATCATGGATATGTTAAGATATGCCTAAAAGAGAGGCTCTTCCATAGTGGAGTATGGGGGAGCAAATTCCAAGTCTTCACCAAGCTAGCGCAATCAAGAAAGGTGTTCCATCTTGAGGTGTAGAAGATCATCATCATCAACATCAAGTGGAATATACAAAATGTAATTTTTTGATCTTGATAGAGTTTCTTTCTTACCGGTCTCGTGGTGTTAGTTGGGGAGACCGGTTATAGGATAGATAACCGTTCTATCAAGAGGGTCTCTCGAGTGAGTAACTTGATCATATCCCTCGGTGAGAGCTCAAACCTTTGCATACTTGGCATCATCTTTCTTGGTTCTTATTTTGGTCTTACTCATGTGAGTATTTAGATCTTGTGTTAATCTCCATGACAAGCTCAAGTTCATCGAAAACGAATTTCATATGCATTCTCTATTATGTTTTCGATGTTGGAGGTTTTATCGGTTTGTCTTTTTGAGAGAGGTCAAACCTTTCATCATTTGGTTTACCCTACCTTTATGGACTATTATGTTTCTCTAGATGATCTTGTAGAGCTCATTGTACTCTTTTAAACGATCCCAAGATCATCAAAAACGAAGCCCGGATGTAAAAGTTATGATTGTTTCAGTTTCGTTGTTTCTGCCAGTTTTCAGGGGGCGGATTATCCGGCCATGGGGGCGGATTATCCGGCCCAATTTTCGGAAAACGGCTAAGGACTTTGAGGCGTGGCTCCCTGTAACAACGGCAGATTATCCGGGCCTCTGGGGGGCGGATTATCCGACCCAAATATCTGCCCCGTATACAGAGGGTCACGCCGCGAAGTCCTTAGCCATATTTTGGTCCGGGGAACCCAGAATATTCGGGGGAGGGGCGGATTATCCAGCCTGGGAGGTCCCAAATGGTCATATTTCATTGGGGAGGGGTATAAATACACCCCTTCTTCCTCCTTAGGCTGGTTGCTTGCATTCTTTCTCTCCTCCATTGTTTTGACCTTCAAGAGCTTGCAAATACTCTTAATCCCTCCAATATTTCTTAAATCTTTTTAGGGGATTTGAAAGGGGGATCTAGATCTACAAGTCCACCAATCCATCTCTCTTCTATGTGAGGGGAACATATTGGGATCTAGATCTTAGGGTTTCTTTTGTGGATTTCCTCTTGTGTTCTTCCTCTCTTATTCTCCCAATAGCTTTTGTAGCTTTGGTAGAATTTGGGAAAGAAGGACTTTTGCACTTCTTGTGTTCTTGCCATTTCATTTGGTGCATCGATTTGAGTTCTCGGTGAGGATTCGATTGGGTGAAAGGTGAGAAGCTTTTTACTCTTGGGTTCTTGGAACCATAGACGGTTTAGTTGTTTTGCAGGTTTGTGGATTACTTGGGGCCTCCAATTAAGTTGTGGAGATTTTCCCGAGCTTGTTTGTTGGGAGCCTCCAATTGAGTTGTGGATAAGTGCCCCAATCTTTGTGAGAGGTTACGGATTGTCACCGACAAGTGCACCGATAGTGAAGAAGTGAACCAGGCCTCTTGTGGCGAGGTTCACAGGAGAATAGGGTGAGGCCTCTTGTGGCGTGGTGGTCTTAGTATCACCCACCCCTCCAACGAGACGTACTCTCTTTATGGGAGGAACTCGGTAATAAATCATCGTCTCTGTGTGCCTCGGTTATCTCTATACCCGAGTTATTTACTTATGCACTTTACTTTGTGATCGCCTTCGTGCTTGAAGTCTTATATCTAGCTATCACATAGTTGCTTGTTTTGCTTAGCATAAGTTGTTGGTGCATGCTGACTCGTGTAACAACGAGTTCATTGGGGAACCCCAAGAGGAAGGTATGATGAGCACATCAGTAAGTTTCCCACAGTTAATGAAACCAAGGTTATCAATCCAGTAGGAGCAAGGAAACACCTCAAAGGTGTTGCTAGCTGGACTTTGGCAGGGCGCACTACCGGTGTCAGCAGCAACGTGGAGACCTGCACAACACAACCACAGAACTCTTTCCCCAACTTACGATGAGGTTGTCAATCTCACCGATTTTGCTGAAAACAAAGGATTAAACGTATCGAGTGGAAGAAAGTAATAGTTTGCAGAAAGTAAACAGAAAGCAGTAAACAGTTGATTGTAGATTGATGGTAAAAGAAAGGACCGGGGTCCATAGTTCACTAGTTGTGGCTCTCCTTAAGATAGAGGACATGTTGGGTGAACAAATTACAGCGGGGAAATTGACAAACATCGAGAAAGCAATATGCATATACTACTCATCTTGACTCCTTTGAGACATGATTGGGCATTACAACATTATACATAGACCGTAATCCAACTGCATCTATGACTAATAATCCACCTTCAGGTTATCATCCGAACCCCCTCCAGTATTAAGTTGCAAGCAACGGATAATTGCATTACGCATTGCATGTAAAGTAAACAATACGATTGTTCTATGAACAAAGGATTGTTGTTTTCTCCCTAGTAGCAACAGCACATCTAGTACCTTAGAGATTTCTGTCACTTCCCCAGATTACTAGAGGCATGAACCCACTATCGAGCATAAATACTAACTCTTGGAGTTGCTAGCATCTACTTGGCAAAGATAGCTACTAACAACGGAAAGCATGCAAGATCACAAATAACAAAGACATGATAGAATCAATAATGAATCTGAAATAGCATCTCAATATCCATCAGATCCCCGCAAACACAACATACAGAATTACAAATAGATGATCTTGATCATGAACGGAGCTCACAAGATCTAAACATGATAGCATAAAGGAGGAGAACCAGCCATCTAGCTACTACATGGACCCGTAGTCCAGAGATGAACTACTCACGCATCACACCGGAGGATTGCATGATGATGAAGAAGGCCTCCAGGGTGAATTCCCCTCTACGGCAGGGTGCCGGGAAGAGCTTCAGATCCCTCCCGATCTAGGGATGAGATGATGGCGGCTACAAACTCTTTCGTGGAACTTTGATCGGGTACTTAGGGTTTCTGTATCGGAGGCAATATATAGGCGAAAGGAGAGGCCGAGGGGGTGCCTCGGGCGGCCAGACCACCCCCTGGTGTGGGCCAGACCTGGCCGGGCCCCAGGCCCTCTCCGTCTCGTATTCTGGCTCCTAGTGTCCCTCGGTGAAAAACTGACTTTGGCTTTTGTCCCGTCCAATTCCGAGAATATTCATTTTCTGACTTTCTTGGAACCAAAAACAGCACAAAACAGGTAGCTGGCACTGTGGCTCTTGTTAATAGGTTAGTCCAAGAAATCATATGAAAAGTACTCCAAAGTGTGGACAAAACATAAGAAAGTAGATAAAACCAAGCATGGAACATCAAAAATTATGGATACGTTAGCAACATATCAACATCCCCAAGCTTAACTCCTGCTCGTCCTCGAGTAGGTAAGTGATAAAAAGAAAGAATATTTTTTTAGGTGACATGCACCATCATAAACTTGATCAAAGTATTTGTAAAACACTGATAGCTAGGATCATAGTACTTAAATCATAACATGAAAGGCAAAGTTCTAACAATAAGACAAAGCAACTATGTTGCAACATGAAAAGACACAAACAAAATATTCATAAATAATAATGCTTTGTAAGACGTTTGTTTGTTTCACATAAAGATAACATAGCATAGTGGTATTCAGCTTGTCCCTTATAGAGTAGCAAACATAAATGCATAGGACACCTTCTAAGTTCATAAGAGTGACTAGATACAAATAGCTTAAAACAAGCAATATCAAAGCTATGCATCAATCAACAAGTCTTGGGACAATGCACATAGAACTAAGAATGACCACTATGCTCTCAAAGTAGGTGCATAAAGATAGAAGGTGGAGACTCAACATAAAAGTAAAAGAAAGGGCCTTCGTAGAAGGAAGTAGAGATTCAAGTCTCATAAAGAGCTTCCAAAAATTATGGTACTTATTAGCTTTCAGCTCTCATTGCCCCTATCATAAGCATCTTTAGGTGATTAAGGTTAAAGTGACACAACTAAGAGGATATGCTTGACAAGTTATAAGTTGAAATCTCATGCCCCTTACTTACAAAGACCGAACCTCATGCTACTCAACTTTAGTAAAATCTAAGCTCTTGTCATTGTAAGTACATATGTATCATAGAGAACCACCAACAGGGTACCACTTCCACATGATACATGAGCCATCCCATAATCAAAATGACAAGGAATGAGCATCTCAACGATCTTTTTATTTGCTATTTGCATAGATTTTTATTGAGGATGCTTCATAGAGTGCTCATTATGGTTATGCTGCAAGTTTCCACCATGATTAGACATGGCTTAGGCTAGTGGCCCAGGCGTTTCTCTAACACACATACAAACTCCATGATCTTACAAGTTCCCCTTTTCTTTCACACCGTCGGGATCCATAGGCAAAAGAACATGATATCAACGAGGTACAATGTACAAGTGCAATGTTGAAATCATTCTCCATGATACATGGTTCTGCTAACTTCCACTTATAAAGCGCAAGCATATACGCAACAAAGATGGACGCAATGGTTCAAGTTTATTAAGTGCAAGAAAGTAAAGTGTGCCATCAAGTTCGTGAGAGCTTTAATCACTAATTTTCACATAACAAGTTTTATTTGGAAGGTAGACAAAAACATGAATATACTTGAAATAGCATATGCTAGTAGGTAGGTATGGTGGACTCTTTGGAATAACTTGGTTTTAGGAGTTGGATGCATGAGTGGAACTCATACTTGGTTACGGAGGCTAGCAAAAGACTAGAACAACCAACTAAGAGAGCAATAATGGCCATAATCATGCAGAGCGACAAAACATCATTAATCAAAGCATAAAGTGATACTACAAGTTGAAAACTAAAGGATCATAAAGGGTTATGGTGACTTGGAATAGTCATAACATGGTGTGAGCATGCGCCAAGTCAACACAAATAAAACATCAAAGGAGAATACCACAATACTATGTTTTAATATGCTAAAACAACGCATGATTCTTCCAAGGCACATTAAGCAATATCAATTGTTTATAACAAGTCTTGCTACAGCAAAGAATACTAAGAATAAAGCTAAAACAATATCAAGCATGGCATGACAAAGCATGGGCCTCAGTCAAAAACAAGCTCTCTTTATCACTTAAGCATGAACTTTCCTACTCTTTTCCAATCCAAACCAAACTAGTTGAAAACCAATGTATGAAAGAGGGGGTCCAACCAATTTGTTTAGAAAACTAAGAAAACCAAGCAAACAAAAACCAAAACGAAAAATTAAAAAGAAGACGCTCCAAGAACAACACAATTGTGCATGAAACAATAAAAATGAAGTGTTTGGAAGAAACCTGGAATTTTTATTGATGGAGAAGGGGATGCCTTGGGCATCCCCAAGCTTTGACGCTTGTACTTCTTGGATATTTCTTAGGGTGACATGCGTGGCATCCTCAAGCTTGAGCTTTAGTCCATCCTTCATCTCATTACTCATTCCTTCCATACACGTGAAATTTTTCCTTCATACAAAACTTCACACAAGCTTTATTAGCAACATTAGTGCACTCAAGATAATAGGTCTTTAGGTTCAGTTCCAACACCAATAAAACTTCCATTAAAACACAAGCTACTGCAACACTTTCCTCAAAAATCTCAATTCCCCAAAAGAACTCAAAAAGGAACCAACAAGAAGCAAATCCAAATAAAGGCAGAAATCTGTCAAAATAGACCAGCAGGTAAAGATGAATTTTTTCGAAGACCTTATGTTGCTCCAATAGAAAATTGTTGAACTAACGAAAGTTAGATAACAAGCTGGGACAGAAGCACAAATATTCACTCCTCAAAAGGACATACAGAGATTTTACACGATTTTTTACGGTGAAGCACATAAATCTGTTTCGGGACAACAACTTTCCCAATCATTACTTCTCTCTCATTAGAGGTTACTCTTGGCACAAAAAGCAAATAAAAAGGATAAGGAGCGGTTATTAGTTCCAAGACTCATCTAAAACTTTTGGGTTATCTCCCAATAAGTACTTTTCTTTAACTCCTTTAAGTTAGGCATAAGAAGCAAGAAAAAGGATCAAGTGTTCTCAAATGAAGAAGCATTAAGATTGATACTAGAAATATGTTCAACAAGGCAAGGTATCTCATATAAATAAGTTCTAGAGGATCCTCTCTAAATACTCTTAGGTTCACTATTTTCATCAAACGGGTTTTCAGGAACAATCCAATCAAGATTCTTTTCTATGGCTTCATGCATTGCTACAAGTTTGAAAGGTATTGGTATCTTAATTTCCTCCCCATTAGGTTCGGTTTTGTTCATATTTTCTCGTGTACCAACAACATCTACACATGATCCTAGCATATTAAAATGATCAAACACCTTTCTAGCTTCCTTAGCAACATCATAGAATTCTTTAAGCAAGGTTTCTAGAATAAAATCTCTCTTTTCAGGGTCATCAATTTCTTTAAGTTGAAGAAACATTACTTGCATTAAGGGGTTAAGGTTAACAAACCTAGCTTCCAACATGCGGACTAAAGAAGCTGCAGCAATTTCATAATTTGGAGCAAGCTCTGCAAGGGATCTATCCTCAATATCCTCATGTTTACTAACATGATTAAAGAGTTCTTTAATATTATCTTTTCCAATTATAGAGCCACTACCTATTGAAAGGTCTTGCAGGGTGAATTTAGGGATCAACATGGTGAGCTAAGGAAGAGGTAGAAAGACTTAATTTATTTTGTGTTTTTTTATAAAGAAAGCAAACTAGTGAAACTATTTTTTTGTTTTTGATAAAGAAATAAGCAAACAAAGCAAAAGGTAAACTAAGCAAAACAAAAATAACAAAGTAAAGAGATTGGTTATGAGGGACTCCCCTTGTGAAGATGTCCTTGACTCCCCGGCAACGGCGCCAGAAAATCACTTGCTGACTCATGTAATAACGAGCTCGTTGGGGAACCCCTAGAGGAAGGTATGATGAGCACATCAGTAAGTTTCCCACAGTTAATGAAACCAAGGTTATCAATTCAGTAGGAGCAAGGAAACACCTCAAAGGTGTTGCTAGCTAGACTTTGGTAGGGCGCACTACCGGTGTCAGCAACAATGTGGAGACCTGCACAACACAACCACAGAACTCTGTCCCCAACTTACGATGAGGTTGTCAATCTCACCGGTTTTGCTGAAAACAAAGGATTAAACGTATCGAGTGGAAGAAAGTAATAGTTTGCAGAAAGTAAACAGAAAGCAGTAAACAGTTGATTGTAGATTGATGGTAAAAGAAAGGACCGAGGTCCATAGTTCACTAGTGGTGGCTCTCCTTAAGATAGAGGACATGCTGGGTGAACAAATTATAGCGGGGCAATTGACAAACATCGAGAAAGCAATATGCATATACTACTCATCTTGACTCCTTTGAGACTTTATTGGGCATTACAACATTATACATAGACCGTAATCCAACTGCATCTATGACTAATAATCCACCTTCAGGTTATCATCCGAACCCCCTCCAGTATTAAGTTGCAAGCAACGGATAATTGCATTACGCATTGCGTGTAAAGTAAACAATACGATTGTTCTATGAACAAATGATTGTTGTTTTCTCCCTAGTAGCAACAACACATCTAGTACCTTAGAGATTTCTGTCACTTCCCCATATTACTAGAGGCATGAACCCACTATCGAGCATAAATACTAACTCTTGGAGTTGCTAGCATCTACTTGGCAAAGATAGCTACTAACAACGGAAAGCATGCAAGATAAAAAATAACAAAGGCATGATAGAATCAATAATCAATCTGAAATAGCATCTCAATATCCATCGGATCCCCGCAATCACAACATGCAGAATTACAAATAGATGATCTTGATCATGAACGGAGCTCACAAGATCTAAACATGATAGCACAAAGGAGGAGAACCAGCCATCTAGCTACTACATGGACCCGTAGTCCAGAGATGAACTACTCACGCATCACATCGGAGGCTTGCATGATGATGAAGAAGGCCTCCAAGGTGAATTCCCCTCTCCGACAGGGTGCCGGGAAAAGCTTCAGATCCCTTCAAATCTAGGGATGGAGATGATGGTGGCTACAAACTCTTTCGTGGAATTTTGATCGGGTACTTAGGGTTTCTGTATCGAAGGCAATATATAGGCGAAAGGAGAGGCCGAGGGGGTGCCTGGGGAGGCCAGACCACCCCCTGGCGCGAGCCAGACCTGGCCGCGCGGCCAGGTGGTGTGGCTGGCCCCCGGCCCTTCTTCGTCTTGTATTCTGGCTCCTGGTGTCCCTCAGTGAAAAACTGACTTTGGCTTTTGTCCCGTCCAATTCCGAGAATATTCATTTTCTGACTTTCCTGGAACCAAAAACGGCAGAAAACAGGTAGCTGGTACTGTGGCTCTTGTTAATAGGTTAGTCCGAGAAATCATATGAAAAGCACTCCAAAATGTGGACAAAACATAAAAAAGTAGATAAAACCAAGCATGAAACATCAAAAATTATAGATACGTTAGCAACGTATCAGTGCACATAGGTGAACCGTAGTTTATATAGGTTTTGTGATTAACAAAGTAAACGCTAGTTTTATTCCGCCTTTGTTAAGTCCTTCTCATAAAAGTTTTAAACTGCCTATTCCCCCCCTCTAGGTGGCATTTGTATCCTTTTCAATTGGTATCAGAGCCCGGTCTCTGTTTTTGGGCTTCACCGCCTTGAGAGTAAAGATGTCGGCTAGGGGATTAGTGCACGATGACATTTTCATATTCGATGGCACATGTTATGAGATTTGGAAAATTTGTATGCTTAATCATTTTCGGGCCATGGACCCAAATTTGGAGCGAATTGTAGATATATGTTTTTCTCCTCCAATGGATTTCCTTAATCTATCTTGTGAGGATGAGAAAAACTTATATCTCGATGCTCAAGCTTCTAATGTGCTTGTTAATGCTTTGAGCCATGTAGTTACTTCTTCAGTTATACCTTTTTGGAGTGCACATGAGTTATGGATAAAACTTCAAGATAAATATGTTGTGTCCAATATTTTTGAGGATGATTGTGTTGCTCCCACTTCCGGTCGAGATGAGTTCTCATCTTCTACCACTTCACCAACATGTGATTTTTCACAAGGTAATTATATAGTAAGTGGTGATAAAAATTGCAATATGGATAGTGTGCTTACTATTTGTAATCCCTCCTCTCTATCTAGTTGCAATGATCTATCTTTGGACTTTAACACTTCTAGCACAACAAACTCCTTACATGCTTGTGTTGATAGTCCTTGCATATCATGTGTAAGTTGTTTGAATAAATCTAATGATGATATACTTGATATTCCTTGTTGCCATGATATAAATGCTTTTATTTCCTCTAGTTGTTGTGTTTCTAACAATTTAGAGGAAACTGGGGATTCTACGGGTGAAGACAACATCTTGAATGAAGCCTCAAGTAATTTTTCATTATCATTATCTCACGGTTCCCATCTATGCCTTATGGCTAGGGATTCAAAGGTATCTCCTATTTTGGAACCCAATACCTCTTGTGACGATGAGGATGGGTATAATGAGGAAGAAGAGATTGATGTTGATTTGTTACATGAAAAGGGTGAGATTGTTTACTATGCTCTTGTTAACAATAATATTGCTTGCTCTAACTTTGTTGAAATCTTGGTTTTGCTATTGAGAGTAAAGAACGTATTGATAAATAACAATATATAGACTAGGCAAGTAACATTATAATTGTTAGACAATTGTAATGCTACATGGTGCGCCGCTCCTTCGAGGCCTCGACCTTTTTTTATAGCAGTGGGAGCCAATCCAGCAGGAAAGCTCGCGCGAAGCTGCGGAAAACGGCTAGAATAGGCACGAAACAGTGCTAGAGTTGGCGGAAAGGATAAGGTTCAGCGGGAAACCGTGACGGCGATGCTATTACTCCAGCGTCTCGGCGTCGGGAGACGAGCCATCACGGACGAGTGTTTTGAGTCGCTGGCAAGATGACACGACACTAGCTTTCCAGCGTGGCAGTGTTTCCGCGCGTTGCGCGCAGCCTCAGTACAACTCCTGGTTACCGGGGACGGCAAGGGTGCCCAGATTGGAGAGCGGCTCAATCTACTGAAACAGGTTGCGAGGTATCTGGCGTGGGCTCTCTTTATTTTTTTGCCCTCTGCCCGTTTGGGGGCCGCTGGGGAAGAGCGCAGCGAATATAGGAGTAGTCCCTCTCCAGCCGCACACCGCGCACGTCACACGCAAGCCAGGCATCGTGTTCCTGTTCTTTTGCCCTAGCCCTTCTTTGCCCGAGGCGCGTGCTCGCCGCAAAAAACACAACTTTCCAAGTTTCCAGATTCCGACGCCCTGAAACTCCGAAGCCAGGCCAAAACCAGCACCACACACGTCACAAAATTCCCAAGGGATCCCACCCATCCATCCAAAATTCGCCCATCCTTTCCACCAACGCACGGCCCAGATGTACCGAGTGGACGCGTCTGAGATGCGAAACCCTGGCGCCGCCGTGGAGGCGAACCGGACCCGAACAATAGGGCGCGCGGCCACCCACCGACGCGTCCAGAGTCCAGACTCCACAAGTCCAGAGCCGCGTCGCCCTCCGCGTCAAGGCCAAGCGAGCTCCTTTGATGGCGGCCAGGTCTCCCCCACCCACCTCGTCAGTACTCGCGAATCTGCCTTCCCCAGACAGACCGCGAGCCGAGGCCCGGCCGCTCCCCCGAAAGGCCGAAGCCACCTCTCCTCCTTCCTCCATCCTCCATCCCTCCCTCCCGTACCCGCCGTCCGCGTCCGGGCCACCTATAAATAGCGCCTCCTCTTCGTCGCCTCCTCCCACACATCTCGCACCCCAGGGAAAGAGGAAGCACGAGCAGCATATGTCACAAAGGGCCAGCGTCCCACACTCCTCCTGCATAGCCTTCGCCCTCCATTCCCATCTCCTGGTATCCAGTGAGATGTGCCCTAGCTCCTATTGGGAATAGCCTCGCCCAAATCCGGCACCTTTTTTTTTTTTGTTGCTTTTATTAAGTTTTCTTTCTAGGTTCTAGTTTCTGGATCTTTGGGGATCTCGAATCCATCCATCTGATTCTGACCAGGGGAAGGAACAAGCACCAGGCAACCGCAGCAAATGGGGATGAAGGGATTCGTTGAGGGCGGCATCGCCTCCATCGTCGCCGGCTGCTCCACCCACCCGCTCGACCTTATTAAGGTCAGGATGCAGCTGCAGGGGGAGGCGGCGGCCGCCGCCGCCGCGCCGCAGACTGCCCTGCGTCCGGCGCTCGCCTTCCAAGCCGGGACGCACACCGTGTCGCTCCCGGCCCACGACATCCCTGCGCCCAGGAAGCCCGGCCCGATATCCATCGGCACCCAGATCCTGCGCGCAGAGGGCGCCGCCGGGCTCTTCTCCGGGATCTCCGCCACCGTCCTGCGGCAGACGCTCTACTCCACCACGCGTATGGGGCTCTACGACATCCTCAAGAAGAGGTGGACCCAGGAGAACGCCGGCGTGCTGCCGCTGCACCGCAAGATCGCCGCGGGGCTCATCGCCGGCGGCGTCGGCGCCGCCGTGGGCAACCCGGCCGACCTGGCCATGGTAAGGATGCAGGCGGACGGGAGGCTCCCGCTGGCCGAGCGCCGGAACTACCGCAGCGTGGGGGACGCCATCGCCAGGATGACGCGCGACGAGGGCGTCCGCAGCCTCTGGCGCGGGTCCTCGCTCACCGTGAACCGCGCCATGATAGTCACCGCCTCGCAGCTGGCGACCTACGACCAGGCCAAGGAGGCCATCCTGGCGCGCCGCGGCCCAGGCGCCGACGGGCTGGTCACGCACGTGGCCGCCAGCTTCGCCGCGGGAATCGTGGCCGCCGCGGCGTCCAACCCCGTGGACGTGGTGAAGACGAGGGTGATGAACATGAAGGTGGCGCCCGGCGCGCCCCCGCCGTACGCCGGCGCCATGGACTGCGCCCTCAAGACGGTGCGGTCGGAGGGCGTGATGGCGCTGTACAAGGGGTTCATCCCCACGGTGTCGCGCCAGGGGCCCTTCACCGTCGTGCTCTTCGTCACGCTCGAGCAGGTGCGCAAGGTCTTCAAGGACGTGGACTTCTAAGACCCAAGGCCAGGCCACCATTGATGATGACGAAAAGAAAGCATACTGCTTGCTGCTGCTCTGAATAATTATTATTACTAGTACTACTACCTGAGCCCCTCCTCCCGGTGGTGGCTAGGTTAGCCGGAGATTTGTACTACCCTGCATCCCCCTTGTCAGCCTCAGTTCCTGCATCCCCCTTGTCAGCCTCAGTTCCTGCATCCCATTGGGAGTATTTGGTTGGATTCGATCGATTTCTAATGAAAGTTTTCATTTTTAATTCGTGTTACTATACGAATTTCAGAATCTTCTGCTGTGATACTTATAGAATTGTCCCCGTTGACATATCATCTGTGCGAACCTCCGTGCAGGCTGGAACTTAACACGCCGTCCTTCCACTGAATAGACTACTGGTACTACTTGGAATTGGAATGGTTTGACCTCGACACTAATTTATAAAATCCTCGACACTAATTTATAAAATCTGCAACGGAGTAAGCAGCCAAGACTTGAATTTGATGCAAGTCCAATGAACCCACCCAGTTCCAACCTCATTCATGCTCTGTTTGCTGGGCAAATCATATGATCCCACGGATCTGAATTCAGCAAATAAAATCGCATCAATCACCAACGTGTCCCTCGAGCTGAAAAAATGTAGAGCGCTGCTGGCTATCATCCTCGACAACGACATGCATGTTACTGTTACCTAACCCATTGCCTGATCCTGAGGAGCG
Organism: Avena eriantha; assembly: GCA_910589775.1. Classification (NCBI taxonomy): domain Eukaryota; kingdom Viridiplantae; phylum Streptophyta; class Magnoliopsida; order Poales; family Poaceae; genus Avena; species Avena eriantha. The sequence continues at coordinate 226,992,578 of OU342744.1, forward strand.
TATATTGTTTCTTTTTCTCAACTACTAGTGGATCCAAATCAGCATAGAGGTCATCATGTGCCAAAGCAAAACAAAATGTTCATTGCACGATTGACAGTAAACTGGGCGTCGATTACCAAAAGCCAGTAAAAATGGTGGTAAGTGCAGTTATGACAGTGCTCATCTCAAGAATGGGTGCCAAGCCAAATTCTGAAGAGGGGACACGGTCGGGCGGGTTGACAAGCCGAATTCTGAACTTCTAGAAAAATAGCTTCCTGGTCAGCCAATAAATAATGAGTTCCATCGACTTGTAAATGCACCACCATATAACTATCACATCAGCATCATCTTATTTTTCTGTAAGAAATGGTTGCCACTTGTAATACACCATGGCTCTGTGTGCTTACATCCGCTTGCTTTGGTCCTCCCACATCCTGCCAGTGCACACGCTATGAAGAATGCACAAATCCACGAACCATACATATGTCATGGATTTAGACGCACAACCGAAATCTCGCCTGCCTTCTGTACACTACTCAGTCCAGAGAAATAGCCAATAAACATAACCTGTCTGTGAACTTGTGCTGACCTATTTTAGGGGAGGAAGGAATGAAAGCAAAACCAAGCAGAGACGGACAGATGCTGACCTGATCGAGGCCGGGTACACCATCGTAGCAGTTTGGAAAACGCAGTCAGTTGTTCAAGATCAATATATGGAGGCTGGAGAGAGAACCATCAACACTGCTTGGGACTGGGCATTTTCTTGTCTTGATATAGAAGAGAAAAATGCAGCTTCTCATTTGGAGTTCTATCTTGGCTACGTATGACTAGTATTTTTTTTATGAACAGAAAGGCATATAATCTCAAACATGCGCTTCACAATAATTGAATCACAATAGACCTCCAACTAGAGCTTTCCGAGCTCATTGGTCAGCTTTAGCAAATATATTAAATTGGGAAAATGCAGTAGCAGTGTTCTCACTAGTGTGCGCGGTCTCAGGACCGGTGTGGACGCCGAAGCGGTGGCTCCGGGACTTTCTGCTTTGAGTGGCGCCCCTTCTTGCTTGGGCGGAAGTGTCGTCGGCTCGCGTGGTGCGCGGCCTTGGGGTCGGTGTGTGGCGTCTGCGGCACTCCAGACCTAGCTGTGCTAGGTGGTCTGGCCACGTGTGGGGTTTACGTCTGTTTTTCCTGAAAAACAGACCATGTGTTTGTTTCGGTTCCAGTGGTTTTGACATGTTTCTACTATAATTTAAACATGCCTTTCTGTACTTTGTTCGGGTTTTCCCTCTTCTAATAGAATAGATAGCGCTCCTGCCGGTTGCTCAAAAACAAATATGCAGTAGCAGTGTCAACTTGATTAATCGCCTCACAGCAAGTAGGTAGCATGGTATTGAGCAGATGACCTATGGCGTAATTTGCAATCAAAAATTATTCATTTATGATTTATCAGCTTCCGACTAGCTCATACTGGAAGGCAGTCAAAGGAATTTCATGAAAATTGTTAACAGATGTGAAGTCATATTTGTATGTTCTTAGGCATGACAGCTCTAACTGTATCTCTCATCTCAAGAACAGAACATATGGAAGATATTGCACATAAACAGATTCAATAAAATCATGATTCCTGTACCCCTTAAACTATATACTCCGTATCTACTATTGTTCTGTATCGATGGGTTCTAGACATCTAGGTACTGCTCCAATAGACTCGGCACTACCATTTGCTATAGGCTGTCCAGTTTTTTTTTTTTTTTTGAAACGGGATAGGCTGTCCAGTTTGGGTGCAGGTGACCCGAGTATCACCGATCTTCTGTTTGCAAACGGCAACGTTGTCTTTTGGAAGGCCAGCATGGACAGCATGGATACGTATTCAAATCGTTTTTTCAGGCTTACTAGGTGAGCTCGGGACAGAATGTAAATTTGAATAAATCCTTCATCTTATTCAGGGATCTGCAAGATGAAGATTTGAAGACCGACCACAAGGGCACCATTGGAATTGAGATGGAGGCTTTATGCGCTATCTTGGCCTCCCGGCGGTTGTGGGCAGATCGAGGCAGGGATGCTTCAAACATATAAGAGATCATGTTCGGGGAAAGTACGAACAAGGTTGAAAAGGTCAAGGCCTGTCAAAAGCCAGTACAGAAGTATTAGTGAAGTCGGTGCTTCAAGCTGTCCCAGACTACACCATGAACTGCTTCCAATGTCCAAAGAAACATTGTGACCAGTTGAGTTCAGTATTGTCCAACTTCTAGTGTGGCTGTGTGATGCTGCAAATGGGGCACGGAAAGTTCACTGGACTGGGTAGCAGAAGATCAGTTGAGCCAAAGGAGATGGAGGTTTAGGCTTCAGAAAGTTTGGCATTTTCAATCAAGCTTTCTTGGCAAAAAAAAGGGGAGCTGCTAACTGAACTAAACTCGCTATGTGCCAGACTACTATAGTCCCAAAGACAGTGCTTCGTTTACGGGGTAAAACATCATTTTTGGCAGAGATATGCTTTTAAAGAGATCATTTGGCGAACTGGTCACTAGTGTTCGATCTTAAGTGAATATTTGGAGATGCAGCTGGATTCCTAGACTGGAGCTCAGCATCAGCTTGGGAAACAAATGGAACTAACATCCGTCCAGTGGAGTAGTGGACGAAACTCCTAGAGCAACATGCTAACAGATGGATGTGCAGAACCCTAGCAGCTGTTCTTCAACAGTCATATTTGTGATGTTAAGCAGATTGTTGTAGGGGGTGACATGATAGAGAAGTACCTGGTATAGAACTACATAGAACTCTGAATCTTCACCATCAAGTTTGCTTACCACTTGCAGGCGCAGACAAAGAAAATGGCAGATGACAGAGGGCAGAGGGGAGAATTCTTCTTCCTGTTGTGCAAACAAAGGATGGATGACCCTGTAGGAGGCCGATGTGCCGAACTAGTTGACAATGCATTTCTGGAGGCTGGTAAAGAACAGCCTTGCTGTGGAAGCAGAGCCTCACCTGCAAAGAATCAAGCTAGGTGTCCGGTGTGCTGCATACGGGCAAGAGGAGAGGCTCTTCATCGCTTCTGGGCATGCCCCTATGCAGTCCAACATGCCAACGCTAGCACATGATCAAAAATTGAGTTTCTGGTTATTAAACTGGTTTGGCAGAATAGTAGAATCAGAAGCAACCCACTCCATCGTCTTCGTGTCCATAAGAAGGTTGGTTACCTCCTGTCGATGGCGGGATAAAAGCAAAAACAGCCGGAGCCTTCGCTCAAGCACATGATAGTGGTGGCTGGCAAGGGTAGTGTGGCCTTTAGGGATCACCATGGTACGTTCTTGCCATTTTACCCCTCCATCACTGATCCAGAAGGTGGGTGAGATACTGAGATCCTAGCCTGCGTAAGGGAGTGACCCTGGCAAAGGAGGTTGGCGTCAGAAAGCTTGTGGTGGAATCTGACAGTTGGATGTGGCGGTACTTAAGGACTCGGATCGTTGGATGTGTGGAGTTCTCATTGTGGAGATCAAGAACTAACTGCAGAGTGGCGGCGTGACAATAGGCAAATGAACTTGTTGCACAGCATCGCCGGAGCGCCTAGCCAGTGCCACGAGGGTGGCAGGTTCGTCGCATGAGTTTTTGTAGGTTTTGGGATGAAATTTCTGGATGGGCTGGTCTCTTGGATCTCCACACCCTCCTGTATAGCTTAACTTAGGGTTACATCTTAACTAGTACTCCCTCCGTACTGAAATGTAAGACGTTGGCAATTTCACGTACAACTTTTGTCACGAACAAAAAAATTCTAGGTTTCCCGTTTTACCCTCACATCATCCGTCGTACCGCACGTTTCGCTCGCGTGTCGGTCCCGACCATGTCCCGACCGCTGGCTCCGTCGCTCCGCATCGGCGCCTCTCCATGGCGCGCGTCGCCGCTACCCCTCCCCTCCTCTCTCCGCCGGCCTCTCGCTTCCCACTGCCTCCTTGCTCCCCGAAGGGATCCCTCTTCCCCTCGCCCCCGCCTGTACCAGAAACTTCGAGGTCAAAGGTGGCCTTTTTTTTTGTCGGCGCTGGATCTGCTCGTCGGCCTGACGGCGAGTTACTCGCTGCTCAGCGTGGCCTGGCTTCCGCCGGTCTTTTGCACCTTGTATACATGTCCAGTTCCTCCTGGCACCGTAGCTCATCCCATCACTGGCCTCGTTCTTGGAGAAGGCAGATCCTGGGCGAGAGGCGCAGCTGCTACCGTCGACTCGAGCGCGGCGACCTGTACTTGGAGACGGCGGATTCTGGGCGTCACAACCACTTCTGCCGGCGCGAGCGCGGGAGCCTGTAGATGGAGGAGTACGCGAGCTGATTTTGTGCATCCGCAAGGGAGCTGCTCGGCGACGACCCTGCAAACTGCAGTTCATCGAGTCTCCTCGACCTCCACACGAGAAACAGGTAAATTTCAAACTGCAGTCCTGAAATTTGTGTGCCGTTTGGGTTCTGAGAGTAATACAGTACAATTGGAGTAATACAGTACAATTTGTGTTCCATGGATTACACAGGAGTAATTGGAGTCGTTGCAAGAGAGATTGAGGGATCACAATTGAGTTCAGTAGCATCAGCATTTGGCAATCGATTGGTTGGATATAAAAATCAGTTTGCTCGTGTAGGCAAGCTCGTGTAGGCAAGTCCTGAAAGTTGCTGATTTTGGAGTATGTTTGGATCCGGGGAACAATTACTCAAGGTTTGCGTTTCTAACTATCCTGTAGTTTGTTGTATGCTTAGTACTCATGTGTCTTAAGTTTAGCTACGGACATTCAGAATTGCCATCTCTATCGCACGCCTGTGTCTTAAGTTCAGCTATGGAATTGCCGCTTCTTCGCTTGCCTCTTGCCCAAGTTAGAGTACTGTGTTTTATTTCTTGTTCACTTGCTTCTTTTTTCTCAATTGCTGCTTGTATGATTAGTTTGGCATTCACGTAAACTTCTGCTGGAATTTTGAGCCTTTTAGGTAGCTGTCCTAACTTCTCCAATCTATCCTTGCCCACATGGGGAGGGTCGTACCCATTTCCTCCTCCATGATTCATGACTTGAATCATGCAGGTTTGTAGACTTAGGAAGATCTTATTTAGCTTAGTAACCTCGTATTCATCAAACTCTTGCTCCACACCTTGAATGAAATCCTGTAGAGTTTTAGGGCTTTTTCTATCAGTTAGAGACTGTAGGGACCTAAAATACCCAAGATCAAGAACATTCAAATCTGGGCTATTTGCTAGCTGTTGAATCAGCTTCATGGTCAGTCTAGTTTTAGCCGCAACTTTTATCACAGCCTCTTTGAATGCTTGATCATTTGGGAGAATATGAGGTGTTGCATTGTCCTGTTGTATTAGGATTGTCTGCCCAACATCATCTGTAGGCCAAGCTGCTACTATAGCAGGCAATACCTTCTCAATGATGAACTCTCTCATGACATCCCTATTCACTTTGATTGACTTTATCTCCAATGTCCCTTTTGGCCTGTTGTCACTTCTTCTTGCTGCTGGTATTTCCTTCACGAATGGCCATATTCCTATTTTCCCTGAAAATATGGCATTACCGGCATTATTGAATCTGGGTCTAGCAACAGCAGTTAGGAACATTACTTTTCCTATGCAATTTTTGTTCTGAATAGATCTTATAGGTACATCTTCCTCTGGGAGAAGGTAGTAATTTCTGTCTTTCTTGGTCATGTAGAACCATTTTTCATCGATATGCACCATATTGTGCATATAGGTGAACTTTGGAGTCGCGTCTCCTCTAGTTCTTTCATCAATCATTGACATACAAAATTCTAGCCTCTCTTTCTTGTTCTTTTCTTTCAACGCTGGCTCAAAGAGTTTGATTGCCTCTTTAAAAGATCCATGGTGAATCTTCTGAACAATGTAGTAGGACTTACTGCCAATTGCCAAGCAAGAGATCTGATTGTTGATCTCTGGTTTAGTGGGATGGTGCGGACAGCGGATAGGTCAATATTTATCGATTTTCTTCCACATCTTCCTTTTCTCTTACTAGAAACATCCACCTCCAAACCATTGGCTAGCTGTCTCATAGCAGTCTTCCATATCCTTTGTATTATTTGGACATCCACCTTGAAAAATGATGCTATATCCTTCTTATCATTTCTGTCAAACTTGCCACCATTCTTCATACACTGGAAATGCTATATAAGCAGCAAATCTGTCCATGTCACTTAGTGATTTTCTGTGCCTAACTGCTCGCTGACCAACTGGTTCTTCTTGGACATCCATTTGTACATATTGTTCATCTTGGTCATCCATTTGTACATCTTGTTCTTCTTGTACATGCCCTTCTGCATCAAAGTAGAGTAGAGTATTAAAGTAGAGTACAACTAAATTTGCTTATGAAACATGCTTATGGTTGCAACCATGGAGTACAACTAAACATTTCAACTAAACATGATACATAATGTAACCTGGTGCTAATTGACTGTTTTTGTAGTAACTTGTTTGTATCATAGGTCTGCAACTATAGCCTCTTATATTGAGAATACTCCCATAATGTGAGCACATTGGATTCCTCCAAGGATGGACCAGTTAGAGTTCAGTGGGTATTTAAAATCTGGTGAGTCTCTGATTCTACATCCCTACTCCAGAGTATATGCTTTCCATTAGTCAGTTCTGGACTCCGGAGTATTTAAAACCTGAGTTGTTCATATATGCTTTTCTTGGACTCCGGATTATGGATTTTGTTCATCCAGACTGACTGTAATCTGGATTCTTTTCTGGGACTAGCTAGTATTGCAGGCTAGTTTTGTTAAGCGCCTCTCCATTCATAATCTGGATTCTTTCTGGTGCGTATTTATACAGTATGCTCGTGATAGCCTACAGAACTGAAGTACATGGCTGTACCTGTGATTACTAATCAGAGCCCAGCTTGTATGGCCTAACTATGTTGAACATCTAAACCCATTTTCATCTGCTCCATCTCCTACTGAATTCAGTTTCCTTTCAGTATATGTATAGATTATTTTACTGCCAGTTTGTCAACATATTTACTGTATGCTTGTGTATGTGTTGTCGATGCAGCCAATTTGAGGTATAGGAGGTCGCAGAGAACGACGACAAGTGCAGGAGTATCCGTGTACTCTTTAAATAATAAGGTGGCATGCAGATTTGGAGTAGCAGGAAAAACAATGGTCGATTTTGTACCTGCATTTTGATCTTCAGGTATGATTTCTTCTGCAGGTGGACTGAAATTTAGGTCGGGAATAACCATGGCAAGTTGGGGCGAGGCTTGTGCTGGGCGGCGCAGGTCCTGGGCGGCGCTGGCCTGGGCGCAGGTCCTGAGCGGCGTTGGCTTGGGTGACCAGGTCCTAGGCGATGCTGGCCTGTGCGACGGGCGGGCCTGGGCGAGGCTGGTCCTAGGCGACGTGGGGAAGGGAGGCGACGTCCTCGGCGATGAGGTGCTGGCCTGGGCGACCAGATCCTGGGCGACGTGGGAAAGGGAGGCGACGTCCTCGGCGATGAGGTGCTGGCCTAGGCGGTACTGGCCTGTGCGACGGGGGGGCCTGGGCGAGGCCGGTCCTGGGTGACGTGGGGAAGGGAGGCGACGTCCTTGGCGATGATGCGGCGAAGAAGGGAGGCTGCCGGACCATCAGATCTGAGGCGACGCGGGGAAGGGAGGTTGCCGGACCAGGAGATGCTGGGCGATGACGGGAAGGTGGGCGGCGACCCGGAGAAGATCTTGGGCAACGACGGGACGGAAGAACGGATCGTGATGTATTTCAAAATTCAAAGGACAGGGGCAAACTTGTCTTTTTCGATGATTTCACCTGGTCGGAAATTTGCCCCAACTTCTTATATTTCGGTACGGAGGGAGTACACTAGAATACTCTACACACTATTAGGACATTAGCTCAGCCTCGAACACTCACTGGAATATTCCAGACTCTCCTAAGACAATCACTGCTATGCTAACCAGACTTCAACACTCCCCCTCAAGATGGGCATGGGTCAATCACCATGACCATTTTGCTACAACTCCATGACACTTACTAGGACCACTACACTTCTAGCTTACAAGCCTCAATGGATACACGAGAGCATTTTACTCTAGCTCTTGCTCCATTGGTCTTTCACCATCTGCGGTCAAGCACCCATTCGACATTGACCATTCAAGCGCACAAACTTTGCATCAAGCTAGCCACCTCCAATCCTTCTTGCGTTGGTCCACTGTTGCCTCTCCAACCATGCACCTTCTCACACCGGTGCCTACAACGGTGGCCCACACACCTTCCATCATCAGCTTGAGCATCTTCATTGCCTCTTCATCAACTCCGGTTCCCATAGAACCACGGCTGCCTCACCTCAACAACAGCTCCTACAGAGCCATAGCCACCTGACCTCACCGGCCAACTATCCACAATTCCACACTCTCTTGACCTCCCATGACTTCCACCTCTCCAACAAGGTCACAACCTTGACGTCTACCTCCTGTCCATCAACTATTTGGCCATCTTGTCACAACCATCTTCGCCTTGGCCACCACGGCCTCTACCTCTCTCTCTCAGATCAATTCCATTCTCTCCTCTTCTCCTAGCAGCAAGCTATGTTCCCTTTGCTTCTCACAACAGACCCAAATCAGCTCCAGCAGATGCTCGCTCCTGGATTCCTCTTTTTTCTGCTGCAACACAGCAGTACACCTTCTTCACCTTGCACAACAACACAAAAGGAACCACCTGTAGGGAGCACTCCCATGTACCTTCACTTGATGTTGCAGGCTTCCACCAGCTCCTACACAACTGCCTGCATCACCTCTTCATCTGCCCATCTCCGACCAGACCAGAGGTGCTTCTCCACCTCCAATTTCTCTTCGTCCCCAAATACAACCTCTCTTATTCTCCTCCTATCAGCACCTCAATTGCACCATTCTAACTACCTGACCAATCCCTCGTGCGGAGCAGCGGCCAAGCCTCACACAACACATCGTGCAACATGAGGTGGCTACCGCCCGCATAGAGCAACGTGGTGTGGCCACTGGCCTCCATCCGCCTAGGTGACTACAATGTGCCTGGAATTGTTGACAGCAAAAGCCGGAGTGGGTGCTGCAGTGGTGGAATGATGGTGGCTAGGGTTAGGAGGAGGAACCTAGCTCTAATACCATGTAGGTTTTGGGGTGAAATTTCTGGATAGGCTGGTCCCTTGGACTTCCACACCCTTGTATATACAGCTTAACTTAGAGTTACATCTTAACTAGTACACTAGAATACTCTACACTCTGCTAGGATACTAGCTCAGCCTCCAACACTCACTGGAATATTTCAGACTCTCCTAAGACACCACTGCTATGCTAACCCAGACTCCAACAGTTTTTTTATTTTCTCTCTTTTTTCTGTTTGTTTCCAGATGTAATTTTATCCGGGCGACATCACTGTTGTACAAGTTTCCCTCTGCTAATACATCGAAAGCCAGCATTTACTGGATTTTTCAAAAAAAAAACTTGTTGATAGTTTTGCTAAGACTGGCTGCCATAATCAGTAGATCACTACTTGGCCTAGGATTTCTCAAGGCTTTATTAACTTGTTAAACCCGTGTTCTAGTTTAATAATGAGAAGCCTCTTTCTATAAAAAATGATGATTCATAGATTCCACTTCGAACATCCAACTACTGCTGCATCAAATTCATACGAATCAAGTTCTCTTAGGTTCATATGTCACTGCTTCGCTAATCTAGAACAAGTGATACCAAAGTCTGTAGGTGTTTGGGGAAAATTCTGGACTCGCCTTTCACTTTCTACATGTATGACACACATAGCCCACTACACCTGGTTCTAGTCCTAAGCCTCCTCCCTGTTGAATCAAACATATTTCCTGGTCAAGTGTTAGTCTAAATGATCTATCAAAGCACTAATAGACAGAAGATTGACGGGAAAAGCACACCATGCAAAACCAAGGGAAATTTAATGGATGGTGTGTGTTGTGCTGTGCCAAGACCTTTAATGGCTGCGAGGTGCCATCAGTTGTTTGGATAGTTTTTTTTACGTGTTGGTGCATATTCAGTACATGACTAAAACTCCTATGATGTGTGTGCAACATGTGTTGATGCTCATGGATCTAGGATCCAGTCTGGTTGTGACACTTGTGAGGATGTAGATGCATGAGCGTGGTTACCTTCATTGGCATAAGCAAACTAAGCAAACTTCCTGGAGGTGGAGTTTCACTGGCCTTTATCATCTCTACTCTCCATTTTCTTTCTAATTTCCTCAACTCTTCCAGCTTTCTGTGGAGACCTCAACCTTTTTTCAGGGGATCTTTCGTCCTCGACTGACACATCTGCTCTTGGATCATTTCTGTATCCACGGCCTCTACCTCCCCGTGATCCACTCATTTCATCTTCTCCTTCCACAACGTGGCTTGCGCGGGGCACGGAAATTACGACTCAAGTGTCCCATCTCACCACAATGGAAATGGTCTATATCTGGGAAATTGCCAATAACTGGGAAGGCTGACTGGAGGATTCATTGCATTACTCCTCCTTACCTTCAGCCTGACCTCCTCCTGGGCAACTGCTACTACAGCCTCCTCCAAATTAGGGAGAGTAGGATGATGAAACATAGTCCCCTAAAAAATTCTGAGTTCAGGCCCTTAAGAAACTGTACCACCCACTTGCGCTCAATCCACTTCACAACAGATATGCAATCTGCATGAGGCAACTAGAGAGAATTGATCAAGGTCAGTCCACAAGTGTTGCAGCTTTGAAACATATTTCATCACCGAGCGTTCCCCTGCTTCAGGTCATCATCCTCTCTTGTGTCTCTACCATGAATTTCATATTCCTTGCTCCAGCAAATAGCTTTGACCAGATTTGTCATATGTCATGTGGGCTTGACATAGTTTCCACCATCGCAGCAATGGCAGGGTCATATTGTTCACAACCACCACTGAGGAAGTAGTTGCACTCCAATTTTTTCACTCAGCACTAGACTTGTCCACTGGCTGTATCGCTTCTCTTTGGACAAAGTTTTTCAACCCCCTTGTCCTCAAAATCAGCAACGTCCTGCTAGACCAGCTTAAATAATTTTTGTTCCTTCCAACTTGATTTTATTGGTCATTAATTCCACCTTTTTTCTTGGTCTGCATATGTAACAATAGCTTTGCTTGAGGATGGAGTCCCACTCATCTTAGTTGTCTGTAATCAGTTGTGTTTACTGCTCCAGCACCTACTGTTTGACCAGCATCGCCTCCAGCCCTCCACCCAGTGCTATGTAGCTTTTTTGAAAGGTATGGAATCTGTAGTTAGTTTGTGGAAAACTCTAGAATCATCGTTCACTTTTCTTTTTGAGGACCAGTAATTCCCTTCTGCAGTAGTCATACACATGGGCTAATGGCAGCCAAACAGACAGCCTTCCTGTCACAGACCTACAAAAGGTAGATTATTCCATTGATGCCATCTTGATATGAATGTGACATACCCAAATAAAGCATGCAAACTTAACAAAATATTTCTCGGTAAATATTTTCAATCACGAGAAGGTAAGCAATATAGTGTATTTCTCTGCAGACCTGAACTCACGCACGTTCACAGATCGCAGTCTACTAGTAGTACTTTGCTAAAGGAATGGAGGGGCGTTATGCATACCTGAACTCCAACCAAGTTTCCATCAGCCAATTATGATACTGGGCAAGCTACATCTTTCCATTCCAGAATAAAAAAAACTATGATCAGACAGTCAGACTGGCAAGAAGGCGAAAACACCACCAGTAAGGTTCAGAAACCGTATGTTTGAGGAAACATTGGAAGGGGTGCTGATTTGAATTCACCGACATGACTCACCATTTTTTGTTTGGTTCTCAGCCACACTTTGCCAAGCCTGCAAGTGTGGCAGACACAAGTGTGGCTAAGAAATTGGGAGCTACAAAGTGTGGCAAAAGTTGGCAAAAAAAACACTATATAACAGACTGGTCCTATGGGTAGTAAAGTGTGACAAGAACCAAACACATGCCAAACTTCCAAACTTTGGCTTGGCGAAGAGTTTAGACAATATCAATGATAAGTTGGGCCACCATACTTTCCAGCCCATTCACTGGACTGGAATCTAAGCAGTGGCCATACCTGGCAATGGCTTTAAGCAGGGAGGGGATTGGGATTCTATGGTTGGATTGCCTCCGCACATAGCTCATTACAAAAAAATATCTCAAATGCCAACAGACCTCGATTTCATCGGAGTAGATACCTTCTAGAACGGGCACTCGCTTCAACCTCAGAAGAATGGTCTAGAATCAACAGTGAGAAAGTCTACAACTTTCAGTCAATTCATCTACCACCAAATAAATATTCGGAAGTATCAAGGTTTACTTTGGATAACTTCCTTCTCTTCATCGGTGACTTAATATGATGTTGTATCAATCAGGTTTTTTTTGCGGGGATTATGAAATATTGTTCGTGGATTTTTTTTTTTTATTGAAGCCATGTGTGCCCATTATCACATTGCAGTTATTATTCAGAAGGTCGTGCTTCTTGGGTATGCAACTTTTTCTTTGACCTTCTATTAATTCATTTCTAAAACAAAACACGCTGTACAAGTAAAATTTATCTACCCGTACCATATTCTTACTATTATAGAGCATTCCTCTGTTACAGCATATTTGCAGGAAAACCTGGTGAGCTGAATTGGCTATATAATTGGTTACCCTGTTGGACTTGGCCAAATTAACTGGTTTTCAGCTTGCCACCAGGACAGGTTGCACAGAGCTGTTCAGATGGTGATGGTCCAGTCAAGAGGTTAGGTTGTCCCACGTAACAGAAGTCTAATACTTAGCTATTTTAACTTTTAAGAGATGTTGCGATAAACTTACATAAACTACAACTTTCACTTGGTAGGTAAGCTACCACCTTTTCTAAGAGTTATAATAGATTAATACCATGAAATGAAATAAATAAAGGCTCTAAAATCAGAGGAACAGAGGTTAATATGATTTCACACTTCATGTACAGGACAATCCAAACTGCGTGCGCTCGTGTCTTTTACTATGCGTGCAAGCTGCAAAAAAGATTGCATGGTAACTTCATCTCTAGTTTCAAGCACAAAGAAACATGATTAACTTCATTTTCCTCCATTGTGTTACTACCATATATAGTTTCAGAATGACGCTTTATCGCCGATGTGAGCACATGAGTTGCTTATCCTAAAGAAGCATAATAGTACCATGTATATTGGTACTATGAACATCTCGAAATTAATGTGACCAATCGTTTTGGCATTCGTACTGTAGCATGAGAAGATTTTTAAAATTATCCATATAGCACAGCAAAAGGCACAGACAATTGAAATTTTAAGGCGGTAAGTGTAAGTTGGTTCACTTGTCTGTTAGACATTGGTATTTTGCTAAAAATGCAAAATTTTGCAGTGTTGCGAAGGAAAATCTCCTGAAACAAGGTATGTATTATTTCTGTCAGTCCTAGCTCAATGTCACATATGGGTAAGACATAACATTATTTCAGTCCTAACTATTAAAAAACTTCAATTCCAATGAAATGATATTATAAAATCAATCATACTTTGAAAAGGAGGTCTATCCATGTACAATTTAATTCTATTCTTTCTATCAACGGATCAAGGTGCAAGCTTTGTGTTTTCTCAAGAAAAAAAAGGAGGTTATGACTTGCAAATATGTCAGATCATGAAAGCACACAAATATTGACGGTTCCTATTCAAAGGGGAATTTAAAGTACTGTCTAACAAAAACTGCACTATTGTGTGACAAACTCATGTTGGTACTGGACCAGTTGGAAAGTGGCTGGTACCTGTAAATTATAAAGAAAGCTTCAGTTTTAGCACAAATTGAGTTTCTAACCTGACAACAACTAAATTGGTTTTACAAAAAAAAATTAACCAAATAATTCTTGAATGGATCAGATCACTCCAGTAGATTATTGCAGTCATGCTCAATAATCATCAAACGACGAGGATATGTACCTACATAGGAACATGATGGCGAGTATAGGTGAACTGATGTGCCTGTACGGAAACCTACCTCGCTGCTAAATCAAAAGACTGGGGATACTTCCAAAGGGACCAGCTGAATTTTGTTCAGGTGCCAACTGAATATACCTAGTAACTAAACAACCACTCTGTCAAGATCAGCCTTAGTAGTAAGTAAAAAAACTTTCGTGACTTTAAGAAAGGACCCTTATCAGCCAGTAAAAATTATAATATATTCCCTTAATTTCATGTTACTTTAGAATGACGGATGTGCATTGTACTAGAAAACACAAGAGAACAGCTGCTTTATTCGTTTTCGACAACCTTTACTGAGAAAAAAATAGTAACCAAAGCACTACTTACTGCAGGGATTCCTAAAGAGGGAACAAACGTTTAATCGCCGGAACTCTTTCACCATCGGGAGCATTTGGAACAATCTAGCATTTAATCTAGTAAAAAGCCCCACTATGCTCCACATAATTTACGCTTTTATGTTTTATCCGTGTGGGACGAGTGATAGCCTTCCTAAATAAATGAATGATGCCCCCAAACCTCAGCAGACCACCACCTTGAATTCTTCCTACTGAGGATCCAAAAGGCACATACCACCTAAACAACAGCTACACACAACGCCAAATTATGAAAAAGCAACTAAGGTCCCAGGAACAATCTATCCCCTCTCTGACGCTGACACGTGACCTCCAGGACAAGAACATCTACCATGCGACTGCGGCATTATGTCAAACAGCTTGAGTGCGCCCCAGGACCCCTGGAGAGCTTCACCTACCAGCACATGCGGCAAGCGTGGCCAAGTCTCCCCGCTCTGAACAGGCCACCCCGCTTGCTGCGATGCTCCATCAGCACGACGGAGCTTATAAGAACATTTGATTCCTCGGTGGTCCTTACATACCCGCGTGCGCACGGAAAGAGATCGGCGTGTCTATATTTAGCCAGGCTAGTGGCTCCCATGATTTAACAACTGGACTGCGTTGACATGGGTTACGCGAGTTGATCAAACCCAATTTACAGTTGTTTGACTTGCGACAGAGGAAGAGGATGATGAGATGTACTGCACGCAGGAGTCTAAAAAAGTGGTCACCCAAATTGATCCAGATGAGAACAGAACGGAATCGAGAATCTTACATTGCCATCGGGAAGCATTGGAACGGATGGGACTGAGATTAACACCTCATTCGTCGCCGCCGGTGGCGGGAACGGAGAATGGCGGTGGTAATACTGCCGTGCTGGTAGTCGTGAGAAGGTGGGTCGAGGATTGGTTAGCATCTCCACTACCATTAAGAGTAGGGCCTCCCACGACGCTTTTTCATTCCGGAAAGCCAAAATTCGTCCAGCCGGCGTCGCCCAGTTTTCGTCGGATTGGGCATTTTACAGCCAGATTTCCAGGAGAATCCGGGACGTTAGAAATTGTCTGGAATACTGAAGCGAAAAAACGGGTGAACCAGGGATGTCGGCGACACAAGGCTGAGCTCCCGCCTTTCTTCTCTCCTTCCTGTCTTTCTTCTCCATTACCTGCCACAACATCCGCTAGTTCCTCGAGCTTTCGTCCGCCATGCCGCCCAACAGTTTTGTCAAACCCCGCTCCACCCTCGGCGTACCAAAGGAGAAGAAGCCGAGAAAGCCAACGCCGAAGCCGGGCGGCTGGATAGACGCAGAGTGGACGAAAGATTGAGAGCGGAGGAAAATCAAAACAGATAGCTGAAGGACAGGACGACAAGATCGGAGGAGACGCAGTCGATCATAGAGGCATAGCTGAACATGGAAGCGAAATCGGCGTCCGATCGCGCCGCCCGTGTGGCCATGTATCGTCTGCCGCCTCTCCTCGCGGCGCAGTACAACTCACCGTGGGGGGACCAAGCAGGCGTCGGATCTTCGGTCGGGTTCTCGCCGATATCGCCGACCGTGTTCCAGGAGAGCTAGGCGAACTCGCGCTAGAGATTCTCATCGTCCCCCCGAGTTTGACGGCAGGTTCAACTTGAATGTGCTCTTTCCCTGCTCTGCGCCTCGCCCGCCGGCCTTCAACGTCGACATCAACGTCCCCTACGCTAGCTCTCCCGCGTACGCCTGGACTTCGACGGCCATGCGCCGTGACCCTCTTCCATTCGCCGGAAGCAGTTTGTCGCTTGTCCAGTTCAGCGACACGGACGCCCGCAACTTGTTCGGCGGAATGGCGGGCTACTCCTACATGGCGGAGATGATCGCGTTTGGCTCCGTACCGGTCGGGAGCTCGTTCTTCACAAAAGAGCAGTCTCGCGCCGATGCCGAACATGGCATGGAATCCTAGGATTTCGACGATGGCCAGGCAGATGATCAGACGCAAGCCGAGGATAAGGAAGAGGCCGAAGAGGACGCCGTGACGACGGCCAAGGGAAACGGGAAGAAGAAGAGGAAGGTGAGGACATCGGAACCATCAGAGCCCCGCGTCAAGTGGACGCCGCTTGAGTACATGTGCCTTGCCAAAGTATGGAAGTCCATGAGCATGTACCCAATCACCGGCACAAATCAAAACTCGGAGAATTACTAGAGGCGCGTCAAGTTGGCATTCGATGAGCGCAACCTATTCGGCGAGAAGGCCATGACCAATCACTAGGAAATCATGCAACAAGCGTGCAACAAATGGCAACATTCTCGAAGAAATCGAGTGTCATCCCGTCAGCGGCGCAAGCATGGACAACAAGGTAGTTCGCCGACCTCAAGCCGAACCTATGTCAATTTCATGACTTTCCTGACTCACACTTCGCCTTGTCTTCGCAGCTGGTATGTGCACTTGACATGTACCGCGACGTTACCAAGACGGAGTTCAAGTTACACCACGTGTTCGACAAGATCGAGAACTGCCAGAAATGGGTGGATACTCGCGTGAGCCTTGCTAAGAACAAGGACGACATGTACAACCCCGAGGCTCCATCCCCAGCTGCTGGCAAAGGAAGGCCGGAGATCGGCCAAAAGAAGGCCAAGATGCTAAAGGCTACATGATATGGGCATGACCTATCAGGTCCCCGTGGTTAACTAACCTGGGCGTATAAAGGCCTATGGCCCATGAAGAATAAGGGAAGTTCAGGAAGCATCCGACGGACAAGAGTGTGTCTTAGAAATCAAGAAAGAAGTAAAAACCGACATAGTATTTGACGAGGGTTTAACTCATCAATGCCCATTGTTATGGACTTAGGTTCAGGAATTGAGGAGCGTTGGAGATCTCGGTACGGCTAGCAAACAAGCACACAGGGACGCAAGGTTTACCCAGGTTCAGGCCTCGTAGAGGACCCTGCTCCTGCTTGTCTGCTCTTGATTGATGATGATCCGAAGGATTACAATATCGCCGATGGCGGTGTCGCGCAGATTGGACATGGCGTATGAGAGATCGTAGATCTATCTATTGTCTATTGTGGGAGTCGCGATGTCTAGATCTATTGTGGCGTAGCGTGTCTTAGGTTGTGTCCTCCTCGTTGGACCCTCCTAGCCTTTATATATGGGGAGGCTAGGTCTCAGGTACCAATACGAGTTGATTTACAAGTCAGAGTTCGTATCTAGTCTAGTCTTGTATTTCCTTGTCTTGTTATGCCAGGAGTCTGTGTCCTTGTAGGCTTCGTATCAGTCGAACCGTCATAGGCGTCATGGACCTTGGCAATTCATCGAGTGGGCCTTCTGTCGAGCCGCACCAGGTAGGCTGTAGTCGAGTGCCTATTGGGCATACCCATGTCAGTAGCCCCCGAGTGTCCATGTAAATCGTAGATTCGGATGGAGACTCAGAAGTCTTGAGTCTTGCATTAGGATGTCGGAGTCGACAATTATGTCGAGTGCGAAGCACTTCACCCGGAAGTTCACCAGGTCAGTCGAATTTATAGTAGTTCGTAGGGATGATGGTAAGCGTGCCTGGTGCGCTCGACAGATCGGGACCAGTTAATTGCTCTAGGGCAAAAACAACGCTACCTACTCAAACTCGAGTCCCCGGACTCGAATTCGGAAATTGCTGGCGTAATTCGACTCATGCCGCGGAGGCCTTACAGGAGTCGAATTCCAGCGTATGGGTGTGAGCACTCGACGCGTCCGTCAAGGCTTATTCATCGTGCCTGAAGGCACGGATATGTTTCTGGTAGTGCGTAGCAGATGCGTTGCCAGGCCTTATTTAGGTCTTATCTTCACGCTGTAAGCGCGGCATCCGAATTTTTGTCATCGCGGAGATGATTCGGGTTGCCCAGGAGACGTAATCTCTTTGTAGGGAAAATATAAGGCGGGGTCGCCATAGCATTTGAGTGTGGATGTTATCAACACACAGTACGATGTACAAGCAAAAATAATCATAGGGTGCGCGGCCAGCGCTCCCTATGGGAGTAGCCCCCGAGTGCCTATTCGAGTCGTAGACTCGAGTAGGGACTATAAGTATTTTGTGACTGCTGTCGTCTTTTGCTTGCTTCAGTCGAATATGCTTTCAGTGTTCCCTATGGGAGTAACCCGAAGCCCACAATCGAATCGTAGATTCGAGTAAAGGGTTTTCATGATGCTTGGATATCTTTACAAATTTCTTCGGGTGCGCGACCAGCGCTCCCTATGGGAGTAGCCTCCGAGTCCTTAGTCGAATCATGGATTCGAGTGAGGACTCAGAGCGTGTCACTCGAGGATCTTGTATATGCGCCACCAGCGCTCCAGTTTGGAGTAGCCCCCGAGTGTCTGGCGGAGTCGCAGACTCGGGCAGAGACTCGAGTCTTGTATCTTTGTAGATGTAGTCGCCAATCATGCGAGAAGAAAACATGGGTGAGTCGACGATGCAGATGGAGTCGATGCAGTCACTTTTGTCGGGTGCGTGGCCAACGTTACATGTGTGTAGCATCAAGCGATGCAACAATCCGAGGAGGGACTCGACTCGGGTCTTGAGTCTATGTCGTAGCTAGTTGTTTTGTCGACTCCTGTTGGAGGACCCGATGGAATAGTTCGACGCAGTCGACATCCTTATAAGCTGCATAAAACATGAAGAATTGTGAAGTACTTGTATCTTGTAAAGAATATTTGCATGTTGGTTTGCAAAGTAAAATTCTGGTGCCAATCGAGTCGACACCTTTGCACTGCATGCTAGGCCTTTTCGTTAGCCTAATTACCCTTAGTCTCAGTACCTTGCCGAGGTGCTCGGAGTTCAAGGATTCGACGATCAGGCAAAATCAGCTACTCGGGCTGTCGCGTATGAGGTGCTCGAGTGCGTGGAATCGATGGCACATTAGGTTACTCGAAGAGGGCGCAACCCCCGAGTGTTTCGAGTGCGATTAAAGTAAGAAAGAAAGCATCTCTAATAGAGGGTAACTTAGCTTTATTGGTAGTCATTGTGGACAAAGTCGATGCAATCGCGGACGTAGTCGACGCGGTAGCGGGTCGCGTGAAGGAGTCGAAGACACATCAGGTCGGCGAAGTCGAAGACCACAGTTCGTTACCGCAGCCGAAGACTGCATCAGGTCGCGTGCTGGAGTCGAAGATTGTAGCGCCTTGCTATCGCGGGAGTCGAGGAAGTCCTCAAGTCACCCGATATGAAGACCACAGCCAGTCGTTGAAGTTGAAGACTGCGGCGGTTGCCGAAGCAGAGGGAGCCCCCGAGTCGCTGGAACCGAAGATCGTAGCGGATTGTCGATGGAGTCGAAGACGGCAGCAGGTTGCGTGATGGAGTCGAAGACTCAGTAGGTCGGCGGAGTTGAGGACCATAGCGAGTCGCTGGATCACCAATGCTGAGGGAGCCCCCCCGAGTCGCTGGAGTCGAGGACCACACCTGGTCACCGGAGTCGAAGAAGTCCTCGAGTCAAATATCGTAGCGGGTCGTTGAAGTTGAAGACCGCAGCGGGTCATCGGAGCGGAGGGAGCCCCCGAGTCGAATATCGTAGCGAATCACTAGAGTTGACGTGGCAGCGAGTCACGCGGCGGACGTAGTCGACGCGGCGGATCGGAGTCGCATGGTGATGACGAATTGCCGTATATGAAGACTGTAACGGGCCACATCAGTCGAAGACCGCATCGGGTCACCTCACTCGAAGACCGCAGAAAGGTCGCCGGAGTCGAAGGAGCCCACGAGTGCTGAGTCGAGGTGGTTGATGTAGTCAAGATAGCGTTCGAGAGCCGATATGGCGGCCAGAGTTGTCACGGTAGCAGTTGCCGCAATCGAAAATCATAACGGGTCAGACGGCGTAGTCGGCATAGCCCCTGAGTATAGAGTTGATGCGGTCGGACGGGGTTGACACAGAGGACGTGTGGTCCAGGTTGATCGAGTCGCGTGGCGAACGTACGGTCCAGGCCGTGAGCCTATCCGGTGAAGCTGCGTCCAATAAAATTTATGTGGAGCCGTGCGTAGGGTCAATCCAAGCTAGCTTTTTGCAGACTCACGATTTTCGATCGATCAATAAGTATGGGGTTTGAACAGCAATCCGTGCTTGCAGTGTCCATGGTCCTCACGTGAAGCCTTGATTAACTTTTGCTAATTGACTCCTTGGGAGTCATGCCGGTAGATACTAGTAATATTTGACTTGGAGTCAGCCAGCTGCACGACTGGTTTCAATCTTGTTTTATCAACGGCAATTGACGCACACACCAGGCCATGTACATCACCGCCCAATCGCATGTGGCGACTCGATAGAGCCACACCGATCGGACGTAGCTAGTTTGTTCGACTTCATGCCGATTCCTTCTCACTCTGCGTTTCCCACGAAGACAAAATCAGTCGCTTCGTAGTTATTGAAGATGAACGTGATGGATCGGATGAATTGGCCAGATGCGATCTGGCCATCGTTGACGGCGAGGGATCCAGTCTGGTTGATGACGCATGGGATCCAGAGTAGATCTGTTTTCCCGGTAGTCGTCGAATCGTAGATTGATGCTGATGGAGCCGTCGAGATCGCAACATCAGCGCGCCCAGTCCCCACGGACGGCGCCAATTGACGAGGGTTTAACTCATCAATGCCCATTGTTATGGACTTAGGTTCAGGAATTGAGGAGCGCTGGAGATCTCGGTACGGCTAGCAAACAAACACATAGGGACGCAAGGTTTATCCAGGTTCAGGCCTCGTAGAGGACCCTACTCCTTCTTGTCTGCTCTTGATTGATGATGATCCGAAGGATTACAATATCGCCGATGGCGGTGTCGCGCTGATTGGACCTGGCGTATGAGAGATCGTAGATCTATCTATTGTCTATTGTGGGAGTCGCGATGTCTAGATCTATTGTGGCGTAGCGTGTCTTAGGTTGTGTCCTCCTCGTTGGACCCTCCTAGCCTTTATATATGGGGAGGCTAGGTCTCAGGTACCAATACGAGTTGGTTTACAAGTCAGAGTTTGTATCTAGTCTAGTCTCGACTTTCCTTGTCTTGTTATGCCAGGAGTTTGTGTCCTTGTAGGCTTCGTATCAGTCGAACCGTCATAGGCGTCATGGACCTTGGCAATTCGTCGAGTGGGCCTTCTGTCGAGCCGCACCAGGTAGGTTGTAGTCGAGTGCCTATTGGGCATACCCATGTCAGTATTAGTGTTGTAATTGTAACTTGTAACCTATCCGTATACGGCCTCGGGACCCAGCCTATTATATAAACGCTAGGAGGAGCCAATAGAGAGGTACCGAAGCTTTTTGAGCAATCTGTAATCATATTCTCCACAATAATCAAACGATCTTGACTCCCTTGTTTGTCTCATCAGCCGCTGATACGTTGCTAACGTATCTATAATTTTTGACGTTCTATGCTTGTTTTATATCTACTTTCTTATGTGTTGTCCACACTTTGGAGTATTTTTATACACTTTCTTAGACTAACCTATTAACATGATGCCACAGTGCCAGCTGCCTGTTTTCTGCTGTTTTTGGTTCCAGGAAAGTCAGAAAATGAATATTCTTGGAATTGGACAGGACAAAAGCCAAAGTCAATATTTCACCGTGGGGGAAACGGAGCCAGAAGACGAGACGGAGAGGGGCTAGAGGCCGGCCACACCACCTGGCCGTGCGGCCAGGCCTGGCCCATGCCAGGGGGTGGTGTGGCCGCCTAGGGAACCCCCTCGGCCTCCCCTTTCGTCTATAAGAAGCCTTCGATGCAGAAACCCTAAATAATCCAGCCTCCAGCCACAAAAAGTTCCGTAGCACCGCCGCCACCGAAGGGGAGATTCAGGGGATAGAAAGTCTCTGTTCTGGTACCCTGCCGAGACGGGGAAGTGCCCCCGGAGCCATCTCCATCGATCTCCACCACCATCTCCATCGCCTTTACTGATTCCCATGATGATGAGGGAGTAGTTCTTCCTCGAGGCTAAGGGTTCTACTGGTAGCTATGTGTTTATCTCTCTCTCTATGCATGATCATATTGTGATCATGAGCTTTGTAGTCAAGTAGATCTACCTTGCTACTCGAGTGCTTTAATAGATCTCTGCTCTCCCTATGTGTGTGAAAGTGACAGCG
Organism: Avena eriantha; assembly: GCA_910589775.1. NCBI lineage: Eukaryota > Viridiplantae > Streptophyta > Magnoliopsida > Poales > Poaceae > Avena > Avena eriantha. The sequence continues at coordinate 227,014,906 of OU342744.1, forward strand.
TGCACACCATGGTGGCACTTAGGCTAGAGATTACAAATACTTGTTATGAGTTATATTTGGAGTTGAATGTTTCTATGAAATTGTGGTGTTTGTTGGAACCATCTAGAGCTCAAGGTAACAGTGTGGGGTTATCTAGATGGGGAAAGCGGACTTTGAGGAGTGATGTTATAGCCCTACCATGAATTAGAGTGTCCAATCGGAGAGTAGTTAAGAGTAGTATCATAAAGAGAAGATATTTATATGAGAGTGTTCACTAATGAAAGTATGATCCCAAGACCTTGTTTCTAAGCATTGAAACACCGTTTGCAACTAGATCTATTACATGTTTGCTTGCTTCCATCTTTATTTCTATTTGCCTTTAGTCTTTTCCACGCCATCAAGCTAATTTCTGGCACCGTTGTCTTATATCCATACCACTTGTATTTTACTATCTCTTCACCAAACTAGTGCACCTATACACCTAACAAGTGTATTAGGTGTGTTGGGGACACAAGAGACTTCTTGTATCTTGATTGCAGGGTTGCTTGAGAGGGATACCTTTGACCACTTCCTCCCTGAGTTCGATAAACCTTGGGTGATCCACTTAAGGGAAACTTGTTGTTGTTCTACAAACCTATGCACTTGGAGGCCCAACAACTGTCTACAAGAATAGAAGTGTGTAGACATCAGCCGCCACGAAACCCTAAGTCCATAACCATGGACATTGCCGAGGTTACCCCTCGTCACTATGGGACCGCCTACCGAACGGCTCCACGCGTACATCGAGAAGTGTATCGCCGACTCAAAGGTCCATGCCGAGAAGAGGAAGGAGAAGTCCGATGAGAGGTGGGTGCAGCTACTGCAGAACCAAGACAAAAAGTTGGACCTCCTCAAGGCAAACTTCACCGCCAAGAAGAGGAACACAGACCTCTAGTTCCTCATGGGCGGCGAAGACACCTCGGCGATGAGCCCCCAGGTCAAAGCCTGGTACATGGCGCGCCGCAACACCATCTTGGACGAGGAGGTCCCCTCTAACATGCCGAGCTATGCGCCTACCGTCTCGGCCACCACGTCGTCATTGAGCTTTGCCTCCACCTCCTCGAATTTGTCGACGTGCCCTATCGCAGCGGAGGAGCCCATCCCTGTGGCAGAAGAACCCGACAGAAGAGCCCATCCCCATCGCGGAATGATCGCCAAAATTCATTATGTTTTGTAATAATTTGATTGCTGAACCTCTTTTGGGGCGAATTTCTGTTGAGCTGTTTTGGGTGATTTCTGTCGAACACATTTGGGTGATTTCTGGCGAACACCTTTGGGCGAGAGTTTGCCAGGGGGAGCAAAAAATTCAAATATGTCGTCGGATCCTATGTTTGCTTAGGAATGCGAGTGGGAAATGGCTATTCCCAGACCGAAAGTCGCATCCATCCGGCGCTAAATAGCGTTGGATTTTGGCCTGGGAACGCCTAACGAATGGAGATGCTCTTAGTCGCCTAGCTGAAACTAGAATGTAGCCAACGCTGTAAAAAAGGGGGCTGTTTAGCTGGTAGGAGGAACCAGGAGTATATTGAGCTCAAAATTGGAGGGACTTTTTTAAGCAACCACTTATTTCATTAACGAAAAATCAAGTAACACGAAGCAACACATGTGGACACAAAAGACGGTCCAACATAAAATGATTATCCTGAGAACATGCAGATAAAAATCTAAGAGATCGAGAAATACAAAACGACCCCTAGAATTTTCTACAACCACCGAATCTAGCAGTCGTTGCCAAACTCCAGCGCCGCTAAGACGAATGCTGGAAGAGATGCCGAGCCTCCACCATTGCAAGATCCAAAAATCACCATCGTCAACGAGGCTTTGTGAGTCGATGAACAGGCCTGCTGCACACAGCGAGGCACATATCAGTATGGCACGTCGACCGGGGACGTCCCCATGCTATCTTGGACCAAGATCTGTCGCCTCCCATCGACAAAGTCGGAGAGGAACGACACATCCACCACCTCTAGACCAACATCATTACTCTAGAGGAACCACCTTGACTCGCCCGCCAGCATCGTCGCTGATAACAACAATGAGTGCCAGCAACACAATGAGAAACTGATCTGCCAGATCTGAACAACGGTGAGAAGACCAAATCGTTGATCTGAAACACCGACGAGCACATGTTGCCATCAACTCCGAGCTTCACCATGAAGGATGCCACCGGTGTGGGAGTAGAGTTGAGACCAATTTATTTGCCCGTGTGGTGCTCCCACTACCCAACGATGCACCACAATAGACAAGCCCTAACCCTAAATATTAGACTGAGAAACGAGGTCCTGATGACCCACAAGTATAGGGGATGTATCGCAGTATTTTTGATAAGAGTGTCGAACCCAACGAGGAGTAGAAGGTGTTGACGAGTGGCTTGGAGGAGGAATTCTCCGTAAATACTTAGCAAACGGATTTTTAGGGGTTTTTGATAATGCAGATAAATAAAGTGCGAGTAAATAAAATACAATAATAATGCAGCAAGTGGCCCAATCCTTTCTTTAGCAAAGGACAAGCCGGTTGTATTACTTAAGATGACCAAACGTTCTCAAGGACACATGGGAATATCGTCAAGTGCTTTCGCTTCATATAGTTGATTAATCTTCTTTAGTTTGATAAGTGTTGTATGGGTGAACCTATGCTAATATACCGACCTTCCTAGGACTAAAACATACTTGTGATTATACCCCTTGCAAGCATGCGCAAGTACACGAAAGTAATTAAGATAGAAACCTAACCACATCTTTAAACTCTAAGATCCTGACATCCCTTGTGCAAAGGTTTCCTAACGGGGTTTCAGGTTTCTGTTACTCCGGCAACCCCTACGATTAGTAGCTAAATACACAATGCATTCCCCTAGGCCCATAAAGGTGAAGTCATGTAGTCGACGTTCACATGACACCACTAGAAGAATAACACCACAACTTAAATAACAAATTATTGAATCTTTCTCAACACAATTCCACTACTAATAACATGACTTCTCCCATGTCCTCAAGAACAAAACGAACTACTCACAAGACATCATATGGATCAAGATTAGAGATGATATAATGATAAGTAACAATCTGAATATAACAATAATTCAATGGTTCCACTTAATAGCATCAACTACAAGAAGTAATCAACACCGGGAAAGTTTCCCCTAAGAACTATGCAAGATTCAACCCAACTGTTATAGCGGTATGAAGTGGTGATGATGGTGCTGGTGGAGATGATAATGATGATGGTCCCGATGAAGTCCAGCTTGATAGTGGTGTTGATGGCGACGATCTCCCCTCTCCGGGAAGGAATTCTCATGGCAGAATTCTGTCTGCTGGAGAGATCTTTCTCTCTCTGTAGTTTTCTGCCCCGCAGAGGCGGCGGAATCTTTCTGTGGTCGCTCCCCGAGTCTTAGGGTTTCATGGGGATAATATACGCCAAAGAGGAGAGCTAGAGGTGGGCCAGGGTGGCCTGCGCTAGGGGGTGGTGTGGGACCCATGTGGCCCAACTCCGCTCCCCCTTCTGGCTTCCTTCGTCTTCTGGAAAAATAAGATTTTCCGTGTATTTTTTGGAATTTTCTGATCTTCGCGAATTTCGCCTCCAAAGAGTGTCTTTTCCATCAGAATCCTGACTGCAGCGGTCCATCCTCCAAAAGTCATCAACCATGCAAAAATAGATGAAATAACATAAGTATCATCTCTTAATATGAAATATATCAATGAATAACAGTAAATTATGATATATAATAGTGATGCAAAATGGACGTATCAACTCCCCCCAAGCTTAGACTTCGCTTGTCCCCAAGCGAAAACTGAGCTCAATAAACATGACCTCGGGTTTATGGAGTGAAGAGTCGATAAAAGAATACGGACAAGAAGCATCACATTCATCAATACATAAATCATAATAGAAGACAACTCACTATTATATAACTTAACTTGCAATAAGTAAAGGAAACACAATAAAGATACACAAAGTAAATCATAATTAGTAATGGCAAACTTTGCTCTTGGTCAAAGAATAGTTAACAATTTGCAGGAGTTCAAACATAATGGGGTTTCCAATGATAGCTTTCAAAGTAATATTCACTAAGATAAGAGCAATGTGGAAAACAAGGAACATAAGAAACATGATTGAATAAATCATCATATGAATGAATGAAACACAACACCTCAAAATACTTGCTGAGATAGAAGGGAATAGGTTTACTGACTCAACTAAAAAGTAAAAGATAGGCCCTTCGCAGAGGGAAGCAGGGATTTCAAGTTTCATAAAGAGCTTCCAAAAATTATGGAACTTAATAGCTTTCAGCTCTCATTGCCCCTATCATAAGCATTTATGTGGTTAAGATTAAAGTGAGCAAACTATGGAGTATATGCTTGACAAAGTATAAGTTGGCAATCTCATGTCCCTTGAATACGAGGGTCGCTCCTCATGCTACTCAAGTTTAGTTACCAGTAAGTTCTTGTCATAGTAAGTACATGTGTATCATAGAGAACCGCCAACGGGGTACCCCTTGCCCGATGATACGAAAGAATCCCCATATCAAAATGACAAGGCAAGCAGACAATAAGCATCTCAGCAATCTTCTTATTTACCATGGGAAAATGGTGTTTTTTCTCTCTTTCCTTTTTTCTCATCTCTTTTTCTCAATTTGTATCTCTTTTTTTAATAAGAAGAATGCTTCATAGATTGCTCATTATGGTTACGCTGCAGGTTTCCACCATGATTAGGCATGGATTAGACCAGCGGCCCAGGCGTTTCTCTAACACACATACATAACTCCATGGACTTACAAGCTCCCGTTTCATTTCACACCGACGACATCCATAAATAAAAGAGCATGATATCAATTGGGTACAATGTACAAGTGCAACATTGAAAGCGTTCCCCATGATAGCATGGTTCTGCTAATTCCCAACGTATAAGTGCAAGAATATACATCTTAGATGACACAATGGTTCAAGTTTATTAGGTATAAGAAAAGTAAAGTGTACCATCAAGTTCGTGAGAGCTTTAATCACTAAATTTCACATAACAAGTTTAATTCGGAAGGTAGATAAAAACATGAATTTACTTGGAATAGCAATAGTGCTAATAGGTAGGTATGCTGGACACAAATGGCATAGGTTTTGGTTTTAAGGATTGGATGCACAAGAAGCATTCGCTCTCAGTGCAAGTTTTTAGGCTAGCAAGGCTAGATAGAAAGCATAAGAGTTGAAGGAAACAAACAAACATACAAGTGATAAAAACAAACATGCAATCTTCCTTGGAAACACAAAGGATCCTCACTAGAGAATACTAAGCTTATGAGCAAATCAAGAAAGATGATGATGAAGTTATATTTATTTTAAGAGTACTTTTTATCTTTTTCATTCAATTCTCATAATAGTGTTGCTACTGACCGAGCCGGGTTTGCCAAAACCAACTAAATTAACTCAATGATCCCAAAGTGATACCAATACTAGTAACAAGATCAATCATATAATAGTAATTGAAAACTAATATAAGATATGCGAAAGAGTAAATGATAGAACTTCTCATTAATATTCCATAACGGCAACTCACACCAAGGGATACATAGATATCTAATGAGATGGGGATACTTGCATCATACAAACCATCCTACATGATAACTTCTCTATTCATGATATGACTCTACTAAAAAGGTAAAAAAGATAGAAGATAGTGATGTGATACCACAACACTCCCCCAATCTTGGAACAAACCAAGGGGATGCCAAAACCTAATGACGAATTACTCCTTCGGCGGTGGTGGTGTTCTCTCGTCATTGTCCGACTTCCAAGGTAAGGGCTCCCCATTAACAAAAGACATCCTGGTCTCCAACATACTGAAACTAGCAGCAGCACTTACGCGTTTAAACCTAACCTCATACTCATAGTTTTGATTTTGCATGTCGTAGAGCTGTGCTTGCAGTTGATTGGTTATTCGGTGGAGTGAGAGAATTTCATCCTTAAGCTCAACAGTGTCCTTCTGGTGCTTGGCGATGAGTTCTGAACTAAACTTATGGATGATATCCACTTCGCGTTTCGCCATCTTCTTGTACCTAAAGACTTCTTGCTCTAGTGCTTCCATCCTGTCCCCCAGACTGCCTTCACCTTTAGGGCCCCGAACCTATTTTATCTGTACCTTCCCGTCTTCGAGCAACAATTCCTTGGGATGAATCTTCAACTCACGCATATAAGGGTCGATGACATCCGCGGAAGAATCTTCCTTGGCTGATCCAGAGGAGGACATTGTGGCTCCAAAACTGAGATTCTACCTATCAGAAATAGATCGAAACGAAAACATGACGAGAACACGATATGCGAACCTCAGGGGATCCGAGGGATTATATATTATGAATTTTTACAATAAAAGGAAGGTACTGGGAGAAAATGGGTCGGAGACGGAGTCCGAGGTGGCCACACCACCTGCTGGCGCGGCCAGGGGGGCCGCGCCAGGGGGTGTTGTGAGCCAGCCTGGCTCCGTTTACGTCCCTCTTTCGCTTCGTTTCTTTCCTTGTTGGATAAAAACTACAAAAATATAACTTGATAGATTTTTCGCGGACCTTTTTCTTACCAGAACTGTTACCTATTCGAAAACAAACTCTGTAGGTCTCTGAAGTTGGTATTTAGTAAATTCTTCTGGAGTCACTGCTTAAATAACATCAATATCTTCATATTCATACACATATTTCTTGAGTCATTTAACCTTTCACTATCTTATTACACCATTTTCTCCTGTAACCTGGAAATTTTTTCACACAATTCTCATTAGCAACACTAGTGTAAGCGAGGTAATAAACTTTTTAGGTTCAATTTCAATTGAAATCCATCAAAACATAAGATATTGTAGCAACACCTTCCGAAAACCCAAAAAGAATTCAAAAAGAAAATCGATGTAAGAGGCAAATGCAAGAGTGACACAAATCTGTCAAAACAGACCAGCAGGTAAATATCAATTTTTTTCGAAAATCTTCTGTTGCTCAAATCAAAAAGTGCAAAACTAACGAAAGTTAAATAACAACCTAGGGCATAAGCACACAAAATTACAGCTCAATCCGACATATAGAGATTTTCACGAATTTTTACAGTGAAGCACAAAAATCTGTTTCGGGACAACAACTTCCCCAAATCTTACTTCTCTCTCATTAGGGGTTCATCTTGACACAAAACCAAACAAAAAGGATAAGGAGAGGTTATTGCCTAAACAATAACTTCCAAGACTCAAAAAAACAAAAACAGAAAGCAAAAGAAATATATTGGGTTGTCTCCCAAAAATCTCTTTCTTTATAGCCATTAAGATGGGCATGCTTATTTCAATAATGCTCACATAAGAATATGAATTGAAGTAAAAGAGAGCATCAAAAAGCAAAAATACACATGTTTAAGTCTAATCCACTTCCTATGCAAGGGAATTTTGTAAGAAAATAAATTGTTGAAACCAGAGGCTGCTAGCATAGGAAGGCAAAACAAGTGCAACATAAAGACTTTTAGCATAAAGCGAGGAAACTTAAAATTATTGAAATGCATTAGAACAGTCTTCCCTCTCTCATAATAACTTTCAGTATCATGCATAAATTTAATGATATAACTATCACAAGAACTATTGTAGCAATGATCACTTATCCTAACAGAAAACACAGGGACACTAGCTCTCATAACACTACTTTGTGAAGCAATATTAGAAGTATCTTTAAAGAGGATAGTGTGTCCATCTTATACATACTTAGTGACAAAGTCTTTCACATTTGCTATTATAGGTTCATCATCCATTTATTCATCAGGTTCAATAGCTTTATTTGTACTTTCATTAACCATACTAGCTATCATAGAATGTTCCTTTACTTTAACCGGGAAATGTATTTTCTCAATGTAAGGTTCATGTAAAGCATGCTTAGCAGTATAAACTCCAGTATTTTTTGCAGGAACACACTTAGCAACATCTTTATATGGTTCATGATACTTATTCTACTTCTTTTTAGGAACTTCAATATAGGAAGCAAAAGCCTTAAAATAAGTTACAATAGCTTGAGAGTCTAGACCATAAGCATTTTTAATATTTTGAAAGTCATCAGTTCCCATAAAAGATTCAATGCATTGATAATCATAATTTATACCTGACTTTCTTCCTTTATCATTCTCGCATGCTCCAACATTATCTTGAATACAGTCTAGAAGATCCCATTTAGCTCCTTCCATGCGTATAAATGATCCAACACAAGAAGCATCCAATAGATCCTTATCATGAAGAGAAAGCCTTGCATAAAAGTTATTGATAATAATATTGTTGGGGAGCTCATGAATAGGACATTTGAGCATTAGTAACTTCAATCTCCCCCAAGCTTGAGTTGTACTCTCTCCATCAAGAGGCCAAAAGTTGAATATTTGATTTCGATCTTTATGAATCTCACTAGGAGGATAGAATTTTGAATAAAAGAGAGGCACTACTTCCTCCCATTCAAGAGCTTGACCATTGTTCAGCCGCTTATACCATTCCTTAGCTCTTCCTTTCAGTGATAATGAGAATTACTTCTTCTTGACTTGATCTGTTGTAATACCTGCACACTTGAACAACCCGCATAATTCGTGTATAAAGAGCAAATGATCATTGGGATGGACGGTTCCATCTCCAAAATAGTAGTTATCCATAACACGATCAATAATTCTTGTAGGTATTTTAAAAGTATCATTTTCAGCAGGTGGTGGTTCATCTACTACCTTAGCAGTGGTAGTAGCACTACAAAATAAGAAACTTAGCGAATTATCCATATTGAAATAAAGTAACTAACAAAAGTGAACAATACTCACAATAGAAGTTTCCTTTATCAGTTCCACTCTCCAATAGCGCTTGACTCCCCGGCAACAGCGCCAGAAAATAGTCTTGATGACCCACAAGTATATCGGATGTATCGCAGTATTTTTGATAAGTAAGAGTGTCAAACCCAACGAGGAGCAGAAGGTGTTGACGAGTGGCTTGGAGCAGGAATTCTCTGTAAATACTTAGGGTGTGTTTGGTAGCCCGGTTTCCCTATCTCACCTCATACATGCCGAGTGTAGCTATGTGGAGTACATACAAGTGTCTTTTACGTGCTGTGTTTGGTAGGTCGTGTGAGGTGAAATGTGCTCACTGGAGGTTGTGTTTGTTGTCCCGTATGACATGAGCTAGGCCACACAATTGTTAAACAGCAATCAGGTCCCTGGCTTAAAAACATAAAAAGCAATCAGGTCCCTAGGACGTCGCTAGCGCCGCTGTCGTCGAGACGAGCCGCCGCCGCTGCCGGTGAGACGCTTCCCCACCGCTAGGATGCCACGCATCTCCTTCCCTACCGCCAGGACACCACACATCTCCTTCCCCGCCGACAAGACACCGAGCTCCGACTCGATGTTGCTGCTAGGAGGTCGCACCTCTGCAGGGAGAGGAGCTACGAATCGAGGGGACAGGAAGGGGAATGGGACGGTGGAGCTCGACGGGGCCGCCCCAACGCATCGCCGCTGTGCGCCGCCACTCGCTGCTCCATGGCCGATGAGGAGCTGCCGCTGCTCCATGCGCGGTGAGGCCTGGAGAGGTAGCGCGCCCTATCGCTGCTCCATGCGCGGTAAGGCCGGGGGGGCAGTGTGTCCTGTCGTTGTGGTGTCGTTGCTCCATGACCTCGTCGGCGTCGCTGGGTGCCAGGCATGCGCGGAGACGAGAAGAGGCTAGACGGCGACGGTCGAAGAAGAGTAAGGGAGCGCCAAGGAGAGTCGCGAGGGAGAGATGCGGGGGGGATGACTAGCTAGAGCGGGTGCAGGGCCGTGACCCCTGTGGGCTAGAGCGCTCGTTGCGGGATGGACTCAATACTACCCGGCAGCGAAGCTCGATCTGAGCTTCCCAAGTCGGCAGTGCTGAGGGGCATTTTTCGTACGAGGTGGGCATTACCGACCGGGGCCGAGCCGATCTAACAAACAGCGAAAGGTGGGATGAGGTGAGATTATCTGAGCTCCCCCAGGCTACCAAACACGCCCTTAGCAAACGGATTTTTAGGGGGTTTTGATAATGCAGATAAATAAAGTGCGAGTAAATAAAAGACAATAATAATAAATGCAGGAAGTGGCCCAATCCTTTCTTTAGCAAAGGACAAGCCGGTTGTATTACTTAAGATGACCAAACATTCTCGAGGACACATGGGAATATCGTTAAGTGCTTTCGCTTCATATAGTTGATTAATCTTCTTTAGTTTGATAAGTGTTGTGTGGGTGAACGTGTGCTAATGTATCGACCTTCCTAGGACTAATACATACTTGTGATTATACCCCTTGCAAGCATCCGCAAGTACAAGAAATTAATTAAGATAGAAACCTAACCACAACTTTAAACTCTAAGATCCTGACATCCCTTGTGCAAAGGTTTCCTAACGGGGGTTCTGGTTTCTATCACACCGGCAACCCCTATGATTAGTAGCCAAATACACAATGCATTCCCCTAGGCCCATAAAGGTGAAGTGTCATGTAGTCGACATTCACATGACACCACTAGAAGAATAACACCACAACTTAAATAACAAACTATTGAATCTTTCTCAACACAATTCCACTACTAACAACATGACTTCTCCCATGTCCTCAAGAACAAAACAAACTACTCACAAGACATCATATGGATCAAGATCAGAGATGATATAATGATAAGTAACAATCTGAACATAACAATAATTCAATGGTTCCACTCAATAGCATCAACTATAACAAGTAATCAACACCGGGAAAGTTTCCCCTAAGAACTATGCAAGATTCAACCCAATTGTTACAGCGGTATAAAGTGGTAATGATGGTGCTGGTGGAGATGATGATGGAGATGATAATGATGATGATCCCGATGAAGTCCAGCTTGATGGTGGTGTTGATGGCGACGATCTCCCCTCTCCGGGAAGGAATTCTCCCGGCAGAATTTTGTCTGTCGCAGAGATCTTTCTCTCTCTGTAGTTTTCTGCCCCGCAGAGGCGACGAAATCTTTCTGTGGTCGCTCCCCGAGTCTTAGGGTTTTGTGGGGATAATATACGCCAAAGAGGAGATCTGTAGGTAGGCCAGGGTGGCCACACCACCTGGTGGCGCGGCCAGGGGTGGCCCGCGCCAGGGGGTGGTGTGGCCCCCCTGTGGCCCAACTCCGCTCCCCCTTCTGGCATCCTTCATCTTCTGGAAAAATAGGATTTTCCATGTATTTTCTGGAATTTTCTGATCTTCGTGAATTTCGCCTCCAAACAGCGCATTTTCCATCAGAATCCTGATTATAGTGGTCCATCCTCCAAAAGTCATCAACCATGCAAAAACAGATGAAATAACATAAGTATCATCTCTTAATATGAAATATATCAATGAATAATAGTAAATTATGATATAGAATAGTGATGCAAAATGGATGTATCAGGTCCCCCTCCCTCCCGTCGATGGAGAGGCCGATGGAGGAAGACGGAACCGCGATCGGTCAGTTGAGATTTGGAAGAGTTCTCCATCGCTCGCTTGTTTCTTTGTTAGGGAGGGAGATACAGAAGGCGTACGATCCACACACTTTGTGATAGTTGGTCAACTGAGGCGACCGATCATATCGGAGGAAGTTGAAAATACTGATTTACCTAAGATTCCACAAGGTTAGAGCATCTCAACTCGTGTTCCCAAGAGGGCGTTCCCAGGGCGATTTTTACATCCGGACGACGAAATTTCGCCCAGTCACGTTCCCAAGACGCCAAATTGGTCCGAATTTGGCCCAACTTTCATCTAGCGTTCCCAGGCCGAACCCGGGACGCTAGGAACCGCCTGGGAATGCCATACGCAGCAAAGAAACGGGTGGGCCAACCCTATCGGCGACTCAAGGCCGAGTTCCCGCCTTTCATCTCCCTCCTCCCGCCTTTCTTCTCCATACCCCGCCACATATCCCGCCAGTTCCTCGAGCTCCTGCCCACCATGCCGCCCAAGGGTTTCGTGAAACCCTGATCCGTCGTCAGCATGCCAAAGGAGAAGAAGCCGAGGAGGCCGAGGAAGCCGACACCGAGGCCGGACGGCTTCACGGACGCCGAGTGGGTACAGGAGTGCCGGCAGAGGAAGATCGAAATAGAGAGCCGCAAGGATAGGACGGCGAGGTCGGAGATGAGGGAAGCGTGTAAGGCTTCAGAGCACGCAACCGCGCGCATGGCGATGTCACGCCCGATGCCGATGGCCGCCTCGCAGTATGCCGCACACTAGGGGAGCCATCCGAGTGTTGGGTCTTCGGTCTGGTTCTCGCCGATCTCGCCTTCCATGTTCCAAGAGAGCCAGGCGAACCCACGGTAGAGGTTCTCGTCCTCCCCCAAGTTTGACGGCGGGTTCAACCCGAACGTGCTCTTTCCCTACCCAACACCTTGTCCTCCGGCCTTCAACGTCGATATCAACGTCCCCTACTCCAGCTCTCCAGCGTACGGCTCATCATCGGCCATGCGTCAGGGTCCTATTCCGTTCGCTAGAAGCATCTCCTCGCGCAACAACTTCGGCGAACTGGAAGCAGCTCCTTGCTGGAAGCAGCTCCTCACCCAACATCATCGGCCATGCACCGAGGTCCTCTTTCAGGCGATGCCTACATGTCAGACATGATCGCCTCCGATTCCATAGCGGCTGGCTTCTTCACTGAAGAGCAGTCCCGGACCGCCGCCAAACATGGCCTCGAGTCCCAGGATTTTGGCAAAGAGGATGCCTTGGCCGAGGCTGAGGACTACGCCGACCAGACGCAGGCCGAAGAGGGAGCCTTGGCGGCGGCAAAGGGCAAGGGCAAGAAGAAGGCGAGGATGGCGGAGCCCCGCGTCAAGTGGACGACGTTTGAGGACCTTTGCCTCGCCGAGGTATGGATGTTGGTGAGCATGGACCCATCACAGGTGCAAACCAAAACTCGGATAATTACTGGAAGCGTGTGAAATTGGCGTTCGATGAGTGCAACCTCATGGACCCGAAGTTCAACAAGATCCACATGGAGCACGGCGAGAAGGCCATGGCCAATCACTGGGGACTGGTGCGGCAGGCATGCAACAAGTGGCACATCATTATGGAAGAGATCGGGCGCACACCAATCAGCGGCGAAAGCATGGATATCAAGGTAGTTCGCCGACCTCAAGCAAAACTATGCCGACATGATGCCTGTCCTGACACACTTTGCATTGTTTGTGTAGCTCCTCCGGCACATAGTTCAAGTTCCACCACATGTTCAAGTTCCACCACATGTTCGACAAGATTTAGAACTTCTCGAAATGAGCGGACACTTGCGTGAGTCTGGCCAAGAACAAGGACGGTGTGTACAACCCGGAGGCTCTCCCAGCTGCCGGTGAAGGAAGGCCGAAAATCGGCCAGAAGAATGCGAAGATGCTGAAAGCTACATGACCTCCCGCCGAACGGCTCCACTTGTCGACCGAGAAGTGCATCACCGACTCCAAGGCACATGCCTTGAAGAGGGAAGAGAAGGCCGAGGAGAGGTGGACGCATCTGCTGCAGAACCAAGACAGGAAGCTCGACCTCCTCAAGGCAAACTTCGCCGCCAAGAAGAGGAACACAGACCTCTAGTTCCTCTTGGGCGACGAAGACACCTCGACGATGAGCCCCCGAGTCAAGGCCTGGTACATGGCGCGTCGCACCGCCATTCTTGACGAGGACATCCCTGCCAGCACGCCGAGTCTCGCGCCTACCATTTCAGCCACCACTCCTTCGCCGAGCTCTGCCTCCACCTCCTCTAATCCGTCGGCTGCCCCTGTCCTAACCGAGGAGCCCATCCCCGTCGCACCTGACACGCCGGAGGAGGCCATCCCCATCGACGAATGATCGTCGATCTTCATTTTGTTTTGTAATAAAATGTCCACCGAACCTTTTTGAGCGTACTTCTGTCGAACAACTTTGGGCGAGATTTCGCTGGCGGGAACAAAAAAATTCAAATGTGTCGCCGATGTTGCGTCGTCTAGAAACCACGTCTGAGAACGTGAGTGGAAAAACGGCCGTCCCCAAGCCGAAAGTTACATCCGCATGGCGCTAAATAGCACCGGATTTCAGTCTGGGAATGCCCAACGAGTAGAGATGCTCTTACCACTTCGAAGAGATCATTTACGGAGAGCTAAGGTGACATTTTTGGTCAAGATCTTTCTAGGGCAAACGAGGTTTGGTGTATATGGGCACCAGACCACCAGTGATTTCGTTTAAAAAAATCGAAACTCAAATTCCTAAGTTTTAGAAAACTCTGGCGGATGTAGAAAAACGTGTATCCGGTGAACGTGCAAAGTGTCAATTTCAAATACTTTGTATTACGAGACATGAGTTACACAAAAAGGCAGAACGTGTGGATCCGAGTATGTATATTTTCGTATTGTCGAACTTTATCTGAGTTTTTTTATTTTTGTGTAGCCCATAATATAAAGAACTTCGGGCTGCGATTCTATGCTTGTAGGATACAACATTGACTATGCCTAAAATTTGTTTTCAAATTCTAATGAAACTTGTAAATGTGAATTTTGAATTCTTTTAGACGAAGGAGAGCTAGAAATCGGGAGTCAAAAATACTTTCTGAAATGATTAGGGTTAATTTGTAGTCGAATGGTATCCGCCAGGGATAAGGAGCTAGCAAATCCCATCTAGGGTTCAACCCCCCTCATCGGCGACATCACCAGTCCGCTTCGTCTCCGGTGGCCCTTGGGCCTTGAAGGTGTGGCGGATCACGGTCTCTCGTCAGTGGAAGGTTTTTCGTTCTTTCCTTAGTCTGTTTTCAGTGTCTTTTTTGGGACGTTGAGGATGTTGAGACGACGGCTACATCCTGAACTCAGAATAAGGTCATCCTCGCTCTATTCTCGCTCTAGTGGTGCATCTAACACTGACAGAGAGCGCATGGTGTCGTTTGTCCAGCAGATCTCTTAGGATCCTGTCTGTTTTCGTGTTTGTTGGTTTATTTTTAGCCAGCCTCTTCCGACCTATGGTTGACATGATTGACGATGGTAGATGAGGATGGCCTCTATGCGGGCTCAGCTGCTCCAGGACCTCCGCCCGATGGTGGACCTCCTGCCGACGTCTAGAGTGGCTGGAGCTGCACCAGCCATGGGTGATGGTAGGGCGCACAAGCAGCAACATAGTACCTCATGCACGTCGATCTCTCGTCTGAAGCTGTAGCAGACGATGCGCAAGCCGGCAGTGGCTAGGAGAGGTGGCTACACCCGAAGCTCCTGTGGTGGTGGCGACGACAAGCTCCATCCCCGTGCGGCGGGCTCCATCCGAGTGAAGGATACGGCTGTAGCACTCTGGAACATGGAGGAGACCTCGAAGGTGGTATGGAGCTAGTATGAGGACATATGAACCAAAATAGGACCTATTTAGACCAAGAACAATAACTTCATTCAGTCAACTAAAATAACACTGATTACCTTAAAACGTGTCATATGAACCTGGCAAATAGTAATTAGAGTTCGTTTTTCAATAATAATATGACATACAATATTATCATGATACCAAACGGACAAAAATATCTCTAGGCATGTATGTCCTTAAAGTTTAGTATTCATAAAGCATAAGATGACTTACCTCATAGTACAATTCGAATGATGCATTTTTTAGAAAATGATAAAACTTCAACATATCAATTACAACGATTTTATTTTTTGACTGTAATACCCTAGGGAAATTAAAACCAATTATTAAAAAGATATTAGAAGACTTGAAATTTCTAAACACAAAGATGCTTAAAATATTAATGTAGTTCTAGCTCTAGTTGGACCAAAGCAAATATAACATTTATTTCGTCCGAATTTAAACAGAGAGATCTTTGCTCTTGGTCTCAAGTCCGAGTATACGTTAAAGCTCGAAATTGATAATATTGAAAACGTGTAAGTTGAACTCACTTGGAGAAACAGCACGAACCGGACACGTCCCACTTTCAAGCTCCCCTTCTCTCTCCTCATCCTCAAACCACGACCACCGTCCCATCCATTGACTCCCTGCACCTCTTGCTGAGGGCCGTCCCTTCCCTGACTCCCCTCTGCCCGCGAGTGTACCTCCTCCTCCCATGCCTCCCTGCTGCTGCAGAGAGTTCCGCCCCCTTTGCTTTCTCATCGCTGTCGCGACGACCAGCCCATCCCCTGTCTTCCCGCTGCTGCCCTGTCGCCCTTTCCTCGCACCGGCGGCATGCCCCTACTCTCTGCTTCGCCCGGTCACCAAAGAGTACGAGGAGGCGCTGGATTCGCTGGAGATTAGGCAACGCTCAAGCTCGGCATGCTCTGGCAGGCCAGGCGACCCTGAGCTAGGCGCCGACAGAAGTCATCTGTCATCGCACTCGTGCTGCTTCTTGAGGTCTTGTTTACTTCTCTTGAATTTGCTAGTGAGATTGTTCCAATTCCCGCAAAATCCCCGCAGTCTGTTTACCACGCCGGGTTTAGTCAGAATAATCTCAGCATATGCCCGCAAATCCTTCATGTTTTTGTCTAAATTGAAAACTCTTATCTAAGATAGAGTATTTTTGGAGAAATGTATTTTAGAGGATTGGAGAGTATTGGGTGAACACCAAACTCCTGCATATCCCCAAAACTCTAGTATATAAAAATACGAGACAAGTAAACAAGGCATGAAGAGGTACGTTAACCTCGCCCTGCCGGCAGGCTTTGTCGTTGTACCAGAAGGTTGCGCAGCTGTACATGCTCGTAGAGATGTTAATATAAGGGAATTGCTTTGTTCGTTGTTGATTTAAGTACTAATATGATTTCATCTGTAGCACTACAGATGCAGCCTAGCATTGATATGTTTAATATTTCTATGGTAGACTGATTGGCATATGGATTATGGTACGACAAGTTTAACCAAACTGCATCTGTAGCGACTTTACATGGCAAAGGATGAGTAGGTCTTGTGGACATCCGTTCGATGTATTAGAAAATTTAAGCATTTTGGCATTAGCACATTCTGGATGGAGCTGTACGGTGGATTTAGCAGGCCTGTTACATGATGTAGACCGAGAGCATTTTTTGTCTGTTACATGTGGATTTAGTAGTAATAGAAGATCCTTTTTTCAAGGTACGCCAATGTCGTACCTAACTTTTATAGAAGAAAGCATTCAAGTTACAAGAATCCAAACATCCTCAGTGAGCAGGGTTGTCGGTACAGGAGTTCATGTGTGTCTACTTCTAGCATGGCAACCAACCCACTTATATTTTTCTCGGTTGTGGTCTCAACTTCCTATACTTAATCAAATCAAGTCCTAGCTACGCGGCCGTGCATAAGAAACCTCTGCCATGGCCGCATCGAGCATACTCTGGTTCAGACAAACAACACACATTCCTTTGTTGTTGTTATCAATTGTACTCCTCCCGTCATGCTTATCAGGCCCTAAAGCCCTTTTCTCCACTTTTCAGTCTACATAAAAGAGTTTAGTCATTAGTGTTCTAACAAGAACGATGTAAATTGTCCTAAGAAAACAAAGGTTCCTATAAACGAAATATAATTCCCATTGATCAACCTCTAGCAAAAAAGAAATATGATGACATTAGTGCTAGAGAATCAATTAGATTATAGCTAAAACTCAGCAATTACATGTTTTCACATCAATAATCATGCAAGATTGATCGTCTCACCAATTTATAAAAAAAATAGATGATCAGCACAATGGTTTATTACAACTTGTAAGCATCACGTATGCTAGCTAAATTGTTTCCCACCATAGCACTTCTGTACCAAGTAAGAATGAGAACTTATTGCAATTGATCAACACATTGGTATAAAAAATAGATGACCTCCACTATGAGGACCCAAAGTCACTCTAGTTGCTCATCCAATTTCTGAGAAAAAGACGACCAAAAATAAAAATAGTTTACACTGCAAAAAATGAAAAAATGAAGATAGAAAAGAGGCAGATGACAAGAAGCTGTAGCAGTAGCACCACAATGTGCACCACCCGCATATCCAACTCGCCATTTGGCTGAAGAAACAGATAGTTCGGATCGGCGCTATTGAAGGAATCTAATAGAGTTTGGCAGATGCAGCAATATGCATGAGTAAGAGGTTGAATGAATATAATGGAGTGTGACAGCTGCATCAATATCATCTATGGATGAATTTAAGCGAGTTTGACAGCTGCAATAACCGACATGAATAAATACTCTATTTTTAAATGGTAGGAGTAACACAAGACTGAATAGACAAGCATAGCATAAAAGTAGCAAATATAGGAGAACATGCTACAACAACTCAACATCTTGCTAATGTAAAACAAGACTTTAGAAAAATAGACAGCCACTACTTACACCTGAATGGCATTGTCCTTGCTAATGAATCAGAATGAGAGTACAATGGACAGTATTGTAACTCGAAAAGTAACCTTATAATTTATAAATTAAATATAAATACTTTTTCTATGTCTTTCTTGGTTAGGTGAGAATATATGCTCTCCAACAGTGCAACACTGTGCTCCTCGAATAATTATCACTATAATTGTGTATCACATTTGTATATAAACCTACCTGAACTTGCAAACCAAGTATTCAACATTACTTTCATGTGATGCAGAGCTGCTATTCTACCAGCAGTCAGTTGGCCTCCTATCAGATCCTTCGGAAGAAAACTCACAAATGGGAGTTCATCCAAGCAATCCCCAAAGTGAGAAAACAAAGAAGTTGCGGTGAGGTGAAGCTAATCTATGAGAAGAGACCGCTCATCAAGACCAACATGGACGGGATACCGTTTGCAAGGAAAATGACCTCACAGCTTAAGGTAACTACCAGAGAATTATCGAAGCAAGTTCAAAACTGTCAAGTAAACCTACCATAGTACCATTCATATACAACATGGATGAATTAAGAGGGGTGACATGTACCACAATTTGAGAGAAAGAATTTTAGAAATATTGCAAGACTAAAAATTAACAAAGAGAACAAAATCCCTTTTGTTATTTAAGTTTCACGAAGTAGCTCAAGGGCAGTTTACCCAAACTATGTTCATTCCTTCAATATGTTTACCTTATATTATATACAACCAATGTCTAATATCCTTTACTGTCCTATCTTCCATGTGTTATGGTAATAGATGCTTGTATTACCAGAGGGCCAAAGGCCAGAATATATAGTACATGTACATGTGTAAATATACAGAAAGCCCCCTAACATATGGGGAAACTACAATATACAAATATACTCTAACACCCCCCTCAACCTCATGGTGGATCCACAACACTGAGTTTGGAGAGTAAGAAATCATGATGTGCGCAGGTTTGTGCCTTTGTAAAGAAATCTACCAACTGCAAGTCTGAAGGCACATAATGGAGCGCAACAACCTGATCCTGCACCTGAGCACGTGTATAAAAAGCATCAACACCAATATGCTTGGTCAGCTCATGCTTGACCGGATCACATGCAATACTGATAGCACATGTACTGTCTGACAAAAGTGGAGTGGGTGTCGTAACAGAGACCCCAAAATCTGCAAGCAACCACCGTAACTAGGTCACCTCAGCGGTCACCGAAGTCATAGCCCGCAACTCAGCCTCAACACTCGAACGGGAAACCGCTACCTGTTTCTTCGTCTTCCAAGCAACAAGCGAACCACCAAGAAACACACAGTAAGCAGAAAGTGAACGACGATCCGTAGGATCTTTCGCCCACGTAGCATCCGAGTAGCACTGGAGCTGGAGAGAGCTAGAACGAGGGAAGAAAAGGCGACGAGTAATCGTGCCACGAAGATAATGAAGGACACAGAGGAGATGACTGTAGTGAACAGTGGTAGGAGCTGAGACAAACTGGCTCAGAATATGAACAGGATAAGAGATATCAGGACGAGTGACAGCACGATAAACAAAACTCCCAACAAGATGGCGATAACGAGTGGGGTCGGGAAGAGGATCACATCAGTAGGACGAAGCTTAACATTAAGCTCCATAGGAGTCTCAACAGTGCGCTCATCCGCAAGAGCAGCCCAGCAAGAAGATCCTGAATATACTTTTCCTAAGAGATAGAAAAGCCATCAGAAGTGGAGGAAACCTCAATCCCAAGAAAGTAGCGAAGAGGACCAAGATCAGTCATAAGAAACTGATCACGGAGACGAGCCTTGACAAAGGCAATATACTCAGGATCATCACCGGTAATGATCATATCATCAAAATAGAGAAGGAGAAGAGTGCGTCCACGAGGAGAAGTGTGAACAAAAAGCGCTGGATCATGAGAACTAGGAGAGAAACCAGCAGCAGTCACCACAGAGGCAAAGCGCTCAAACCAGGCACGAGAGGCCTGTTTCAGGCCATAAAGAGAACGTCGAAGACGACAAACCATCCCATCGGAAACAGAATACCCAGGAGGAGGCTGCATATAAACCTCCTCACTCAACTCGCCATTAAGAAAAGCATTCTGAACATCAAGCTGGGACACAGACTAGCGTCGAACAGAAGCAACAAGAAGAAGAGTACGCACAGTGGTCATATGGGCCACAGGGGCAAAAGTCTCATCATAATCACGGCCGTGTTCCTGCTGAAAACCACGAGCCACAAGACGCGCTTTATAGCGCTCAAGAGATCCATCAGAGCGGGTCTTAATTTTATAGACCCACTTACATGTGATAGGACGAACACCAGAAGGGGGAGAAACAAGATCCCAAGTGCCAGTGCGCTCAAGCGCAGCGATCTCCTCAGCCATGGCAAGCTGCCATTCAGGATGACATGCGGCATCCCGATAAGAAGTCGGCTCAGAGACTACAGAGAGACCATACTGACTAGGAGAGTAACGGTCTGGAGCACGACGCTGACGAACAGGCCGTGAAGAAGGAAGCTCATCCGCGGAAGATGACTCGTCCGAAGAGGAGGAAGAAGGAACAGCGGAGGAAGGGTCCGAAGCCGGAGAACGGGGAGAACTAGGGGAACTAGACGGAGGAGAGGATGGTGCCGAAACCAAAGGAGGCGCATTAGAAGGGGGAGATGGAGGAGAAGGGACAACGGAAGGTGTATCAGGAAAAATAAGAAAAGAGAGATCATCCATTGGGTAAGTACCAGAGGTGGGGCGAGGATAGAAAGGACGCGTCTCATCGAACGTGACATCACGAGAGATGCGCATCCGACGACCAACAGGGTCTCAACAACGAAAGCCCTTATGCTCATCACTGTAGCCGAGAAAGACACACTCAACAGACTGAGCGGTCAGTTTGGTGCGTTCGCGAGGAGGGAGAAGGACATAGCAAACGCAACCTGACATGGGTATACCCTACAGGTACTTGAGCTTGGTATATACGGTCCAAATACGTACAGGCCCATGGTGTCGCCAAGGCCCAAAACAAGGGATTCGAGTGGCCTGTGGACTCTCGATTGCTTGAAGAACAAGAAGAAGTTAAAGATAGAAAGTTTGAAGGGGAAAAACCCTAAATTGTAACCGACTTGACCTGCTACCCGAGACCTAGCCTATCTATATAAAGGCTAGGAGGGGGCGGCGAAGAGGACACACGCAACCCTAGTTTCCACAACCCTCGCCAGATTGCATCTGCGCACCATTGTAAATTTCGACTCCTTCGATAATTCCACG
Organism: Avena eriantha; assembly: GCA_910589775.1. Taxonomy (NCBI): domain Eukaryota; kingdom Viridiplantae; phylum Streptophyta; class Magnoliopsida; order Poales; family Poaceae; genus Avena; species Avena eriantha. Next base: position 227,036,411 of record OU342744.1, read on the forward strand.
AGCAGACAAGCAGGAGTAGGGACCTCTACGAGGCATGAACCTGGTTAAATCCTTTGTCCCCTGTGTGCTTGTTTGCTAGCCGATAGATGTCTCCAGCACTCCCTCCTTCTCCAAAACCCAAGTCCATAACAATGGGCATTGATGACTTAAACCCTCGCCAATTGGCGCCGTCTGTGGGAATTGGGAGTGCTGATGTTGCGGCTTCTTCGGCCCCATCAAATGCGATCTACGACTCCGCAACAACGGAGATTCGCCAGCTCTTCGGCGCCTTCGACTTCACCGTCCACACGCCGGCCACCCGCCCGGCCTTCGAGTCCGTAGGCGACGGAATCAGCATGGCGATTGGGAGCTTCCGCTTCCAAGTTGGTCAGATGGGCACGCTTCACATGCCTGATCAGCCGACAACACCAGCGATTGCACCGGCGTCATGGTTCCCTCCATCGGTCGGCACCCTCAACAAGCTCAATGCTCCGGTGGCAGTCGAGAACACGGTCAGCGACAGTAGTCGCGATTCCGATCTGAGCGATCTGGCCACTGAAGATGGAACCTACGGTTCCAGATCTGAGAGTTGTGGAAGCAACAACTTCCCCAATCACTTCATGTGCACCGTCATCAACGCAGGCGACACCTCTGCCAATCGCGACAACGGTGGCAACCCTGGCAACGACACCGATCCACCCAACGCCGGCAACGATGGCAACGGTAGCAACGGTGGTAACGGCGGCAATCGCGTTCCCGTCAACAACGGAGGAGGAGTCGAATCTCCCAGCATAATCAATGAGCAAACAGGCGAACGCGTCGTAATCAAGCTCAACGAGCAAGAGTGGGCTCGCTGCCGCGAGGCCCTACGGGGCACACCTCTACCCTTTGGGTTCCCACAAGAACTGCTGATGGGCTACCACTGGCTCTTGAAGGAAGAATTTAAGCGCCAAGTGCAAACAATCGCGCAACTTGAGGCGCGTAAAAAGGCAGCGGACGAATTGAGCCTTCGTCGCGCCGGGCTCTCCTCCTACGGAGGATCCTCCTCAAAGGGCAATGAATACCTCGCCAAGAAGAGGCAGTCGCGGATGGCTCACCTCACCGAACAAGAGCGCATAGAGGCCGCGAAAGTCCTCGACTTCGGCTCTATGACAGTCGACACGAGAGGCAACGTGGTTCCCAGAACGCCGCAGGCTGCGGTGACGGCAGCCACCATGTACCTACTCAACAACCAGCCGCCAGCTGGAGATCCCCGAACTGCCATGCACCGATCTACGATCGCGGGCTTGGGATTAATCGAGGCCGCCCTCAACAAGGAGCCAACACCAGACCCAAAAAAGGGCAAAGCGCTAGCAAAGCGCCACTCCTCGCCCTCATCCAGCGACGACAGTCACGACCTGTCTCGGCGCCGCCACTCACGACGACATGATCGTGACTACGATGCGCGTGACGACCTCACGCAGCGCAAGATCGACAAGTCAAGGGCACGACGTGCTCGGTCGACTGCGGCGCCAGATGCTTCAGCAGATCCATTAGGCAGAAGCGGATGCCTAAAGGGTTTAAACTCCCGTCGGAGAACCCGAAATTCGACGGTCTGCAGGACCCCAGGATCTGGCTGGAGGATCACATCTCCTCCGTCAGGCTCCACGGAGGCAGTCGAAGTACTGCCATGCAATGTTTGCAGCTATAGCTGCAGGGCGCCACCCGAGCATGGCTCAATAACCTCCCACACGGATTCATTCGCAGTTGGGATGAGCTGGTTTACAGCTTCGTGCACAACTTTAAGGGCACGTACAAACGGCCCGCATCAATCGAAGAACTGACATGCTGCCAGCAAAGATCTGGCGAATCGCTGCGCTCATACATCTAAAGGTTGTCCATCATCAAGAACTCCGCGGAAAACATCTCAGAAGACCACGCAATTGATGCATTCAACGGTGGCGTCCGCCGCCTAGAGCTCAAGGAGGAGCTGGGCTGCTCAAAGCCCCAAACCATCGACCACCTAATGGAGATCGCGAATCGGTGGGCCGATGGAGAAGATTCGGTGAAGAATCGCGCTTACTCCAACGAGGAGGCGGAACTCGAATGCAGACGCGACCGCCGAAGCAAGCGTCGCATGCGCATCTACGACGATCGCGACGACGTCAACATGGTCGCAGCCGGCTACGCCGATAGACGCGACGATAACCGCAACAGCGGATACCGTAGCGGCGGATACCATGACTCCAAGAAAACCACGCAAGTATGGCAACGCCGCACTCGCGACGAGGCACCGACGACCTCCATCGAGGATAAACTGTTCGGGCCATGCACGGTACACTTCTACATCGACAAGCATGATGGCAAGAGAAAGTCCAGCCACCTCCTCAAAGACTGCCGCGAGTTCCTCAAGATACACGAGGGATTGGTTCGGATGAACCGCAACATAGTCGAAAGAGGCTACGGAGCCGCTCCAGGCGCCGTGGCACACGGCGCACCACCACCACCACCTGGGCCACCCCCGAACGGAGCCGCACTGGACTAGCACCACGGAGGAGAACCGTACCCACGGGCCATGGGTACCATGGTGATCCAAAAATGGCGCCTCTCCAATAGGGTGCAGAAGGCCATCACTCGCCAAGTCAATTTGGCCACGCACTCGCCACCATCCACCACTGAGTACCTCAGTGGCAGCGAGTCGTGCATCACCTTCGACAAACGCGACCACCCGCCTCAGATACCTCGCCCAGGTCATTGCCCCCTTGTACTCGAGGCACAAATTGGAGGATTCGACATGAGTCGCGTCTTCATGGACGGCGGAAGCGGCATCAACCTCATATTCGCGAGTACCTTGCGAGCGATGAGGATCCCTCTAACCTGCATGGAGGCATCAGACACAACGTTCCATGGCATCGTCTCAGGGAAAGGCGTATACCCCCTGGGCAAAATCAACCTTGACGTCATCTTCGGCACGCTGACGAACTTCCGGCGCGAACACATTGACTTTGAGGTCGTCGACTGGCCCTCACAATACCACTGCATCCTCGGGCGCATCGCGTTCGCTAGGTTCATGGCAGTGCCCCACTACGCCTACCTGCAGATGAAAATAACAGGCCCCAACGGCGTCATCACGATCAACGGGAGCTTTGAGCGATCTGACAGTTGCGACAGGGAATTCAACAAAATCTCCCAGTCCTTTGGCATGTAGGAGGAACTCGCAAGACTGAAAGAGACGACAGACAACAGTCTGCCCCCCCCCCCCCCCCCCCCCGAGCAGGCCAAGCTCACCTGACTTCTCCTTCGACTCATCTGTGCACACAAAGAAGGTGCAGGTCCATCCATCGAATCCCGCCAAGACGGCCCTCATCACCAACAACTTCAGTCCCGCATAGGAACTCGCGATCGTCGAATTCCTCCGTGAGCACTGGGAAATTTTTGCCTGGTGTCCTGCGGACATGCCAGGAGTTCCTAGAGAATTCGCCGAGCACGCACTCAACGTCAACCCTGACGCAAGGCCAGTCAAGCAAACAATCAGGCGACTGTTTGAGCCACGAGCGCAGGTAGTCGGAATGGAGATGAACAGACTCCTCGAGGCCAAGTTCATACGCGAGATCAAGGAAAGCACTTGGCTCGCCAATACGGTGCTGGTACCAAAAAAGGACACGGATATCCTGCGGATGTGCGTGGACTTCACTTCTCTGAACAAGCACTGCCCAAAGAATCACTTCCCGCTACCACGGATCGACCAGATCATCGACTCCACCGCGGGATGCGAGCGTCTCTGCTTCCTCGACGCCTACTCAGGCTATAACAAAATTCGCCACTCCTCACTACCACGGATCGACCAGATCAAGGCTAACACCACAAGGTCTGAAAACACGAACAAAAATAATTATTTGTAAAGAAATGGACACCATCTCTACATTAGTGCAAATATTTCTTATTTTGAAAAAATACAACTACCAATACACGGTGCGGACATCTTCTGCAGCTCCACCACCACGCAGGAGCTGACCTACTATTGGGGCGAGAGAGAACACACACGGTGCAACCAGGCCATCGCCGAAGATTAAATAAAAGAAAGAACAGGGTAACGCAGCTATATTTCATGCAACTTGGTGCAGGTAGACGGCACTGCATCTATACACGGCACCACAGCTATACAGATGACTTTATTCCAAATCTAATAAGCAATAAAGCGCACGCATACACCGTGTGCACAAATTGAGCATGCAACAACAGGGCCCTTGTATCTCACAATATTATATCAAATAATGATCTCAATATTTTGAACACACCATATTTTGGAGGACGATTTGAGCTAAACCACAGTTCAATAACTAACAAAAACAAGAGGACTTGGTACTTTCTTCATAAACTTTTGGCACCAGCATATGGATTTTATTTAAAAAAAGGAGAGAGGTTGCAGTGATACCAACTTTGACCAAATCACACTTTGACCAAATCAAACTATTCTAAACGCCATTAAACGGCACCGAAGCCACCAAAACCCTAGTTACATGTAAATATACTTAACATCTGACCAAAGCAAAAATAGCATGGCATACTCTACCAATCCTTGACCTACCAACAAAACGATCACCTGGGAAGAAAGATCCAACCTAGCACGCAGGCAGGGCAAGACACAAGACAAGGTTCACTGGGTGAACAGCTATCCACAATGTCGGGCAGCCAGAAACTACAACCAAAGTCGCACACAGTCTAGCACAGCATGAAGCATCAGTAATCAAGGCACGAAGGAAAGCTAAGCGACGACACACGAACCAATCTAACATGCAAGGCACTACAATCCTGACAGTCCAGCCAAATCACACACATGAAGCAGAGGGAACTTACCACGAAGACAACCGGACAGCAGTCGAAGACAAGCAGACACGGCCAACCGACGCGGCGATCTCCAGCAAAGATGGACCTGCAAATAACAAATGACAAAAAACAGAAGAAATCAAGTCAAAGAAAAATACCCCCATCAGAAAAAAGGAAGGAGAAAAGGGCAAAAAACCAAAAGGTACCGAACTCAAAGGTCAGGGAAAGTGAGTGGCAGGCATATACAAGTACTTGTCGAATTGGTGAAATTGCACTCAGAGAAGGAATATAACTTTTCTATTGATATAACATAGATGAGAACGCATGCTAGCTAAATTGTTTCCCACCATAGCACTTCTGTGCCAAGAAAGAATGAGAACTTATTGAATTGATCAACACATGGTATAAAAAAATTGTAGAATCGGATTTGCTAAGACAATATCTATTTTCTCAGCTTATTTTGTGGAAAGCATTTTTAGCCCAAGTATTCATGAGTTTCTGTTTGGTTTTAAAAGAAAAACATGGAAGTTCTGTTTGGGCAACATATACAATAGTAGCTTACTAAAGATGCATGTATAATCAAAATTATATGCTTTCCTGTCTAGCTTTTTTTCTGAACATTTGCAATTTTGATAGCAAAGGTTGTTGACTCATGTAGAAAAAAAGGAAGGGAATCATACCATCAGGAGTCTCGATGGGCCGTTTGCCAAAGACTATGCGCCTCCGAGTTTCTGGCTTCTAAAGAAGGTAACTGGAAAAGGGCGAACTTTCAATCCTAAAGTTGAGATTTTATTTGCACCTTATAAGCATAGAAAAGGGCGAACATACCCTTTGCAAGGACACATAACTATTTTCCTTCAAAAACAAAACAACTGGTAGCTGCAAATGAATTACGGTGGCAAAAGAATAAGAAATACCTTGATATTACTGGTCTCCAGTCATTTTGTCCTTCCAAATAAATAAATGTAAAACATACTTGCAACATAATGCTTAGTATATCCTGGAAAATTTGAACAGGTGAAAATTTAAAGTCCATAGCACGAAGTGATCTACACTACAACTATGAGAAGGTGAGATTTTAAGCCCAATTTTATGCTATTTTAGAGTTGAAATCCAATATAAGTTCAGCCGCTATAGCAGTAAAACAGATTAGATTAGTACCTCAAAAAAGACAGATTAGTATATCAAGAAGAACAAAACCATGACCGTCCAAGATTTATGCTATGATTGTTCTAGAATTTATAGCTCTAGGGATCAGCATCACATTCGTTGTTGCATACTCATTTAATCTCTAAATAAATGGAGGAAGAGGAACCTGAAAATAAATGGAGGAAGAGGAACCTAGAAGAAGAGGCAGGAGGAGGGCAGTGTGGTACGGATGTGGCAACATGTGCACTTCCTTTTTTGAAAAATATTCCATGGATTTTCTAGTGCCTGCATCAGCTAGCCATGGGAATTTCTATTCATATCACCACACCACATAAGAAGAAATAAAAAATGAGGAGAGCAGGAAGATTTTTCTAAAAAAACTAACATGATAAATACAAAAGAATCCATGCTAAAACTTTGAAAAAATTGCACACCAAGATACAACTTCTGCAGTTTGAATGGATCAAATGAATTGATGACTTCTTCATATGTCACAAAGAAAAGGTAGATAAATGTATGTCTAGAAGCTCCCACGAGAAGGTTTAGCGCTATATACACACCATGAATTGGCTCTCATATAGAAAAACTAAATAAGGCTCTGTCAGCCTCATGAAAACATAAATATCACTAAATTGGTCTAGCTGAATACATACTTAAAATGTCAAAATATGTCGCTCACCTGATATGTATTAGAATTCAAGACCAATATACTCTACTTGCAGAGCAACACAGACATAGGCATGCAACACTCACCTACAATGTAAGACAAACAATTAGATTTCAAGAGAAATGGAGCACGGTCATTTTGGTCCTTAATATGTACTGGATATTGTAAATTGCATTTAACTATGCCAAATAAATAAATACAGTAGCTGATCTATGACATAAAAGTATGCTCACATAAGATACAATAGCTTGATATGTATTGGATATTGTAAGTTGCTGTGTGACATAAAAATAAGCTGGAAAGAAAATTCAAAAACATATTATGACTCTAGGGATCAGCATCACATCGTGTTTCATACTCATTTAATCTCTAAAAGGAAAAAATAAAAGTTTTAGTGTAAATGGATATTTACACTACCATGTATTGCGGATGAGAAACAAAATATTGCGAGAAGCGGGCTGCACTGCTCCCAGAAGCCACCAGCCATACGCCCATACCTCCCAGAGATGTCACGGCGGCATCCGCAAACGGCGGCCTGCACTGCCCCCTCTCTTCTTCCCCAAATCCATCTCTACCTCGGCCATGAGACAAAATATTCACCGTGAGTAGAAAATCAACACCAAAGGATTCTAGCAAACAACAAGGTCAATTTAGCGGGACCTACTTTGGTTACTACCATTTCAGTAAGAATATCTACTGGCATAGAGAACCACTACCGCATCCCAGCTATGTATAGAACAGAGAGTCAGTAGAGAGTCAGTGACTTAGCATGTTTCCCTGACCAAGCGACCACCGAGTACTCGGTCTATGTGCACCCTCCCCATAACCAGCCCCAACTCATAGTTGATAACCTGCAAAATAACCTCCAATTAAACAATTGCATGTCTCATACATATATCATCAAACATGTTGCCTTCATATTTCTCTACATCAGAGCACACAAATAAATGGAGAAAGAGGAACCTAGAAGAAGAGGCAGGAGGAGGGCAGTGTGGTACGGACGTGGCAGCATGTGCACTTCCTTCTTGCCCGCGGGTGCACCGAGATCAAGTTTTGGCTGTGCTGGCCGCCGTCCATGAAGAAGATGGGCAGGGGACACACCGAGGAAGACAGCGACTCGTGCCTCTACCCCTCCGACCTCGAGCTACGCCCCCTCCTCGTCGTCGGCTCCTACCAGCCCACGGCGGGCCTCACGGTCGCGCGCGCTCCGCTTCGTCCCGTACGACGCGGCCGTGCCCAACATCCGTGCCCTCCTGGGCGCGTCGCCCCATCCACGAGCTCTCGCGCCCCCTCAGCGTGTTCCCCGATGGCGGCTTGGAGCCGGAGAAGGCGCCGCCCAAGTTTTGGCTGTGCTGGCCGCCGTCCGTGAAGAAGATGGGTAGGGGACACACCGAGGAAGACAGCGACTCGTGCCTCTACCCCTCCGACCTCGAGCTGCGCCCCCTCCTCGTCGCCGGCTCCTACCAGCCCACGGCAGGCCGCACGGCCACGTGCGCTCCGCTTCGTCCCGTACGACGTGGCCGTGCCCAACATCCGGGCCCTCCTGGGCGCGTTGCCCCATCCACGAGCTCTCGCGCCCCCTCAGCGTGTTCCCCGACGGCGGCTTGGAGCCGGAGAAGGCGCCGCCCTTCGCGGCTGGCATCTGGTTCCCCAAGGGCGCCCTGTTCGTCTGCGTTGACCGTTGCGGGAGGCGATCCGGACGTCATGAGCGCCCTGATGCTGCTGCTCGTGGGTGATGCGGGGCGGCCCGCTCGCAAGAGACAGACAGCGGGGAGGCGCCGGCGCGAGGGAGGGGGCTGGCTGGGCAGAGACTAGAGAGGTAAGGGACAGGAGGAGAGGCGGCTAGGGTTCCACGAGGAGGAGGAGACTGAGCAGCAGTGATTGGGGGAGGAGACGGGAGGAGTTGGGATTGGGTGGGAGGGGCACGGGAGAGGAATGGGGAAGTTTTGGCTGCCCACATCCCAGGTCGGCCGGTGACACCCCAAAAAATACACCACAAACACAAATATAAGACGCTGAGAAGCGGGGCCAGGACCAGCTGGCAAAACAACTTTGTACACGCGGAAGCACTGGTGTGCAATTCGGAGTGCACACAACAGAATACCTTGTGAGGGCAAAACCGTCCAGGCGTGAATCAATGGTCCGGATCTCTTCTAGAGGCTCGATCCAATGGTCAAAATACGCTGATCGCTGAGGATCTAGCCAGGGGGTGCCCCTATTATACCTTTGGATCACGTGGTCCGGAATCAGGGAATGGGTCCAATGGACTGGAACCCGACTGGGGCTGGAAACTTCCTAGCTCTAATGCAAGGATTATCCGAGGGTACACAACTACACATAGATTGGGCTGGGTCGGGTTCGCAGCCAAATATTGGGGCCCTCCAGCAAGTCAGAAATAATAAAATTATAAGGACAAAAACTTAGCGAACATGATGGTTGTATCTTCATTCTTCAAATGTTAATTTGCATGCAGAACCTGGGAACTCATGGCCATGGGCCCATGGCCCTTGGTGCGGTCCAGCGTCTTCATGTGTTGCTTAGGAATTGGCATAATTTTTTGTGCTTGACGAGGAGATCCCAACCATTGACGCAAGATCGACCATCGACCGACCGATCACAGGAAGCCATGCAAAACAAGTACTGTATATGATCAGGCGAACACTAATTTAGGTTCACCATATAATCTTGAAAAGACGGTTGTGCTTTGAACTCATTTATTGGTGGTTGTACTTGGGCACAATTTTGAAGAAATCCAACAGCCTTTCAGTCCGTGAAGAAATAGTGTTTCAAGCCAAAGAAACAAAATACGGGGATGGTCTGCCAAAAGACGGTGATGAAAAGTGTACTATGAGATACATGCATGGAGTCTTCGTGGCACTTCTCGTTTTCTTTAGAGTTGTTTCTACGTCTATGATTTTGGTTGCCCCACAAAAAGTGTACTAGAAAAAGGGGGAATTCCCAGACAGCCGAACTCGAACGGAACGTTGCCTATCTCGGATCATATATTTTTTTCATACACGTGGGAGTCAAAATCAGACTAGAAAAACTTTCGGTGGGACTCTCTCTCAAATTAGGCTTTCGCCCGCCATATTAATATAGCAATCACACGATACAACTGCTGGGCAGCAGCACAATCAAACCCAAAACGGAAAAAGAGAGAAAGAAAAGAGAAACGAAAGCCAACAATGGCGACCCGCAATCGTTGCGCCCTCCGGCGTTGTACCACCGCGGACCTAGCATTCCGGAGCACCGCGTACCAAGTAACACCTTCAAGAAGGGGCGCGACGACGACGACGTTGTTACCCCCCCTCCCCCCCAAAAAATCACCGCCCCCCCCAGACGCTCAGAAATGCTCCACCACACTTTGCCGCCCACCAACATGCGCCGCTGCCCTTGCCGTCTCCCTGAGATCACCAGCACGAGGCCTGGAGGAGTATGATAGCACCGCGGGAATCCGAGGTGCCAGCAGCGCCACCGGCGGGAGGGAACTACCTCCATCGTGTCACGGTAGCCGACCAGACGTGGTAGCAGGGTCACACCAGGCCCCGCCGGGCCCAGATCGAGCCCGCAAAGCCCCCACTACCTTGCTGCAACAGGCCAGCAGCCCCGCCGCCACCACCCAGATGTCCACGAGCGCTGAGCTCCACCTCCGGGATCCCCTGAAGCAGCCCCAGCGCCCAGCCCGCTGAAGGGCCCAGATCTGGGTCGAGCGGGCGCCGCCGCCAGCCTCCGTAGGGGTCGCCGCCAACGGCCGCGCCCCACGCCGTCGAGCTCCTAGCCGGCGTCGAGCTGCCACGCCGCCGTGCCGAACCACCACCACTGAGGAACACCGCCGCCGGCCGACCCTCCCGAGCCGAGTCCCGAGCGCGCGGGGAGAGGAGCGCCCGCCGCCGCCGGCACCACGCGGGCAACGCCCGGCGGCCTCCACCGACGACAACGGGGATGGGAAGGTTGGGGAGACGCTGGGGGAGGGAGGTGGACGTGCCGCTCCGGTCGCCCGCGCGGGGAGCAACACGGAGCGGAAGACGGGTCGCGTTACTATTCAAAAAGTTCGCTTTTGGTGGGACTGATGGATGGTGGTTTTAGGATGCTTGACACCGGTTGGCCTAGTTTGTCAGCGCTACCACCACATCGAGTGGTTGTTCGAGGTCGCATCAACCGATCGACATCTACCGCATCAGCAGCAAACTAATCAATCAGCTACGCATTGCGCCAAAACCACGAGAGAGACGAGACGACTAACTCGTCACGTACGTGTGGCCGTGCACTTCCTTTTTTCTTTTGCTCGCCTACGCCTATGCCGTGTGGAACTCGTGTGTCCAGCTAAATGTCTAATTAAGCAAGAGGCACCGGAAGCCGGAAGTCCTTTACGCTGATTCGCTGAAAGGTACTGACAGACTAGTCGACGACCGTCACCGCTAGCTTGCATATCGAAATGTCCAACTCTAGAACATATAACATGCTTTCTTTTACTCCGGCGCTAGAATAGGACATGTTGACGTGTGGTTGAGTTCTTGATTTATAATATTATCAGAATCAGAATCTGTATTATAAAATGGATCAGGTAATGTGTGTATGCACCGATCTAGACAAGAATCAGGCAAAGCTACCCCACCGACCGTTGTCGTTTCCATCGTTCAGGAGGCATCGTCATGTAAGGCGTCAACACTCGACGGGCGTAGGTGGTCGGTGCCGCGAGAACCGTATAGAGCGCCCGCTTTCGCTTACCTGAGAGCTGCGGCGCCGACGTGGTGTGTACCGTCGGCTCGCACCGTCCGCTGGCTGGCTGGCTGGCTGCCTCCGGGAAACATCAACGTACGTCGGCGGGGGACTCTGTCCCCTGGTCCTGCCGAAGACGCGCGACGGGGCCGGCGTACGTGTGGGGGCAGCGGTGCGCGTGGGCGTGGACATGGTGTCGCGTCCGTACCGTCGCGCCTCGTGTGGCTGGCGTGTACCGGGGAAAGTCGCATTTGGGCTTGGGAGTTTGGAGAACCTCGGACTCGACCGGCCGGTGAACTTAAAGGAAAACGGTCGCTTGGTTAGCACGTCTATGCTCCCCGTGCGCCCTCGTGTTTGACTGTTTGTTGGAAATTTGCTACCATTGAGAAATGACTTCACATGCGTGACTTTTCTTGCGCTCAGGTGGAAAAGTTTTGGGACCCAGGGCAAGGATGCCGCGAGGTTGGAAACATGAGCCAGGGCAAATAAATCATTTGATTTCCAACAAATGAAACGGTTTTGCTGATTTTTAGTAGTACATAGAGAATTAAGTTAGAGCTCATTGTACTCGAGAATCGTTGGATTCCTATACAATTCTTACGTCCAATAAGTTGCTGGTTGCAACTGAGATATTTCACTTGTTACAACGGAGATATTTTTACGTTGCAAGCGGTTGCAATTGAGATTTTCACAATTGCATGTGAGATTACAACTAGTAAGATTTTTCCAGTTGCATGAGGTTACAACTGAACTTTTTTTTTGACGTCTGGATAGGTTTGAAAAAGGCTGAACTTTATTTTAGAGAAAACCACAACTTGAACTCGAGTTTTCCTAGAAGTGTGGGTTGCGCGAACGGATCGTGACTTATGAAAATCTCGTTCAATTGAAATTTAACAAAAATATGTCAATTAGGAGATAAGTATAGACATGTAAAAGCATGTACTATCACTGCATAAGTTCTTAACAACATAATATATGTCAGTCATCTTTTAGGGACAACCTAACCATAACATCTTCCCATTCTTCCATCTATGTTATGTATCGACCCGCCGACACCACTAGTTTATGGTAAGTGGATCGGTCGTCATGCCATTTTAAAGAACATTCAGCAAATTTCACTTAACGCATTGAACCTTCATATTAACACTAACATCCACCTGTCGTCACGGAAGAGAGAAGTTTGTTGTTCTCTTTGACATTTGGCCCATTAGTATTGGACCATACACCGCAGAGTCCATAGGTGCTCCCTCCGTTCATAAATATAAGACATTTAAGGTTTGTGAAATAATGTATCTAGATGTCTACATTCGTTTCACAAAGCTAAAACATCTTATATTTCTAGACCGAGGGAGTAATAGGCAACTTATCGGATTGACAAACAATTGTTAGAAACGATGGTTAATGCGAGAAAGTAATCGGGTGACCACTTAGACTTCACACTGATTTATGTCCGATCATTATGTAGCCTCATCGATTAATATGGACTTCGACTTGAAAAAAACCTCGGGCTCTCATCCCCGCGTCGCCTCCCGAGCGAGGCGACCGGGGGCTCCCCTCCTCTCCCAGCGTCCCCCTCCACAAGCCCTCCTCCCGCCGCCGCCGGCGCGTGCCGCCGGGCGCTGCCCGCACGGTGCTGACGGCGGTGGCTTCCTCTGCTTTTCCCCGCCCGCTGTGAACCCTACCTCGGGCAAGGGCGACCGGCGGCAGTGCTCCTCGGCATGCGACGTGTCCGACGGCAGCGTGCTGACCCCAGGTGGAAGGTGAGGCGGCTGGCGCCACTGCTTGGTGGCGGAGCAACACTACACATGCAGATGGTCGGTGGTGCCCACGCGACCCAGATCTGGGCCCCATCTGGGTTCGGGTGGGCCGACAACTCTGCAGGGTGGCGTTGCTTCCTCGAGGTGGGCTCAGGGCGGCAGGTTCTGGGGTCGACGGTGCTGAACCGGCCTGCTGCAACGTGCTTGTGAGGGCTTTACGGGCCTGATCTAGGCTCGATCGAGTCTCGTTGGGCCTGGTGTGCTCCTATTTCCGCAACAACGGTGGAGGCTATTTCCTCCCGTCGGCTGTGGCATTGTCTCCCCATTACCGGTTGTTCCAAGTTTTCCGTCCTCGAGGCCCCGCATCGGTTCACAGTGAGACGACGATGGTTGCTTCAAAACCGTGGTGGCGCATGTTCATGGGAAGCGTGGATGGGTGGAAGCCTTCGGCGCGGTCAGGAAGTGGTTTTGGGGTCGGGAGAAATCCCTATCGGTTTTTCGACACCGGCGGGGTGACGCCTGCGGGTGCCGCCACTCCTTCGTGAATGACGTCGGGTGTACCCCTTTTTCACTGACCTTCGCGTATGGGGAAAACCCTAGGACAATCCTACCAGCAGCGTCATCATCGTCGCATCCCTTCTTGAAGGTGTTGCTTATTACACGATGCGTCGGAGGTTTGGAAGTATGGTGGGACATCTTCAGAGGGTGCAACGGTTGCGAACTGTCTTCGTTTAGTCTATCTTCCATTGTTGGCATTGTTTTTCTTTTTTGTTTTCTCTCTTCTTTAGTTTGAGCTTATGTGTTGAGGCTCCAGCAATTGTACCGTTGTACCGAAAAGTTGCTATATTAATATAGCGGGCCAAAAGTCTACTTCAAGGTTTAAAATATCCGGTATGGTGACAATACGCGAGTTGTTTGTTCGTGGATATACGCTTAGGGCTCACCGGTCAGTCAGAGTGATGACTTTTACCCAGGTTCGGACCCCTTGTGGGTAGTAACTATACCCTGTTTTTAGCTGGATTTGTTTCAAGGATAGATACACTAACAATACAAAGATAAGCTCGATGGAATAAGCAATTCGACGGATCTGTGAGGATTAAAGTAGATGAGTGGCTCTAGATCATTACTAGACTATACTTTCGTTACAAATAATATAGACATTTTTACTCCATCACTAAAACATACATCGACTAAACGGGGGCCAAGGTAAGATGAAATAATTTCTTACATACATAAATCTCTAATTTAATCAAGCGCGGAGCGACGTTTGTCGCGGCTACCAGGTCACCAACGGTACTCAGTGTTTCGCTGAGCCACAGACGTGCTTATATATTTTGCTAAATCATCTAAAGGAACCTAAAATGGAACTGAAATAGCTATTCTGATCGAGCATGAGCAATAGGGAAAGAATCAGAGAAAACCTTGGGCAGCTGGCCTTCCGTTAGAACTCCCTTTGCTCGGCACACGCATGGACCCACCGGCGAGCAATCCTCCCGATCCATGGCCCGACATGCTCGTGCGGCCGCCGGTGAGCAGTCCTCCTGATCCATCGCTACTGTCGATCTAGGGATAGACGAAAGAAGACTCCCTTTGCCCAGCACACACGTGGGCCCGCCCAGTGAGCAGTCCTCCCGATCCATGGCCCGGCATGCGCGTGCGGCCACCGGCGAGTAGTCCTCCCGATCCATAGCCCGACATGCGCGTGCGGCCGCCGGCGAGCAGTCCTCCTGATCCATTGCTACTGCTGATCTGGGGACAGACGAAATAAGACTTCTAGAAAACCTGAGACTAATGTGCCGACTCACAAACACGGATAAGTAGAAGAGCATCGACTTCCCACACAAAGAGCTCCACGTAGAGCACATACCCCACCCCGATGCCTCACCGCAGCGACACGCAAGAACAAGTGTCCCACGCAAACAGGCCTAGAGCTAACAACGGCGCCCTATTTCCACCTGCAGATAAGCAATGATCCGACGGAGCCTAGTGACATAGGTACAATTACTCGGATGCTTATGATTCGCTACCCTGGCTGCATAAAGGCTCACGGCCCATGAAGACTCAAGATAATGGCCCAAAGAAGCAACCGGCAAAATCCCTGGTTGTATTAGGAAAGGAAACATGAACCGACGTTGTGTTGGTATTATAATTGTACATATGTAACATATTCGTATACGACTTTAAGACCCGACCTATTATATACAGAACGGGAGAATCCTATGAGGAGGGAACGAAAAAAACCCAAGCGATTTGTAATAGTGTTGTTCATCAAGTAATCAGGAAATTTTAACTTCATTGTTTGCCTGACATCTGACGAAATCTCCAGCGTTCTCTTTTCCATAATACCGTCGTCGGATTGATTACAAGTACGCCATGAGGGGGTCCTCAAGGTGCGGAAGAGAGGGGTGTGAGACGTACGGTGTTACGGGACTGTGAGCACACAAGTTTACCCAGGTTTGAATCCGCCGGCTTTGGACGGATCCTACTCCTGCTAGCAATCCAGTAATACGGCAGAGCCGGAATATGTGTTACAAGGGTTCGCTTGTGCGAGTTGAGATTGTAGACTATTGAGGGTGCCCTAAAGTCTCTCCCTAGTATCGCTTATATAAATATCCGGCCTAGGGCTTTATAGGAGAGATCTATCCGGCTATGACTAAGAGTCGGTTACAAAGTACAACTTGAACTACAAGTAACACTATGGGCCTATGTCGGTAAATCTTCTGGGCCTTCCCATAGCCGGACTGGACTCCCTATTTTCTCCCTGACTAGGCCGCCCGTGAAGCAAAGCTCTAACCCCAAGTGGGCCACCTGGTTAGTGAGGAACTATGAGGATACCCGGAAAGTACATCCCCAACAGCAGCCCCCGGAAGTCTCCAAGATCCAAAGTTAGATTTATCATCGTCTAGCTTGATCTTCGGCTTGCAGAATCTTGAAGGGTTCCTGAAACTTCAAAACAAAAGATACGATCCGGGTCTTAAAATAAGTCGGACCTATCAACATGTTACTCGGATTTTCCAGCTTGATATTTGATACGTCCATTTTGCATCACTATTCTATGTCATAATTCACTGTTATTCATTGATATATTTCATATTGAGAGGTGATACTTATGTTATTTCATCTATTTTTGCATTGTTGATGACTTTTGGAGCATGGACCGCTGCAGTCAGGATTCTGATGGAAAAAGTGATGTTTAGAGGCAAAATTCACGAAGATCAGAAAATTCGGCAAAATATATGGAAAATCCTATTTTTCCAGAAGACGAAGGAAGCCAGAAGGGGGGCTGGAGATGGGCCACAGGGGGCCCACACCACCCCCTGGCGCGGGCCAGCCTAGGCTGTGCCACCAGGTGGTGTGGCCGCCCTGGTCCACCCCTGGCTCTCCCCTCTGGTGTATATATTCCTCTCGAAACCCTAAGACTCGGGAGTGACCATAGAAAGATTCCGTCGCCTCTGCGGGGCAGAAACACCGAGAGAGAAAGATCTCTTCGGCAGACAGATTTCTGCTAGGGGAATTCCTTCCCGGAGAGGGGAGATCGTCGCCATCAACACCACCATCAAGTTGGAATTCATCGGGATCATCATCACCACCACCATCACCATCAGCACCCTCATCACCATCTCCATATTGCTGTAACAATTGGGTTGAATCTTGCATAGTTCATAGGGGAAACTTTCCCGGTGTTGATTAATCTTTGTAGTTGATGCTATTTAGTGAACCATTGAATTATTGTTTATGTTCAGATTGTTATACATCATTATTCCATCTCTGATCATTATCCATATGATGTCTTGTGAGTAGTTTGTTTTGTTCTTGAGGACATGGGAGAAGTCATGTTGTTAGTAGTAGAGTTATGTTGAGAAAGATTCAATAGTTTGATATTTAAGTTGTGGTGTACTTCTTCTAGTGGTGTCATGTGAACGTCGACTACATGACACTTTACCTATATGGGCCTAGGGAAATGCATTGTGTATTTGGCTACTAATCGTAGGGGTTGCCGGAGTGACAGAAACCGGAACCCCCGTTAGGAAACCATTGCACAAGGGACGTAAGGGTCTTAGAGTTTAAAGTTGTGGTTAGGTTTCTACCTTAATTCCTTTCTTGTACTTACGGATGTTTGCAAGGGGTATAATCACAAGTATGTATTAGTCCTGGAAACGTCGGTACATTAGCACAGGTTCACCCACACAACACTTAGCAAGCTAAAGAAGATTAATCAACTATATGAAGCGAAAGCACTTGACAGTCTTCACATGTGTCCTCGAGAACGTTTGGTCATCTTAAGTAATACAACCGGCTTGTCCTTTGCTGCATAAAGGATTGGGCCACTTGCTGCATTTATTCCTACTGTCTTTTGTTTACTCGTACTTTGTTTACTTGCTTTATCAAAAACCCCTAAAAATCCGTTTGCTAAGTATTTGCAGAGAATTCCTGATCCATACCACTAGCCAGCACCTTCTGCTCCTTGTTGGGTTTGACACTCTTACTTATCGAAAATACTGCGATACACCCCCTATACTTGTGGGTCATCAAGACTATTTTTTGGCGCCGTTGCCGGGGAGTGAAGCGCTATTGGAGAGTGGAACTGGTAAAAGAAACTTCTACTATGAGTATTGTTTACTTCTGTTAGTTGCTTTATTTTAGTTATGGATAATTCTCTGAGTTTCTTATTTGGTAATGCTACTACCACTACTAAGGTAGTAGATGAACCACCACCTGCTAAGAATGATGCTTTCAAAATACCTACAAGAATTATTGATCGTGTTATGGATAACTACTATGTTGGGGATGGAACTATCCATCTCGGTGAGCATTTTCTCTTTATACATGAATTATGCGGGTTGTTCAAGTGTGCAGGTATTACTACATATCAAGTTAAGAAGAAGTTATTCTCATTGTCGCTGAAAGGAAGAGCTGAGAAATGGTATATGCTGTTGAAGAATGGTCAAGCTCTGGAATGGGAGGAAATAGTACCTCTCTTTTATTCAAAGTTTTATCCTCCTAGTGAGATTCATAAAGATCGGAATCAAATATACAACTTTTGGCCTCTTGATGGAGAGAGTACAGCTCAAGCTTGGGGGAGATTGAAGTTACTAATGCTCAAATGTCCCATTCATGAGATCCCCAACAATATTATTATCAATAACTTTTATGCAAGGCTCCCTCTACATGATAAAGATTTACTAGATGCTTCTTGTGCTGGATCATTCACTCGCATGGAAGAAGAAGTTAAATGGGATCTTCTGGACCATATTCAAGACAATGCTGAAGCTTGGGAGAATGACAAAGGTAGAAAGTCAGGTATAAATTATGATTATGAATGCATTGAATCTTTTATGGAAACTGATGACGTTCAAAATATTAAAAATGCTTATGGTCTAGACTCTCAAGCTATTGCTTTTTATTTTAAGGATTTTGCTTCCTATATTGAAGTGCCTAAAAAGTAGTGGAATAATTATCATGACCCTTATAAACATATTACTAAGAGTGTTCCTGCAAGAAATATTGAAGTTTATACTGCTAATCATGTCTTACGTGAACCTTATATTGAGAAAATACCTTTCCCAGTTAAGATAAAGGAACATTCTATGATAGCTAGTATGGTTAATGAAAGTACTCATAAAGCTGTTGAACCTGATAAACAAATGGTTGATGAACCTATAATAGCAAATATGGAAGACTTTGTTACTAAATATGAAGAAGAGGGACACACTATCCTTTGTAAGGATACCTCTAATATTGTTTCACATAGTAGTGTTATGAGAGCTAGTATTCATGTGTTTTCTGTTAGAATAAGTGATCATTGCTATGATGGTCCTTGTGATAGCTATATTGTTAAGTTTATGCATGATACTGAAAGTTACTATGAGAGAGGGAAAAGTGTTCTTATGCATCTCAATAATATCAAGTTTCCTCGTTTTATGCTGAAAGTTTTTATGTTGCACTTCTTTTGCCTTCTTATGCAAGTTGCCTTTGGTTTCAACAACCTGTTTGTTTACAAAATCCCCTTGCATAGGAAGTGGGTTAGACTTAAATGTGTGTATTTTTGCTTCTTAATGCTCTCTTTTACTTCAATTCATATTCCTATGTGAGCATCTTCAAAATTATCATGCCCATCTTAATGGCTATAAAGAAAGAGCTTTTTGGGAGACAACCCAATTTGTTTTTGCTTTTAGTTTGTTTTTGTTTATTTGAGTCTTGGAAGTTATTACTTCGGTAATAACTGCTCCTTATCCCTTTTGTTTGGGTTTTGTGTCAAGATCAACCTCTAATGAGAGAGAAGTAAGATTTAGGGAAGTTGTTGTCCCGAAACAGATTTTTGTGCTTCACCGTAAAAATTCATGAGAGATCTCTGTATGTCGGATTGAGCTATAATGTTTTGTGATTCTTCCCCAGGTTGTTATTTAACTTTCTTTAGTTTTGCACTTTTTGATTTGAGCAATAGAAGATTTTAGAAAAAATTGATCTTTACATGCTGGTCTGTTTTGACAGATTTTGCCACTCTTGCATTTGCCTCTTTATTCGATTTCCTTTTTGAATTCTTTTTGGGTTTTCAGGAGTTGCTACAATAGCTTATGTTTTGATGGTTTTCAGTTGAAGTTGAACTCAAAAGGTTTGATCACTTCACTTATACTAATGTTGCTAATGAGAACTGTGTGAAGTTTTGTGTGAAAGAAATTTCCAGGTAGTGGAGAAAATGGTGTAATGAGGAAGTGAAAGGTTTTATGACTCAAGTATTAAGTGTATGAAGATGAAGATACTGATGTTATTCAAGTGGTGACTCCGAAAGAATCTACTAAATACCAAATTCAGAGACTTGTTGAGTCCGTTTTCAAATAGGTAACAGTTCTGGTAAGAAAAGTTCCGCGAAATTACTATCCAACTATATTTTTGTAGTTTTCAGTCAATAAGGAAAGCTACGAAGCGAAAGAGGGACGGAAATGGAGCCAAGGTGGCTCACACCACCCTGTGGCGCGTGCCCACCCCTGGCCGCGCCACCAGGTGGTGTGGCCACCCCAGACTCCGCCTCCGACTCGTTTTCTCCCAGTACCTTCCTTTTGATACGAAACTTCGTAATGTATAATCCCCCGGATCTCCCGAGGTTCGTATATTGTGTTTTCATCGTGTTTTTGTTTCGGTCTGTTTCTACCAGGAACTATCTTTGAAAGCTTAGAAGCACAATGGTGTCCTCCAAGGATAAAGGAAAGGAGCCTATGGAGGAAGATCTCCAAGACCCCGGGCAGGAGAAGGAGATCAAGAGCGAAGATGAAGAGGAGGCAAAGCACACCGGCACTACCATTGCGAGCATTGGAGTGGTGGCAAACCCTGCCATTGGAGAGAAGCCTCCTCATCACCGTTCAGATCCCTGTCATGCAGGAAAAGAAGACTTCAAGGAGGTAGAGTGGGGAAAGAATCGTAGGAGCTGGGATTCCCAACCCGACATGATCATGAAACGCATTGAGCAAAACTCACAGCTTATTCGTAATCTCACCTTTGAGATTGAGGACTTGGGGAAATTGGTCAAGAATCTCATCGAGAGGATACCACTACCACCAAAGGAGTAATTCGTCATCAGGTTTGGCATCCCCTTGGTTTGTTCCAAGCTTGGGGAGTGTCGTGGTATCACATCACTATCTTCTATCTTTTTATCTTTTTAGTAGAGTCATATCATGAATAGAGAAGTTATTATGTAGGATGGTTTGCATTATGGAAGTGTCCCCTCTACTCTTTTGCATAGCTTATATTAGTTTTCAATTCGTGGTTATATGATTGATCTTGTTGTTAGTGTTGGTATCACTTTGGGATCATTGAGTTAATTTAGTTGGTTTTGGCAAACCTAGCTTGGTCAGTAGCAACACTATTTTTGAGAGTTGAATGAAAATATAAAAGTACTCTAAAGAAATATAATTTCATCATCTTTCTTTATTGATTTGCTCATAAGTCTAGTATTCTCTAGTTAAGATCTTTTGTGCTTCCAAGGAAGATTGCATGTTTGTCTTTATCACTTGTATGTTTATTTGTTTCCTTCGACTCTTATACTTGCTACCCAGCCTTGCTAGCCAAAAACCTGTACTGAGAGGGAATTCTTCTCGTGCATCCACTCCTTTAAACCAAAACCCATGCCATTTGTGTCCACCATACCTACCTATTAGCATTATTGCTATTCCAAGTAAATTCTTATTTTTATCTACCTTCCAAATTAAACTTGTTATGTGAAAATTAGTGATTAAAGCTCTCATGAACTTGATGGCACACTTTACTTTCTTTCACTTAATAAACTTGAACCATTGTGCTCACCTATGTTGCGTATATGCTTACGCTTTATGAGTTGAAGTTAGCAGAACCATGTATCATGGGGAACGCTTTCAACACTGCCATGGTACTTTGTACCGAGTTGATATCATGATTCTTTTGCCTATGGATCCCGGCGGTGTGAAATAAAAAGGGATCTTGTAAGATCATGGAGTTTATATGTGTGTTAGAGAGATGCCTGGGCCGCTAGCCTAAGCCATGCCTAATCATGGTGGAAACTTGCAGCATAACTATAGTGAGCATTCTATGAAGCATCCTTAATAAAAACCTATGCAAATAGCAAATAAAAAGATCGCTGACATGCTCATTGTCTGCTTGCCTTGTCATTTTGATTATGGGATAGCTCATGTGTCATGTGCAAGGGGTACCCCGTTGGCGGTTCTCAATGATACATATGTATTTACAATGACAAGAGCTTACTTATGACTGAAGTTGAGTAGCATGAGGTTCGGTACTCGTAAGTAAGTGGCATGAGATTTCAACTTATAACTTGTCAAGCATATCCTCTTAGTTGTGTCATTTTAACCTTAATCACCTAAAGATGCCTATGATAGGGGCAATGAGAGTTGAAAGCTAATAAGTATCATAATTTTTGGGAGCTCTTTATGAAACTTGAAATCCTTGCTTCCCCCTGCGAAGGGCCTTTCTTTTAATTTTTTGTTGAGTCAGTAAACCTATTCCCTTCTATCTCAGCAAGTATTTTGAGTTGTTGTGTTTCATTCATTCATATGATGTTTTATTCAATCATGTTTCTTATGTTGTTTGTTTTGCACATTGCTCTTATCTAGATGTTTACTACTTTGAAAGCTTTCATTGAAAACCAGTTATTTGTGAACTCCAGCAAATTATCAACTATTCTTCGACCGAGAGCTAAGTTTGCCATTACCAATTATGATTCACTTTATGTATCTTTATTGTGTTTCCTTTACTTATTGCAAGTTAAGTTATATAATAGTGAGGTGTCTGCTATTATGATCTATGTATTGATGAATGTGATGCTTCTTGTCTGTATTATTTTATCGACTCTTCACTCCATAAACCTGAGGTCATGTTTATTGAGCTCAATTTCGCTTGGGGACAAGCGAAGTCTAAGCTTGGGGGAGTTGATTCGTCCATTTTGCATCAGTATTCTATGTCATAATTTATTGTTATTCATTGATATATTTCATATTGAGAGGTGATACTTATGTTATTTCATCTGTTTTTGCATGGTTGATGACTTTTGGAGCATGGACCGTTGTAGTCAGGATTCTGATAGAAAAATTGATGTTTGGAGGCAAAATTCGCGAAGATCAGAAAATCCGGGAAAATATACGGAAAATCCTATTTTTCCAAAAGACGAAGGAAGCCAGAAGGGGGGCTGGAGATGGGCCACAGGGGGCCCACACCACCCCTGGTGCGGGCCGGCCTAGGCCGCGCCACCAGGTGGTGTGGCCGCCCTGGTCCACCCCTGGATCTCCCCTCTGGCGTATATATTCCTCCCGAAACCCTCAGACTCGAGGAGCGACCACAGAAAGATTCCGCTGCCTCTGCGGGGCAGAAAACACCGAGAGAGAAAGATCTCTCCGGTAGACAGATTTCTGCTGGGGGAATTCCTTCCCGGAGAAGGGAGATCGTCGCCATCAACACCACCATCAAGCTAGACTTCATCGGGATCATCATCATCACCACCATCAGCACCCTCATCACCATCTCCATATTGCTGTAACAATTGGGTTGATTCTTGCATAGTTCGTAGGGGAAACTTTCCCGGTGTTGATTACTCTTTGTAGTTGATGCTATTGAGTGAACCATTGAATTATTGTTTATGTTCAGATTGTTATACATCATTATTCCATCTCTGATCATGATCCATATGATGTCTTGTGAGTAGTTCGTTTTGTTCTTGAGGACATGGGAGAAGCCATGTTGTTAGTAGTAGAGTTATGTTGAGAAAGATTCAATAGTTTGATATTTAAGTTGTGGTGTACTTCATCTAGTGGTGTCATGTGAACGTCGACTACATGACACTTCACCTATATGGGCCTAGGGGAATGCATTGTGTATTTGGCTACTAATCGTAGGGGTTGCCGGAGTGACAGAAACCTGAACCCCCATTAGGAAACCATTGCACAAGGGACGTAAGGGTCTTAGAGTTTAAAGTTGTGGTTAGGTTTCTACCTTAATTACTTTCTTGTACTTACGGATGTTTGCAAGGGGTATAATCACAAGTATGTATTAGTCCTAGGAAGGTCGGTACATTAGCACAGGTTCACCCAAACAACACTTAGCAAGCTAAAGAAGATTAATCAACTATATGAAGCGAAAGCACTTGATAGTCTTCCCATGTGTCATCGAGAACGTTTGGTCATCTTAAGTAATACAACCGGCTTGTCCTTTGCTGCATAAAGGATTGGGCCACTTGCTGCATTTATTCCTACTATCTTTTGTTTACTCATACTTTGTTTACTTGCTTTATCAAAACCCCCTAAAAATCCGTTTGCTAAGTATTTGCAGAGAATTCCTGATCCATACCACTAGCCAGCACCTTCTGCTCCTCGTTGGGTTCGACACTCTTACTTATCGAAAATACTGCGATACACCCCCTATACTTGTGGGTCATCAATATTCAAACTAAACTGGAACTTGGTCTCTAACGTCATCTGACACTGGTTATGGTCAAGTCATGTCATTTGACAAATATCATGTCAGCACGACCATTGGTGGGTCCGCCATTCGCGCGACGTTTCAATGCGTACGTGGAGATCGAGGCGATGCTATCATCGCGTGGGTCCTTCCCAGTTCCTTCCACGACGCGTGGCGGTTACACTATCATTTTGCACGAATCTTGGCGCGGTTAGGTGGTTATAAGGGGTGAGGATTCTTCTTCTCCCATCTTCACATGTTCCCCTCGCCGTTTCTTCTCCTCCACTTCTTCCTCGCGCACAGAGCTCTCCCGCTTCCCAGATCCCAGCGCCGCCCATCCAAGGTCACCGGCGCACCGGAGAAAATGGCTTCCTCTTCCTCGTCTGGCTTGGCTAGAGCCGCAGCGGCGGCGACGGCAGAGAAGGAAAGCTACCGCGGGTTTTGGGTCCCCTGCATTCTTGACGATGAGAAGCTCCGCAGCGTGGAGAATGAAGGGCTCCTCCACGCTGGCGACTGGTGGAGCGGTTTTGGCGAAACCGTTCCCAACCCGCACGCCGACGAGCGGGTACACTTTGGTACCCACCTCGACAGAGGTTTCTCTTTCCCTCCCTCGGAATTCTTTTCCGAGGTGATTGATCATTACGGCGTTCAGCTACACCATCTTCCTCCCAACTCCATCTTAGAGATGAGCTCTTATGCAACGTTGTGTGAGGGATACCTCGGCATTAGGCCGAGTCTCACTTTGTTCCGGTTTTACTTTCATGTCCGGAGAAACTCTATCACTGCCGGTAATCCTTATATTACCGGCACTATTAGCCTTTCAGTTAAGACGCGAACGTGTCTATCCTAAGATTTTAGCTAGTGAGTCGGTCAAACAATGGCCGACCACCTTCTTTTACCATAGGGATATTCCTGCTCCCGGCAAAGCTACTGCTTTGCCGGCTTTCATCGACAGAGCCGCCACGGCCCTTCCATCTTGGGACGAGGCTCCTCAGGCTCTCAGTGACAATCTGATCCTCGCCAAGAGGCGGATTGAATACCTGATGAAGCACAAGGGCCTGAAAGGGTCCGACTTAGTCCAGAGCTGGGTGGCACGCCGGATCCAGCCTCTCTAGTACCACGGCGACCGACTGAGGCATTCCATCACACCGTCGAAAAATGACTCCCTCTGCATCAGTCCCAAGGCTTTGAAGCCACATGATTTCATAAGCCAGATCAAATGGTTGATTAAGGAGCGGATCGAGAGAAAGATTCTGGATTTGTCTCTGGACATGCACACGGCGGAAAACCCCATAGTTCCGGTAAGCTTTTAGCAATAAACCCTTTTTATGTGTTTCACCTTTTAAGTTATTTTGCAATGCTGAGATATTTTCTTCTTTTTAGCTTGACGATCTCCCCGAGTCGGAGCTGGCTCCTATCGAGGGGTATCCTCCGGAGTTTTCTCAGGAGGAGGAACTGGTCCCACTGCCGGACATTGTGCCCAAGAAGCGCAAAGCTCCGACAGTGGTTGTTGGCACAAAAGAGGTGCCAGTTGTGAAGAGTTAATTTTCAACACAACTTCCACCTTTGTGCTTTACTCGTAGTTTCTTCCGAGATGTAATGTTTTCCATTATTTTACATTCTCAGAGCTAGGGTAAGGGGAAGGGAACTTCTTCGAAGCCCCTACGGCAGATGAAACTGGCTATGGCTTCTCCTGCCGTGGCTCCTGTGACTCTTGCCCCACAACCTTCTGCAACACCGGTGATCACTCCATCGCCGGTTGTCACAGAAGATCCGGCTCCTTCAACGGGGCCAGCGACCCTTGAGTCGCAGACTAACGCCGCCATGGGTGGCTCGGGATTAGATAAGGGTGAACCCTCTTCGGGTAATGATCCCTCGGCAGAGTCCTTCGCCGAAAACCTCTTGAATAATCTGGGACTTGCCAAATTTGGCTTGTCTCGGAAATCTGTGGAGGAGATCCAGCGGTTGGCCCGGCAATGCCTAGAGAGCCGTAATCTCTCTGCCAAAGAAGAAGCACAAGAAGCAGAGGACATTAAGCACTTTGATCTTCTTGAACAAGTGCGTCTTCGCGACGAGAAGCTCACTTGAAAAACTCAACACAAACAATATGTAAGTCAGAATTCCAACTCCAGTTTTTCTTTATTTCATATCATATCCTCTAGCCCCCAAGCATGAAGTAGGATATACAATCCGGGTTTATGCTTCCTTAGGATGCCAAAGAATGAACTAGTGTAGCCCCCAAGGCTAGTGCTGATATTAATATTAGCCCGAGTCTTTAGTAGACTTCTGACTCTGGGTATTCTGATTTACAGAAAGTATATTCCTATAACCAGGATTTGTTGAAAAATGTTTGCAACAAGCGGAAAGAGATTAGAGCTCCCCGGCTTGAAAATGCAAAACTGAAGGTTTCCAAAGATGAGGCCGAAGGTAAACATTCCGACTCTCAAACCTTTGTCTTGATTTTCATAGTCGAATTTTTTTACTGAACTGTTGTTCTTTTTGTCTTACACCACTGGTAAAACAGTCCTGCGCTATGATTGAAGAGGCCGAGAACCTCATAACCTTGGTGGTGGAAAATAAAGAACTTTGCCAAGAGCTGGATAAGCTCAAGGCAGATCATGAGAAGAGCATCGCTCAAATTCTCGAATCCACCTCCATGGCCACTGATGACCCACAAGTATAGGGGGTGTATCGCAGTATTTTCGAGGGAAGTGAAACCCAATTTATTGATTCGACACAAGGGGAGCCAAAGAATACTTATCAACGTTAACAACTGAGTTGTCAATTCAGCTGCACCTGGAAACAATCTTGCTCACAGCAGTTTATCAGTAGCAACAGTTTTGTAGTAGGAATAGTAAAGTAACAGTAGTAGCAAAGCAAAGACAATAGTAACAAAAGCAGTAAACAGTGGGATTCGAGTGTGGTAGGAATAGGGATGGATGGACGGGCGTTGCATGGACAAGACAATTCACATAGCAATCAGAACATAGGGCAATTGCAGATAATTAAGATAAAGCACCCAAGTACTAGACAATCCTAGGCATGTGTTCCATATATAGTCATATGTGCTCGCAATGAGAACTTGCACAACATCTTTTGTCCTGCCAACCCGTTTGCAGCGGGGCCTCTAGGGAACTACTGGCAATTAAGGTGCTCCTTTTAATAGACCACCGGAGCAAAGCATTAACACTCCGTGAACACATGTGATCCTCACATCAAAGCCTTTCCCTTCCGGCTACCCCGATTTCTGTCACTTCGGGACCATAGGTTCCGGACAACGACGTGTGTATACAACTTGTAGATAAGACCCAAAACAATACTATCATGATGAATCAATAATAAGTTCAGATCTGAAATCATGGCACTCGGGCCCTAGTGACAAGCATTAAGCACAACAAAGTTGCAACAAAGTCATAAAGCACTAATAGAGATACTAGGGTGCCAGAACGGAGTTTCTGGTGCTGTTTCGTGGAATCTGGTGGTGGCGGCGGAGCGGAACTCCTTCTGGAAAAACATCGAACCCCCCGAAGTTTTTAGGTCAGAAGGCTTCTTATAGGCGAAAAGAGAGGCAGAGGGGGTGCCTGGGGCCACCACACCAGGCCCTGGCGCAGCCAGGCCTAGCCCGCGCCTAGGGGGTGTGGCCAGCCCCTGGCCCTCCTCCGTCTCGTATTCTGGCTCCTGGAGTCTTCTAGAAAAATAGGCACTTTGGCTTTTGTCCCGTCCAATTCCGAGAATATTCATTTTCTGACTTTCCTGGAACCAAAACAGCAGAAAACAGGCAGCTGGCACTGTGGCTCTTGTTAATAGGTTAGTCTAAGAAATCATATGAAAAGTACTCCAAAGTGTGGACAAAACACAAGAAAGTGGATAAAACCAAGCATGGAGCATCAAAAGTTATAGATACATTTGCAATGTATCAACATCCCCAAGCTTAACTCCTGCTCGTGCTCGAGTAGGTAAGTGATAAAAAGAAAGAATAATTTTTGAGGTGACATGCACCATCAAAGATTTGACCAAAGTATTTGTAAACATTCAAAGCTGGGATCAGAGTACTTCAATCATAACATGAAAGACAAAGTTCTAGCAATAAGACAAAGAAACTATGATGCAACATGAAAAGGCACAAACAAAAGATTCATGAATAACAATGCTTTGCAAGACGTTTGTTTGTTTCACATAAAGAAAACATAGCATAGTGGCATTCAGCTTGTCCCTCATAGAGTAGCAAACATAAATGCATAGGACACCTTCAAAGTTTACAAGAGTGACTAGATACAAATAGTTTAAAACAAGCAATATCAAGGTATGCAGCAATCAACAAGTCTTGGGACAATGCACATAGAACTAAGAATGGCCACTATGCTCTCAAGAAAGTGCTCATAGAATGTGTGGAGACTCAACAAGGAAATGAAAAAGGTTTTGAAAAGTTTGAAATGCTTCCAAATGCTGAAAGTATGGTACTCATTAGCTTTGAGCTCTCATTGCCCCTATCATAAGCATCTTTAATGTGGTTAAGGTGAAAGTGACACAACTAAGAGGATATGCTTGACAAGTTATAAATCAAAGTCTCATGCCCCTTACTTACGAAGACCGATCCTCATGCTACTCAACTTCAGTCACAAGTAAGCTCTTGTCATTGTAAGTATATACGTATCATAGAGAACCGCCAACGGGGTACCCCTTGCAGATGACACGGGAGCTATCCCATAATCAAAATACAAGGCAAGCAGACAATGATCATCTCGGCGATCTTTTTATTTACTATGTGGATAGATTTTTTATTGAGGATGCTTCATAGAATGCTCATTATGGTTATGCTGCAAGTTTCCACCATGATTAGGCATGGCTTAGGCTAGCGGCCCAGGCGTTTCTCTAACATACATACAAACTCCATGATCTTACAAGTTCTACTTTTATTTCACACCGCCGGGATCCATAAGCAAAAGAACATGATATCAACTAGGTAAAACATACCTATGAAGCGTTGAAAGCGGTCCCCATGATACATGGTTCTGCTAACTTCAACTCATAAAGCGCAAGCATATGCACAACAAAGAAGGACGCAATGGTTCAAGTTTATTAAATGCAAGAAAATAAAGTGTGCCATCAAGTTCATGAGAGCTTTACTAACTAACTTTCTCATAACAAGCAAACATTTTATTCGGAAGAAAACAAGGCATATTGAATATGCACGGGAGTAGCAAATGATGCTAATAGGTAGGTATGGTGGACACTTTGGAGATATTTGGTTTAGGGAGTTGGAAACATGAGTAAAACACTAAGTGTAAGTGAAGGCTAGCAATAGTAAGGGAGCGACAAACGAGAGAGCAATAATGGCCATAATCATGCAGAGCGACAAAACATCATTGATCAAAGCATAAAGTGATACTACAAACTGAAAACTAAAGGATCATAAAGGCTATGGTGACTTGAGATAGTCATAACATGGTGTGAGCATGTTCCAAGTCAACCCAAATGAAGCATCAAAGGAGAATACCACTATACTATGCTAAAACAACGCATGATTCATCCAAGGCACATTAAGCAATCTCAATTGTTTATAACAAGTCATGCTACAACAAATAATACTAAGCATAAAGCCAAAACAATATCAAGCATGGCATGACAAAGCATAGGCCACAGTAAAAAACAAGCTCTCTTTACCACTTAAGCATGAGCTTTCCTACTCTTTTCCAAACCAAACCAAACTATTTGAAGACCAATGTATGAAAGAGGGGGTCCAACCAATTTATTCAGCAAACTAAGAAAACCACGCAAACTAAAAACCAAAACAAAAATGAAAAAGAAGACGCTCCAAGAACAACACAACTGTGCATGAAACAATAAAAATGAAGCGTTCGGAAGAAACCTGGGATTTTTATTGATGAAGAAGGGGATGCCTTGGGCATCCCCAAGCTTTGACGCTTGTACTTCTTGGATATTTCTTGGGGTGAAACGCGTGGCATCCCGAAGCTTGAGCTTTACTCCATCCTTCATCTCATTACTCATTCCTTCCATACACCTGAAATTTTTCCTTCATACAAAACTTCACACAATCTCATTAGGAACATTAGTGCACTTAAGATAAATAAGTCTCAAGGTTCAGTTCTAACACCAAATAAACTTCCATTATAACACTAGATTCTGTAGCACTTCCCTCAAAAAGCTCAATTCCCCAAAGGAACTCAAAAAGGAACTAACAAGAAGCAAATGCAGAAAATGACAGAAATCTGTCAAAACAGACCAGCAGGTAAAGATGAATTTTTTCGAAGACCTTCTGTTGCTCAAATCAAAAAGTGTTGAACTAACAAAAGTTAGATAACAATCTGGGGCAGAAACACAAACAATTACAGCTCAATCCGACATACAGAGCTCTCTCACGAATTTTTACGGTGAAGCACAAAAATCTGTTTCGGGACAGCAACTTTCCCAATCATTACTTCTCTCTCATTAGAGGTTACTCTTGGCACAAAAAGAAAATAAAAAGGATAAGGAGCGGTTATGACAGAGGTAATAACTTCCAAGACTCAACTAAAACTTTTGGTTATCTCCCAATAAGCACTTTTCTTTAATGCCTTTAAGTTAGGCATAAGCAAAAACTAGAATGGATAGAATAGAAGTAAGCGGAGATAATCATGGTGAAAACGTTGTTTTGTTCAATGAAATCCTTTTGTTAACAAGGTTGATCAGGTCTTGTTACCAAAACAATTTCATATGAGACAAAAATTTGTATTCCACTAATGATTATGTGACCTCAACCTTGATAGCAATGGTCCCAATCATAATAGTTTCAAATTTTTCTCTTCGTATGGGAAAATATATTTCTCCAACTTGAATGCCCTCAACATGTTCAATTGAATTCAAACCATAAGTCATTTCAATCTTCTTAAGGAAATAGACAATGTGTTCATTGAAGGTCACCTTCCCTTGATTACAATTAATAACAGCTCCTGCAGTATTTAAGAAAAGGTCTCCCAAGAATAATAGACATATTATCATCTTCAGGCATAAAAGTTTGAGAGGATGCTCTCATAAGAAATATGAGTTGAAGTAAAAGAGAGCATCAAGGAGCAAATTTAAAACACATTTAAGTCTAACCCACTTCCTATGCATAGGAATAATGTATGCAAATAAATTCGCAAAGAACAAAGTGACAGGCATAGGAAGATAAAACAAGAGTGACTTCAACACTTTCAGCACATAGAGAGGTGTTTCTATACCATGAAAACTTCTACAACCATATTTTCCTCTCTCATAATAATTTTCAGTAGCCTTATGAATAAACTCAACAATATAGCTATCACATAAAGCATGCTCTTCATGATCTACAAGCACTAGAGCTTTATTATAAACACTATCAAGAGAAACCTCAGGAACATAACATTCATTCTCCTTTAGTAAGCAAGGGGGACAATCAAATAATGTAAGGGATAAAGAGTTACTCTCATTAGAAGGTAGCATTGGGTAGCTAATCCATTCTTCCTCCTTTTGTTCATCACTCTCCTCCTCTTTTTCATCTAATGAGATTTTAGGTTCATCAATTTCTTCTTCCATAGGATCCTGCAAGGTATTAGTCTCTTCCATTTGTGGAAATCATCTATTAAAATATTCAAGAATATAGTCATTTTCATCCTTGTAATTATCAAAGCAAAATTTAAGCATACCATACACCTCATATTTGTAAGGTGAATCATCAATATTTTCAAGCAAACTAGCAAGTTCAAAAGCACCCTTCCAAGCAATAAATTCTTCAATTTGTTCCGCACCATAAAAGTCATAAATTCCTTTAGCATAGGAAGATATGGTATCATTATCACTATACTCACATTGAAAAGGGAGATGTTTATACGTCTTTCTGCAACAAGACTCATCACAGCAATAAGTAACATTATAAGTAGAGCACACGTTCCTAGCAATGGTATACAATCTATCAATTTGTTCCCATAAGTGTTTCCTTTTTGTGACAAGCGGTGTTCCTTATAATAATCTTTTTGATCTTCCGTGAACCCACCTTGCCAATAAGATTCAGTTTCAAAGAAACCAACCATTGACATCAAGCATGCTAAAGCAAGACAATAACAGACCAACGAAAATAACAACTAGAGTAGGAACTAATTTTTTTTTGTATTTTCAATAAAGGAAGAAGGAAACAAGGTAGAAATAAACTTAGCTTGAACAATAGAGAATCCAAGTGAACTTGATAAATAAAGCTATGCTCCACGGCAACGGCGCCAGAAAATAGTCTTGATGACCCACAAGTATAGGGGGTGTATCGCAGTATTTTCGAGGAAGGTGAAACCCAATTTATTGATTCGACACAAGGGGAGCCAAAGAATACTTATTAGCCTTAACAACTGAGTTGTCAATTCAGCTGCACCTGGAAACAATCTTGCTCACAGCAGTTTATCAGTAGCAACAGTTTTGTAGTAGGAATAGTAAAGTAACAGTAGTAGCAAAGCAAAGACAGTAGTAACAAAAGCAGTAAACAGTGGGATTCGAGTGCGGTAGGCATAGGGATGGATGGACGGGCGTTGCATGGACAAGACAATTCACATAGCAATTAGAACATAGGGAAATTGCAGATAAATAAGATAAAGCACCCAAGTACTAGACAATCCTAGGCATGTGTTCCATATATAGTCACACGTGCTCGCAATGAGAACTTGCACAACATCTTTGGTCCTGCCAGCCCGTTTACAGCGGGGCCTCTAGGGAACTACTGGCAATTAAGGTGCTCCTTTTAATAGAGCACCGGAGCAAAGCATTAACACTCCATGAACACATGTGATCCTCACATCAAAGCCTTTCCCTTCTGGCTACCCCGATTTCTGTCACTTCGGGACCATAGGTTCTGGACAACGACGTGTGTATACAACTTGTAGATAAGACCCAAAACAATACTATCATGATGAATCAATAATAAGTTCAGATCTGAAATCATGGCACTTGGACCCTAGTGACAAGCATTAAGCACAACAAAGTTGCAACAAAGTCATAAAGCACTAATAGAGATACTAGGCACTATGCCCTAACAATCTGATGCCATTACATGAACGATCTCATCCAATCCCTACCATCCCCATAGCCTATAGCGGGGGATTACTCACTCATAGATGGGGGAAACATGGATGGTCGATGGAGAAGCGATGGTGATGATGATGGCGATGATCTCCTCCAATTCCCCATCCCGGCAGGGTGCCAGAACGAAGTTTCTGGTGCTGTTTCGTGGAATCTGGTGGTGGCGGCGGAGCGGAACTCCTTCTAGAAAAACATCGACCCCCCCGAAGTTTTTAGGTCAGAAGGCTTCTTATAAGCGAAGAGAGAGGCCGAGGGGGTGCCTGGGGCCACCACACCAGGCCCTGGCGCGGCTAGGCCTAGCCCGCGCCTGGGGGGGTGTGGCCATCCCCTGGCCCTCCTCGTCTCGTATTCTGGCTCCTGGAGTCTTCTAGAAAAATAGGCACTTTGGCTTTTGTCCCGTCCAATTCTGAGAATATTCATTTTCTGACTTTCCTGGAACCAAAAACAACAGAAAATAGGCAGCTGGCACTGTGGCTCTTGTTAATAGGTTAGTCCAAGAAATCATATGACAAGTACTCCAAAGTGTGGACAAAACACAAGAAAGTGGATAAAACCAAGCATGGAGCATCAAAAATTATAGATACATTTGCAATGTATCAGCCACTGATGAACGTGATCGTAAGATTGCGGTTCAAGATCAGAGAATCTCGGATCTCAACAATGAGCTTTGCAGAGAGAAGGATCTTTCCGAGGTGCTCTGGGCTGAACTCTAGAGTCTTCGAGAAGAGAAGACCAAAGTTGATGACGTCATCTTTGGTATGTTTCCATCTCTCTGACTTGCCTACATTCTTCAACTCTTTTGATGTCGGATTTTCTAAACCATTTTGTGTTATATATATAGGTCCTCTTACCTTGACGGACTCTACTTCTACCGAGCCTCACACCCACCAACTTACCCAAGTCGGTGATTTGCTTCATGACTTCCGCCAATCCATCAAGGATATTGGCGAAGCTCTCAGGGTTCCGTACATGCATAGCATGTCCGACTTTCAGGTGCGAGACAAGGCGAAGGAGATGCCGTGGCTTGTCCAGGACTAGAACATGTCCTACGCGCGATCCGCAGCGCAGAACGCTCTCACCATGGTCATGAGCCACCATAGAAGCATGGAAATCTGGCAAGTGACCAGAGGGTATTCTACTGTGGATGAAGACAGACAGGAGCAAGATATCAAGGCGATCATGGACTCCTGCGCCAGATATGGATGTCATGTAGCTGACTTAACCAGCTACGACACTCCCTTCTTCACCCCGCGTGGACACACCACCTCCGCCTCCGGAAGAAGCAGCTGAAGTTTCCGACGATGAACAGACCGTATCGGATCTGAACATATCGGAACGTTATCAAACCGAGGCCGATGCATCCAGCGAGCTGGCAGCGCCTACCTCTTCTCCTGCATCATAGATCATCAGAAAACAAATGTGTTATTATGAAAAAACATTATGGATATGTAAATATGTAGCATAATACTTTTGGCTTGTGCTAAGTTTGAATATATTCAGCACTTTTGTCTTTAAATTTTTGTGTACCTAAAATGTTTACATAAGCACTTGTACTTTTTTTGCCTATACTTATCGTTTATCTGGCTTTCTGCCTCGTCCCTTTCGTGAGTCGGCTAAACCTTCTGCATGGAAACTTTGCCGAGCAACGGACCTCAATTGCTAAACTAGTTTAAACTCGAAAACAAAGACGGCTTCTAGTACCAACAATTCACTACACAGAAAATGTTGGGTCCGCAACATAGAAAACAAAAAATTTCCTACGATGAGAACTACACGCCAAGATCTATCTACTAGGTACAAAGCAACAGGTGGACATACATCCAACAAGAACTTACCCTCGAAGCAACGAGTTTTGTTAACGACTAGGAACTCTGGGTTGATGTAGTCGTACACTTGCTGATCTCAAGATCGAGTGGAAGTCCGAGCGCCGCAACTCAGCAGCGCATCCGTAGTCGCACACACGTTCAAGCCACCGGACAACCTCCACCTCCTCGCTCCAGCGATCCAGCAGAAGCAGCATCCTTCCAGACGAAATGCCACCGAGAACATGTATCTCGCTAATCCGACACCATGGGGGAATAATTCTAGAGGGGGAGAGATCCTTCACAAGGAGGTGTGTGGAAGAAGGAGGAAGAGGGTGGCCTTTTATAGGAGGAGGGGGGTGCCCCTCGTTCATGGCCACGGCATGGGGGGTGACTCCTCACCTCCCCCATTCATGTGGTGGTAACCCCTCCACATTAAAATGCCTCTTCACATTCGCCTTTAAAGTCCCTACTTTAAATGCATTAAAATTCTCCAAGTTTAATGCTCTCTCATTTAATAAAACTCTTTTATTAAATTTATTCAGAATTTTGTTAATTACTTTAATTAACAAACATTCACATATAACCCCTTGCAATATTTCAATATCACATGCAAAACCACTTTCTGCAATTTCACCCGAAACAATTTCCGATTTCTATCGAAACAATTCCTGCTCTTTGCAATTCTTTCGTCTGAAACATATGTGCTCCAAAATGGTGTCCGGTAACTCTTAAGTGTGTCACCCTACGGTTCGCGAATAATGCAGACATGATCGAGACCCATCTCCGATCAATAATCAGCAGCGGGACCTGGAGATCCATACTGACTCCTACACATTCAACGATGACTTCTGTGATCGTGAGAACCTTTAACGCTAGTAATTAAATCCCTTTGTCTCGCGATATATTACATGTCCTAGATTCGATCATTGGTATCTCCATACCTAGTTTGATCTTGTTACCGACATGCACTCTTTTCTCGTTCCCGTGATATAACATTCTAGTGATCACATCACTTGCTTACAAGCTATCTCAATGTGATATCACCGAGAGGGCCCAGAGTATATCTATCCATCATCGGGATTGACAAATTTCACTCTTGATCCATGAGCCTCAACATAACACCTTCGTAGTACTGAACCCATCTTTATAGTCACCCTGTTACGGTGTGACGTTTGATGTTATCAAGACACTCTTCAGGTGTTAGCAATTAACATGATCTCATGGTCTAAGGATAAAGATTACTTCGTATGATGTTATAGCAATATAAACATAATGACTTTGATCATAATGCTATACTTCGGATGAATGTTCATCACATCATTCCACCAATGTTGTGATCTTATTATTAACAACATCCAATGTCCATGATCAGGAAACCTTGATCATCTTGTTAATCAACAAGCTAGTCTATAAGAGAGGCATAACTAGGAACCCTTTTTGTTTATTAAACACACATGTATTGATGTTTCTGATCAATACAATTATAGCATGCAAAATAAACATTTATCATAAACATGGAATAGGATAATGACCACTTTATTATTGCCTCTCAGGCATATTCCCTTCAGAAAATACCCGCATTCGGCAATCAGATAAATAACCAAAGTATAGACTATGAAATTTAGAGTTATACCCGAAGGTAGCATTTTTAGAATCGGAAATCTAAACCAGAATAAACATGAGTATAAAGTACTTTCAAGTATTCTGGGATTTTCGACTGTGATATGATCATTCAGAAATAAGATGGCAAAAAACTTCTCAGAAAAACTTAAGGCAACCAAAACTCACAGAACATGTACACATATATGGTTACAAAGAAGGATAAACTAAGAATAAAAGGGACGTAGCTGAGCAATATTCCATGGTCTGTCTAACTCATCCGGATTTGTACTGCCTCTAGCTCTCTTTTTCTTCTTAGTAGAAGGTCTTTCTTTGACTGGCCTCATATCAGTTAAGTAGTATGAACCATTGTGCAATACTCGACTTGGGCCCTTCCCATACCGGGGAAAGTTTGTGCTTTCTTTGTTGCACTAGCCAGAGAACCGAATCGCCCTTATTGAAAGACGGTTTCTGACTCTCTGGCTATGATACTTGCGTAACTTCTGTTGATTGGCTGTTGATCTCATTTCAGCAACGACGTGAACTTCTTCGACTAGGTCGATATCATTTTGTCGAGAAATCTCGGCATCTTCTTTGATATACGTGGCCACTCTAGGAGAAGTGTGAATCAAATCACTAGGAAGAATTGCTTATGCGCCTTAGACCAAGAAGAAAGGTGTTTACCCGGTTGACCTATTCGGAGTTGTTCGTAAACTCCATATTACAGAGGGAAACTCCTCTGCACAAGCCCCTGCAGCACGTCGTAGTGGTGTTTCGAGTCTCGGTTTTAGGCCTTGTAGGATTAAACCATTTGCTCTTTCAACTTGTCCATTAGCTTGTGTATGTGCGACTGACGCAATGTCAAGCCGGATATTTTGTTCATTGCAGAATTCGTCAAGTTCTCCCATAGAAAAATTACTCCCATTGTCTGTGATAATACTATGCAGATAACCATACTGGATTATAACATCCTCGACAAATCTTTTGGTTGTTGCTCCATCACAACTAGTGACGGGTTTAGCCTCAATCCATTCGGTGAATTTATCCACCATCACTAAGAGGTGAGTAAATCCACTTGGAGCCCGTTTAAATGGTCCTACCATGTCAATCCCCCAGACCATGAAAGGCCATGTTATAGGTATTGTTCTCAGCTGATCAGCCGGAACATGAGCTTGTTTGGTGTACTTTTGGGAGCCCTTGCACGTCTTGACTAGCCGTTCGGCATCTGCCTTCGCTGTAAGCCAAAAAAACCGTGTCTGAAAGCATTTTCCACTAAAGATTTGGCCGCAGCATGGTGACCACACTCGCCTTCATGGATTTCTCTTTAAGATTTCCACTCCTTCTTCCGGAGATACGCAGCACTGAAAGACCCCAAATACACTCCGCTTGTAGAGCTCACTACTAACAACAGTATAGGTTTTTGCTCGTCGAACGATCTGTCGGCTCAGCACCTCGTCTTCGGGTAATTTGCCATCTACCAGATAATCGAGGTAGGGTTGAGTCCAGCTTGTAATTACAGCCAGAACTGCTATCAAAGGTTAGTCGGATTTGGTCGGATATTCCTCGTTCACTCCCTTTATTGAGGGAACTTTGAGGTGCTCTAGAAAAGCGCCATCCAGGACCTCTTTCCGTGCAGAGCCTATTCGAGATAGTGCATCTGCTTCCTCATTTTTTGCTCGAGGGATGTGTTGAACCTCAAACCCTTCGAACGATTTCGATAAATCATCCACGACAGCTTTATATGCTGCCATGTGTTTATTTGCATTACAGATATCCGACACTTGTTGAGCGACAAGATCCGAATCTCCGTAACACATCAAACATCGGATGCCTATATCCTTAGCAATCTGGATTCCATGCAGCAGTGCTTCATACTTGGCATAATTGTTTGTCGTTGTGAAGTGGATCTGCAACATGTATAAAAGTTTGTCTCCTTGGGGTGATTTGAGCACCATGCCAGCCCCCGCGAGCCTTAGACCCGTCAAAATACAGGGTCCAATATTCTGACTCAGGGAGGGTCATATTCTCCTTTGTCTTTGTCCAATCAGCAACAAAGTCAGCAATGATTTGGGATTTAATTGTTGTCTGAGGTTTGTACTCAGTATCGAAAGCTGAAAGCTCTATCCCCATTTGGTGACGCGTCCTGTGGCGTCACTTTTGTTGATTATATCTCTCATGGGAGATGTGCTCACCATAGTAATTGGATGCTCCTGAAAATAATGTCGCAGCTTACGTGATGCTAAGAAAACACCGTAAGCCAGCTTTTGATAGTGCGGATACCGCTGTTTCGATTCTGTCAAGACCTCGCTGACAAAATACGTCGGACGCTGCACCAAGTGTTCCTGATTTTCCTCCGATCTCTCCACTACCATAACGATACTGACGACTTTGTTTGTCGCAGCAAGATAAAGCAACATCGGTTCCTAAGGTTCCGGTGCAGCGAGGACAGGAGCAGATGAGAGTACTTTCTTCAGGTCTTGTAATGCAGCTTCAGCTTCGTCGGTCCACACAAAATCCTTGGTATTTTTCAGGAGTTTGTATAATGGAGCGGCTCTTTCATCGAGCCGGCTTACAAATCGACTGACTGCAGCGATGCAACCAGTTAGTCTTTGTACGTCCTTCAGGCGAGTTGGCCTGGAAATATTGAGTATAGCCTTGATTTTGTCTCGGTTCACTTCTATGCCTCTCTAAGACACGATGAAACCTAACAATTTTCCGGCTGGGATTCCAAAAAAGCATTTATTCGGATTAAGCATTATGTTGTATTTTTGTTGATTGACAAATGTTTCCTCCAAGTCGGAAATCAGTGTTTCCTTCTTTTTGGACATCACCGCAATATCATCCACATATGCATGTACATTGCGTCCGATTTGATCGTGGAGGCAATGTTGCATTGTGCGTTGGTACGTAGCTCCTGCGTTCTTCAGCCCAAAAGGCATCGTAACAAAACAGAAGGTTCTGAAGGGGGTTATGAATGAAGTTTTGACTTTGTCAGATTCCTTCATCCGGATTTGGTGATAACCGGAATATGCATCGAGAAAACAGAGGAGTTCCGAGCCTGCCGTAGAATCGATAACTTGATCAATCCTAGGCAGAGCGAACAGATCTTTTGGACAAGCCTTGTTCAAGGCAGTATAATCAACACACATCCTTAAATCTTTTTAGGGACCATTACAGGATTGGCCGACCACTCAGTGTGGATGCCCTCTTCTATGAATCTGGCTAACTCGAGCCGTGCTAGTTCCTTAGCTATTGCCTTATGCTTTTCATCGCCAAAATGTCGTAAGGACTGTTTGACGGGTTTAGCGTTTGGGTTTACATTTAGAGAGTGCTCGGCAAGTTCCCTAGGTACTCCTGTCATGTCAGATGGCTGCCATGCGAAGATATCTTGATTTGTTTTGAGGAACTTGACGAGTGCACTTTCCTATGCGCTACCTAGGCCTACGCCTATCTGGGTCACCTTGGAGGGGTCATCATCCTTCAACGGCGTCTTCTTCATCTCTTCTGATGCCTTGAACTCTGGATTCGGCTTTGTCACCTCCTTCTTCGTTGCGGGCATCTTAGATGGATCTATGCTCTTCTTGATCTCCTAGTACTCCTGGGCGTGCAGCACGGCTTCAGCAAAGGCGGCATTTCCATCCTCGCACTCTCGCGCTTTGTTTGGGTCTCCCTTGATTGTGATCATGCCATTGGGACCTGGAATTTTCATCATATTGTAAATGTAACACGGACGAGCCATAAAAGCCCAGTAAGCCGGACGTCCAAATATAGCGTGATACACGCTCTTGAACGGGACCACTTCGAAGGAAAGTGCCTCCGTCCGACAGTTCTTTGGGGTCCCAAAAGTAACATCCAAAGTGATCTCTCCCAGGGAATTTGCTTGTCTTCCTGGGACAACCCCGTGAAAAATCACAGAGCTGTGGTTCAGCTGGGTCTCCGAGATCTTCATCCGGCGTAGCGTTTCGACATACAGAATGTTAATGCTGCTGCCATCGTCCATGAGAGTCTCGGAGAATCCATAACCATCAATAAGTGGGTTGACGATTAAGGCGTATTTTCCTCGCCTGTGTAGCTTAGGCGGATGATTAGTGCAGTCAAATGTGATTGCCACTTCCGACCAGTCCAAGAATTGAGGGACAGTCGGAACTGTTGTGTTGAGCTCATGTAGAACTGCTTTCTTGACCTTTGCTGATTGAGATCCGAGGAAGGTGACATAAGTGTCTTTCTTGGTCGGAATTTTTTGTTCCCTTTCGGTTTGGGATTTGAAGCATCAGCTTCCTCCATGTCGAAATCTTCCTTGGTATCCTTATCTTTTTCGGGATTCTTCTTTCCCTTCTTCTGCTTAGCTTTGTACCCAGCGGTATCATCTCTCTTAATGTCGTCATTGAAACGACACTCGGCATTTGTGTGGGACGAGCCCCCATTGGCATCTAGATGATGCACACATGGGTTATTGGCAATGTCAGTCCAAGAGTAGGTTTTGCCTGGTTGCTGGTCTCCTCTACCTTGAACTCTCGAAGTCCCACGACCGCGTTCGCGGCCTCCGTCACGTCCTCCTCGTCCTCCAGACCCGAAAGTAGCAGTAACCACTACCGTTTCCGTGTTGGGTTTTTCTTCCGAGGTATTCTTGCGCTTCTGAGCTTGTTGCTTTGGTTGTTTTGCCGACTGTGGCACAGCCAGGGCATTGAGTAATCCCTCTGCGTCATCGTCAGCATCTGCATACTTGCTCGTTGTTTCTATCATTTCTCCCAAATCAGTGACTTTGTCGCACTTCAAGCGATGGCGTAGTAAACCAATTGGGAGACCTGCAATGAAAGCTTCAATCGCAGTTTGGTCATTTACTCCTTCGCAGGAGTTCTTGGTGTCGATCCATCGTCCGAGGTAATCCCGACAAGTTTCTCTGGCTTTCTGGGTGCAACGCTGTAGGTCTCCAACCATACAGGGCCTCCGGTATGTGCCTTCAAAATTCTAAAAAAAGCACTTTGCATGTCATACCAGTTGTGGATGGTGTTCTCTGGAAGTTCATTGAGCCATGATCGTGCCGTCTTCCACAACATGAGTGGGAGATATCGGGTTGCGACCAGGCTGTTTACGCCCTTGGCGATGCAGCAAGCTTGGAAGAAATCATGTAGCCAGGTATCTGGCCGAGCAATGGCATCGTAGGCTTGGATATGTCATGAGATAGCAAATCCTTCCGGAAATCTTGTAGCTCTTATGCGTGGTCCGAAGCATTTTGGTCCCTCTTATATATCATCATTTTCATAGCGCCGCGCCTCTATATTAGAGTTGATCCTGTGCCTCGCGTCATTCGGGGATAGAGATCGTCCCGAGTGTCGGTTGTGGCTGCGGTGCCTTGGAGCCGGACTTCGGCTTCTTCCACCACCTCCTCCGCCACGACGCCCTCCATCGCCACCTTGGGGGCCATTATGATGGCTACTGGGCGGAGAGGGTGGAGCATCTGGGTTATTTCCGGCTGATCATCAGCCTCCGTTCGGAGTGTCATTATTCTGGTTCCGGGGAGGGTGTTCATTGTGACGAGCCCCCTGCCGGCTTGTCTCGGCACGGTGTCCGTTGTTCCTTCGCCCGTCATCCGAGCAGCTTGCGTGTCTAGGAGGTGGCATTCTTTGTGGGTCCTCCTCCCGACGTTTCTCTTTATCATCATCCCGGCGGTCTTTCGACTCTCGCTGGGGCGGGTGCCTCGGATTCAGTGCAGCGATTCCCTCTTGCTCCGCAACTGGGTTAACGTTACACCAGTCACGTGCAGCTTTGTCGTGCTGCCCTGAAGATCGGTTCTTGAGTAATTTTTTGGGTTTGCAGCATAGAAAACAAAAAATTTCCTACGATGGGAACTATACGCCAAGATCTATCTACTAGATACAAGCAACGGGTGGATATACATCCATAGAGAACATACCCTCGAAGACAACAAAGCTTTGTTAAAGAGTTTGAACTCGTGGATGATGTAGTCGTACACTTGCCGATCTCAAGATCGTGATGAAGTCCAGTAGGTTCGGCTCCAGCACGTCCATCAGATCCAACTCCATCAAGTCCAGCACCACCAAGTCCAGCACCGCAAAGCAGCGGTGCGTTCGTGATCGCACACACGTCCGGTACCCCGACAACCTCCGTCCCTCGCTCCAGCAAAGCAGCGGAAGCAGCAACTCCTTTCCAGATAAAGCCACCGGGAACATGTATCTTGCTAATCTGAGATCATGGGGAATAACTAGAGGGGGAGAGAGATCCTTCACGAGGAGGTGTGAGGAAGAAGGGGTGTGAGGAGGACCTTTTATAGGAGGAGGGGGGTGCCCCTCCCCATGGTCGGCGCCCAAGGGGTGACCACTCACCTCCTCATTCATGTGGTGGTAACTCCCTCCACATAAATTTGCCCCTTCACATTCTCTTTTAAAGTCCCCACTTTAAATGCATTAAATTTCTCCAAATTTAATGCTCTCTCATTTAATAAAACTCTTTTATTAATTTTATTAAGATTTTTGTTAATTACTTTAATTAACAAACATTCACAAAATCCGCCTGCAACATTTCAATATTACATGCAGAACCAATTTCAGCAATTTCACCCGAAACAATTTCCGGTTTCTATCAAAATAATTCCAGCGCTTTCTTAAATCTTTATCTGAAACATATTTTCTCCAAATGGTGTCGGTATCCCTTAAGTGTGTCACCCTACGGTTCGCGAATAATGAAGACATGATCGAGACACCTTTCAGATCAATAATCAGAAGCGGGACCTGGAGATCCATACTGACTCCTACACATTCAACGATGACTTCTGTGATCGTGAGAACCTTTAACGCTAGTAACTAAATCCCTTTGTCTAGCGATATATTACATGTCCGAGATTCGATCATCAGTATCTCCATACCTAGTTTGATCTCGCT
Source organism: Avena eriantha (assembly GCA_910589775.1). Lineage (NCBI taxonomy): Eukaryota > Viridiplantae > Streptophyta > Magnoliopsida > Poales > Poaceae > Avena > Avena eriantha. Next base: position 227,079,807 of record OU342744.1, read on the forward strand.
ACCAGCATGTACTCTTTTCTCGTTCCCGTGATATAACATTCTAGTGATCTCATCACTTGCTTGCGAGCTATCTTAATGTGATATCACCGAGAGGGCCCAGAGTATATCTATCCATCATCGGGATGGACAAATCCCACTCTTGATCCATGAGCCTCAACATAACACCTTCGTAGCACTGAACCCACCTTTATAGTCACCCTGTTATGGTGCGACGTTTGATGTTATCAAGATACTCTTCCGGTGTTAGCAATTAACATGATCTCATGGTCTAAGGACTAAGATTACTTCGTATGATGTTATAGCAATATAAGCATAATGACTTTGATCGTAATGCTATACTTCAGATGAATGTTCATCACATCATTCCACCAATGTTGTGACCTCGTTATTAACAACATCCAATGTCCATGATCAGGAAACCTTGATCATCTTGTTAATCAACGAGCTAGTTTATATGAGAGGCATTACTAGGAACTTTATATTTTGTTTATTAAACACACATGTATTAACGTTTCCAATTAATACAATTATAGCATGCAAAATGAACATTTATCATAAACATGGAATAAGATAATAACCACTTTATTATTGCCTCTCGGGGATATTCCCTTCAGTCTCCCACTTGCACTAGAGTCAATAATCTAGTTTGAAAAACTTTGCGTATTGAACACCTATGGCTTTCTGGTGTTGCATATACGTGATTTCTAGTGGTTAACATAATCTCCAGATCTGGCACTCTCAGTTCCGTGTGTATTTGCATGTCTTTGCGTCTCTACGCATCACTCATTCTCAAATGAGATGACATTGTATAAATTTGGTCCTTTGGTGAGGCCTTTAGTTCGTTCGGGTAAAAATATGTTGATATTATTGTCATACAATATATCTTCATAGTATTAGCCCACTTTGAATCACACCTAGTTTCATAGCAAACTTCTTAACACAAATTCCCTCCTTTGCTGCTACTATAGCAGTCATATACTTAGCCTTTTGTTGTAGTATATGTCACAATGGTTAAACTTTGGAACTTATCCAAATCCATCATGGAACATCCTTTCCATTACATTGTGCCACCCATAGTCTAAATTGAGATAAATTTAATTTGTATCTTGTGACAAAACTAGTATCAATGTAACACTTTACAATGAACTACCTTTAACTATTTGTCACTTATACATGATATATTCTTAGTTCTTCCAAAGCTCATAAGAATATATTTACTATTGTCCAATGATCATCTTATGAATCATTATGGTATGTGCTCATAACATTTAGAGCATAGGACATTCTGGAAATATACATATCATGGTATAATTGATCAAAATCTTCATGTGATTTTACTCACCAATTGTTGAAACACTTGAATCTTGATACAATCCTTTCCATGCAACAAGAACCTTTCTTGTTGTTTCCATATTGAACCCTTTCAATATCTCATATATGTATGTATGTCACAACCATATCAGCGCCTCAATCTATCCATATAGATATTGATGCCAAATATTCCGGTTTTGCCCAAGTCTTTCATCGAAATCCTATTTTAATGAAATTCTTAACTTGTGTAAATAAAAGATACATCATTTCCAATCAACAATATGTCCTCTACATAATTTATTAGAAATATGTCTCAGCGCTCCCACTTAATTTCTTGCAAATGCAGGCATCTTCATCATCTCTGATCAATTTAAACTCTTTTAACAGTTTTATCATGGTGAAGATTCCAACTCCGCTATGCTTACTTCAACTATTGAAGTTTGCATGCCCTTTTAGCACCCTTTGAATTAACAAAACCCTTCGGACCATGTCATGTACATGTCCTAGGTAACCGTTCTATCAGAAGAACCTTGTTTTGTTTATTCAACTACCATATACCAAATTATATATAGTGGTTGCTACATTAATCTGTCAATACTATATTGTTGGGTCCGCAGCATAGAAAACAAAAAAATTCCTACGATGAGAACTACACGCCAAGATCTATCTACTAGGTACAAAGCAACAGGTGGACATACATCCAACGAGAACTTACCCTCGAAGACAACGAGTTTTGTTAACGAGTAGGAACTCGTGGTTGATGTAGTCGTACACTTACCGATCTCAAGATCGTGAGGAAGTCCGAGCGCCCGCAACTCAGCAACGCACCCGTACTCGCACACACGTTCAAGCCACCGGACAACCTCCACCTCCTCTCTCCAGCGATCCAGCGGAAGCAGCAACTCCTTCCAGACGAAATGCCACCGGGAACATGTATCTCGCTAATCCGAGACCATGGGGAAATAATTCTAGAGGGGGAGAGAGATCCTTCACAAGGAGGTGTGAGGAAGAAGGAGGAAGAGGGTGGCCTTTTATAGGAGGAGGGGGGTGCCCCTCCTTCATGGCCGGCGCATGGGGGTGTGACTCCTCACCTCCCCCATTCATGTGGTGGTAACCCCTCCACATTAAAATGCCTCTTCACATTCCCCTTTAAAGTCCCTACTTTAAATGCATTAAAATTCTCCATGTTTAATGCTCTCTCATTTAATAAAACTCTTTTATTAAATTTATTCAGAATTTTGTGAATTACTTTAATTAAAAAACATTCACATATAACCCCTTGCAATATTTCAATATCACATGCAGAACCACTTTCTACAATTTCACCCGAAACAATTTCCGGTTTCTATCAAAACAATTCCTGCGCTTTGCAATTCTTTCGTTTGAAACATATGTGCTCCAAAATGGTGTCCGGTAACTCTTAAGTGTGTCACCCTACGGTTCGCGAATAATGCAGACATGATTGAGACTCCTCTCAGATCAATAATCAGAATCGGGACCTGGAGATCCATACTGACTCCTGCATATTCAACGATGACTTCTGTGATCGTGAAAACCTTTAACGCTTGTAACTAAATCCCTTTGTCTCGTGATATATTACATGTCCGAGATTCGATGATCGGTATCTCCATACCTAGTTTGATCTCGTTGCCGACATGCACTCCTTTCTCGTTCCCGTGATATAACATTCTAGTGATCACATCACTTGCCTGCAAGCTATCTTAATGTGATATCACCGAGAGGGCCCAGAGTATATCTATCCGTCATCGGGATTGACAAATTCCACTCTTGATCCATGAGCCTCAACATAACACCTTCGTAGCACTGAACCCATCTTTATAGTCACCCTGTTACGGTGTGACGTTTGATGTTATCAAGATACTCTTCCGGTGTTAGCAATTAACATGATCTCATGGTCTAAGGACTAAGATTACTCCATATGATGTTATAGCAATATAAACATAATGACTTTGATCGTAATGCTATACTTCGGATGAATATTCATCACATCATTCCACCAATGTTGTGACCTCATTATTAACAACATCCAATGTCCATGATCAGGAAACCTTGATCATCTTGTTAATCAACAAGCTAGTCTATAAGAGAGGCATAACTAGGAACCCTTTTTGTTTATTAAACACACATGTATTGACGTTTCTGATCAATACAATTATAGCATGCAAAATAAACATTTATCATAAACATGGAATAAGATAATAACCACTTTATTATTGCCTCTCGGGCATATTCCCTTCATATATATCGCTATGAAAGATCAAATCTTGTCATAGTCAACTCCTTGAACATTGTCGTAAACTTTTTTTTGACATGTCGACTATTTCATAGATGTTAAACATCCATGTCTATTTCTTTATAGATCCAAACACGACCGATAGGCTTTACGCCTTTTTAGAGGGTCTTCCAAGTTCAGAAACTTGATTCTCGTGTATGGATACTATCACGGATTCTATGACTTCTACTCATTTTATGGAGTCAAGGCCCATCATCGCTTCTTTGCATGCAGTCGGTTCATCATTGTCAAAACAATAACAACTTGCTTATCAAATCACACTATTTGATTCTTATCGACCCACACGGTTCAATAGGAACTCTAATCTCCGAGATCACAACCTTTGTAATCACGGGAGCCATGAGCATTGTGGCCGCCACCGGGACACTTTCCGGCACTGCGCTACTTAGCATATATAGCTAAGGTTCAACAACCTTATCAAAGTTCTATTGTCCTCCCACTTAACTTTTCGCGAAAAATTCCTACTCAAGAAACTTGACGTTCCAAGTAACAAACTCTTTTGTCCTCGGTGTTATGGAGAAATTCCCAACAAATACTTTGGGATAACCTACAAAGACGTGCTTATCGAACTTTGGTTGTAAACATTTTACTTATGCATAGCATACCAAAATTTAAGAAAAGACAATTCAGGTTTTATCCCAAACCATAACTTATATGGTATCATTTCAACGGATCACGATGGTGCTCTTTTCAGTGTAAAAGCGGTAGTCTCTAAAGCTTCAATCCTTAAAACATAATGGCAGTTTTATAAATGACACCTTTGATCTTACCATGTCAAACATGGTTTGATTTCATCTTTCGAATATGCCATACTCCTATGGTTTATCGGGAAACACAAATCATGGAACAATTCCTCAAATCTTAGGTGTTTTTGCTAAACATGTAACTCAAATATCTTCCTTTATGATCGAATCATAAACTCTTTATTTTCTTGTTACAATGATTTTCCACTTCATCTTGAAAGTCTTTGAACAACTTTCAAATGTTTCATACTTCTTCCTTATTAAGTAAATATATAGATATATTCACTTAAATTTCTGGAGAAAGCATATGAAGCAATAAGATCCATCGCATATGGCTACACATAATGGACTATATACATCAACATGCATAATATCCAATAAGTTAGTCATCCGTTCCTTTTGGGCCTATGAACATAGTTTCAATTATCTCAAGGAAAGTTTCACAATCGTCAATTGATCAAAATCAAAGACTCCAAAAATACATCAACATGGAGTTTCTTCATGTTTTCTTTCCAATATAATTTAAACAGCGATGTCACTTCATAAGTGATCTTTCAATCATTTGTCTTGTGAAATTTTAGCAATAGTGTTTATGGATGTGATTTCTCCAACTAGACTTTTAAAAGTTCATTCATCCTTTATGGAATACGGTAATTATTTGAACAACCATTGTTCTCGTAATATCGGAACAAAATAACAATTATTAAAACAAATCTTGAAGGCTAGGTTGACGACAACGAAAAACACAATAACACTTTATTTGTTTTCGATGAACATCACCACTTATTCTCTTGCTAGTTACTTAGGCCATTGCAGTTCATGAATTGCGTTGTCCTGAATGACATTTCATACCAACCAATTCGGTATCCAATACCTAAGAACCACATTGTTTAACAAGCAAGGAATACAACCATAACATGTGTATCTTCTATATACCTAAGCTGGACATTTCCAACTTTTTCTTTTCTGCCAAATATTTTAGAGATTCTCTTTCATTAATTCCTTTTCCTTTTAAAAGAATCTATCAACATCAATAGTGGTGTCATTCACATGACACATAGTACAAAGCGTATATAGTCAAATATTAATACCTTTGGACTTGCACTTTGAAGTGGATCACCATCACCAAATGTTTTGGTATTCTTTCAAAAATCCATTCTTTAGTAATCTATTAGTGTAGTAAACAGTTTACTTACATCTTATATTCATCCTTATCATGACAACTTTCATGATCAAGCTAATATAGCCTATAAGGAAGAATCGCGAGTATAATGTTAGTTCCCAAAAACCTTTTTGGGAGATCCGAATGCCTAGCATCTCCATCCTTCACATATTCTCATAATATGAGAACATGTATTTTGCTAAATTATACTCTATCATAATGCAACCAAAAACATTGTTTTTGGATATCACAATATCTTCCACACATGATGGTTTCTGAAACAATTTTTCAGCTCCTAGATAATCTTGATATTAAAACAACTTTTGTATATCAAAAATCATGGAGGCAAACATGATACTTTAGATACTAACATTGGAATTCTTACTCTTGATTTAATACTACTTATTAAACTTCATGGAGTAAATAGAGTTTGCTGAAAGTTTGCAATAGGACTTATAAACTTTAAATTGACATTCAAAACAATACGATACCAGTTCGTAAAGTAAATATCCATAATTCTATAGTTCTATTATCTCAATTAAAACTAAGTATAAGGTAGTGAACACACGCCAATGACTACAATAAATTATGCAAATTCACTTCGATTTAGTTTATGACAAATTGAGTTTGAATAATCCAAATTAGAAATGAACTCCCACTCCAAAACGACATCCCTCGTGCCTTTTTGGTGATTACATGAACCAAATCCACTACACCAAGTCCGATCATCACGTGAGTCGGTGTAGCTTCAAAGGCGAGCATCAATATGGGCATCATATCAACTATATGACTCATGCTTAACCTTTCGGTCCGTGTTCCGAGGCCATGTCTGTACATGCTAGGCTCGCCAAGTAAGAACCTTAGTATTCGCGTGTGTAAAACTGTCTTACACCTGTTCCTATGAAAGCGTGGATTCGAGTACACCCGATCATCACGTGATGTCTCGAAACACGATCCACATAATGGTGCATACTTAAGGAAGAACACATTTTTATCTTGATATCTAAATGAGGGATCATCTTACAATGCTACAGAAAGCGCCAAACTAGCAGTATAAGATGCTAACATCTAATGTGTAAAGTGAGATGATATGGTCCATGCATTTGATCTCTATCATTTGCATCGTGGTATGATCTCTATTATTCCTTTGTGTGTAAGGCCAAGGTCTATGGAACTTACACGTTGAGTGTGTTGTAAGAGTATCTATCATACATCTACTTACAACAATACCATATCAAGACACTAGCCCAGCAACGATCTAAACTAGACACCTCTAATTTATCAATTGCAAGTTTTATGTGGCTTGGGGCTTTTGGAGATAGAACCATTCTCACCTACGAATATGAACCACAACGAGGATAACCAAGTTATTAGCAACTCGTTGTAAATCAGATATTGACTATAGTAGGAGAGACAGACACCCGCCAGCCACTTATGCAAAACAAGTTGCATGTCAGCGTGGAACCGGTCTCATGTACGATGACATGTAAGGTTGGTCCGGGCCGCCTCATCCCACTATGCCACCAATATCCAAAATACATAGAAGATGCAATAACATGATCATCATCACCCACATATAAACATATGTGTACTACCCGTGCAAAGCACCTACGCATAGATCAGGCTCTGATACCACTGTTGGGTTCGCAGCATAGAATTTTTTTCCTATGATGGGAACTATACGCCAAGATCTATCTACTAGATACAACCAACGGGTGGATATACATCCATAGAGAACTTACCCTCGAAGACAACAAAGCTTTGTTAACGAGTTGGAACTCGTGGATGATGTAGTCGTACACTTGCTGATCTCAAGATCGTGATGAAGTCCAGCAGGTCCGGCTCCAGCACGTCCATCAGATCCAGCTCCAGCAAGTCCAGCACCACCAAGTCCAGCACCGCAAAGCAGCGGTGCGTTCGTGATCGCACACACGTCCGGTACCCCGACAACCTCCGTCCCTCTCTCCAGCAAAGCAGCGGAAGCAGCAAATCCTTTCCAGATAAAGCCACTGGGAACATGTATCTCGCTAATCTGAGACCATGGGGAATAACTAGAGGGGGAGAGAGATCTTTCACGAGGAGGTGTGAGGAAGAGGGGGTGTGAGGAGGGCCTTTTATAGGAGGAGGGGGTGCCCCTCCCCATGGCCAGCGCCCAAGGGGTGACCCCTCACCTCCTCATTCATGTGGTGGTAACTCCCTCCACATAAATTTGCCCCTTCACATTCTCTTTTAAAGTCCCCACTTTAAATGCATTAAATTTCTCCAAATTTAATGCTCTCTCATTTAATAAAACTCTTTTATTAATTTTATTAAGATTTTTGTTAATTACTTTAATTAACAAACATTCACAAAATCCCCCTGCAACATTTCAATATTACATGCAGAACCAATTTCAGCAATTTCACCCAAAAAAGTTTTGGTGTCTATTGAAATAATTCCAACACTTTCTTAAATCTTTATCTGAAACATATTTGCTCCAAATGGTGTCGGTATCCCTTAAGTGTGTCACCCTACGATTCGCGAATAATGCAGACATGATCAAGACCCCTTTACTCCACTTCTTGTGAATGCATAAGAATAATGCCATATCATTATTATTGTTCTCACAAAATAAATCATGGCATTTATTATTTTGCATGGGCCATGCAAGGGTACCACCACCTTTAGTCCATTTGACTCCTCTTGATTTTTATTGGTTTTTTCCCTTGTGGATCATCTCCATATCTCTTCACCATCTCCATATTCTCATCTACACCATTTTATTCTTTGCCATTCATTAGGCAAGTGAGGCCCTTTTCCCATAAGCTATTCCCTTCTCTTTTTCTTGATTACTATTTCACCTCATCTTAGCCTAAATCCAAGCCTCATTTCTACCTCTTGGGTTGATCTTATAAACGAGTTTAAAACCTAAATACCTAATAAAAACCTAACCTAGCTATCTCTCTCTAATTTCCTCTAACCTAGTTCTACATAAACCCTAACCCTTAATCTCTCCTCTCTCTCTTTCACTCCCTCTCTCTACCATGCTAGCCCCTCTCCTCTCTCTCCCTGGGCCCATCCCAGCTACTCACCTAACCACCCCCAAACCCTAGCCCATGTCGAGCTGGCCCTAGCTACACCCTAGCTCACCCGAGCCCCTCTCCTCCCTTTCTCTCTACCTGCCGTGCCAGCCCCACCCAGCAGCTACTCCCCACCGTCCCCACCTGGCAGCCCACCTGCCTGCCCTGGCTGCCCAGGTCGAGCCCCAGCTCGACCACGTGATCAGGGAGAAGGAGGAAAGGGCCGAGGCCACTTTTACCTCTACCCCGTGCCCACACGCCACCTCCTCCCTCTCTCCCGCTTGTCCTCATCCACACGGCTCCCCTGCCTCTCCCAGATCCAACCCCAAGCCCTACCTCTCCTCCCTTTCTTCTTCACCGACGCCAGCACCTGCCGCCGGTCGCCGCCAGTACCCCTGCGTCTCGTCGTTCCTGCCGGCGTGCGTAGCGTGGAGGTGGTCAAGAAGAGCGAGGAGGCTCCCCTACTTCGCCTCGTACGCGCCGACGAGGACAAGGAGCACCAGGACCGCCAGAACCAGCGCCGCCCGACGCAAACCCTAACTGCCAGGACGCCAGCAACCCTGACGATCCGCCGCGCCTCTCCCCGATCCGACACCACCGACCACCCCGCGGTGAGCCCCTCTACCGCCCAGACATGCTCCGCCTCGCTGTTGCTGTCTATCGTCGCCAGTCGTTTCGACGAGCGCCCTCGGTGCATCGTTAGTCCCTGGTGTCTGCACGCCCCGCGCCGTGCATAGCCTCATCTGGCCGTCTAGCCCCCACCTAACACCAAACCCAAGCCACCACAGCGGCTACGCCCTCCGCGCGCACGCCCAGATCCCCGGTTCGAGTCGCCGTCCCGCGCCGCGCGGCGTTTTTCTTCGCCAGTCGTCAGATCGCGAAGAAGAGAAACAGTGCCGCCGCGCGCTTTGCTAAAAAACCCCTAGCTTTTTATCTGCTCAACCCGCGCCCCCTCGCGACCCCACCAGCCAGCCTCTGTGAGCTTTTTACAGAAAGGCACCCCAGGTTTTAGTGATCTTAACTCGCGCTCCAGCTCAACCCCACCTGTCAGCCGTTGCGGGTTCAGTTGCTGGCCGTGGACCCGTAGCCGCTGGCCCCATCTGTCAGTCGCAGAGTCTAAGTACGACGCGGTAAGAAAAGTCCGCGCGTTGATTTCCGCTCAGCCAGTTTCGGCCCACCCATCGGCGACTGTGGCTGGGTCGTTCTGAGTAATAAAAGGTTTTCCGGTTAACTGTTTAAACAAAACAAATTCAAATCATTTAAATTCAAATTCAAACCAGTTTTCAAACAACTTTTAATTTACAAATCCAAATAATACATATAATATATGTTTTGGAATTAGAAAAATGTGAGGAATTCAAATATGACATCCAAAACAATGTTTGAACTCTTTAAAATTTCGAGATGATTAAAATTACAATAAAATGCCCTTTTCCTTAATTAATTAATAACTTTAATTTTATAACTCCAAATTTGACAAATAATATGTCTAAATCGATCAGCGCGACGAGCCCGTTCTATCTATGCAGTCCTTGTTCTGAATTGAAGCATGCATCATGTCATTATTTAAAACCTGAACTGTTTATGACAATAAAATGGGACCAACTAAATAATAAAATGCTTTATTTCTTGTATCCACACCTCACCTTTGCCATGCTACTTAAAAGCCATGTAAATTGTGCATCATTCATCATGGCATGCTTGTTTGCTTGTCGCACTTTAATTCATATGCTTGTGCACTTTATTTATGTTGGCCCTTGTTTGTTTGGTTCTTCTTCGAATAGACGCCCAGCAAGAGAATTACCAGGAATCACAGGAGTACTACCCAGATCCATCTCTCGCTTCAACTGAGCTAGCAGGCAAGCACTACCACATGCTTGCATACATACAATATCTATTGCCTCTATCTTATTCTTGCATCGTTGAGTCGCGATTGCATTAAATTGAATTCCAAGTACTGCATAACCTTTACTTTTAAACCCCACCGAAGCTTGTTCCTCCAGCCCATGAGCCATTACTACAGGAGTTGTTTGAGCCATGTGAGTCGTAGAAAAGCATGAGTAGGGTATGTGAGGGTCTGATGAATCATGAGGTACCTAAACAACTTAATCTGAGTAGTAATGGGATAACTAATGAAAGAGGCACCGGTGAGCAATATCTGCTATTTGGTTTTTTATGCTCACTTGTGTCCCATAGGACCCCGAGTGCTTGATTCTTGTTCCTTGTTATTCGCACTATCCACATCCGGGAGGCCTTATGGACCCCCTGAGCCAGAGCTTGATTCATACTTATTTCTTGGGGCCACAAAGTAGTTTGGGGCTTTATTGCTATTCTGTACTTATGCCATGCTACTGCTTTATTAAGATTGTGCGTGGAGCACCTGTACTGTTTTGGATCGTGGAATGTTTTCGCGGTATCGACAAGCCTAGTCACACTTTCGGGTTCCCAGTCATTTACAGCCATTGTCACAAACCTTGGGTCCGTCTCGGAGCCAGCCAACTTCATTGCGGGTAGCTTAATGGGGTGGCCCCCTGAAATATTTCTGAATCCTGTGATTGCTTTGTCGTGAATGCCTCGTTGGGTTTTGAGTTGGTTTTTCCGAGGTTGATCGAGTGTGTGTTGCTATTCGTGCACCCCTGCAGGGTAAATCTTTCTGAAAGCCGTGTCCGCGGTTATGGACGACTTGGAGCACAGTTTCTCGATCATAGACAAGAATAACTAAAGTACCGCTTTTAATTTGACTAAGTACTTGACTAGTAAATAGTGCAACACTCATGGAATGGTTAATAAAACTGCCAACGGATGATGGGGGTTGTTCGTCCGCTTCCTCGTTGGTAAGCGAGGAGGAGGATGGATCTGTTAATTATACTGTTATAACTGTTGTTCTTAATTCACGGACGTCCGTCTATCATTGGTTAGGCGGATGGTTAGCGAGTATCTGTAGAATTGTTAGGTATTATCTTTTGCTGCAATTGCGTCACCCCAGGTTGTGTCCCCTTTAGCGGCATAAAGACTTGCTGAGTACCCCTAGGGTCTCACACGATAAATTGTTTGATTCAGATGAACAGGTGTACCCGCAAGATGGATACTGGGTGGAAGAGACAGATGATGTTGGCAACGATCGTTCGGTGTAGAGATTCCGGGAACGCGGATCCGTGAGATCTGTGGGCGGGATGTGTTTATTTATGGGGCATCTTAGTCCGATTTGCTTCTTATCCGTACTCGGATCTTGTTTTCTGCTTCCGCCTGATACTCTGATGTGTGTTGTATGAGGAGCTATCCTAAATTATTATCTCTATCTAGGATATTTGAATCTTGCCGTATGGCGTTGCAATATTTCTATTTCTTTTAGATGGAATGGCTCTGAGGACTGTTGTATGTGGCTTGCATACATACTCATTTGTGTATGTAGTTGATCCCTTCGCCTGCCGATTACGCCGCTCGTTCTTGTCCCGATGATCTGAAAGTGGTTAGGACGGCCGAAAGGTCTACCGTGAGTGGCCCTGGGCCCCACCGTACTATTTTAACTACTTTTGTTTATCCAGGCATGTAACTAAGAGCGTAATTCACCGAGGTAGTTACAATTGGTATCAGAGCCATCCCGCCCTTCAGGGTCTCAGCCAAAATGGTCGTTGTCAGTCTAGCAAATATTTTTGGTAGTGATGTATACTAGGGAAAAACAAAACGTGAGAGTAGGACTGCTTCCATTTTTCTTCTTACCCACCCACCCACCCTTTTTCTGGTAAGGAAGTGTAACGTTTTCAATCCTCTTCTAAAATTCAAACTAGGATTCACGTGTTCTGGGTTCCGTAGTACCATACGTTGTGTGTGTGTGTGTAATTCCTTGTCTATCTGTTGCATCCAAATGTTATCACTATCTGCCTTTTGGTTATCAACTGTTGGTACATTCCATACCGACAGGCCTTTGTAAACCGACACGATCTATTCTGATTCGTTGTATACCGATGCGATCTATCTTACTCTTTGTTATCCGACGTTATCTTGTTGGGGTGTTCTTTTTCGTAGTTACCAATCTTTAGGTTCATCTTAAGAAGAAGGTGTTGGGATATGTGTCTTACTGATTCATGTGCGGAGTAATGATTTGAGTGCGGGATGGAGTCGCGACCATACCACTACTTTTATCATTTACTCTTGTATGTTGAACTAGTAGAGTTACTAATCTTGATTCGTGAAGTGGTTTTTGCGCATATAGTGGTATTTTAATGCCGAAATTGCGAAAAAAAATTCTTTGTTAGTTGTGTATCACACTCATTGTTCAGTCGTGTGCGTTATGCTTAATATCTTCTAGTTGCCTTGAACTTTGTTGATATTTTAATATCATCTCAGTGAATTGCATCCTTTAATCTTGATTAATTCCATTTTGGTACTATTTTGGATTATTATCATTCTCCATTATAGTACTGACTTGTGTTTTATATCAATCACAGGATGGCACCACCACGCCGTTCTGAGGAGGACATACCACCTGAACTTGGGGATGCTTTGGCAAGTATTGCAAATGCTTTGGGCACTATGCAGCAGAACCAGCAGCGCTTCGAGGAAAGCGTGAGGAGGAATGAGTTTGTTCCGCTACCTCCACCTCCCAAGCGAGGAGACATCAAGAGTTTTCTCAAGTTCAACCCACGCCAATTTGAGGTGTCTGATCAGCCACTTGATGCGAATGATTGGCTTCGTGAAGTGTCAAGGTTGCTGATGACTGCGGATGTTCCCGAGCAAGAATGGGTCAAATGTGCCACTCACCTTCTGAAGGGAGATGCAGCTCTCTGGTGGGAAAATTACCTCAAGGCAGATCTTTCTGGTTTTGAGCCTACTTGGGAGCAATTCGCTGCTGCTTTCAAAGAGCAATATCTGTCAGAAATTGTCATGGAAAGGATGAAGGAAGTGTTTCTCAACCTCAAGCAGGGCACTAACAATGTCAACACCTACATCAGAAACTTCATGAACCTTTCTCGTTATGGTGGCGATGAGATCTCTGATGACAAGAAGAAGCAAAAGAGGTTTCGGCAAGGCCTCAATGCTTCCATCAAATATGCAATCACTCATGCAAGGCCGGCATCTTTTCTGGAACTCCAACATACAACTCTGCAGGAAGAAGAAAGTAGGCAAGTGTTTGAGGAGTCAAAGAAACACAATTGTGATACAACAAGCTCTTCTGCTATGTCAGCTCCTTCTAAGCGTCGTGTCTGGGTTCCTAACACCCCACCGTTGCTCCCTGCTCCACCAAGACCGTCAAGCTACGCACCAAGGCCACCAAACTCCTTCACTGCGGCTCCCAGGGGCTACAACCACAACTACCCTGGAGCGCCTGGCGGAGTCCCTGGCTACGTTGCTCCACGTCCACCTGGTGCTTGCTATACTTGTGGAAACACTGGGCATCAGCACTGGAATTGTCCAATGAACAACAAAGCTCTTCCACCACCACCTCCAAGACCTGCAGAAAGTGCTCCTATGATTCGTGCACCTCCACCTCGGGCTCTCAACATCAACACCAAGCCTGGGTCTATGGTTGCTCGTGCCAACTGTGTCAACATCGCTCAAGATGAGCATGCACCTGGAGTTGTCATGGGTATGCTTCCTATTAACTCAGTTCCTGCATGAGTTTTGTTTGATTCTGGTGCTTCACATTCTTTCGTTTCTCACAAATTTGCAAATGAGCATGAGCTTGTTATAGACCAGCTAGATAAAAAGTTAATGGTTCTTTCTCCTAGGGCAAGATTGTTATCTACCAAGATCAGCCATGGCAATCAAATTGAGATTGGTGGTTCTTCATTTCCGGCTTCCTTAATTGTTCTGGGAAATTCTGATATTGATGTTATCTTGGGCATGGATTGGTTAACAGCAAATGCAGCTGTGATTGATTGTGCTGAATGTTCGGTTTCTCTGAAAATTCCTGAAGGCCATATAGTCTATTCTCCAAGTCTGACTCCTGCAATTCAGCTTTATTCCTTGGCGGCTCTGAATGATGATGCTATGGAAGGTATTCAGAGTGTTCCTGTAGTATGTGAGTTTCCAGATGTTTTTCCTGAAGAGTTGCCAGGTATGCCTCCGGATCATGAGGTTGAGTTTGTCATTGAACTTGAACCTAGTACCGCTCCTATCTCCAAGCGGCCTTATAAAATGGGTCCTGCTGAGTTGGCTGAACTCAAACGTCAGTTGGATGAACAAGAGAAGTTGGGTTTCATTGAGCACAATACTTCTTCTTGGGGTAGTCCAACCATCTTTGTGAAGAAGCGAGACAAGACTGATAGACTTTGTGTTGACTATCGGGCACTCAATGCTAAAACCATCAATAATAAATATCCCCTTCCGCGGATTAATGATCTCTTCGATCAGCTAGCTAGAGTTGTGGTATTCTCTAAGCTTGATTTGAGAAGTGGTTATCATCAAATCAAGATTCGCAAGGAAGATGTTCCCAAAACAGCTTTCACCACCCGCTATGGCCTGTATGAGTACACGGTCATGTCTTTCGGTCTCACCAATGCACCTGCCACCTTCTCGAGGCTTATGAACTCGGTTTTCATGGAGTATCTTGATAAATTCGTTGTGGTCTATCTGGATGACATTCTAGTCTATTCTAAGTCAAAAGAAGAACATGAAGAACACTTTCGGTGTGTCTTAAACAAGCTTCGTGAGAACCGCCTGTATGCAAAGTTCTCCAAGTGTGAGTTTTGGCTGCCTCAAGTCACCTACCTTGGTCACGTCATCTCTGCCAAGGGCATCGCCGTCAACCCAGAAACTATTAAGACAATTATGGACAGCTTCCACCCATAAATGTCAAAGAAGTCCGGAGTTTCCTTGGTTTGGCCAGTTACTGCCATCGCTTCGTTCAAAACTTCTCGAAGATTGCGAAACCTCTTACCGATCTCCTCAAGAAAGGCAAGAAATACCTTTGGACTCCTACATGTCAAGCAAGATTTGAAACACTCAAAGAGAAGCTCACTTCCACACCAGTCTTGGTTCCTCCAGATACATCAAAGCCCTTCCAGATTTTCTGTGATGCTTCATTGCAAGGATTGGGTGCGGTCCTTATGCAAGAAAAGCAAGTTGTTGTTTATGCCTCTCGACAGTTGAAGACGCATGAGATCAACTATCCTATACATGACCTCGAACTCGCAGCAGTTGTCTTTGCTTTGAAAGTATGGAGGCATTACTTGCTTGGCAACCGTTGTGAGATCTTTTCTGATCACAAGAGTCTGAAGTACATCTTCACACAGCCTGATCTCAACCTTCGTCAGAGGAGGTGGATTGAAACAATCAATGATTTTGATTTGACCATCAACTACACTCTGGGCAAAGCCAATGTAATGGCCGATGCTCTCAGCCGAAAAGCTTATGTCGATAACCTCATGGTGGAAGAACAAAAACCTCTCTTGTGCGAGGAATTCCGCAAGCTAAACCTTGAAATTGTGGACCAAGGTTATCTTCTGAACCTTCTAGCAACACCTCTCTTGGAAGAAAAGGTCCGTTCCATTCAGCTTGGTGAGTCTTTCCACGTTGACGACCAAGGCACTCTTTTCTTTGAACACCGGATGTTTGTTCCGAACTACCCGGGTTTAAGAGAGCAAGTTCTCAAGGAGGCTCATGATTCTGTTCTTTCTATCCACCCTGGCAGCACTAAGATGTACATGGACTTGAAAATACAATATTGGTGGCCTGGGTTGAAACAATATTGTGCCAAGTATGTCTCGGAGTGTGATGTCTGTCGCAGATTTAAAGCTGTCCATCAGAAACCTTCCGCTCTTCTACAGCCATTGAAGCCTCCGGAATGGAAATGGGAGAAAGTAGAGATGGACTTCATCACGGGTTTTCCTAGGTCGCAGAAAGGCAACAATGCAATCTTTGTTGTCATTGACAGGCTTTCCAAAGTAGCTCACTTCTTTCTAGTCAAGGAAAAAATTTCTGCAATTCAGTTGGCTGAGCTCTATATCAACAGAATTGTCTCTCTATATGGAGTTCCTCTTGAGATTAGTTCAGACCGTGGAAGCATCTTCACTTCCAAGTTCTGGGAAAGTTTCCAAAATGCCTTGGGAACAAAATTAAATTTCAGCACAGCTTACCACCCTCAGTCGCAAGGGCAAGTTGAAAGGATCAATCAGATTCTGGAAGATATGCTCCGTGCTTGCGTTATCTCTTTCGGCATGAAGTGGGAAGAATGTCTTCCTTATGCTGAATTCTCTTACAACAACAGCTTCTAGAAAAGTCTAAAGATGGCACCATTTGAGGCTCTCTATGGTCGCAAATGCAGAACTCCGATTGGTTGGTCGGGCGCAGATGAAAGAATATTGTTTGGCCCCAACATTGTAACTCAAGCGGAGGAGAAAGTTCACATCATTCTTGAAAATCTGAAGATTGCTCAAAGTCGCCAGAAGAGCAATTATGACAGAAAGCACACGGACATGGAGTATGTCCCTGGTGATCTCGTTTACCTTCATGTCACTCCCATGAGAGGCACGCACCGTTTTGGTATCAAAGGAAAGCTGGCTCCTAGATACATCGGTCCTTTCAAAATTCGTGGAAGAAGAGGAGAAGTTGCTTATGCTCTTGAGCTCCCTGAACAACTCAAAGTCCATGATGTTTTCCACATCTCTCAACTCAAGAAGTGCTTCAAGGATCCCGGCAGGACCGTGGACCATGAACTCATCAATCTCCAAGAAGATCTGTCTTATCAAGAACACCCCACAAAAATTCTTGAAGTCGCAGAAAGAAGGACTTGCAACAAGTCCATCAAGTTCTGCAAGGTGCAGTGGTCGCACCATTCCGTTGATGAAGCCACTTGGGAACGTGAAGATGAGCTCCGTGCCAAGTACCCTACCCTCTTTGAGTCTTCTTCTTCCTAGAATCTCGGGGCGAGATTCCTGTTTAGTGGGGGAGAGTTGTAGCATCCTAATTGTCTAACAATTGTAATGCTACTTGGTCTAGTAAGATAATGGCTACTTCCTATATATAATTGTTGCATCATAATTATATCATGCTCATGTCATCATGCCACCTTGCATTTGAGCATCATACAAAACCCTTTTCTTTTGGTTCTTCTCTCACATGCATTATTAATTGTATTTGCTTCTTGATATTGTATTTGGTTATTGATATATTGTTTAATGCCCAAGTTGAGTTGGGGGCATATCTTTTTTCCCACTCCATCACCTTTCTTTCACCACCTTATAATTCCACCATCCCATTTACCATGAGCTTGTATTTCTTTTCTTTTGAATTTATTCTTAGCTCATGTGAATGGGGTGGATCTAAGTCTAACATTTATTTTGCTTGGCCTTTACTCCACTTCTTGTGAATGCATAAGAATAATGCCATATCATTATTATTGTTCTCACAAAATAAATCATGGCATTTATTATTTTGCATGGGCCATGCAAGGGTACCACCACCTTTAGTCCATTTGACTCCTCTTGATTTTTATTGGCTTTTTTTCCCTTGTGGATCATCTCCATATCTCTTCACCATCTCCATATTCTCATCTACACCATTTTATTCTTTGCCATTCATTAGGCAAGTGAGGCCCTTTTCCCATAAGCTATTCCCTTCTCTTTTTCTTGATTACTATTTCACCTCATCTTAGCCTAAATCCAAGCCTCATTTCTACCTCTTGGGTTGATCTTATAAACGAGTTTAAAACCTAAATACCTAATAAAAACCTAACCTAGCTATCTCTCTCTAATTTCCTCTAACCTAGTTCTACATAAACCCTAACCCTTAATCTCTCCTCTCTCTCTTTCACTCCCTCTCTCTACCATGCTAGCCCCTCTCCTCTCTCTCCCTGGGCCCACCCCAGCTACTCACCTAACCACTCCCAAACCCTAGCCCATGCCGAGCCGGCCCTAGCTACACCCTAGCTCACCCGAGCCCCTCTCCTCTCTCTCTCTACCTGCCGTGCCAGCCCCACCTTTGCCAAGGGATCTTTTGCCGGGGTCTTGTTCTTCTTATTCTTCTTCTTTGCCTTCTTGGCAGCATTGGTAGCAAAGACAGCTTTGGGCCCATTTCTTGGAGTCAAGCTCTGATCGGTACTTTCGGTCATTTGATTCTCGAGATCATCTCCGAGATCCATGTTGTCCTGCGCTTCGGGAGAGTTTTATCCGGATCCTTCGTCCATGTCCTCTCCTTTTGCTGCAGTTGTGGAATTAAGCTCCTTGTCATATTCCGCGGAGAACTTCCAAAAATCTACCGATGTCATGAAATCATCCGAGGATGCCGGTAGATCGACGCTTGTTCCGATAGCCTCCAATACAGAGTCGGTGTTGTCTCCAGCATCGGCAGTGCCGGATCCGAATCCCACATATCCGACAAAGTGTGATGCGCTCACCCTGAGATGGTTGCGGTCTTCATAGTAGGCCTCGTCGAAACGTTTGATGGTGTCGAGAATTGCGTCTACGCCTGAGTTTTGCATCATCATGCGTCGCAGCGTGTACCTCAGGAAAGGCTTGTCCGTCCCGGCGTTGTCAGAGCCGGAACCATCATTGTTGTTGAGCTCCTCCTGGATTTCGACCTCAGCAGGTGGGTCGATCTGGGATTCAGTCTCTCCAGGGAGATCCACTCCAGATTCAACTTGGTCTGCCAGGTCTGCTTCAAGATCGGATTTCTCCACTAACTCCACAACTGGTGCGGGCTGGGTGGGATTAGGGTTTTCTGAGATCCGGAACTCTGCCGCCTCCGCGGACAAAGGGGACCCAGAAATTTCTTCTGCCTCTATCATCACCGCTGGGGTGGGTGGGGCAGGTTCAGCGAAGCCGATGTAAACATCGATATCGCCAAAAGACATGATGGTGTAGGTGGTCACGGCTTCCCTAGTCGGAATCCAAGTCTTATCGAGAATGATGAGAGGGACGTCGTCGGCGTAGAGGATGCGACCGACGGCGATAGTCTCGCCAATTCCGATTCTTGCGGATTCCGCTCGGAACGTAGATCCGAAGCTCACTTGCCCCACGGTGGGCGCCAGGTCGGCTTCGAGTACGACTACATCAACCACGTTCCCCGCGGAACGTTAACCGCGTATGGTCTACAAGGGTATGTATTCTCTACACTCCGGCCGTTACCGCATTACTACATAGATAGATCCTAGGCTAAGTTTCTAGGGTTCCGTCGTAGGATTTTTTTGTTTTCTACACCGATCCCCAACAGTGGTATCAGAGCCGATCTATGCGTAGGAGTGATGTACAGCCAGTACGCACAAGTATTGTGCGGGCATTGATCCCTTAGTTGTTACCCTCTAATGTGTACTTGTTTATAACGCAGTATTGTTTGATGAAGCGGCCCAGACCGACCTTACGGGTATTCGTACGCGAGACTGGTTTCACGCTCAACATACAGCTTGTACCGTATAAGTGGCTAGCGGGTGTCTATCTCTCATTCGATAGTTGATATAGCATTTACAACGGATGGCCCCGAAAGGGGTGTAGTAGAGACAACTGTCGGATCCATGTTGTGGTCGGAAAGTTCGTAGATTAGAAATGGCTCTAGTGCGAAAGCCCTAACAACCACGTAAAACTTGCAATAGATAAAGTAGAGGAGTCTAACTTTATTTTGCAGGGGGGCATGTGATTATGATATGGCATTGTTCGTTGTGAAGGTAAAGTAGTTTACTTTTCTGTTACTAAGTAGTATAATAAATAGTCATCGTTTCGATGAACGACCTGGTGGCGGCGTCGTGGACTTGCGTCAAACCAAGGGCAAGATAGAGATCATGCCGGAGCGCTCGATGGAGGTCAAGGCGCAAGAAATACCATATCATATCATATTATACATATGATGTTGATATCTGTTTTACATCTTATTGTGTGCTAGTATTTAGATACTCAACGGTAGCAAATAAGATAATCCCTATTTAATTCCAATGTTCCGCGTTCCCCTTGTGTGTGCACCACCAAGAAAGTTCTTCGGTATGAGGCCGTCCGTGATGATCGGGGGTCAGACATATCTACGTTTGCATATAGTGGGTGTAAGCCATGTTGCACAGCAAATACACACAAGTTAGATTTGACGAGCCTAGCATTTACAGACATGGCCTTGAAACATAAGAGATCGAAAGATCGAGCATGAGTCACATGGATGATGTGATTGGCATTGTTGAATGTCTACCTTTGATAATGCACTGATGGCCATGATGATCGGGGGAGGTGCATAGGATAGGGATCATGTGATCACTAAAATCGTCCAGGGGATGACAATTTTAGTGGAGACCAATTATAAATTGATCTCTTATTATAAACTTAGTCTAGATGTCAGTTTGCAAATATCTTAGTAGACCTTGGCCTATCCCATTGAGGTCCTTTGCGACCATAGGAATATATTGCTTAATTTGGTACTTAGCAAAAGGGTCCAACTTCATAGATTAATACCCACACCTGAGGGATATCCTCGTAAAAGGTGATCTTCTCTTCTTGACACAATAACCATTAGGAGATAATTTGATGACTCCAGAATACTTGTGTTTTTCTCCATAATCCTCCAATAAGTCATTCTTCATTTGATGGAGAGTTAGGATACATTTTGTATTCTACAAAATAAGGCACATAGAGTATGAGCCGTTGGATGGGTTTTCCTCCATCATGGATGAAAAGAGATTGTTTGGAAAAACACTTAGCGATCTTGCATTAGAGTTGAGAACTCTTGGAATGGCTTGATTGCAATGGAGATCATGGATGAAAGGTATATGTAAGATATACAAATTATAAATGTGGTTCTTGCAAAACTCATTCCATTTTGCAAAGTATTTGATACTTGTCCCGTTTTGTGAAAACAGGATGATCTGCTTGAGAATTGCTGGTATTGAGGCAACGTGACTTGATGACAGCAAGCAAAATAGTTGATGGCTGACATCACCTCTTCCCTCAAAATTTGTCATTTGGATTAGTGGACTTGAATATAAATTTGTAATCCTTGTATGTGTGTCTTGCTTTTGGCAAGACGGTTATTCATATGAACAAGATACAAGCCAGTTTGTACTATTCTTATGAACAATACCTTATGGTCACATTGCGATTACAAACAAGTTATTCTCATCACTATGTTAATGATAATAGTTTAAACATTTATAAAGGATTAGTATGCTAATAGATATCCAAAGTTCAATAATGAAAAGACACTACAATTTAAGTCATTTTGGTTATTGCAGGTTCTTTATGAAAGATCGGGGTCTTAGTTGCTTAATCTAGAGACTTTGCAAAACCATGCCTTTTAGGCAGAATGACTAAAACTCTGCATTCTGGTAAAACGGTGATATGCGGAGAAATGTTGAAACTTATGCATAATGATGTATCATATTTTCAACAAGTAGTGGAAATCATTAGTTGTGGACTTAAGTGAATAAGTGTATTTACTTAATGAAACATAAGTTTGAAATGATTTGAATTGTTCAAATGAGTTCATAACTAAATGGGATATTGAATTAACTGAATTAACAAGTCTCTTTGATTTGATCGACATGACCAAAGTATTCAAGTTAAGTTTAGCATAAAAGGAACTTGTGAAAGATGTTTCACAAATTATGATAATTGGATGAATTCAAACTTTATTGAAATATCTAAACATCATAATCATTATGTATTAAGATACATCTCTTATAGGGGTTATAATTGTCGTTTAGAGTTAGAGATCAAAATAATCAAAACACTCATTTGAAATACAAAGGAACATCCAAAGATTCGTGGAAACAACACCATAAGTGTTATGGCATGTTCGAGTTTCTGGAGATTTCGATAAATCAAAGTCTCAGCGAACAAACAAATCTTTGTAGAGCATTCTTAGGAAGCTATGAATGCATCTTCCACAAGGGGCAAACTTGCTATTGTCCTAAATTGATGTGTCTTGATGAAGATACAGGTGGAAGAAAGTAAAAGATCAAAACAAGGTGTTTGACCTTGCCTCCGAATTATTGAGTGGCGCAGCGGAATTTGTTTCGTGAATCCAAACTCTTCAAATAGAGGAGAAACTAATGACAATGATCATAAAGTTTCAGTGAATACCTTTACTAAATAAAGTAGGATTCAACTATATATTCTACAAGTTTGTAGAATTATATTATTGATTCACTTGTCATGTTTTGAACAAGACATACCTACAAATTACAAAGAAGTGTGATGGACCTGAGTGCGAGAAATGACTAGGAGTCATAAAATCCTATATTAAGTTATATTTAAGATTGCAAAGTAACATGTTACTTGATCTTATTAAAGTAAAGAAGTTTACTTGATATTTCTGAATGACTGCAAAGTCATAAGAAGGAAATGAAACTTAATGAATGACAAAAAGCTCGATTTGTCACAAGTTTGGACAAAGTCAAGGAATTAACTACAACAGTAGTGATGCGTAAGTCTTTTGGATTTACACTAGAAATATATGGATATTGAAGTCTCGTAATTGGAATTCTCAAATTGATAATGATCAAAGAATTTTGGAATGTCCAAGATTATCGAGAGGACCTAGACTTGAGTGGGAGCAAATCAGCTTGGCTAATTCATAATATGTGACTGACATATTTTGAGTGGGAGCTAAGTGAAATCCCTGGATCTCAAACATGAATGTCATATTTGAGTAGGAGCGTGAAATTATTCTGGGATATGTGGACGACATATGTGAATGATGTGATTGGTGTTAATAATATTTAAGTTAGGATGAAGTTGAAGTTATTAAACAATAAGATCTATCGAGATAGATTGGTGAGTTTAACAAACACTGAATGTTTAATGCTTCCTGGACTTGATTCTGAAAGATGTTCAGAATGTCCTAAGCAAGATTATGAAGTAGCTCAGAATGGAACAAGGTAAGAAAGTAGTTCTTACTATATGAAGTATTGAGTTAGTATTGCAACTATGGTTGAAAGAAAGAGATGTGTTGCATCTCCTATGCCTTAGTCATAGGTTCTTCCATATAACCATGTTGTATACTCGACGTGATGTGACCCGATGTTCTGGTTGGTAGGACAAAGTCTTAACAGTAAGAACGTGTCTTTAAGTGATTCCTGAGTTGATCACTAAACCAGAATTAAGTTTGTACATAATTAGCAAGAAGCAATGTAAGTGGCATAGATGCATTTCATGCACTAGGATCTACATAGATATAGAAGTATAAAGGCTGCATCTGATGTGATGTATAATGTTATGGCGGGGCTAGTTCGCTTTTAACGTAGAATGATGTGTCCCAGGGCCCAGTGCCCATGAGAAAGCCCTCGAGGTTGATCTAACGTCACTATAAGCTCCTGGAATCTAGCCTCGTTCTGCTGCCATGACTATAGTATATACACAAAGGATATCAAAGTGTGTTTCGAAATTTAGATGACAACAGTGAAAACGACTGTCATCATAAACACTAGAAACAAAATCTCACTTTGTCGCCATACAAATGCTTCGACCCATTATAAGATAATGGAGTGAATGTCAAAATTAGGAAGACATTAACGATTTGCAAAAGACATAATGATCTGGTAAAACAGAACATGGACATGACGTTTCCCATGAGCATGCATGATCTATAAATGCATATGGTATATGGTTTATATGAGTAAAATGCGAGCTAGTTTATTTGTACTCTAGTGCAAGTGGGAGACTGAAGGAGATATGCCCTAGAGGCAAATAATAAATAGGTTTTTATTGTCATATCTCAATTAGTTTATAATAGTTTTATATTGTGCTAGAACTGTGCCAAGTAGAAACATTGGTACAGGTGTGGTATGAAACAACAAAGTCCCTAGTAGCCTCTACTCATACTAGTTCGTTGGTCACAAAAATGATCTGGGTTTCAAGATCATGGGCATTTATGCCGACTGACAACGAGATCATATCATTGGAGAATGATGTGGTTGGATATTCCTCGAAGTATTGCAACACGATCAAGTCAGATAGTTCATTGTTGCAACAACTATACCTAGACTCCTTCTCCTTAGACCGTGAGCTCATATTACTCACTGTTTCTCTAGGCTGCTTACACTGCATCAACCGTCATCTGGTAATGCGGTGGTCATAAAGGTGTACGTTGGGTATTCCGAAGGAACACTAGATGACATGTGACTGCAAGACCGGGATTTGTTCACCCACATGACGGGTAAAGATACATACGGCCGACTTGGTGAGATTACATCTATAAATGTTGCAACATGTGACTAGGTCACGGGGATGTAATATCACGGTAACAAGAAAACAGAACTTGTTGTGAACAAGATTGAACAAGGTATGGGATACCAATGATCGGATCTTGGACAAGTTGTATCGAGAAACAAAAGGAAGAGGATGCTACATTTAGACGGTTCAAACGACATTGTCATCAGGAATGCATAGGGGTCACATGGATATCCCTAGTCCCTCTGTTGATCATTGATACAGATCATGTCTAGAGCATTCCTGAGCGATGGGAGGATACACTTAAGGGTACGATGAGAGCGATCATTCGTAAGACGGAATCACAATAGAAAAAGAGAAAGACGGAATCGTTCCGCGGAGAGATCCGAAGTTGTTCGGAGAAATAATAAAGGACCGGAATCATTCCGGGAAAGATCCGAAGTCATTCGGAGGAAATCGAAAGGGAACCTAAAGGTGTTTCGGGTTGAATCAGGTTTTGTAATATGTATTTACATATTAATTAGTGTAATTAATATTAAATATAATGTTAAAATCTAATTTGAAGGGTTATTCCACTAATGGGCCAAACTTCCTAGGGAAAAGGGCCCATGAGGGAAAACCGAAGGGGGGAAGGGCCAAGGGCCAAGGCCCAGGCGCCTCAAGGGGGCCCACCCGGCCAGCCTAGGGTTGTGCGCGGGGTGGGGCCCACCCCTGGCCGGCAGCCCATGAAGGCCCATGCGCCTCCCCCTCTCCCTTATTTAGTCCCACATGGGAAACCCAAAGGAGAGGGCACACCCCCTCCCCCTATATAAAGGGGTGCCCATGGGTGGGCTTGGATACACAACTGGAGAAGTCCTTTGGTTGACTTTCTCCTCCTCCCTCTCTTTCTATACCTCGTGACCATGGCCCCAAGTCTGGGCTGTGCGATCGAGGCACACCTGCAGTACGTCGTTGCGTTGCAGGGATTCCTAGCTGGATATCAACTTCTGCACTCCCGGCGGGATCGGGGAGCCGGAGGTCTCATCGTGCACCTGATGTGTACGAAGACACGAGGCGCAACACTTGGGGCACTAGAATGTCGTGAGCTGGAGCTATTGCATGATGAAGATGATGCAGATCAAGAAGGAGCAAGGGGTGACCTGCGAGGAGCTTCGCGACCTTGAGGTCGGCTTCGAGTACGACTACATCAACCACGTTCCCCGCGGAACATTAACCGTGTACGGTCTACAAGGGTATGTATTCTCTATGCTCCGGCCGTTACCGCATTACTACATAGATAGATCCTAGGCTAAGTTTCTGGGGTTCCGTCATAGGAATTTTTTTGTTTTTCTGCACCGATCCCCAACACCCGTAGCCGGACTGGACTCCATCTTTTCTCCCTGACTGGGCCGCCCGTGAAGCAAAGCTCTAACCCGAAGTGGGCCACCCTGGTCAGTGAGGAACTGTGAGGATACCCGGAAAGTATATCCCCAACAAATACCAACACGGAATCCCCAAGATAATGTCCATGAAGAAGGACTTAGGGTTTCGCAAAATCCCCAGCGTTCTCTTTTCCACAATACCAACACGGAATCCCCAAGATAATGTCCATGAAGAAGGACTTAGGGTTTCGCGGAAAAGAGAACGTTGGGATCTCGTCGGATATCAGGAGAACAATGGAGTCAAAGTCGCCTGAATATTTGGTGAATCACACTATTACAAATCGCTTGGAGATTGTTCGGTAGTCTCGAATAGGCTTCTCCGATCCTATATATAATATGTCGAATCTCAAAGCTGTATGTGGATAGGTTACATATACGTAATTACAATACCAACACGATGTCGATCTTTTTTCCTCTTTCCTAATACAACTACAGCCTTTGTTGGTTGCTCCTTTTGGGCCATTATCTTGATTTTTCATGGGCCATAAGCCTTTCTTCAGGCCTGGGTAGCGAATTATAGGTACCCGACTAATCATACCCATGTCACTAAGTCTTTATTTTGCTATTAAAATAGGGATCACAATTTCTATATAAACATTTTTCTGATAAAACTAACAATAATTATGAGCCTACGTCCAGATACAGGCATCTGAACGTAGTCTCGGGGGCAACTCCCATCGGGAGTGCTCGCGCGCACCCGATACAAAGTTATGCATACAAAATCAAGACAATCGATACCTGAATCTATGAGTTTTACTTTAATGTATCCTCAAAAGGTTACTCCCATCGGGAGCTTTTATAAATTATTAAAACAAAAAGTCTGATAAAATTCAGAAATCCCAGCAGCCAAACACTGTTGGGAATATGCCCTAGAGGCAATCATGTATGATGATATTCCTGTGTATTCATAAGGTTATGGTCCATGTATGAACTGCTGATATGTATCATCGAATATGTGATTTGATTGTGAAACTACATATTCATGTTGCTCATACTAATTGTCCTTGGTCATTGAGGTTGTGCCGGACACACAACTTAGACCAATTTGAAAGTCGGCAGATGACTAGGTTCCACTTGTCATGGGCATGGAGATGCTATTCCGACTTACACGGATTCAACTAAAGAGTTTAGCGAGTCGGACTGACCCATATTGAGATGCAACGAACAAGCCGTCATTTGCATGTCTCAATCAATGTAATCCTTAGACCTGAGGTTATTGCACAATCCGAGTTGAGGATCTCCGACTTAGGTTCTGTCAAACGCTGTTCCGTCACTGGGCAGTTATAAAGGCGGAGTTCGGGTCGACGGAGAATCAAGCTGCGTGATGTGAATAACCAAGACGGGATTTTGCCCCTCCATCTGGAGAGATATTCTCTGGGCCCTCTCGGAAGATATGATTCGGAAAGCATGGCCATGCGCGTCTCGGATGAGTGTTAACCGAGACAGCCGACTAAGAGTTAGTCGGATGAATCACTTATTTCGGATCGAGAAAGAGAGTCGGACTATTTAAGGGATGACGGTCATTCGCCTAGTGTCCGACAAGGTATATCGTGAGGCAAAAGGGACTCAGACGAAAGTCACATTGGAAGGTATGTCGTCATGACTTATTGGTACTTGGGAGTTGGCACGTTCTGCTAGGAGCCGCTACCAACTGATCGATCACGAGTGAGACTTGGAATCGTGTCCGGGTTACCATGAGCCTGTCGGGTCACACACTTAAGAGCCGGAGCAAGTTTGGGTTAGACCCAAACAGGAAACCTATTTGGGTTGGACCCAAATAGAGACATGGACTTAGTCAGCAAGTGAGACTTGCAGTGGCTAATATAGGCCTTTTAGTGAATGGGCCACAAGTGAGTGGAGCCCACTTTTACTCCCTATATAAGCTGGGGCACAGGTGCTTAGAGTACAAGGTTAGGTCACTCCATGTGTTGGAAACCCTAGCCCCAGTCCGTCCTGTCGCCGCCGTACCGGACCTAGCAGTCCATCGCCGGCGCTCCTCCTCGTACGTGTGGATACCGGCGGAGGTGCTGTACGTTCAACACTTCGACGATCGTGAAGAAAGTACGGATCGTGGATCGTGAAACCAGAACGGATCGCGAGGACTGCACTGCATCAAGCGACGTGCTTCATCAATTCCGCAACTACGCGTCTAGTGGTAATCCTCGTGGCCTTCTACCCGAGCTGGATCTTGAGATCACCGCGTAGGGAAAAAGTTTTGTTTATCTCTACGTGGCCCAACAAACACGGCAATCGATAAAAGTCAATACAAAAATCTCAGATCGATAAAACTCCGAATGTCGTGTCCAAGATATAAAGATAAGACCCCGGGATTCGTGATGTGTGGCCTGGTAATCGCATAAGAATGCGCTCTGCCAGTAAAATATCCGTATCAACGATACGATAAAAAATCTCGACGGACGCGTTGGGTACCCGAGAAAATAGAACTGGAATTCAGTATTCGATAAGACCTCAGTGGCTCGAACTGAATTACGCCAGTTATAATTCCAAGTTCATACATAGGGACTTGAATTTGATGTAGGTCAACGTTGTTTTTGCCCAGGAGCAATTAACTGATTCCTGATCCATCAGATGCATCAGACTTGTTGTACCAAATCCCCATAAAACTAAAAACAATGAAAACAATATAAAATAAAGGAAAGAACTAAAAATATCTTTGAGACTCAACCAGAATCTACGGTTTAGGTAGAGTCTCGGGGGCTACTGACATAGGTACAATTACTCAGGTGCTTATGATTGCTAACCTGGCTGCATAAAGGCTCACGACCCATGAAGATTCAAAATGATGGCCTAAAGAAGCAACTGGAAAAAGCCTTGGTTGTATTAGGAAATGAAACATGAACCGACGTTGTGTTGGTATTGTAATTGTACATATGTAACCTATCCGTATACGTCTTTGAAACCCGGCCTATTATATACAGGACAGGAGAGACCTATGAGGAGGGCCCGAAAAATTCCCAAGCGATCTGTAATAGTGTTGTTCATCAAGTAATCAGACGATTTCGACTTCATTATTTGCCCGACATCCGACGAAATCCCCAGTGTTTTCTTTTCCGCAAAACCCTAAATCCATCACCATGGCTATTGCCGAGGTTACCCCTCGTCGCCCAGCAAGCACAAAAGCCCAACAAACCGCCACGACTCAACTCGAAAAGGATAGAAGCAACGACAAAGCTGCAAATCAAGGGAGCTTAGAGCTCTTTAATATTATCATTTTTGTGGGCATGAAGGCGTGTACTCCCTTCGTGTACTCCCTCCATCTAAAATATAAGATTTTTAGTTTTTGAAGCAAATGTATCTAGACATGTTTAAGTGTGTAGGTTCACTCTGAATCTACCCACTAAAATATGTTTAGATACATTCGTTTCATAAAAGCTAAAACATGGGAGTACATTAGTATCTAAAGAACTCTGTCCTCTTACGGGGCCTTGGTTCTTCCTTTTTATATATATACAATTAAATTTAACGACCTCCTTTCTCATGTGTGGGCATCCTCTTCATGTAAAGGTATGGCAAATAGTCGTCTTTCTTGTCATTCAAAAATTTCGTTGTGAATCAAGGTACACACTCAACTTGTATATGACACAACAGGATTACCACGACTACCATTATCAACCCCAAAAAATTGGGGTGAGATTTGCGGTGTTCAAAGGATTAGATTTGATGTTTCATTACCATGTTTTGGCTACCAACCTTTGATGGTGTTTTTTTGTGAAATTCCACCGTATTAATATCATCAACAATAGTACAAAGAGTCTTAAAAGTAATAAAAAATATAAATAGGTCATTGGACCACCTAGTGACGACTACAAACACTAGCACGAGCTGAATGCGCGACCGTCTTGCCCCTCCATCACCGGAGCCGGACAAATCTTGTCGTAGTAGAGCTTGTTGTAGAAGACGGACAGGACGTCGTCGTGCTAATTCACCAAAAGATCAGCGTACCATAGCAACAACCATCGCCGAAGATGACGAATATAGATCGGAAGAGACCGAACTCAAACCACAACAACGAATACGAAAAACGATCAGATCCCAAGGGTTTCGTCGGATACACGACTCCAAGCACCCTCCGCCGATGCTAAACGCACCACCAGAGCGAGGATAGGGCGGGAAGAACCTTATTCTGATTTCAAGACGTAGCCGCAGCCTCAACATTCTGAAAAAGACACTAAAAACAGTCTAAACAAAACACTGAGTCCTCCCGCCGGCGAGAGGCCATGGCCCGCCACGCCTCCAAGGCTCTAAGCCGCTAGAGACGAGATGGACCGGTGGCATCGCCGGTGGGGGAAGGAACCCTAGATGGGTTTAGCCACCGCCTAGTGAGCGCCTCTCTCTTCTTTGTACCATTTCTAACCAACCTTTGATGGTGTTAGCTGGATTTGACTTAGATTTGAAAAATTTAAAATCAAATTATGCATTTTATGATCCGGTGAAGTATATAAACTTCAGTTCATTCTTTTACGTTGATCAATTATGAAGTGATTAAATACAATAGTTATTTCGGATCCTCGTTGTCGCATATATTCAACTAACCCACAATGCAAGGAGAAACTTTCTTGAGAGTACAAAGTATTATATCTTGTTGAAGAAATCAAAACATTTGTTAGACAAATAGATTGTTTCCTTTACGCCGGTCGAACCATTTTCTTTGGGCAAACCATTGCCATTAATCCCCAAAACCCTATTTCAAAAGTAATCGAAATACATTTAAAAAAAGTAATCGAAATACATCTCAAACATTAAATGGTCCCAGTCGCATCTAGTGATCAGAACCAATTTTAGGTAGTAGTAACCATTGCCATTAAACAAGCAAATATATTAATAATACCATAAAACGAAGGTTTCTTCCTGGAAAACTTCATGGAGAATCAAGGTAATTGATGTGAAGAAAAGAAAAACCAGATCTCGGCCAAACCGAGTAATAAAAGCCATCGATTGCCTTTGGAACCCGACGGTTGATGCATGGTCAGGGTGTATCTGAATCAAACACGTAAAGTATACTTTCCAAAGGTAGATATTTGCGGTGAGAAAATCGCATGACCTTTTGTTGGAAATATTTCCGCGTAACCTTGGTAAAGGTGAACACGGGTTCGTCAGACTGTGGGGCCTAAACATAATTGGCGGGTAATAGTAGCCCAGAAAACACCTACTCCTGCTAAAAATAGTTTCCCGCGTTTCCTCTCTCTCCCGCACCGGCACCGCGCAGAGGGCAAAAGCCACGTTCCTAGTCGGTATCCTGGTACACAAGGTGGGGGTACCACACGCGATCCCCGCGTCCCATCGGACGGCGCCGGTGTACCCATCGAGGCCATCGGACGGCCTGTAGGCGCGCGCGACCGCTAGCGGGTACCGTGGCCCAACACACGGTACCTCGTGGGGAACCCATTCCTTTCTTGTCTTCCACCTCGTACCGTCACCGTGCCGTTATCTCGCCCCCCTCCCCCCAGAAGGAAGGCGTGGTATTATTCCTCGAGTGCCAAGGTGGAAAACACGGATACCGCCGGCTCCTTCCTTCCCTGGTTGCTGCCGCCTCTCCGTCACTTCCAAAGACCAACACAGAAGCCCCCGGACGGGAGGAAGGAAAGTGGGGAAAATTGGAAATCTCCGAGCCCTAATCTCCGCCGGATTTGCTCGGGCGGGCGTGAAATCGGGCCGCGGATCCGGCGTTTGGGACAGATCTATGCGCTGGAGAGGAGGAGGGGGCGGGAGAGGTGTGGACTGAGAGGGAGCGAGGCCAATGGCGGAGGCGGCGGGGTCGTCGGCCGCGGCCGTCGCGGCGGCGGTGCTGATGTTCATCGTGCCCGTGTTGGCGCTGCTGGTGCGCCGGAGCCTGCGACGCGCCGCGTCGCGGAGGGAGGAGGTTCGGCGCCTCGCGCGCCTCGCGGCGGAGGAGTCCGAGCTGGCGGAGCGGGAGTCGGTGCTCGCATACTACTCCGAGCTCTTCCCGAGCGTGGTGCGCGCGGGGGAGGTGCCGGAGGCGCCGATGTGGACGCCGCAGCCGGTGGCTCCTCCCCAGGAGGAGGAGGAAGTCGCGGAGGCGCCAGCGCCGTTGCCGCCACCGGCGGCGACGGCAGGGGTCTGCGCGGTGTGCTTCAGGCCGACCACGTTCAGGTGCAAGCAGTGCAAGGCCGTCAAGTACTGGTGAGTAGGCTCAAACCCTGTTCTTAATCCCCTTTTCAGTTCGTGCAATCTCAGTGGGTTGATTGGGAAATTGGGGATAGACAATCTACGATTTGTACAATTCGGAGTGGGAATGCCCTGTGTTCTTGTAGAATTTTTGGGTTTGTAACATGTTGTAGGCTACTAGATCGGCCGAGAAGATTTGGTTTTTGCCCCAATTTTGTGCTTGCAAAGTGAGTTAGGGCTATTGTCAATCCTCCATTTAGTACTTCTCTAGAAGCTCTAGCTCGATAGAACTTGCTCTTGAATTTGTCAGCCACTAATCTATTATGACAGTCATCTGGAAGGCAGCTAGGATTTCCTCGTGAACTTGAACATTTGCTTTGCATCCCCGATTCCAAGTTATCTTCCTGTCAATTCCAGACACAGTCTGTTGCCTTTTTTAAAACAACATATGCCACGACCTGTCCTTAAAGAATCGCATGTTTCTAGATGAGCACTACACTATTTGAATGTCACAATGTCCTGTTGCCATGGACATTACTAGCATTGATCTGTTGCAAGATTTGTCCCATCACAAAGCGCAAAGGTCTAGGAGGATTAAGCCACCTGTAGGCAGTGGTAGATGTAATTAGCCCACGTGTGGCAAAATTAACATGCATGTTTGATTCCCGTACGGGGCGTGATTATGGTCCTTTGCATGGGCGTCTTTGCATGTACAGAGAGTATGCCAAAGCAATTGCGATAGAGCTAATACCTTTTTTCCTTTGTGAATTTCCTTTGCTTGCCAAGGCAATGCAGATCAGAGTAAGCAGCAGATGATAATGTTATCATTCATCGAGTTCTTAGTGTATGAGAAGACTCATATCATTTATCATTTCTGTGTAAATGACAGAAACCAGCCGTGGTTAAAAGACGACTCATAACTTATTGTCTCTGTATTTGGCAAAAACATGCCACGGAAAATATTTTGACCAATTTTGTGCTGGTAGCCTGATATGTCATACACTGTATGGTCCCTTCATCTCTTGTCGGTTAAGTTTTATCCTTTCATGACATAGTAAAATTATCTAATGGGTTGCAACTTCGGAGTGGAAAACAAACAATTATTAAAAAGCATAGCTGTAGTTCATACAACACCTTAATGCAATGCCACCGCCTTCATTTCATACAAGCAAGCTAACAATGTTTTCTGTTTATTCATGCAACCTGTTACCTATCTCAGTTGAAAAGAATAAACAAAGGCTGATGCACATGCAGCTAAACAAAAGGTCCCATGTGATTCTGAGATTGCGTTGTACTTGTAAAAATTTCGCCGGTGCCTCCACATATGATGTTTGGCAGTGAGTAAATGCACCAGCTAACAAGTTGCGCTACAATAATGCTTTGCACTCATTGTTTTGTGAGCAGCAGCATAGCTGTCAAAGTAGTATGTGGCAATGTATTAGCTGTATTAGCCCCCGTGTTGGATGATATACTGAGCCACTTCGGTTGGAAGTTAAGGATGGTTGTTTTGAGTCACATTCTTAAACATGAGGGCTTGGGCTGTCCAACTCCAATTGCTATTGGCTGAATTTAGGCATTTCCATCTACTTATTTGTTGGTACTCTTAGTATTTGAAGTAATGGTCTTGAGTATAGGTTTCATCCTGTTCTGAACCTTTTTATACACACTTTGTCTTTTTTATGAACTTAACAGTATGTTGATACAGACAAGTTGACACTTGAATATCCTGATCTGATTACCTCTGGTTCATTGCAGTTCCTTCAAATGCCAGATAGCCCACTGGAGACAAGGTCACAAAGATGAATGCCATCCACCAAGTACTAATGCTAGGCCAGATGATGGTGCTGCATTTTCTGTTGCAACGGAAGGAATCATTGAACAGGGGAGAGTTTCTCAAGAGAATCTGGTGGCTGGTGTACAACCAGTCGATGAAATCAACATACCAGTTGCTGTTGGTTCTGATAATCCTGGCGCAAACCATATTGCGATGAGCTTAAATGATAAAAGGAAAGATACACCTTTCGGAGAGGTATCTGCTACCACAGAGGTTCATGACAATGGCAATTCTGACAGTGTTGTCAAACTTAAACAAAGTACCCCTCAAGTAGCATCCTTTGACAGCAAAAGGACAGAATCAAATATCAAACCTACAAATTTTGTTGAAAATGGCTCTTACACGAAGGACTTGGATGAGATATTCGTTCATAAATCTCAAGCTTCTGCACCAAAGATAAGTGGCCTTAGCAGTTTCATCAGTGAAGATCTATCAGTTCATTCCAAGGAACATGGTAACACTCAGGATGGTGATGTTAGTGAGGATTGCTCTTTGGTTACACATACTAGAACACCTTCACATAAGAACAACTCCGAAGCTGCTGTAACTGCTGAACCAGCACCCAGAAGTTGTAGGACTTCCCTTCGTGTTGAAGTTGAACAGTGCAAAATAAAGGCTACTGGTACAAACAACATTGAGAGCTCGAAATTTGTGCCATCTGTCTTAGCTGCTGATAAAGTTTCGTCTATTCAAGGTGGCCGTTCTGTAACATCTATTCCAACGAAAAGGTCTGATAATCCATCAGATAGAGCAGGTTCAGCAGCAAATAGCCTTGCAACATCTCTGAAGAAAATGGTCAGACAACAAACAGTACCAAAAGTTGTGAGGCACTATCCATCAGAATTGGTAATTGAACCGAGTATCTCTGCTTAGTTAGTCATCTATTTTCTTACTTTATTGCTAACAACTTTTATTTTTCCAGACACTTTTTCCTTATGATCTTTTCATCAAGCTCTACGAAAAGGTTGAATTGCACCCTTTTGGTCTTCATAACCTTGGCAACAGGTAAATATTAAATTACTCTTTTTGAAAAGTAACACGTGTTGGAAGATTAACTGGCATGCATTGCATTTCTTCAAGTTTATCCAACTCTTTTGTTTGGGCATCTCTAGCTTTGTAATCTGTTTGCAGCTTTCCATTTTACTTCTGTTGGAGTCTGGTTGACATATGAGTAGATCTTTTCTTGGTTTGTTCCTCTAGGGGCCATCATTATTTTGTTGACACAACATAATAACCCGTTACTAAAGAAGTGATATATGAAGTGATCTGACAAATATGGTCTAGCTTTATTGATCTGGCATGCTCTGATAGTTTTGTATAGCATGATAGTTTTTCTCTGCAACATTTTTGTCCTGCTGTCGGTGAATTACCAGTTACCAGTACATAGAACATATTATGTTAAACATGATGTCGTGGTAGTAGCTGAGATACTGTTGGGTGTGTTGTTCTGTGTCGCCCTGTCTAACCTGTCTTTCTTTAATTTTCTGCAGTTGCTATGCAAATGCTGTTCTTCAATGCTTGATGTTTACTCGACCACTGACATCATATCTCCTTGGAGGTTTTCATTCCAAAAATTGTAAGTTTCCACTAATGTATTTCTTACAGCATTTTCTCTCCATATTGCACTTCCTTGAATAATAATCTTGTGTTTTGCAGGCTCCAAAAGGGAATGGTGTTTCATGTGTGAGTTTGAAAAACTTATCGTGGAGGGGAAGCAGGGTAAGACTGCTTTGTCACCAACTGGGATATTGTCCCATTTGCACGAGATTGGAAGTAGCTTTGGTCCTGGTAAACAAGAAGATGCTCATGAATTCCTCCGGTAAGAGACCATTTATTATTATATCATGCAGAGGTTTCTGCAGTAATTTTAGCTCTTAAGTTGAATCCGTCCATGTTATACCTTGAATGACCACTTATGACGTCTGTAGAAGGATAATGTGTCCATCTGATCTGCCTGACTTCACTGGTGGTGGGTGGGCTACTGTATAATCATAGATGATATATTCTTGTAGGCTCAATTCTTTTGAGGCATTTAGGGCTCAATTTGTCGGACCTATTTCTCCTAATCTTGTTCAACTTCTGTAATTGTCATTCCTTTTTCCTTTTCCTGTTATAAACCGAAGGTTAGTTGAAGTCAGCACTGAGTATAGTTGTTTGGGATTCATTGTTCCAACCAGGTTGATAAACATTCTTATTGATGAATTGTTGTCTGAATGTCAAGTGGAAAACCTGATAGAACAGTTGTCTAAAATAGGCTTTTTGGGTATGTTAGTATGTTTAGTATTGCTAATGACCTTGTCTTAAGTAAACATATTTGTTAATTACTTTTGGCAAACCTTCTTTCTAAGAGTAGTTTTTAATGGTACTGTGCTACCTGATATGTTTACAGGCACTCAATTGATGCTATGCAATCTGTATGCATGAAGGAAGCCAGAACAGGTGGTGCTCATCGTTTAGCTGAAGAAACCACGCTTGTACAATTAATATTCGGGGGTTATCTGCGATCTAAGGTTTATTTACAGAACAGCTTAGATTTTGTTATTTCTATATATTTAGTCACCTGAAATTGCTTTCAGTATATTCCTATTGATTGTTTCACTCTGTTTCTGTTTCTTTCCTAGATAAAATGCACAAGGTGTCATGTTAGTTCTGAGCAATATGAGCGTATGTTGGATCTTACTGTTGAAATAGATGGGGACATCAGTTCGCTCGAAGAAGCGCTTCAGCGGTTTACATCTACGGAAGTCATGGATGGAGATAATAGATACCAATGCAGCAGGTTTGGTTACTTCGGTTGTCTTTAGCTTTCTGTACCTGTTTATTCTGTGCCATATTTGTGTTCATTGCATTGCTCAGTTTGATCAGTAGATCACAGTCCTTGATCTATCATTGTAACTTTACCAAGTTAGGGGATTTTGCCATCATTTAGTCGGGTTTTTTATGGGAAAATGCAAACATTACCACACAGTCGGACCTGAACAACAGAAACATAATTGAATGGAAAATAAAATGAATGATAGGTATGTTATAAAGTTCGCAAGAACCGGCAAGAGTAGGAAAACAACACATACATTGTAAGATAACCAAGTGGTATGCTAATAACAGTTTCAGTTTTTTACTATAGAGATGGTATGAATATTTTTTTGTGGAATATGTTGGTTGTGCCATTTTATGCCTCTTGCTTTGACTACCTAAGATGGTGTGTGAGACCATGGCATGTTGAGGTTTTTCAATGTAGACTGCTTTTTTTTGAGGGAAATGTAGACTGCTTGTTGCTCTGGTGAATTACACCAGGTTGTTGATTTACTTCAAAAGTTTGACTGACAACTGTGAGATGGCTTTCCTAATGCTAATACTCTCTGCCCTGTAATGTCAGATGCAAATCCTATGAGCGCGCTAAGAAGAAGTTGACAATATCAGAAGCCCCAAATGTCCTGACAATTGCATTGAAAAGATATCAGGTAC
The DNA here is from genome assembly GCA_910589775.1 of Avena eriantha. Lineage (NCBI taxonomy): Eukaryota > Viridiplantae > Streptophyta > Magnoliopsida > Poales > Poaceae > Avena > Avena eriantha. Next base: position 227,117,345 of record OU342744.1, read on the forward strand.
TGTATAAAGTACCAACCTGTTTATTTTCCTAAAGTGAACTGTCAATATGGCATCTGTCCAAGGGCACTTGCATAGCTCTCTTTTATGTTGGCAAACTCTAAAATGAATGTATTTCACTTTTTTTTCTTCTGTAGTTGTAGTTTCATGTGTTTTAGTTTTGATTAAGTGAGCCTTAATAGTTGAGATCCGCTAACCAGTTCTTTCTTATGTGTACAGTCTGGCAAGTTTGGGAAGATAAGCAAAGCCATCAGATTCCCAGAAACCCTGAACTTATCTTCTTACATGAGCACAAGTGACGACAATTCTCCTGTTTACAGCCTATATGGAGTGGTTGTTCATCATGATGTTATGAATGCTGCCTTTTCTGGTCATTACGTATGTTATGTCAAAGACACTCATGGGAAGTGGTACAAGACAGATGACAGTCAGGTATACTTCCCTTTCTGGACAGGTGGCTAGGTGCTGTACTTGCCCATTTGTTAAGAATAATCTTTTCTTTAAGCTCAACATATATTAAACCTAAATCCTTTTGGTAAACCTGTTTCCATATTTAGTTCTAGTTGTTTGAAATAAGCAACAGTACCACCTCATTGTTGTTCTTCTAGCATGAAGCTACCTACTTTAGGGGTTATCGTCTATATGAATCAGACATGGAATCTTCTATTCTAAATAGCTGGCATTTTCTGTGTGCAGGTCAAACCTGTATCTCTGGAAACTGTGACGTCGAAGTGTGCTTACATGCTGCTCTATGCAAGGTGAACAACATCACTCCTCTTTTCTGAATAGATTCGTATGTGTTCCTGTCCTGCACATATCTAAATCCCTTGTTAACTGTATCAGGTGTTCACCAAGGGCGCCAAACTCTGTGCGACAAGCAATGATGGCTCAAGACCCAGCATATGCAAAGAAGGGCAAGCATAAGCCAAACGTGGGGCAGGCACCATCAAAAAGAGGTTCCTCGAACAGACATCCAAGTGGCCAGTTGCATACAGATCGATTTGACGAATCCGGGGAGCCACCATACCCACCAGCGGAATCTCCAAGTCCAAGCGAGAGTTCATCGCTGTTCAGCAACTCGGATGCTGGTTCACACAGCACCGTTAGCACAGACAGCAGCGAAAGCACAAGGAATTCAACCAGCACCGATGAATACGAACAGTACTTTTTTGGGACCTCAGATCAAATGTACCCGGGAGGAGGCTCTACGGCGGCACATGAGGAAGTCGACTACACAGGAGGCTATTCCCGGTCGAGATCTACCTTGGGCACCAGCTCATCAGGCCAGGAGGTGAATCAGGCAGGTGCTGCTGATAGGTTTGCTGATCAAAGGTTCGAGGGTAGCCGAGGGGATTGGCTTGACGGTGGAGGAAGCTCATCCTCGTCGTACACTGACCGGAGTAAGCAACAGTCGAGTAGTAAGTTAGCAGAACAATATAGGCAGTTAGGTGGTAGCGAGCATGACCCTGGAGAAGCCAGGGGCAGTGTCTTGTTGAGAAGATCGTCGGCTAGGGAAAGGACCGCCCAAACATTTTATTGATATTGAGGGGTTTGGGTTGTAGAGAAAACAATAATGTAGCTCCTGTTATTATCTCGTTGCAGTGGAAATATGGAAAAAGGGCAGCTTGTAGAGATGAAAGAAATTCCAGTCGGTGCATGCCTTGACACGCGTTTCTGTTTATTATCGGCAGCAGACACATACAACATGCAGTCTAAGGTGGAATAACAGATACCGCATACCGCAAAAGGTTTTCTGCAAATTTTTGTGCTGATACGCGGTATTGCAGCAAAAAATTGGCAATTGGCCATTCTGGATACTACAGCGGGCTAAATCCCGCAACATAAAATGCGGTTAAGACCTGTCCGTGTGGCATATATTCGTGCGGGGGACCGAAATACGGTGCCTTGCATCCCATTTCCCCTTTCTCTCCCCTCCCCTTTGCGCAGAAACCCTTGTGCCGTTCACTGTCGCTTTGATTTCGGCTAGGGATGTTGTCCGTGACGGGCAGCCGGTGTAATTAGCGTTGAGAACAGATTGGTTAAGATCCGGTGAATGACTAGGGAAGGAATTGATGAGACGGACTCGTGATTCCACGGTTATAAGGACGCATCGTCTACATGCCTAATTCCGACCAACTCTGGTCTGCCAGAGAAAAACACATCGCCGCCGCGCAAACGCTTGATCTACCTGTGGCTGGCCAATCGTTGCGCAATTTGGGGGGACGCGGTGGCGCTTCTCCGCGGCGCGGCGGCAGCTCCGAGCAGGCACGCGCGTGCGACGCCGGAAGCTCGAGCGCGGCGGTGTGTGCTAACCAGGTGCTCCGCGGCCGCCCCGCCTCCTGCCGTGTCCGTGATCCCGGTGGTCTCCGACAGCGACGACACCGTCCGCGAGGCGGAGTTCAACTCTATCGGGACCCTCGTCTCCGATGTGTGGGATCGCGCGAAGCGCCGCCTCGCCGAGCACACCGTCGAGCAGTGAGACCTTCGCCGCACCCTGCGCCGTTCCGCATGCGAGCACCAGGCGCGGCTCGGCCTCCTCTTCGTGGACTACTCCGACGACAGGGAGTAGGCGCGTGACGCCGCCGTAGATGCTCCAGTGAGCAGTTACCGCCGGTAGCTAGGGTAGAACGCCTGCTAGGGTTCGTTTCGATGCCGCATCAGCATCGATTTTAGGTGTAAATTTGTTGATCTCGGTGATAAAAAACCTCCTGTATATATGAACTAGAGTGAATTTGGCGCCAATAATTTTTTTAGATTATGCAGTTACAATTAGTGTATCTCTTCCGTGCGAGAGATTTTCATACTGTAAACGTGGTTTTGCAGTTCCCGCGTTTGAGTATGTGCTTGAGATGCTCTAACTAAATTTTGGTTGCTCCTTTCACCCCTCATCTGATTACGCTCAACTTGGACCATCCATAAAATCGCCATCAATCGGGCAGATGGTGTGTATCTGGTCTCCATTGGTAGGCGCCTAGCGACGAACCAACAGCATTGATCACGAACTTTTCGATCAGATACAGATAGTGCGTTGAAAGTTGAATCACTTCACGTAAACAAATTTCTAACAGTAAGATAATATTCCCTCCGATCCAAAAAAAAATTGACTTGCATTTGCTAGATTCGTATATATCTACTCTCTCCGTTTTAAAATATAAGATATTTTAGCTTTGTGAATAAAGTGTATCTAACCTTCTTTTATTGTGTAGGTTCATTTTAGTTTGGAGTGAACCTACATATTAAAAGAGGTCTATATATATTTCTTTCACAAAGGTAAAACATCTTATATTTTGAAACGGAGGGAGTATACACTAAGCAAGTCTATATATATGCGAATCTAGTCAAAGTAAAGTCACTTATTTTTTGGAGACATAGAAGTGTGAGATTTTAAAATTTTCAAAAACGCTCCGTAGACATTTTCCGAACTTTGCTCATCATAACAGGAAAAAAAAGCGCGGTAGGCATGATTGAACCTCGTCTGGACTTTGTTCGTCCTGTGCCTGTCTGACCGCGTACACAAGGAAATGATAACATGCAAAGGCTGTAAGTACAACCTGACAAGCAGCGCTTTGGATTCTTTGTCCTGTATCACTGTATGTAACTCCATGCATGGACAGAGTCATGGCCAGGACCCAGAGATTGGATAAGATGGTTGGCCAAATGTGTGAGCCAAGAGTTTGAATGAGTGGATGACCTTGGCTGAAAGGAATGTTTCAGACATGTTAGTTGTAGTGTAGTAGCGCCACATTTATACTACTGTGAGACTACTCAACACGTTACACGTACGTCTATCGGTCCGGCTTCTCGAGCTGCATCATGCATGCATGCATTTACGTGGCATATGTGCATGCGCGTGTCACTCGATCTGATTCGAATTCGATGATAATGTTTGTGCGCTCGGGTCATGCCTTTTACCGAGAAGATCTCGATCGGAGACTCATGCAGTTACATGTCGATACATTTTGAAACATGATGACTATATATAGAAAATACAACACGAATCTTCAAGCACCAACCAAAGATGCACGATAGATATCCTCGACAGATTTGGGCGGCCACATGCGATACGGCAGCCGGCAACCAAAGCAAGCACGGCAGCGAGCGCGGGGGTGCCCGTGCGTGCATATCTTGGCGTGCCGTCAAAGGGTGCGGCCGCGACCGGTGTGGGTTGGTGGACGGGGCGAGCTCGAATCGATTGCTCCGTGCGCGCGCGCTTTTGACCACCAACATTTCACACCGAAGCAACTAAATACCCTCGACCGCGAAAATGCATCTTACGACAAGGATAAACACAGGCAGCCGATTCCATTGTTTGGAAGTTTCACAGTAATGGTCAATACTCCTCCTCGTCCACATACAAGATGCAATTTGAGGGGCTTATCAACTCTTGCATGACAAAGACGGTTTGGAAGCCATGGGCGACTCCAAAAAGTAAAACTTTCGCCTGGCTTGTCTTGCAAAATAGAATCTGGACGGCGGATCGACTACAAAAGCGTGGATGGCAAAACTGTGGCAATTGCAAACTTTGCAACCAAGTACAAGAAACCACTCCCCACCTAATTTTCAAGTGTCGCTTCACGAGGCGAGTCTGGACTAATGTTAAAGAGTGGTTAAGCTTTCATGATGTGATGCCAAGTGATTGGGATGGTGCGACAAGTGTCCAAGAATGGTGGAACTCATTTGTTCTCAAGAGAGGCCATGCTAGGAAGGCGATGGCCTCCCTTGCTATGCTTGTCTCATGGGAGGTGTGGAAGGAGAGAAATGCCCGCGTCTTCCGCAATCACTACTCCACTATCCAAATGGTGGTTTCAAAAATCAAGGAGGAGATGGCTTTGTGGTCTAGGGCCGGAGCTAAAGTGATTAGTAATGTTATGCCGCGAGAGTAGTTGCTTATTTTTGTTTCTTAGCCTCTTTGGCTTTTCGTTTGATTTGTACCGCACTTAAGACCTCTTTCTTTCTCTATCAATGAAATGGCAAGTCTTTTGCCTCGTTTAAAAAAAAAAAAAACACAGGCAGCCAGACAGGCAGTGCCACAACAACAACATGCTTGTCAGGAATCAAGATCGCGTAGCTCGGGCAAAAGAAGGATACCGTCAATGGACAAAAGATGAAAGGTTAAAAAGCAGGGGGCCGCGTTCCTTTCGCTCCGGATCCGGTGGCCAATCCTCAGTCCTGTACTTGTGCAGTGTGTCCCCTATTCCTCCATGCTTATATCTCGCCGCCCACCCAAAAGGTCCAAAGAGATATTCTCCCAACTAGGCCAACGGAATCAAAGATCGCGTATACCACTAGCTAATCGTTTCCTTCCTTCCATTCCGACCTTTGCCTATTCTGCCTGCAGTGTGTTATACATTCGCCGCACCAAGATTTGGTGCACAGTGAAACATGGATGGGGAGAAGCTGCGTGCTGACCAGCGGCAGCAGCTGGAGAGGAACCCGGAGTGCTTCTCCGGCGAGGTGAACAGTCGTGACGGCGGGGAGGAAAAGAAAGGCGCGAGTAACCCATCGGCGGACACGGGGAGAGGTGGCGGCGGGTCGGGCAATGAGACGGGGAAGAAGCGGGCGCGGGGGCGTCCGCCGGGGTCCAAGAACAAGCCGAAGCAGCAGCAGCAGGCGGCGGTCATGCCGGATGCGGAACCGACTGCGGCGGCCATGCGGCCATACATCCTGGAGATCCCTGGCGGCGGCGACGTCGGCGGCGCTCTGGCGGGATTCGCGCGCCGCCGCGGCCTCGGGGTCTGCGTGCTCGCCGGCACCGGCGCGGTCGCCGACGTGTCGCTCCGTCACCCCTCCCTTTCCGCCCAAGCCGGCGCCGCGATCGTCTTCCGCGGCCGGCACGAGATCCTGTCGATATCGGCCACCTCCCTCCCTCCTTCCGTGTCCGCGGCGGTGCCCCGCGCCCTCGGGGGCCTCACGGTGTCACTGGCCGGTCCTCACGGCCAGATCCTCGGAGGCGCCGTGGCTGGGCCGCTCGTGGCAGCCACCACTGTGGTGCTAGTGGCCGCCACGTTCACCGACCCCACCTTCCACCGCCTCTCCGCAGACGACGTCGACGCGCCAGCGTCCGTCTCCGGGACCGGCGAAGCTGACAAACACCATGGTCTCCAACTGGAGCCGCATCAGGCGAGCCGGTTGCAGCAGCACAGCATGGCTGCGGCGGCTCAGTCTCATGTGGCACGTGCGCCGGCGGCAAGCAAACCACGCCCACGGCCACCGAATGAATAGCACGCAGCTATCCTGTTCCTGTCATGCTGCACTCGTCATGTCGATCTGCTTCTTGTAAAGTTCGTAATGGCTTAGTGCTCCTTCTTAACTTGGTACTCCATCCAATTACTTGCGTTTGGAGGGCGATTTGCTACATTGATGATTAGCTATTGTTAGGGTTTAACATTTTGGTTTGCCTGTGGGTTCATATACGTATATCCGATATTCCGATCGATGTCAATCGACAGCGGTGACAACTGCAGAGCAGGCCAATCAAACTGGACATATATTTGTCTCGTAAATTTGCAGGTTCCAAACTGTACAGTGGGACTGTGAGAGCTCGTTTGGCTCCCATCATTTATTCATTTGTGATTCTAAAATCAATCTGTTTGGCTGCCACGGAATTGGTTACGAAATTTATTTATAAATTTCATGATTTTTATTTATTCCTAACATTAATTCCTTTTGGTACTCTGTCATTTCTATGAAATTGCCAAATAAAATAATGTCATCAATGTCATTTCATTTCATCTCAAATGAAATGATGGGAGTCAAATGAGTTGTGAGATGTATTCATGTATATCTTATATTTTTGGTGTAACACAACACTTCCTCAATTCCCCGAGTAAAAGCATCGTTACTACTGTAGCTAGCTGATTCCGTGCACTGTATGGATATGCCCGAGCCTTCCTGTCAATATCTGTCAGCCGGGACATCGCCATGAAGAACGACATGGCCTACAGTACCACAACCGTACCACGATACACGTCGAGCGTGTTGGAGGAAAAACCTAGTGTTTAGAGTATTGGACACGATTTTCGTTGTGTATGTAAGGGCATCTCTAACCGCTCCCTAAACTTTAGAGGAGTAAATAGATGAGTAAACCTTAGAGGAGTAAGCCAGCGGTTCCTAACCAAACCTCTAAACTTAGAGGAGTAAAACCTTTTTTTGCCCCATTTCTCTCTAGCATTCAACATATGCATTCATAAATCTTACATAGAGTTACACACAATTTAAACATACGAACAATTCAAACACAATCAACACAACACTTAAACACCATACATTGGCATAGTTCATCGAATCGAACACATCGAAATAAAACATACATAGAGTTCATTCAAAAGTAGACGCTATCACCACCATCAATCAAGGTCTCCCAAAAAGAAGCCATTGACCTTGTTTGATCCAAAATAAACCACCAACATATCACCTCATATGTTGTGGACCATCTCCGAAGAACTCAAGCATCATCTCCGAAGAACTCATCTCCTCCTCCTCCTCCTCCTAGGCCAACACCATCATCACCACCATGAGAACCTCCACCAAAAGATCGTTGAAGGATCTTTGCTCAAGTGAGCTCCCAATATTTCCTAGCCGTGGCATCCATGTTGCTTGGGTCCATGGACATGATAGCACACTGATCGATCCCTTTTTCTTTTGTTATCGTCTCCTCCTCAAGTGCAACCTTCCTCTCCTCCGCAATGTCCCTCCTCTCCTCAGCGGCCATCTTCTTCTTCCACTTATCCTCCTCCATTGCCTTGAGCTCGGCCCACCTTGCCACCTCCTCATCTCTCCTCTCGGCCGCAAGGCTTTCTTGGTCTCAACCATAACACATAGTTCTTCTTTGTATCCTCCTCCTTGTGCAGCTCTCTTTTTCCTATCCTTTATAAGCTTTTGCCCCTCGGGCCTCTTGTGTGGGTCTTCATCTTCCTCGTCGTTGGCCTCGATGGAGATGCTCACCCTTGACCTCTTTGGAGTGGTCTCCCAATTCCCCTGCACCCACTTTTCATTGCCAACAAGCTCGGCATAGCAATGTTGCAAGGTGAAAGCTTTGCCACCATTCTTCTTGTTGTGTAGCTTGTAGAGGTTTTGGATGTATGGCTCATATTCCTTCACGGGCACTCCACTAGGCGGGTTGTTGTGCAATTGATCAACACAACTGGACCAACGGTTGCGTTGCTCAACAATGGAACCCCACAGGTGGCCGAGAGAGCCTTGTGTGCGAGTGATCGGCGCGGTGACGGTGTTGTTGTAGTAGTCCTTGATACGAGCCCAAAACTTGTCCTTTGATTGGTCGGTGCCAACCGATGCATCGAGTGACACATTTATCCAAGAATAGCATAATGCAACATCTTCTTTCTCACTATAGTTGGTGGCTCTTGACTTCTTTGTGCTTCCTTGTGTCTCCTCTACCTCTTGTTGCTCGGCGGTGACCTCAACATCTTCCTCCTCCACCTCTCCTTGCTCGGTGGTGGCCTCAACATCATCATCGTCAAAGTGGAGGTCGTCGATCCCGGCGGCATGGCTACTCTCCAATTGTGTCATGAAGTCGTCCATCTCCTCCTCCACCGCACTACATATCATCAAAACAACATCACGGTGTGTCTAAAAATTGCCAACCGATGAGAGGCGAGGAGAAAAGGAATTTTTCTACCTTGCTGATGATCCATCGAACACCTCGCGCTTGTCAATGTTGACGACAGCCACCCGCGGTGTCCGACCTAGAGGAGGGTTCGTCGGCGAGGCCTTGCGCATCGAAGGGGCCGATGTAGCCTTCAGAAGCACCGCCACAACCTTTTTCCTCTTCTTCTTGGCCCCCGCCTCCGTGAGAGACACTTTCGCTGGAGTTGGCTTTCTCTACCGTCGGCTGACCACAGGAGCAAGGGAAGGACACCACTCCACCTTGGGAGCCTCCACGTGCTTGCCGCCGACCTTTCTGGAGGCCTTGATGGCCGTGCCAGCCGGCCGACCGGACCATGTTGTTGGCCCCCAACCTTTTCCTACCGCGACCACGATGGAGATTTCTGATTGTGGCAGCGTCGGGGTGTCGGAGATGCTGGGGATGGTCAGAGAAGATGCGCCAGAGAGTTGCACGTTGATTTTGGGCGGAGTCGGCGACATCGACGCCGCCGGGGAGGCGGGCGGGAAAGAACAACGTAGGATGGGAGGTGGAGGTCGGGAGGCGGGAATTTTTCTCGGAAGTGGTGGCCGAGAAGTAAATTTACGAGTCGGCCACTCGGTTTACTCCTCCTATGAGTAAAAAAATACTCCTCTAACATTTTGGGGATCAGTTAGGTGCCACACCTCCCGATTTTTACTCCTCTAACCGATTCTAGGGGATCGATTAAGGATGCCCTAACGCTGCTAAAAAGAAGCTCCAAGGCAGGGCCGCTAGAACAATTTGGCTTGGTCATTTTCAGCGGTATTAGAAGAGGAGACGACATGCACGAGGGAGCCCTACACAAGACACGAGAATAAAAAAATCATCGGATGCGTTTCGTGACAAACCTCGGTATCGCCTCCTCTTTTTGGTCACCTTCGAGCAAACCATCCCCATTTTTGTTCTTAACACCAACGGTTGCGGTTCAGCATATTTGCCTCACCCGCTTTCTTTGACCTCCAGGATGGGAAGCCCGACCTTGTGTTGTAGCAACTAGTCTCCTTTGTCTCGGTCAGGGATCCATGTGTGAGGATCCATCAATGCCACAAACTCTTCTTCTTCTCAGACCCCATCTACTCTCCCTCATGTGCAATGGCGGAGGTAAACCATGGTCTCATCCCCTACCCGTTGTTATTGGATAGCCCATACGGTATATTTATCAAGTACTCATGTTAGATCTAATTGAATAGACCAATCAGATGAATCTGATCCATCAGGCATCATCACTGGTAGCAGTAATGCAGGCCTGAATCCTTCTGCTTCACAAAAGAGTAGTTAGGCGAGCTGCCTATCCTATAGTGATATATGGTCTCTACAACTCGAACGGTGTAGAGGTTGTCCAAATGCTTCAGATGAAAATAACCCCATTATATGAACTTGTCAAGAGGTTTAGGGAGAGAGGATTGTTGCAAGATAACATCCACACCTCTGTCGAAGAGAAAGTTGCTATGTTCCTTCATGTTGTAGGTCATAACCAGAGGTTTAGAGTCATCCATAACACATCAAGAGATCCATAGAGACCATTTTCCATCTATTTCAACCAAGTCATGAATGCAATTACGGAGCTCAGAGAAGAGATGACCAAACCACCTTCTGGTTAAACACCAAGCAAGATACGAAATAGCCATAGGTGGTTTCCATATTTTAGGGTGAGCACAAATATTTCCTTTTCTTTTTGTGACAATACAACAATGCACAAAATCATGATTGTCTGTTTGTTCTTTTCATCACAGGATTGTATTGGCACAACTGATGGTACTCGTGTGATTGCTAGAGTGCATAAAGCGATCATCAACATAAAGAGGAAGGAAGCACTACACGATCTAGAATGTGCTTGCTGCTGTTAATTTTGATATGAGGTTCACATATGTGCTAGCTAGTTGGGAAGGATCATCCCATGATGCAAGCATCCTTGCTGACAGCATGTCTAGACCTGATGGGATACAAATCCCTGATGGTAAGTTCTACCTAGGAGATGCTGTGTATGCTTGTTGGCCTACAAGTCTAGCACCCTTTAGGAAAACGTATCATCTGAACAAGCTCTCTCCAGGGAATATACCACAAACTATGCATGAGTTGTCGGGGGAGCACCCCCGGGTAGCCTAACCAGACACGTTTGTATTCATCCAACTAGGCAAATCTAGGCAGAAAGAGGTAACTGATATGTCGTAAACGTATCTATAATTTTTGATGCTCCATGCTTGTTTTATATCAACTTTCTTATGTTTTGTTTACACTTTGAGGTATTTTCATACATTTTCTAGAACTAACCTATTAACAAGATGTTACAGTGCTAGTTGCCTGTTTTTTGCTATTTTTGGTTTCAGAAAAGCCAGAAAAGAAATATTCTCAGAATTGGATGAAACAAAAGCCGAAGTTCCTATTTTTCCCAACATGAGACGGAGTCCAAAGGGGAGATGGAGGGGAGCCAGGAGGTTGGCACACCCTAGGGTGGCGTAGGTCACCCCTGGCCGCGCCACCAGGGGGTGTGGCCACCCTGGCCCACCTCTGGCATTGCCTCTTTGCCTATATATTCCTCCCAGGACGAAAACCCTAGATACAATATCAGAATTCCACGAAAAGTTCCGCAGCACCACCGCCACCGAAGAGGAGATTCAGGGGACATAAGTCTTTGTTCAGGCATCCTGCCGGGACGGGGAAGTGCCCCGGGAGCCATATCCATCGACTCCACCACCATCTCCATCACTATTGCTGATTCCCATGATGAGGAGGGAGTAGTTCTCTCTTGAGGCTAAGGGTTCTACCGATAGCTATGTGTTCATCTCCCTCTCTATGCGTGATCTTATGAGATCATGAGCTTTGTAATCTATAGATCTATTCTTCTACTCAAGTGCTTTAATGAATCTCTGCTTATCCCTACGCCTGTGAAGTTGACAGTGTGCACACCGTGTGTCACTTAGACTAAGGTTACATAAATACTTATCATGAGTATACTTTGAGTTGGATGTCTCTATGAGATTGTGGTGTTTGTTGGAACCATCTAGCGCTCAAGGTGATAGTGAGGGGTTATCTAGATGGGGAATGTGAACTTTAAGGTGTGCTGTTATAGACCTACATCGTTCAACCGGAGAGTAGTTGCGGTGACCCAGCATACCACTGCATGTGTAGTACACTATATTCGTTGACATGACATCCATAGAACACCATTCTGTAAATATCACATCCCTTAGAGTGGTACAACAGAAACATTGCGGGTCCACATTACAAACATACACACTTCATTATTACAAACCAAGAGTTACAAACTTCAAGTGTTACAAAATCACAAACCAAACTTAAGTAGTTTCAGCGGAAGATATAAAGTTCAAACTCATACTCCGAACTGGCTCAACAACTTATTTTATAAAGATCCTGCTGCTCGGCTCAATCGGTTTACTAATAACTAAGGAACCTACTCGGACTCGTTTCCCTCCACTCCATAGAGTATTTCGTAATCCACCCCTTCAATTCCTCTGGACAGGTCTAGCTCTTCGTAGTAGACATCCTCTTGTCCTTCAGCTGCGTACATCGAAGGGTCTTCTGGATTCTTAGAGTCTAAGCAGGGGTTCAAAGGAAAGAGTGAGTAATAGCGTTACCCAGCAAGTTCATTATATGCAAGGTGGGAAGTTTGATGCTCTATCTACCACCTCGGACTATAAGTCCTTGGTAATATGCATTTTTCGTAAACATTTCTTCAAAGATTGATTTTATTATCAAAAACTATGCCCATCAGCCTTCACAGGTTGACCAGAACTTCATGGAGTTCCTTTCCTGCCGCGTTCGTAGCTCCTTCCCGGAACAGGGAGTAATAAGTTATAGTTCTTACACTCTGCAGAGGTGCGTTGCTTTACCCATGAGAGATCAACTCCTTGTTGCACAACCGGGCGTACTTTCCCGTCCACAATTCTGTGATGTGGGGCCCAGTAGGTGATCCAAGCCAATCACTACCCTCTCCGCGACCCCATATGTATGCACAATCCTCCGGGGCTGACTACACCTCCGTTAAGCCCCCTTTCGGGCAAGCTACAAACCTGGTGAGTTCCTGAAGACTCCACGAGCCGGTTATGCCCCTGGCAAGCTCCATAAAGGTCCGACTATACCTCCGGCAGCCGCTCATAGATAATCTAGATACCAAAAACGTGGAGCCTAAGGGTGCCCACCCATATGCTGGATCCACACAAGGAATTCACAGCGTCACGTTAAGGTCATCTTGCCTCCATATGAAAGGAAGAAGATATAGCTGACTTCTTTGTCCTATTCCAAATCTCATGGTTAACACGTAATATACGGCGCTAGAATCACTGATGTCATGGGTTATTAAACCTATGGTGACTGGTGCACCTCGAACCCTAAGTTCCATTGCTAATCTTTATCATCACTTAGGATGATAACTTCATCTTATTTATTAGAGAAGATAATATTTTCTTTCTCCAGATCATAGATGATAACACACAATTTGCAATATCTTTGATAAAGACTCTTAAAAGGACATGAGCAAGTGATAAACTTGCCTTGTGACTGCAAGGTAGTGAAGTTGGATGCTTCCACCTGACCTTGAGCTCCAATTTCTACAGAGAACCATTATTGCCCGGTAAGGACAATATTTAAAGAAGAAATATGAAATGCATAGTAATGTCATGCAAGGTTTATTATTTGTTTATTTGCATGTTTTACCCCCTTAATAAAAGTTTGTTATTTTCTTTATTTAAAAGAAAAATTTATTACTTTAACTCTTGGAATTTTTTTATAAATATTATATTTAGGATTTTTATAAAGACTAGTATTACTTAAAGAGCTGAAAATTGGATTTATTTAATTTTTTAACTCTTTAAAATATTTTACTAAAATCCCTTTAAGGAAATTAGACTTTATTTTTATCACACTTAATTTACTTTTCAAAAATATCAACTAGTATTTTTCTATAATAGCATACCCTTTTGGAATTGTAAATATGAATTTTATTCAATTTTTGTGTGTTTGTATATTTTTATAAAATTCCAAAAGGAATATATCCCTCAGTAATAATAATTTTAAAATTTAATTACCTAAAATTCCATGTGTTACTTTTCTTAAATAGAGGACATTTTTATGAGTCCAATAATATTTTATTTAAATTTTTAGGATTTGTATTTTATTTCTTGGAACTATTAAAGTCATAGGGGTATTTTGGTAATTTGATAATTTAATTAACCTTTCCTTTTTAAAACTGGACCTAGCCCATTGGGCTGGCCCAGCCCTGACTCGGCCCATCTGGCTGGTCAAACCCTTTGCCGTGAGGGGTACTGGACCACACCAGCCCAGTACGCACCGCACACCTCTCTCGCCCCCTAGTGTTCTTCCTCAACCTGTTGCGGCGCGATGTCGCCGACGCCATTGCCGCTCGATTGCGTCGTCCTGGGACTCTTCGACCGCCGCCGTGGTGTATGGCGAGGTTGCGGACCCCGCTCCTTTGCCTGACCATTTCGATTTGGCTCTAGGGCTCTCTTTCGGTGAGGCTGGCTCTATTCCGAACCCTAGGGTTTGGGGTGTTGCCAGTGCTGCCTTCGCCGCCGCTCTAGTGGTGCTGTGAGGTGCTCTTGTGTTGCTGTGGTTGTGCTGTTCGTCCTCAAGCGATGCTGTGGCCGCCGCCTCGTCTCGGTGCAGGTTGCAACGCCTTTCGGGTGCTCCCCGTGCCGCCGTGCGCTCGTCGGCCCCTCTGCTTCATCTTCTAATCTACAGCGAGGACTACTGGTGAGTTTAATCTTGCTATTCCTTCTGTCCTCTACCTCTCTTGAGCTCCTCTATATGCTTCTAGTGGCTATCCCTAATTAGGGTTCATGACAGATTAGGGTTGTCGTTGTATTGGGAACGATAGTACCTAAGGAGGTTAGATAGAGGTGTGGGGACTAGCAGGGAAGCTATCGACGGCATCCGCAGGCGGGATTGGATACAAGCGAGCGTAGTGGGCCGCAGGAAGTACCCAGGTTTGGGGCCCTCGTGGTGAGGTAAAGCCCCTACTCCTGTCGGATCTGACTATGCGGAATACACGAACTACAAGTGCTCCTTGAGCTGTATACGCTAGCTACTGCCTTAAATGCTGTAGGACCAACCCTTTCTACTGAGGCCTTGCCTCTCCTTATGTAGGCTGAGAGGCAAAGGTCTCACTGGCCAGTCTGACTGGCGGGCCCCACAGGCGGGTCCCATCCGACTAGTCATCTACAGTGTCCAGTATGGCTTGTCCTGTCGGAGTACGAGCGGTATGGCTGTCGTATGCACAGTGGACGCCGTGCGAGCCTGTCGTCAGCACCGGCCACTGTTCCCGTGTCACCCACGCAAAGTCTTCGGTATGGCTGGGTAGTTGCCAGTCTTGTCACCGTACAGGGCGTACCGTGCACTGATACACACGTCGCCCTGTCCCATTGATTGAGTCCAGCTACGTCGCCGTATCCGGATACCTCTTGCTGATCCGGCTACCAGGGGATAGCCGGCCTGTTTTGCCCTGTCCGGCTGCATCTGGTCTGCCGGACACGATCCGACTGTATTGTTTCTTATTCGGTTGGGGTACCTGGGGATCATCCCCCTGACACTAGCCCCTGAGCGCGTGTGGATTCCGCCCTTAGGCGAAATGTGCGCGCGCTTCCTCTTGCTTTTGAATTTGTGTCCAGCTGAGCTTGGCGGTTGCACTACCCGTGACGTCAGTGCTAACGCCGCCCATGCGCGCACGCGCCATCATTACTCTGCGGCGGGCAGCGTAACGTCCCGTCGCGCGTCGCCTCGGGAGACTGTTGTCCGGCGCTTCGGTTCTCGCTCCAGGATCTTCTGCGCATCCTGCTCCGGCACACGGGATCTTAGGCGGCGGTTGGGGTGTGGGTCGCCCGGATGCGCGCCACGTGCCCCGTCGACGGTTGCCCTTCTGGATCTTTAAAGGGACACCGCGGGGGAGGCGATTTCTTTCCTTCGTTCCCCCGCTGCAGTTCCTTCTCTCTTGCTGCTTCCGCTCCTGCGCTCTTGCACTTTGCGCCGCCCGCTCGCCATCGTCGACGCTACGGGCCACCGCCAATCTTCCGTCCCCGCTCCCCCTTGTCAACCAGAAATGGCCGCCGACCGCGGGGCCTGGTGCGGCTCCGCCGTCACCGAGGACCAAATCGCCAAATACCGCGCCACCCGCGTCCTCCCGCCGGCGGAGGAGGTGGCGGTGCGGCTGGCGCCGGCCGGGGAGGTGTCGCCGCATCCGGAGGAGGGCGAGCGCGTCATATTCCTATCCCACCTGGCCCGCGGGTTCGCCCTTCCGGTGAACCCGTTCCTCTTGACCTTCCTCGCTTTCTTTGATCTTCATCTCCACCACCTCGGCGCCAACGCAATCGGAACGTTGGCGCATTTCGTTGCTTTCTGCGAGAGCTATCTCGAGATCCAGCCGGATCTCGGGCTCTTCTGCCATCTCTTTCGAGTCCGGCCGCAGGTGTAGTTCACCCAGGGGCCGTTAGTCGTCTGCGGTGGCGCCTCCATCTATTCCGGCTCGCAGACCGGCTACCCCAAGTTCCTTCTTCAGATACGGTACGACTGTGGCAGCAGTCGTACTTCTACATGAAGAACCTCACCAATGTCGACCGGATAAATCTGCCGGCCTTCCAGGACGTCGAATCCAGCCGACAGAACTGGGACTTGAAGTTCCACGATGACAAGGCAGAGACGGACGAGCTGCTGAAGCGCATGCGCTCGCTCGTCCACTGCCGGCTGACCGGGATGGACGTCACCCTCAGCTGGATGTCCCGACTGATGATGTCGTTGCAGCAACAAGCACACAAGGTGTGCTACTATTCTGGCCGGCTGGACCCGACCTGGCTGTCGCGCCGTGATCCCCGCTACCACAACCTGAAGGAGTGGGTGTGGACGATCACCAAGGAGCGGCTGCCGGAGAACTGGAAGTTCAGCTTGGCGCCCTACACTCGGGAGAACCGCGCGCCCCAGGTAAGCTCTTCTAACCGGATGCTACTTTGGTGTTTCTTGCACTTGTTCTTTGTTTTCGTCTGGCTGACTTTTGTATTCGGCAGATGTTTCCATGCATCATCCGCGAGGAGGGCGCGGCGACCCTCGAGGAATTTGCGCCCGACCTGCCCGAGCCGCGCGCCTGGCAGTCCGGCGAGGAATCGGATGGGGACGGCGACGCCTTCCCCAGCCAGAACGACGAGCCGGCCGCCGACCCGCACGCGGTGGTGCACGAGGAGGAGGCCGTGCCGACCATAGAGCCGGCGACGCGCTCCGCGACGGATAGGGAAGCGGGTGGGAGCGGCTCCAGCCGTTCCGGCTCCCGCCGCCCTGCGATGGAGGAGCCGGCGCCCAAGAGGAGCCGGTCCGCCGCCTTGCCGCCCAGCCATCTCGGTCGGAAGAAAGGGCCGCCTCCTGTTGTGCCGGGGTATGTTCTTTCTCTCCCTTCCCTTTCTGTCTATTTGCCTTTTTCCTCCTTTTCTGACTTTGGCTTGTTTTGCTCCTGTCTTCTTCGCTTTCTCCTTAGCACGCTGGTTTCCTTCGGAGCCGCGAGCCCGACACGCACGCCAGCCGGGTCGCCGCCCCGTAGCCCGACTGTGCCGACCAGCGCCCCTCCTTCTTCTGAGGCGCAGCCTTTCCCTCCCCCTCAGTCGACTGCCCCCGCCCAGCCGGAATGCCCCCAACCAGAGGCGAGGTTCTCCCAGCCGGAAGGCTCCTCCGCGGGCGTGCGGGGGGCTGCTGGCAAGGAGCTCGTCATCATTGGCAACGACAACTCCGACGAGGAGCCCAGGGAGGAGTGGCAGACGACGGTGGTCGCGGCGAAGGAATCCTTGGCCGTCAACGCCGTGGACGACGACACCTCCTCCACTGCCTCGCTGTCGGACCTTGCCGCCACACTCGAGTTAGCGGTGAAGGAGATCCAGCTGCTGGAGGCCATAGCCGGCGGGAACCGGTCGTTGGAGTAGAAGCTCGTTGCCGCCAACGGGACCTCCTAGAGTGAGTTCGCTTCATCCGGCTCCTTTTTTTTGGGTACTGATAGCCGGTTTCGTTGCAGCCACCCTCGTGTGCGCTCAGCGCGAGATCGATTGCCTGAAGAAGGCGAACGACCGGCTGAGCAAGTCCAATTCTACTCTGCGGCAACAGAACAAGGATTGGCACGCGTGGGTGACGGTCTGGAGGCCACCGTCAAGGAGCGCGACGCCTCGCTCGCTAGCCAGACCGAAGCTTTCTCCCTTCTCGAGGCCCAGAACAAGGACCAGGAGAAGGAGATTAAACGGTTGGCGCTCAAGGAGAAGGCGCTGGTGGAGGAGCTGATGCAGGTCGACCACACTGCCAAGGGTGAGTTTTCTTTCCGTCTTCTTTTCTTTCCGGATCCGGTAGCCGGATCTGACTTCTCTTTTCTGACAGCCTTTTACCCTGGCATAGACCTGCTGGCCTACAACCGGCTGCAGGAGAATTGGTCGGGAGCGCAGCCGACGGCCCAGGAGCTCGTCGTCCTTCTTGGCGAGGAAGCGGCCAAGCTTCGCCAGGCGGCGAGGGACGTCCTCTCCTTCGTCTGGCCAGAGGCTCCGGTTCTGGAGACAATGGCGCAGCTGGCTGCGAAGGTGGGGGAGGTGCCGGCTGCGGTGGACCATCTACGGGACCTGGCTGCGCGAGCCGGAGTGGAGATGGCCCTGGCTCTGATGCTCTCCTGGTACAAGGATGCCCGCGTCAAGAAGATCGACAGAGGATTCCGTGCCAGAGCTGATCTTGCCGCTATCTGCCAAGCCCATCCGGAGCTCCGCGGGTCTGCCATCAAGATCGCCGACTACATGGACCCCGACGAGGTCCTCACAGACTCGGAGTCCGTTGGCACCCTGATATGGAGGCCCCGATGCCGCCGCCTGCCAGCGCCGGAACCGGATCAAGCTCCGCGCCTCCTCCGCCGCCCGAAGCTTCTGCTGGCCAAGATCTCCCCCACGGCAAAGGTCCTGCCGTTTAGTTGCTGCCCCAGGATGCCGGGTGTAATTGTCTTGTGTTATATACTTGTGAACCATGTCTGTTTGTGCCGGCCGTCTTTGACGCCGGGTAACTTGCGAGAGCTTCGTCTCTCTTTGGCTTGTTATTGTTGAAATCCTTTTTCCTTGACTTGTGTGTTTCAAATTTTCTTTCCATACTTCACCGATTAACTTTGCCCGGCTACACACTTTTAGTCGGGGGAACCGCACCCCCAGTGGGGACGTGCGAGCGCACCCACTGGGTGTAGCCCCCGAGATTCGCAGTAGTTGGCGACGACAGGTGCGTCGAATCTTCCTTCTTTCCCAATTCTTCTATCTTTATCCGACTAGACTCGTCTCAGTCGGTTGCTTTTGCTGGCTGAACACTTTCAGCCAGGGGAACTAATATTCCAGTGGGGGCGCGCGAGCGAACCCACTGGGTGTAGCCCCCGAGATTCGGAGTAGCTGGCGTAGCCAGGTGCTTCGAATCTTCCTTGTCTTCTCTTGCTCCAGCCCTTGCCCTCACGTGGGCTCCGAACGGCTGGCTAAACACCTTTTAGCCGGTCGGGGACCACAAGATTCCACTGGGGGCGCGCGAGCGCACCCAGTGGGTGTAGCCCCCGAGATTCGGAGCGCTTGATGAAGGCAAGGACTTCGAATCTTCTTTCCTTCTCATGGACTCCGACTCTAAGTAGTCGGACAAACGTACATACACATACACACATGTCCACATAGGTTAGTAGGTTAGTCTACCAAATTGTAGCCGGAAAACAGCTTGTTTTTTTTGAAAACTGGCATGTCCCTTTCTAGACACTTAGTCGCTTTCCCGTGCGCTCTCGCTGTTTTCGCTGCGTCCTTGCCGGGCAGCCGGGTTGCGGTCTACAGCCGGAATCGAAGGGAGCTGACAGTGCATTGCACACGGTACTAATGGCTTAGCAGCTGGATTGGTTCGAGCTAGTTGCAGGGCCGGGACACCCGATCTGTCGCGTCTCCTCCCTGTTTTTCATGTGGGATGCCTCGGGCTTTTGCTCTTGCTAGCCGGATAGCCAGGTTGCGGTCTGTAGCTGAGACGAAGAGTGGGCCTCTGGCGTCATCGCACAGTACTCAGCCGGTTTGTTGACTTAGCAGGCCGGGCCAGCCGGCGAGCCCCCGGGTAGGGGTTGTCGGAGCCGGAAAATAACAACTGGAAAAATGGATGCATACACATTTCTAGCAAGGAGCCCCTGAGATTCTCGTGGGGGTCCGTATTTTCATTCATAGGGTTTTCGAGATACATACACTGTCTGGTGACTAGGTGTAAAAGGGGCGCAGCAGGGCCGCGTTCCAGGGACGCTCGGTCTCCTCGTCTGATTTGTCCATCTTGTTCTTGCGTGGCTGCTGCGCGTCAATGAGGTAGTAGGAGTCGTTGGGCAGCGCCCGACTAATGATGAAGGGGCCCTCCCAGGGTGGCGATAGCTTGTGCATGCCCTTCGTGTCTTGCACCAGCCGGAGAACCAGGTCGCCCTCGCGGAATGCGACTGGGCGGATCCGGCTTGAATGGTAGCGACGTAGTCGCTGTTGGTACAGGGCTGATCTGGACGATGCCAGCTCGGGGGCCTCCTCCAGGAGGTCCACTCCGTCCTCCCGCGCCTCCTGGTTGGCTTTTTCGTTGTAGAGGAGCTTGCGAGGGGAGTCGAACTCGATGTCGGCGGAGAGGACGGCTTCCGATCCGTAGACCAGGAAGAACGGTGTGTAGCCGGTTGACCTATTCGGCGTGGTGCGGAGGCTCCACAGCACAGCCGGAAGTTCTTCGATCCAACATCCGGGTGACCGCTCTAACGGCTCGATGAGACGTGGCTTGATGCCGGCTAGCACCAAGCCGTTTGCTCTTTCGACTTGCCTGTTGGATTGCGGGTGCGCGATGGAGGCGAGGTCCAGTCGGATGCCCTTGTTGCTGCAGAACCGGGCGAAGGCCCCCTTGGCGAAGTTCGTGCCATTGTCGGTGATGATGCTGTTGGGGTAGCCGAAATGATTGATGATGTCGGTGAAGAAGGTGACAACCGTTGCCCCGTCCAGCTTCTGGATAGGCTTGGCCTCGATCCACTTCGTGAACTTGTCCACCGCCACCAGCAGGTGGGTCATGCCTGCGCGTGCTCGCTTGAAGGGACCGACCATGTCAAGGCCCCAAACCGCGAACAGCCAGGTGATCGGTATGGTCTTGAGTACTGAAGTTGGCATGTGCCTGAGCTGTCCGAAGCGCTGGCACCCATTGCATGCACGGACTAGCTGCTCGGCGTCCTCGAGGGCGGTGTGCCAATAGAAACCATGGCGGAATGCCTTGGCGACTATCGCCCTTGACGAAGCGTGGTGCCCGCACTCGCCCTGGTGGATGTCCTTGAGTAGCCGGTGGCCTGTATCCGCATCAACACATCTTTGGAAGATACCGGATACGCTGTGCTTGTACAACTCGCCGTTTATGATAGTGTATGTGTGCGTGCGGCGCCGGATTTGCCTGGCCTGCACCTCGTCATCCGGAAGTTCTCCATCGGCGATGTAGCTCATGAAGGGCTGTGCCTAGGATGGCACTTCCCGGATGACGAGGACGCTCGTGTTCGCCGGTTGAAGGGTGTCTGGGGGTCATCCGGATGGCGTATCCGGAACGGCAGCCCCTGAGCCGTTAGGCGAGCCGGCAGCCCCCGGGTCTTGCGATCCGGAAGGCACTGCCTGGCCGGAATTGGTGCGGGTCTTCTTCTTTGGCGGTTCTGCCGGCTCCCCTTCCGTCGTTCCGTCAGCTGGAACGGTTCCTTCCTAGACGATGGAGTCCGATTCTGGCGACGGGTTGATGGATGGCTTGCGCAGGTGCTCCAAGGAGACCCCCGGTGGGATGGCCTGCCTGGTGGAGCCGATCTTGGAGAGCCCATCGGCTGCCTCGTTGTTGACGCGGGGGATGTGGTGAAATTCGCACCCGTCGGAGGAGGCGCTGAGCTTCTGGATGTGGAACCGGTAGAGAGCCATGTTTGCGTCTCTGGCGTCCCATTCTCCGGATACTTGCTGCACCACCAAGTCCGAATTGCCGAAGCACAGGATCCGGTTGACACCGATCTCCTTGGCCAGCCGGAGTCCATGCGCCAGTGCCTCGTATTCGGCTATGTTGTTGGAGGCCTTGAAGTGGATCTGCAGTACGTACTCCAGCCGGTCTCCCTTGGGCGAGGTGAGCACGATGTCGACTCCCAAGCCCCCGAGCATCTTCGATCCGTCGAAGTGCATCCGCCAATGGTCTGAATCCGGAACCGGTGGGAGATACTGGGCCTCGGCCCAGTCGACGAGGAAGTCCGCCAATGCTTGCGACTTGATCGTGAGCCGGGGCTCGTACTGGATGGAGTAGGCGGCAAGCTCGATGGCCCACTTGGCGACTCGACCGGTGGCGTCCTTGTTGCCGATGATTTCCGAAAGGGGTGTTGTGCACACGACCTTAATCGGATGCTCCTGGAAGTAGTGCTTGAGCTTCTTGCATGCCAGGTACACGCCGTAGCACATCTTCTGGTAGTGGGGGTAGTTCTGCTTGGAGAGGGAGAGAACCTCGCTGAGGTAGTAGACGGGTCTCTGAACCGGCTGAGCCTTGCCTTCCTCGGGATGCTCCACCACCAGGACGACGCTGACGACCCGGCTGATGGCTGCTATATAGAGCAACATTGGTTCCTTACTAGCCGGCGTGGCTAGAACCGGTGCTGTGGATAGCATGCGCTTGAGGTCGTGAAACGCGGCGTCGGCTTGCGAAGTCCAGGAGAACTTGTCCGTCTTCTTCATCAGCTGGTACAACGGGAGTGCCTTCTTCCCTAGCCGGCTGACGAAGCGACTGAGGGAAGCAAGGCATCCGGTGAACTTCTGGATTCCAAGCAGGTTCCTGGGCGGCTGCATCCTCTCGATGGCCGCGATCTTATCCGGGTTTGCCTCGATACCTCGCTGTGAAACGAGGAAACCGAGGAGCTGGCCGGACGGTACCCTGAAGACGCACTTCTCTAGGTTCAGCTTCATCCGGTACTGGCGGAGGTTGCCAAATGTTTCTCCCAGGTCCTCGAGGAGGGTGCGCTTCTCCTTGGTCTTGATGACCACATCATCCACGTAAGCGTGCATGTTTCGGCCTATCTGCGAGTGCAAGCATTTCTGCATACATCGCTGATAGGTGGCGCCTGCGTTCTTTAGGCCGAAAGGCATGGTTACATAGCAGAAAGCCCCATAGGGGGTGATAAATGATGTCTTAATCTGATCAGCCGGGTTCAGCCGGATCTGATTGTACCCGGAATAACAATCTAAAAAAGACAACAAATCACAGCCGACCGTGGAATCGATGACTTGATCGATACGGGGCAAGGCGAAGGGGTCTTTTGGGCACGCCTTGTTCAGGCTGGTGTAGTCGATACACATGCGCCAGGTCTTGTTCTTCTTCAGCACCAGGACTGGGTTCACCAGCCAGTCCGGGTGGTAAACTTCCATGATGAACCCGGCTGCAAGGAGCCGGGTGATCTCGTCACCGATTATCTTTCTCTTCTCCTCTGCGAACCGGCGCAGAGGTTGCTTGACCGGCTTGGCATCTGGACGTACATGAAGCGAGTGCTCGGCGAACTCCCTCGGCACACCCGGCATGTCCTTGGGGGACCACGCGAAGATGTCCCGATTCTCACGGAGGAAGTCGACGAGCGCGCCTTCCTATTTGCTGTCCAAACCGGCGCCAATGGTGACGAACTTGGTCGGATCGGAGGGGTCGAGCAGGATCCTCTTTGTCTCCTTTGCCGGCTGGAAGGCTCCTTCTCCAGCCGGCTTGCTGCCAGCCGGAATGTCCTGCTGGGCGATGGCCACATTGCGCATGATCACGCGCTTCTCTTCGGCTATGATGAGGGCCTCTGCCAGCCTGGAACCAGCTGAAGCGCACTCCATCGATCGCCTGAAGCAGCCGGTGACGATGATCACGCCGTGGGGTCCCGGCATCTTCGTCTTGAGGTAGGCGTAGTGGGGGATGGCCATGAACTTGGCGAGGGCGGGGCGCCCGAGGAGCGTGTGGTAGGAGCTCGTCAGATTTACCACCTCGAACTAGATTGGTTCGCGGCGGAAGTTCCCCTCGGTCCCGAAGATGACATCCAGCTGGATTTTCCCCAGCGGGGCGCAGGCTGGCCCTGGAAGTACGCCGTCGAACATCGTGGTAGTCGGGCGCAGGTCGCTTTCGCGAATGCCCAGCTTCTCCAGCGAGGACTGGTAGAGGAGGTTGAGGCTGCTGCCTCCGTCGATGAGGACGCGCGAGAATCGGCAAGTGCGCGCGTTGGAGACGATGAGGGGGTCAAGCACGATGGCGTAGCTCCCGGGAGTCGGTAGATGCTCAGGCTGATCCCCCCGGCTCCAGGTGATGGGGGTTTCCGACCAGTTCAGGTACTGGGGGACCGGAGAGGCGATGGTGTTGACCTCCTTGGAGCGTCGCCTGCGGCTGTGCTTGTCGTCCTGCTCCGTCTCGAAAATGTGGTAGGCGGCGTGCGGCTGGGGGTAGCCGTTGTTGTTGTTGCTGCCGTTACCATCATTGCCAGCTCCCCTAGCCGGTGGTGGAGGTCCACCCGGTGGGGGAGGCGGGGGACGAGGCTGGTTGCCCTGGTCCTTTAGCTGGCGGGTCCAGCTGCAGTTTCGGGTGGTGTGCATAGCCGGCTTGAAGGGACCGCTATGCCACTTGCACGGGCCATCGAACATCTGGTCGAAGGTGAGCCGTGGCTTCTGTCTCCTTGCTTCATTAGCCGGCGCGTCAGGCACACCTTCCACAGCATTAACCTGCCACACGTGGTAGCGAGGCTTCTGCTGTCCGGCCTGGCGGTCCCCATGGTACCGGTTGTCGTTGCCGTGGCGTCTGGAGGATCCGGCTTCTCCAGCCGGATTGCTGGGTCGGTCGCGAGCCGGCTCCGTAGGAGTCGGACGGCCGTCCGCGTTTACTCGGAGGGGCTTCTTCGTGGCGGCATCCGCTGTGGCGTACTGGTCCGCAACCGTCATGAGCTCCGCCATGGTTTTCGGCTCGTCACACAGTAGCCGGTGGCGAAGCATGGTGCCCTCGCGGCAACCCTCGATGAAGAAGCCGATGGCTTGGCTCTCCAGGATGCCCTCGCAGGTGTTGCGCAGTTCCGTCCACTTGGCGAGGTACTCGCGGTCAGTCTCGTGGTCGCCCTGGACGCACAAGGCCAGGTCGCGTGGGTGCCCTGGGCGCTTGTACATGCCGTTGAAGTTGCGGACGAACACTTTCTCGAAGTCAGGCCAGGCGTTGATGCTGTTGGGCGCGAGGCTGTTGAGCCACGTCCTCGCCGACCCGGTTAGCATGAGGGGGATGTAGCGCACGGCTGTGCGCTTGTTCCCATGGGCGATGCCGACGGCCGTAGCATAGTCGGTCAACAAGTCCTCTGGTTTCATGCTGTTGTCGTACTTGGGGGTGTCCCTGGGCAGGGAGAATTTGTCCAGAAACGGCTCGTTCCGGATGCGGGGTCCGAAACAAACCAGACCGGTAGAATCTTCTTCCTCCGTGACGCGCGCTTGAGCGAGGAGCTCGATGTGGTCGCGGGCATCCGAACAATCCGGGTTGGGCGCACCTACCCGGCCCGAGAGGCGGGAACCGGCTGGTCTGGGTGCTCCGGCTGGCGGAGGGGGAGGTGGCGGGTTGCTGTTCACCGTCTGCTCCTGGCGCGGCTGGCCCCTGTTGCCAGAGCTGCGACGCCTGCTGCGGGCCCTGGGCGGCTGAGGGGAGGACGCCTGCTGGGTGTCGCGCGGCGCGCCCGTGCTGTTGGCCGGTAGCTCGCTCCTCCTGGAGTAGCTAAGGTCTTCCTGCATCTGCCGGTTGGCACCAGCCTGCTCGTCCGCCACGCGGAGGAGCTCCTGCACGCGAGCGTGCTGGCGGGCTCGCTCCTCGCCCTCCAGGCTGGGTAGTTCCTCTGCCGCGGCTCGTGTCGCGTGCAAGTTCTTGATGGGCGTGCCGTAGGTGGGCCGTGCGAGGGCGGGCACGGGATCCGGTTCCCCGTCCTTTTCCAACCTACCGCCAAGCTCGCCGCCCTGACGTCATACCTGGCCGCGCCGGCTCGGCTCCGCGGTAGCCGGAGTGAGGCCGTGCGCGCGGTCGTATTCGCGCCGGGTGATCTCGAGCTGCTTGCGGGCTGCTGCTAGCTCCATGGCCTCATGGAGGAGGATCTGTCTCTCCATGCTGAAGTTGGCCTCCACCTCCTCCGGGTTAGCCCCGAGGTTAACCGGCGTCAGGAGCCGATCAATGGCATCCTCCACCGGGTTCCGAGGCTTCGGGGGAGCGGAAGTTCCGACCTCGTCCGTGCCTCGCTCCCGCGGCTGGCGGGGATGGGAGCTGGAACCGGCCATCATGACCTCTACGCCGCGAGGTGCGGCGGAGGCGCTGCCGTCCGAGCACGGCAGCCCCGCGACAGAGACGATTTCCCTGGGGAAACGCTCTAGGACGGTGGCGACGTAAACGGGGAGGTCACCGAATAGCAGAACGGTGCCGTTCGCCGGGAAGGAGGTTCCGGCGAAGCAGGAAACATTGTCGATGACGCAGTCGAACTTGCCGAGCGTGAGCACCAGGCCGGAGGCCACGCGCTCATCAGCTAAAGTGCGGGGTCCCGTACGGAACGTGACACCGGTCAAAGCCATCTTGCCCCACGGTGGGCGCCAACTGTCGTTGTATTGGGAACGGCAGTACCAGAGGAGGTTAGATAGAGGTGTGGGGACTAGCAGGGAAGCTATCGACGGCGTCCGCAGGCGGGATTGGATACAAGCGAGCGTAGAGGGCCACAGGAAGTACCTAGGTTCGGGGCCCTCGTGGTGAGGTAAAGCCCCTACTCCTGCCGGATCTGACTATGTGGAATACACGAACTACAAGTGCTCCTTGAGCTGTATACGCTAGCTACTGCCTTAAATGCTGTAGGACCAACCCTTTCTACTGAGGCCTCTCCTTATATAGGCTGAGAGGCAAAGGTCTCACTGGCCAGTCCGACTGGCGGGCCCCACAGGCAGGTCCCAGCCGACTAGTCATCTACAGTGTCCAGTATGGCTTGTCCTGTCGGAGTACGAGCGGTATGGCTATCGTAGGCACAGTGGACGCCGTGCGAGCCTGTCGTCAGCACCGGCCACTGTTCCCGCGTCACCCACGCAAAGTCTTCGGTATGGCCGGGTAGTTGCCAGTCTTGTCACCGTACAGGGCGTACCGTGCACTGATACACACGTCGCCCTGTCCCATTGATTGAGTCCGGCTACGTCGCCGTATCCGGATACCTCTTGCTGATCCGGCTACCAGGGGATAGCCGGCCTGTTTTGCCCTGTCCGGCTGCATCTGGTCTGCCGGACGCGATCCGACTGTCTTGTTTCTTATTCGGTTGGGGTACCTGGGATCATCCCCCTGACAAGGGTTCATCCCTATGTGTTGATTATAGTCGATGAATTGACACTAGAAATGGTGATAATTGAGGATGGTGATTAAGTAGATCATATATTCATTGTTTACAATTGGTCTTGATGATGCTAGTGGTTTTGTTAGTCTAATTCCAATTGCTTATTGGGCATTGGCTAAATGATGGTGCTACTGTGGGATTATTAATTGTGGATTCTTATAATTTGGAAGTTCTCTACTGTCATGAAGTTGTTATTGACAGTGATTCTGTCAGTGCTTAAGATTGGATAAATACCAAAGGTAATTTGAAAGCTTCTTTTAAACATCTCTGCCTATGATGTTGGTCGGAGGCATAGGAACTAGTTTCCTACCTTGCTGTCCCTCATAGATATGTTCTGGGATTGATACCAGTTACTTATTCTGGAATCCTTTAGATAAACTAGTTGGTGTGCTTATATGGATCCATAAGATTTATGGATTCCGGGGTGCTACTCTTTTAAGAGATGTGCCTAGAATTCATAACCTTGGCTATTGTTGGGGGGATACCCCCGGGTAGGGTCACGCCGGGGTATAAAGGCCGAGTTAGCCGAGGTTCAGCAAGGCCAAAGCGGATGCTGGCCGGGTCACCTCAAGGCAGGCCGAATCACGGGGTAACCCGGACCAGGGGGCGTCCGCCTAACTAAGTCTCATCCGACTTAAGCAGTAAGTCGGAAATGCCTATTTTACTTGTATGCAGGAACAGGTGTGGCCGGATCAACTATGATCCGGGTCACATCTAGCTTCTAGGAGAAGGAAGGAATCTCGCTAGTCAAAAGAAGCCTCGGTACGCACTGCATGAGCGAAGCGGACAAGGGGAGGACCACCGAGGCGTGGCCTACAAGGGTGACGACGCTCATGTCGGCTGCCGCAGGCGCCGCAGAGGCTCACGTAGCCTCTGCATGTGTGACGCGGGGGAAAAGCAACCCGGTCGGTTTACTACTTTGGGAGAAGGCATATTCTCAGGAATATGCCTCCACGTATGCCCTAAGTGGAGACCTAGCCACCCCTATATAAGGGGGGCTAGGGCCTCTGTAGAAGGGGTTCCGCTATTCTGATTTGGTTGAGGGTTTTAGGGGTGAACAATGTGTGAGAGTAAGAGAGCTTCTTCTTTGTCCTCTCGCCAATACAGCTCTAGGATCACTTGTAATCTTGGAAGCAAAGCAAATACAAACTCCTGTGTGAAGAATCACCTCATTATCCCTCCCTGGATTCCCCTAGCGTGTATTAGTCCCCACCTTTAGCCTATCCATGGCATCTGCCGTGACACCACCACGACAGTTGGCGCCCACCGTGGGGCTAGCGGCGCTAGCAGGGGTCAAGATCCGGATGGGAAACTTCATCGACACCGGCGAATGCATCGTCTCCGGGCTCGTTCAGCGCTTTGGAGCGCCGGACTTTGTCAGCGACAATGCTGGCTGCTTCGGCACGCGCCCACTTCTGCGCAACGGCCTCTTTGTCAAGCTCGGCGCGCACAAGGTCTACGTTGCTGTTGACGTGTCATGTGTTCATCCGCGGCACGTCGTCGAGGCAGGGGAGCCACCCCTCACCGTGGTTCGCGGGGCGCATATTGCTCGCTCCCCGGACCATGCAAAGGTGATGATGACTGCGCTTGGTGCGGGCGCAAGCAAGGATCCGACGCCAGATTCGGAGGTAACGCCTAAGGCACCAATGAAAGCTAGAGGTCCTCCACTAGAGAGGCCGAAGAATGTGGTGAGGGAAGCGATGGATAGCTTGGCAAACCCTGTAGTAGCAGCGGTAGATCCGGCTCGGGCACAGGCCGAGCTAGAAGAAACTAGATAGAAAATACTAGAGGGTGCAAAAAAGATAGCCGTGGCTCAGCAGTCGTTGAACATGACGCTGCGTGAGTACGCAAAGGCAAACAAAGTTGATGCTGTAAAGTGAAGGGGAGAAATCTCATGAGCGAAATGAACAGAGAAGGTGATACAGGAATTGAGGAATCAGAAAACTGTTTGTCCGTGGGGCTGCCGAGGTACAGTACCCCGACAAAGAACCTCAGAGCAGCAGATGCAGCTGCAGCTGCATCCGAGTTAGAGGGTCTAACGGGTGAAGCTCGGCAAAGACAACAAGATAGGGTTAATGAGCTAGTTCGGATCGCGAACGGACAAAATGAGGAACTACTCAGAGTTAACCCGGAGAGGGCTGGGGCCTCCAAGATCGTTCATTTGGCGATCGGTAACCCGGAGAAATCCACTGGAGCCGCATCGTCTCCTCATGGTGGACCAAGGAGAGAGGAGGTAGTAACCTCGGCCAGAAGAAACAAGCAGATCGTCCCGTACGATCCAACACGGGCAGGGAAAGAAAAAGAAGCACATAAAAATGATGATCGACGGAGTGTGAGCCGAGGTGAAGCTGGCCGGGGTAACCGCGACCAAGGCAATGCCGTTCAAGCGAACGCCGTCAACGGCAATGCCGGACATCGAAACTCGGCAGGAGCAGGACAACCGCAACAACGGAATATACCAAGGCAAGAGCAAAGTGCCGGCCGAGGTATGCAACAGAGAGGTGCTCCACGAGAGCAAGACCGGTACAACGATGGAGATTCGGAAATGGCAAACGCGAGATACCCAAGGCCGGACTATCATGTGATAGGGTCAAGATTGGGAAGCAGGGATTTGATGCCGGATGATGCCAGGTTGAAACTGGATCGCCTGTATAGGTTGGAACAAATCGAATGTCAAGGTCCACCGGGTCCAGCATGTTTCGGGCCCCGGATCATGAAGGAGCCACCGGTACCCAACTTCTAGTTACCCAGGGGCACGAAGACGTATGACGACAGTACCAAGCTGGAAGATTGGTTGATAAACTATGCTACAGCTGTGAAAATTACCACAGGCAACTTGAGGTGGGCTGTACGATACGTACCCCAGATGTTGGAAGGGCCGGCAAGGGTATGGCTGAACAATTTGCCACCCGGAAGCATTAACTGCTGGATAGATTTCGAGGAGATGTTCATCAGTAATTTTTCAAGTACGTATCAAAGGCCAAATAGGCCACAGACCCTAGCTATGTGCAAGCAAAGGCCGAATGAGACGGACTAGGAGTTCTTAACCCGGTGGTGTATGGTGAGAAACTCATGTGAGGGCGTGATAGAATCACAGGCCATAGCATGGTTTGCACAAGGGTGCAGATATGCAAGCGAACTGTGGAAAAAGTTGCAAAGGAAAATGCCAACCACGTTGGCAGAGATGATCCGGATTGCAGATTCGTATACTCTGGGTGATCCGACTCAACCTAGGCTCGTGTCGAACGAGTCAAACGTTGAGTACTACCAGAGAGATGGAGCCGGGTCATCCCGGAGGAATGACTACAGAGGGAAAAGAAGAGATGACAGGCCGGATCATCGATACGGTTTGCAACAAGTTGCGGCTGTGAATCAAGATTAGCCCGGAGCAGGGGGCAGTCAACGCTAGAAAACTGGAGGGCAATGGACTTCAAGAAACGATGGCAAGAAAACTTGGACGCCAGAGCAAAACAAATAGTGGCAAGAAAAGAAGGACCATCCGAGGTATACTTATGAGTCGATGTTGGATCAGCCGTGTAAGTTTCACACGCCAAATCCGAGCAATCCAGCGGGTCATACAACGAGGCAATGTGAGTGGATGCGCAAGATTGAACAAGGTGGTTCGGGGAATGCTCAGGCACCCCAGAATGATCAGCCCCGACAGGAGTTATCCCGGCAGCAATTGCTCTCCGGAGCGAACACGCAACAGCTAATGTTGCCTCCCCCTCCGCCGAGGTATGATAACAATGAGAGAAGGGATGTGGTGCATCAGGTGGAAAATCAACATCAGCCGGATCAGAGGTGCCCCGGAAACGAGGGGAGGAATGAGTACAGAGAGCATCATCAGAGTTACTGCGTATTCACCACTGAGGAAACAGATAGAAAGAGCTTGCAGCGCCGACATATGGAGGTGAATGCAGTAATGCCGGTAGTGACGAGGTATATGCCTTGGTCTGACCAAGAAATCATCTGGAGCATAAAGGATCACCCCAAGCTTATGCCAAGCCCTGGTTCGTATGCATTGGTGCTAGATCCGACATTCATTGGGCCTAGCATTAATGTAAGATTCTCAAAGGTACTGATTGACAATGGCAGTAGCATTAACATCATGTATGCGGACACAATGCGCAAGTTGGGTATCTCAGAGAACATGATGCAGGCCATGAGGACAACTTTCCATGGCATTGTGCCCGGCATTTCTTGCGAGCCCATAGGCAAGGTCCGGGTTGACGTATTGTTCGGCACGAGAGATAACTGCAGAACTGAAATTTTGGAGTTCGAGGTGGTGAACTTAGAAAGTGCGTACCATGCGTTACTCGGAAGGCCAGCGCTGAACAAGTTCATGGCAAGCTGTCACATTAGTTACTTGAAGATGAAATTGCTCGGGCCAAACGGAGTGATTACCATTGCTGGGGATTTCCGACGTTCCATGGAATGTGCGTCGGCCGGGTCTAACTTAGCCGAGTCACTTGTGATTGCGCAGGAGAAAAGGAAAATTCAAGAGGTGGCGGCATTGGCTCAGTCCGCGCAGCAGTATATGCCGGCGCTGAGTAACCCGCATGGACGTGTCTCCTTCCAAGCCACGAAAGATACCAAGAAAGTTCCCATTGATGATATGTTCCTAGAGCGCACCGTAACAATTGGTGCCGGGTTAGGTGATAAATAGGAAAGCGAGCTCGTCAGCTTCCTCCGTGAGAATCGGGACATTTTTGCTTGGTCCACACAGGACCTACAAGGTGTTCCGAGGGAGTTGGCCGAGCACTCTTTGAATGTGAGACCCGGTCAAAGCCAGTGAAGCAACCTCTCCGCCGCTTCGCCGAAGATAGGAGGAAAGTCATCAGGGATGAGATAGCTCGGTTGCTAGCTGCAGGGTTTATCATGGAGGTTCTTTACCCGGATTGGCTGTCTAATCCAGTGCTGGTGGAAAAGAAGAAGGATGATCCGAATGTGGCGGTGGTTTGGCGTATGTGTATCGATTACACGAACCTAAACAAGGCGTGTCCAAAAGATCCATTTCCACTGCCAAGGATAGATCAGGTCATAGACTCAACTGCTGGATGTGAATTGTTGTCATTCATTGATGCATATTCTGGTTTCCACCAGATACCTCTGAATCCAGATGATCAAATAAAGACTGCATTTATTACCCCGTATGGGGCTTATTGCTATCGCACCATGCCGTTTGGTTTACGTAATGCAGGGGCAACGTACCAAAGATGTATGCAAAAGTGTTTGCACGACCAAATCTGTCAAAATGTATAGGTGTACGTGGAAGATGTGGTTATCAAGACCAAGGAAAGCAAAACGCTCCTTGACGATATCAGGCAAACGTTTGCGAACCTAAGAAGGTTTCGGATGAAACTTAACCCTGAAAAATGTACCTTTGGTGTCCCGGCTGGGAAATTGCTCGGTTTTCTTGTTTCCAGCCGAGGTATCGAAGTTAATCCAACTAAAATCTGGGCCATCGAATGGATGGAACTGCCGAAGTGTCTTAACGATGTCTAGAAGTTCACGGGTTGCCTGTCATCGTTAAGTCAGTTTGTATGTCGGTTGGGAGAAAAGGCATTGCCTCTTTACCAACTCATGAAAAATTCGGATAAGTTCGTTTGGACGCCGCAGGCCAATGAAGCCTTTGCCCACTTGAAGAAGATGTTAGCCTCTGCTCCATTATTAGCCTCACCACTATCAAAGGAGCCAATGTTGCTCTATATAGCCGCAACCAACCGAGTTGTAAGTGCAGTGATAGTGGTGGAGCGCGACGGGGAAGGTAAGTCGGTGCAAAGGCCAGTGTATTACCTGAGCGAGTTGTTATCAGCCTCAAAGCAGAACTATCCGTACTATCAAAGGTGGCGTATGGCGTATACATGGCCGCTAAGAAGCTGAAGCACTACTTTGAGGAACATCCTATCAGGGTCATATGTGAGGCCCCCATATCCGAGATAATGAGTAACAAGGATGCGAGTGGAAGAATTGCAAAATGGGCAATTGAACTAGCTCCTTATGCGCCACAATATGACAAAAGAGAGGCAATCAAGTCTCAAGCTATGGCGGACTTTTTTGTGGACTGGGCCGAGGTGCAATACGAACTGCCGTTGCCAGATCCGAACTATTGGCGAATGCACTTTGACGGACCGAAAACAAAAACTAGGCTAGGTGCCGGAGTTGTACTTACCTCGCCAAAGAAGGACCAGCTAAAATACATGCTGCAGATCCATTTCGCGGCATCAAACAATGTTGCTGAGTACGAAGCACTTGTGCACGGGCTCAAGGTGGCAAAAGAGATTGGGATACGTCGGATCATATGCTTTGGCGACTCGGATTTGGTGGTACAGCAAGTGTCGGGACTGTGGGACGCTCTTGATCCAAACATGGCACTGTACAGATTTCATGTGCAGAAGATATCTGGTTACTTTGAGGGATGCGAATTTCATCATGTACCCGGGTGGAAAATGAGGCTGCCGACATGCTATCAAAGCTCAGGTCAACCCGACAAGCAGTTCCACTAGGTGTAGCATTAGAGCACCTCAGGAAACCATCCATCAGACCGTCCCCAGAAACCGACTCAATTTACGTCCCGGAGGACATGGAATCCGGAGTTGTGCCCATGGACATTGACATGGGAGGCGGCGCGCGAAACCCGGGGACTGCCTCGGCGAACCCAAGGACTGCTTCGCAAGACCCGGGGACTGCTCAGCCTGATCCGGTTGAAGTTATGCCGGTGGATATGATGGAAATTGATGAGGATGTGTTCCCTGTGCGAGCGATACCAGCTTGGGCACTACCTATATTTCAATTCCTGAAAGATGGAACGTTACCCACTAAGGAAGTGCTGTCCAGGCAAACACAGTGGAGGGCAAAGGCGTACACGATCATCAATTCCGAACTATACAAAAGGAGTGTGACCAACGTCCTCCAACGATGCGTTGACCCGGAAGAAGGGCTTGGCATCCTCCGAGATATACATCAAGGGGAGTGTGGGCATCATGCCTCGTCCTGAGCCTTGGTGGCAAAAGCTTTCCAGCATGGATTCTACTGGCCAAGTGCCTTAGAGCAAGCAGAAGATCTGGTGAGAAAATGTAATGGTTGCCAGAGATACGCTACCAAGACACATATGCCAATGTCGGAACTCAAGACCATACCAATTACATGGCCATTTGCCGTATGGTGCTTGGACATGGTTGGTCCGTTCAAACCAGCAAGGGGAAATATGACTCACATTTTGGTCATGGTGGACAAATTTACGAAGTGGATTGAAGTGAAGCCTATAAGAAAGTGTGATGGAGCTATGGACGTAACGTTTCTCAAGGACATCATCTTGAGATACGGTTATCCTCACAGTATCATAACCGATAATGGCACAAACTTTGCGGAAGGAGCATTCGCGCGTTTTTGCCGGGATAAGAAGATCCGGCTGGACGTAGCCTCGGTAGCCCACCTCGCATCGAACGGACAAGTGGAAAGATCCAACGGATTAGTATTATCCGAGATAAAACCCCGGCTCATTGAGCCGCTGCAAAGATCAGCGGGGTGCTGGATAGAAGAGCTACCAGTGGTACTGTGGAGTTTAAGAACAACTCTGAATCGATCAACTCTGAATCATCACGAGGGAGAGAAGGGCTAGGTCGGAGCGGTGAAGAGATTCTAGATCCACTCTGAGGGACCTCCACCGCAGCCCTGCCGAATCAAATCGTGTCAGAAAAGAGACTACAACAATGCAATGAAGAACAAGTTGCAGAGGGAAAAAAGACTTACGCATCCGAGGTTTGGGGCTCCTTGGGTTTCTGAGCCCTTCGTGCGAGGGCCTTGCCTACTGGCTTGGAGGCAGTCTTGTCTCCGGACTTCTTTCGCCTTTTGGCGGGCTGAGAAGGTCCGGAGGAGGAACTTAATGCAGCTCCGCGCTTCTTCTTCGGCGCTACCGGAACAGGTTCGCCCGTAGCAAGGGGAGGGTCCTCATGGATATGCCCACCGGGGTGAACTAATGCCGGAAAAGCATAAGAAAGGGGGACAACGTCAACAGGTTCCATCACCTCGACATCCGAGTCATCTTCATCATCGGGCCAATCTTTAATAGAAGAGAGTTTACCGGTGGGTCGTTTCGTAGCGTCGGTCATCGGGAGGAACATCTCCTGGTCTGGCTCTTCCTCGTCCGGAGTCTCCCGGTCGGGCGCCCACTTAAGGGTCGGATCGGTGCCGTCCTCGAGGGTCTGCTGAAGGAATAGCCGAGGAAAAGAATGAACAACAGAGTCAAAAATGCAACAATGACCGACATAAAATTAAATTCGAAGTAAGTTTGTGCCACGAGGCTTACCACGGGAGGAAGCCTATCACGGAAATAATGCTCAATTCCCCACGTCCACTTAGCGGAGAAGTCCTTGTGATGGTGAAGAGAGCCTTGACCCGGTGATAAATCTCCGTGTTGCTCAACTCGAAGGATGAGGTCTGGTTGGGGTCGCGGCCGAAGCTCATGTGACACACCTTGTGAGTACGCTTCTGGAGGGGGGAGATCTGGTTACGCACGAACGTGATCATAGCATCCTCGTTGCGCAACCCGAGCTTCTTCAGCTCTGCGAACCTCTTGTTGACCTGGTTGGCCAAGGCCGTGGGCTTCTTGGGGACGACGTCCCATAATTCCGGGTTAGGTGGACCCGGAGTATAGGGAAGCCGCCGAATCAAATCTTCGGTGCCTGTATTCCGGACATAAAAGAAAGTTCGGGCCCATCCTTTGCAGGAGTCTAGCCCGGTGACCAGGGGGAAAACGGAAAGCCTCCGGGGTGAGATGGACGCGGCTCTGAATTGAGTGAGCTGCTTATCCTCCGGATCGAGTTGGATGTTCGGGATGACATTACGACGAAGGCCGAAAAACCGGATCCATAGCTCCTTCGTGGGCCATAGTCCGGCATAGCCTTCGATCATAGAAGCGAAAGCGGAAAGGGAAGTAATAGCGTTGGCAGGAAGATGGTGTGGCTGGAGTTCGTAGGTGTTTAGCCAATCCCGGAAGAAATCGCTGACCAGCAAACCGAACCCCCGCTGGAAGTGGGACAAGAACACAATGTACTCACCCGGATTGGGTGAGGGGGCTAATTCGGCGGAGGCGAGACACGCAGCAACACCGATAGGAATGCGTCTGGTGCGGT
The DNA here is from genome assembly GCA_910589775.1 of Avena eriantha. Lineage (NCBI taxonomy): Eukaryota > Viridiplantae > Streptophyta > Magnoliopsida > Poales > Poaceae > Avena > Avena eriantha. The sequence continues at coordinate 227,153,508 of OU342744.1, forward strand.
AGAGCCAGTCCAGGTCGTCTTGATAGACCCAGGACCCGGCCCACGCACCGCGGTCCATCGTCGCGGCATCCTCCTCCATTTCTTGCTCAGTGACGGCGAGCTCCTCCTCCGTCATCTGGTGTTCGCTGCCCTCGCTGGCGCTAGCGGCGGCGGGGGGCAAAGGCCTAGATTGGCAGCGACCCGTGGTGGAGGAGGCGCGTAGCGGTGGCGACGATGTAGAGGTATGGGGAAAAGGTGCAGCGGCGGCGCTGCTACTTGGAGGCATTGGCGGCGGCGCAGTCGCGGGGAAGACGAAGAAGAGGAAGAGCTAGGGGCAGAGGGGTGCGGAAGGGGGAAAAAATCCTAAGGGGTGCGCCCCTCCCCTATTTAACCTCTCCCACGAAGGAAAAGTGGGATCGTATCCTGCAAGCATGCCACACGCTGTGGTCATGTATAATCCGCATCGACCAATCAGCAAGGAGCCACACGGAGGGCCACAAAGTGGAGTTGATCCCAGGACGTGACGCGTTGATGCGTTAAACGAGGAGGCAGGCGTGACGTGACCCGCGCGTAGTGATAACTGACAATTACTGCGGCGGTTACTGTAGCTGGCCCTTAAAATAAGGCAACCTAATGATTGGCCTCCACGTGGGTTGGCATACGAGAGAAGGATAGAAGACCCGGACGAAACCATGGTAACCCGGCCAACAAGTGAACACTTGGAATGTGCAGAGGGAAAGTAAAACCATGAGGTCCGAGTTGAAGTGGAAACCCGGCCGGCAAGTGAAAACTTGGAACGTGCAAAGGGAACGTAAATCCATATAATCCGAGATAAGGAGGTAACTCGGAAATAGCGTCCAAAGCACAAATATAATTGAAGCTTATGTGGCCTTAGCAGCCAAGGCAGCTAAGACCGCACCAGCTTCGGGGACTAATGTTGGGGGGATACCCCCGGGTAGGGTCACGCCGGGGTATAAAGGCCGAGTTAGCCGAGGTTCGGCAAGGCCAAAGCGGATGCTGGCCGGGTCACCTCAAGGCAGGCCGAATCACAGGGTAACCCGGACCAGGGGCGTCCGCCTAACTAAGTCTCATCCGACTTAAGCAGTAAGTCGGAAATGCCTATTTAACTTGTATGCAGGAATGGGTGTGGCTGGATCAACTATGATCCGGGTCACATCTAGCTTCTAGGAGAAGGAAGGAATCTCGCTGGTCAAAAGAAGCCTCGGTACGCACTGCATGAGCGAAGCGGACAAGGGGAGGACCACCGAGGCGTGGCCGACAAGGGTGACGACGCTCATGTCGGCTGACGCAGGCGCCGCAGAGGCTCACGTAGCCTCTGCATGTGTGACGCGGGGGAAACGCAACCCGGTCGGTTTACTACTTTGGGAGAAGGCATATTCTCAGGAATATGCCTCCACGTATGCCCTAAGTGGAGACCTAGCCACCCCGATATAAGGGGGGCTAGGGCCTCTATAGAAGGGGTTCCGCTATTCTGATTTGGTTGAGGGTTTTAGGGGTGAACAGTGTGTGAGAGTAAGAGAGCTTCTTCTTCCTCCTCTCGCCAATACAGCTCTAGGAGCACTTGTAATCTTGGAAGAAAAGCAAATACAAGCTTCTGTGTGAGGAATCACCTCATTATCCCTCCCTGGATTCCCCTAGCGTGTACTAGTCCCTACCTTTAGCCTATCCATGGCATCTGCCGTGACACCACCACGACAGCTATGTTAAAATCGAATATGGAATATAACTGTATATCCAGGATCAATGATGTTGGTCTGAGATCCTGGTGTAGGTTGAACAGTTTACTGATGGCTTTGGTATTCAAAATATCTCTATGATGGATTCACCCCACTTGGGTGATTTCTTAGAGATTAAATATAGAACAACACATGACTGCTTATCTAAATAAGATAGTTAGATCATGTGAGGGTTTATATTACTCACCACAACAGTTGAGTGGTTGGTGTTGTTGCTGGTTGATCTGGTTGATTGATCTTGCTAGCCTGCTTTGCTAGTTTGATCTTGTCCTTCACCTCCTGGTGCTGCTCCAGCTACTTCTTGATCCTGGAAGCTTGTCCTTGATCTTTCTGTCCACCTGCTCCACCCCCTCCTTATGTCACCATCTGGTGAGCGTTTGGATGATCAAGTGTCTGTTTTGGCTGGTGGTTTGCTTGCCTTTGGCCAGATTGAGATGTCCCTGGTGTGGTGTTTGAGAAGGAGAGCGTGTTGTCTATGGATGAGCTTCGACTGAGTGCTCTATTTGAGTGCTAGTAGTGTTGCTGCTGTATTGACAGCACACTGCATGCATTCTGTGACTAAGTTGTGTGCCTGTGTGGCCTGTCATGTGGATCAGCTCAAGTGAAAATATCTCCACCTGTACTTTTTTTACTGTTTACTGCCTGGTGAAACTTTCCCCTTTTAATGACTGGATGATGTAATTTGAACAATGCATTTCATTGTTCATCACTGAGAATAATATTTAACTAATTAACCCTTGTTTTCTTTTAGTTGTTTTATCTTATTTGTAGGAACAAGATTTGAAGATACAAGATTTAGTCTAGGACTAGATTAGTAGTATAGGTTTTAATTGTAATCTTCTTTTTTATTTTTATTCTTTTTGTAAAGAATCTTATAAAGATTTATTATAAAGTAATAAATTTGTGTTTCTATTCTCTGCAGTTTTATACTTGTGATGTATATATAACAATTTGCAATGTTGTAATGTAGTTAGAAAATAAGAATTTATTTCCCATCTTATTTTCACTATCTCAAATCTTTATTGTTGTTTACTATATCTATAACTCAACCAAATGATTTTAATGAGATATTTTGGAAAACAATCCAATATTACTAACTTATAGTTTTCAAATACCTTCAAAAGGATTTAAATTTCAAACTTGAATTCAAAATAACTTCCCCAAAAACTCAATAATTCCCAAAGGTCATGTCAAAATTCATAGCAATCACTAACAAGAGCTACTCCTACCTCCAGTTAGTGAAAGAAACTCTGATCCCTTTAGGTTTTTTATGTGGCGAAAAATTTACCCTGACTTTACAAATGCATGTATGCACAAACTTACATTCCTATTTTTACCCTTCGTTGGATCCTAATGTTGGGATGGTATAGAAGTTCAGGGTAGAATAATGAAGAGAAGATATTTATATGAGAGTGTCCACTAGTGAAAGTATGATCCCTAGGCCTCTAAGCATTGAAACACCGTTTACAATCAGTCCTGTTACATGTTTGCTTGCTGCCACTCTTATTGCAGATTGCAATTACCAATTATAATCATCCATATTACTTGTATTTTACTATCTCTTTGCCAAACTAGTGCACCTATACACCTGACAAGTGTATTGGGTGTGTTGGGGACACAAGAGACTTCTTGTATCTTGATTGCAGGGTTGCTTGAGAGGGATACCTTTGACCACTTCCTCCCTGAGTTCGATAAACCTTGGGTGATCCACTTAAGGGAAACTTGCTGCTGTTCTACAAACCTCTGCACTTGGAGGCCCAACACTATCTATAAGAATAGAAGCGTGCGTAGACATCAAGCTATTTTATGGCGCCGTTGCCGGGGAGGTAAGGTAAAAGGTACTCACATCCTCTGGCTACTAAGCTATCTTCTAGTACTGTTGCTGGTGTGTGAGTGCTCGAAGTTATTTCCTTTAGATTCTACAATTATATCTTTTTGTTTCTTGTTTTTATTTTCACTAGTTAGGCTTAATGGAAAACAACAACAAAATTAGAGAACTTTATAGTATTTATCTTGAGTTAGGACATGAAGTGTTTGAAGAGAAAATTAAAAACCTATGGAACTTTATTTGCATGCTAATAGAAATGTTATTAGTATGAATTCTTTAAACACTCTTATTGCTAATGCAATGGAAAAGTCTAAGCTTGGGGAAGCTGGTTTTGATGAGCATGATATTTTTAGTCCCCCAAGCACGGAGGAGAAAAATTACTTTGATGATAATATACCTCCAATATATGATGATTACAATGATGAATATGATATTTTCAGTCCACCTACTATTGAGGAGAAAATTAATTATGATTACAATATGCCTCCTATATTTGATGACTATGGTGATGAGAATAATAATGATAGCTATTTTGTTGAATTTTCTCCCACTAGAGTTAATAAGATGACTATGTTTATGTGGAGAGTATTAATTCTTTAAAGCATGTGGCTCATGATAAGAATGTTTTATGTGATAGTTATAGTGTTAATTTTATTCATGATGCTACTGAAAGTTATTATGAGAGAGGGAAACATGGTTTTATGTATCTCAATAATATTAAGTTTCCCCTAGTTATGTTGCAAATTTTGAAGTTGCACTTGTTTTGCTTTCCTATGCTTGTTGCTTTGTGCTTTGATGACTTGTTTCTTTACAAGATTATTTTTCATAGGAAGTGGGTTAGACTTAAATTTGTTCCATATTTGCTTCTTTATGCTCTCTTTTACTTCAATTCATATTTCTTATGTGAGCATCATCGAAATTATCATGCCTATCTTAATAGCTATAAAGAAAGAGCTTTTGGGAGACAACCCATTATATTTTTACTTTCAGTATATTGTTGTTTTGTTGAGTCTTGGAAGTTATTGCCGCTGTAATAAACTCTCCTTATCATTTTTGTGTGGTTTTTGTGCCAATAATAACCTCTAATGAGAGAGAAGTAAGACTTGGGAAAGTTGCTGTCCCGAAACAAATTTTTGTGCTTCACTATAAAAATTTGTGAAAAAAAATCTCTATACGTCGGATTGGGCTGTAAGTTTTTGTGATTATGCCCCAGGTTATTATCCAACTTTCTTTAGTTTTGCACTTTTCAATTTGAGCAACAGAAGATTTTCGACAAAATCGGTCTTTACCTGCTGGTCTGTTTTGACAGATTTCTGCCATTATTTGCATTTGCCTCTTAATCTCTTTCTCTTTGAGTTCGCTTTGATCACTTGAGCTTTTAGAAGGAATTGCTACAAAAGCTTTTGTTTTAATGCAAGTTTTACTTGTGTTGAAACTAAACCCAAAGACTTATTATCTAAAATACACTAATGTTGCTAATGAAGATTGTGTGAAGTTTTGTATGAAGGAAATTTTCAAGTGTAGGGAAGAACAATGTGATGCGATGAAGTATGGACAAAAGCTCAAGCTTGGGGATGCCACCCGTGTCACCCCAAGAAATATTCAAGAAGTACAAGCGTCAAAGCTTGGGGATTCCCAAGGCATCCCCTTCTTCATCAATAAAAATCTCGGGTTTTCTTCCAAAATACTTCATTTTTATTGTTTCATGCATGTGTTGTTCTTGGAGCATCTTTGTTTTTGTTTTTACTTTTCTTCTGTTTGGCTTGCTTAAATAAGTTGGTTGGATCCCAACACACTTCTTTTGGAGAGAGACACACCCCGTTATTCATTGCCTAGAACACTCTAGTTTTCACTCTTATTGTTCTGTGAGTATTCTCCTTTGCTAGCACTGCGATTAGCTTTAGTTTTCAACTGGTGTTGGAAAAGAGTAGGAAGTTCATGCTTATAAGTGGTACAAAAGGAGTTTTGTTTTGATTGTGGCCTAGATTTTATCATGTCATGTTTGATATTGCTTTGACTTTATGCTTAGTAATTATTGCTGTAGCATGACTTGTTCTAAACGATTGAGATTGCTTAATGTGCCTTGAAAGAATTATCCGTTGTTTTAGCATATAAAAGCATAATATTGTGGTATTCTCCTTTGATGCTTTATTTGGTCTGACTTGGCGCATGCTCACACGATGTTAAGACTATACCAAGTCACCATAGCCTCTATGATCATTTAGTTTTCGACTTGTAATATCACTTTATGCTTTAGTTAATAATGTTTTGTCGCTTTGCATGATTATGGCCATTATCGATCTCTTAGTTGGTCGCTCCCAGTCTTTTGCTAGCCTCCACATGTACCAAGTATGAGTTCCAATCATGCATCCAACTCCAAATAAAACCAAGTTATTCCAAAGAGTCCACCATACCTACCTATTAGCGTTATTGCTATTCCAATTTTTTATCTACCTTCCAAATTAAACTTGTTATGTGAAAATTAGTGATTAAAGCTCTCACGAACTTGATGGCACACTTTACTTTCTTGCACTTAATAAACTTGAACCATTGTGACCATGTATGTTGCGTATATGCTTGCGTTTTGTAAGTTGTGAATTAGCAGAACCATGTTACCATGGGGAACACTTTCAACATTGCACTTTATTTAGTTGATATCATGTTCTTTTGCTTATGGATCGCAGTGGTGTGAAATGAAAGGGGAGCTTGTAAGGCTCATGGAGTTCGTATATGTGTTAGAGAAATGCCTGGGCGGATGGTCTAAGCCATGTCTAATCATGGTGGAAACCTGCAGCATAACCATAGTGAGAAATCTGTGAAGCATCCAAACAAAAAAAAGAGAAAAAAAGAAAAAAGGAAAAACCTATGCAAATAGCAAATAAAAGGATCGCTGACATGCTCATTGTCTGTTTGCCTTGTCATTTTGATATGGGGAATCTTCCGTATCATCGGGCAAGGGGTACCCCGTTGGCGGTTCTCTATGATACACATGTACTTACAATGACACGAACTGACATGTGACTAAAGTTGAGTAGCATGAGGAATGGTACTCGTAAGCAAGGGGCATGGGATTTTCAGTTTATAACTTGTCAAGCATATCCTCATATTCGTTCACTTTAACTTTAATCACCTAAAGATGCTTATGATAGGGGCAATGAGAGCTGAAAGCTAATAAGTACCATAATTTTTGGAAGCTCTTTATGAAACTTGAATCCCTGCTTCCTTCTATGAAGGGCCTTTCTTTTACTTTTATGTTGAGTCTCCATATTCTATCTTTATGCACCTATTGAGAGAGCATAGTGGTCATTCTTAGTATAATGTGCATTGTCCCAAAGCTTGTTGATTGATTCATAACTTTGATATTGCTTGTTCTTAAACTATTTGTATCTAGTCACCCTTATAAACTTTGAAGGTGTCCTACGCATTTATGTTTTGCTACACCATGAGGGACAAGCTAAATACCATTCTCATTATGTTTTCTATATGTGAAAAAAACAAACATCTTTCAAAGCATTGTTATTCATGATCTTTTGTTTGTACCTTTTCATGTTATAACATAGTTTCTATGTCTTATTGTTAGAACTATCTTTCGTGTCTATGTTAGAGTACTATGATCCCAGCTATCAATGTTTTACAAATACCTTGATAAAGATTGTGATGGTGTATGTCACCTAAACAAATATTCTTTTTATTCACTTACCTACTCGAGGACAAGCAGGAGTTAAGCTTGGGGATGTTGATATGTCGTAAACGTATCTATAATTTTTTATGCTCCATGCTTGTTTTATATCAAATTTCTTATGTTTTGTTTACACTTTGAGGTATTTTCATACATTTTCTGGAACTAACCTATTAACAAGATGCCGCAGTGCCAGTTTCCTGTTTTCTGCTGGTTTTAGAAAAGCCAGAAAGGAAATATTCTTGGAATTGGATGAAACAAAAGCCAAAGTTCCTATTTTTTCTGACACGACACGGAGTCCAAAGGGGAGACGGAGGGGAGCCAGGAGGCTGGCACACCCTAGGGTGGCGCGGGTCACCCCTGGTTGCGCCACCAGGGGTGTGGCCACCTTGGCCCACCTCTGGCATCGCCTTTTGCCTATATATTCCCCCTAGGACGAAAACCCTAGATACATGATCAGAATTCCACGAAAATTTCCACAGCGCCGCCGCCACCAAAGAGGAGATTCGGGGGACAGAAGTCTCTATTCCGGCTCCCTGCTGGGATGGGGAAGTGCCCCCAGAGCCATCTCCACTGACTCCACCGCCATCTCCATCACCGTTGCTGATTCCCATGATGAGGAGGGAGTAGTTCTCTCTCGAGGCTAAGGGTTCTACCTGTAGCTATGTGTTAATCTCTCTCTCTATGCGTGATCTTATGAGATCATGAGCTTTGTAATCTATAGATCTATTCTGCTACTCAAGTGCTTTAATGAATCTCTGCTTATCCCCGTGTGTGTGAAGTTGACAGTGTGCACACCGTGTGGCACTTAGGTTAAGGTTACATAAATACTTATCATGAGTATAATTTGAGTTGGATGTCTCTATGAGATTGTGGTGTTTGTTGGAACTATCTAGCTCTCAAGGTGACAATGAGGGGTTATCTAGATGGGGAATGCGAACTTTAAGGTGTGCTGTTATAGCCCTACACGTCCAACCGGAGAGTAGTTTAGGGTAGAATAATGAAGAGAAGATATTTATATGAGAGTGTCCACTAGTGAAAGTATGATCCCTAGGCCTCATTGCTAAGCATTGAAACACCATTTACAATCAGTCCTGTTACATGTTTGCTTGCTGCCACTCTTATTGCAGATTGCAATTACCACTTATAATCATCCATATTACTTGTATTTCACTATCTCTTCACCGAACTAGTGCACCTATACACCTGACAAGTGTATTGAGTGTGTTGGGGACACAAGAGACTTCTTGTATCTTGATTGCAGGGTTGCTTGAGAGGGATACCTTTGACCACTTCCTCCCTGAGTTCGATAAACCTTGGGTGATCCACTTAAGGGAAACTTGCTGCTATTCTACAAACCTCTGCACTTGGAGGCCCAACACTGTCTATAAGAATAGAAGCATGCGTAGACATCAGTAACCGCCAAGGACGACTAGAATGATGAAGCCGGGCATAAGACATACACAGAAGAGGCAAGATGGTCAAGAGACATTGGATCGGCTCTATCAGCACAAGATGGATGAAGATAAGGCCGAAAGGGCAAGGGTGTTAGTCTAATTAAGGAGACTATCGAGACTGATGAGGCACAAGATGGATGAAGATAAGGCCAGAAGGGCAAGGGGTGTTGGTTCGGTTGAGGAGACTAACAGGACTAGCACAGTTAGAAGATTTAGCTAGGCATGACACGCTGCACAGTGCGTGCCACACCCTATCCTACTGACGGGACATAAAGGCGGCCGATGCGTGAAGCCCACGCCAGAGACTTTTCAACTAACATGGGGAATAGTGGAGATGGCGTACACTGTGCTCATGTCGTCTCATACGGCAAACACCGTGGGCACGATCTCTGCTGCGTAGCACTGCAGATGATCGACCGACTAGGACCCACATGTGAGACCCGCAAGTCGTCCATACCTGTACCGTTGCCCTGGCCCTTTATAAGAGGCAATAGTGCTTCCTGAGCGGGGCTTGTACTCTGTTAGTTTGTTAACACACATACAACTCGAGGAGTGCTTATAGTCTTGTGTTCATCATCCATATAATCTGATCGGCAGGAGTAAGAGTTTTACCTCTCATAGAGAGGGCCCCGAACCTGTATACTTCATGTGTCTCGCTACACTTGCTTGTGCCCAATCTCGTCTTCGGGTGCTATCATAGTCGGCAAACTTGCTCCCACCCTCTATCTAGCCTTCTTAGGCACTGTCGTAACCAGAACTATGGCAGTTGGCGCCCACCATGGGGCAAGATGACTGTGATTGGAGTCACGTTCCGCATGGGACCCCGCACCTCTGCTGACAAGCGCGTGGCCTCTAGCCTCATGCTCACTTTGGGAAAGTTCGATTGTGTCATTGACAATGTCTCGTGCCTCACCAGCACCACCTTCCCGGCTGACGACACTGTCCTTCTGTTAGGGGATCTGCCTGTCTATGTTGCAACTATCCCAGAGTGGTTCCCCCAGGAGATCACCTTCTTCGTTGAGCCGCTACCCACAACCGGCAGCGTGCTCTCCACGCCCTATGGCATAGAGGTCATGATGGCTGGTTCCTCAACCGATTACCATCGTCATCCTATGCTCTCCACGCCCTATGGCATAGAGTCCGAACTTCCAATCCTCCCCTCAAAATGCTTCCCTAAAGCTCTCCATCGACAAACCGCTCAACCCCGTTGTCACCGATGATGACCCGGAGGCAGCGGCCGTGACCATCAACGCGGCTTGGGAATCCCTTCTCGAGGAGGCCTTCGAGCTAGCCTCGACCTAGAGAGAACTCGAGAGTAATCTATGTGAGTATAACCGCGCCCATGGTTTCATGTCGGTTAACAATTTGTTGGGGTTTAGCACCCGAAAACAATATTTTTTCCTACGCAAACCACCCTAATGCCAGGATTTATCTATTAGTAATGCAGTAACAGGAGGGGCTTTTTGCAAACTTACCCTTGAAGATTGAAAATCTTTGTCAATGTTCGAGATAACATGGTTGATGTAGTCATACCAATGCCAACCTCAAGTTCGTTCTGAACTCGGACGGCTCCACCAGCTCCAGCTCCATCGTCTGAAATGACTCCGATGGCTCGAACGACTTGAGTGCCACTAGTGCAGTGCCTTGTAGGGGTCACACACACATCCAGTGTTTGAAGATGACTCCCTGACCCTGATCCAGTAGAGGTTGTGCGGAAGTAGATCTCATGGATTCGGAATCCCCGCAGCGTGACGACGCTCTGTGGTGAAGAACAGTCTCGTTCGTTTAGCCCTTATAGTGGGGACACACTCAAGAGAGAGGGAGAGAGTAGGGCACTTGGAGAGGGAAGCCTCAAAGATTGGGATCAATTGGTGTGTTTAAATCCCTCCACATGCCCTCCTTTATATAGGGGTAGGGGAGGTACTCCATCGCTCAAATTTCCGGGGTGGGACTAATCAAGGGAGGAGGTGGGGGGAGGCGCACCAGCCAGCCCACCCATAGGCCCCACGTGGGTACTATCCCATTAGGGCCTCTGGCCACCCCTTGGCCCCTCTTAGGGCATGCGGCCCCCTCTTGGGCCTCTCCAGAGGCCCATTTAGGTGGGCTGCCCATTAAATCAGATTTAAATTATTAAATAAATATAAATAAATGTATAATCCAATAATTAACATATATTTACATATTATTTAATTCTCGTTGCACCAGAATTCCTTCTGGACACCCTCCGGACTTTCTCGGAACCCTTACGGTTTTCCCTTCTCTTTGCTTCAGTGATTCCTATGATACTAAAACGATCTCCAAGCATCGTCAAAACCTTAAGCGTGATACCCTAATGGTTCAGGAACACTCCAGACATGGTTGAGACCCCTCTTAGACCAATGATCATCAACTGGACCTAGATGCCTATAATGACCCCTGTGCATTCCACGAGAATCTTTGTCGTTGAAGCATTAAACATAGTCCTATTCCCTTTGTTACTTTGATACTTTACTTGTCTCAGACCTGATCAACGACATTTCCATGTCATGTTCAATCTCTTTACCGAGAAGTATACCTTTACTCGTTCCGAGCTATGCCATCCCTGTGACCTAGTCACACGCTGCAGCTTTACGGATGTCATGTCTCCGAGTGGGCCTAGAGTATCTCTTTGTCACGTAGAAGAAAAAATCCCGATCTTGCCACATATGCCCCTACATGCCCCTCCGAATACCCGAAGACACCTTTATGATCACCGTTTCACCGAGTGACATTTGATGCAATCAAGGCACTCTCGGGTGACAGTGATTAAATATGGTCTCACAGTCTAAGGAATTGGTTACTATGTTTCCTAGTCATTGTAACTATCGTGGTGGTGTCACGACAGATGCCATGTATAGGCTAAAGTTGGGGCCGATGGACGATGGAGGAATCCGGGGAGGGATGATGAAGTGAAGACCTCACACGGAAGAATCAGAGAGACACGATATACCCAGGTTCGAGGCTCTCCTAGTGAGATAACACCTCTACTCCTGCATCTAATCTAATATATCTTGCCATGCTTGTGGCTACAATGGTGCTCCTTGAGATGTACTCTTATGCCTCTCATGGAGAGAGCAGAGGAAGAAGAAGCCATGCTCCTAGTGAGCAGAGGGAGAGGAGCCCTTCTGGGGGCCTCTCATGTAATGTTACCCCTGGTGCTCCTTATAAAGGGGAGCCCAGGGGACAAGGTATGCCATCTAAAGTACTCCTATGAGCTGTCTTGTGGGGCTTGCCTAGTCACTTTGTCCTTTGTTGAGTCACCGGTCTTATCCATTCAGCATATTCCTTAGCATCTTTAGGTGATGCCGGGCATATTCCCTAGCATCTCCTAAGATGCCCAGCATATTCCTTAACATCTTAGACCAAAGAGGCCAGCCTGAGCCAGGGGCGTCCCAAGACTGGCACCTGACGTAGGCTTGACTTGATGTGGTAGCGTATGGATGTAGAGGTTGATGGTGGGTATGGATATGAGCAAAGTGACATCCGGGACGAAGTAATTCAGCCCGGGGAAGTGAAATTCGGCCATGGGTGGAAATAATTCGGCATGGGGGTAAAATGGGCCCCACCTGGGTGATGAACAGTGCCCCAGCCGAATTATATCCGACCCAACCGGATTAAGCTGTAATTCAGCCCAGGCGGGTGAGCTGGAACTGGCCCAACCGGACTATGGTGTAGCCCAGCAGGATTATGGAGCAGCCCAGTGGGAAGAGAAGGCCCAGCCGGGGTTTCCCCACCTCGGTCCAGTGGGGAAGCAGCCCGGGGTGTGATCTGGCTTGGAAGCGGTGGCCCATGCAGAGAATAACCCGGGGTGGGACGGATCTGGTATGTCGGCCCACCCGGGACTCGGTGACGACGTGGGATCGTGGTTCGGCGGAGCGGGAGCAGCAGTCCCCGTGGTGGGCCGGTCAAGGCCCACCCGAGGGGAAGCGGTTGGTGCCGATGCAACGTTGCTGTGGGCGATGCCGTTCTTGGCGCGGGAGAAGAGCGGGGGTCGTTGAAGTTCGGCGCTGACCAGGCAGGACGGTAGCTCGGCCCGTGGTGGGCCGAGATAGGTTGAATCCGGCCCACTCGGGGGAAGAAGCTGCGAGGTGGCCGGCTTGTGCTGGGCCGGTTGAGGGACATCCCGGCCCAGCCGGGTTTTGAGCCTAATCCGGCCTAATACGGCCAGGTCTGGCCTAGGGAAGTACTGTGTAGGCCGAATTTGAGATAATTCGGCCTGGAACTATTTCCTTCCTTTTTTTCTTTATTCTATTCTCTTTATCCTTCATTTTTTTTCATGTATCTCTTTTATGCAATCATCTATTCATCAACTCTGGGGTACTTGGGGTTACACCCCCAACATTAGTCCCCGAGGCTATGGGGGATCCGTAGAATCGCGCATAGGCTTCAAAATAAAAAATCTCCAGAGTTGTTACCAGCATGTATTCCTTTTCATATTTCCTTGACCTCTGGACTTTTTCGGCTCTAGTCCTAACCCCCTTTGGGTAAGTTTATGATTTCTGGTCTGCTTTGGCTCAGGTCTTAACCCTTTTGGGTAACTCTTTTGGCTTCTGGCCTGATTCGGCTCTGGCCTTAACCCTGGTGGGTAAGTCTTTTGGCTTCTGGCCTGATTCGGCTCTGGCCTTAACCCTTTTGGGTAACTCTTTTGGCTTCTGGCCGAATTTGGCTCTGGCCTTAACCCTTTTGGGTAAGTCTTTTGGCTTCTGGCCTGATTCGGCTCTAGCCTTAACCCCTTTGGGTAAGTTTATGATTTCTGGTCTGCTTTGACTCAGGTCTTAACCCTTTTGGGTAACTCTTTTGGCTTCTGGCCTGATTCGGCTCTGGCCTTAACCCAGTTGGGTAAGTCTTTTGGCTTCTGGCCTGATTCGGCTCTGGCCTTAACCCTTTTGGGTAACTCTTTTGGCTTCTAGCCGAATTTGGCTCTGGCCTTAACCATTTTGGGTAACTCTTTTGGCTTCTAGCCTGATTCGGCTATGGCCTTAGCCCTTTTGGGTAAGTCTTTTGGCTTTTGGGCAAATTTGGCTCTGGCCTTATGAATTGTAATTCGAGTTATCTCATCCGAGTTATATGACTTAAAATTGACATGAGCCTCTGTTTAGAGTTACTTGACTCAGAATCCGAGTTACTTGACTCAAATCCGAGTTACTTGACTCGAATCCGAGTTACATGACTCAAATCTGAGTTACATGACTCAAATCCGAGTTACCTGATGGGAGTTTGAGTTGCTTGACTCGAATCTGACATAAGTCTGACATAAGTCTTAGACCCGAGTTATTTGGTTGAGATATGATACGGTTTTATGATATGCTGGCAAACTGCCCTAGATATTGACTCGAGACATTGATCCGAGATATGATTTTGAGTTATGACATGACTCTATGATATGATGGCATACTTCCATAGATATAGATCCGAGATACTGATCCAAGATTGAATTTCATGAGTTATTGATATGCTGGCCCATCGCCATCCAAGAAATGGAACAAATTGATTTGAGGTATAAGATAACCTGGTAAGCTGAATTAGGATCCGAGTTACCCTGTAACTAGGAAACTGAAGCAAATCCGAATTACCCCTGTAATTTAGGAAAACTGAAGTAAAATCTAAGTTACCATGTAACTAGGAAACCTGTAGTTAGGCAAACTGAAGTAAAATCCAAGTGACCATGTAACTAGGAAAACCGAAGTAAAATCCGAGTTACCATGTAACCTGGAAACCTGTAATTAGGCAAACTAAAGTAGAATCCGAGTTACCATGTAACTAGGAAAATCAAGGTAAAATCCGAGTTACCATGTAACCTGGAAACCTGTAATTAGGCAAACTGAAATAAAATCCAGGTTAGCATGTAACCTGGCATGGTGATGCACACACCAATCCGAGTTATGGATGACCTGGTAAGCTGAAATCAGCAATCCGAGTTAAATCTGAGTTACTAGGTAATCCGGCTGACTGAGTCAAATCCAAGTTACAAGGCAACTAGGCAAGCTGAAGTATAACTCTAGTTACTATGTAACTTGGTGAGTTGAGTTAAATCTGAGTTATAAATGACTTGGTGAGCTACTTTTTAGTCCAAGGCAGCTTAAAGACACAAAGCAGTGGATACATACGAGATCATGGCATATCTAAAGTCTTTTCTGAGTTATTGTTCTATGCACAGAGACACCGAGTCCCCGAGCTACCTTTTCTACCCTTAGGTGACTCAAAAGGCATGCATGCTAGTCCCCGGGTTGAGTTATCTCATCCCTGGGGTGAACAACTAGGTGATAGTCCCCAAGTGACATCCATGGTATCTCATCTGCATGTTGGTTGAGTTACTCACTACTCACTGTATCTTTGGTGGTGAGGTTGAGTTATCTAGTTGAGTCATTCCCAAAGGGTCAGCTACGACTTACTGTACTGTTGGTGAAGAGGTTGAGGAAGAGGTTGAGACTCCTCAACAAGGGAGGCTTGTATGCCAACTCCCCTGCTCTCTGTACGTTGAGGAAGAGGATGCAGAGACCTTTGATCGATGGTGAAGCAGAGCTTGATGAAGGCGTTACCATCCGGATGGTAACCCAACCAACGTCTCTTATCAACCCCACTGTGGGCGCCAACTGTCGTGGTGGTGTCACGGCAGATGCCATGTATAGGCTAAAGTTGGGGCCGTTGGACGATGGAGGAATCCGGGGAGGGATGATGAAGTGAATACCTCACACGGAAGAACTCAGAGAGACACGATATACCCAGGTTCGAGGCTCTCCTAGTGAGATAACACCTCTACTCCTGCATCTAATCTCATATATCTTGCCATGCTTGTGGCTACAATGGTACTCCTTGAGCTATACTCTAATGCCTCTCATGGAGAGAGCAGAGGAAGAAGAAGCCATGCTCCTACTGAGAAGAGGGAGAGGAGCCCTTCTGGGGGCCTCTCATGTAATGTTACCCCTAGTGCTCCTTATAAAGGGGAGCCCAGGGGACAAGGTATGTCATCTAAAGTACTCCTATGAGCCGTCTTGTGGGGCTTGCCTAGTCACTTTGTCCTTTGTTGAGTCACTGGTCTTATCCCTTCAACATATTCCTTAGCATCTTTAGGAGATGCCGGGCATATTCCCTAGCATATCCCAAGATGCCCAGCATATTCCTTAGCATCTTGGACCAAAGGGGCGAGTCTAGGCCAGGGGAGTCCCAAGACTGGCACCTAACGTAGGCTTGACTTGACGTGGTAGCGTATCGATGTAGAGGTTGATGGTTGGTCTGGATATGAGCAAAGTGACATCCGAGACAAAGTAATTCGGCCCGGGGAAGTGAAATTCGGCCATGGGTGGAAATAATTCGGCATGGGGGTAAAATGGGCCCCACCCGGGTGATGAACAGGGCCCCAGCCGAATTATATCCGACCCAGCCGGATTAAGCTGTAATTAGGCCCAGGCGGGTGAGCTGGAACTGGCCGAGCCGGATTATGGTGCAGCCCGGCCGGATTATGGAGCAGCCCAGTGGGAAGAGAAGGCCCAACCGGGGTTTCCCCACCTCGGCCCAGGGGGGAAGCAGCCCGGGGTGTGATCTGGCTTGGAAGCGGTGGCCCATGCAGAGAATAACCCGGGGTTGGCCAAATCTGGTATGTCGGCCCACCCGGGACTCGGTGATGACGTGGGATCATGGTTCGGTGGAGCGGGAGCAGCAGTCCCCGTGGTGGGCCGGTCAAGGCCCACCCGAGGGGAAGCGGTTGGTGCCGATGCAACGTTGCTGCGGGCGATGCCGTTCTTGGCGCGCGAGAAGAGCGGGGGTCGTTGAAGTTCGGCGCTGACCAGGCAGGACGGTAGCTCGGCCCGTGGTGGGCCGAGATAGGTTGAATCCGGCCCACTCGGGGGAAGAAGCTGCGAGGTGGCCGGCTTGTGCTGGGCCGGTTGAGGGACATCCCGGCCCAACCGGGTTTTGAGCCTAATCCGGCCTAATACGGCCAGGTCTGGCCTAGGGAAGTACTGTGTAGGCCGAATTTGAGATAATTCGGCCTGGAACTATTTTCTTCCTCTTTTCTTTATTCTATTCTCTTTATCCTTCATATTTTTGTCTTCATGTATCTCTTTTATGCAATCACCTATTCATCAACTCTGGGGTACCTGGGGTTACACCCCCAACAGTAACGGTGAACTTTGTGACTTGATCATGTTACAATTCCTGTGTTGGGTATGTCCATCACTTTCATTCACATAATGAAATGACCCCATTGTCAATTAACATAAATATCCATGATCGGGAAATGTCGATCATCGATTGACCAATGAACTAGTGTCTAGAGGATCACTAGGGACTATGGTTGTTTATATATCACACGTGTATTGCCGTTCCTATCAATAAAGTTATAGCATGATATAAAACCTATTATGAACTTAATGAAATATGTTAATAATCTGTATTATTATTTGTCTCTAAGGCATATTTTCAACAGTCTCCCACTTGCACTAGAGTACAAATAATTTAGTTACATTTGATACGAATCATTACAGCATGACACTTTTGGTGTTTTGATCATGTTTTCTCATGGAAGAGGTTTTGTCTATGGATTGTACTATACAGATCCTTATGTCATTGTGAATTGTTAATGTCACCTGATTTGACATTTCCCTATATAATCACATGATAATCTTGCGGTATAAATATTTATGCTTTGGCAATAGAGTGTTGTTTTTGTTCCTTCTATCATGACATCCGATTAGTCAATCAAAAGATGAAGTTTTCATTGTCATGAGCATTAGGAACACACTCTATGGGAAGATGGACTTCCCTAGTCGTAACATTGCATATTTTACCTTTGAAGTAATCATATACTTTTTTATGTCAATGTAAATCTTATCGACAGTGCAATAAATGCCACTTCAATGTCTAACCATGCTTGTCTTATTCTAAGGCACTCAATGTTGTTAGAATTCCAATCATCTAGGTTGGGTGGAAATTCCTAGCGCAACCCTTTTTACGATCAAGTTCACCATCCTTTACAAATCAGATGTATACCTTCAGTTCTCTCTAGACACTGAAGACAATACTTAACTTCTTGTTTAGTGATTCACTCAGATATCACTTCGTAACCTGTTCTTGTGATTAAGAACTTGGGTCATATTATGTCGAGTATACAACACGGTTTTACAAGATGGAACCTATGACTAGGATATAGTAGATGTTACACATCTTTTCCTTCTTTTAACCATCATCGTATCAAGACAATCTCAATGCTTCACCTAGTTATACAAGTAAGAACTTCCTTCTTAACTCGTTCCATTTTGAACTTCTTCAGAATCCAATCTAGGAAAGCATTCTGACTTAATTCTATTAAATATTTCAATCTATCTTGATAGACTTCAATGTTCGATATTCGTTCAAATTCATCTACATGTTATTCACTAATAATTACTAATACCAACAATACCATTCACAATATCACATATGATAATGTTTCATCAATCTCCCACTCAAAATATTATAAATGCATGTCTTTTCAATATTCTAGGCACAATCCCAAAATCCTTTGATCAATCGTCAAATTGAGAATTCTAGCTACAAGATTCCATTTGCCTGACTTAAGCATTGCTACACATTGTATTCAACCATTTGAATTTGTTCAAGACATTTCTTGACACAAATCAAGCTTTATGTCTTTAAGTTTCTTTTCTTCCTTGCGACTCATACAGAGAAACTATGAACACGAATACTTTCGACCTTGCCCCATGATCATTTACTCTAGTAGTCCCTTTGGGAAGATCAAGTAACATCTTTACTTTGATAAGATCAAGTAACATTTTACTTTACCATCTTAAATGTAACTTAATGTATAGGATTTCATGACTCTAAGTCATTTCTCATACTTGGGTTCACCATCGCTTCTTTGTAGTTCGTAGGTATGCCATTGTTCCATTAACATGATAAGTGAATCGTGAATTCAATTCTGCAATGAGGCAGAACTTATTCATGAATCCTACTTTCTTTTAGTAAAAGCTCCCACCAAAACTTTTGATCATTATCATTAGTTTCTCTTATATGTGTAGAGTTTTGTTCTGGAATCAATTCGGTTGTGCTACTCTAACATTTGGAGTCAAGGTTCTCAACCTTATTTGAGCTTTCACCTTTATCCATCAACCCTTTTATTGAGAAACTCTTATCGATAAATCACCACTTTGAGCAATACTAATTTCCCCTTTGGATGTAGGTGGAGATACGTATTCTTAGTTTCCTAGGAACACACTACAAAGTTTTATTCGTTCTAATTCTAAATTATCACATAACTCTAGAATTTCTGGAAACCATATTGTGCCGTACACTTATGGTGTTGTTTCCATGAATCCTTGATGATTCTTTATACAATAAGTAAGTGTTTGCTATTCTAATTTATCTTCTCTAAATACTAACACTAACATGATAAGAGATTACTTTATACCATACGATATCTAATAAGGTATGATTACAATTATTTATACATGTCAACACATTAACATATTCTAAGCATTGTAATTTGTGGAACACTTTTAACAAGTCTTATATGCCTGAATCACAACTCAAATACTTGTCGTTTTGATAAAATCATAAAGACTAGTATTCTTGTTAATTCAATATTCTTCTTCACTCTGAAATTCTTTGTTCATAAAAAATAGTTTGACTTGTGTTTCATTCAACGAATAAATTTATTTGCTTAGATTGACAATGAAGTTTTATGGTGATATCCACCATTTGTTGAATAATGCAACATATCATTATGTATGATATCCAATTATTCAACACAGTAGTGTCATTCAAAATGATGTCATTATTAAGTTTGAATATCTTTTGGCATTTTCGCAATCTTATAAACATTTAATTTCTATCATCAAGATCAAAATATGAATGGCCCATTCATAATCAAAACCGTAAACTTAAAAGATATTACTCATAGGAATAAAACAACTAGTTTGTCTCAAATTCATATGAATAATTGTTTTACAGATGTAAGACACACACTAATGTAGTTCACTCTCATCGATTACAAATTTATTCAAATATTCTAATCCAAATGATAACTTCGGAAGGAGAGCGTCGTTGGCATCTTGCTTGCCATTAACATGTGTGGTCGTGCCCACTCCTTCAATCACTCATCAAGAAGCGGGTCCTGTTTTCACAAAATAGTAGAAGTATCAAATACTTCGTAGAGTGTTATAAGTGTTTGAAGATTAAACATTTATAACTTTGTATATCAAATATATACCTTTCCTATTAATGATAGCTCCTGGAGTAGGCACTACATTTCAGGTTCTCATATGATCCATGAAGTCAAGGAAGGTAAACTCTTTCACTTCCACGAGGTAGTTCAAGACGACATATTTGTAGTTGTGGGGTAGGGAGCGCAACACCACATCTATCGCAAATTTGTCGTTCACCCAGTAGTCCATGATATCCACAAGGCTCTCATGAATCCTCTCCATGATGTCCAAGTGGTCATCCAGGTTGGTGTCTTCCCTCATCTTGGTTGAGAGGAATTCACCCATGTACTCAAACTCCATGATTCTGACTTGAGATTGAAAGAGCATCTTAAGTACTTTGGCCAGGCTGAAGGCCTCAATATCATGGAACTGTGCCCCCGGAGTAGGATCCATGACATGAACCATAGTGTATTTTACTATCATGAAGGCATCATGCTAGGCACGATAATCATGATCATTGGGCAATACGATGAAGCCCACGGGAAAATCTCCTAGCGGTTCTCGCGGCACATAGAACAGATCATGGAATATGAGGATATTCCTTAGGCGTTGGTACCACTCTATGAATTTGGACCCATCTAATTTGAGTTTCCCACTCTTCATGAATCCCTCAAAACTAAACAGAGACTTGGCTTTTGACATGATCTACAAAAGTATTCGCAAAGAAATTTAGACTAAGTTCATGATATGAGTTCAAATTATAATCACATTATATTAGATGAGCTCCCACTAAAACAAACATCCCTAAAGAATTTTTAGTGATAACACGATCCCAATTCACTATGTCACCCCTGATCATCACGTCCGGCAACCTAGCTGTGAAGGTAGACATTCTCCAATGTCAATCACATCATTCATGTGACTCATGCTCGATATTTCGACCATCCGTGTTCTGAGGCCATGTCTGTACATGCTAGGCTCGCCAATTCAACCTTACGTGTATCCGCTGTGCAACATGTCTTACACCCACCATACATGAACACCGATATGTCTTCCACCCAATCGTCATGGTGTGCCTCATATCGGAGAACTTTCTTGGTGGTGCACACTAAGGGAGAACACAATATTGGTATTATATTAAGAGATCATCCTATTAATGCTACCGTCGAGTATCTAATACTAGCACAAACAAGATGCACATAATACACATCAAATGTAAATAAGTGTGACATGACATGGTCGTAGATCGTCGCGCCATGATATCCATCGTGTGCTTAGGTGTGTGGCGCCAAGCACTTGATGCCATCATCCTATTACTACAACTTAGCAATAGGAAAGTAAACTACTTTTACCTTTACTTTGGCCATATCATATCATGAACCCTGCAAAATGAAGTTAGACGCCTCTACTTTATCTTTTTCATATTTTACGTGGCTGCTAGGGTTTCCACACAAGAACCATTTCTTACCTATGAACTTGAATCACATCATTGATTAAAGAATTGTCTCGATTACACCCCTTTCGGGGCCCTCCGTTGTAAATGGTATACCAACTACTACGAGAGAAACTTACACCCCAAGTGACTTATACGGTGCAAGCCATATGGCAAACATGGACCAGTCTCACGAATGAACATGTAATGTTGGTTGGGGCCGCTTCAATCAAGCAGTGCTGCGGTATATGCAAGTACACATGGGAGGGTAACAATTATATGGTCAACACCCACACAATCAACATGTGTTCTACCCGTACTAGCATAACTACACATAGATCGGTTCTAATACCACTGTTGGGGTTTAGTGCCTGAAAATAATAATTTTTCCTATGAAAACCACCATAATGCCAGGATCTATCAATTAGTAATGCAGTAATGGGAGGGGATTTCGGGAACTTACCCTTGAAGACTGAAAAGATTTGTCAACATTTAGGAGAACGTGGTTGATGTAGTCGTACCGACCCCGACCTCAAGGTCATTCTGAACTCGGATGGCTCCACCAGCTCTAGCTCCACCGGCTCCAATGACCCTGATGCTCGAACGACTTGAGCGCCACTAGTGCAGTGCCTCGTAGGGAGTCACACACATCCGGTGTTTGATGATGACTCCCGGACCCTGATCCAGCAAAGGTTGCAGAAGTACATCTCCTGGATCCGGAATCCACATAGCGTGAAGGCGCTCTGTGGTGAAGACCACTCTCGTTCGCACAGGCCTTATAGTGGCGCCGCACTCACAAGAGAGAGAGGGCACTTGGAGGGGGAAGCCTCAAAGCTTGGGATCAATTGGTGTGTTCAAATCCCTCCATATTCCCTCCTTTATTTAGGGGGAGGGGAGGTACTCCCTCACTCAAAGTCCTAGGGTGGGACTCATCAAGGGAGGAGGTGGGGGAGGCGCACCGGCCAACCCAGCCATGGGCCCCATGTGGGGACTAGCCCATTATGGCCACCGGCCACCCCTTGGCCCCTCCTAGGGCATGCGACCCCCTCTTGGGTCTCTCTAGAGGCCCATTTAGGTGGGATAACCCATTAAATCATATTTAAATTATTAAATAAATATAAATAAATGTATAATTCAATAATTAACATATTATTTAATTCTCGTTGCACCTGAACTCCTTCCGGACAACTCCGGACACCAACCAGACTTTCCCGGAACCCTTCCGGTTTTCCCTTCTCTTTTCTTCGGTGATTCCTATGATACTAAAACAATATCCAAGAGTTGTTAAACCCTTAAGCGTGATACCCTAACAATATGGGAACACTCAAGACATGTTCGAGACCCCTCTCAGACCAATGATCATCATCGGGACCTGGATGCCCATAATGACCCCTGTGCATTCCACGAGAATCTTTGTCCTTGAACCATTAAACATAATCCTATTCACTTTGTTACTTCGATACTTTACGTGTCCGAGGCCTGATCAACGACATTGCCATGTTGTGTTCAATATCGTTACCGACAAGCATAATTTTACTCGTTCCAAGCTATGCCATCCCCATGACCTAGTCACATGATGCAACTTTATGGATGTCATGTGTCCGAGTGGGCCCAGAGTATCTCTCCGTCACATGGAAGAAAAATCACGCTCTTGACACATATGCCCCTACATGCCCCTCCGAATACCTGAAGACACCTTTATGATCACCATTTCACCGAGTCACGTTTGATGCAGTCAAGGCACTCTCGGGTGATAGTGATTAAATATGGTTTCATGGTCTAAGGAATTGGTTATTGCATTTCCTAGTCATTGTAATGGTGAACTTCATGACTTGATCATGTTACAATTCCTGTGTTGGGTATGTCCATCACTTTCATTCACATAATGAAATGACTACATTATCAATTGACATAAATGTCCATGATTAGCAAACATTGATCATCGATTGACCAATGACCTAGTGTCTAGAGGATCACTAGGTACTATGGTGGTTTATATATCATAGGTGTATTGACGTTCCTATTAATACAATTATAGCATGATATAAAACCTATTATAAACTTAGTGAAATATGTCAATAATCTATATTATTATTTGTCTCTAGGGCATATTTCCAACACAATGAGCCTAGCCGGCGTGGGCAAGTTCAACATCATGGGAAAGAGCTGGCGGCCCGTCTGGAGAGAGATGGTGACGAAAACCTGCCCAACCCCATCATACGGCCTACCTACAACACGCCTATCAAGAACGTCTTTCTGGCGTGAGCCGCCATGGAAGAGCTACCCAGCTTAGAGGGCAAGGCAAGAGCCAGGTAGGAGCGTTGAGTGCAATATTTGCTTGACATCACCGATCAGCAGGCTGAGGAGGTCATACGGCTACAAGAAGTCAGGCCCCCTCCAGAAACTAACTAATAGGAGGAAACGGGCCACACCACACCGAGTAGTGGTCTTCCCCTCATGGAGGAAAACCCCGCAGCAAGCGTCATGACTCTTACCACAAGCGCCAATCACGCCATGAACCGTCGGCAGTGACTAGCAAGCCACCAGTTGGTCCACTAGGCGGAGCAACGCAACCCATCCGATCATGCCTCGTAGGGCGGGTGGGTAGTTCTATTCGAGTCTATGACTCGATTAGACACTCGGGGATACTCCTAACAGGAGCGATGGTCACGCACCCGATGTACTTCTAGGTCCAGTGAAGGCTTATCAACTCATCTACTGCACTGATATAAAGCAAGACTCGAGTCTCTAAGTGAACCAATGATTCGGCCAGACACTCGGGGCCAACTTCAAACTGGAGCACTATTCGTGCACACAAAGGACTTTCGAGTGGTATGCTTTGAATCCTCATTTGAATCAACGGTTCAACTAAGGACTCGGGGCTACTTCCATAGGGAGCGTTGTTTGAGCATTCGAAAACAAAAAGGCAACAATGTTGATGGCATTCGCAAGATTATCCGAAGCACTTCCGGATCATTGTGTCTACACAATCAATAGCTTTAAGTTTCTGCTCGAGTCTACGACTAGAACAGACACTCGAGGGCTACTCCCATAGGGAGAGATGGTCGCACACCCTATAAAAACAAAAGATTCACATGATGGTCCATTGTGTCGACTGTGTCCACGGTGTCGACTCGCTTACAGCAATCGAAGTCAATGGCGACTCCGCCAACTTTACATTACACTACCAAGTTCAGAGACAACGTCTCCTTGACCACCCGAATCACCTCCGCGGTGATAAACATTCAGATGCTAGATCTACGACATAAAGATAAGACCTACAGATATAATCTGATGGACTATCAATCGCATCTATTGTTCTCTACCAGATAAATACCACACCTGCAGGCTTGATGAAAATCATGACGGACATGTTGGGTACATATACACTAAAACTAGAGTTCCGCTCAGTAAGGCCTCTGCGGCATGAGTCGAACTGCACCAGCAAATACCAAATTTGAGTCTGGGGACTCAAGTTTGACTAGGTAACATTGTTTTTGCCTGAGAGCATTTAACTGGTCCCAATCCGTCGGCTGAACCAGATGCATGTACCAACATCCCTATGAACTAATCGAATATCTCGATCAACCTGATAAATCTTGGGGTCAGTACTACACACCCTTTGCGGCAAGCACTTCTGAGTCTTCTTTCAAATCTACGATTTGAATGGACACTCGGTACTACTAACATAGGTATGCCTAGGGGTGGGAATTTTAACCGAAGACCGAATTAACGAACTGAGATAACCTGGACCGAACCCGAATAGATCGAAACCAAAAAAACTAGTGCTAAATGCGGTCTATAATTATGGAAAACCGAATTCAATTCGGCTAGTTCGGTTTTAACCAGTTGATGACCGAAAAGACCCAAGAAACCGAGAACAACTAGTAACAAGCAAATTTAACCCGTAAGGGCTTTAAGGACCATAGCCCACTAGACATTTTATCCATATAGGCCTTCACGAGTGTAGCATTCAGGCTGCACACACGGTTGCAGTTTATCTAGTTGATCTAATCAGAGTACCTTATCTTATCTAGTCAGGAAGACATGGGAGCCGGCCAGCCTCGCGAGGAGGCGATGCTCCTGCTGAATTCCGATGACCAACACCGGTGGTGTGCCATGTCCTCCTTCTTCCTCCTATTTCTCGCCTACATTGACCGCCTCCTCCTGAAATTTTGACTGGCAGTCTATCCTAGCTGGTCGGCATCGCGCCCGACGAACTACATGGTTGCATGACCCCTTCTCTTCTAGCAGCGGCCGATCACCTTAAGTCAACCTGCCTCCGGAGCTTCTCCTGCTTCTGCATCTATTCCTCAACTTCTAGTCGGATGCGTATTTTTGATTTCTTTTGGTTGATTTCCATTAACGATCGCGCTCGAGTTCCCCCAATAGGAATTGGATATCCTTCTCATCGGTAAATTTGGCCAGGAACCGAGAACCGAACCGAAAACTCAGAGCACCGAATCATCGGTTAGCATTATTTTAAAGCATCGATCGGTCAGCGTTTTCAACAGACCGAATTTAGTTTTAGACCGAGAAACCGAACTGATCGGTTCGGTCTAACCGAACACCCAACCCTAAGTATGCCCTATGGGTACGTACTATTGGCCTATCTGGTTTGGGATTGCGGGAGGCCCACGTGACGATCCGCTGGTGATGGTGAAGCCCATAATAATTCGGGTGAGGCCAAGCCCATGAAACATTGTACTCCTTAGCGGACACGACAAGATTAGATAGGAAACCTTAGGGTTACATCCTCAAACTTGTATGTATCCCGAGACCTGGCCTCCCATATGAAAGCTAGGAGGGAACAACGAGAAGGATCATCTAAACTCTCACACATACACCCGCCAGATCTAATCTACACATCATTGCCATCTCGGAACCCTTGTAACCTCCGTATCCTCAATCAACCAAGAACATACAAGCATGAGTAGGATTTTCCCTCCGAAGGCTTGAACCTAGGTAAACCTCGTGTCCCCTATTGTTTGTCTGTTAGCTGACAAAGTCTATAGCGTGCTGCTCTTCCCAAAAACCCAAGTCCATCAAGCATGGGCATTAACATGATCACCCCACACACCCTCTTCCTGCTCTATCATTACACTACAAGGAAAGTGTCCATTTGCAATGACTTGGCCCATCGGTCATCGTAGAAGGCGTGTGGGGCCCCCGAATTAATCCTCCGAGAATCCCTATTATGCATACAACCACGATCCCATGATCAGTTAGTCGTGGCACATAACCGACAAGTATCAAAGGAAACATCCAATAATTAAGCGATTACATAACATACCTTAATTGCCCTTATGGCTACTTCAACATCATCAACGGAACTTGTAAGAACCGTAGAGCCCGAGCCATGCCTTAACCTACATGCAACTGACTAGGAGAATGTCCTAGCTCGCATAGTCATCATCCTCGCCTTCTTCTCGCTATCTGGCCAAGTTAATAGCCAGGGACAATGCCAGTGAGTACTTTGAATGTACTTGCAAACCACCTTAAGAGAGTAATAAAAACAAGGAGATATGCAATATGGCTGCGGTAGTAGGAGGGCTCCAAGAGAGGTTCTTTTCTCAATTAGTTTCTCTTGTAGATATAACATCTACATATCTTTGTTGAAAACCGTTGTAAACATTTTGGAAAACCTTTATGAAAAGTTTTGGGAAAACATCAGGACCGGGTCACCCATTTGTTTCTCCTTCCGGTCATCCCATGACCAAACTCCTTTCCTTCCCCTTCCGACCATCCCATGGTCAAAACCTTTCTCCTTTACGACCATCCCATGGTCAAAACATTTTCAAAGTCTTTGCTTTTCCAAAAATCCTTTTTGAAATCAAAACCAGCACCACTCTACAGCAACCTTCCCAACCGTCCATGACCGCGGACACGGCTATTAAAATAGATTTACACTCTGTAGAGGTTGTACACTTTATCCACACCGTCCGGCTACTCTGCCTTGATCTACACCGATCGTGGGTCGAGTAACCGACCAAGACTCTCCGAAATCCCACTCTAGTGTAACTACCTCGGTGAATTACGCTCTTAGTTAATGCCTGGATGAACGAAAGTGGTTAAAATAGTACGGTGGGGCCCAGGGCCACTCACGGTAGACCTTTCGGCCGTCCTAACCACTTTCAGACAACGGGACAAGAACGAGCGGCGTAATCGGCAGGCGAAGGGATCAACTACATACACAAATAAGTATGTATGCAAGCCACATACAATAGTCCTGAGAGCCATTCCATCTAAAAGAAATAGAAATATTGCAACGCCATACGGCAAGATCCAAATGTCCTAGATAGATATAATAATTTTAGGATAGCTCCTCATACATCACACATCAGAGTATCAGGCGGAAGCGGAAAACAAGATCCGAGTACGGATAAGAAGCAAATTGGCATAAGATGCCCCATAAATAAACACATCCCGCCCATAGATCTAACGGATCCCTGTTCTCGGAATCTCTACACCGAATGATCATTGCCAACATCATCTGTCTCTTCCACCCAGTATCCATCTTGCGGGTACACCTGTTCATCTGAATCAAACAATTTATCGTGTGAGACCCTAGGGGTACTCAGCAAGTCTTTATGCCGCTAAAGGGGACACAACCTGGGGTGACGCAATTGCAGCAAAAGATAATACCTAACAATTCTACAGATACTCGCTAACCTTCCGCCTAACCAATGATAGACGGAAGTCCGTGAAATAAGGACAGCAATTATAACAGTATAATTAACAGATCCATCCTCCTCCTCGCTTACCAACGAGGAAGCGGACGAACAACCTCCATCATCCGTTGGCAGTTTTATTAACCATTCCATGAGTATTGCACTATTTACTAGTCAAGTACTTAGTCAATTTAAAAACGGTACTTTAGTTATACTTGTCTATGATCGAGAAACTGTGCTCCAAGTCGTCCATAACCGCGGACACGGCTTTCAGAAAGATTTACCCTGCAGGGGTGCACGAATAGCAACACACACTTGATCAACCTCGGAAAAACCAAATCAAAACCCAACGAGGCATTCACGACAAAGCAATCACAGGATTCAGAAATATTTCAAGGGGCCACCCCAATAAGCTACCCGCAACGAAGTTGGCCGGCTCCGAGACGGACCCAGGGTTTGCGACGACGGCTGTAAACGACTGGGAACCCGAAAATGTGACTGGGCTTGTCGATACCGCGAAAACGTGGCGCGATCCAAAACAGTACAGGTGCTCCTCGCACAATCTTAAATAAAGCAGTAGCATGGCATAAGTACAGGATAATAATAAAGCCCCAAACTAATTGTGGCCCCAAGAAATAAGGATGAATCAAGCTCTGGCTCAGGGGGGTCCATAAGGCCTCCCGGATGTGGATAGCACGAATAGTCAAGGAACAGGAATCAAGTCCTCGGGGTCCTACGGGACACAAGTGAGCATGAAAAACCAAATAGCAGATATTGCTCACCGGTGCCTCTTTCATTAGTTATCCCATTACTACTCAGGTTATGTTGTTTAGGTACCTCGTTATTCATCAGACACTCACGTACCTTACTCATGCTTTTCTACGACTCACATGGCTCATACAACTCCTGTAGTAATGGCTCATGGGATGGAGGAACAAGCTTCAGTGGGGTTTAAAAGTAAAGGCTATGCAATACTTGGGATTCAATTTAATGCAATCACGACTCAATGATGCAAGAATAAGATAGAGGCAATAGGTACTGTATGTATGCAAGCATGTGGTATTTCTTGCCTGGCAGCTCAGTTGAAGCGAGAGATGGATCTCGGTAGTACTCCTGTGATTCCTGGTAATTCTCCTGCTGGGCGTCTATTCGAAGAAGAACCAAACAAACAAGGGCCAACATAAATAAAGTGCACAAGCATATGAGTTAAAATGCGACAAGCAAGCAAGCATGCCATGATGAATGATGCACAATTTGCATGGCATTAAAGTAGCATGGCAAAGGTGAGGTGTGGATACAAGAAATAAAGCATTTTATTATTTATTTAACCAAGTTTTATTGTCATAAACAGTTCAGGTTTTTAATTACAACATGATGCATGCTTCAATTCAGAACAAGGACTGCATAGATAGAACGGGCTCGTCGCGCTGATCGATTTAGACATATTATTTGTCAAATTTGGAGTTATAAAGCAAAGGTTATGAATTAATTAAGGAAAAGGGCATTTTATTGTAATTTTAATCATCTCGAAATTTTAAAGTGTTCAAAACATATTTTTAAGGGCATATTTGAATTCCTCACATTTTTCTGATTCCAAAACATATATTATTTGGATTTGTATTTTAAAAATTATTTGAATCTGATTTGAATTTAAATTTAAACCAATTTGAAAAAGGTTTATTTAAAACAGAAACTAGATAATACTTTTTATACCCAGGCGAACTCAGCCCCAGCCACTAACGGGTGGGCCAGCGCTGAGCGCGCGGAAGACGCGCCGCCGACTTTTCTCACCGGGGCCTCTACCAGCCGCACTCGCTGACTGGTGGGCTCGAGCTTAGTGGGGCCACGCGCGCGCGTCACCCAGCAGGGGCGTGACACGTGGGCGGTCCGGGGCTGCGCAGGCGGGGAATCTCCAGAACGCGGGGGTTTTCTTGCAAGATTTTTACCGGGGCTGACAGGTGGGGTCCCAAGGACTGCGGGTTTAGGCGGGAAAAGGGGAGGGGATCATGCGCAAAACGACAATGGCTACGGCTGCGCGCTAACAGACACGGTGTTGCCGGTGGCGGATCTGGCCGTCTCCCGACGACGGTGGAGACGCACACGCTGGATGAAACGTGTCGCCCCAAAAACGAAAAGCGAAGAGGGGACATCGGGCTATAAGTTTCGTTCAGGTGGCGTCGCTAGAGGAGGATCATAGCGCGCGGGGCACGGCGGGGAACAGAGGTAGGGCGATAGCTGCTGCAGCTGCGGCTGCGACTGTCTGCCAGAGCACGGCGCGCGGCAGTGCACGAAGGCTGCTTGACGGAGCGCGGCGGGGCTACGGCGCAGGAGGGAGGGGAAGACCTTGTCTGGGAGGTGCAGGAGCTCACCGTGGTTTCGCCGGCGTGGTAGTTCGTGTGGAGGTGGAGGGGATCTGGCGCCGGGCTCGTGGACGGCGGTCTCGGGCTGCGACGGTGCACGGCGGCGCATGGCTTGTTCCGGCGAGGCTGTGGTCCCGGGCTGGTGCGAGGAGAAGAAGAGGAAGCCGACGAGCTCGCCGGCGCTCCTGGCTGGGCTTGGAGAACCCCAAGACACGCAGGTCCCTGACCTGGCCGAGGTGGCTAGGGTTTCTGTTAGGCGGTGGCTATGGACGTCAGATGGAGGAAGGAGGGAGGAAGGTGGGGGTCTGGGGCTCCAGGTCTCGACCTGAGATGGTGCTGGGGAGGTGGACGTGAGAAGGGAGAGAGGGGAAGGCACATGGGGTGTTCAACTTTTGGCAAGGTAAGGAAAAGGTCTCGGTGACTTCTTCTCCTCTCTCTCTGGATGCTTGGGCTGAGAGGAAGAGAGGGGACCAGGGGAGGGCATGCTATGGAGCTGGTGGGGCTTGGCCGGGAGAGAGAAGAAAGAAAAGAGGGGGGTAGCTCGGCTAGGGTAGATGGGGTAATCTCGGTTAGGGTTTTGTTTAGTTTAGAGTATGGGGTAGAGAGAGAGGTAGCTGGGGTGGGGCAAGGGAGAGAGAGAGAGAGTCAGGTGGTGCTCATGTTAGAGAGAGAGGGGGTGTGAGAGAGAGATGTAAGGTGGAGTTAGGGTTTAGGAGAATTAGGGTTAAGAGGAGCAAATAAAGAGGGTAGCTAGGTTAGATTTTATTAGGTTTTTAGATTGTTAAAACTTGTGCAAAAGGTTAACCCAAGTGGAACATGGGCTTTGGTCTAACTTGAGCTAAGGTGAAAGAAAAACAAGAAAGAAGGAGGAAGAAAAAGATAGGTGGAAAGAGTCTCATATGCTCATGCATGTAGAAAATAAAATAAAAGGAGGAGATGTGGGTGAGACTATGGTGAGGTTGGAATGGTAGGATATGGTTTCCCAAGATAGGATCCATTAAATCCAAAGAAAATCCAAAGGAGTAAAAAGTGGTGAAGAATTGTGCATGGCCCATGCAAAATAATAATGCCATGATTTATTTGTGAAAACAATAATAATATGATGGCATTATTCTCATGCATTTCCAAGAAATGGAATAAAGCCAAGCAAAAGAATTTAAAGGACTAGATCCACCCTATTGCCCATGAGCTAGATAAAACCAAAATAAAGACAACAAGCTCATGAACTAGTAGGATGGTGGAATTATAAAGTGGTGGAAGAGAAAGGTGGTGGAATGGAAATAAAAGATATGCCCCCAACTCAACTTGGGCATTTGAACAATATATCAATAACCAAATACAATATCAAGAGGCAAATACAATTAATAAAGCATGTGAGAGAAGAATCAAAAGAAAAGGAGTTTTATATGATGGTCAAATGCAAGGTGGCATGATGACATGAGCATGATATAATTATGATGCCATAATAATATATATGAAGTAGCCAATATCTTACTAGGACAAGTAGCATTACAATTGTTAGACAATTGGGATGCTACATCTAGTATAAGTGCCTACCCTATGAGTGTTTTCCCCTCAACACCGGGACGCCCTATATAGTTCCCAAGTCAACCAGAGCGCTTTTTCCACTTCACGAGTGTGTGCTTTCAATGAGGGGCTCATAGTAACGTGTGGAGGCCCGCAGACCCTTCGTTCCTTCTCCCGGTCGATGTTTTACATGGACTCAGCCAGAGAAGGCCCACCCTCCAGGGATTTTTATCCCCTGTAGTCGTTGCGAGGCAACTTATACCAGAATAAAGAATCATCAAATCTTGCCCTGTCCCATTTTAGGGTAATGTGGTTGCACGGGTTAATTGTTCTAGCAAACTGCAAAGAACCGAGTGCATTTTTGTAAACCTTTTTCCTCCGATTTTCCTCCAGCATTTTGTAAAACAAAACCCTTTTTCTTTCTTAGCAACTCTTGGGAGGTCCCACCTCACCAAGGTTTTATCATAAAACATTTGGTAAAACTTTTCCCTAGGGTTTTCCCATCCTCTAGTTCGGCTTTGGCTAAAACGGGGTGTCCAAAGGGGTATAGTGTTATACACCATTTACTATACTAGGGGAAAGTAGGTAAAACCAAGGGGGGGGTGTACTTAACAGTACAAGGGTATAATGGTTTGGAGAAGCCAAGCGAGTTACCAAGTATAAAATCATCATATACTAAAACAATGCAGTTTCACAAACAGTAGATAAAACATGCATAAGTAAGAAATAGTAGGGCAAGGCTTATGAGCAAGAAGGTGGCTTTCCTGTGATCAACAATATGGCATAATTGTCCTTGGACTTATTCTTAGAATACCCAATAATATACACTAATAACCACCTCTTCTCGTCTCCGATGTAATCGCCACTATCGTCTTCGAGATAACACATGCAAACAAACAAAATCACAATCAACACAAGGCATACAAGCAGTCATACATACATCAAGCAATTGGACAATCTCCAATTACGGTTCAGTAGTTTTAGAGAGGATTGGATTTAGGAGATTGAGATGGCCTTGGAGAAGGGGATGAACATCCCTTAGGGTTTATAGCCGAGGAACTACCTAAGAAGGGGTTTTGGACCAAGGACCTATTCTGTATGATACCATTGTGTAAAAATGATACCAACAGATAGGGTTTGATAAAATGAAACCAACAGAAGCGGTTTCACTATTTTATCACATTTAGTTAATTATCTATGATTTTTCTAGTGAAATAAACTCTAGTTTTAGGGGATAAATCACCAGATAAGTTCTAGAGCTCCAAAAATTATTTACTTGTATGGGTAAGTAGGTTTTGAGGTTATGATTCACCGAGAGTTGGAATCATGCCATGATAATTACCAGAATGCCCTCAAGAAATTCCCAAAGGCAGCTCCAGAAGGTTTTTGTCTTTTTCACCATATTTACTCTACATGAGATTTTGGTGTGGTTCCAAGGAAACATGGTAGGTATTTAGAATACCTCTATGTGGCAATTGGAAACACTATTTTTGGAGTTACAGAACTACTGAGGTGATTTTATTAGTGAATTTACCCTACACAGAATAGTTTAAATCCTAATAAATCAACCATGTCACTAAAATTTTTGGGCTCCTGGGGTTTGATAGATATTAGTATGCATGTTCTCTGGGAGTTGGAATTAAGTCATTACCTATCATGGTTTGGTCGAGAGAAAATCCTAAAGGCAACTTTGGCCCGCTTTTACTATTTTTGATAATGGTAAACTAAGGAGCAATTTAGTAAGAGGCCAAGGTCATGAGATAGGTACATGCAATACCTACCAGGGCACTTGGGTTTAACCCATTTGGAGTTGTAAAACTCACAGAAAGAATTTATTAGTGAAAAAGGTACCTCTGGTTACTGATTTATTACTATTAAGATGGGTAGTAATTGGGGCATCCAAGTGTACTGCATGTTAGAGTAAGCACTCAGTAACGCTATGAAATTTAGATTTGGGAAATTGGAGTTGGTTTACATTTTAGAAATGATTTAAATTGATGGACAAAATCTTGATCCGGGCAAAAATGAATAAAGGAAAAGGTTCAGTGGGTTGGAATCTGGGGCAAACTGGGCTGCAGGGGGAGGACTCGGCCCAGGGTGGGGGAGAGGCAGCACGCGGGGCAAGTTTGAATCCCTGGCACTGGGGCCCACGCGTTAGTGGGCGTCGGCGACCGAAGCGGTACCGGGAGCTGTGGGCCGTCCGATCTAGTTGGGATCGACGACCCCGCAGCGTCTCCTACCTCGCACCGGCGATAGAGGGACGAAACCCTAGGGATGGCGGGGGTTGACCGGGGCGCTCACCTGAGGGCTCGTCGGTGTCAGGGAGGCCGCGGGGGCGACGCGACGCTTGACGACGGTCCCGACGAGGGACGGCAAGGGCCAGTTCCGCGACGGGAGGTGGCTCACGCGATGGAGGCCGTGGAGAGCTCGTCGGTCCTCACCGGTGAGGCCATAAGGAGGTGGTCCTGGGCAATAAAAGGGGCATGGTTAGATGCATACGGCCGAGGGAAGTCCAGTAGCAGCACATGTAGAGTGAAAGGACAGAGGGGGAGGAAGCTTAGCTCGAGAGTATGGGTAAGGCCGAGGCTCTTCTTCCTTCTTCGTACAGGCAGTACAGAGGAGGGGAGGGGCTGGGGAGCTAGGGATGGATAGATCTGGGGTAGAGGGTTGCGGCAAGGCCACATGCAAGTGTAGAAGAGCTCGGGAGAGGGCGCCTCGAGCTCGAGCTCAAGAATGGCCGAAAATGGTGGTGGTTGTTGTTGTGGCCAAGAGAAGGAGGGAGAGGGGATGGGATGCTCGGGGTAGCTGAGTGATAGGGAGAGGGAGGGGGGATGAGCAAGGGAGAAGTGCTGACTGGCTTCTTTCCTTATAAACAAAGGGAGAGGTCCATGGTGGACATGGCTCATGGAGGGACTTGGAGGAGGGGTGGTGGCCAGGGATAGGGCAACAAGGGTGGTGGATGGAGTGTGTGGGGGATAATGCAAAGACCAGAGAGGGGGTAGGGCGTGCTGCAACTGCTGTGGCCTTTATTTCCCCATATAAGGCAAGCTATGTCCATCTCTCTCTCTCTAAGACTTGCTCCAAGAGCTAGAGGACAAAGGAAGGGTGAGTGCTACAATGCATGAACAGTGTTTTCGACCAGAGGGAGAGGGGTGGTGCTGTGGAGGCTTGTTGGGGAAGATTGGATGAGGTTTGATTTGGTTTTTGGGTACTGAAGGTTAAATGTTCCAATCTACCATAAAGGATGATCAAAGGTTATATCTTGATTTTTGATCTTGACAACTTGAGATAAGGATGTTGATAGATGGGTAAGGTTAGGATGCATCTCTAAGGTTTATTTGGGATTTTTCAGAAAATTCTAGATGCACTTTATATCAATTATTCAAATAGTGCAGAAATGGTTTTTAGGAAGTTATTTGATATTTTTTAATTGTACAAGTTGAGTTTTTGATTGTAGATGGTCCTAAATATGAATCCACACTATGGTGATTTTTCCCAAGATTTATGGAGGCTTAAAAGTATTTAAAATTATTATTAATCCATTTTTGCCATTTAAGAAAATAGGCAAAAAGAAATAATAAAGGATCTCAAAAATATTATTTTTGAGATGAGAATGTAGGGTATGATATAGGGACCTCAGTTGAGCAAAAGTTTGGAGAAGTGTTTTGGCAAAAACCAAACTTTCCATTGGGAAAGGAGTTTTGGAGATTTTGTCTATTAAAGGAATTAAATAGATTTGATCCATAATAAATATGGATAAAATTTTATAAATCTTTATGATCAAGGTATGTGATGTAGACAAGGTTTAGCAAGCATTTGCAACCTTGGTATTGGAGAATCCAAGTTGATTTTGGTGAAAACTAGAGATTTAAGGATGTTGGGTAAGATTGTTTTCGTGCCACCAAAACCTGGTGGGATCTTGGAACTCAAGGCTCCCCTTTGGGCATGGGATATATGTATGGATATACCAAGTGATGTAGATCGCAATGGTTTAGAGGTTTGAGCTTGATCCTGCTTGAGCTCACCAAGACAGGCTTTCGAGCTTTGAATAAAATAAACCTGCCAAAGCAGATTATCAGCTAGCCTTCAAAACCTTGTGGGTTTAAGAAGAACAAGGATCTAGTGGAAACAAGTGAAGTAGGTATTTATGGAACTATATTAGTAGAACACAACCATGCAAATAGTTGGTCCATAGAAGGTTGGATGATGGTGTGACTTTCTGTCAAAGTAGGCATGTTGACTAGATTTGCAGGAATAGTTATTTTCTTGCCTGCCAAACCATCCATAGCAAGTGGGTTGGAGGATGATATAACCAAGGGCAAGAGTGGGCCTTGGTACTCCTTAGTATGGTTTACAAGATGGTTCAAATGCATTTCCAAAAATGCACAAGGGTTGGGAAAGGGAGGCATTCAAAAAGGTGATGTTGAAATAGATTCCAGACAGCCAAATTTGGCAGAGTTAGGGTTTTTGACTAGAATGTGGGTGGTGATGATTTTGATGGGATGCAAGGTACCAAAGCATCATCAAGTGGATGATGTTGAAGTGTAGAGGGAGTAGAAAATATCCATGCTTGATATTGGTCCTCATTGACTTGGAACTTCTAGAATGGATCACTTCAGAATTGATCTGGTTAAGGGTTTTAGATGATCACCTAGTAGCTATTGGTTAGATCTAGCTTTGGATTCTTGCTTAGGGTGTGCTGATTTATAAACATCTTGATCCTAGGGATGAGCCCCTAGAGTAGCTCATACTATCTCCTAAGCAGATAATTCAAGCAACAGATCAAGGCAATTCATCAGACAGCAGATCAAGGCAACTTATCTTATAAACTAAGCAAATCCACTACTGCGGTTACCATCAAGTCGGGCTTGAGGTAGGGTTGGGCAATTTGAAAAGGTTGGATTTTGAATAAGATGAGAGTCATTGGTATTTATACCAAGAGTAGAATTCAAAAGCTTAATAAAGGTGTTTTGGAAACCGAGAGAGAAGTGTAGTTGAAGGTTCTGTCTTGAAAACATAAGGAGATAGTATTCTATAGCTCTCCATAGTTTGATCAATAGAAGCTACTAAAATAGTTGGTTTTCATAGGCTTCTTGGCTCAGGTTTTGAAATGCCAGAACATTTGAGAATATGGAAACTGAGCTAAGACCATTTTTGGGAAGTAGCTTTTGTCAACTGGTGTTGAGGTAAGGAGTATATCTTCTAATACACAATCATAAGCATAGACATAATCAAACAACAGGCAAACACTTCACCATTAAACAATAAAAAGTTTTTGTTCCCCCTGAGTTTTGCATTCTGGACCACTAATCAAGGTTGCTGAAATTGGGATGTTACAAGGCGCGTCTTCCGCGACGAATTTCTCGGCTCGACCGTGGCTGATGGAAAACTTTTTTCGGTTTTGCGGCCCTATACTATGACGGAACCGCTAAAAACATGGAGGAAACTCAGCTGGTGCATGGCAGAAGCAATATTCTCGGTTCCTCGTGCGATGTTGACTCGTCAAAGTCTTTTGAGGTGTGTGGGTCTCAGACGTTAGTGTCTCTAGCGGAACATACCTTTTGGTCACGCCTCCCTGATTTGAACTTGATAACATTGCTCGATGTGTCTGTCGTTTAGTCAAGCTGCTAGTCCCACATGTTAGCCTCTCATTAGAAGAATCGTGTGTATGATGGAATTTTTTCTTGCTCTCGTGCTACCCTGTTCTGAACTTGATAGCGCTGATCGATGCATCTACCGTTTAATCACACTACTGAGCCCCACATGTCATCCTCTCATTAGAAGAAATATGTGTATGATGGAATTTTTCCCCTCGGTCGTGCCTCTGTGTTCCGAACTTGATAGCGTTGCTCACTATATCAACCGTCTATTCAGGCTGGTGGGTTCCTTATGGCATGCCTCACATTAGAAGAATCGTGGCTATGATGGATTTTTTCTTCTCTAGCACTACCTAGTTCCGAGTTAGATAGCGTGGCTCAACGAATCTGCGGTTTGGTCATGTAGTTGGGCCCCACATGACAGCCTCTCATTAGAAGGATTAGTTGTATAATTGATTTTTTTCTTCGTTCATGCCTCCGTGTTTCGAACTTGATAACGTTTCTAACTGCATCAACCGTTTTTTAGGCTACTGGGTTCCCCATGTCAGCCTCTCATTAGAAGAAACATGTGCATGCTGGACTTTTTTCTTGCTCGTGCCTCCCTATTTCGAACTTGACAACGTTGCTCGATACAACACCTTTATAAGGTCGCGCTGGTGGGTCCCACATATCGGTCTATCTGTAAATGAAACGTGTGTATGATGGACCCTTTTTTCAGCTGCACGCGTCTGCTGTTTTGCGCTTTGCAACGTTGCTCGATGCAGCAGCCATGTATGGTCTTGCTGCTGGGGCCCCCATGTCAGCCTCTCTGGTATGTTCTGGCTTCTGGGTCCCTGATACAGCCTTGTATGTTCTGACGAGTGGGTCCCTAATGCCAGCCTCTCTATAGAAGTATTTAACTTTTTTTCAAACCTAACCATTAAACTCGAGGGATGCTGTAGGCTGGTGGGTCCGCGATATCAGGCTCGCCGTAATGTAATATTACTACTCCCTCCGATCCAAATTATTGTTCTCAGATTTGTCTAGATTTGGTTGTATCTACTGATGTTTTAGTGCTAGATATATCCGAATTTAGACAAATCTAAGAATAATAATTTAGATCAGAGAGAGTAGAAGAAAAAATGCAACTCAAAACTTCCAATAGATTTAAACTATGAGCGTCGCCACTATGCCAAAGATATTTATAGAAAATGTATTATTAAACATTCCTTAGTACCTTCAAGTTATGTATTGATCTTTTTAAAAAGATTTTGTGTGGCCACATTTATATTTTTTTAAATAAAAGGGCAACGCTTCTAACATTTCAATTTATAAAATGCCACATAATGGACTAGTTTCTAAAAAATATGGGTAGGTGGAGTTTTTTTAAGAGGTGGAGGCAATGTTTTTTAAGAGGTAGGGGCAATGCTCAAAAGGTCAAATTAAAAATATTTTGGGCTATTCTACATGGTCCATCTACATGCGCTATACTACATGGGATCGTTTCTTAAATTTCACTGGGTTGTGCTAAGCAGTCCCTTGACCCTAAAAAGGCCAAATTAAAATGTTCTAGCCTATGCTCCATGGGATCCTTTCTCAAATTACACTGGCATGTGCTCAGCAGTTCCCTGACCCTAAAAAGGCGTATGTATGTTGGACTATTTTCTCGGGTTGAACTTGATAATGTTGCTCGCTACATCAGTCCTTTAATCAGGCTATTGGGTCCTCCATGCCAGCCTCTCATCAGAAGAAATGTGTGCACACTAGAATTTTTTCTCGCTCGCGCCTCCCTGTTTCGAACTTGGCAATGTTGCTCGATGCGCCATCTCTATAAGGTCGCGCTACTAGGTCCCACATGTCAGCCTCTCTGTAAATGAAACATGCGTATGATGGATTTTTTTCAGTCGCATCCGCTGTTTTGACATTGGTCCGTTGCTGGGCCCAGATGTCAGCCTCCTATATGTAGGAAACGTGTGTACGTTGGGTCACAGATGTTAGCCTCTATTTGAAAGAGGCATGTGTATGTTGGACTATTTTTTCGGGTCCAGTTAGCCATTCTAACCTTGGCAACATTGCTAGATGCAACAGACGTTTATCTAGGTCCTAGATGTTAGCCACAGAGTACAAACAATGATAATCTATAATAACACAAAGAGCTTTCCTAGGATTCAAAGTCGAGACCTCGGAAGTGGTCAACTGCATGCCTTTCTACTACACAAGAAGCACTTCATGCCCTAGAGACATTAAATAGTATTACTATAACTTACGAATTTGTCTCCTTAAAAAGACTTTCTTTGTCCATGTTTATATCCCTTCAAATAATGAGGCGGCACTCCTGGCAGCTTGGTTAAAAACTCACGATTGCCACATCCTACTATAAAGGCTTTTAGCTCCTGGTGTTAAAGGTTTAGTGAACAAGGATTTGTACAATGTGCTTGAAGAGTTAGGAAAGTTATTTAGGGAAATCTGTAGAAAAACTCTAGACAAAAGAGTTGTAGCGCGTCTTCATATGAACATATCAGAAATCCTGTGCAAGCTTGAGCTGATATATCCACCAGCCTTCTTTGATGTGATGGTGCATTTGGCTGTTCATTTGACAAAAGATGCACTTTATAGAGGTCCCATATAGTATGGATGGATGTACCCTATAGAACATCGACTTTGCACTTTCAAGGGTATTATTAGGAACAAGGCTAGAATAGAGGCTTGCATTGAAGAGGCATATATATATTGTTGTTGGAAAATTTGGATTTTTCTCAAGATACATTCCCGTTACTCCCCCGGGATCAAGGCTAGAAAAATCCCAGACCTCTGACTAATATAAGCCTAACGTAAATCTCGAAAGCATAAAGAGGAAGAATCGATAACACAA
Source organism: Avena eriantha (assembly GCA_910589775.1). Taxonomy (NCBI): domain Eukaryota; kingdom Viridiplantae; phylum Streptophyta; class Magnoliopsida; order Poales; family Poaceae; genus Avena; species Avena eriantha. The sequence continues at coordinate 227,193,805 of OU342744.1, forward strand.
TAGTGACCCTACAACACAAAAGTTATTACAACAAGCTCATAACTAAGCAAAGGACCAAAAATATTACAAGCAGAGGTCACCGACCACAAACATCAAACAATGGAAGGCAAATTATGCTATTAAGTATAGAAAACTTAACAAATGGCCTAAGAGGCTTGCAGCATAACGATGATGTCCCAATCCATAGATTCCAGGCTGCCGGCCGGGAACCCCAAGCCACACGTCGGTGTCGATGTCGTACCAAACTTGTCTTCGGGGGAACACTTATTCTGCTACAAAATTATCAACAAAGCAAGGGTGAGTACAGGGTGTACTCTACAAGACTTATGGCTGGTGGGGTTATTTTTGCATAAAGCCATCTTTTTTTGTAAAACAAGAGGGAGAAGAAGCTCGTCTAATCAGAATATTTTAGAAGGGGATAAGAGAGTGACATCTCCAAAGAATTGATCATCATCTTTTGATATCCACCAAGTCATCATCATCTCCTAACTAGGATCATCCCCTCGTACCCATGAGGAAGCATCCTTAAGAATATGTTGAACCTCCAAGTTTTACGATTAGGTTATAATTATCTATGATCTTAGAATTCGGTCACCAAGCGTTCATAACCGTGAACATGGCTCTTTGAAAAGATTTAACCCTAAAGGAGTGTACAATTTTACCCACACGTACCAACCGACTCTTAATGCCACTATAGTTGAGCCCTTTTCCTTGGAAGGCTAGCAGAGGGTGGTTGAACACGACCTTTACCTTGCTTTCCCCGAGACCATGGGTCACTCCCTAAGGAGGGTTCCTTCGTAACAGGTCAAATCCCGAAGCCGATCTCTAGAGATGTGGGCGAGGTTGTTTTACTGGAGGAACCGCCTCAAGCAACCCCGACCACGCTTACCTACCTGTATAAATGCACCTCCTTCACCGCCTTCGAGAACAACAAACTATGCATATGTTGAATGGAACGCTGAACTAGGTGACTCATGAATCTACTAGGTAAGTTAGTTACTTGTGAGGTTTCCCAAGCCCCATGTGGTTGTACGCTCCTCTCGGTTCCGAAGGAAAGAACTCGGGTCCTAGTAGTGGCGAGCATGGGACCAGATCTGGGCATGGGCAGCCCGGCCCGGCCGTCCCGGCCCGAAAAAAGCCCGACGGGCCGGGCTTTTCAGGCCCGCGGGCCAGGCATGGGCTGCAGTATTGAGGCCCGACAACCTCACGGGCCGAGCTCGGTCCAGAGGAATGGGCAAAATAGGGAAAGGCCCGGCCCGAGGCCCGACGGCCTGCAGGAAGATGTGCATGGCGGGCCAGGCTCGGGCTCCAATTTTAGGCCTGACAGCCGGGCCGGGCCGGGCTCGGGCCTGGGTTTTGCACGGGCGGGCTTTGTCAGGCCCGGCCCGAGCCCGGCCCGGCCTGGAAAATGCCCAGGTATACATGGGACTACAAAAACCACATCCCACTATGGCCTCCCATACAAGCCTTAGCATGTTTAACCTTTACAACTGATCTCACCTCATCAGTATACCTCGTTCTCCTATCATACTAGATTCTCTGCATCTGATACATCATCTGGATGAACCAACACTGATAGCTAAGCATGACTAAGCAAGACACAAACAATTTCTCTAGAAGTGCACACAAGCCAAACCTAGTTATGCTAGGACCAGTGGATTAGGTAATATAAGATCAAGGGAGTAATGCAACAGATAAGATACTCTATCTCTCGATAAAATACCACAGTAGAATCGTATGCATCATGGCAGAATTGAAATACTTTGAAAGCATAGGATTCTTTTATGTGTGGGGCTATGCTTGCCTTTGCCTATTGATAACCAATAAGTAGACCTTTGGACATCTTGTATTGTACTTGATTATAGTTGATCAAGTATTGATCTTCGATCTTCGATGGCGTTGATCTCGGTCTTCGATCTCGATCTCGATATCATATTCTACCGGGAAGAAGCAAACACCAGAAAGAAAGGGGGAAACCCTAAGACATGCTCGACCATTTTAGACAGGGCCCAAGGGTCGCAAACCCTAGAACATGGGAAACCCCGGAACACCTACGGGGTTTCTATTGTTTTTCTAATTAAACTTGAAATTTAAGTTGTTGAATAATGCATGATTGTAAGTCTATAAGGTAGATCTCATTTTTCTAAACATTTTGATATATTATTTGTATTTTTCTGACTTATAAATAATTACTTATTGAATTTATAAGATTAAACTCTTTTCTGAAATTATTAAACTATTTTAAAAGGACTTACTACGTCATTATGACGTCAGCGGGGGTGTTAAAACTTTTCTCACTAGGTGCTGGGCTAGCCACTGTGGCTGACGAGTGGGGACAGGGCCACGTCGAGAGACACTCTAGCGGTCAATGGTCCACGGCCCACGTCAGGGTGGCGTCAGCGTGACTTCACGCAATGGCCACCGCCAGGTGGTCGTCGGCGATAGCGAGAGAGGCCGCGCGAGGCTGTGGGATCTAGCCTATTCGAACTAGCGCGGCAAGACGAACTCTATGGTGGCGACACCGCTCCTATTAAGTAGCCGGAGTAGCGGCGGCAACGGCGTCCGACGGCGGTGAGTAGTGGCGCATGGCACAGGCAAGACAGAGGATTTGAGGGAGACAATGGTGTGGCTCGGGAGGATGGTAATCTCACCATGGTTGTAGGGAAGGGGTCGACGAGGCACGGGATATGCCCAAGAGGCAATAATAAAAGTGATTATTATTATATCTTTGTGTTTATGATGAATGTTTACATCACATGCTATAATTGTATTATTAGGAAACACTAATACTTGTGTGTTTTGTAAACATAAGAGAGTCCCTGGTAAGCCTCTTGTTAAACTAGCTTGTTGATTAATTGATGATCATGGTTTCCTGATCATGGACATTAGGATGTGATTAATAACAAGGTTATATCATTAGGAGAATGATGTGATGGACACACACCCATAGTAAGCGTAGCATAAGATCAAGTCATTAAGTTCGTATTGCAGTAAGCTTTCAAATACATAGTAACCTATTCCTTCGACCATGAGGTTATGTTAATCACCATCACCGGATGGATACTTTGATGACATCAAACGCCACTTCATAACTGGGTGGTTATAGAAGTGTCATTGGGTATTCTGAAAGTATGTGTTGAAGAGCATGAACCAAGATTGGGATTTGTCCATCCATATGACGGATAGATATGCTCTGGGCCCTCTCGGTGGAATGTCATCTAGTTAGCTTGCAAGCATGTGACTGGGTCACAAGAGATGACATATCACGGAACGAGTAAAGAGTACTTATCAGTAACGAGGTAGAACTAGGTATGGAGATACCGACGATCAAACCTCGGATAAGTATAGTATCGCAAGACAAAGGGAATTAGTTTCGTATGTAAGTGGTTCAATCGATCGCAAAGTCATCGTTGAGTATGTGGGAGCCATTATGGATCTCCAAGTCCTGCTGATGGTTATTGATAGGAGATGTGTCTCTATCATGTCTACATATTCACGAACCGTAGGGTGACACACTTAAGGTTCGAAGTTGTTTTAAGTAGATATGGAATATGCGTTGGAGACCGAATGTTGTTCGGAGTCTCGGATTGGATTCGGGATATCACGAGGAGATCCGGAATGGTCCGGAGAATAAGATTCATATATAGGGGATCATTTTCTGAGTTAGGAAATGTTCCGGAGTGTTTGTATGAGGATTCTAGAAGGTTTCGGAATGTTCCGGAAGGTTCTAGAAGATATCTTGGAGTTTGCTTGAAAATCAAGATAGGGATCAAGGAGTCCTGGTGGGTCAAGACAAGGAGTCGGTGGGGAGGAGGACTCCTTCCCCACCTCCCAATCCGCCGGCCTAGAGAGGGAGGGGAGTCCTACAAGGACTCCCCCTCCCCAGGCGCCTCCCTTCTTTAAATAGAGGGGCAGGGGCGCCCCCTCCTCCCCTGCTCACATAACACCCAATCTCTGCCGCCTCTCTCCTCCACCTTCTTCTGCACAGGCATAGGCGAAGCCCTGCAGAATTCTCTACTCCACCACCACCACCACGCCGTCGTGCTGCTGGGATTCCGTGGAGAAGATCTACTACCTCCGCTGCTCGCTGGAACGGGGAGAGGAAGGTCTGCCTCGACTCTGCACGTGTGACCGACTGCGGAAGCGCTGCCGAAACACGGCACCGGAAGGATCGTCCACTTGTCCGACTGTGGAAGCGCTGCCGAAACGCGGCGCCGGAAGGATCGTCCACTTGTCCGACTGCGGAAGCGCTGCTGGAACGCGACGCCGGAAGGATCGTCCACACGATCTTGAGATCGGCAAGTGATCGACTACATCAACCACGAGATCTAATCTCGTTAACGCTTTCGTATCTACGAGGGTTAGTTCCTATCTATCTCGTTGCTCATGTCTAGTAGATTAGATCTTGGTTTTTATCTAGATTAGATCTAGGTTTTGTTCGTTCTTGCGGTAGAAATTTTTTGTTTTCCATGCTACGAACCCATCAGTGGTATCAGAGCCGTATCTATGCGTAGATCTGTTGCACGAGTAGAACACAATGTTTTTGTGGGCGTTGATGCTTTTGTTGTCGGTGACTTAGCGTGTACTTTGCATCTTGCGGCATGGTGGGATGAAGCGGCTCGGGCTAACATTACATGTCATCGCACATGAGACTTGCTCCACGCTTGACGTGCAACTTGCTTTGCACAAGTGGCTTTGCGGGTGTCTGTCTCTCCTACCATAGTTAAGATTCAATTTACAATGAGCATCTTGACAACACTTGTATCAACGTTGTGGTTGTTGTTCGTAGGTAAGATCGGTCTTATGCGAAAGCCCCAAACCACGTAAAACTTGCAAAGAAAATTAGAGGCGTCTAACTTGTTTTTGCAGGGGTTATGTGATGTGATATGGCCATCATGTGATTGTGATTGTATTTGATGTATGCAATGATCCTTGTTGTAATATGGCAACCGGCAGGAGCCTAATGGTTGTCTTTAATTCTGTTAAGACCTACGTGTCTATTCATCTTGTAATAGCTTTATTCCAAGTAGGTGTAATAGTTGCTGGTGATGATGGACAACCATGAAGCGGTGCCACTGACCTTGACGCAATGCTGGTGATGATGGAGATCATGTTCGTGCTTTGGAGATGGATATCAAAGGCGCAAGAAGAAAAGGCCATATCATATCACACTAATTATGAATTGCCTGTGATGTTAATCCTTTATGCATCTTGTATTGCTTAGATCGCGACGGTAGCATTATAAGATGATCCCTCTCACTAAATATCAAGTAATAAAGTGTTCACCCTTAGTTGGCACCGTTGCTAAGACTCGTCGTTTCGAAGCATCTCGTGATGATCGGATGTGATAGATTCTACGTGTGCATACAACGAGTGCAAGCCAGATTTGCACATGCGGAAACTAAGGTTATCTTGACGAGCCTAGCATGTACAGACATGGTCTCGGAACACAGAATACTGAAAGGTAGAGCATGAGTCATATAATTGATATGATGAACATGAAGATTGTTCGCCAATGAAACTACATCTTCTCTCGTGAAGATCAGACTTGGTGTAGTGGACTTGGTTCGTGTAATCACTAAGACAATGTGAGGGATGTTGTTTTGAGTGGGAGTTCACCTAGTTAGTTTAAGAATTAAATTTGAACTCAATTTGTCATAAACTTAGTCTAAACTACTTGCAAATTGTTGTAGATTATGGCGACCCCCTCTATCAATTTCAATGCGTTCCTAGAGAAAGAAAAGCTTAAAAACAATGGAAGCAATTTCACGGACTGGTTCCGTGGACTGAAGATCGTCCTCAGGGCTGGTCAGTTGACCTATGTGCTCGATGCACCGCTAGGTGACCCACCTGCAAATAATGCCACCGATGACGAAAAGAATGTTTTCGCCACTCGGAAAAATCATTACTCCACAGTTCAGTGTGCCATCCTGTACGGTTTAGAAGCGGAGCTCCAACAGCGTTTTGAGCACCACGACCCGTTTGAGCTCATTAAGGAGCTCAGGCTAATTTTTGAGACTCGCACGGCCATGGAGAGCTATGAGGCCTCAGAAAAGTTCTTTAACTGTAAGATGGAAGAAGGAAGCTCCGTTAGCGAGCACGTGCTCACCATGTCTGGGTACGCTAAGAAGCTCCAAGAGTTGGGAATATCGATTCCTAATGAATTAGGGATTCACCGTCTCCTTCAATCACTGCCACCAAGTTACAAGAACTTTGTGATGAACTACAACATGCACTGCATGAACAAGACGTTGCCTGAACTGTCGTCCATGCTGAAAACTGCTGAAGTGGAGATCAAGAAGGAGCAACAAGTGTTGATGGTCAATAAGACCACCAATTTCAAGAAACGGGGCAAGCCTAAGAACAAGGGCAACTTCAAGAAGGACGGCAAGAAAGCTGCCGCACCTGCTAAGAAGCCCAAGGCTGGTCCTAATCCTGAAACTAAGTGCTTCTACTGCAAGGGTGCTGGTCACTGGAAGTGTAACTGCCCCAAGTATCTGGCGGATCTGAAGAACGACAACATCAAGAAGAAAGGTATATTTGATATATGTGTATCTTACTAGTAATCGTAGTAGTGCCTGGGTATTTGATACTGGTTCAGTTGCTCATATTTGTAACTCGAAACAGGAGCTGCGGAATAAACAAAGACTGGCAAGAGACGAGGTGACGATGCACGTTGGAAATGGCTCCAAGGTTGATGTGATCGCCGTCGGCACGCTCCCTCTACATCTACCTTCGGGATTAGTTTTAAATTTAAATAATTGTTATTTGGTGCCTGCGTTAAGCATGAACATTATATCTGGATCCTGTTTATTGCGAGGCGGTTACTCTTTAAGTCCGAGAATAAAGGTTGTTCGATTTATATGAGTAATATCTTTTATGGTAATGCACCTGAGATGAATGGTTTATTCTTACTAAATCTCGATAGTAGTGATACACATGTTCACAACATAGATGCTAAACGAATTAAATTGAATGATAATTCTACATACATGTGGCACTGTCGTCTTGGTCACATTGGAGTGAAGCGTATGAAGAAACTCCATTCAGATGGACTTCTTGAATCACTTGAAAGATGCGAAGCATGTCTAATGGGAAAAATGACTAAGACTCCATTCTCTGGTACAATGGAGCGAGCTACAGACTTATTGGAAATAATACATACCAATGTGTGCGGTCCAATGAGTGTAGCATCGCGTGGTGGATATCGTTATGTTCTCACTTTCACGTATGACTTGAGTAGATATGGGTATGTCTACTTTATGAAACATAAGTCCGAAACTTTCGAGAAGTTTAAGGAATTTCAAAGTGAAGTGGAAAATCATCGTAACAAGAAGATTAAGTTTCTGCGTTCTGATCGCGGAGGTGAATATCTGAGTTATGAGTTTGGCATGCATTTGAAGAAATGTGGAATACTTTCACAGTTGACACCGCCGGGAACACCACAACGTAATGGTGTGTCAGAACGTCGTAATCGAACTCTCTTAGATGTGGTTCGGTCTATGATGTCTCTTACAAATTTACCGTTATCATTTTGGGGCTATGCATTAGAGACAGCCGCATTCACTTTAAATAGGGCACCATCTAAATCCGTTGAAACGATACCGTACGAATTGTGGTTTGGTAAGAAACCTAAGTTGTCGTTCCTTAAAGTTTGGGGTTGCGAAGCATATGTAAAGAAGTTACAACCTGATAAGCTAGAACCCAAGCGGAGAAATGCGTCTTCATAGGATACCCTAAAGAAACGATTGGGTATACCTTCTATCATAGATCCGAAGGCAAAGTTTTCGTTGCCAAGAATGGATCCTTTCTTGAGAAGGAGTTTCTCTCGGAGGTGACTAGAAGGAAAGTAGAACTCGATGAGGTTATTGAACCTTCTCTTGGATTTGAGAGTAGCGCAGCACCGGAAGATGTTTTGGTGCCGCCTGCACCAATTGAAGAGGAAGCTAATGATAATGATCATGAAACTTCAAACGAAGTTACTACTGAACCTCGCAGGTCAACGAGGGTTCGTACCACTCCTGATTGGTATGACTCTGCCTGAACGTCATGTTGGTGGACAACGCTGATGACCCTGCGACGTATGAAGAAGCTATGGTGAGCCCAGATTCCGACAAATGGCTAGAAGCCATGAATCCGAAATGGGATCCATGTACGAAAACCAAGTGTGGACTTTGGTGGACTTACCGGATGGCCGTAAGGCTGTCGAGAACAAATGGATTTCAAGAGAAAAACAGATGCTGATGGTAATGTTACCGTCTATAAAGCTCGACTTATCGCGAAAGGGTTCCGAAAATTCAAGGAGTTGACTATGATGAGACTTTCTCACCAGTAGCGAAGCTAAAGTCTGTGAGGATTTTGTTAGCAATTGCTGCACATTTCGATTATGAGATTTGGCAGATGGATGTCAAAACGGCGTTCCTTAATGGTGACATTGAGGAAGAGTTGTATATGGTACAACCCAAGGGTTTTGTCGATCCTAAAGATGCTGACAAGGTATGCAAACTTCAGCGCTCCATTTATGGGACTGAAGCAGCATCCCGTAGTTGGAATCAACGTTTTGATAAAGTAATCAAAAACTTGGATTTATACAAACTTATGGAGAAGCTTGTATTTACAAGAAAGTGAGTGGGAGCTCTGTAGCATTCCTAGTACTGTATGTAGATGACATATTGTTGATTGGGAATGATATAGAACTTCTTAATAGCGTCAAAACCTATTTGAAGAATAGTTTTCAATGAAGGCATCTTGGCGAAGCGGCATATATTCTAGGCATCAAGATTTATAGAGATAGATCAAGACGCCTAATAGGGCTTTCACAAAGTACATACTTGGACAAAGTTCTAAAGAAGTTTAGAATGGAAGATAGCAAGAAAGGGTTCGTGCCCATGTTTTCAGGTAAGACCTTGAGGTAAAACTCAAAGTCCAGGTGTGGCAGAAGATAGAGAGAAAATGAATAAAATTCCCTATGCCTCGGCCATAGGTTCTATCATGTATGCCATGCTGTGTACAAGACCGGATATAGCACATGCTGTTAGTGTAACTAGCAGATATCAAAGTGATCCTAGAATGGAGCACTGGACAGCGGTCAAGAATATCCTAAAGTACCTAAATAGGACTAAGGATATGGTTCTTTCGTATGGAGGTGATGAACAGCTTGTTGTAAACGGTTACACGATGCTAGTTGGAACACCGATCCGGATGACTCAAAGTCACAGTCGGGATACGTAGTTATTTGAATGGTGCTGCAGTGAGCTGGAGGAGTGCGAAGCAAAGCGTTGTGGCGAAATCTTCACTGAATCGGAATACATAGCTGCTTCGAGGCTGCACAAGAAGCCGTTTGGATGAAGGATTCATTACTGAACTCGGCAGTGGTTCCCAGTGACGTTGGACCCTGATGGCCATCCTACTGTTAACAACACAGGTGCCATAGCTAATGCCAGGAGCCAGGTCACATAGCAGAGCTGAAGCACATCAAGCGACGTTTACACGCTATTCGCGAGGTAGGTCCGAAGATGGTGACATAAAGATTTGCAAAGTACACACTGATCTGAATGTGGCAGATCCGTTGACTAAACCTCTCCCTAGGGCAAAGCATGACCAACACCAAACGCCATGGGTGTTCGGTATATTACCATGTAATCTAGATTATTGACTCTAGTGCAAGTGGGAGACTGTTGGAGATATGCCCAAGAGGCAATAATAAAAGTGATTATTATTATATCTTTGTGTTTATGATGAATGTTTACATCCCATGCTATAATTGTATTATTAGGAAACACTAATACATGTGTGTTTTGTAAACATAAGAGAGTCCCTAGTAAGCCTCTTGTTGAACTAGCTTGTTGATTAATTGATGATCATGGTTTCCTGATCATGGACATTAGGATGTGATTAATAACAAGGTTATCATTAGGAGAATGATGTGATGGACACACACCCATAGTAAGCGTAGCATAAGATCAAGTCATTAAGTTCGTATTGCTGTAAGCTTTCAAATACTAGTAACCTATTCCTTCGACCATGAGGTTATGTTAATCACCATCACCGGATGGATACTTTGATGACATCAAACGCCC